>OU466858.1:23918978-25168978 GCA_911865555.2 Thlaspi arvense | reverse complement strand
CCATCAAGAAGTTGGTGAAGAGGATGAAGAGCATGAAAGCTCAAATCAAGGATCTCAAGAGGAAGTCTAGAGGCGCCTCTACTTCTGCTCCTCCACAAGAGCAAGAAGCTGAAAGCCAAGGAGTGGCTAAAGCTCGTACTAGAAGGCGCTCCTTTGCTGGATATGAGGAAGTGAGATCTTGGGTGCCACCAAGAGCCTCTTGTCAAGAAGCGCCGAGGAGAAGAATCAAAAGGAGGGAGAAGCCTAGCATGAGCCACAACATTAACCTCATGGAGGACATTTCAGGTGCCTCCCAGCACTCCCACACCACCTTCTAAGGTACCAAAAACTCCTCCCTTGTAAATACCATTGCATTTTTTTTTAGTTCTTGTTATATATTTCTGTTGCTTCTCTCTTTCATTCTTTTATTACACAAAGGATTGTGTAATTTAAATGTAGGGGAGGGATTTGGGGTTTGACCTTGTGTGTTCTTTTCTTAGTTTTTCGTTTTATTCATCTTTGTGTCTCATACATCCATCTAAGTGCATTAAAAAACCTAAAAAATCGAAAAAATTGAAAATTTTGGATCTTTTGCAACCAAAAAGAAAAGCATATAGTTGCATTCATTTGTTTAGGATTGAGTCTAGTATTTTTCAAATAGGTTGCACTGCATTTGCATAGGGCATGATGATGATAATTCCTTGTAAAATGGTAAGTGTTTAGAATTGATTTAAATGTCTAAGTGGTTAAATGTTTGATGCATCATAAGAAGTTAGAAACTAAGGCTGAACCATGCTCTTGAATGCTAAATTTAATCCTCTAGTCTCATGGTGAAATCATTTGCTCTTTGAAAATCATCTCTATTTATCCGAACCATTAATTTGAATTGTTAATTATCATGTTTTTGCATTGAAAAGTGGTTTCATGGATTACTCATATACATATCTGGACTTTCTTTCTTCCTTTTTACCTCTCTTGCTAGTCCAAATAGCTGATCCTCATCATTAAGGGACAGTTACCACAAGGATTGGTTACTATGTAGAACTCTTTTTTGTGTGAGGCCTATTTTTGAATGAACTAAGCATAAAGTGTTAGGTTGGCACTACAAGGATTGGTTACTATGTAGAACTAGATCTTCCCTTTGAGTTAGTTTACGATGGTAGTTATAGGTCTGGGCGGATTTGGGTGTTATAATGATCGAAAAGGAGAGAGTGAGCGAAGAAAGAAAGTGAAGGGAAAAGGGAATGAGAAAGAGGAAACAAGCAAAAAATCAGCATTTGTGGAACCAAATAAGCTCAAAAAGGGTGGCCAATATGAAGATAAAGTCTCCGCAACAACAACAATGAAGGCACCAAAGCCTAATACATCAAAATGATGAAGAAAAGAAGACTCTCCAATACAAAAAGAAGGCACCAAAGCCTAATACTTCAAAATGATGAAGAAAAGGAGACTCCCAAATACAAGATTTTTAGGTCTTGATTCAATCACCCAAGCTTGTACTAGTCAGTTGTACTATAGCATAGGGTATTTATGTCAATCCAAGGGGTTAAGATGAATAACACTAGAATTGCAAGCAGAAATCTCTAAGTCAAGTGAATTCAGAGAAGAGTTGTTGTTTACACAACTAGAACTAACAACCTAAGTGATCAAACACCAATCAGAACTCAAAAGAGAACAGCTAAGCAATTATCAGAAACAAAACAGAGCAATAAAACAGAGCACTTAAAGCAAAATTCGAAATTCAAATAAGAGAAAGCAAGTTCCTAGATGTGGTTATTGACTTTGGGGAATTCAAAGGCTAACTAAGGTTGTTTCAAACATCATTGATCAAGCAAACAAGCAATCAATGCTGATTCCTAGACATAGAGTGTACAATCAAGCAAGTTAAGTTCAATCTCTTGACAAATAACACTTTGCTAATCATCCTAACAAGAACTAACTCTCATTAGTGCTAGAACAATCAACAAGCATGAATAACCAACTCTATTCAAGTCAAAAAACTCGTCAAACAGTCAATCTATTGAGGAATGCCAGTAAATCCTCTATTAAACAAGTCAGCATTTCATCAAACACTTGGTGGGCATAAAATGAAGCCTAATTCTAGATTCATGTGATCAAGACAAATCTAGCTTAAGAACAGATTAATAGAGAGGAATAAATTATATTAAACACTAACAAACCCTAATAAAGCCTCTAAATTGCCCTAATCTACCACATCTAAGAACTCTAAGAGAACTACTCACTAATCACCATGGAAAACACCAAATCACAATGGTAAATGATGCTTAACATGATTAAAAGGGAGATTAGAGAAGAAATTAAAGGACAAATGCAAAACTTTGATTAGAATGATAGATTTGTTCTTACAAAGATCAAAAGTAATCAGAAAACTAAGCAAGAACAAAACTTGATGATAAAAACATTAGATCAAGCCTATTTATGCTAAAAGACCAAAGCCCTGAGAAAATGGCAAAGTTGTAAATAAAGTGAAGTTCGGACAGGTCTGTATCGGTCTTGAGTGATCGATAAACTTGATCGATGAAGCATCCCCTTGATTCCCATCGGTCAGTCCTTGACCAATAGGCTTGATCGATAGGCTCCTGCTGCTTTGTATCGATCATGCCAGACCGATATGGCTCGCCTTCCTTAGCTATTTTTGCTCCCTCTCAGCTTGGCTAACTTCTTGAACCATTCCCAAACTTCCTCCTTGCTCCATATAGCTTCTTAAGTACCTAAAAATATCTTTAATGCATAGAGAATGCAAACTACAACCTAAATGCAACCTAAGTCTAAAAGGAAAGGAAAATGGGACTAAAGAGAAAGAAAACATGCAAAAAGAGACCAAAACATGAACTAAATGCAAGCCTAAACGGTATAAATATATGAGATATCAACACCCCCACACTAGCCCTTTGCTTGCCTTCAAGTAAACAAACCAAGACAAATGGAGGATGAGGTTTGAAGATGGGCATTCAAATCCCAAAATGCAAAGGTAAAGAGATAAAGTCAACACTTAAGTGCCTAGTTGTAGGATGCAAACCTAATCAGCTATAGTTTAAAGAACCTAGCCATGCTCATCATGTTTCAAAATGATCTCAAATCTCAACCTAGAAAAATGCTCAAATCAATCAACTCTTTAACATTCATTAAGTTTGTAACCATGAATCATGTTTGTGCAAATCAAGTGAACACATTTGGTTTAAAGGGTAAGGTTATGAGATTAAAATGATCTCATTCAAGCAAAGGGTTCATAAACATAAGGGATCATTCAATGAAAACGATTCTATCTTAGGCAAAATGCTAAAGGTAAAAGCACACTTATGCATGCAAATCAAAGCTC
The DNA here is from genome assembly GCA_911865555.2 of Thlaspi arvense. NCBI lineage: Eukaryota > Viridiplantae > Streptophyta > Magnoliopsida > Brassicales > Brassicaceae > Thlaspi > Thlaspi arvense. The sequence goes on along the minus strand of OU466858.1, from coordinate 25,165,659 downwards.
TGTTCTACCGTTTTACCCAAAGATGAATCCTAAGAACTTCGAAACCCCAAAGTGAATCTCTAAGTCTACCCTGTTCCTAAACTCTAACCCTTCTTCTTCTTCTTCTTCATGGTTGGGGAAACTTCTTCTTTTTTCTTGTGTGGTTGCTTCTTTTTGTTGGGACTTGCTTCTTTCTTGTTGCTTGGGCGCCATTTTTCACCTTTGGTGGATTACTTGGTCTGATTTCTTCTTTTGATTGACGTTTCAAAGCGTTGTTGTTGACACCTTCTGTCTAAACACTTAGACCTCTTATTCCCTTTATACTTAACCACAATTCTAACCTGTTTTCCCATACTACCATTTCAAACTTTTCCTTCTTCCTTTAAAGCATATAGACATGAAACTCAAACCACTTAACTCTACCCTTTTATCCCAGACTCCTAACCTAGAATCAAGATCAAGATGAAAGCTGATATCTACAAGAGAGCTTTCCTTTGCCAGCCTTATTCCTAACACTTTTTGTGTTTTCCTATGCCTTAGATGAATGCATGATATGCATGTGACTCAAGATGAAAGAAATGAAAAACTAAGAAAAGAACAAACATTGTCAAATCCCAAATCTCTCGCCCACACTTAAATTGCACAGTCTCTTGTGTAATGAAAGGAGTGAGAGAGAGAAGCAACAAAATATATTACAAATCTTAAAAGATGCAATGGTATATACAATGGTAAGGATGTGGTACCTTATTTGTTGTAAGAGGAGTGGTGGGATGATCCAGATGTTGCTGTTTGTGGAGATTGGCTCGCCCTCCTCTTGTTTCTCCTCTGCTAGCCTTGTGAAGAAGTTGCTGGTTCTTGTGGTGAAGGAACCCAACTTGGCCAATGAGCTTGTACTTGAGTTGAGTTGCCTTGAGAGTCCCACTCTTGCCATGTTGTATAAACCTCAGAAGGATTGCAAACTGGCGCCTCCCATGCTGATGGTGGTTGGGACCTTGGCTCATAAGATGAAGCTCTTTAAAGTTCCAAAGGTGCCCATTGATCAGTTTGCTGCACTTGGAAGGAGTGTCTTCCTTGGGGCATCCAAATTGCGTCCTCCTCTTCATTAGGTTCTACTTGTGGCACTTGCTCTTCATAGTGGGAAGTGTGCTTATGACCATGGCTTTGTTGGGAAGCTCCTCTTGATGTAAACTTGCCTTTCTTGAACTTCCCTTTGACCAGATTCACTAGCTTCTTGATGGTATTATCCTGCCATTTGCACCACTTTTGGAGTTTGTTGATGTGGTCATGGACATACTTCAGAGAACTTCCTTGGCTTGGAACCTCATGAGGTTTGAATTGAAACCTCTTGGTGTTGTATTTCAGCAACTCATTCTCATCTAGCTCTTCCTCTTGGGATTCGTCTTGGCTTTCAGCGCCAACAGCAGCTTCTTCTTGCACTTCCTCTTCACTGTTTTCTTCACCTTCTTCTTGCATATCTTCTTCACTATCCTCTTCCCTTTTCTTCTATGACAGGGCCACCATGGTAGAGCTGACTTTCATCTGGGCAAAAATCGATATTGCTTCTCATGATGATGGATGTATGCTGAACATTTGGGAGAAGGAATCTTGCTGGCTCTCTGAATTGCTTGAGGACCTTGTAAACATGCTTCTCTTGGATGCTCTTCTCAAAGTAGTGACTCCTTCTGAGATACACCAGATCTATCCACAGTGGTGACAAAGCATCTTCAGCATGCTCCTCAAGATTCATACCACTTGCTATCATGATGGCTGTCACAACTCCTCCAATGTGCAGCTGTGGGTTCTTCTCCCTTTATCCCTTGTTCAAGACCCAGCTTCTATAAGAATAGAGTTGCTCCATCAGTAGAGTCACATAATAAGGGTATCTTGCTGGCGCCCCCAGAAGTATTCCATCCTTCCTGGAGCTCACTAGTGGCTGCATTGCATTGTACATGTAATCCAGATCCTTTGTTGTTAAGTTGGTTGTCTCCTTTCTTGCAAAGAAAGTGTTTGCAAGAGCCTTGTGAGCATATCTCACAGCTGGATGCTTCATATGTTGGTTCGTTGTGACTCCTGGAGTGTATTTGCCAATCCCAATCACTTCCCATAGCATTTTGTGCTGCCTCTTGCTGATCTTGAAGTGGTCCCTCTTATCAACATAAGGATTCATACCAAGGCCTCCAGAGATCTCATTGAAGGTTGCTGTGAACCTTTGCTTGCCAAGCCTGAAAGATATCCAGCCATCTTCATTGGGAAGCTCACTCTCTTCATAGCTCACCACTTTAAAAGTGGAGAGAAACTGATAGGTGAGATGCTTGTAGGAAGGAAGTGCTTTCTCCATAAAATCGCCAAGTCCCATGCTTTCAAAGATTTTATTGCAATCTACATATATTCCAAGTGCTTTCATTGTGGGGGCGAAAAGGTACCTTGTAGCCTTGAAGGTACACTGATTGAAGTGCTCCATGAGTTCCCTTGCACTTGGCTCCTTGGTTGAGGCTTCTTTCACAGCATTATCCATTCCTTTGGACTTGGCAGCCTTGCTCTCAACAGGTCTCTTTTTTGCAGCCTTTGATTATTGTCGATCAGCAACACCCTTGCCCTTGTCTCTTCTGGTAAGTGGAGATGAGGGTGCTTCCTTTTGTGGTGCCTGACCTTTGTTTCCAGCAGCATGTTTAGTTCTCACCATGGTACCTACAAGAACAAAGCTTGAAGATCCAATAAGTAGAAGAACTAAAGTTAAACAGAAATGACTTAAAAACAAATTCTCAAATTTAAGAGAGGTTTAACTAGAAATTAAACAAAGTCAAACCTCTAAAGAACTAAGAGAATTCAAAAGCTAAAAATCATAAACATGCTAGAGTTCTTAACAAATTCAAACTATTATGCATATGAACTTAGCATGGTGGCTTTAAACAAAGTTAAACATGATTATACAAAGTGAATTCAAAGCAAGCAAGCAATTAGGTGTACAAACATTAACCAATCCTAAACATTCTACTCGCTTAACTAACAAATTCCACCATGCAAAAATCAAAACAAGCACTTTAAACTAATCAAAACTAGCTCTTAATGCAAAAGATTTAAAAACTGTAAGCAAGTTCAAAGCATAAGAACAAGAGATGAATAGTTTAAGAAAGCAAACCTTTTAGGACTTTTGAGCACTTAAAGAAGACAAAGAAAAGAGAGAAATAGCTAATAGATTTCTTGGTCTAAATGAGAGAAGAGAGAAAATAAAGTGTGAAGAGTGAAAAGGAGTTAGATGGCTTTTATAGAGCCTAAGGGGGAACATAAGGAATAAAAAGAGTGGGGAACAAAAACAAAAGTGCTTGGAAGTTGGTCAGAATGGCAGGGAGGAGCCAAAAAAATTAAATTCAAACTCTCTTGGCTCCAAGCCAAGAGAGGGAAATTTTTGAAAATCAAAGAACATACCTCGCTGGCCCTATCTATCACTTTTGATGGATACAAGTGATCGATTGGGTGGTATCGATCAGTTTTGACCGATACATGTGATTGATACTCCCCTGCCATTTCCCATCGGTCACTTTTGATCGATACGAGTGACCGATGATGCATCTGCTTGGTTTCCATCGGTCACAAGCACGAGTGACCGATACTATATCCGCTTGATTCCCATCGGTCACAAGTGACCGATAAGCTTGTATCGGTCTGACATGACTGATACCAGTGATCGATACCAGCCAGAAGGCTTCTGGTTTGTTTCCCCAAACATCTGCTCAATCCCCAATCCAAACTCCTGCTTCTAAGAACACTACAAAAACATAAACATGAACTAAAAAGAATAATATATACAAAGGATACCATGGGACTACCTCCCAAGTGTGCTTGTTTAAAGTCACTTAGCTTGACTTTTTACCTCCTTGGTTGAGGAAAGGAGAAGGAGTCTTGGAACTCCTTGGTGTCATCTTGCTCCTCTTGATCCTTGTGGTGATCCCATCAATCCTCATCTCAGCAAAGGGTTTGGACTTGCCTCCTTGCTTCAGCTTGTAACAGATTTCACCATCCTTAGAGCAAGAGGGCTTCAAGATCATCTCTCCTTATTCAATTACCATCTTGATTTAATTCATCTTCTTGTAACCAACCACTTCAAGGACCTCCTTTTCAGTGGTGTCTTCAAACAGCCTTGACAAACAGCAGCCATAAAAGCTCTCTCCTTGGTAATCTTCAAACTCTGGCCAGTTCTTGTCAACTCCTTTCATCTTTTTCAGCTCAATGGAGAAAGCATGATCATGCTCCAGCTTGTTGCCTTTGCTGTCAAACCTCAAGACTTTATCATTGGTAAGCCTTAGCTCTGTTGTGCATTCTCTAGCATCAAATATAGTTCCAGCTGAATCTAAGAATGGTCTTCCAAGTATGATTGCGTTCTTGATCTGCCCTTCAACATCCAACACCAAGGAATCATTTGGGATAGTCACTCCTTCTATCTGCATAGGGACGTCCTTTAAGGCTCCAAATGGCATCTTCACTGTCCCATCAGCAATGGTTAGAGAGACATTGCTTTGCTGGAACTTGGTGTAACCCAACTCTTTGGCTGTAGAGGCTGGCAACAGATTGATGCTTGCACCCAAATCACATAAACAGCTCTTGAAATTATTGCCCTTGAGCTCACATGGGAGAGTAAAGCAACCAGGATCTCCAAGCTTCTTGATGTCCAGCTCCTTAACTTCTGGTTTCACATCCTTCTTCAGCATTTAAACCTCTCATTTCTATTGAGCAGCATAAAGAGTTGCATACTTCTTGACTAGTTTCTCCTTGAACCTTTCTGGAAATGAAATGTCAGGTTGATAAGCTGGGAACACATCAGCTTTAGCTTTCTTCTTAGCACCAGAAACTTGAACAAGTTCCTCCCCCTCACTTTGTTCATCAATGTCCTCATTGATCATGGACAGAAACTCATCTATAATAGCATCTTCCTCAGTGGTGAAAGCATCTAGAGAATCAACAGCTTGGCAATATTCCTTTGGATTCATTTCACACTTTCCAAGACGATTACCTTGGGGGCGTGGTCCAGCAGCTACTCCTTTGTTGTTCTCTAAGGTTTTCACCCTTGCTGCTAAGCCATCAAACTTGATGGTCAACTCCACATGAACTGAATCAATCTTGTTGTGGACCTCAACAAACTTTTTCTTCATCTCCAAGGTAGTATTGACCTGATTGTTGATCATTTACTGCATCAGAGTTTTGAGTTCAGGATCTTGGGAGCAAGGTATTTATACTAAAAGACAAATGCCCTAACATTGTGGCAAATTGGTAAATAAAAGCAAATTTGGTCTAGGATCCCATCGATCATATCCTGACCGATGGTCTTAATCGATGGTGTCCTATCGGTCTTGAGTTGATCGATTGCTTGATCGATGGTATAGCGCTGGGATCCCATCGATCACTTCCTGACCGATGGTCCTAAGGAATGTGATCTATGGTATACTCGCTGGGTTCCCATCGATCACTTCCTGGCCGATGGTCCTGAAGAGTGTGATCGATGGTATACTCGCTGCATTACCATCGTCACTTCTTGACCGATGGTCTTCAAGTCTTGATCGATGGCTTTCCAGAGATTGCTTTTCTTGGCTCCTTTTGCTCCTTCCTAGCTTGGCTAGCCTCCTGATCCACTCCCACACTTCCTCCTTGCTCCATTCAGCTTCATAAGTACCTAAAAACATCCTTGATGCATAGAAAATGTAAATTACTGCCTAAATTCAACCTAAGTCTAAAAGGAGAAGAAAATGGGACTAAAGAGAAGGAAAACATGCAAAAGAGAACCAACACATGAACTAAATACAAACCTAAATGATGTAAATGCATGAGATATCAACACCCCCACACTTGCCTTTTGCTTGTTCTCAAGCAAAAAAGTTAAGACAAATAGAAGATGAGGTTTAAAAGTGGGCATTCAAATCCAAAGGTGCAAAGGTAAATAGATGGAATCAACACTTAAGTACCTAGTTGTAGGATGCAAGCACAATTAGCTATACTTTAAAGAACCTAGCAATGCTTATCATGTTTCAAAATGATCTCAAACCTCAACCTAGACAAATGTTCAAATCAAGCAACTCTTTAACATTGAATTAAGCTCATAACCATGAATCATGTTTATGCAAATCAAGTGAAGACATTTGGTTTTAAGGGTAAGGTTATGAGATTAAAATGATCTCATTCAAGTAAAGGGTTTATAAACACAAGGGATCACTTAATACAAATGATTATATCTTAGGCAAAATGCTAAAGGTAAAAGCACACTTATGCATGCAATTCAAAGCTCTCTTCTACCATTTTACCCAAAGATGAATCCTAAACACTTCTAAACCCCATAGTGAATCCCTAAGTCTACCCTTTTCCTAAACTCTACCCTTTCTCTTTCTTCATGGCTGGGGAAACTTCTTCTTTTTGCTTGTGTGACTGCTTCTTTTTGTTCAGACTTGCTTCTTCTTGTTGAATTGGCGCCATTTTTCATCTTTGGTGGATTGCCTTGGGTCTGATTTCATCTTTTGAGTGACCCTTTCAAGGTTTAGTTGTTGGCGCCTTCTTTCTTTGAACACTTAGAGCCTTTCTTCCCTTTACTAAACCACAATGCTAACTTGTTTCCCCATACTACCATTTTAAACTTTTCCCTCTTCTATCAAAGCATATAAACATGAAACTCAAGACCACTTAACTCTACCCTTTTATCCCAAACTCCTAACCTAGAATCAAGCTCAAGATGCAAGCTGATATCTACAAGAGAGCTTTTCTTTGCCAGCCTTATTCCGAACACTTTTTGCCAAGATAAAATTCGAAAATGATATGCAAAGGCCTCACAACTCTCAAGATAGTGTTTGAGCTTAAAAGGAGGTTTGGTTAAGGGAGTGGACTAACTGTCCCATAAGTATGAGGATCAGCTATTTGGATCAACAAGAGTGGTAAGAAGGGAAAAGATGATCCAAATATGTATATGTGATAAACAGAATGTTTCTAAGCTGTTTGAGTCAAAGCCCCAGACCAAAATAATGATGAAGTATAGTGGTAAGGGTTATCAATCCAGCCTGGGTTGTAGAAAGAACACAAGGAATGCAAGAGCAAAGCAAATCTAAGCAGAATCCGGTAAATGGATGGTAAAATCAATAAAAACTAAATGCAACGACCATATGATTATGAAAACTATTTTAAATCCCTGAAAGAGGGCTGACAACTACTAGGAGAAAACAGAGGATTAAAAATGCAAAACTGGTAATTACTAAAAATCAAGAACTAAAGCCGGTAAACAGAGAACTTCTAGCAACATAAGGTGATAAGCAATGAAACTAAAACAAAGATGCGAACTTTAAGACTTGGAAATGAAAACTTGAGGTTTTGAAATACTGAAAGGAGGATCTAAGGTTGAGGGTCATATTAAGAGGGGTCAAGGTTCAAGCTTGGCTTTGAAAAACACTAGATCTACTCATTGGATGAGCTTAACTCTAAGCCTTGAGAAACTTAAACTAGGATCATCCATGGCGTGTGGTAAGACCCCTTTCTTTGACCCTTCCTCCAAACCTATGGCGTTTAGTGGAAAGATGGGTCAAAGAACATTAAGCAAAGATCTCAAATGGTGGTTTAACTAACCCCCAATACAACCATGGCGTTTGGGAAAGGGAAGTTAGCCTCTTGGATTCGGTTTTAGGGGATTCCTGAATCCTGTCAAGGTAAGAAGATCCCTAGGATCATAAAGATCTTTCCCAAGACTCTTTAAGCACTAAGAGCCCAAATCCAAGAAGAGAAGATATTAAAAACAAGAAAAGACCCAAGCTTTAAACCCTTAAACCCTCTAAATCGCCACAACCTTAAACCCAAAGAAAAACTACTCACTACACATAGCTAAAACACACGAAAATGCAAGTAATGAAAAGCTAAACATGATTAACGAAGATGGATTAAAGAAAATTCTTAAGATTAACCAAGATTCAAAAGTTTAAAACGAGAAAAGCTTAAAAGTTTGACAATGGCCGAAAAATCGCCTAAGAAAAAGCACAAAAAGATAAGGCAAAGTGTGTGTAATGAAAGTGATGTTCACCCTTTGCCCAAAAAAGCCAAACAGCCCTAATGGTCCCCTCACTACGCTCCAAAAATGAGCTGGCCGGATAAGGTCCCAGAGATCGACTTGGGTCACTCGATCTCTGGCTCGATCTTCTTCATGGATCGTCCGCTTTTGCTCGATCTTTGAGTCGATTCTTGGATGATCGGGTCGTGGTCTCGATCTGGCTATCGTTCTGCATGGCGTATTCCACGTCCGTACTCACGATCGATCTCCTCACTCGATCTCATCCTTGATCCCTTCCTTGAAATGATCCGCTTAGTCGATCTTCTGGTCGATCTCATCTAGATCGACCTGCCTTACTCGATCTTGCTCTCGATCTCGGGTCATTTGCATGCGTGTCTGAGTTCCTTCACGTGTCCACGAGCTCCTCTTTGATCCTTAGCATGTCCACGAACTCTCCACAGCTCCAATGTCTCCAAAACAACCTGAATATGATGCAAGAATGCAAGAAACATGCAAATGCTAATGCAAAATTGCTCTAGGACCAAAAATGGTGCAAACTAGCCTATTATGCAAGATGAATGCATGAAAACTACACTAAATGCATGCTAAATATGCTAAATATATGAGTATATCAACTCCCCCAAACTTGCCTTTTGCTTGCCCTCAAGCAAACAAGATTCAAGAAAGGAAGAGAAGTTTTAAAAACGAGAGCTCAAATTCCTTGCAAAAGTGTTTTTCAAATGAATCAATTTAATGGTCCTAGTTCTTAATCCTAAGATGCAATGCACACACTCATACTCCAAAGAACTTAGCCATATGCATCACATGTTGAATTTCAAATCATGACTCTCATATCCCAAACAATCCAAGAATCCTAACCTTTAACATTCATTAAGATCAAAACCGCGAATCACACTTATGCATTTTAAAACCGAATACATTTGGCTTAGGGACAAAGCTTATTAGACAAAATTGATCTCATTTAAATGGGTAATTCAAGCAATGGGTTCTCTCAAAGAAGGTTGAACTTATGCATAATGCTAAAGGTAAAGACAATTGATGCATACATGACTAGACTCTCATCTACCCATATACACTAACAACGATCCTAAACCCCTCTCATTTTTCCTTTCTTTTTAAGCTACTCACCCTCCTAAGGACTATCCACATCAACAAGGCAATTCGCCTAGAAAAAATCCAAATAAAAACATCATTTTAAAACTCTTTTGGCTAGAGGTAAGGCTATAAACATACTAAGCATTTTTAAATACTTTCGGTAGCTCTCTTCTCTTATTTTTTTCTTTTTAAACTTTGCATTTTGGCTCTTTTCTTTTCTGATTTATTTTTCTTTTTCTTTTCTTTGAGAGCTACCTTCTTTTTAAACAAGAGCATTCATTTTTAAACACAAGGCCTACCACTTAAAACCATTCATTTCCCTTTGTTCAAACCCCAAACACAAAATCTTTTCAAACTGAAACCAAAGCAAACAACCCCCATGAATCGCCGCCCTATCCTAAGCCTAAAACTAGCTTCAAAATTCAAAGCTAGCAATTATATGAGAGCCTAATCATGTCGCCTAAACCTAACACTTTATGCCAAGTTCAAACCGAAAATAAGCCTCACAAAGATGTCACACAAGAAAATTGGCATGAAAGGAGTGTAAGGGTCAAGGTGGGAAACTTTTGCCCCTTATGCAAATGCAATCAACCTAAATGCTTAACTTTCTAGACTCAATCCAAAAATGTTTAACAATTCAAATGCAAGCTACATGAAGTTTTTTGAAAATTTAAAAAAATTTATGATTTTTTTTTGTTCTTTTCTATGCCTTAAGTGATGCATGATGACTCAAGGGATGATAACACAAAATAAGATCAAAGAAAACATGTCAAATAACACACACTCTCCCCCAAACTTGAATGACACCGTCTCGGTGGCAAACAAATTCAAGAGGAGACAAAACACAAAGAAAAAACTTAAAAAGATGCATGATATTTACAAGGTTGTGAGTTGGTACCTCGGAGCTAGGCTCGGCTGGAGCTTGAGAATGCTCCAGACTTCCTGCTCTTGCTAGGAGGGTCGTGGGTTGTCTCCTTGCCTTTGCCCTTGCTTGTGGCTTCTTGTAGAGAACGGCGAGGAGCTTGAGTGCTTCCTTCAGGCTCACGGATCTCAATCCGACAGGTTGACTTCCTTCTCTTCTCTGGTTGCTCAACCTCCTCACTTGAAGATGCATCAGATGAGCTCCCTTGCAAGTCCTTGATCTTCTTAGCAAGCTTTTTAATCATCTTGCTCTACCACTTATTCACCTTCCGCTGAATCTCTACCATGGATGCAAGGAACTTCTCGGTTTTGGTCCTTGGCTCAAAATCAAGCTTAGGGAGGTCAAAGCTGGCTGGCATCACGGCATCTGAGGGAGGTGACTCTGAAGGTGCACAAGCAACTTGAGGCGGCGCGGCTGTGGCTCCAAGAGGCGTAAAACATTCCTCTTCAGTCGGAACGAACTCGATGGTGCCACAGCTTTCTCATCCGTATTAGGCAGGATGCACACTCTCTTTCTGTTGTTCTCGCCGTAGAACAAGTAGGCATAGAACCCTGGAGCTGGCGTGCGTCCCAAGGAGTCAGTGTTGCACAAGTAAGTCTCGTTCATGTAAGCTCTCTCGGCGCAAGGTTGAAACTCCGAGATAGGTATCCCCGCTTGTATGAACAGCGGTGTGAGGAAGCCTCCAATGAGTGCTGAGCTCGCCTTGCATCGCATTGCCCATCATTGCCAAGCTCATCCTTCATCGGCAAATCATTCTCTTCTTGGCTGCATAAGATCTTCTTAATCCCTTGGAAGAGAAAGCACAGCTCATTCTTGTTGACTGTTGGAGCCACAGATCGCCCACTGAAGATGTTGGCAAGGAGTTTGAGGGCGTATCTCAACACGGGGTTGCAAACCTTCTTGATCTTCGCGGTGTTAGCCTTGTAGCCTTCGTCGCAAAGCAAGTCCCATAGGTCGTTGGCTTGTGTGAAAGGAGGGAACTCCACTTGCTTGGCTGCTGCATTAAGACCGTAGGCATGGCAAAGCTCTAGGATAGAGAGGTGATAAGCTTGTCTCCTGATCTTGAAGGTGAGGTGACCTTGCGATGGAGTAGGGAGGCTCGGCTTCTCATAGGAAAACTCCAAGGTTGAGAGGAAGTCAAGCATGACTTCTGGATATGTGGGGCAATCCATCCTTGAGAGGCAAGCAAGTGATAGGGTCAGGTTTTACCCAAATAAAACTACTGCAAGTGCACAGCAAAAGCAGTTGTAGTACAAGGGGTTATCGAATCCCAATGGAGTATGTAAACCACACTAGCGATTATAGATTCAGATTAAGCTAAGCGATAAATAATGAATGTAATGCAAAACAGTAAAATAAATGCAAGAGAGCGTTTTTATGCTTGTTCTTAAAGTTCAGAAGGCTAAAGGCGCTAAGTCAGGACAGTTCGCAGGTTGAATCTGAGAGTGTAGAATGCATGCAATCAGGAATGAATTAAAACCGTCTTGAACATGAATCGCAAAGATATAACTAATCAATTCTCATTGCAGAAGTTATCTATGTCTAAATCACAGAGTTTCAAATCTCTTTGCAAACCCTAACAACCTAAACATGCAGTAATGATCAGGTTCAATTGTTCACAAAACTCCTAAGCCAAATCTCTTTGTACTAGGGCGTTTTGCTCATCCAATACTAGTTCAGGTGATTAATAATGCTCTCACATCTATCAAAAAACCTAGGGTTTCGAAATCCAGATGATGTGTCTAAGAAATCGATATGAATGCAAGCACAGATGAAGAACCAATGAATTTCCTAGAAGTTTTTAGCAATTCTACAAACTCTTCTTCAACCTTTGAAAAGCCCTAACTTAACTAACAAACTACTCAGACATGGTGATTTGAGAAAACATCATGAAAAGAATAGATTGCATAAAAGAAATAAGAAGTAGAAATAAAGGAGTTCAAAATCTGCTCTGAAGGAGTCTGATTTGTCTCTCCAAAAGCTCTTCTACAAATCTCTCTCTAAAGCTCTCAAAAATAATAAGATACAAGATATCTGCCAAAAGAATGGCTGAAAAACCTAATATACAAGCTAAAACCATAAAACTATGATATATCAGCAAGCCCCATGTCTTTGAGAAGCTCATCAAAGTTTCCTAATAGCCCCATCCTCTCCAAGTGGTCTCTGCTTGCAAATTTGGTTGGTTCAAAGCGCAGCCTCTGAATTCTCTTCTTAGTCTTTTTCTCCTCCTTGCTCCATCTAACCCTCTCTTGAACCACTTGTTGACATTCCTCTTGCACCACTTGCTGAGTTTCTTTCTCTTTAGTTGAAGTTGCCACATATCTGCTTCTCTTTGGTGCCATTGGTACCTGAGATTGAAATTCTGAAAGAGAAGGATGAGTGTAGCCGGCGAAATAAAGATAATGAGAGAGCAAGAAAAAAAAAACTCAAAACAGTAAGCTCAGATTTTAAGGGATTTTATAAAAATTGAAAGTAAATACTATAAGGAAATATCTCTAGATAGGATTAAATCTAGCAATTTTCCTAATATTTAGCTATTTCTAAAAATTATCCTAATCCCTTAAAATCTATTATTCACCCTAAGCTAGCAAAAGGAAATTTTCCAAAAATTTTAAACAACTAAATCTAATAACCGAAAATACCTTTGCAAGGGATGGAAGCAAGAAGTTCTTGGTCTTAAAACAAAGTTCACACTCTCTCTTTCTTTTAGAAAACAGTTCGAACACAAATGAGAGAGAGTGTGGATGCATGTTGTTATAAAAACCAAGAAAACCATGGGCTAAAACAAGTGGTTTCTGAAAAAGTGTGGCCAAGGCACATCTTTCATGGTCAAATGTGCTTACCTTGACCACAATTCAAATTTAAAATAGGAGGGAAAAGAGAAAAGAGGAAAAAATTTTGACTTACCTCGGCATGAGATCGAGTTAATTTGGTCGATCTTGAACTCGATCTCATGCCCATGTTTGCTAGGATCGAGAGGGTTGATCGATTAGGGACTCGATTAGGATTGCATTGAGTCCTAGATCGAGTGTGCCCCCTCGTTCCATGATTCTACGTCATTATGGCTATTGTCATTGGATCGAGCCACGTGATCGATTTGGAGGTCGTTTTGGGAAGGATCGAGTGACATGATCGATTTGGAGGTCGTTTTGGCAAGGATCGAGTGACATGATCGATTTGGAGGTCGTTTTAGCAAGGATCGAGTGACATGATCGAGTGAAATGATCGATCCAATTCGAGGATCGAGTGAGGTCAGTCGATCCACACCCCGTTTGCTTTTCAAGCTGAACACATGGGCGGGTCATCCTCTCTAAATTGACTTACTCACTCGATTGTCTACTCGATCTCATCTAGATCGAATGACTTCACTTGATTCACTAGCTCGATCTAGCAAAGATCGAGCCAGGATATGTCGATCTAGCACTCGATTCCTTGCCTCTAACTCTCCTTTCCTTGCCCATTTGACTCCAAGATCAGAGCTTCCGGTTCCTTATCCTTTCACCTACACACTTAAACATAAAAAGCATAAAACTGAAATAGAAAGAAAGCAAATATATGTACAAGATAGAGCAAATATATGTACAAGATAGACATGTGAATGCCTCCCAAGTGCGCTTGTTTAACGTCCTAAGCTTGACTTTACTTGGTTCAGGCTAGAGTTGGGTCTTAGAGAAGCATTGTGGTGCTCTCTTGCTGCATTCACTCGCCAGGGAAAGCTTGACTCTGTGCCCATTAACCGTGAAAGCCTTTCCGCTCTTGCTAACCAAGGTAACCGCTCTTGCTAACCAAGGTAACCGCTCCATAGGGTAGAACTTCCTAGATCTCAAAAGGTCCACACCACCTTGACTTTAGCTTCCCTGGGAATAACTTCAAGTGTGAGTTATAAAGCAAGACCAGATCTCCCTCCTTAAGCTCCTTGAGTACCAGCTTCTTGTCATGAACCACCTTGGTCTTTTCCTTGTAAATCTTGGCGCTCTCATAAGCTTTTAGCCCAACTCATCAAGCCCGTGGAGTTGAATCAACCTCTTCTCCTGTGCCGTCTTGAGACTGAAGTTCATCTGCTTCACTGCCCACAGTGCTCTATGTTCCAACTCCACAGGGAGGTGACAACCCTTGCCGTAGAGGAGAGTGAAGGGAGTGGTACCTATAGGAGTCTTGAAGGCGGTTCAATACGCCCAAAGGGCATCGTCTAGCTTACTTGCCCAATCCTTCCGAGTTGCTCCTACGGTCCTCTCTAAGATAGCTTTGATCTATCTATTCGAGACCTCTACTTGCCCACTAGTTTGTGGGTGATAAGGTGTAGCTACCTTGTGCTTCACTCCATACTTCTTCAAGAGACCCTCAAACCCTTTGTTGATGAAGTGGCTGCCCTCATCACTGATCACTACCCTTGGAACTCCAAACCGTGGGAAGATGATAGTATTGAAGAGCTTAATCGCCACCTTTGAGTCATTAGTTGGGGAAGCTATAGCCTCAACCCACTTAGACATGTAATCAACCGCCACCAAGATGTATTTGTTGCCGTATGATGATGGAAACGGCCCCAAGAAGTCTATTCTCCAAGCATCAAACACATCAACCTCAAATATTGGTACCTGAGGCATCTCATTTCTCTTGGTGATGTTTCCAGCTCTTTGGCAAGCCTCACACCCCTTTACAAACTCGTGAGCATCTTTGAAAAGCGTTGGCCACCAAAACCCGGCTTGTAAGACCTTTGTAGCTGTCTTGAAAGAAGCAAAATGCCTACCATAAGACGAGCCGTGACAATGAAGGAGAATGTCCTTAGCTTCTTCACTTGTTACACACCTTCTGTAAAGGCTATCTACTCCCCTCTTGTACAGGTAGGGCTCGTCCCAAAAATAATGAGAGATGTCTCTCATGAACTTCTTCTTGTGGTAGTAGTCAAGGTGTGTAGGCTCTTCTCCACAAGCTAAGAAGTTGACTATATCAGCATACCAAGGCAGGTTCTCTTTCTTGAAACTTAAAACTTCTTCAAACTGATCCTCTAGCCGTGTACATACCACCGCGTTGACCATCATAAGCTGCTCCTCAGGAAGTGAATCATCTAAAGGTAAGGCTTCATTCACTCTCATTCTTGAAAGATGATCAGCAACACCATTCTCTATCCCCTTCTTATCCTTGATCTCCATATCAAATTCTTGTAGAAGAAGGATCCATCTCAAGAGTCTTGGTTTGGTGTCTTTCTTGGAGTAGATGTACCTCAAAACAGCGTGATACGTGTACATAATGGCATTAGAACCCACCAAGTAGGACCTGAACTTCTCAAACGCAAAGACAACGGCTAGTAACTCCTTCTCGGTGGTAGCATACTTCACTTGCGTGTCATCCAAGGTATGGCTGGCATAGTAGATTACATGCAGCCTCTTGTCTTTCCTCTGACCCAAAACAGCACCCACAGCGTAGTCACCCACGTCGCACATTATCTCAATGGGCTGGTCCCAATCTGGTGCTTGAACTATAGGTGCGGTGACAAGAGCTTCCTTGATGGTCTTGAAAACGTGAAGACACTCCTCATCAAAGACAGTCAGCTTCATTGCATAACAGCCGTGTCAGAGGGCGAGCTATCTTGGAGAAATCCTTGATAAACCGTCTGTAGAAGCCAGCGTGCCCCAAGAAACTCCTTAACCCCTTCACATTAGCAGGAGGCTCCAAGCTCATCATGACCTCAATCTTTGCTTTATCAACCTCTATCCCTTGCTCAGAAATCTTGTGACCGAGTACAATCCCTTCCTTCACCATGAAGTGACACTTCTCCCAGTTCAGCACCAAGTTTGTCTCCTCACATCTCTTGAGTATGTTGCAAAGATTTGACAAACAAGCAGAAAAGGACGCACCATACACAGAAAAATCATCCATAAAAACTTCCACCATTTCCTTTATAAGATGAGAGAAGATAGACATCATGCACCTTTGATAGGTTGCTGGTGCATTACATAACCCAAAAGGCATCATTCGATAAGCAAAGGTACCATAAGGGCATGTGAAAGTTGTCTTCTCTTGATAGTTAGGATTAATTGGTATTTGAAAGAAACCACTATAACCATCAAGAAAGCAGTAGTATGGGTGATTAGCTAATCTTTAAAGCATCTGATCAATAAAGGGAAGAGGAAAATGATCTTTTCTAGTAGCTGAGTTAAGCTTCCTATAATCAATACACATTTGATGTCCACTTATGGTTCTTGTAGGAATCAACTCATCTTTTTTATTTTTAATGACCGTGATACCCCCTTTCTTTGGTACCACATGGATCGGAGAGACCCATGTGCTATCACTGATAGGGTATATCACGTCAGCCTCTAAAAGTTTTAAGATCTCTTTCTTAACTACTTCTTTTAAGTTTGGGTTCAAACGCCTTTGATGTTCAATAGAAGAAGTGTTTTCATTCTCTAAGTGAATACTGTGAGTACAAAGCATTGGTAAAAGGCCCTTGATGTCACTTAGAGAGTATCCAATGGCCCTTCTATACTTTCTCAACTCATTAAGGAGTAAGTTTAACTCACAATCTCTCAGATTTTCATTCACAATGACGGGATAAGTGTCATTAAATCCCAAGAAAGCGTACCATATCCCATTCGGGAGCTCCTTAAGGTCCACCTTTGGGGCAAGCAGCTTGCTCTAGTCCTCCTCGTGGCTTGTGTTGACGTTGCCGTCCTCATTTGCCTCCTTTGAACCCGAGTCATGAGCTTTCAGGCTGATATCTTGAACCGTTGCTTTCTCAGAGATCGAGTCATCTAGTCGATCTTCCCCTCATTCTGGTCCGGATCGATTGCACTCTCTCGATTCACTTACTCGATTTGATATGGATCGAGCAGGAGATCGAGTTGCTGAGTCGTTCTCTGAACTGATCGAGTTGGCTCTCTCGATCTTCTAATCGATTTCTTCTCTGGATCGAGGAGTCTTCTCGATCTTCTTGTCGATCGTTGCCCTGGATCGAGTGATCTCGTCGATTTTCTGATCGATCTCTAGGCATCCGCCTTCATCTTCTTTCACAACTTTGCGAGAATCAAGGATGTGAACATACTCTTGATTCTGTTCGTGCAGAAAGCCATACTCTCCACACTCCTTAGTCAAAAGCTAGCTGAAGGTGATCCTCTTGTGCTAACTCCTCGAGCAATTCATCGGCTAACTCATCCAAAGTTTCAATGTAGAAAGCTTGTCCTTCAATGGTCGGCTTCTTCAAAACTTCATTGATATCAAAATCTAGCTTGATGTCTTTACCCAAGTGTAGAGAGGTATTGCCATTCTTCACGTCAATGATGGCTCCAGCAGTTGCTAGAAACGGTCTACCAAGGATAAGAGGATCCTTTGGCTCTTCATCCATTTCAAGAACAACAAAATCAGTCGGCACGTTCACACCACTGATCCTCACGGACAAGTCTTCAAGCATACCTACAGGGAGCCTTATGCTTCTATCAGCCAGCACGAGAGAGATCCTACACTCCTTAAACCTTGTAAAGCCTAGCTTCTTTGCAGTGGACTGAGGCATAAGATTGATACTTGCTCCTAAATCACATAAGCAACTTTCAAACTTCAAAGGTCCAAGAGCACAAGGGATGGTGAATGATCCTGGATCTCCTAGCTTCTTAGGAACAATCTCGTTGTGAATGATTGCACTGCACTCTTCGCTCAACACCAAGACCTCTTCACTCTCCTTGCTCTTCTTAGTAAGAGTATCCTTAAAGAACTTGGCACATTTAGGCATCGTGGCCAAACAATCAACTAAAGGCAGCTTGATCTCAACATCTTTCAAATGCTTCTCAAAGACTGCTCTATGCTTCTCAAGCAGCTGCTTCTTGAACCATCCAGGGAAAGGAAGCTTCGGTTTGTAGGGTGAAGGTACATAAGCTTCTTTTTCTTTGCTAACCTCCTCTACCTTCTTCTTTACAACCGCTTCTTTACCCTTCTTAGGTCTTGCAATCCACACATCGTCAAAGGTGATCCTATGATCATTCGAAAGCTTACCCTCCTCCTCTTGAACAACAATGTCATCATTGTCTTCAGGTGCAGTCCTCGGTGGTAGCTCTCTCCCACTTCTCAAGGTAATAGCGTTTGCATACTCTTTGGGGTTTTGCTCACACTTCCCGGGTAAGCTGCCTTGACCGCTTGAACTGGCTTTGCCTTTTTCCAATTGTTTGATCTTGTTGTTCAGGTTGGTGATCTGAGTAGACACGTCAGTTAAAGAAGAGTCTAGCATGTTGTTCATGTCAACAAACTTCTGATTTGTGCTTGCTTGTCCCTGGAGCAATTGCTGAAACATTGCTTGAACCAGATCTTGAGGAGGCGGTGGAGCTTGTTGCTGTTGAGGCATGAAACCAGGAGGAAACACAGGAGAGTAATTCTTGTTTCCTTTCTGTTTAGGACCTTGAACGTTGCCCTGAAGCTGCCCTTGATATCCACTATTGCTGGTAAACCCGACTTTGTTATAAGGGACAAAGGGTTTGCCTTGTTATGGAGGATACACCTGATCTTTAGGATTCTCCACGTTAGTGCTTCTGTAGGAAAGGTTGTTGTTTCCTTGATAACTTTGAGCATAGCCTTGTGGCTTGTTGTAGTTGTTGCCTCCAACCCAATTGACCTCTTCTTGGCATTGCTCTAGCTCTTCTAAGACATCCGCGGCTTCTCCTACATAATGCACTTGTTTTTAATTCGCAAGCACTAGCTTATCAATCTTCTCATGGAGCGACTTCATATCTTTCTTGTGAGATTCTATATCAGCTCCTCTTGGTGCTCGGTCATAATCCTCAGAATAGTTCCCATCGCTTAAAGCCGAATTCTCTATGAGCTCCATTCCTTCTTCAACATTTTCCCCAAGAAAGTTTCCCTTACTTGCTGTATCTAGCAACATGCGTATCTTTGGGAGTGCTCCTCTATAGATTGTGCTCAAGAGAGTCTCTTCACTGAAGCCATGATGAGGGCAAGCTATAGTGTAGTCCTTGAACCGCTCAATAGCTTCATTAAAGGTCTCATTCTGCCTTTGTGTGAAGCCGCTGATCTCACTTCTTAGCCTTGCTGTTCTTGTGTTTGAGAAAAACTTTGACAGAAAGGCTTTCTTGCAATCAGCCCATGAAGTGATGGTTCCCTGAGGTAATGTCTTCTCCCAATGTCTTGCTTTATCCCCAAGAGCGAAAGGGAATAACCGTAGCTTGAAGCTGTCCTCTGAGATACCATTGATCTTTATCATCCCACAAACTTGCTCAAAGTTGTCAAGATGCTCCAAAGGGTCCTCCATTGCAAGCCCATAGAACTTGTTGTTTTGAACCATTGAGATGAATCCTGGCTTGATCTCGAAGTTGTTGTT
Source organism: Thlaspi arvense (assembly GCA_911865555.2). Classification (NCBI taxonomy): domain Eukaryota; kingdom Viridiplantae; phylum Streptophyta; class Magnoliopsida; order Brassicales; family Brassicaceae; genus Thlaspi; species Thlaspi arvense. Next base: position 25,146,315 of record OU466858.1, on the reverse strand, counting down.
TTTCACTAGTGGAGGTGTGATTCCAAAGCGATTATGATGTGTATTTGGAGCATCACCAGCACCAATGATTCTCGGCTGCCTTGGAGCGTGGTTGGGGTTTCCATTGCCCCTTGCACCAGCAGCACGGTGAGGTGGAGCTTCTTCTTGGTCTTGCTCAGCCATAACCCAAAATTCAGCTAGACCAGGTTGCTCTATCTCCTCAAAGTTCTGTCTTGCTCTACTGTCCTTCTATGCCTTACACTTCCGAGTTGGTGAATAATGTCCAGTGGTTGTAGAAGATTGTTGTCACTACTGGAACTCAAATTCATGTACCTGAGAAGACAAAAAGTAAGGTAGAGCAATGAGTAACCAAAAGAAAAGTAAAAGGCTTAGTCTTTACTAAGCTCCAAATCCTAATGCTTCCTAATCAAACCCAAGATGGCAACGGCGCCATTTGATAAACAGAATGTTTCTAAGCTGTTTGAGTCAAAGCTCCAGACCAAGATAATGATGCAGTATAGTGGTAAGGGGTATCAATCCAGCATGGATTGTAGAAAGAACACAAGGAATGCAAGAACAAAGCAAATCTAAGCAGAGTCCAGTAAATGGATGGTAAAATCAATAAAAACTAAATGCAACGACCAGATGATTATGAAAACTATTTTAAAATTCCTGGAAGAGGGTTGACAACTACTAGGAGAAAACACAGGATTAAAAATTGATGTTACTGCATATTGCATACATTTTGCATACTCATTAGTTAGCTTTTCATGCATTTGTATCACATTTTAGAGTAGATTGCATCACTTAAGAGTCTTAGAGCATTCTTGCACCAGCATACGCATGTCCTTGCATTTTGCATCACATTCAGGTTGTTTCTGGCTGCTTTGGAGTCGCGGAGGTTCGTGGACATGTTGAGGCTGATGTAGCAGTTCGTGGGAGCTCGGATATATGCTAAGGATCAGAGATCGAGGAGCAGATCGAGCATGGCCGGTCGATCTAGGAGGTGATCGACCAGAAGATCGAGCCAACCAGGCGATCCAAGGAGAATAATCGAGACAAAGATCGAGTGAAGCAGTCGATCAAACGGTACGGACGTAAATGACGCCATGCAGAGCGAGAGCCAGATCAAGTACACCACTCGATAAAGCCGAAGATCGATACCGAGATCGGATGCAACACTCGATTTGCCGATGATGATCGAGACCCAGATCGAGCCGAAGACACGATGTCCGGATATGATTGAGAGAACCGCTCGATCCTGGAGTCGATCTCTGTCCTTTCAACCACTTTTGGCCGCTAGCGAGGGGGGGACCATCAGCTTGTTTTGGCCATTTTGGGAAGGCGGCGACGTCCTTTTCCCACACAACTTTCAATCCTTATCTTTTTCCTTATGTTTTCTCTCTGTTTTTCGTGAAGAACACCATTGTCGAACTTGAGCTTTTCTTAAGCTTTGTAATCGAATCATTTCCGTCTTAATCTAGTTTTCTTTTCATGTTCATCGTTTCCTTTTACATGCTTTGCTTGATTTACTTTATGTGTAGTGAGTAGTTTATTTGGGTTTGGGGTTGAGAGGATTAAGGGGTCTAAAGGGTTTCGATCTTGGGGTTTTTTCTAAGCGTTTTCAACGGCTATCTCTTCTAAGGTGTTGAGATCTCAATGCTTGAAGACTCTCACGCCAAGAGCTTCATGATCCGAGAGGTTCCTTACCTTGACAGGATTCAGGAGCCTCGGAAGATCACACCTTAGAGACTAGTTACCCCTTCCCAAAAGCCATGGAAGTTTGGGGGATTAGTTAAGCCATTCATTTGAAATCTGTTTTCCATGCCCTTCGACCTCTCTTTCCACTAAAAGCCATGGGTTTGGAGGAGAGGATGAAGGAGTGATCTATACCGAAAGCCACGGATAGATCTTGCTTAGTTTTCAAGGCTTAGAGATTCTCACAAAGTGAGTCGATTTAAAGTTTTCAACCCAAGGTCGAACCTTTGAAACCCCTGACCATGAATCTCAACCCTAGGCCCTTTCTTTTAGCAGTTTTACATCTTATCTCGTCATTAGCTTGATCTTTGATAGCATCCTGGTCATTAGTTTTACTGTTCTTGCATTTTTAGACGAGATCGATTGTTATTGCTCGATCTAGTGGTCGATCTCTTGGTCGATCCACTAGTCGAATTTTAGTAATTCGAAGCTTTGTCCTTTAATTATTCTGTTTGTTCCTCGTGGTAGTTCCTTCATTCCTAGTATTTTTAAAATAGGTTGCGTTCTATTTAAGTTGTTGCATCTAGTTTTTAGAGATTTTCTCATAAATCATCTCGTTTCGCTTGGATTTGCATTAGTCCTTGTATTCTCTTTGCATTCTCTATCATTCTAGGCATGGATTGATTCTCTCTTGCTCGCTGTACTACAACATGTCTTGCATTTGATTTTGATAACCTCATTGCATTCTCACCCTTGCTAAGAAAGTGTTTATCAAATGGCGTTGTTGCCATCCGACTGTTTAGAGAACATAGAGATTTGGGACTTAGCAAAGACTAAGTCTTTACCTTTTTCAAGTTACTAATCATTCTACTCTCAAACGTGTGTTTTCAGGTACATGAATGTTCGTTCAAGGGGAGACAACAATCTACTACAACCCTTGGACAACATTCATCAGCTTGGTCACTCACGGCAAAGGAGAGTCAGAGAACAAACCAGAGCCTTTGAGGAGATTGTTCAGCACGGTTTGGTTGACTTTGAAGCTATGGCTGAACACGAGCATCCAGAAGGACCTCCTCCAGCTCACGGGGCAGTAGGAAGGGGCAATGGAAACCCCCAACACGCGGCTAGACCCCCAAGGATCATAGGAGCCGGAGATGCTCCCAATACTCATCACAATAGGTTTGGGATCACTCCTCCTCCTGTACAAAACAACAACTTCGAGATCAAGCCAGGTTTCATCTCCATGGTGCAAAACAACAAGTTCCACGGCTTAGCAATGGAAGATCCCTTGGAGCACCTTGACAACTTCGAGCAAGTATATGGGATGATAAAGATCAATGGCATATCCGAAGATGCTTTCAAGCTGCGTCTCTTCCCCTTTTCACTTGGAGACAAAGCTAGGCATTGGGAGAAGACCCTCCCATAAGGCACCATCACCTCATGGGCCGAGTGTAAGAAGGCCTTTCTCTCAAAGTTCTTCTCAAGCACTAGGACAGCACGGTTGAGAATCGAAATCAGCCGTTTCACTCAAAGGAACAATGAGACATTCAACGAGGCAATGGAGCGTTTCAAAGACTATACGATCCAATGTCCTCATCACGGGTTCAGCGAGGAGACACTACTCAGTACCATATACCGTGGAGCTTCACCAAAGATCAGGTTGTTGCTTGACACAGCTAGCAAAGGGAACTTCCTCGGTCAGGAGGTAGAAGAGGGTATGGAGCTGATAGAAAACTTGGCATTGAGTGATGGCAACTACGCTGAGGATTATGACCGTGCACCGAGAGGATCAGAGCTAGAGTCTCACAAGAAGGAGCTGAAATCTTTGCATGAGAAGATAGATAAGCTGGTTTTAGCCAATCAGAAGCATGTTCACTTTGTTGGTGAAGCTGATGAGAACCAAGAGGAGTTAGAGTTGAGCCAAGAAGAAGCCAATTGGGTGGCGGGACAGAACAACTACAAACCTCAAGGCTACAACCAAGGCTACCAGAACAACAACCTCTCTTACCGAAGCACCAACGTAGCCAACCCTAAAGATCAAGTGTACCCTGCTCAGCAAGCAAAACCTTTCATCCCTTACAACAAAGGTTTTCAACCGAGTGGTGGTTTCCAAGGTCAAGGGCAGAACAACTTCCAAGGGCAACATCAAAATAACAAGGGTTATACACCTAACTACCCTCCGGGCTTTGCACCTCAGCAGCAACAACTGATGCAACAACAAGTTGATCCGGTTCAAGCAATGTTTCAACAGCTGATACAAGGGCAAGTCTCTACAAACCAGAAGTTCGCCGAGATGAACACTCACCTAGACTCGTCTCTCACTGACTTCTCTACTCAGATCACCAACTTAAACAACAATATCAAGCAGCTAGAGAAAGGGAAAGCGAGTACGAGTGGTCAGAATAGTCTTCCGGGAAAGTGTGAGCAGAATCCTAAGGAGTATGCTAACGCCATAACGTTGAGAAGCGGCAAAGAGCTCGAAACTCCGGTCTCTACCAAGAACAACGAGGACGTTGTAATTCAAGAAGGGGAGGGTAAAGCTTCGGCTGATGATGATGAGATTAACTTTGACAACGTTTGGATCCAAGGACCAAGAAGAGGAGACAAAGCAGTTGCTGAAAAGAAAGCTGAGCAAACCACTAAGGAGAAGAATGCTTATGTGCCTCCACCATATTTACCTAAGCTGCCTTTTCCTGGCCGCTTCAAGAAGCAACTCATAGAGAAGCATAGAGTCCTCTTTGAGAAGCATCTTAAGGACGTGGAGATCAAGTTACCTCTTGTTGACGGCCTTGCAATGATGCCTAAATGCGCCAAATTCTTCAAAGACACTCTCGTGAAAAAGAATAAGGAAAGCAAGGAGGTACTTGTTCTAAGTGAAGAGTGTAGTGATGTGATACATAAGGAGATAGTCCCTAAGAAGTTGGGAGACCCTGGAAGCTTCACTATACCTTGCGCTTTAGGTCCTCTAAAGTTCAAGAGTTGCTTGTGTGATCTCGGAGCTAGCATAAACCTGATGCCTCACTCCGTGGCTAAGAAGCTTGGCTTTACTCGTTTCAAAGACTGTCGGATCTCGTTGGTACTGGCTGATAGGAATGTGAGGCTACCAGTAGGGCTGCTTGAAGATTTACCGGTGCGAATCAGTGGTGTGAACGTGCCTACGGACTTCGTCGTGTTGGAGATGGATGAAGAGCCTAAGGATCCACTCATCTTAGGAAGACCATTCCTTGCAACCGCTGGAGCTATCATAGATGTGAAGAATGGGAAGATTGCCTTGCATTTGGAAAAGGAGATAAGGCTTGACTTCGACATCAATGAGGTTCTGAAGAAGCCGACCATTGAAGGGCAAGCTTTCTACATTGAAACGATAGATGCTTTAGCGGACGAGTTGCTGGAAGAGCTGGCTCTAGAAGACCATCTGAAGCTAGCACTGACTAAGGAGCCAGGAGAGTTTGGCTATGTGGACCAAAGGACCCAGGAGTACATCAACCTGCTGGATTCTAGGAGGATTGTTAAGAATGATGAAGGTTGCTGCCTAGAGATCGACCCCGAGATCGACGCTATCACTCGATCCAGGAGTCAGATCGACAAGGCAATCGAGAACACAACTCGATCCGGTGCAACAATCGACGGACAGATCGAGAGGAATGCTCGATCAGGAAAAACAATCGAGTCGACGATCGAGAGAGACCTCCCGATCATTATGGGTCCAATCAAGAGATCGACTCAGCGTCTCGATCCCTTACTCGATCCACATCAAATCGAGTAAGTGAATCGAGCGAAATGGCTCGATCTAGACGACATCGAGAGGAGAATCGACTGGAGGACTCGATTTTAGAAGGGATAGCGATGGAGGAAAGCAGTCTAAAGGGCCATGCCTCGGGTTCCAAGGAAGAAAGCAACAACAACAGCCACGAGGATGACTGGAGTGAGCTGTTAGCCCCAAAGGTGGACCTTAAGGAGCTCCCAAAAGGGCTAAGGTATGCTTTCTTAGGGCCTAATAACACCTATCTCGTGATTGTGAATGAAAACCTAAGTGATGATGAGTTGCACTCGCTCCTGACTGAGCTGAGAAAGTATAGAAAGGCCATTGGGTACTCTTTAAGTGACATCAAGGGCCTTTCACCAATGCTTTGCACTCATAGGATTCACTTGGATAATGAGAACGCCTCTTCTATAGAACATCAAAGGCGTTTGAATCCTAATTTGAAAGAGGTTGTTAAGAAAGAAATCCTTAAGCTTTTAGAGGCTGACGTGATCTATCCCATAAGTGACAGCATGTGGGTTTCTCCTGTACACGTGGTGCCTAAGAAGGGAGGGATCACGGTCATAAGGAATGAAAAGGATGAGCTTATTCCTACTAGAACCATTACTGGTCATAGGATGTGTATTGATTATAGGAAACTTAACCTTGCGACTAGGAAAGACCATTTCCCTTTGCCTTTTATTGATCAAATGCTTGAGAGACTTGCTAATCACCCTTACTACTGTTTTCTCGAGGGGTATAGCGGTTTCTTTCAGATACCAATTCACCCAAATGATCAGGAGAAGACGACCTTCACATGTCCCTACGGTACCTTCGCATATCGAAGGATGCCGTTTGGATTGTGTAATGCACCGGCTACGTTTCAGCGGTGTATGATGTCGATCTTCTCTGATCTAATAGAGGAGATGGTAGAGGTGTTTATGGATTACTTCTCTGTCTATGGTGCGTCCTTTTCTGCGTGTTTGTTGAATCTTTTCAGGGTACTAAAACATTGTGAAGAGACAAACTTGGTGCTGAACTGGGAGAAATGCCACTTTATGGTTAAGGAAGGGATCGTGCTTGGTCATAAAATATCAGAGAAGGGCATTGAGGTTGATCAGGCTAAAGTGGAAGTCATGATGGGTCTTGAGCCGCCGGTTAATGTTAAGGGAGTCAGAAGCTTCTTGGGACACGCAGGGTTCTATAGGCGCTTCATCAAGGATTTCTCCAAGATTGCACGCCCTCTTACACGGTTGTTGTGCAAGGAAGCTGAGTTTGTGTTTGATGAGGAGTGTTTGAGAGCTTTCGTGACCATCAAGGAGGCCCTTACATCAGCTCCTATAGTCCAAGCACCAGACTGGTCTCTTCCCTTTGAGATCATGTGTGATGCTAGTGACTACGCCGTAGGAGCCGTTCTTGGTCAGAAGAAAGACAAGAAGTTGCACGTGATCTACTATGCTTCAAGAACCTTGGATGACACGCAAACAAGGTACACCACAACGGAGAAGGAGTTGCTTGCAGTAGTGTTCGCCTTTGAGAATTTCAGATCATATCTCGTTGGTTCCAAGGCTATTGTATACACGGATCACGCTGCCTTGCGATACATCTACTCGAAGAAAGACACGAAGCCTCGGCTCTTAAGATGGATTCTCTTACTCCAGGAGTTTGACATGGAGATTAAAGACAAGAAAAGAATAGAAAACGGAGTCGCTGACCATCTCTCACGGCTAAGGATCAACGAGTCTCTCCCCTTAGATGACTCTCTTCCAGAAGAGCAGCTCATGGCGATTACCACGGCTGTTTGTGGAAAGCTATAAGGGAGGTTTGAGGAGGTGTTGAGTTTCAAAGAAGAGGATCTACCGTGGTATGCTGATGTAGTGAACTATCTAGCGTGTGGTGAGGAGCCAACACATCTCAACAGCTATCACAAGAAGCGGTTTATGAGAGAGGCTAGTGATTACTTTTGGGACGAGCTGTACTTATACAAGAGAGGAGTAGACAGTTTGTACCGGAGCTGTACTTACAAAGGAAGAAGCTAGGGACATCCTCTATCATTGCCATGGCTCTTCCTACGGAGGACACTTCGCCTCGTTCAAGACTGCCACGAAAGTGTTGCAAGCCGGTTTCTGGTGGCCGTCCATTTTTAAAGATGCACACGAGTTTGTGAAGAGCTGTGAGGCATGTCAACGAGCAGGGAATATAACCAAGAGGAACGAAATGCCTCAAGTTCCTATCTTCGAGGTTGACGTATTCGACGCGTGGGGCATAGACTTCATGGGGCCATTTCCTTCTTCATATGGCAACAAATACATCTTAGTAGCAGTGGATTATGTCTCTAAATGGGTTGAGGCTGTTGCTTCCCCTACAAATGACTCTAAGTTGGTAATCAAGCTGTTCAAGAGTATCCTCTTCCCGAGGTTTGGGGTACCCAAGGTTGTTATAAGCGATGGAGGAAGCCACTTCATAAACAAGGTCTTTGAGAACCTTTTGAGAAAGTATGGAGTTAAGCATAAGGTGGCTACACCGTATCATCCTCAAACAAGCGGTCAAGTGGAAGTCTCCAACAGGCAAATCAAGGCTATACTAGAAAAGACTGTCGGGGCAACAAGGAAAGACTGGGCAGTGAAGCTGGACGACGCTCTTTGGGCCTACCGTACCGCCTTCAAAACGCCGATTGGTACAACTCCTTTCACTCTACTCTATGGCAAGGGCTGTCACCTCCCGGTTGAGCTGGAACACCGTGCGTTGTGGGCTGTAAAGAGGTTGAACTTTGACCTCAAGACTGCTCAGAAGAGGCGCCTTATTCAGCTACACGAACTGGATGAGTTAAGACTGAACGCTTACGAGAGCTCTCGGAGATACAAGGAGCGGACTAAGGAGACTCATGACAAGAAGTTGGTTGCCAAGGAGCTTAAGGAAGGAGGTTTAGTGTTGCTGTACAACTCGAGGCTCAAACTCTTCCCGGGAAAGCTGAAGTCAAGGTGGAGCGGACCGTTCGTGATTCAAGAAGTGTTGCCTTATGGAGCTGTTACTCTGATGGGAAAAAGTGGCAGTGCATTCACCGTCAACGGACACAGAGTCAAGCCTTACTTGGCAGACGGCTATGACAAGGAGAGTACCTCTGTGCTTCTCCAAGACCCACCATCCGCTTAAACCAAGTAAGGTCTAGCTAAAGACGTTAAAGAAAGCGCACTTGGGAGGCATTCCCATGTTTATCTTTGTACATATTTCTGCTTCATTTCCCTTTCAGTTTTATGTTTTTATTCTGCAAGTGTGTAGGAACAGGTATGAGGAGTCTAAACCTTGATCTTGAAGTCTAAAAGAGGCGATAGGGGTTAAGATAAGGCTAGAGATCGAGTGCTAGATCGACTGATCCTGACTCGATCTTTGCTAGATCGAGTCAGTGAATCGAGAGGAGCCAGTCGATCTAGAAGAGAACGAGTGACAGGATCGACCTTGACGAAAAAGGATCGACCGATCTATTTTCTCTCGGGAAAATCTGTTGAAAACGGATCGATCACTCGACTCGATCCATCACTCGATCTGTGCCAAATCGACCCCTAAATTGAGGACATAGATCGATCATAAGGACTTAGCCGTGGATTCAACATCTCAATGATCGAGAGAGCCAATCGATCCAAGGCTCGATCCACCATGAATCGAGTAACCCTCTCGATCTAAGCCATTATGGGCATGAGATCGAGTCCTAGATCGACCAAATGGACTCGATCTCATGCCGAGGTAACATTTTCTTTCCCTCCTTTACTCTTTTCCCTCCAACTTTTAAATTCAAAACTTGGTCAAGGCAAGCATTTTTGACCATGAAAGATGTGCCTTGGCCAAGACTTTGTCAGAAAAACCACTTTTACTACCCATTGTTTTGCTCTTTGCTAGTCTTTAAATATTTCAACAACCTCTCACCCTCTCATTCCTGTTTTTCTCGAAATTTTTAAACAAAGAGAGTGAGGGTTTCGGTTTTCAGAAGCTAGCAAAGATCTTTTACATTTCTTGCAAAGGTATTTTCAAAATTTAATGATTTATTTTTAGGAAAATTTCCTTTAAATTCGCAAGATATTGTTCTAGAATATAGGGTCGGTTTTGATTTTTAAAAACTAGCTAAGTAAAATGAATAATTCTAGATTTTTCAGTATCTAAAGATATGATTCTCCTTTATTTAGCTATAATTTTTATTAATTCCCCAAAATTCTAGGGTAGTTTTTATAAGTTCTCTCCTTCTCTTCTCTCATTCTCATCAAACCGCCGTTTTGCTTATCAAACTTTTTTAGAAACTTGTTTCAGGAACAATGGCCCCCAAGAGAACAAGAGAAGAGATAGCACAAGAAGGAGAAGGACAAGAGGTGGCAGTTCAAGAGAGGGTCAGATGGACTAAGGATGAGAAGAGGGGCAAGAAACGGCTGGAAAGGCTTCGGTTTGAGCCTACCAAGTTTGCTGATCGAGAGCTGTTGTCCAAACTAGGGATTCTTGGGGATTTCGACCAACTCCTCAAGAACATTGGCCTAAGATGTCTGTCACGGATGGATTGCCCAACCATTCCAGAAGTGACAATAGACTTCCTTGCCACGTTGGAGTTCCGTTACGAGAATCCTAGCACACCCGTCCCTTCTCAAGGTCGCCTCTACTTCAAGGTTGGCCGTCAAGCCTATACACTCTCCATCCCTGAGCTATGCCAAGCTTATGGTCTCAACGCGGATGCCTACAAGGTCGAGTTCCCCGCCTTCAAGAAAGCCGACGACTTTTGGGACCTGATCAGCAATGAAGACTACAAAGCCAACACCACCAAGATCAAGCGAGTAAGAAGCCCGGTGCTGAGGTACACTCTGAAGCTGATCGCCAACACGTTTAGTGGAAGATCTGTTGCTCCTACGGTCACGAAGACAGAGCTGTGCTTCCTGTTCCAAGGTGTGAAGCACTTGGTGTGTGATCCGGATGCAAATGACGAGCCTATAGAGGATGAACTCGGCGATGAAGTGAACTACGGATGTGTGCTTGCGGCTTCCTTGGTGAAATACAAGGCTTATGCCTTGCGGTGCAAGGCAATTTCCTCTTACATTGGCGGTTTCCTCACTCCTCTGTTCTTGCAAGCTGGTGTGCCCATTCACGACTTCGCCCATGCACCAGCCAGAGCTTTCATGGACGAGGCATACATGAGGAATACTGACAGCTTGGGACGCACGCCAGCAGAAGGGTTCTACGCCTACCTCTTCATAGACGACGAAGACAAGAAGAGAGTGTGCATCCTGCCCAACAAAGATGAAACCGAGCTGCTTGGTGTTGGGAACATCGAGTTCTTGCCCACGGAGGAAGAATGCTTTGCCCCTCTAGGAGGACCGCCTGCTTCAGCGATTACCCCTCGTCAAAGGTTTGAGTCTCCAGCCACGAAAGATGAGATGCCCGAGGCCTACACACTTCCCAAGTTAGACTTTGAGCCGAGGACAAAAACTGAGAAGTTCCTAGCATCTGTTGTGGAGATGCAAAGGAAGATCAACAAGTGGCAAGGCAAGATGCTCAAGAAGCTTGGAAAGAAAGTCAAGGCACTTCAGGGAGGCTCACCTAAGAAAGCTGCAAGTCAAGAGGTGCAACAACCCGAGAAGAGAAGGCTCTCAACCGGTGGAGTTGTCATCCGTGAGACCCAAGGAAGCACCATTCAGCCGGTGCGCCACTCTCTCCAAGAACTAGCCGACAAGGGCAAGACCATAGTCTCTAGCTCCTCTGGAACATCCTCAAGTTCCAGCCGAGACTAGACCAGAGGTAACAACCTTCTTCCATTGTACATAACTGCTCATATTTGCTTCTTTTTTCTTTGTGTTTTGATGCTCCTTCGAATGAGTTTGCCACCGGGACGGTGTCAAGCAAGTTTGGGGGAGTACATGTGTGATTTGACTTGTGTTCTGTGATCTTATTTTCCTTTAGCATCCTTGAGTCTTTAGTTCATGAAAAATTGGTAAAATTTTTAAAAAAAAATTTCAAAGATTCATGTAGTTGCATTCATCTTGTCAAAACATGTTAGGATTGAGTCTAGAGTTTCTCATAGCATCTAGGTTGTTTGCATTCTGCATAAGGGGTTAGAGTTTCTTAAAAAGGTGTTTTTACTTATGAATTGTTTCAATGCCCTAGTTAGTAGTACTCTAATGCTTTGTCTATGCTTTGAAAGTAAGTTCTTACCATGCTTGGATCACTTGTTTGGATTTTCGTGGCTTGAATTGAACTCTTATGATTTGAAACTTGTCTTAAAAAGTGAGAACCTTAATTTGAAATTCTAATTATCATCCTTATGCATTTGAAAATGAACACATGGTTTTAAAATATTTAGGCTCTCTTCTTCCTTTTTACCACTCTTTGTGAGCCTAAGTAGAACTCCCTCCTTGAACCTTACCCTTCTTTGAAGCCAAATGTTCTTGTGTGACATCTTTGTGAGGCCTTCCTTTTGGTTTGAACTTGGTATAAAGTGTTAGGTTTAGGCGACATGATTTGGTTCTCATATGATTGCTAGCTTTGCATTTAGAAGCTAGGTATAGGCTTAGGATAAGTTTGGGGGATCATTGGGGTTGTTTTCTTTTCTATTTGTTCTCGGTTTCAAAGAACTTGGTGCTTTAAAGAAAGAAATGGGTTTTAAGTGAAAGGTTGTGTTTAAAAACTAAGTATGCTCTAATAAATTTCAGGAGGTAGCTCTCCCATAAAAAAAAAAAAAGAGGAAAAGAAAAGAAAAAGAAATAAAAGAGCCTAAGTGCCAAATAAAAATAAAAATAAAAAAATAAAAAGAAAAAGAAAAAATAATAATAAGAGAGCTACCAATAAGAAATATCTAAAGAGCAAAGTTATTTTCAAAACCTTTTCACTAGCCTAAAAAGTTTAAAAATGTTTTTGTTTCGAATTGGGGATTGCTAAGTTTTCTGAAGAAAAAGGGTAGACTCTAAGTGGTGAGTGAGGATAAAATTTGTTAAATGAGAGGGGTATCGGATCGTTTGATTAGTTTACATGGGTAGATGAGAATCTAATCATGTATGCATAAATTGTCTTTACCTTTAGCATTATGCACAAGTTCAACCATTTTTGAGAGAAAACCTTGTTCTAATTATGAACCCTTTTCAAATGAGATCATTCAATGCTCATAACCTTCACCCTTAGCCAAATGTGTTTTGCTTTAAAGTGCCTAAGTTTGATTCATGGCTTTAATGTTAATGAATGTTAAAGGATGAGTTTCTTTGACTGTTAGGAATAGGAGAGTCATGATTTGAATTTCTTTGTGTGATGAGTATGGCTAAGTTCTTTGGAGTATGAGTGTAAGCATAGCATTTTAGAACTGTTAACTAGGACATTGAGATTGATTCATTTGAAAGACACCTTTGCAAGAAGTTTAAACCCCCATTCGTTTTTCAGAAAACCTCTCTTCCTGCTTATTTTCTGTTGCTTGAGGGCAAGCAAGAAGTAAGTTTGGGGAAGTTGATGTTACTGCATATTGCATAAATTTTGCATACTCATTAGTTAGCTTTTCATGCATTTGTATCACATTTTAGGGTAGATTGCATCACTTAGAGTCTTAGAGCATTCTTGCACCAGCATACGCATGTTCCTTGCATTTTGCATCACATTCAGGTTGTTTCTGGCTGCTTGGGAGTCGTGGAGGTTTGTGGACATGTTGAGGCTGATGTAGCAGTTCGTGGGAGCTTGGATATATGCTAAGGATCAGAGATCGAGGAGCAGATCGAGCATGGCCGGTCGATCTAGGAGGTGATCGACCATAAGATCGAGCCAACCAGGTGATCCAAGGAGAATGATCGAGACAAAGATCGAGTGAAGCAGTCGATCAAACGGTACGGACGTAAATGACGCCATGCAGAGCGAGAGCCAGATCGAGTACACCACTCGATCCAGCCGAAGATCGATACCGAGATCGGATGCAACACTCGATTCGCCGATGATGATCGAGACCCAGATCGAGCCGAAGACACGATGTCCGGATATGATCGAGAGAACCGCTCGATCCTGGAGTCGATCTCTGTCCTTTCAACCACTTTTGGCCGCTAGCGAGGGGGGGACCATCAGCTTGTTTTGGCCATTTTGGGAAGGCGGCGACGTCCTTTTCCCACACAACTTTCAATCCTTATCTTTTTCCTTATGTTTTCTCTCTGTTTTTCGTGAAGAACACCATTGTCGAAATTGAGTTTTTCTTAAGCTTTGTAATCGAATCATTTCCATCTTAATCTAGTTTTCTTTTCATGTTCATCGTTTCCTTTTACATGCTTTGCTTGATTTACTTTAAGTGTAGTGAGTAGTTTATTTGGGTTCGGGGTTGAGAGGATTAAGGGGTCTAAAGGGTTTCGATCTTGGGGTTTTTTCTAAGCGTTTTCAACGGCTATCTCTTCTAAGGTGTTGAGATCTCAATGCTTGAAGACTCTCACGCCAAGAGCTTCATGATCCGAGAGGTTCCTTACCTTGACAGGATTCAGGAGCCTCGGAAGATCACACCTTAGAGACTAGTTACCCCTTCCCAAAAGCCATGGAAGTTTGGGGGATTAGTTAAGCCATTCATTTGAAATCTGCTTTCCATGCCCTTCGACCTCTCTTTCCACCAAAAGCCATGGGTTTGGAGGAGAGGATGAAGGAGTGATCTATACCGAAAGCCACGGATAGATCTTGCTTAGTTTTCAAGGCTTAGAGATTCTCACAAAGTGAGTCGATTTAAAGTTTTCAACCCAAGGTCGAACCTTTGAAACCCCTGACCATGAATCTCAACCCTAGGCCCTTTCTTTTAGCATCTTTACATCTTATCTCGTCATTCGCTTGATCTTTGATAGCATCCTGGTCATTAGTTTTACTGTTCTTGCAGTTTTAGATGAGATCGATTGTTATTGCTCGATCTAGTGGTCGATCTCATGGTCGATCCACTAGTTGAATTTTAGTAATTCGAAGCTTTGTCCTTTAATTATTCTGTTTATTCCTCGTGGTAGTTCCTTCATTCCTAGTATTTTTAAAATAGGTTGCATTCTATTTAAGTTGCTGCATCTAGTTTTTAGAGATTTTCTCATAAATCATCTCGTTTCGCTTGGATTTGCATTCGTCCTTGTATTCTCTTTGCATTCTCTATCATTCTAGGCATGGATTGATTCTCTCTTGCTTGCTGTACTACAACATGTCTTGCATTTGAGTTTGATAACCTCATTCCATTCTTACCCTTGCTAAGAAAGTGTTTATCAAAAATGCAAAACTGCTAATTACTAAAAATGGAAAACTAAAGCGGGTAAATAGAGAACTTCTAGCAACTTAAGGTGATAAGCAATGAAACTAAAACAAAGATGCGAACTTTAAGACTTGGAAATGAAAACTTGAGGTTTTGAAATACTGAAAGGAGGATCTAAGGTTGAGGGTCATATTAAGAGGGGTCAAGGTTCAAGCTTGGGTTTGAAAAACACTAGATCTACTCATTTGATGAGCTTTACTTTAAGCCTTGGGAAACTTAAACTAGGATCATCCATGGCGTGGTGTAAGACCCCTTTCTTTGACCTTTCCTCCAAACCTATGGCGTTTGGTGGAAAGATGGGTCAAAGAACATTAAGCAAAGATCTCAAATGGTGGCTTAACTAACCCCCAATACAACCATGGCGTTTGGGAAAGCGAAGTTAGCCTCTTGGATTCGGTTTTAGGGGATTCCTGAATCCTGTCAAGGTATGGAGATCCCTAGGATCATAAAGATCTTTCCCAAGACTCTTTAAGCACTAAGAGCCCAAATCCAAGAAGAGAAGAGATTAAAAACAAGAAAAGACCCAAGCTTTAAACCCTTAAACCTTCTAAATTGCCCCAACCTTAACCCAAAGATAAACTACTCACTACACATAGCTAAAACACACGAAAATGCAAGTAATGAAACGCTAAACATGATTAACGAAGATGGATTAAAGAAAATTCTTAAGATTAACCAAGATTCAAAAGTTTAAAACCAGAAAAGCTTAATAGTTTGACAATGGCCGAAAAATCGCCTAAGAGAAAGCAGAAAAAGATAAGACAAAGTGTGTGTAATGAAAGTGATGTTCACCCTCTGCCCAAAATAGCCAAACAGCCCTAATGGTCCCCTCACTACGCTCCAAAAATGAGCTGGCGGGATAAGGTCCCAGAGATTGACTTGGGTCACTCGATCTCTGGCTCGATCTTCTTCATGGATCGTTCGCTTTTGCTCAATCTTTGAGTCGATCCTTGGATGATCGGATCGTGGTCTCGATCTGGCTCTCGTTCTGCATGGCGTAATCCACGTCCGTACTCACGATCGATCTCCTCACTCGATCTCATCCTCGATCCCTTCCTTGAAACGATCCGGGCTTAGTCGATCTTCTGGTCGATCTCATCTAGATCGACCAACCTTGCTCGATCTTGCTCTCGATCTTGGGTCCTTTGCATGCATGGCTGAGTTCCTTCACGTGTCCACGAGCTTCTCTTTGATCCTTAGCATGTCCACGAACTCTCCACAGCTCTAATGTCTCCAAAACAACCTGAATATGATGCAAGAATGCAAGAAACATGCAAATGCTAATGCAAAAGTGCTCCAGGACCTAAAATGGTGCAAACTAGCCTATTATGCAAGATGAATGCATGAAAACTACACTAATACATGCTAAATATGCTAAATATATGAGTATATCAATATGGTAGCCATGAATTCACTTTTCAATGCACAAACATGATAATTAACAAATAAGATTAAGGTTCAAGTTGATAGAGTTGATTTTCAAAGAACAAATGCTTTCAGTATAAGATGAGAAGATCAAATTTAGCAATTCAAGCATGGTTCAGCCTTAACTTCTAGGTTTCTCTTGATGCATCAAAAAACTAACCACTTAAACACTGAAATCATCTCTAAACACTAAGCACTTTACAAGGAGAATTCATCATTATGCCCTATGCAAATGCAATGCAACCTATATGCAAAAACTAGACTCAATCCTAAACAAATGAAATGCAACTACATGCTCTCTTTTTGGTTTGCAAAAACATGCAAATTGTTTTTATTTTTTTCAAATTTTTTAATTTTTTGTGTTTTTCAATGCCTTAGATGAATGCATGATATGCATGTGACTCAAGATGAAAGAATATGATAAACTAAGAAAAGAACAAACATGTCAAACCCCAATTCTGTCCCCCACACTTAAATTACACAGTCCCTTGTGTAATGAAAGGAATGAGAGAGAGAAGCAACATAGTATATTACAAAACTTAAAAAAAATGCAGTGGTATTCACAATGGAAGGATGTTGTACCTTTAGTTTTGGTGATAGGAGGAGTGGTGGGATGATCCAGATGTCTCTGGCCGTGGGGAATGAAGAGCTTACCTCGCGGGACCATCAATTCTTGTAACCAAGCACTTCAAGGATCTCCTTTTCAGTGGTGTCTTCAAATAGCCTTGACAAACAGCAACCATCAAAGCTTTCTCCTTGGTAGCCCTCAAACTCTGGCCAATTTTTGTTAACTCCTTTCACTTTTTTCAGTTCCATAGAGAAAACATGATCATGCTCCAGCTTGTTGCCTTTGCTGTCAAACCTCAAGACTTTATCCTTGGTAAGACTCAGCTCAGTTGTGCATTCTCTAGCATCAAATATGGCGCCAGCTGAAGCTAGAAATGGTCTTCCAAGGATGATGGCATTCTTGATCTGCCCCTCAACATCTATCACCAAGAAGTCAGTTGGTATAGTCACTCTCTCTATTTCAATAGGCACATCCTTGAGAGCTCCTAATGGCATCTTCACAGTCCCATCAGCAATGGTAAGAGAGACATTACTTGGTTGAAACTTGGTGTAGCTTAACTCTTTAGCTGTAGAGGCTGGCAGTAGATTGATGCTTACGCCTAGATCACACAAACAGCTCTTGAAGGTCTTGCCTTTAAGCTCACAAGGGAGTGTGAAACAACCAGGATCTCCGACCTTCTTGATGTTCAGATATTTAACTTCTGATGCCTTAGCCTTAGCTCTCAGTTTCCTAAGTTCCTCTTCAGAATTTAAACCTCTCAATTCCATTTGAGCAGCATAGAGAGTTTCATATTTCTTGACTAGTAGCTCCTTGAACCTTCCTGGAAATGGAATGTCAGGTTGATAAGCTGTGAACACATCAGCTTGAGCTTCCTTCTTGGCATCAGAAACTTGAACAAGTTCCTCCCCCTCATTTTTTTCATCAATGTCCTCATTGATCATGGACAGAAACTCATCTATTATAGCATCTTCCTCAGGGGTGAAAGCATCAAGAGATTCAACAGCTTTGCAGTATTCTTTTGGGTTCATCTCACATTTTCCAGGGAGATTACCTTGAGGGCGTGGTGCTGTTGCAACTCTTTTGTTGTTCTCTAAGGTTTTCACCCATGGAGCTAAGCCATCAAACTTGTTGGTCAACTCCACATGCACAGAATCAATCTTGTTATGAACCTCAGCAAACTTCTTGTTCATCTCTAAGGTTGTGTTGACCTGATTGTTGATCATTTGCTGCATCAGAACTTTGAGTTCAGCATCTTGGGAGCTTGAGGAAGCTTGTGCTGGAGCTTGAGCATTGAATCCTGGAGGGTTATAGGGCGCTCTAGGCAGGAAGTTGTTGTTCCTCTGTTGAAAACCTTGATTATTGTTGTAAGGAACAAATGGTCTTGGAGCAGCTTGCTGTTGTTGTTGAGGTGGGTACACTTGGTCTTGAGGATTTGCAACATTGTTACTTCTGGAAGAGAGGTTTGGGTTAGGTCTGTAGTTGTCATACCCATTGTATCCTCCTTGATTACCAAGATAGTTCATCTCGTCAACTTGGCAAGTCACTTGATCATAAAGCTGAACCAAGTCACCAACAAAGTTAAATTCCTTCTTCTCCCTTAGCAACAGATTCAACTTCTCATGTATAGCCTTGATCTCCTTCCTGCTAGACTCTAGCTCATCCTTAGCACTTCTTGGAGCTCTGTCAAACTCTTCACTATAATTTCCATCAGACTGAGCTAAATTCTCAACAAACTCCAATCCTTCATCCATATCTTTTGACAAGAAGTTTCCATTTGATGCAATGTCCAAGAGCATTCTTATCTTAGGCAAGGCTCCTCTGTAGAGAGTTGAGAGCAGAGAGGCTTGTGAGAAGCCATGGTGTGGGCACTGCAGTGTGTAATGATAACAGTTTTCTTATGGTGCAATGATGTGTCAAGATGCAACAGAGAGGTTATCAAATGGCGCCGTTGCCATCTTAGGGGATAGAAAGCATTAAGATTTGGGGTTTAGTAAAGACTAAGCCTTTACTTTAAGTTGGTTACTGGTTTCTCTACTCTCAAACTTGTGTCTTTCAGGTACATGAATCAGCGTTCCAGGGGTGACAACAACTTACTTACACCCTTGGACAATATTCATCAGCTTGGACACGCAAGATCAAGAAGGGTTAGAGAGCAAGCTAGAGCTTTTGAGGAGATTTTTCAGCAAGGTTCAGTGGATTTTGAAGCGATGGTTGAGCACGAGCACCCAGAGGGACCTCCTTCAGCTCACGGGGCAGTGGGAAGGGGTAATGGAAACCCCCACCATGCGGCTAGACCCCCACGTATCATTGGAGCGGGAGATGCTCCCAATACTCACCATAATAGGTTTGGGATCACTCCTCCTCCAGTGCAGAACAATAATTTCGAGATCAAGGTAACTTTCAGGGTCAGCGTCAAGGTAACTTTCAGGGACAGCAGCAGCAGCAAGGAAACAAACCTTATACTCCTATGTACCCTCCAGGTTTTGTTCCTCAACAACAGATGCAACCGCAACAAGTTGATCCTGTACAAGCCATGTTTCAGAAGTTGCTTCAAGGGCAAGCTTCTACAAACCAGAAGTTCGCCGAGATGAACAACCGCTTAGACTCCTCTCTCACTGACGTCTCTACTCAGATAACAACTTTAAACAACAAGATCAAGCAGTTACAAAAGGGTAAAGCAAGTACAAGTGGTCAAAGCAGTTTACCGGGAAAGTGTGAGCAAAATCCCAAGGAATACGCCAACGCTATTACACTATAGAGTGGGAAAGAGCTTCCACCGAGGGTTGCACCTAAGGACAATGAGGACATTGTGGTTCAAGAGGGGGAGGATAAGCCGTCGGCTGATGATGAGATCAACTTCCACAATGTGTGGATAGAGCGGCCAACAAAAGGAAAGAAGCAGCTGTAAAGAAGCAAGCGGAGAAAGCAACCGAGGAGAAGGATGAGTACATACCTCCACCTTATGTTCCTAAGCTTCCTTTTCCTGGCCGTTTCAAGAAACAGCTTATAGAGAAGCATAGGGTCTTGTTTGAGAAGCATCTAAGGGACGTAGAGATCAAGCTACCTCTCGTGGATTGCCTTGCCATGATGCCTAAATGTGCAAAATTTTTCAAAGACACGCTTGCAAGGAAGAATAAGGAAAGCAAGGAAGTGCTGGTGCTTAGTGAAGAGTGTAGCGCCATCATTCACAAGGAGATAGTCCCCAAGAAGTTGGGAGATCCAGGAAGCTTCACTATACCATGTGCTCTCGGTCCATTGACATTTCAGAGCTGTTTATGCGATCTTGGTGCTAGTATAAATCTGATGCCCCAATCTATAGCTAAGAAGCTAGGTTTCACACGGTTCAAAGACTGTAGAATCTCCTTGGTGCTAGCTGACAGGAGCATGAGGTTACCCGTGGGTTTGCTTGAGGACTTACCAGTGAGGGTCAGTGGTGTAAACGTGCCTACAGACTTCGTTGTGCTTGAAATGGATGAAGAATCTAAGGATCCGTCCATTCTTGGAAGGCCATTCCTTGCAACCGCCGGAGCAATCATCGATGTCAAGAATGGGAAGATAGCTCTACACTTAGGTAAGGATATAAGGCTAGAATTTGATATCAACGAGGTCCTGAAGAAGCCCACCATAGAAGGGCAAGCTTTCTACATAGAGACGTTGGATGCTTTGGCGGATGAACTGCTAGAAGAGCTTGCACAAGAGGTTCACTTGAAGCTGGCATTGACTAAGGAGAGAGGAGAGTACGGTTTCGTGGATCAGAGGACTCAGGAGTACGTTAATCTCCTTGATTCTAGGAAAGTCATGCTAGAAGATGAAGGCGAATGCCTAGAGATCGATCAGGCAATCGAGAAGATCACTCGATCCAAGTCAGCAATCGACAAGAAGATCGAGGATACTGGTCGATCCAGAGAAGAGAACGACTCAGACACTCGATCCACTACTCGATCCCATCTAAATCGAGTGGGAGATCAACCTGAGAGCAGTCGATCAAGAAAAACAATCGATGGGAAGATCGAGGGAAGCCAAACGATCAGTTTAGAGAACGAGACGGGGACTTGATCTCTTGCTCGATCCCAATCAAATCGAGTGAGATTGCTCGATCCGGGCCAGAACGAGTGCAAGATCGACTGGAAGACATGATCTCGGAGAGGACAACGGTTCAAGAAAGCAGTATTTTGGGTCATGTCTCGGGTTCTAAGGAGGCTACTGAGGATGGGAACGTCAACAAGAGCCACGAGGAGGACTGGAGCGAGCTGCTAGCCCCAAAGGTGGACCTTAAGGAGCTCCCAAAAGGGCTAAGGTGTGCTTTCTTAGGGCTTAATGAAACCTATCCCATGATTGTGAATGAGAACTTAAGTGATGATGAGTTGCACTCGCTCCTAAATAAGCTGAGAAAGTATAGGAAGGCCATTGGGTACTCTCTAAGTGACATAAAGGGCCTTTCACCGATGCTTTGCACTCATAGGATTCACTTGGATAATGAGAACGCCTCCTCTATAGAACACCAAAGGCGTTTCAATCCTAATTTAAAGGAGGTTGTTAAGAAAGAGATTCTTAAGCTTTTAGAGGCTAACGTGATCTATCCCATAAGTGACAGCATGTGGGTTTCTCCCGTACACGTGGTGCCTAAGAAGGGAGGGATCACGGTCATTAAGAACGATAAAGATGAGCTTATACCTACTAGGACTATTACAGGACACCGTATGTGTATTGATTATAGGAAGCTTAATCTTGCTACTAGAAAGGATCATTTTCCTTTACCTTTTATTGATCAAATGCTTGAGAGGCTTGCTAATCATCCTTACTATTGCTTTCTTAATGGATATAGTGGTTTCTTTCAAATACCAATCCATCCAAATGATCAGGAGATGACGACCTTTACATGCCCTTATGGCACTTTCCCGTATCGAAGGATGCCATTTGGGTTATGTAACGCACCGGCTACGTTTCAGCGGTGTATGATGTCGATCTTCTCCGATCTAATAGAAGAGATGGTAGAAGTGTTTATGGATGACTTCTCTGTATATGGTGCGTCTTTTTCTGCATGTTTGTTGAATCTTTGCAAGGTACTAAAGCGTTGTGAAGAGAAGAATCTTGTGCTGAACTGGGAGAAGTGTCACTTCATGGTGAAGGAAGGGATCGTGCTTGGCCACAAGATATCAGAGAAAGGCATAGAGGTTGACAAAGCCAAGGTTGAGGTCATGATGTGTCTTGAGCCGCCGGTTAATGTCAAGGGGATGAGTAGTTTCCTAGGCCATGCTGGCTTCTACAGGCGCTTCATCAAAGATTTTTCCAAGATTGCATGCCCTCTCACACGGCTGTTGTGCAAGGAAGCTGACTTTGTGTTTGATGAGGATTGCCTTCATGCTTTCGTGACCATCAAGGAAGCTCTAGTATCCGCGCCTATAGTGCAAGCACCGGATTGGACTCTACCGTTCGAGAAAATATGTGACGCGAGTGACTACGCCATGGGAGCTGTTCTTGGTCAACGGAAAGACAAGCGGCTGCACGTGACTTACTATGCTTCACATACCTTGGACGACGCGCAAGCCAGATACACTACGACTGAGAAGGAGTTGCTGGCAGTTGTATTCGCCTTTGAGAAGTTTAGGTCATACCTCGTAGGCTCCAAGGCCATCGTCTACTCAGATCATGCGGCTCTGAGGTACATCTATTCCAAAAAAGACACTAAACCGAGACTCTTGAGATGGATCCTTTTGCTCCAAGAATTCGATATGGAAATCAAGGACAAGAAAGGGATAGAGAACGGCGTTGCTGACCACCTCTCTAGGATGAGAATCAATGAGTCTCTTCCCTTAGATGATTCGCTTCCAGAAGAACAACTCATGATGATCACTTCGGCTGTTTGTGGAAGGCTAGAAGGACAGTTTGAAGAGGTTTTGAGCTTCAAAGAAGAGGATCTTCCTTGGTACGCTGACATTGTGAATTTCTTAGCGTGTGGAGAAGAGCCTTCTCATCTTGACAACTATCACAAGAAGAAGTTCATGAGAGACGTAGGCCACTACTTTTGGGACGAGCCCTACTTGTACAAGAGGGGCGTGGACAGTTTATACAGGAGGTGTGTAACAAAGAAAGAAGCTAAGGACATTCTCCTTCACTGCCATGGCTCTTCATTCGGCGGTCCCTTTGCCTCATTCAAGACCGCTACAAAAGTCTTACAAGCCGGTTTCTGGTGGCCGTCTATCTTCAAAGATGCCCATGAGTTTGTGAAGAATTGTGAAGCTTGTCAACGAGCAGGGAACATTACGAAGAGGAACGAGATGCCTCAGGTTCCTATCTTTGAGGTGGACGTGTTTGACGCATGGGGGATAGATTTCATGGGGCCATTCCCTTCTTCTTACGGCAACAAGTTCATTTTGGTGGCTGTTGACTACGTTTCTAAATTGGTTGAGGCCATTGCTTCCCCCACAAAAATCTCTAAGGTGGTGATAAAGCTCTTCAAAACCGTCATATTTCCACGGTTTGGAGTCTCCAAGGTTGTAATCAGTAACGGTGGTAGCCATTTCATCAACAAGTTGTTTAAGAGCCTTCTAAGGAAATATGGTGTGAAGCACAAGGTGGCTACACCATATCACCCTCAAACGAGTGGGCAAGTGGAGGTCTCTAACCGACAGATCAAAGCCATACTCGAGAGGACAGTGGGTACTACTCGGAAGGATTGGGCAGCTAAGCTAGACGACGCTTTGTGGGCTTACCGGACCGCCTTCAAAACGCCCATTGGTACTACTCCTTCCACTCTTCTCTACGGCAAGGATCTCACCTCCCCGTCAAGCTGGAACACAGAGAATTGTGGGCAGTGAAGCGGCTGAATTTTGATCTAAAGACGGCTCAGGAGAAGCGCTTAATCCACCTACATGAACTTGATGAGTTAAGGCTGGACGCCTACGAAAGTGCTAGGATCTACAAGGAGCGTACTAAGGCGGCTCATGACAAGAAGCTGGTCCACAAAGAGCTTAAGGAAGGCAGTTTGGTATTGCTCTACAACTCGAGGCTGAAGCTCTTTCCAGGAAAGCTGAAGTCAAGGTGGTGCAGACCGTTTGAGATCAAAGAGGTATTGCCTTACGGAGCCGTCACGTTGGTTGGCAAGAGTGGGAATGCATTCATAGTAAACGGACACAGAGTGAAGCCATACTTGGCCAGCGCATTCAACAAGGAGAGCACTTCAATGCTTCTCCAAGACCCACTATCTGCCTAAACCAAGTAAAGTCTAGCTAAAGATGTTAAAGAAAGCGCACTTGAGAGGCATTCCCATATCTATCTTTTATATATTTTTTGCTTTATTTCTCTTTCAGTTTTATGTTTTTATCTTCTGAGTGTGTAGAAACAGGTATAAGGGATTGCAGGCCATGATCTTGGATCCAAAAGGAGTAAGGAGTGTCGAATATATGCTAGAAATCGAGAGCTAGATTGACTCATCCTGACTCGATCTTTGCTAGATCTAGCCAGTGAATCGAGAGGAGTCAGTCGATCTAGACGAAATCGAGTAGAACATCGAGTGGAACGGTCGATCGTGAGAGGATAACCCACCAATGCGTTCAGCTTAAAAAGCGAAAGAGGTGTAGATCGACCGAGGCACTCGATCCTCGAAACTAGATCGAGTAATCTACTCAACCTGTCTCTCGATCTAAGCTAAAATCGACCCCTGAATCGATGATGTGGCTCGATCACGAGGACTTAGCCACCGTTCCAAAAATCAAGGAACGAGAGGTGCTATCGATCCAAGACTCGATTGGATTCAAATCGAGCAATCCTCTCAATCCAAGCCATTATGGGCATGAGATCGAGTCCTAGATCGACCAAATAGACTCGATCTCGTGCCGAGGTAACAAATTCTTTTCCCTCTTTTCTGTTTTCCCTCCGGTTTTTAAATATAAAAAGTGGTCAAGGCAAGCATCTTTGACCATGAAAGATGTGTCTTGACCACAGCTTTTGTCAGAAAACCACTTTTTTTACCCATGGTTTTGTAAATTAATTAGCCTTTATATAATTTCAACCACTCTCACACTCTCCCATTTCCATTTTCGTAAGTTCTTATGCAAAAGAGAGTGTAAATTTTCATTTCCTAAAGGCTAACAGCATCCTCTTTCAATCTTTGCAAAGGTATTTTCGAATCTTTAAGAAAATCTTCAAGAAAATCTCCTTTTGAATTCGCTTTGATTGTTCTAGATGCTAGGGCGGTTTAAATTTTTTTAAAACTAGCTTGATATTAGGAAAAATTCTAGATTTAACTGTATCTCTAGATCCGATTCTCTGTTATCTTGCTAGGATTTTTATAAATTCTCCAAAATTCTATGGTATTAGTTATAAGTATTCCTTCTTGCTTGTCTCTTTCTCGATTTTTTGCTGCCTTGCTCATTCTCTTGTTTGATAATCTTGTTTCAGGCACCATGGCTCCCAAAAGAACGAGAGAAGAGACAGCACAAGAGGGAGAAGGACAAGAAGTGGTTGTTCAAGAGAGGGTCAGATGGTCTAAAGAGGAGAAACGAGACAAGGAGCGGCTTCAAAGGCTGAAGTTCGAGCCAACAAAGTTTGCGGACAGAGGTTTGCTGTCTAAGATGGGGATTTTGGGGGATTTTGATCAATTCCTCCAGAACATGGGGCTCAGGTGTTTGTCACGGATGGATTGCCCAACCTTTCTCGAAGTGACAATCGACTTCCTTGCCACCTTGGAGTTTGCGTACGAGAACCCTAGCATCCCAACTCCTTCTCTAGGCCGCCTCTCTTTCAAGATCAAACGTCGAGCCTTTAGTCTCTCAATCCCCGAGCTTTGTCAAGCCTATGGCCCGATGCTGCTGCCACAAAGGTTGAGTTCTCCCCTTTCACTCAAGCAAACGATCTGTGGGACCTCATCAGCAACGATGACTACAAAGCAAATACTGCGAAGATCAAGAGAGTGAGGAATCCGGTGCTGCGTTACACGCTGAAACTGATCGCCAACACCTTCAGTGGACATTCAGTAGCCCCTACAGTCACCAAGACGGAGCTTTGCTTCTTGTTCCAGGGCGTTAAGCATCTCGTTTGTAACCCCGATGAGAATGATATGCCGTTGGAAGATCAACTAGGAGACGACGTGAACTACGGATGTATCCTAGCTGCTTCATTGGTGAAATACAAGGCGTATGCCTTGAGATGCAAGGCAAGCTCGTCGCTTATTAGAGGCTTCCTCACGCCCTTGTTCGTGCAAGCTGGCGTACCGCTTCAAGACTTCACTCCTGCTCCGGAAAGAGCTTTCATGGATGAGATATACCTAAGGAACACGGACAGCTTGGGACGCACGCCAGCTGAGGGCTTCTTTGCGTATCTGTTCATTGGTGAGGAGAATGAGAAGAGGGTGTGTATCCTACCAAACAAGGACGAAACAGAGCTGTTGGGAGTTGGGAACATCGAGTTTCTCCCAAGCGTAGAGGAGTGCTTTGCTCCTCTAGGAGCCACAGCAGCCATTCAACAAGCCACTCGCCCAAGATCAGAGTCTCCTGCCATGGATGATGAGATCCCCGAAGCCTTTGTACTCCCTAAAATTGACTCTGAGCCGTGGACTAAGACGGAAAAGTTTTTCGCCTCTGTTGTGGAGATGCAAAGGAAGATCAACAAATGGCAAAGCAAGGTCATCAAGAAGCTCGCCAAGAAAGTCAAGGCGCTTCAAGGGAGCTCATCCGCGAAGTCTAAGGAGTCCATGAGGGTAGAGGTTAACCAGCCCGAGAAGAGGAGGAGATCAACTGGCGGCATTGTCATCTGTGAGCCACAAGCCAGCGCGCAACAAGCACGTCATTCCGTCCATGGTTTCCTGACCGCGGATAAAGGCAAAGACATAGCCCGATGCTCCTCTAGCAAGAGCAGCTCCGCTGGAACATCCTCAAGTTCCAGCCGAGTTTAGCTCCAAGGTACCAACAACCGATCCTTGTAAATACCATCATCCGTTTTCATTTTCTTTTGCTTTCTGTTTTGAACTCCTTTGAATTTGTTTGCCACCGAGACGGTGTCATTCAAGTTTGGGGGAGTATGTGGTTGTGTTTAATGTGTTTTCTTTCTTCTTATTTTCTGTTATCATCTTTGAGTCTTGCATACATCCTAAGGCATAGAAAAGAACCAAAAATTGGTAAAATTTTTAAAATTTTTAAAAAAATTCTTGTAGTTGCATTCACTTTGTTAAACATTTTATGATTGAGTCTAGAATTTTCAAGCATCTAGGTTGTTCACATTTGCATAAGGGATTAAAGTTTTCTCAAAAAGGTGTTTTAAACTCATGAACTGTTTCAATGTCCTAGTTAGTAGTTATTTGATGCTTTGCTCACACTTTAAAAGTAAGTCTTTACCATGCTTGGATCACTTGTTTTGATTTTCGTGGCTTGACTTGAACATTCATGATTTGAAACTTATCCTAATAAGTGATAACCCTAATCTGATTTTTAAATATCATTCTTATGCATTTGAAAATGAACGCATGGATCTTATACATATTTAGGCTCTCTTCCTCCTTTTACCACTCTTTGTGAGCCTAAGTAGAACTCCCACCATGACCCTTACCTTTCTTTGAAGCCAAGTATTCTTGTGTGACATCATTGTGAGGCCTCTTTTTGGTTTAAACTTAGCATAACGTGTTACGTTTAGGCGACATGATTAGGTGAGGATAGAGAGCTATCAATAAGAAAAAGAAAAAAAAATAATAAAGAGCTAAAATATTTTCAGCCTTTTCACTAGCTTAAAGAGTAAAGATGTTTTCTGTTTTTATTTGGGGTTTGCTAAGCTAATGCTTTGTTGATAAGGGTAGTGTCTAAGAGGGTGAGTGAGCTTAAAAGAAAAGAAATGAGAGGGGTTCTAGGATGATTGATTAGCGCGTATGGGTAGATGAGAATCTGATCATGTATGCATCAATTGCCTTTACCTTTAGCATTATGCATAAAGTTCATACCATTCTTGAGAGAAATCCTTGCATTGTAAAACCTTTTTTAAATGAGATCATTCTATGCTCATAGCCTTTGCCCTTGACCAAATGTGTTCGGCTTTAAAGTGCATAAGTTTGATTTGTGGTTTGATCATTAATGAATGTTAAAGGATGAGATTCTTTTATTGTTTGGAATAGGAGAGTCATGATTTGAAATTCATTGTATGATGAGTATGGCTAAGTCCTTTGGAGTATGAGTGTGTGTATTGCATCTTAGAATTAAGAACTAGGACATTGAGATTGATTCATTTGAGACACACCTTTGCAAGAAGCTTAAATCCCCGTCTTTAAAACCTCTCTCCCTTCTTGAATTTTGTTTGCTTGAGGACAAGCAAAAGGCAAGTTTGGGGTAGTTGATATTGCTGCATATTTCATGTGTTTTACATACATATAAGATAGTTTCTCATGCATTTACCTTGCATATTAGGCTAGTTTGCATCTCTTTAGGTCCTAGAGCACTTTTGCATCAACATTTGCATGTTTCTTGCATTATGCATTGCATTCAAGTTGTTTTTGGCTACTTTGGAGCTTTGGAAGATTTGTGGACGTGCTAAGGCTCGTGGGGAAGTTCGTGGACACTCGGAGTTCGTGGAAACTCATTTGAAAGAGGGTTTCACATTGCAATGGGTTTCTCTCACGAATGGTATGAACTTTATGCATAATGCTAAAGGTAAAGGCAATGGATGCATACCCTTGTACACTAACAATGATCCTAAAATCCCTCTCATTTTCTTTTCTTTTCAGCTCACTCACCCTCCTAGAGACTACCCTTATAAAGCTCAAACCCAAAAAAAAAAAAAACATCTTTACTCTTTAGGTTAGTGAAAAGGCTTGAAAATATTTTAGCTCCTTATTTTTTTCTTATTGATAGCTCTCTTATTCTTTTTTTTCTTTTTCTTTTCTTTCTATTTTGGCACTTAGACTCTCTTCTTTTTTTATTTTATTTTATTTTGAGAAAGCTATCTTCAGAAATACTTAGAGCACTATACATTTTGAAAACAAAGCCTTTCACGTAAAACCTTTTGTTGACTTCAAATACCAAACCCTTTTGAAATCGTAAGCATATAAACAAGAAAGCAATCCCATCAAACCCCCAAACTCATCATAAGCCTACAACTAGCTTCAGAATGCAAAGCTAGCAATCAAATGAGAACCTAAGCATGTCGCCTAAACGTAACACGTTATGGTAAGTTCAAACCAAAAAGAGGCCTCACAAAGATGTCACAAAGGAAACTTGGCTTGAAAGAAAGGTAAGGGTGATGGTGGGAGTTCTACTTAGGCTCACAAAGAGTGGTAAAAGGAGGAAGAGAGCCTAAATATTTTTAAGATCCATGTGTTCATTTTCAAATGCATAAGAATGATATTTAAAAATTTGGATTAGGGTTCTCACTTATTAGGACAAGTTTCAAATCATGAATGTTCAATTCAAGTCACGAAAATCAAAACAAATGATCCAAGCATGGTAAGGACTTACTTTCAAAGCGTGAGCAAATCATTAGAGAACTACTAACTAGGGGAAGCTCAAAGTTGGCTGGCATTGCTCCATCCGAAGGTGGTGACTCTGACTGCTCTCGCGCGGACTGAGTAGGCATCATTGTTGTACCAAGTGGGGCGTAGCACTCCTCGTGGGTTGGGCAAAACTGTATCGTGCCGATGCTATCCAAGTTTGTCTCCTCAACATTGGGTAAGATGCACACACTCTTCTTCCATGCGTCATTGTAGAACTGATAGGCGAAGAATCCTGGAGCTGGCGTAGGTCCCAAGCTATCGGTATTGTGCATGTAGGTTTCGTCAATGAATGCCTGTCCGCGCAAGGCTCGAACCGTTGAAGGGGTACACCGGCTTGGATAAAGAGCAGCGTGAGAAACCCTCCAATGTAGGCTGAACTAGCCTTGCACCTCAGAGCATATGCCTTGTACTTCACCAAGGAGGATGCTAGGATACACCCGTAGTTAACGTCATTCCCAAGGTCATCCATCAGCGGATCGTGGTTCTCCTCTTCGCTGCTGCATAGTATCCTCTTGATCCCTTGGAAAAGGAAGCATAACTCAGTCTTTGTCACCGTAGGAGACACGGACCGCCCGCTGAAAGTATTCGCCAGGAGCTTGAGAGTGTACCGCAGGATGGGGTTCCTCACCTTCTTGATCTTAGCCGTGTTTGGCTTGTAGTCATCATCGCAAAGCACGTCCCATATGATGCTAGCGTTCTTGAGAGGTGGAAACTCCACTTGTTTAGCCGCAGCGTTGAGTCCATAGGCTTGGCAAAGCTCCTCAACGGATAGGTGATAGGCTCGCTTCTTGACCTTGAAAGTGAGATGTCCTTGTGAGGGAGTAGGGAGGTTCGGATTCTCATAGGAAAAGGCCAAGGTAGAGAGGAAATCCATGGTTACTTACGGATATGTTGGGCAGTCCACCCTTGAAAGGCAAGCAAGCCCTATGTTTTGAAGAAGAAAGTCAAAATCTTCTAGGAGACCCATTCTTTCCAGCAAGTCTCTACTCGCGAACTTGGTAGGCTCGTAGCGCAGCCTTTCCAACCTCTTCTTCGCCGCCTTTTCTTCCTTAGTCCAACGGATCCTCTTGTGAACTTGATGAGGTTCCTCCTCTTGAACTTGTTGAGTTCCCTCTTCTCGAACCACTCGTTGTTCATCCTCTCTCTGTGCAGCCTCATCTCTGGTTCTCTTAGGTGCCATTGGTGCCTGAAACAAGATTCTCAAACAAGAGAATGAGCAAAGGCGGCGAAAAATCGAGAAAGAGACTAGCAAGAAGGAAAAATCTACAACTACTACCCTAGAATTTTGGAGGATTTATAAAAATTATAACAAGATAATAGAGAATCATATCTAGAGTTATCAAGAAATCTAGAATTTTTCCTATTATCAAGCTATTTTTAAAAAAAATTAAAACCGCCCTAGCATCTAAAACAATCAAAGCGAATAAAAAGGAAATTTTCTTGAAGATTTTCTTGAAGATTCAAAAATACCTTTGCAAGATTGGAAAAGATTGCTGCTAGCCTTTAGAAAACAAGAATTCACATTCTCTTTTGCTTAACAACTCGAGAAAACAAGAATGAGAGAGTGTGAAAGTGGTTGAAAACATTTAAAGGATAACAAAAACAAAACTATGGGTAAAAAAAGTGATTTTTTGACAAAAGCTATGGTCAAGGCACATCTTTCATGGTCAAAGATGCTTGCCTTGACCACTTTTTGAATTTAAAAATCGGAGGGAAACAGAAAAAGAGGGAAAAGGAATTGTTACCTCGGCACGAGATCGAGTCCATTTGGTCGATCTAGGACTCAATCTCATGCCACGTTGGCTGGATCGAGAGATTTGATCGGTCAGTGACTCGATTGATTTAGAATCGAGTCTTAGATCGATTTGATTCTCTCGTTCCTTGACTTTTGGTCAACTTGGCTGTGCTCCTTGGATCGATTTCCTTGATCGATTTGGCTGAGATCGAATGGCAGATCGAGTAGACTGCTCGATCTTTTCAAGGATCGAGTGACTTGGTCGATCTACACCTTGTTCGCTTTTTAGGCTTAACGCATTGGTGATTTGTCCTCTCATGATCGACCGTCCCACTCGATTTGTCTACTCGATCTCGTCTAGATCGACTGACTCCTCTCGATTCACTAGCTCGATGTAGCAAAGATCAAGCCAGGATGAGTCGATCTAGCACTCGATCTCTAGCTTATATTCGCCCCTTCTTACTCCTTTTGGATCTAAGAACATGGCTTGCGATCCCTTATCCCTGTTCCTACACACTCAGAAGATAAAAACATAAAACTGAAAGAGAAATAAAGCAAGAATATATACAGGATAAACATGGGAATGCCTCCCAAGTGCGCTTTCTTTAACGTCTTTAGCTAGACTTTACTTGGTTTAGGCAGATGGTGGATCTTGGAGAAGCATTGAGGTGCTCTCCTTGTCAAATGCACTCGCCATGTATGGCTTAACTCTGTGTCCGTTCACTGTGAATGCATTCCCACTCTTGCCTACCAACGTGACAGCTCCGTAGGGCAATACCTCCTTGATTTCATACGGACCGCTCCATCTAGATTTCAACTTTCCTGGAAAGAGCTTGAGCCTTGAATTGTAAAGCAGCACCAAACTCCCTTCCTTAAGCTCCTTGGGTACCAACTTCTTGTCATGAGCAGCCTTAGTGCGCCCCTTGTAGATCCTAGCGCTTTCGTAAGCATCAAGCCTTAGCTCATCAAGTTCGTGTAGCTGGATCAAGCGCCTCTCCTGAGCCGTCTTCAGATCAAAATTCAGCCGCTTCACTTCCCACAATGCTCTGTGTTCCAGCTCAACGGGGAGGTGGCATCCTTTGCCATAGAGAAGAGTGAAAGGAGTAGTACCAATGGATGTTTTAAAGGCAGTCTTGTAAGCCCACAAAGCGTCGTCTAGCTTAGCTGCCCAATCCTTTCGAGTAGTACCCACTGTCTTCTCGAGTATGGATTTGATTTGTCGGTTAGAGACTTCCACTTGCCCACTCGTTTGAGGGTGATACGGTGTAGCCACCTTGTGCTTCACGCCATACTTCCTTAGAAGGTTTTCAAACAACTTGTTAATGAAATGACTGCCTCTTTCGCTTATCACCACCTTGGGTTCTCCAAACCTCGGAAATATGATGCTCTTAAAGAGCTTGATCACCACCTTAGAGTTGTTTGTAGTGGAAGCAATGGCCTCAACCCATTTAGAGACGTAGTCAACAGCCACCAAAATGAACTTGTTGCCGTAGGGAGATGGGAAAGGCCCCATGAAGTCTATGCCCCACGCGTCAAACACGTCCACCTCAAAGATGGGAACCTGAGGCATCTCGTTTCTCTTAGTGATGTTCCCTGCTCGTTGACATGCTTCACAACTCTTCACAAACTCGTGAGCATCCTTAAAGATAGACGGCCACCAGAAACCGGCTTGTAAGACCTTTGTAGCGGTTTTGAATGAAGCAAAGTGTCCGCCGTACGAAGAGCCATGGCAGTGAAAGAGAATGTTTTGAGCTTCTTCCTTTGTAACACATCTCCTGTATAAACGGTCCACGCCTCTCTTGTACAAGTAAGGCTCGTCCCAAAAGTAGTTGCTTGCGTCTCTCATGAACTTCTTCTTGTGATAGCTGTCGAGATGAGTTGGCTCCTCTCCACACGCTAAGTAGTTCACAATGTCAGCGTACCAAGGGAGATCTTCCTCTTTGAAGCTCAAAACCTCTTCAAACCGCCCTTCTAGCTTTTCACAAACAAGCCGTAGTGATCGCCAAGAGTTGTTCTTCTGGAAGCGAATCATCTAAGGGTAGAGACTCGTTGATTCTCATCCTTGAGAGGTGGTCAACGACGCCGTTCTCTATCCCTTTCTTGTCCTTGATCTCCATGTCAAATTCTTGGAGCAAGAGGATCCATCTCAAAAGCCTCGGTTTAGTGTCTTTCTTGGAATAGATGTATCTAAGAGCCTACGAGGTACGACCTTAACTTCTCAAAGGCGAATACAACCGCCAGCAACTCCTTCTCAGTCGTGGTGTATCTGGCTTGAGTGTCGTCCAAGGTACGTGAAGCATAGTAAATCACGTGCAGCCATTTATCTTTTCTCTGACCAAGAACGGCTCCCACGGCGTAGTCACTCGCGTCACACATTATCTCGAAGGGTAGAGTCCTATCCGGTGCTTGCACTATAGGCGGGGATACTAGAGCTTCCTTGATGGTCAGGAAAGCGCGAAGGCAATCCTCATCAAATACAAAGTCGGCTTCCTTGCACAGCAGCCGTGTGAGAGGGCGTGCAATCTAGGAAAAATCTTTGATGAAGCGCCAGTAGAAGCCAGCATGGCCTAGGAAACTCCTCACCCCTTTGACATTAACCGGCGGCTCAAGACTCATCATGAACTCAACCTTAGCCGTATCAACCTCAATTCCCTTCTCTGATATCTTGTGGCCAAGCACGATTCCTTCTTTCACCATGAAGTGACACTTCTCCCAGTTAAGCAAAAGGTTCGTCTCTTCACAACGCTTTAGTACCTTGCAAAGATTCAACAAACACGCAGAAAAAGACGCACCATATAAAGAGAAGTCATCCATAAACACTTCTACCATCTCTTCTATTAGATCGGAGAAGATCGACATCATACACCGCTGAAACATAGCCGGTGCGTTACACAACCCGAATGGCATCCTTCTATACGCGAAGGTACCATAAGGGCAGGTAAAGGTCGTCTTCTCCTGATCATTTGGATGGATTGGTATTTGAAAGAATCCATTATATCCATCAAGAAAGCAATAGTAAGGATGATTAGCAAGCCTCTCTAGCATTTGATCAATAAAAGGCAAGAGAAAATGATCCTTTCTAGTAGCAAGATTAAGCTTCCTATAATCAATACACATACGGTGTCCTGTAATAGTCCTAGTAAGTATAAGCTCATCTTTGTCATTCTTAATGACCGTGATCCGTCCCTTCTTAGGCACCACGTGTACGGGAGAACCCCACGTGCTGTCACTTATGGGATAGATCACGTCAGCCTCTAAAAGCTTAAGAATCTCTTTCTTAACAACCTCTTTTAAATTAGGATTCAAACGCCTTTGGTGTTCTATAGAAGAGGCGTTCTCATTATCCAAGTGAATCCTATGAGTGCAAAGCATTGGTGAAAGGCCTTTGATGTCACTTAGAGAGTACCCAATGGCCTTTCTATACTTTCTCAGCTCAGCTAGGAGCGAGTGCAACTCATCATCACTTAAGTTTTCATTCACAATCACAGGATAGGTTTCGTTAAGCCCTAAGAAAGCATATTGTAGCCCTTTTGGGAGCTCCTTAAGGTCCACCTTTGGGGCTAGCAGCTCACTCCAGTCCTCCTTGTGGCTTTTGTTGACGTTCCCATCCTCAGTAGCCTCCTTAGAACCCGAGACATGCCCCAAAAGACTGCTTCCTTGAACCGTTATCTCCTCCGAGATCGAGCCTTCCAGTCGATCTTGCTCTCGATGTCGTCTAGATCGAGCAATTTCACTCGATTCTCCTACTCAATTTGATCGGGATCGAGCAGGGGATCGAGTACCCATCTCGATCTCTGAATTGATCGACTGACTTTCCTCGATCTTTCCATCGATTGTTATTCTGGATCGACTACTCTCAACTCGATCACTCACTCGATTTAGATGGGATCGAGTAGTGGATCGAGCGTCTGAGTCGTTCTCTTCTCTGGATCGACCAGTGTCCTCGATCTTCTTGTCGATTGCTGACTTGGATCGAGTGATTTCCTCGATTACTTGATCGATCTCTAGGCACACGCCTTCATCTTCTAGCACAACTTTTCTCGAATCAAGGAGATTAACATACCCTTGAGTCCTCTTATCCACGAAACCATACCCTCCTGGCTCCTTAGTCAATGCCAGCTTCAAATGATCCTCTTGTGCAAGCTCCTCTAGCAACTCATCCGCCAAGGCGTCCAAAGTCTCAATGTAGAAAGCTTGCCCTTCTATGGTAGGCTTCTTCAAAACCTCATTGATGTCGAAATCCAGCCTTATATCTTTACCCAAGTGCAGAGCTATCTTCCCATTCTTGACGTCGATGATGGCTCCAGCGGTGGCTAAGAACGGTCTACCAAGAATGAGCGGATCCTTAGGTTCTTCATCCATTTCCAACACAACAAAGTCCGTAGGCATGTTTACACCGCTGATTCTCACTGATGATGGCTCCAGTGGTGGCTAAGAACGGTCTAACCTCACGCTTCTGTCAGCTAGCACCAAGGAGATTCTACAATCTTTGAATCTTGTGAATCCCAACTTCTTTGCTATAGAACGAGGCATCAAATTTATACTAGCTCCCAAATCGCAAAGACAACTCTTGAACTCCAATGGACCTAAGGCGCAAGATATAGTGAAGCTTCCAGGATCTCCCAACTTCTTGGGAATTATCTCCTTGTGTATTACGGCGCTACATTCTTCACTAAGTACTAGCACTTCCTTGCTTTCCTTAATCTTCTTTGCAAGCGTGTCTTTGAAAAATTTTGCACATTTAGGCATCATGGCAAGGCAGTCTACGAGAGGTAGCTTGATCTCTACGTCCTTAAGATGCTTTTCAAATAAGATTATGTGCTTCTCTATAAGTTGCTTCTTGAAGCGTCCAGGAAAAGGTAGCTTGGGTACATACGGTGGAGACACATAAGCATCCTTCTCCTTAGCAGCTTGCTCCACTTTCTTCTCTACAGCCGCTTTCTCACCTCTCCTTGGCCCTTGAATCCAAACATTGTCAAAGTTGATCTCATCATCAGCTGAAAGCTTACCCTCCCCCTCTTGAATTACAACGTCCTCGTTGTTCTTAGGAGTAACCGTAGGTGCAAGCTCTTTCCCACTCCTTAGTGTAATGGCGTTGGCGTATTCCTTGGGATTCTGCTCACATTTGCCCGGTAAGCTATTCTGACCAATTGAACTCACCTTTCCCTTCTCTAGCTGCTTGATCTTTTTATTCAAGTTTGTAATCTGAGTAGAGAAATCAGTGAGAGAGGAGTCTAAGCAAGTGTTCATCTCGGCAAACTTCTGGTTTGTAGATGCTTGCCCTTGAATCAATTGTTGAAACATAGTGTGGACCGGATCAGCTTGTTGCGGTTGCATTTGTTGTTGTTGAGGAACAAAGCCCCGAGGGTACGTTGGCGTATAACCCTAGTTTCCTTGCTGTTATCCTTGGAAGTTGCCTTGCCCTTGCCCTTGGAAACCACCACTCGGCTGAAAACCTTTGTTGTAGGGAACGAGTGGTTTTGCTTGCTGAGCAGGGTACACTTGATCTTTAGGGTTCGCGACATTGGTGCTTCTATAGGAGAGATTGTTGTTCTGGTTGTAGCCGTGTGAGTACCCTTGAGGTTTGTAGTTGTTCTGACCCGCCACCCAATTGGCTTCTTCTTGACTCAACTCAAGCTCCTCTAAGGTATCATCCGCTTCACCAACGAAGTGAACATGCTTCTGGTTAGCCAACACCAGCTTGTCAATCTTCTCGTGCAATGACTTAAGCTCTTTCTTGTGAGACTCTAGCTCAGAACCTCTCGGTGCACGGTCGTAGTCCTCAGCGTAGTTG
Organism: Thlaspi arvense; assembly: GCA_911865555.2. Classification (NCBI taxonomy): domain Eukaryota; kingdom Viridiplantae; phylum Streptophyta; class Magnoliopsida; order Brassicales; family Brassicaceae; genus Thlaspi; species Thlaspi arvense. The sequence continues at coordinate 25,109,646 of OU466858.1, read as the reverse complement.
CCGTCACTCAATGCCAAGTTTTCAATCAGCTCCATGCCCTCTTCTACCTCTTGACCAAGGAAGTTTCCCTTACTCGCCGTGTCAAGTAGCAAGCGTATCTTTGGTGAAGCTCCGCGGTAGATGGTGCTTAGTAAGGTCTCTTCACTGAAGCCGTGGTGAGAACATTGGATTGTGTAGTCCTTGAACCACTCCATGGCTTCATTGAACATTTCATTGTTCCTTTGAGTGAAGCCGCTGATCTCACTTCGTAACCTTGCTGTTCTGGTGCTAGGGAAGAATTTTGAGAGGAACGCCTTCTTACACTCAGCCCAAGAGGTAATGGTGCCTTGTGGAAGTGTCTTCTCCCAATGTCTAGCCTTGTCTCCAAGAGAAAATGGAAAGAGACACAGCTTGAAAGCATCTTTGGATATGCCGTTTATCTTGATCATCCCACACACTTGCTCGAAGTTTTCGAGGTGCTCCAAGGGGTCTTCCATTGCTAACCCATGTAATTTATTATTTTGCACCATTGAGATGACTCCCGGCTTAATCTCAAAATTGTTGTTCTGTATGGGAGGAGGAGTGATCCCAAACCTATTACGATGGATGTTGGGAGCGTCTCCCGCTCCTATTATCCTTGGGGGTCTAGCCGCGTGGTGGGGGTTTCCATTACCCCTTCCAACTGCCCCGTGAGTTGGGGGAGGTCCCTCTGGATGCTCGTGCTCAGCCATCGCTTCAAAATCCGCTGAACCTTGCTGAACAATCTCCTCAAAGACTCTTGTTTGTTCTCAAACTCTTCTTGATCTTGCGTTGCCAAGCTGATGAATATTGTCCAAGGGCGTGAGTAGGTTGTTGTCACCCTTTGAATGCAGATTCATGTACCTGAAAGACACAAGTTTGAGAGTAGATAAATCATTAACCAACTTAAAGTAAAGGCTTAGTCTTTACCAAACCCCAAATCTCAATTTTTTCTATCCGATCCCCGGCAATGACGCCATTTGATAACACGTTTTTGATGTCTATAGAAGTAATGCAATGCAGGAGGTTATCAAAACTCAAGCAGCACACAGTCGTAGTATAATGCAAGAGGAATCAATCCAACTTAGAGCTAGAAAGTGCAATGAGAATGCAAGGATCATGCAAAGCTAAGCAAATGATGAACGGTTTTGTGAAAATCCTAAAAACTAGATGCAACAGTCAAATGCAAAGCAAAACTATTTTAAAAATACTAGAAACGAGCTAACTACCACGAGGAACAGACAGAATAATTAAAATGCAAAGCTATGAATTAATAAAAATCGACTAGTGAATCGACCACTAGATCGAGCAACAACGATCGATCTACTAAATAGTTTAAACAGAAATGAATCTAACGAACAAGATGCGAACAAATAGCACGCGAATGAATAACAGAGATGATAGAATACTAAGAAAGAGGGTCCAGGGTTGAGATTCATGTTCAAGGGTCTCAAAAGTTCAATCTTGGTTTGAAAACTTTAGATCTACTCACTTTGCGAGGTTCTCTAGGCCTTGAAAACAAAACAAGATCCATCCATGGCGTGTGGTATGGATCACTCCTTCATTCTCTCCTCCTGACCCATGGCGTTTGGCGGAAAAAGAGATTGAAGGGCATAAAACTTAGATTTCAAATATACGGTCTAACTAGTCCCCTTAACTACCATGGCGTTTGGGAAAGGTAGACTAGCCTCTAGGATTCGATTTTCAAGGACCTATGGATCCTGTCAAGGTAAGAGGCCCTTTGGATCATAAAGATCTTGGCGTGAGAGTCTCTAAGCCTTAAGAACTCGATATCCTAGAAGAGAAAGCCATGAAGAACAAGAAAACACCAAACTTTGAAAACCCTTTCGACCCCTTTGAATCCTCTCAACCCCAAACCCCGATGAAACTACTCGCTACACATAAAGTAAACCAAACAAAGCATAGAAGATGATCTAGTAAACATGAAAAATGATTGCTTTAACTTTAACAAAAAGCAAGAAAAGCTTCGAAGTCTAACAATGGCGAAATCGCCTAAAACGAGAGAGATGATAGAAAAGTTGTCGACAGGGTGGAATTGATGAAAGGGATCGTTGCTTTTTGCCTAAAATGGCCAAACCGCAACTGGTCCCCCCATCGCTACGGTCCAAAAACAGGCTGGACGGATAAGGTTGGTCTGGGATCGATCACGAAGCTCGATCTTGCACTCGATCTCGTCTTGGATCAGATGGCTCTTGGTCGATCTCTGAGTCGATCTTGTGCTGATCGGGTTGGAAGCTCGATCCAGTCCTCGATCTGCATGGCGTTGTTTACGTCCGTACTTCAAATCGATCTCCGCACTCGATCTTCTGGTCGATCTCGTCTAGATCGACCTGTCGTGCTCGACCTGCTACTCGATCTCTGGTCCTTAGCGTGCAATCCTGATTTCTCCAAGTGTCCACAGACTTCCTCACGAGCCTTGGCACGTCCACAATTCTTCCATAGCTCCAAAGTAACCGAAAACAACCTGATTGTGATGCAAAATGCACGAAACATGCAAATGCTGGTGCAAAAGTACTCTAGGATCTAAAGCGATGCAAACTAGCCTAATATGCAAGGTAAATACATGAGAAACTAACTTATATGTATGCAAAGCACATGAAATATGCAGCAATATCACGGTCTCGATCCATTTCCTTGCATCGACTCGGCTACTCGATCTTCTGGTCGATCTCGTCTGGATCGACCTGTCATGCTCGATCTGCTACTCGATCTCGGGTCCTTAGCATGCAAATCATGAGTTCTCCGAGTGCCCACGAACTTCCTCACGAGCCTTAGCACGTCCACGAATCTTCCAAAGCTCCAAAGTAGCCGAAAACAACCTGAATACGATGCATAATGCAAGAAATATGCAAATGTTGATGCAAAAGTGCTCTAGGACCTAAAGTGATGCAAACTAGCCTAATATACAAGGTAAATGCATGAGAAACTATCTTATATGTATGCAAAACACATGAAATATGCAGCAATATCATGTAGCCCTTGAATCTTTCCCAAGCTTCACCAAAGCTTTCATTGTTCCTCTTTGCTAATAAGGCTCTCTTGCACTCATCCCAACTAGTGATGCTTCCTTGAGGCAAGTTTTTCTCCCACTGGTGAGCTTTATCCCCAAGATAGAATGGGAACAACCTTAGTTTGAAGCCATCTTCACTTACCCCATTTATATTGGTTAGAGAGCAGAGTCTATCAAAGTTATCCAAGTGATCCAAGGGGTCTTCAAGTGGTAACCCATGGAACTTGCTTCCCTGAACCATTGAGATCAATCCAGATTTGATCTCAAAGTTATTGTTCTGAACTGCTGGAGGAATGATCCATGTTCTGTTGTTGTAGGCCTTTGGTGCATTACATGTTCCTATGAGTCTGACTGCTCTTAGAGGCTGAGCTGTGCCTCTAGGGCCTTGCTTTCCTTGCAAGCCATGAACTCCTTGCTAACCCTGAAGGCCTTGAGCACCAGCTGCTCCTTGAGAACCTTGGAACCTCATATCATCCACAACATGTGGCTCCTGATTGTTCATCCTGAGTCTCTCCAAGTGTTGCTGTCTTTCCCGCTGTCTTTTTGCTCTCCGACCTCTGTCCAACAGATTGATGTTGTCTATGAAGTCCACGAAATTGCTAGAACCTCTGGATCTTAAGTTCATAAACCTGAAAAACAGCAATGAGAGTCAAGGATGATTAGTAACCAAATACAAGTAAAACCTGATCTTAAAGATTCCACAAACTCTAATGATCCAAACTGTAACCCCAATGGCAACGGCGCCAAATTGGTACAATAGTTATTGGCTCTCTTGGTCAATCACCCATTGTACTACTCAGTTGTAGTATTTGGGTTTTATGTCGATCCAAAGGGAGTTAAGTTGAAGGACAGAAGAGTTGCAAGTAGAAAGCTCTAAGTCAGGTGAAATCAAAGGGATTTTGTTGTTTAAACAACTAAACTAGCAATCCTAAGTGATCAAACACAAAATAAACAAAAGTAAGCAGCAAAGAACAATAAGAGCAATGAAAAACAGAGCAATAAACAGAGCACTTAACAAGATTCAAAATTTAAATAGGGAGAAAGCAAGTTCCTAGATGTGGTTATTGACTTTGGAAAATTCAAAGGCTAACTGAGGTTGTTTCAAACATCATTGATCGAGCAAACAAGCTATTAATGCTGATTCCTAGACATAGAGTTCACAATCAAGCAAGTTAAGTCCAATCTCTTGACAAATAACACTTTGCTAATCATCCTAACAAGAACTAACTCTCATTAGTGCTAGAACAATCATCAAGCATGAATAACCAACTCTATTCAAGTCAAAATACTCTTCAAAACAGTCAATCTCTTGAGCTAAGGCCAGTAAATCCTCTATTAACCAATATCAGCATTTCATCAAACACTTGGTGGGCATAAAATGAAACCTAGGTCTAGATTCATGTGATCAATACAAATCTAGCTTAAGAACAGATTAATAGAGAGGAATCAATCATATTAAGTGCTAACAAACCCTAATCAAGCCTCTAAATTCCCCTAATCTACCAAATCTAGAAACCCTAAGGTAACTACTCACTAATCACCATGTTAAACATCAAATCACAAAGAGAAAAGATGCTCAACATGATTAAGAATGAGATTAAATAGAAGATTAAAGGAAAATACAAACTTAGATTAAGCAAAGATAGAAGTGTCTTACAAACCCAGAAAAATCAAGCAAGAACAAAAACTGATAACCAAAACATAGTCTAAAATTCCTAGAACAAGGTATTTATGCTAAAAGACAAATGCCCTAACATAATGGTAAAATGGTAAATAAAAGCAAATTCTGTCGGGGATCCCATCGATCATATCCTGACCGATTGTCTTGATCGACGGTGTCCTATCGATCTTGAGTTGATCAAATGCTTGATTGATGGTATAGGCGCTCGGATCCCATCGATCACTTCCTGACCAATGCTCTTGAGGAATGTGATCGATGGTATACTCGCTGGGTTCCTATCGATCACTTCCTGGCCGATGGTCATGAGGAGTGTGATCGATGGTATACTCGCTGCATTGCCATTTATCACTTCTTGACCGATGGTCTTCAAGTCTTGATCGATGGCTTTCCAGAGATTGCTTTCCTTGGCTCCTTTTGCTCCTTCCTGGCTTGGCTAGCCTCCTGATCCACTCCCACACTTCCTCCTTGCTCTATTCAGCTTCATAAGTACTTAAAAACATCCTTGATGCATAGAAAATGCAAATTACAGCCTAAATGCAATGTAAGTCTAAAATGAGAAGAAAATGGGACTAAAAAGAAGGAAAACATGCAAAAGAGAACCAAAACATGAACTAAATGCAAGCCTAAATGATGTAAATGCATGAGATATCAATGAAATGCTGCAATGAGTCTTTTAGAGGATCTGTTCTCTTAGCCTAAGGAATTAGATGTCTAAGGTGCACTGCAAGAATCAGGAATGAAATTTCGGGTTCTCCCAAAGAAGCAATGAGTCCTTTGGAGAAGCATGGGAAAGATTAAAAGGCTTTTCTCTTCAGTGCCTACATCATGGGTTTTCAACTGAATCATTGCTGTCTACACTGTACCGAGGCGCTCTCCCTAATCTCAGGATGCTACTTGATACTGCAGGTAATGGGAACTTCCTCTCTAAGGATGGGGATGAAGGTTTAGAGCTTGTTGAAAACTTAGCTCAGACAATGAAGATCTTGACAGAACTCAAAGAGGAGAAGAAGGCCATACAAAGAAGGAGTTAGAGTCCACAAAAAGAGAGCTGAAGGAGCTAAACTCAAGGCTTGACAAGTTGCTTCAGGTGCAGCATAATGAGCTAAATTTTGTTGGTGAAATGATTGAGATGCCAAGTGAGGAAGAACTTCAAGTGGAAGAGATGAAGTATGTGGGTAATCAGGGAGGCTACAACAACAATTATAGCAACTTCAAGCTTAACCCCAATCTCTCTTACAGAAGCAACAATGTTGCTAATCCCCAAGATCAGATTTATCCTCCACAACAACCTCAAGGGAACCAACAAAGACCCTTTGTACCTTTAAACCAAGGATGTGCTCCAAGGAATAACTTCCAAGGCAACTTCCAGCAAAAAGCAGTTCGCCCCTCGTGGATTCTCACAAGGTCAGGCCAGCTCTTCTAATACCAATGATGCTGAGACGAAAGGGATGCTGCAACAACTCCTTCAAGGTCAACAAGCTAAAAATATGGAGATCACATAGAAGTTTGTTGAGGTTTATAACAGAATGGACTCAGTCCATGTTGAGATCTCCAACAAGTGTAAATGGTTGGCTGCAAGAGTGAAGATACTTGAGAACAACAAAGGCATTGCTGGCCCTTCAAACTCAAGGCAACCTTCCTGGAAAACCAGAAGCTAATCCTAAGGAGTTTTCAATGCCATAGCTACTGAATAAGATACTCTTTTAGCTGAAGCGGAGGCTGTCATTGAAGAATTCCTTTCATTGCTCAATGAGGACATTGAACTTCAGAGTGCGGGAGAGGAGTTTTTGGTAGCTGACGCCAAGAAAGAGGATACAAAGCAAGAGTCTCTTGAAGGAGCAGCCACTAAGGAAGAGGAGAAGAGTAGGCTACTTGGGAAGGTTCAAGCTGAGAAAGAAACTGGAATCTATGATTTTTCTCCTTACAAGCCAGCACTCCCTTTTCCTGGAAGGTTTAAGAAACAGCTTGTGGATAAGTACACCACTCTCTATGCCAACCAGATGTTTGGAAAAAGCTGAAAGAAGCCATTGCCAAGAATGAGGTATTGAACACCAAGAAGCTTTGAGATCCTAGATGCTTTAGTCTCATTTGTGAACTCAAAGGGAAGATGTTCAGGAGTTGTCTTTGTAACTTAGGTGCAAGCATCAACTTGCTGCCCTCCACTAAAATTAAGGCGCTGTGCTACACTTCATTCTAGGAGAGAAATGTGTCCTTGACCATAGCAGATGGCACAGTAAAGGTACCTCTAGGAGCCTTTAAAGACGTGCCAATGATGATGAAGGAGTGATTATCCTAACAGATTTTCTGATATTAGATGTTGAGGGAAAGATCAAGAATGCCATCATCTTAGATAGACCCTTCTTAGCTTCAGCTGGAGCAGTTTTTGATGCAAAAAATGCACAATATAGCTGAGATTAACCAAGGTGAAAGTGCTGAAGTTTGACTCCAAAGGGAACAAGTGATATAGCTGCATATTCCATGCATTTTGAATACATATAAGTTAGTTTCTCACGCATATACATTGCATTTTAGGTTAGTTTGCATCACTTTAGGTCCTAGAGTGTTCTTACATCAGCATATGCATATTTCTTGCATTTTGCATCGCATACAGGTTGTTTTCGGCTACTTTGGAGTCTTGGAAGGTTCGTAGACATACTGAGGCTCGTGAGGAAGTTCGTGGGACTTGGAGGATTCAGGAATACTTGCTAAGGACCAGAGATCGATAGGAGGATCGAGCATGGCTGGTCGATCTAGATGAGATCGACCAGAAGATCGAATAGTCCAGCCGATCTAAGGGAACTGATCGAGACAAAGATCGAGTGAAGTGACCGATCAAGGAGTACGGACGTAAATGACGCCATGCAGATCGAGAGTCGGATCGAGTCAACCACTCGATCCTCCAAATATCGATTCCAAGATCGAACGAAGCACCCGATCCACCGAAGAAGATCGAGACACAGATCGAGCCAAAGTCACCATGTCCGAAGATGATCGAGCGAGGTGTTCGATCTCGAGGTCGATCTCAGTGCCTTAACCGTTTTTGGCCGCTAGCGAGGGGGGGACCATCGAGCTGTTTGGCCTATTTTGGGAAGGCGGCGAGAATGCTTTTGGACACGTTTTCACTTTATCATTTTCATTTTTTTCTCTCTGTTCAAAGGCGATTCCGCCATTGTTAGACTTTGAGCTTTGTTCTTGAATATTTCGAATCGTTTTAAGCTTAATCTATCGTTTTTATGTTTATCGTTTCATCTTTCATGCTTTGCTTGGTTTATTTAATGTGTAGTGAGTAGTTTAATCGGGTTTTAGATTTTGGTAATTTTTGAAATTTGGTCGTGAATAACGATTTTACAGATTTTACGAGATTTACGAGAAAACACAGGTTTGCGAAATGCGAATAACACAATTCTGCGAATTTTATGAGTTTTACAGGTTTTAGCGAGAAAATGTAGTCATACAGGAAAATGCGGGTTTGTGAGTTTGACATGAGTTTAGAAATTTGGTCGTAAAACACAATTTTATGAATTTTACAATATTACGGAAAAACATGGGTTCTTGTGGATTTGACGGGAAACCTGATTTTACGGATTTTACGAGGTTTATATGTTTTTGTGGGTTTTATAGGTTTTGATGGGAAAATGTAGTATTATAAATTTTATTGAAAATGCAGATTTGCGGGTTTGAAGATAAAATACAATTTTGCAGGTTTGACAAAAACTACTTAATTTTAAAAATTTAGCCATAGAATACGATTGTATAGTGTTGGAGGACAACATAATTTTTAGTTTTGTTAAAAAATGTGGGTTTACAGTTTTGGCAGAAAAATACGGTTTGATGAAAATGCTATTTTTACAATTTCTACCGAAATTTTCGGTTTTGGTACAACAACGTGATTTTACGATTTTGTAGTTTTTTATTTCGATAAAAAAAAAAATAGTTTTGACAAAAAAAATTTGATTTTGTGGTTTAAATTAAAAGATGTTTTTATCTGTTAAGTTTTGAGATTCAAATGCTGCATCAAATCTCTATTTTTTAGCATTTTAAATATTCAAATTTTGAAATATTATAGAATTTGTATTCAGATGAAATATCCATATACTGATTTAAAAATATTTAAAAGAACAATATTTGAGAGCATTTGCATCCAAATAAGTATCTAGAGACAAAAGCAAATAAATCTAAGAATCTTAATTACAAACAAATAAAATCTCCCTTACATTATAAAACATAATATTTTAAAATATTTGTTACAAAACTTAACAAAAAATCCGCTAATAAAAATATATTTTTTTATATCAAGCCTGAATAATTTTAAGAACATAAAACCATAATGTTAAAATAGTTTATATAATTTAATAAAAAAAATTCTATTTGGACCACAATTTTAGATTTAATTATATAAGCTAATTTTTTTTGAACAAAAGTTTACTATAAACCTATTTTTGCTATGATCCAAAAATGTTTTATACAAACGGACTATTTATTCTCTCGAAATAAAGCTATGATACATATGCACCAGAAAACAGACTATCTTATAACATAATATATAAATCTCCTTATACTACAAAATTTAAACATTTATAAATTTACTTCAATAATCATATACATGCATGGGCGTGCAGGTCCAACATCTAGTTTTTTTTTTAATGAACTAGTTATATTAATTAGTATATGCAAAATTCATAAACTTCGTATCATAATTTTGATTTTGTTATATCAGTTAATATACCTGGTCTAATGGACTAAACTAAACCATAAATAATTAAGATTGGTTTGTTTGAATTTTGGATGTGTAAGATTAGGTGAGTAAAGGATGATTCAAACTTAATTCAAGCATAGAATCCAAACAGAACTCAGCTTTATCTTTATTTTGGTACGATGAAGTATGTAATATGTTCAAGCTGGAATCGGTTTGGTTACAATAATTAAGATTGGTTTGTTTTAATTTTGGATGTGTAAGATAAGGTGAGTGAAGGTGATTCAAACTTAATTCAAACATAGAATCCAAACAGAACTCAGCTTTATCTTTATTTCTTGTAGGATGAAGCATGTAATGTGTTCAAGCTGGAATCGGTTTGGTTATAAACCAGTTACGACCATTTCATTAATCAAATTATTGTATGTGTTTAGGTGCATCTTCTTTCAATGCTCCTCACGACTGCTTTGTATTATGATATTATCACATTGTCAAAATTATCTTTAATGAATCTATAGAAATTTAATGGCATATACTGTAAATAACATAGTAATTAAACGTTAATTTTAAAAAATGATCTTATTTTAATAGTTTAGATATAATATAACATAAAACAGCATATATTTATGTCTAACGCTAGATGTTTTTCTAATATTATTAAGGAGTTATATAAACTTGGAACTCGTAAAATTGGAGTATTTTGTGCAGTACCTGTAGGATATGTACCGCTCCAGAGAACAGTGTTTAGAGGTATGTTAACAAGAGGATGTGTTAAACCATTCAACAATATGGCAAAACAATTCAACGCAAGGGTTTCTCCAGCACTTGAATCTTTAGATAAAGAGCTGGATGGTGTTATACTTTACATTAATGTTAATGATACTCTTTTCGACGTGATCTAACATCCTAAAAAATACAATAAGTTCATCATATGGCTATAGTTTTCACAATTGTAAAAAATACAGTAAGTTCATTATATGGCTATAGTTTTCACAAAGAATCAGAGATGATATAAACAGAGAAACAGTTAGAAAGATTCAAAATTCTCACCTGGTTTGCCATCGTTGAGTATGTTATTTTCAGCAGGCTCAACTCCATATATCTACCGTTTGCAAGACATTAATGATCAAAAGCAATCCCTTTTTGTCGACATTCACAAGATATCTTCAGAAACCTAAATCAAATCACCTTGATATAAGGTATTGGCCAACACCAGAGATTATGCCTCCACTGTCAATTCCCATCACGAAGATATCGACATTCCCAAGCGTATCTTCCCAAATCTTAGGACCAGTAGTATCATAATGAATCTGCATCAATATTCCACGCATGAGTGTGAGATACAAAATGCAAAGAAAAGAGGATCTATTTAACTATTTAAGTACCTGAGTATTTGTTGGATTAACAAACTGTTGCAGCATATGAGCATAAGGAGTATTCTCAAGGAGGTCATAAGCTTTCTTAATGGTTCCACCCATTCCTTTGGCTGGATCAGTGAGGACAAGCTCTGCACCAAAGGATCTCATCGTCACTCTCCTTTCCAAGCTGGTATAAGAAGGCATTGTCATTATAATTATGTACACTTTCAAAGCCGCCATGAATGCCAAACTTATCAACCTACAAACAGACAAAAAGATAACAGATTCTGCAGTATTAAGAAGCAGAACAGTGTAAATGGCCGAAGAGTAAAGAGAATTAATTTCATGACATTTTTTGAAATCCCAAAACAGTGAAGCTGTGTAGTTAAAGGTCCTCTTTAACTAATCAATGTAATCATCATCATCTTATCAAGTTATGCAACCACTTAAGAAGTGAAGAACACTAAACGGGAAGGTACACATACCCATTAACAGTTTATTTTATAGTTGGAGAAGTAAACATAGCACACAGAAGAAAACCATAATCTGCAACACGGTATCCCAGCTTTAGCAAATACTTCAGGAGACATCACAGTTGTCTTCTTGCCAAGAGTAGAAAATGTCACTGATAAGAACCATTGTATTTAGACTGATATTGTTTTGTATTTCGAATGATATGCTCTTAGAAAAGTGACGACAAACTCTATATAGAATCATTGATAAGACAATGTCGTTTTGATAAGATAACAACATAAGAAGCTTTACAGAACCTAATCACAGGACACAAAAGTGTTTAAGCCGTTTTAAGCTGGAGAAAGTGTGCAAATCTATGCAAAATAAAGAGTACCTTGAACCTAAAGCGAGTGCAAAGTCATAGAGCAACTGGAGATGAGAAACCATTGTAGGGTAGTTTATAGCAGCTCGCCGGATAGTAGCATCTTTGGCCATTCGCAACCACTTTCGGAGTTGCAATGTTACATGCTTCTCTCCAAACGTTTTCCTAAAACCTACGAAGATTAGTTAAATGTGTTCATCAGCGTCTGACCCTGAGATGTGGATCATCCAAGGCACATTAGCATGGCGTACTCCTCTTGTTCGAACCGGGGTTTGAAACCAAATTTCTCCTCAGGAGGATAGATGGGGCGATTCAGGTGAGATCCAATGTAGATCCAACTTTCTATTCACTCGTGGGATCCAGACGGTCCGGAGGAGACCACCACGGCTCCTCTCTTCTCGAGAATCCATACATCCCTTATCAGTGATGGACAGCTATCTCTCGAGCGCAAGTTTAGGTTCGGCCTCAATAGGAAAATAGAATGGAGCACCTAACAACGTATCTTCACAGACCAAGACCAAGAACTACGAGATCACCCCCTTTAATTATGGGGTGATGGAGGGATCGTACCATTCGAGCCTTTTTTCATGCTTTTCTCGAGGGTCTGGAGAAAGCTGCAATCAATAGGATTTTTCTAATCTTCCCTAAAGGAAGAACGTGAAATTCTTTTTCCTTTCCGCCTCAAAATGGGAGCAGGTTTGAAAAAGGAGAGTGTCTAGGGTTAGGTCAGTAGGGTCTCTTAACGCCCTCTTTTTTCTTCTCATCGAAGTTAATTCACAAATACTTCCTATGGTAAGGAAGAGAGGGGGAATAAGCACACTTGGAGACCGCAGTACAACGGAGAGTTGTATGCTGCGTTCAGGAAGGATGAATCGCTCCTGAAAATGAATCTATTGATTCTCTCCTAATTGATTGGACCACATATGCGATGATTTACTTCACAGGCAAGGTCTCTGGTTCAAATCCAGGATGGCCCAGCTGCGCCAAGGAAAAGAATATACGAAGAATCTGACTCCTTCATGCATGTCCACTTGGCTCGAGGAGATATAGCTCACTTGGTAGAGCTCCGCTCTTGCAATTGGGTCGTTGCGATTACGGGTTGGGTGTCTAATTGTCCAGCGGTAATGATAGTGTCTTATTGTTTACGGCACGAGAAAAATATCAATTCTTTTTTTTCTTGTGCAAACAATTAAAACAGCTGGTTTCAGCAAAGTTTTGTTAACCATATTTACTGACAAATAAACTCGTAAAAATATCGAATATTTGACAAATAAAAAAACTTGGTGGGCAAGGGTAAGGTCTTTCCACTGTATTAATATGGCGGTTTAGTCACGGTGAGTGATCAATCTTAACTCTCTTCAAGTTAATCACTCAATGCTTTACATGTTGAAACTAATCTTCGTAGGTTTTAGGAAAACGTTTGGAGAGAAGCATGCAACATTGCAACTCCGAAAGTGGTTGCGAATGGCCAAAGATGCTGCTATCCGGCGAGCTGCTATAAACTACCCAACAATGGTTTCTCATCTCTAGTTGCTCTATGACTTTGCACTCGCTTTAGGTTCAAGGTACTCTTTCCTTTGCATAGATTTGCACACTTTCTCCAGCTTAAAACGTCTTAAACACTTTTGTGTCCTGTGATTAGGTTCTGTAAAGCTTCTTATGTTGTTATTTTATCAAAACGACATTGTCTTATCAATGATTCTATATAGAGTTTGTCGTCACTTTTCCAAGAGCATATCATTCGAAATACAAAACGATATCAGTCTAAATACAATGGTTCTTATGTTGTTGTCTTATCAGTGACATTTTCTACTCTTGGCGAGAAGACAACTGTGATGTCTCCTGAAGTATTTGCTAAAGTTGGGATACCGTGTTGCAGATAATGGTTTTCTTCTGTGTGCTCTGTTTATCTAATGATGTTGTTCTCTTCCATTTACTTCTCCAACTATAAAATAAATTGTTAATGGGTATGTGTACCTTCCCGTTTAGTGTTCTTCACTTCTTAAGTGGTTGCATATGATTACATTGATTAGTTAAAGAGGAACTTTAACTACACAGCTTCACTGTTTTGGGATTTCAAAAAATGTCATGAAATTAATTCTCTTTACTCTTCGGCCGTTCTTCTTAATACTGCAGAATCTGTTATATTTTTGTCTGTTTGTAGGTTGATAAGTTTGGCATTCATGGCGGCTTTGAAAGGATACATAATTATAATGACAATACCTTTTTTCACCAGCTTGGAGAGGAGAGTGATAATGAGATCCTTTGGTGCAGAGCTTGTCCTCACTGATCCAGCCAAAGAAATGGGTGGAACCGTTAAGAAAGCTTATGACCTCCTTGAGAATACTCCTTATGCTCATATGCTGCAACAGTTTGCTAATCCAGCAAACACTCAGGTACTTAAATAGTTAAATAGATCCCCTTTTCTTTGCATTTTGTATCTTACACTCATGCCTGGAATATTGATGCAGATTCATTATGATACTACTGGTCCTAAGATTTGGGAAGATACGCTTGAGAATGTCGATATCTTCGTGATGGGAATTGGCAATGGAGGCACAATCTCTGGTGTTGGCCAATACCTTAAATCTAAAAACCCTAATATCAAGGTGGTTTGATTTAGGTTTCTGAAGATATCTTGTGAATGTCTACAAAAAGAGATTGCTTTTGATCATTAATGTCTTGCAAATGGTAGATCTATGGAGTTGAGCCTGCTAAAAGTAACATACTCAACCGTGGCAAACCAGGTGAGAATTTTGAATCTTTCTAACTGTTTCTCTATTTATATCCTCTCTGATTTCTTGTAAAAACTATAGCCATATGATGAACTTACTGAATTGTGAAAACTATAGCCATATGATGAACATACTGTTCATCGCCGCGAGAACCACCTATTCATCGAAATTGTTCATTCCCAAAACAATTGTTCATCGGAGATTACTTTATACTATCGGCGACGACGTTCATCATAGCCACAACAAGGTTTTCTACCATGGGGACAGATCTGGACTGACAAACAATATATCGTCGTATGATTTCCCCTCTATTTCTCAACACTTTTTCTTTTCCTGTTAAATCCCGGCTGCAGATAATATTGATATAGGTGTTGTTTTGTGAGTAAGGTAACAAAAGTTTATTCATTTGAAGTTCAATTGGAGATTTTTAGATTTCGATTTTTAATCCACTCTTAATTTTGTAAAAACCCAATTTCAGAATGCCTGATGAAGCAGATACTCTCTCTCATTTTCATGTATCGAAGGAGGTACAGTTTCAGTTTACGGGAATTTTGATTTCGATTTATATATTTCGGATTATGAGATTGATTTTTTCAAGGTCCTTGAATCTGAAATTAGGAAACGGATAAGCTTGTTTCGGAGGTGATTAGAATCGTACTCTTCAAGTCGCATCAAAACTCAGGATGCTCAATTAAACGTGAAGATTTGACTCAGATTGTTACTAAGAACTATCGTCAGCGTAATCTCGCGACCTACGTCATCAACGAAGCCAAGAGAAAGCTCTCGAACGTGTTTTGTTACGATTTGAAACAGATTCAGCGCTCTAGGCCTCCTTCTACTGGTCAAACAAGGCTTCCTCAGTCACAGAGTAAGACAGTGGTTACGAAAGCTTCTACTTTTGATCAAACTCGGTGCTTAGATTAGCTAAATGTGCTGTTGTTGTTGCATTCAATCTCAGGCTCTTTTGATCAAACTCTTTATGGAGAAGATATTCAAGCCTGCACCGTTCCCTTTGGAGTTGGATTTGCGTAATTACATAAGCAGTAAAGAAAATCCTGAGGTAAGTGAAATCTTACAGACATTTTTGGTTATGTGAATCTGAAGATTTTTCAAGTCTTAACCATCTCTATTTATGTCTTTCAGTATGGTGAAACTTCATTGCACATGGCAGCCAAGAACGGTCGTAATGAAGCTGCAAAGCTACTCCTTCACCGTGGTGCTTTCATCGAAGCGAAAGCGAGCGTGACCTTCGTGATACAATTGGTTTGCTCGCTGGCTCCACCATTATGCTTCTCACTGTAATCTGGGGAACTTGCACTGTCGTTGGTAAATGTGACCTTCGTGATACAATTGCTGTAAACAACCAAGACACTAAACGCTTCAGTCTCAAAGGTAATCAGAAACTGTCTTATGATCTTAAATCACTTTGCAAAGTTTAATCGATCTCTTTGCCCCAGCGTTTAGTGTCTGTGTTATGATCTCTTTCCCGTTTAGTGTTCTTAAGTGGTTCCATAACTTGATAAGATGATGATATGATTACATTGATTAGTTAAAGACTGAAGCGTTAACTACACAGCTTCACTGTTTTGGGATTAAAACAAGTTTCATGAAATTAATTCTGTTTACTCTTCGGCCGTTTACATTGTTCTGCTTCTTAGTACTGCTTCAGTATTTGTTTATGAGTTTCGCATTCAAGCTTATGAGTTTGGTTTTCTGTTTGTCAACCTTTGCCGTATTGTTTTAATCATGAGGTTAATTGATTCATTGTAGCTTATTAAGTTGTGTCCTGTTCACGGTATTCATGTAGCTTTCCCTTCCTTTTGCATTTTTGTGTTTACAGGCGAGAAGACAAAAGCTGAAGCACCATCTCTGAATAAGAATGTGCAGAAGCTTTCCATGAGAAACAAAGGAGTCTAACGGATGATGGTCTAACGGATGTATGCAGCAGCTTCCCTATATTTGCGAAGGACCTTCAATCAATCTCATAACCAATTTTAATAATTTAAGTTTTATTGACTGATTTATTCTTCATATAGAAAACGAATAAGCTCATGATACAATGTAAATGATTTATTGACTGAATTGTTCTTCATATAGAAAACGAATAAGCTCATGATACAATATAAATGATTGGTGAGCACGTACAAATGCTAGGTATTTGAAAACATGGAAATAAAATTAATCTTGCATAAACGAAATATTGTGCTGTAATTACCTATCACTAAATAATAACTACTAGGTTTGACCCGTGCAATTTTCGTACTTTATAATTTTATATCTTCATATTATTATTATGTTTGTTTTTAATTTATTTATATTGTTTTATAAATTATTTTTATTATTTTTATTCTAAAATATATAGATAATTATGAAGTTATTAACATGTGGTAATTGTTTAAAAACTTCATCTATATTTATACGTTGTCATAAGTATTTAAGTTTTCCAGTACATATATTTCTATTAGATTGGTTTCTACTTTTTTTTATACTGCTTATTTCCGGTGTAATCAACAATCTTAATGCTTTAAATTGAATAACTTCTTCATTTTTCATAAATTTTAGAAAATTTGAACTCATTCTGAAGCGCAAAGTCATGCTTTTATTATTATTTTTTTCTTCGTATAGATCAAGTTTATTTCAAGCTATATGATTAAACACTTTCGTCTTTTTTATTCATATAAAATCTTTATTTATTTTCACAATAAAATAGATATGAATGATTTTACTTTACTTTTATACATATCTTTTCTGTTTTTCTTTTTAAGTTTGATAACTCCGCAAGTTCTTCTGTCATCTTTCGTATTTGTTTGCATTCCAACTTTTTTTCCACAGAGCCTAATTTGTGTTATATTTGAAATAACATTTTGATTTTTTTTATTTTGTAAAAAAATTGTATTTTTATGATTTATAAAATAAGTATTTATACTTAATATATATATATATATATCTTTTCAAGTTTGATAACTATCATTCGCAAGTTCTTCTGTCATGATTTGTATTTGTTCGCCTTCCAACTTTTTGTTCGCCTTACGTTCTTTTGTCTTTTATTCTAAATAATATTTTCACTTTTTATTTCATATATTTTTTTATTTTTTATATTTTGTAAAATAGTATTTATTTTTTTCACTTTTAAATTTATTTTGTATAAAGGCCTAAAAAATACAAACCTAAAATATACAGAAACTGATAAAAAAAATCACAATATGTAGAAGTCTATAAAGAAAAGAACTACTTGTTGAGCTGTATAGCTTCATTGGAGAGATCTTTTTATAAATCATTCTCAATCACCAGTCCTAAATCTTTTTTTTTTCCTTTTTATAGCTTTTTTTTTTCTGTCTTTACCTACTCTATTGATCAAATTTATTTTTATGCTACATGATTTTAAACTTTAGTCTTTTTTCACGGCAAAACTTTAGTCTTTTTTTTAATGAAAAACCTTCATTCATTTTACAACGTAGAGTATGAATGATTTTATTTTATTTTTTTGCATACATTTCTCTGCAACATTTTTTATGAAAAACTTCAACATCTATTATGTGCAAACTCTTTCATTGTTCGATTTTAACCTCTGTTTTCACATCCTGTTTGTTTCTTATTAGAATTAGCATACTTTTTTTTATGAAAAAACATACAGTTTTTGGTGATTTGTAAAATTGGTATTTTGTTTTTAAGTTAATATATTAAAAAGTCCAAAAACCTGCATAAAATAAACTCATATTAGTTAATATTATGTAAGAATCCAAAATACTTAAAAGCCCAAAAAATTAAAATGCTGATGTGGACACTCTAGATGGAGAGAAACTTCTCTAATTATATATATGATTTATGTATAATGTTATTGACTGTATTTTTATAAATATAGAAAACGAAATATTCTAAAAACACAATAATAGGGGTAATTAATTAATGATCACGGTAATTAAGAACAATGCATACGACTTCCCTAATATACCGCACAAATATATGAAGATTGGAAATAGACATAAATCGTGATGTAAAAAGGGTGGTAACCAAAATAAATGTAATAATCTAATATATCTCCTCATTTATAACATTTTCAATCATATCTCGTCATTTTTAAAGCATTTTGTGACACGATAACTCTAAATGTTAAATGACTATATACCTTACTCTCATTTTTGGGAAAGCAATATATCACCTCATTAATAACATGTTCAATCACTATATATGTATATATCGTCCATGACTAAAAAATTCCGAACTCTTTCATTTTGAAATACTAAACCAAAATGTCTATCGTTAAAAGTAAACAATCCTCTTTCCTCATGTTAAACAATCTTGATCCAGCATCTGAACTCCAAAAAATAAAGCACATATCCAAGTTCTATGGAATTCTTTTATAACTGGTGTTGGTAAATCGATTGAAATGGTTTTCGTTGATGAAGAGGTATGTTTTATTTATATTTTCCGTTATTAAGTTTTAATTTTCATTCTCAAAAGTTTGATGTCTGAAATTATAATCATTTACAATCTTTTCAGGGAAGTAGGATTCATGCAACTGTGGAAGAAGATTTGATATACAATCATCGAAATGTTTTTAGCATCAATGCTTTTATGCTAAAAGAATACTTTAGAGAGTACAGAACCTCTACATTGCCAATGAAGTTGATATTTCTTAGTAAACCCAAACCAGCTGTAGGGTTTCCGCCAGAATTGCCAGAACAATATTTTGCTGATTTCTCTGAAATTTTGGATGGAAAGCACAACAAAAACATTTTGATTGGTAATTTAAAACACTAATTCTTTTATATCTTCTCTTTATTATGATTAATCTTTACATATATTTTTCAATTTAGATGTCATTGGACAAATATTGAACGTGGGTTCAAAAGAAAATGTTCAAATGAGAGGAAAGAAAGTGTCAAATACAAAATTGGAACTCATCCTTAGAGATGCCAAGTAAGTATAAATTTTATTATTTTGAATGATTTATGTTCCACTGAAATGCTTATCAATTTGAAAATCATTAACAAATCTACTTCAAGTGATTTGCGTTTGACATGTACTTTGTGGGGGGGGGGGGGGGGGGGGGAGGATTATGCAAACAAAGCGTATGATTATACTGAACAACACAATGGATCGCCAATAGTATGTGTTCTTAGGTTTGTGAACATCAAGACATACAAATGTATATTTCTGTTTATATTAATTTAATATTCACATTTTCATTTTTTATTAGTTTTAAAAAATTAAAAAATACTTTTATAAAGTGCTAACTATTTATCTGAAATTTCTTACTATGTAGGAAACGTATTTGTGCAAAATTCTTTTAAAAGCAACACAACTACTCTTCGATCCAACAACCACATATTTTGAGAATTTCAAATCAAGGTATATAATTTTTAAAACATGAGTATAAATGCTACCAGAAATATATATTATATTATTCAATTATATTATTTTGGTTCACAGGTTGCCAACATTAAATTAAATGATCACACATATTGATAGCAACCAATTATCATTTGGTTCTTCAATTGATATGCATGCAGAGTTTTTTTCGAAGAACAAATAGAAATCTATTTTTAAAATTCTTCAATTTAATGAGGTATGTTCATTTTTCTTAAAATACCAATCAAGATTTGGATTACCCATTATATGTTATCATTTTTAGTCTAATAAATGTAACATTATAAACAGGCTAGTAAAGTCTGACTTCTGCCAAGGTTGAAGCTATTGATAATCCAAAACAATGGTATTACTTAGCTTGCAAAACCTGTGGTTTGAAGGTTCAACAATATGGTGAAGATTCTGATGATGTGGATAGGAAGCCCATTTTCAATTGCAAGACATGTGGTGATATTGAAGATGTCTTTTCCAAGTATGAAATTTATTTTAAATTATGTATTTGGATAAACCATTCAACTTGAAGTTAAAGTTCTTATTTTTTTCAGATATTATCTGATTTTACGTGTATCAGACGATTTTTTTTCAGAAACCAGATTTCTGTTATTTGATAAACTTGCAGCAAAATTGATTCAAATTTCTGCTACTGATATTTTTGAAAAATATTCTGAGGTATATTTTTCAAATATAAGTGTAGAAAACGATCAAAATAATATTTATTTATTTTTTTTTAGCAATATCTTCATATTTTACTCATAATACAATTTAATGTTTTGTAGGAAGATCCATAATTTCTACCCTCTGAACTTAAAACCATTGTTGGAAAGAAATTTCTATTCAAAATCACCTTGGAAGAGAGAGCTAAAAAGGTTAATAATTCTCCGTATACTGTTGAATTATTTTGGGATGATGAGGATGAAATTAAGCTTTTCGAGACTCAATCTTTCACAGAGGTACATGTCTTAATTACTTGGATTTAGATGATAATTATTTTACTAACAAAAGAAACTATGCTGACCAAGGTATTTTTTCATATCATTATAATGTAGGAACCACTCATGCTTACAAATTCTGAGGAAATTTAAGAGGGTTTATCATTAACACCTTTGTCGAAGAGAAGCTATATAAACAATCAAGATAATCCAGTTAAAGATCAGAATTCTGTCACCAAGAAGATGAAAAAAGAAAAATAGTTTGTTTTTTATTACGTTTTTGCATGTTTTACTTTCTCTTCTCTTTTGAATATTTAAGGATTTTATTCCATATTCTATTTCAATTCTTTATTACTTAATAAGTTCTCCTTTTTAATAATTCTTGATGTCTCGCACTTGGTAAATGAGTTGAGTTTATTCTGATGGTCTATTATGATGAATCAGAAGCACTAGAAACTGTGATGAACCGTATTATGGTTAAGGAGTCTATGTTTTTAGCTTGGATGGAAGCTAATAAGATATATCCGGATGCAAAAGATCTGCTATATGCTGACTTTCCTACAAAGTTTGTTTGGCATCTCAAAGACAGAGTATGGAAGCCTAGGCAAAGAGGATTTTCTATTGGGAGAATTGCACATATTCATCATGCATTAGGTGAAGTGTATTATTTGAGAGTTTTGCTTAACTACGTAAAATGACCAACATCTTATGAGGACATAAGAACTGTCGATGATTTTGTATATCCTACTTACCTGGAGGCTTGTGAAGCAAGGGGTTTGTTGGATGACGACAAAGAATACATTGAATGTATTAAAGAAGCCAGCAATTGGTGTGGTGGTAAATATATTCGCATGTTCTTTTCTATAATGTTAATTGCAGACAATCTGTCTCTGCCTCATGTTGTTTGGGAAGAAACTTGGGAATATCTAACCGAAGACATACTTTTCAATAAGAGGAAAGAAACTGGAAACATAGGTACGTCTAAAGTTTTTAATTACTTTTTAAAACACTTATATATAACACTTGTGCAGGCTAAATAATTATATGTCTTTTTTTTGTTTTTTTGAACATCACAGGTCTTAATTTGTCAGTTGATCAAATCAAAACATAGCTCTGTCAGAAATTCAGGATATATTGCTGAGCAATGTGCGTACTTTATCAAAATGGAAACAGATGCCATTGCCAGATGATTTCTATAATTACACTGGCAACCGTCTAATTGATGATGATCGGAATTATATCCCAGCAGATGAATGTAAAGAACATGAAAGACTCATGGGGATGATTACCGATGAGCAAAGAGCAATTTATGAAGAGATTGTAGATGCAGTATTCAATGATAAAGGTGGAGTGTTTTTTGTCTATGGTTTTGGAGGTACATGTAAAACCTTTCTATGGAGTACACTTTCCGCCGCTATTCGTTCAAAAGGTCTAATTGTTGTTAATACTGCATCAAGTGGAATTGCTGCGCTTTTGTTACCAGGTGGTAGGATAGCCCACTCGAGGTTTGGCATTCCAATTACACCAGACGAATTCACATCAACATGAGTCCAGGATCAGATATTGCTGAACTAATGAAGAAGTCAAGTCTTATAGTGTGGGATGAAGCTCCTATGATGAGTAGGCATTGCTTTGAGAATTTTGATCGTAGCTTACGAGATATTATCAGATCAAAAGAGGATAAGCCATTTGGAGGCAAAGTAGTTGTGTTTGGTGGTAATTTTAGACAGATTCTGCCTGTTATCACTAGAGGTAGCAGAGCGGAAACCGTTTTGGCATCTCTAAATGCATCATACCTTTGGAAGCATACCAAGGTTTTGAAGCTTACAAAGAATATGAGATTACTTGCTGGGCTTAGTGATCACAATGCTGCAGATCTTAAAGCTTTCTCTGAATGGATTTTGGATATTGGTGATGGAAAGATTAACCTTCCAAACGACGGCTTGGTTGAAATTGGTATTCCCAAAGATTTGCTACTATTGTTCGCGAGGTTTATGGATATTCTTCAACAAAGTCTTCTGATCTGAATTTTTACAAGTCTAGGGCGATCCTTAGCCCTACAAATGATGATGTCGATCAGATTAATGACTACATGCTTTCGAAATTGCCAGGTAATATTTTTAAACTATTTTCACCTTCATTTCTATTTTAAAATTTTTGTTATTTAGATTCACATGGTTTTTTTAATTAACAAAGTTGCATTTATAATTACAAAATTAATAGAATATCCATTTTATAATAGGTTTATTAGAATAAATATCGAATATTTTATCATTTAAATATCTTTCTTTGATTTACTTTCATAAATATAACTACCATATAATATACTAAATCCATAATGTACAAAGTATAAATTGTTTTAAACGTTAAGTTTAGTTAAGCTGTAATATCATTTTGTTTGTTATGAAACTTGTTTGGTTCAAAAAATATGAAACTATTTTCTGAACTTCTAATTAAAATAATAATGTTTATATAATATTAGTGTAGTCATAATAAACATGTTAGAATTCTAAAAGTTTATATCTTTTTCAAATTGTTTTTATGGATTTCTTGGTATGTCCACAACTGATCTTCTTACTATTTAAAATTTTTAGGTGATGAGAAAGTATACCTTAGCTCTGACAGCATTATTCCTTCAGATAAAGATACATTGAATAAGGGTATATTCACAACTGATCTTCTTATTATTTTAATATCTCAGGTAATGAAAAAGTATACCGTAGCTCTGACAGCATTATTCCTTCAGATAAAGATACATTGCATAAGGTGGATTACTCAACAGAGTTTTTGAATACCATCAAAGTTTCTGGATTACCGAAGCATTGCTTGAAATTAAAGGTTGGTGCTCCTGTCATGTGTCTTCGTAACATAGATCCTAAAGGTGGAATATGCAATGGAACTAGACTTATTATTACTCAAATGGCTAGACATGTGGTTCAAGGTAGAATTATAATGGGAAATGAGAAAATGATTGGTCAAGTAGTTCTAATTCCCTAGGATGTATGTGACACCACCAGATACAAGGTCTCCTTTCAGAATGCGACGTAGACAGTTCCCTTTGGCTTTAGCTTTCACAATGACTATCAACAAAAGCCAACGGCAATCACTTGAGAATGTCGGTTTGTTTCTACCTAGACCAGTTTTCTCTCATAGACAGCTATATGTTGCATTATCTAGAGTTAAGTCTAGATCAGGACTCAAAGTTCTCATAACAGACAAAGAAGGAAAAGTGAAAAAGAAAACTATGAACGCCGTCTATAAGGAAGTGTTTCAAAATCTTTCTTAATTTTATCCTTATCGTATCTTTAAACTCTATTTATATGTTTTAATAGTTTCAGTTTATTTACTTATTATATTTACTTTTTTTTTGTAAGGAACCATTTTATATTCTTCATTAATATTTTTATTATTTAGAATTTTCTATTATGAGCCACTAGATTTTCCATTTCAGATATTATTAACTTTTACTATTAAATGTTCAATGATATTATTAATACATACTTAATCATATAAATAAAGCAATTTTTGATATATAATTTTTTTTTAACATATAACATGTTTTATATCCCGCACACGGTGCGGGCCGATCACATAGTAATATTGTATATTTCAGGTTGTGAAAACCGATTTACTACCATGTTACTGGTAAGGAATAATAATTAAAGTTTGTTGTCTTTGAAACCATAAGGAAAGTCAAAACTAGTTAGAGATAATATCCGACGTAACAAATATTTTTCAAAAAAGATATTTTTAGAAGTTCAACAAATTTAAACAATATATATATACATGTATATCTTGAAATTTGTAAAACACAACCACATCTTGAGCAAACAAGTAAATAAATCAAATAACACAATGAAGCTTCAAATTTTATGGCTCCTTTTAGTATTAATAATCATTGAAACTAATGCACCAAAGGCTGGGAAACAATGTAACAATCCCAATACTGATAGTTTTTAGAGATTCAATAATGGATACTGGTAATAACAATAATCTGCCCACTCTTTTAAAATGCAACTTCCCACCTTACGGCAAGGACTTCCCCAATGGCTTTGCTACTAGAAGATTTTCTGATGGAAGAGTTCCCTCTGATCTAATTGGTAATCATTTGAATGTATTTTTTATATTTTTTGTATTTAAAGTATGGTTGCTATTTTAATACTGTGATGCATTTGTTTTAACCAACTTTTTATTTCAGCAGAAAATTTGGGATTGGCAAAGACATTGCCAGCATATATGAAAGAAAATTTGAAGCCTGAAGATCTTCTTAAAGGTGTAACATTTGCATCAGGAAGAACCAGTTATCATCCACTAACGGCTAAAATTATGGTATAATACAATATATTACTCACCATTACTGTTAGCTTCATATTATATGTGATACATTTATTTTATTTTATCATTTTGTTGTCAGTGATATTAGTGTGAAATTAACCTAAGTATTTCAAAGAATATATATCAAAGATCAGACAACATTTTGGAGAAGGAAGAGCCCAAATTATCTTGGACCATAGGTTTTTCTCGTGGTTTCTAGTAGCAATGATCTTGCTCATGCTTATATGGCTCAATCTCATAGATATGATTGCACATCATATGCCAACTTCTTAGCTGACTTAGCCATCAAATTCGTACGGGTAAGTATTTTAAATTTATTTATATAATATAACATAAAATAGCATATATTTATGTCTAACGCTAGATGTTTTTCTAATATTACTTAGGAGTTATATAAACTTAGAACTCGTAAAATTGGCATATTTTGTGCAGTACCTGTAGGATGTGTACCTCTCCAGAGAACAGTGTTTGGAGGTATGTTAACAAGAGGATGTGTTAAACCATTCAACAATATGGCAAAACAATTCAACGCAAGGGTTTCTCCAGCACTTGAATCTTTAGATAAAGAGTTGGATGGTTTTATACTTTACATTAATGTTTATGGTACTCTTTTCGACGTGATCCAACATCCTAAAAAATACAGTAAGTTCATCATATGGCTATAGTTTTCACAATTGTAAGATATAACTTGAACCAAGTTATAAATATATTATATCATCGTGTTTCAGGTTTTAGGTAGCTGATAGAGGATATTGCGGTAGTGGCTCTCTTGCTATATCTTATATGTGTAACATATTCAATCCATTAAGATGCTCTAATTCTTTGGCCTATCTATTATGGGCTAGCTATCATCCGACTGAAAGAGCTTATCAAGTTATTGTTGACAACTTGCTCGACAAATATTTAAGCAAAGTTATTAGATGTTAATAATCTAAATCTAACTTATTTATACCTTAGTGTCATCGTGTTTCTGCATTTTATTCTTGTCACTATGTAATGCATTTTAAATTTTCATTGTATCATAGAAAATTTCTTCTTATGCATACTACTCACATAACACAATCTTTAATGCCTATCAAGAGCGTCATCCCAATGATGTGATCCCACATGACTTAACAGTCTTTCGAGTTGAACTCTAATACCACTAGTAACCCTTACTCCGCTACCGCCAGTGGGCCTCTATGCCTACACTCGGCATGAGGATCTCACCCTTGTATGATGGTCGTTTCCTACTTCGAGAGGCTCAACAGACTTGATATGCTGATACTACAAACTATCACAATTTTTTTCATGTTTTGTCCTTAATTATATGGTATTAAAAATCACTTTTCGAGGTTACCGATCATTAAATTGCCTCAATTCAAACACTCTTAACTTTTAAGTTCTCTTTGGAAAAGTGACCAAAAAGATATGTGCTCTTTTGATGATATAGGTAGCCAAATCAATTTTTTTAAGCTTTCGTCATGCACCATGGCATACATGAAATTGAGGTGTTACATTTATTATTCATGTATGTGTGTTTAAGGGGTTTGCAAATGGAACGCTACCTTGATAATATATTTGTAGATTTTTTTTTTGGCTTAAAAAGATTATTTCTTTTCTTGTTCATATTGTGAATAACTTTTTGGCCCTATAATAACTGATTATAGATTTATAAACCCACAACAGTGTTTAAATTTTTTTATTGCTTGCACTAGTTGAGAGGAGTTTGATCACTTAACATGAAAGAGTTAAATTATTAGGTACTTGTAAATATATCAAAATTAATTGTAATGTATGTTTAATTTCATTATTGTCTGTGAGAGTTGGCTAGTCAGATTGAGAGAGTCTTCTAAAATATGTTTTAAATGTTTTTCATACTGTCAACTGATTGCTTATTTATTTGTGCATCAGACAAAAAATTAGATTTTCTATGCTTCAAAACTCCTAACTTCCTATGTGAGACATATCTTACACTCACTCTTTAAAGATGAAAACCTATGGTACATTAATCTCTACCTAATGTCAATACCCCTTTGAGATAACAACTCTTCTAGCCAATAATTTTGATTGACCACCAATCCTCAAAATAGGGGCATGGGCTAGTTTTTTTTCTAGATTACATGTGTGTGGATTGGCCTGTGATACCATGTTAAGTTTAGTTGAATTTGTATTCAAAATCAATTGACAATTAGTGAGTTGATCCAAGTTTCATTTATATTAGTCAAAGGTCCCTCACAATTTCCATATGTTTACAAATTGAGTCCCATGTGCAAAATTAGTAAACTCTCTCCCATGCACATTTATCTAGGTGCCGCTTCCGCTCTGCTCCGACCATGGTTTCCCTCCGCCAGATCACACCCGTGCCTCTTCGTCCTTGCCTACAACTTGTCCATGCCGGCGTCATAATCCATTTTCTTTCCTCCATTATGATGGCTAATCGACGATGAGTCTTTCTGTTTTCTTCAGCCGGTACGCTGCCTTCTGCAGATCGGAGCTCCGACACCGCTCAGCCTCCGGTGGTCACTTCCTCGCCTTAGCTTACTTTTCCTAAGCCGCCAGAACCTCCGCAACCGCCATAATCCACCGGATCCACTGGACTCTCCGACTCTTCTGGTGGCTACATTTCTTTCTGTCGCCATGGATTTTGGCCTATTGTCGATGCCAGATCCTCCCGAACCACCAAATCCACCTGTCTTTCCTTCTATCCTCAGCGTTTCCTCCTCCCACGCTCCCTCTGCCATCTTCGTTCTATTCCCACCTTATTCAGATCTAGATTTTCCAGCAACCTCTGCCTCTGGGTCTTTTCTGGCTTCTTCTCCGCTTGCCTTCTTGCGACTCTTTGCTGTTGTGTGCAGATCTTTCGAGTATTTGTGAGCCATTAATGATGTGTGCATCGTATCAGATTTGTTTTCAGATCTGTTTTGTTTTCCAATCTGAGTTTTTCTCGATCAGGTATGATGTTCACATCTTGATTTCCTCTCCTCTAATCACTATGAGTCGTGTGTACTTTAGAACTAAGATGTATTTAGGATTTTCTAGTTCATTTGGTGGAATCTGTGAACATCTGAGCCATTTCTCCTTTGAGGAGCTTTCAAAGGTGGTGGTATTTTACAACAATTCTGTTTATCGTTGGTCTTAGTTTGGCTTGGAATTCTCTAGGGAATTTTAATCCTTTAGGGAGCGGTTTGATATTTCTTTTTGTCCATTAGGTGAGAAAAGTTAATTTGCAGAAAAGGAGTTAAGCAATAGTTTTTGTTCATTCAGAAGATGAATTCAATGTCCTCTTCCAATGTATTTTTTACTGACTGCTTTTAGGTTCTCACATTGCTTCGGTCCAAGTCAAGTGAAGACTTATAACCATCTCCACAACTGCTGCTTCAAGAACCCTTGCCCTTCAATTGGCGCTCACGGATGCATTCTCCACAGATTTCACCTTGCTACAAACGTTTCCGGACATGAATGTCCTAATTATGCCCCTCTTGTTGGGAACAGAATTGAACAAGATAGCAGGCTTGCAAAGCCTTGTTATTCTCTTCTTGTCCATCTATGTTTTGTTAACTATCTTTCTTCGTTATGTGTTGCAGTTGTTTTAGCTATTGCTCTGTTTTTAAATGTCTCTCCTCTTTGTATGGACCCGTTTCAGCTTGTTTAAATGAGAAAGAAACTACTTGACCAAAAAAAAGTACCATGGGCAATTTAACTCTACCTAAATCCCCATAAATGATTATAAATGATTTGGGAACCAAACAATTATTATCGATTTAGAATTAGGGACATTATGATGGGATTAAAAAATTACGATGTAAGACTATGTACAATGGTACAAAGATTCAACACCCCCACATCAATTTTTAATACTCCACATCATCTTCTCTCTTTTCTACCTAATCATTCAACATCATACCCTAGTAATTTATTTTATATTATCATTTTCTTTTATCTTCTAATAATTACATCTTTATAACAATTATTGATTATGATTAAAGTAAACAAATTACGAAATTATTTTGATTTTGAATTTGATCATTGTGGAGATTTGGGTATAATTAAATGGATAATTGATAGAATTTTGGGTATTAGAAGGATTATTATTGGGATCCATTCTGAGAAAAAAAGTTTAAAACTAAAAATAAGTGTTTATAAAAGAATTTGTAAAGCTTAGAAAAAATGATTTTTTGTGTGTTCAAATCAAATGAACCAAGTATCTATTTATAGAACATGAAAAATGATGAATTTTGTTATATAAAAAAATATTTATATATTTAATTCGTTATGGAATAATTGATATTGAATCACTGAGATGAAAAAAGAAAACCAGAAATCTAAACAACCAATCAGAATTCAGCTCATATTGTTATCTCTATATAAATATCTAATTATTTTCGGTTCAATCAAATTAAGACACATGGTAGTTACTTTTACTTTTCAACCGAATTCAACACTGATTTCTCTACATAGATTTCAGCACATGTTTCAACACCTCATTGTATACATTCAACTCTTGAATAAATTATTCAACATACCCATTGTAAGTAGTCTAATAACACAGTTTAGAACTTTAAAGAAATAAAAATGACAGAATTTAGAACTTTGTGAGAAATAAATCAAGACAGCACCTAGTATCTATTGTTTATGGTTAGGAATACTCGGGTATCTAATCCTATTCGTTCCTCTAGAACATTTTCTTAAGAAAACAATTTATGACATGCCTAAAATGTTTTAAGCACAAACCATCTTACTATATAGAAAAAGGGTATACAAACATATATAAAGTATATATTGTCCCTACAATAAAATAGTTTATTTTTTAAAAAAGTTTACGACTGAAATTATTCATCGCAAATTTACTATGAAATTCCGACGAACTAGCTATGCCCCTTCACCTTGTCGCCAAACCATTGCAAATTTGTATTATGCTAAAGCTTTTTCTAGAAAATCTCCATAGCAAATTGAATATTTTTTTTTAGTGAGTATACAAATGAAGGTTATAATTTGGTCTAACTACGAATAAAGGTAAAGCATGTGCATGGTTTGGAGTTCATCATATACTGTACGTATGGATATATGTCTTTAGTCATATGTGAGATGGCATGTTAAGGTTTGACTAAATACATTTTGTGTTTTACTATATCTGTGGTTGTATTGATGAATATGGTGTCTGTCCCAAACATAGTATTGTATATTTCAAGTTGTGAAAACCAATTTATTACGTTAAAGAATAACAATTAAAATTTGTTGTCTTTGAAACCATAAGGAAAGTCAAAACTAATAAGAGATAATATCCAACGTAACAAATATTGTTCAAAAGATATATTTTTAGAAGTTCAACAAATTTAAACAATATATATACACATATGTTTTGAAATTTGTAAAACACAACAACATCTTGAGCAAACAAGTAAATAAATCAAATAAGACGATGAAGCTTCAAATGATATGGCTCGCTTTAATATTAATAGCCATTGAAACTAATGCAACAAAGCTGGGAAACAATGTCACAATCCCAGCACTAATAGTTTTTGGAGATTCAATAATGGATACTGGTAATAACAATAATCTTCCAACTCTTCTAAAATGCAATTTCCCACCTTACGGCAAAGACTTTCCCAGTGGCTTCGCTACTGGAAGATTTTCTGATGGAAGAGTTCCTTCTGATCTAATTGGTAACAATTTGGAAGTATTTTTTACATTTTTGTATATAAAGTAGGATAGCTATTTTTATAATGTGATGCAATTTTTATAACCATCTTTTTATTTCAGCGGAAAAGTTGGGATTGGCAAAGACATTGCCAGCATATATGAATGCAAATTTGAAGCCTAAAGATCTACTTAAAGGTGTAACATTTGCATCAGGAGGAACCGGTTACGATCCACTAACGGCTAAAATTATGGTATATTACAATATATTATTCACCATTACCGTTTACTTCATATTATATATGATACATTTATCTTATTTTATTTTTTGTAGTCAGTGATATCAGTGTGGGATCAACTTAAGTATTTCAAAGAGTACATATCAAAGATCAAAAAACATTTTGGAGAAGAAAGAGCCCAGTCTATCTTGGACCATAGCTTTTTTCTCGTGGTTTCTAGTAGCAATGATCTTGCTCACACTTATATGGCTCAATCTCATAGATATGATCGTAAATCATATGCCAACTTCTTAGCTGACTCAGCCGTCAAATTCGTACGGGTAAGTATTTTAAAATTATTTATATAATATAACATAAAACAGCATATAATTATATCTAACGCTAGATGTGTTTCTAATATTTCTTAGGAATTATATAACCTTGGAGCTCGTAAAATTGGAGTATTTAGTGCAGTACCTGTTGGATGTGTACCGCTCCAGAGAACAGTGCTTGGAGGTATGTTAACAAGAGGATGTGTTAAACCATTAAACAATATGGCAAAACAATTCAACACAAGGCTTTCTCCAGCACTCGAATCTTTAGATAAAGAGTTGGATGGTATTATACTTTACATTGATGTTTATGATACTCTTTTTGACATGATCCAACATCCTAAAAAATATGGTACGTTCATCATATGGCTATATTTTTTACAATTGTAAGATATAAGTTGAACTAAGTTATAAATATATTATAACATCATGTTTCAGGTTTTGAGGTAGCTGATAGAGGATGTTGCGGTAGTGGCTCTCTTGCTATATCTTATATGTGTAACACATTGAATCCATTCACATGCTCTAATTCTTCTTCGTATATATTTTGGGATAGCTATCATCCGACTGAAAGAGCTTATCAAGTTATTGTTGACAACTTGCTTGACAAATATTTAAGCAAAGTCATTTGATTTTAATAATATAAATTTAACTTATTTATAATACTTTTTTATTTTTCATTGTATCATAGAAAATTTATTCATTTAATTATTCATTTTAAAACTCATTGATTAGAACGTACATGTATCTGAATATTCCATATCCAAAAGTTACATATAAATTAACCGGATTACTTAATAATTTATTTATATGTATCTAGTTCAAGTTGGATTATTTTGTTTGCAATTATTTTTGACATGAATTATAAATAACATAAGAAGTTGCTTTTATCAATTCATGTAAGAACTCCTAGTTTATTAAAAGAATCTTATTTAGTAAAAATAGTAATGGTAATTTACTCATTATAGCTTTGGTTAATCTGTTAAGAGTACATTTAGCTATTTTAGGTAAATCTATTAAGAGTACATGTATCAAAAATCACTTTTCGTGCTCACCAATCATTAAATTGTCTCAGTTCAAATACTCTTAACTTTTAAGTTCTTTTTAGAAAAATGACCAAAAAGATATGTGCACTTTTGATAATATCGGTAGCCGAATCAATTCTTGTAAACTCTCGTCATGCACCATGGTATACACAAAATTGAGTATTTTGTGCAATAACTATTGGATGTGTACCGCTCCAAAAAACAATGTTTGGAAGTATATTAACAAGAGGATGTGTTAAGCAATTAAACAATATGGCAAAACAATTCAACACCACTTGAATCTTTAGATAAAGAGTTGGATGGTTTTATACTTTACATTGATGTTTATAATGCTCTTTTCGACATGATCCAACATCCTAAAAAGTACGGTAAGTTCATCATATAAATATTTATTTCTCATTTGTATGGTATAACTTAGAACCAAATTATAAGTAAATTATTTCATCCTGTTTAAGGTTTTGATGTAGCTGATAGAGGATATTGCGGTAGTGACTCTTTTGCTATAACGTATATGTGTAACACTTTAAATCTATTCGCATGATCTAATTCGTCGCCCTATATATTTTGTAATAGCTACCACCCAACTGAAAGAGCTTATCAAGTTATTGTTGACAACTTGTTTGACAAATATTAATGTTAATCATTTAAATCAAACTTATTTCTATCTAGGGGAATTGCTGAAAATAACTCAATAATTGGATTTTTCAAGAAGTCTAGACCCTTTATTGAATATTTGGCAAAACTAAACTAAAGAGGTAGTAAAATTACAGCTCAATCATTTATGAGTAAACAAAAAATATCCACCACAGTTACAATTTTATCCCTGGGAAGTCTACATAAGAAGTCTACTATTTTAGACTTCTAAAGAAGTTTACTTTTGTAGACAGTTAAAGAAGTCTACATAAGAACTCGACTACATAATTAGCTTTAAAAACTTAATTAGTAATATAAAATAAATAAATTTCTGGTAAACATAAGTAAGACATATATATTTGACATATATATAATACAAAATTTTATACAAATGAATCAATTTAAATGTAGAAAGAAAATTTAATTAGAAAACAGCAACAACCCCTTAGAAGTCTACTATAAAAGTCTACTAGATAACTAAATCTTAAATTTTATTTATTAAAATTATAAAAAATATTATGATACAAAAATTATAAACATAACAAAAACATAGACAATTGGCATCTATATTAAATAAAATTTTATGAAAATAAATCAATTTATAAGTTTCATAAGTGTAAGGTTGAAAATGTTTAGAGTTTGAAGTTCAAAAGGGTTAGGGTTTGAGATGTAAAGTTTAGGGTATTGTTAGGGTAAATCCAAATTCCATATGAATCATAGTTTATGGTTTGGTTAATGATTTAGAGTCCATATCATTGTTATTTGAACTTTAAAATGTGAAAATGGTAAGAAAATTAATGTTTTGATACAAGTTTAAATAAAAAATATTTAATTTAGGGTTTAGGGTAAACAGACTTATGCAGTAGACTTCTCGGGTAGATTTCTCCAGTAGACTTGAAATAAATCACAGCGGAAAATCAAAATTATTTAACAAATTGGACGGGAATCAGAACAAATTGGGCAGGAATCGAAATAAAAAAACATATTGAAGTAGACTTCTCTAGTAGACTTCTTAACCGAAAATTTTCCTACATATATAAGGAGAATTTAACCTAATTGTGTTAAAAATAAAGTTTTTCTCTCCCTCTAAAAAACGCATATCTCTCCTCTACCTCTTCTTTGGCCATGATTCTCTTCTCCTTCTTCTCTTGCCATCAATCTCATATCCATCCTCCATCCTCTTTATCTCGATTATGGTGATGGAAAGCAAATCTGAGGTTTTGTGTTTCTTTTGTTGTTTGCTTTGTGTTCATATTGTAAATATGGGTTTACTATTACATATTTGAGATTATTGTTGTAGATCTGGGTTTATTTTTGCAAATATGCTATTATTGTTATATAAATTTTGTAGAATTTGTTGCCGATCTGATTTTTTTTTTTGCAGATCTGATTTTTTTTTTTGCAGATCTGATTTTGTTTATTTTGTGGCAGATCTGAATTTTGTTTATTTTGTTACAGATCTGTATTTTTTTTTTCATAGCTGATTTTTTTTTTTTTTTTTTTTTTTGCAGATATGATGTTTGTAAATATAGCAGATTTTGTTGAAATCTGAATTTCAACATTTTGAGCTTATTTATTTCTCTTTTGGTTTTGTCGGTAACAGACTTCAGCCGCATACTTCTCGAGTAGACTTCTCGAGCAGGCTTCTCGAGCAGGCTTCAGTCACATACATCTATTTCAGACATTTTGTTTTTATATGCCAATTTTAAGATTTATAATAAGTGACCCTTAAATGTTTGTTTGTTTAGAAGGTCTACTTTATATGTAATGTTGGATTGCATTGAATGTTATATATCATATTCTTAAATTATGTGTGTTTATCATATTCAGATTTCATATGCTTACTTCTTTCTCAGACTTTATATGTAGGCTTTTTGATTAGACTTTTCTAGTAGACTTCGCAAGTATACTTATATTACATAACATAAGGTCATCACGAAACTTCTTCCTTCACATCTTACTTAGTCATCACCATCTTTGAACCTCTAATAACACAAGAAAATTAATTCAATTTTAACTATACAAAAAAACATATAAAACTCATAACAAAAAAAACATGTAAAACTATTTAGAAATGCCACAACAAGTCTTTTCACCCATTCTCTATATTTAGTGGGTATGTGAACCATTCTCTGTAAGAAAACAAAATTCAAACCACATTAGAAATCATTATCGAAAAGTAGACTGCAAACAAAGTCTACATAGTAGACTTCAAATAAAACCTGCAGACTAATAAGCTAAATACCAAATAAAAGAAAATAATTAACTAAAGCTAAATTGTAACAAAAATAAATAAATTCAAACTCATATATAAGCAAGAACAATAAATATCACACACTTAAGAGTCATATAATAAATTTTAGTTATTAAAAATATCTGATCAACTAAATTTATAAAAAAATTAATGTCGCAGACGGTAAACGAAGTCTACTATGTAGACTTAAAGTGTAGTCTACGAACTAATAAGCTAAATACAAAATAGAACAAGAAAATTAATTAAAGCTAAACTATAACAAACAAACATGTCAAACTCATAGATAAGTAAGAACAATAAATAACACACACTTAAGAGTCAAAGTATAAATTCTATTTGTTACAAATATCTGATCAATTAATTTTATAAAAAAAAATTAATGTCGCAGACTGCAAACGAAGCCTACGGACTAATAAGCTAAATACCAAATAAAACAAGAAACTTGATGTCACCAAATATATATAATATAAACATGTATAACTGATAGAGATGTAAGTACACTTACTACAACAATCGTAGGACCAAGAAAATCTTAAAAATCTGTTGTAAATTTGATAAAAACGCGTTTATAAAAAAGTGAAATAGTAGAGTAACAACGAAGTCTAAATTTTAGGTTACTTTGACAATTGCTAAAGAAGTCTACTCACTCTAAGAAGTCTACTCGAAAAGTCTACGTAAAAAAAGTTAGTTTTGCAATTGACCAAACTTTGACTTTTTTCATAAAAAATCTACTCGCAAAAATATACTTCTTAGATGTTAGTTTTGCAATTAACCAATGT
The DNA here is from genome assembly GCA_911865555.2 of Thlaspi arvense. Lineage (NCBI taxonomy): Eukaryota > Viridiplantae > Streptophyta > Magnoliopsida > Brassicales > Brassicaceae > Thlaspi > Thlaspi arvense. The sequence goes on along the minus strand of OU466858.1, from coordinate 25,073,801 downwards.
TAACTTTTCAAAATAGACTTTGTTTGAGGTTAGTAAGATTTTAAAAATTAATAAACCAATAACCATAGAATCTTAAAATTTTCAAAATCTACATAAATCCCTCTCACAATAACTCCCTTTATTTCTTGTAGTGTCTCTAAAGGGTTTTAAGTATTATGAAAGAATGGAAGAGGTCATCAAAACTCAAGGACCACTTAAATCTAATATTATCGACAAATCCAACTTCCGCTTTTGAACTACTTAACATAGTTAAAACTCTTATAACTGATGCCACTATATAACAAAATTGAATAGTGATCATCAATTCATCATCGTCTCAAAAACCTCTGTTCAACAAATGGAAATCAGTTTATTATATCTCTATCTCTCAATAACTCTTCTACTGTTTCTGAAATCTCCAAAGTCTGCGTCTTTACCATCACTATGCCCATTCCGCTTTCCTCCTCTTCCTCCTCGGTTAGATCCCCTGAAACTCCATGAACTGCCTCCTCCTCTTCCTCCGCTGCTTTTTCTATCAAACTCATCATCGAAACCGCCTCTTCTGCTTCCCGTTCTTCCCCCAAACCCGCCGTTATCTTCTTTATTCCCTCTTGATCTACTAGTCGAGGAACTAGAGCCTCTGTAATCTTCATCTTCACTACCAAAACAACTCCTTCTGCTTCTTGCTCTTCCTCCTCTCCCTCTTGATCTATTAGCCGAGAAGTCACTTGATCCCTTGTCATTATAATCATCGAAATCACCTCTCATTCGTCCTCTGCTTCCTCTCGATCTATCACCGGAGAAACTTGACCCTCTGTACCCTTGATCATCCATGTCTTCATCAGATTCTGAAGCTGAATATGAGCTTCGTTTACCCTTGAACCCTCCACTAGCACCGTTGTTTTTTTGGCCACGCGTTAAACTAGACCTGGGACCATTTTTCTCCATATCAGAATCATCATCAGACCCGAAACTCAGTTGTCTCGAAGGCGGACCTCTCTTTGTCGAAGCAACGTGGCTCGATTTCCATCTGGGAGTGACGGAAGCCTCATCATCTGAACTGAAACCGAGCTCATCATCCCTAGAGAAACCTCCTTTACTGTTGTCATGCTTGATTCTAGCATTGTGAAGCCTTGAGCTTCCTCCTCTGTGTACATCGGGAAACTGTTCATCCTCTGAGAACTCTTCAGATGCAAAAGAAGATCGGCCACCTGCTACTGAGACTTCTCTATCTCCAGTTTCATCTATTTCATAGCTATCAATGTCATCTTCATCGTCGAAATCATCGAATCCAGCACCAGGTCTTCTGCTCCTGCCATGCTCGGAACTTTCTCGGGCTCCTGAAGGAAGATTGCCGAATTCTTCTTCAGGATCTCTCAAACCATCATCCCGGGGAAGGTATTCGTTCTTTCTGGTGGAATCTGCGTATTCAAAGGCTGCAACTTCTGCACCGTCTGATTCATCGTCGTCGAAATCAAAGTTCCAAGCATTGGAAACATCGTCCCGTTTCACAACCCTCTCTGTTTGTGATTCAGTGAAGCGATGTGTTTCTAGCGTTTTGTTCTCTAAGAAAGCATCAGGTGGACGCTTGCAATCACAATGAAAACATGCCATGTTTCTCCTATAGTTCAAGAAGTTGCATCTGCCATAACAACAACAAGCAATATGATCAAGTTCCATGACAGTAAATCTTAATCCGTACGTTTTTTCTCAAAGCGTAGCAACTTACTCAGGGCATTCCCATTCTCCTGGAAGTAGCTGTCTCTTTGGCCTCTTCGCATCACACTGTAAGCAAATGGTGTTCTTTGCAAAATTCATGAAATCACACCTAAGAAGAAAAATTTAGTTGTATTAACATCTCAGGACAAAAACAAAATGAGACCATAAACGAAAAGATGGCCTAGCTTGTGCTAAAATCAATGTTCGGTTAAAAAATTATAATTTGTTAAGCCTCAAAGTCCAGAACTATATAATACAAGTGGAGAAGGCTAATAGAATATACCATAAACTAATAACTAATGCAGAAGAAGATCTCTAGATAATTGATCTCACCAAGCTAATACGTAGGATATACAATAAACTAATAACTAATACAATAACTAATACAAAAAACTAATAAACTATTATATGGACTTACAAGATTCATTCTTGGTTCAAGGTAATAAGTAGAACAGTGATGAACTAAAGGCCAAGATATGAGAGCTTTACGCACCTTACAGAGTTAAGGCCATGCATCTAGTTTACGGTTTCGTTAAGTAAACCCATAATATAACAAAAAGAGAACCATAAGGTCATAAGAAGAGTAAAGTGTGACTTACTTTGGGCAAAGCCAATCTCCTTTCTTCATCTCAATATCATCACGCCCAACGCGTCTTCTAGGAGTTGGTGGTGGCTGCTTGACTTTAGGGGGAGCTTTCTTGATTACCGGTGGAGTAAGATTAGGATCTATTGGTACACTGCTTAGCTTGACAATCTCATGCAGCAGTTTACGCACCACAGTCTTAACAGACTTTTTCTTCAGGAGACTCTTGTTAGCTACTGTTCCGTTCAATGGGTCGAAACCATAGTTGAACAAGATGCGCATGAGGTCAAGGGTTCGAGCCTCGTCCTCTTTGTTTGTCAACAAAAACGCCTTTTCGCATGAGTTCCTTAAGCTGCAGGAACTGCAGACCTGATATATGAATGAATGTTATCATCTGAGGAACCTATTGATAGTAAACCAATTAGAAAATTAACTAGAAATTATACTAGGAAGAAAACAGAAAGGTAAACAACCTAAAAGCAAATACGTAGCCTCAACCCAATACTCCACCCAAAATAAAGGAAACGTGTTAAAATCGGAACTTGATTTCTGAAAAAAAAAAGGTAATGAAATACTCTTCTATTATCCTTGAAACCAACGATTAAGATGTAAAAACCAATGACCAAAACCTAAGAAAACCAAATTATCCTGCAGGTTTCTTGAAGAGATCTCAAACTCACGCAAAGCCATAAGCTACCACACAACCAACTAGCCAAGAATTCCTAATATATTCTTCCTTGCACCTATTTGTACTATTCCTCATTATTCATCAATATGTGTCAACCATCACACATTTCTAGTGCCTATCAAAATCACTGATAGCTACTGATAGAATAAGTGGCAAAAATTAATTGTTGAATCATGGAACCACACAAGTCTCCTATGCATAACTTATTTCAATAATGCTTACATCTCCTTCAGCTGCAGGAACTGCAGACCTGATATATGAATGAATGTTATCATCTTAAGAACCTATTGATAGTAAACCAATAAGGAAATCTCCGGAGGAGATACAGTAAGGTAAACAAAGGAGACTTTATGAAACATAAAAGCAAATCGCCACAAGCCCAATACTCCAACCAAAATACAAGAAAACGTGCTATCTGATTTCTGAAGAACAGTATTGAAATCAGCGATTAAAATTTAGACCAAACATAAGATATTTGACGAGATCTCAAATTCTCCCAAAGCCCTAAGCTAACACACAACCAATAAGTCAACAACTCTTAATCTATTCTTCCTGCCACATTTGTACTATTCTTCATTACTCGTACATATGCATCAAGCATCTATCAAACAGCTCACATTCAATTGCCTATGATAACCATAGTGTAAACAAAAACCAGAGATATGGCAGTTGCATCAAAATGAATGCTAGAATACGTGGCAATAATCAACTGTAGAATAACAGAACTTAGAATTAACCACACAAGTTCATACAAAAGCAAGTCTTGTATGAGTAACTTATTCAAGTAATGCTTACATCTCCTTCATCGAGATGGACTCGCTTCCTCAGTAGTTTTCCGGAGAAAACCACTTTTCTATCGGTCGCTGGACATCCATGGCCGACAAGGATTTGAATGTCATTTCTCGACAATGACCTGAAGAAATAACAATGACAAGTTGAGATAAGATTTCAACTTCAACTTACAAATAAGAAGATTTAATCCTCTTCAGTATCTTTAATCTTAATCAACTAAGTTGTTCAAACGCAAATGCAAATACATTGACAACGCACACACGCAGTAGAAAGTTCATCTTAGTTACAAAACTAGAACTACATCACAGTCACAGAGGCTAAAACTAATCCTAATTTGATTAAATTCAATAACAATGTAAACTTTTTCCGATTTCAGAACCTTGAACAAACCTTAGCATATCGAAACTCAGTATAAAGTTTAGCTTAGTTACAAAAATTAGAAGTACATCACAGCCACAGATGCTAAGAACTCACTCCAAATTTGATCAAACTCAAATAAAAATGTAAACTTTTTCGATTTCAAAAGCTTGAACAAAGCTTAGAATATCGATTTTACTCTCCTTAGTAACTTCAATCTTAATCAACTAATTTGTTCAAACGCAACACAAAGAACTTGATAACGCAACCACACAGTATAAAGTTTATCTTAGTTGCAAAAACTAGAGCTACATCACAGTCACAGGGGCGAAAATCTCAATCCTAATTTGATCAAAACTCAATAAAAGTGTAAACTTTTTCCGAATTCAGAACTTGAACAAACCTCAGAATATCGAAACGGTCCTTTCCGAAATTGATACAAGCGTTTTGAACAGCTCTGAAATCCTGAAACAAAGCAGCTCCACCATTCTTCTCTTCACCACCTAATCCCAAATTGGACGATGATACATCCATCCCCAAACTATGGACCATCTCGTCTTCTTCGTCTCTTTGTCTCCGATGATCAAAGTAATTCTGCTTCACCAATATCTCCATAAACTCCATCCACTCAGGCCAAGGATGCACCAACTCAACCACACTGTTCCCATTACTCAACTCGCCAGTCGACACAGCCGGTTCCTCAATAGACCCGGTTGATTCAATTTCTCCAGGATCTGGATCTTGCTGAGAAGAAGAAGAAGAAGAAGAAGACGAAGGTATTATTGCCTGATTTGGCTGTTTGGATTGGCGCCAGGCACGGATACGCTCGAGGGTTTCGTCTTGCTCAGAGTGACGTTTCTCAATAGCATCGATTTGATCGAATACGAAGCTGAGACGAGAAGAGAGAGAGGAAGGTTTGTGGTATTGTTCAGGGGAAAGGTTAGGGTTGCTCTGTGACGAAGTGGAGAGTGGTTTTAGGAGGAATTGCTGAAAAAGACGGCGGCTTTTAGGGTTTATGTGGAAGAGAGAGATGCGTTTGATGAGGAGGAGATATGTTGGAGGAGCCATTGAAGAGAAATGGGGACATAGAAAAGGGATTCAAATAGTGATGAGGGGAATCAATGGCTGGATTGCCCCTCAAATCGAGTTCTCAAATGTATCTCTATTATAAAATTGATTTCTTTTTCCTTTTTTTATTCGAAAAATTGGTATTATACGAACTTACACCCATCACATTGAGAGTCTTTCAACAATAAAAATAAAATAAAATAAAAAATATTAATATTTTAGTATATGAGTCTCTCAAAAAAAGTGAAGAAAAATTTTGAGAGAGTTTTTCAACTATTTTAAAAGATTATTATAATAAAATATTAATATATATTAATTTATGATTTTTTTTATTAATGAAATTCTTGTAAGAGACTCACCAATGCAGATGCTCTTAGTAGGATGTATTGAATTAATGATTTGGGATGATTTTGTTTTTTTTTTTTCAAATTCTTTTTTATTGGATCTAGTATTTAAAAAATTGTTACTTCAAATCCAAAGTTATTGGGTTAGTCATTTATACAAACTAGGCTTTTAACTCGCGCTACGCGAAAGTCTGTATTAATAATTTGGTTTAGTTCTTTTTGGCTAATATCTTTTAAATTATCAAAACTATAATATATTTATAAAAAAAATTTATATAAAAGAAAATTAAAACATAATATGTAGTTTTAACTATTTTTATTATAAAACTATAAATCTTATTAAGTTAAGTTATAGTAATAACATCTTACGAATTATCCAACTTCGACGTGCATATGTTTGATTTAGAGAATAATTTTTTTACTAATTTTTTGGTATTTTGTTTTGTGTCCTTGAAAATTTTATAGTTCTTTTTTTAAAAGGTTTATATATTCAAATATTTAGTTTTTGATTAAATATCTCGCTGATGTTGTATACCTATGAATATATAATATATGATTCATTTTGATTCGGATTTTGTTAAGATGCTACAATAATCATGTAAAGCTGTTTCTTGCTTCTCTACCAGATATTCTATGAATTTTAGGTTATATCTCTATATAGCTTATAAGATCTGTTTTTTGCAGTCAACTATTTGATAAATTTTGTTTTAAAACATGTAAGATGATGTGGAATCTTCACATTATTACTGTTTTTATATTTTGTATGGTTTATTCATGTTTTGATTTGAATAGTTTATCTAGATATATTCCAATTTGAATTTGATTCATAACTTTGTCATACTTTATTATTTAAAGAAAAAATTAAAAGATGTTACTCATGTGTTTTTCATGTGTTCATGTTGGCTAAGTTATAAGTAGTAACTATGTATAAATTAGTTGTTATATTTCGAATGTAAAATTACTTGTGTAGTATTTTTTATTAATTTTTAAACCAGACGCAGCCAAGGTATTAGTCATTGTAATTTAAATAATATATTTTATATATTTATTCATAGTCAATACCAATATTTTAGAAATCATGAATTTACTAAAACTAAATTTCATACTAATTTTCTTCTTAGATTTTTTTTTGTTATTTTACATATCTTTTGGTGATAATTTTATATTTTATTTTAATTTATAATTTTGTGCATGTTTGTTATATTTAATACAATATATATATTTAATTAATCTCTTTTGTTATCGATTTTCCAAATAGGTAGCATATATCAATTTAATTTTTTTACATAAATATATTTTCTTTGTTAAATTTATTTTTAGATTAATTATTATTTTAATTATAATGCTATTTAGACATGCTATAACTGGGTATTCTAAATTTTATGTGGACTTCTCTCAAAAGCTTATACTTTCATTTTTAGTTAATTTTTTATGTTGATTTTCCAAAATATTAGCCTAAATTTCAAGTTATGTTTTCTTTATACAACTTTTCTGTTGATAATTTATCTCCCTTGATATTGATTTTATTTTATTTTAACATATACTTGCTTTGAAAATATTGATATTTTTGAAGAATTTTTTTTTATTTTTTTGTTAGTTAAATATTTTAATATTAATTTCTTAAGTAGTTAGTCAGATATCAAGTCAATTTCTTTTTAGGTAATTTTTCAAAATTTAACATTTTGTAAAACTTATTTTTTTTTGTTAATTAATTTTTTAATATTGATTTTTTAAATAATTAGCTTAAATATTTATTTTATTTTTGTTAGTAAAGTCTTTTAGTATTACTTTAGTTTTTTTTATTTTCTTACTTATTTTGTTTATATTTATTTTGTTAAATAAAAAAATACATAGATATCAAGTTTATATTCTTTTCTTTTTTTTTCTTAATTTAACTATTTTAATATGAATTTTCATTTGAAAGACATGTTGCAAAAAAAAAATTTTACTTTTTGTTTTTTTGTTAGTTAAACGTTTTTGGTTAGCTCAGATTTTTGTGTTGATATTCTAAATAATTAGGGTAAATATCAAGTTTTTGATAGTTTTTTTTATAGTATTAATAGTTTTAAATATTAATTTTATATGTTTATATAAAAAATTTAATCTTCATATTTTTCTAAATTAATTACTCATATAAAATATATATGTTAAATTTTTTTCTTTTTTTAATTAAACTTGTTTGTTATTGATTTACATATTTGTTTTTATTAGTTTAGCTTTTGTGACAATAAGTTTCCATTTTATTTTGACAAACATATATTTGGATTTTTGACATAATTTTATTTGATCTGTTTTGTTAGTTAAACTTTTTAGTCTTAATTTTTTATTCTACTATGATAATTTCATATTTTTGCTTGTCTTAATTTATTTAAATTATTAATCATATTTCACAATTTTATGTTTAATGAAAAATACTGATGTGGACCAATCAGTTTGAGTTTCTACGTCATATGTGAACGCTCTCATTGGTCTAAGACATCAACACGGACCACAACTAATACATTTTATGTTAGCAGTTCAGATTTTAATTGTTTGTCATGATCTAAATTTTGAAATAGTTTAATTATGGTCTTAAATACAGTTTTTAATTATTTTGTTCAATATATATGATTTTTTTTAATAATCTATTTATAAGTTATTTTTTTGTTTGTTAAAGATAATTATATGTTAATTTTTTTTTGTTAATAGAAAAATAAGATCTACTTTATAAATTCTTTATTATTAGTAATTAACTTAAAGTTTGAAACTTTCCTAATACCAACAAAAACAAAATTAATAAAATTTAGAAATTTTCCTTATAACAATAAAAATGAATTAATTAATTTTAATATATAATATATAATTAACTATAGATAATGATGATGTGTATCAATAGAATTGAATCTTTTAAATCCTATGTAGACACCCTTAGAGGCATTTAACATCAATTTTTATTAGTAATAGATATGATTATCAAAACTATAATAGATATATAAAAAACAAATTATTATATAAGAGAATTTAAAACACAACATGTAGTTTTCTCCTATTTTTTGTTTATAAAAAATTAAATCTTACTAAATAAAATAATAACAATGACGTTTATCAAATTATCCAATTTTGACATGCAAACAGGTTTGATTTAGAGAATGGTTTCTATGCTAAGATCTTGGTGTTTTTTTTTAAATTTCCATAGAAATTCTACATTTCTTTTTTTTCTGTAGGGTTTATATATTAAAAGTTTAATTTTTTGATTGAATATCTCATTGATGTTGTGTATCTATGCATATATATAATTCATGATTTATGTTGATTCACATTTAGTTTTGTTAGAAACTGCAATGATCGTACAAAGCCATTTCCTACTTCTTCATCATGTCTTCCATGAGTTTTATTTTTATATATTTGTTCAGGTTATCATTGAAATTTTTTTTGGCAGTCTAATATTTGATAATTCTAGTTTTTAAACTTGTAGGATGGATGGTGTGCAGTCTTTATATTTGTTTTACTGTTTTTACCTTCTATGTGCTTTCTGCATATTTTGATTTAAATATTTTATCTAGATATATCTATTCGAGTTTCATTCTTAACTTTATCATATTTTATTATTTAAATACAATTAGAAGGTGTTATTCATATGTTATTAATGTTGCCTCAGATATAAATAGTAGATATATATAAAAATCAGATTTTACTTCTTGTTAAATTTTGAGTGTAAATTTACTTATGTAATATTTTTTGTTAGTTTTTAAGTCAGAAGTACCTACTATATTAACTTTTGTATATTTAAAGAATATGTTTGATTTAAAAAATCATGTAAACTTATTGCAACTTTATATAGTTATTAATTGTAGATACCAATACTTTAAAAATCTTTTACTTTACATATTTTGATAGTAAATTTATATTTTATTTTAATCTATATAATTTTTTTTGTATGTTTGTTATACTTAGGAGTTTTTTTTATGATTAAACTTTTTGGTTGTTGATTCTCAAAATAGCTAGCATAGATATCAAGTTAATTTATTTTACTTAAATGCTTTTTCTTTTTAAAATTATCTTTTTTAATATTAGTTTTTATTTTAGTTATAATGTTGATTTGACATACTATAGCTGTTCATTTTAAATCTACTATCGACTTCTCTCAAAATATTACTGCATCATTTGTTTTTGCTTTTGTTTTAAAAATTTTTAATGTTAGTTTTAAAAAAATGTTAGCCTAAATATTAGCTTAGTTTTTTTATGACTTTTTCTATTGTTAGTTTAATTTTTTATATTGATTCTTATTTAATTTTGAAACATAATTTTTCTGTAAATGTTGACATTTTACAGACAATTTTCTTTTCTTTTTTTCTGTTAATGAGACTCTTTTGTATTGAAATTTTTAAATAGTTACCATATATATCAAGTCAATTTTTTAAGATGATTGTTTTAATATTTTTTTTTGTTTTGAATACCAATTTTAAATTTATTAACATTTTGTAAAACATCATTTATATTTTATTTGTTTTTGTTCAATTTTATATTAATTTCTTAAATAGTTTGTTTAAAGCTTTATTTTTTATATTAATTTCTTTAATAGTTAGTTTAAAACAAAAGTTTTAAAAATTAGTCATTTAAAGTATATATGTTAAAAAAATCTTTTGTTAATTTTACTTTCTGTTATTGATTTTTTATGTTAATTTTAAAAAAATATTAGCCTAAATATCAAGTTAGTTTTTTATATGACTTTTTTCCTTTGTTAGTTTATTTTTTTATATTAATTATTATTTAATTTTGAATCATAATTGTTTTGTAAATATTATCATTTTTGCAGTTAATTTTCTCTTTTTCTGTTAATGAGACTCTTTTATATTTATTTTTTAAAATAGTTAGCATATATATCAACTCAATTTGTTTTTCAATGATTTTAGAAATATTTTTTTATATTAATTTCAATTTTAATTGTATTAACATTTTTTAAAACATAATTTACATTTTATTTGTTTTTGTTTATTTTTATATTACTTTCTGAAATAGTTCTTTTACAGCTATAGTTTTTTTATATTGATTTCTTTAATCATTAGTTTAAAGCTAAATTTAAATAAATTTTTCATTTAAAGTATATTTAAATTTCTTTTGTAAAATTTACTTTTTCGTTATAGATTTACATATTTGTTTTTTTATTGTTTTAGGTTTTGTGACATTTAGTTTCCATTTTATTTTTACAAACGCTGTAAATTTGGATTTCGTATATAACTTTTTTTTATCTGTTTTGTTAGTTAAACTTTTTTTATCTTTATTTTTCATTCTACCATGATTTCGGACATTTTTGTGTATTTTAATTTGTTCAAATTACTAATCATATTTAACATTTTCTGTTTAATGAAAAATGCTGATGTGGTCCAATCATATTGAAATTTTTAAACTTATGTAGATGTTCTCAATGCACTATGCCTTCAACTTTTATGTATTATAGAAGTAAGTCAAAAAAAAAAAATTAACTTGTAAAGTATAATTTATTACAAAAAATGATGTGGACCAGTGAAATAAATATTTTTATAATTTTTATGATTTTTATAATCTAATAATATGTTAGTTTTCTATTTATTTTTAATAATTATTATCTAAAAATTTAGAAAATTTCCCAATAATAACAAAAATAAATTACTTAAAATTTAGAAAGTTTACTAATAATAATAAAAACGAAATTAATTAATTTTAATATATATATATATAATTAAATAGAAATGATGATGTGTACCAATAGAATTATATCTTTTAAATCCTATGTGGACACCCTTAGAGCCATTTAGCATCAACTTTTATTAGTAATAGACTAGGTTTTTAACTCGCGCTACGCGCGAGTCTGTATTAATGATTTGATTTAATTCTTTTTTTTGGTTCATATCTTTTAAATTATAAAAACTATAATATATTTATAGAAAATTTCTTTTAAATAATTTTTTTTAAAAACATAATCTGTAGTTTTTCTTATTTTTTGCTTAGAAAATTTAAAATTTTATTAAGTTTAATCATAGTAATGACACCTCACGAATTATTCAACTTTGACGTGCATATATTTGATTTAGAAAATAATTTTCTTACTAAACTTTTGGTATTTTGTCTTGTATCCTTATGATTTCTATAGTTGTTCTTTTTTAAGATTTTATATGTTCAAATATTTAGTTATTGACTAAATATTTCACTGATGTTGTGTAACTATGCATACATAATATATGATTCATGTTGATTCAGATTTACTTTTGTTAGGATGCTACAATAGTTGTGTAAAGCTTCTTCTGCTTCTCCATCAGATCTTCTACGAAGTTTAGGTTATATCTCTATTTAATATATAAAATCTGTTTTATTAGCAGTTAACTATTTGATAATTTTTTTTAAAACATGTAAGATAGTGTGGAGTCTTCACATTATTTTTCACTGTCTTTATCTTTTGTGTGTTTTACATATTTTAATTTGAATAGTTTATATAGATATATTCCATTTTGAATTTGATTCTTAACATTGTCATACATTATTATTTAAATAAATTTTTAGAAAGTGTTACTCATGTGTTGTCCATGTTGGCTAAGTTATAAATAGTAGCTATGTATAAAAAAATCAAACTTTATTACTTGTTATATTTCGAAAGTAGAGTTACTTGTGTTGTATTTTTTTGTTAGTTTTTAAATCAGACGTAGCCAAAGTATTAGTCTTTGTAAATTTAAATAATATATTTGATTTAGAAACTCGTATAACACACTGTAATTTAATATGATTATTCATAGTGAATATCAATATTTTAGAAATCATAAATTTTCTGGAACTAACTTTCAAACTAATTTTCTTTTTAGATTTTGTTTGTTTGTTATTTTACATATCTTTTCATAGTAATTTTATATTTTATTTTAATTTATATAATTTTTTGCATGTTTGATATACTTAAAACATATATATTTTTTTAATTAAGCTATTTTGTTATTGATTTTCCAAATAGGTAGCATATATATTAATTTAATCTTTTTTACATAAGTGTTTTTTTGTTAAATTTTAATTTTAATTATAATGTTGTTTTGACATGCTATAACTCGATATTCTAAATTTTATGTGGACTTATCTCAAAGCTTATAACATTATTATTTTTTTAGTTCATATTTTTATGTTGATTTTCCAAAACATTAGCCTAACTATCAAACTAATTTTACTTTATACGAATTTTGCCTTTGATAATTTATCTCTCTTGATACTGATTTATATTTTATTTTAACATAAAATATTGATATTTTTGAAGATATATTTTCATTTTTCATTATTTTGCTAGTTAAATTTTGTTTATATTGATTTCTTAAGTAGTTAGTCATATATCAAATCAATTTCTTTTTAGGTAAATTTTTTAAATATAAAATTCTGTAAAACTTAATTTTTGTTTTATTTATTGATTAATTAATTTCTTAATACTGATTTTTAAATAAGTAGCTTAAATATTTTTTTTTTGTTAGTTAAGTTTTTTAGTATGACTTAAGTTTTTTTATTCTCTTACTAATTTTCTTTATATTGATTTTGTTAAATAAATAGCATAGATATCAAGTTAATTTCCTTTTTTTTGTTAATTTAACCTTTTTGATTTGAATTTTCATTTTAATTGTATTGAAATGGTGTAAGAAATATTTTTATTTTTATTTTTTGTTAGTTAAATGTTTTTATCTTCAGTAAATAGTATAAAATATTATTTTTTGGTTAGTTAAGTTTTTTTTGTTAATTTTCTAAATAAGTAGGCTATATATCAAATTTTTTGATGACTTTTTTTTGTTAATTTAACATGAATTTGTTTTTGTAGTATTGATACTTTTAAATAACAATTTTATATGTTTATATAACAATTTAACTTTAATATTTTTGTTAAATTAATTAATCATTTAAAATATATATGATAATTTATATTAACTTCCCATTATACTATGATAATTTATATTTTTGTATTTTTATTTATTTAAATTGTTAATCATATTTAATATTTTTTTATGTTTAATAAAAAACGATGATTTTGACCAATCAAATTGAGTTTCTATGTTCTATGTGGACGCTTTCATCAGTATAAAATATCAATATGGACCATAACTAATATATTTTAAGTTAGTAGCTCAGATTATAATTGTTTATCATAATTAAAATTTTGAAATATTTTTATGATGGTCTTAAATAGATTCTTTAATTATTTTGTTTAATATATATGATTTTTCCTTAATAATCTATTTATATGTTAAATTACTTTTTGTTCTAAATAGAAAAATAAGATCTACTTTCTAACCTTTTTTTTATAAATAACTAATTTAAAATTTAGAAAATTTTCTAATAACAACAAAAACGAAAAATTAGAAACTGAAAATTTTCCTTTTAAAAATAAAAAACGAAATTAATTAATTTAATATATAATATATAATTAACTAAAGATAATGATGATGTGTACCAATAGAATTGAATCTTTAAATCCTATGTGGACACCCTTAGAGGCATTTAGCATCAACTTTTATTAGTAATAGATTCGTTAAAATTTTGCCTTATTAGAAAATTGGAATTTCATTAATAAATTATTTTTAAAAATAATTTGGGATGATTTGAGAAGTAATTTAGAGTTAAAAATTCATTGATTGAAATACCATTCATATGATGGTATTTAAGAGAATTTAGAAGACAGGATTTGTTTAAATCATTTTAAAACTTTAAATTCATTAAAAATCTTCATAGATTTGGATATACTAATCCAAGATGCTTTTAGCCTTCAAAAGTTAAAAATATTATAAAAGAAAAATAAAGTTACAAATCGTTTTTTTCATCTTTCTCTTCCCTCGAACCTTCAAACCAAACTACCTAAACTTGAGTTTTTTTTTTTGCCCGTAGCCGGCGTAAACCGGACGTTGGTGCCGTGCTGTACATTATTTCGGATATATTCCGCTTTGTTGGAATTTCTATTTTCGCTTTGTCGGATAAATAATTTCTGTTTATCGGATTTAGTTTTTTCTTTACCTTTTGCATGTTTTAATTCCTGATTCCAGAAGAATTTGGAGAAGTCCTTCTTCGTTGGTATGCTTGGTTTTTTCTCTGAGATTTAAGTCTTTGCTTTAGACCGTTATTCTCGTCAGATCTGGAGCAAAGGCTTTCTTTGAGAAGTAAAATCTAGTTTGATTGGGAAGTTATTTGGAAGTTTATGATGTGGGATCAGTAGAACCGGCGTTCTTTGTAGCGGTCTGATGAATATTCCGCTTCTATTCCTCCAATATTCCCCAACGATAATCTCTAATGGTGCAAGGGAACTTCTTTATCTTCTAATGGCGATTACATGCGAAAGGACGAAGCAGCGCTTGGTTGCAGAAATCTCGTAAAGATCCGAAGTGTTGATCTTGGCGGTGGCGGAGTTACCGACGACGGTAGCAATACTGCAACTTTTATCTCGAAGAAACACGTGTTTTGCTATTTTTGTTTAGTTTACACATGTCTAAGGTTTGTTATTGTATTATTGGGCTGTTGGGCCTTATGAGATGATGTAAAACTGCTTTATTCTTTTATAGGTTTAATATAATCTGAAGATAAAAAAAAAAAAATCAAATTTATATGGAAAATTATTAAAAATCATCCAAAATTTTGTTTTATTTCAAATCTAGATTGCTTATTATATGTTTAGCAAAAATAATTCATAAAAATAGTGAAATTACATTCATCACCTTTATAACTAAACAAAAAACATTAGCCACAGTTTTATTCCGGAGAAATCTGCATATAAAATCTAATTATATAGACTTTCATAGTAGGCTTCAAAACAAATTAATCTTCTTAAATTACAATTTGATATTGTTCTTAGACTTTGTACAACGCGGTATCTTAAATTGGGTTCTTAAGATAATTAAATATTTAATTAAATGAAAATTAGATAAGAATAGAAGAACCGATCCTTAGTAAAGGATTTTAAAAATTGGCTCTTATCTGCGACGTGTCAATGTTTGAGTGGATAGAGATTGAAAACACAAAAAGTTTTTTTTTCTCTCCCTTTCTCTCCCTCTATGCTTCTTCTCTGATGCGATTCAATGGATTCTGCCTTGAAATCGATGTTGGAAACCACTGTAATCCCATCGGAGACATCCCTAATTAGAAGAATGGATCTAGAATTTCTGCTTCTTCGTCTACTCTGGTAAGTTAACTTGGATTCTCGATGAAATTTCCAGTACTGCTGATGCTGAGAGATCTCGTAGGCTTTATAAAACTTATCTTTACTAAAGCCAAAGCTTTTAATGGCAAATGTCGGTTTTTGACAGGAACACAATGTTGCTTATAATCTGTAGGGAGTAATGCTAGACTTAGCAGCAATGTAAAGAAGTCAAATGAGTCCTTCAAGGTAACTTGTGTTTTCTTAAGTGGTACTGTGTTTATTCAGTAACTAGTTTTTTTGTCAATTGAGTCTTATTCCTCTTCATCAATGTATTACAGAGAAGGAATATGAGAATGGCAATGAGGCTGCAGGAGAAGAAACCTCGAAGTACACATTCTTTTTGGTGAAATGATGCAACTTATATAGAAGTCTCGGTTGACTAACTGTATTTTTTTTGTTTGACTTTATATCAGGATTCAGCTTCAACGCCTTCTTGAAACTCGAAGAACATCGCTTCGGAGAGAGCAAGCAATGGCCTATGCACGAGGTGTTGTTGCTGGCTATGAAATCGATAGTATTGATGATCTTATACTATTTGCTGATGCTTTTGGGGCGTCAAGGTTAAGGTAAGTAAATTAGCTTTTGGGGCGTATAGGTCTATGATAATGAAGTCAACATGATTTGAAGGTTTGGAGGATTTGGTTATCACTAAAAAAATAACCAGATTATGTTTATATTCTTACTAGATATTTACACGGGTTTTTAAAACTCGTAAACAATAAATTGAAAACAAAAATAAATAGCTCTAATTATATTTATTTCTATATTTATATTTGGTTTTTTGTTAATTAAAATATTTATTACATGTGATAAATTTTAATTAATTGACTCACATACATTTTAATCATTTAACTTAAACTATAATTTTTATATACACTGATTTATATTAACTATTACATAACCCGTTAAAAAGAAATTGAATATGAAAAAGTAAAAAACAAAATTAAAAAATTATGAATATTAAAAATTAAGATTGATAACATTTTCATAAAACCACTTATAATAGAACTGACTGAAGAAACTGGCTTTCTCCTTCGTTCCATGTTTGCTATATATTTTTTACAAATATGACTAACATAAAAAGATAAAAAATAAAATTAGATCATTGTAAACATTAAAAAAAGTAAGAATGATAACATTTTTGCAAAACCACTTATAATAGAACTGATTAAAGAAATTGGCTTTCTCCTTCAATTCCTGTTTACTTTTGTATTTTTTACAAATATAAATGAATATGAAAAAGTATAAAACAAAATTAGATCAGTGTGAACATAAAAAATGAGATTGAGAATATTTACGCAAAACCACTTATAATAAAACTAATTAAAGAAACTGTATTTATCTTTCATTCCGTATTTACTTTTATATTTTTCATAAATATGATTTTTCTCTAACAAACTCTCATCGAGAATCTCATTTGGTAAAATGGTATCATGACAAATTCGGCTTTCTCCTTCATTTTGCTTTCGCAATTCTGATTGTTTTTCGTCTCTTCATTAGTTTTTTCATCTTACCCAATTGAGAGTCTAAGAGAAGAATCAGCCTATAAAAATTATAAAAGTTTTTATCTTATTATAAAGTTATGAGTAATAATTTTCTTTTTCTTTTAGGATTAGTCTTTATTTTAAATTTTTTAACTATTTTTCCTTTTTTAGTTGAAATATATAATTTTTTTCATTTTTAATATATTCCTTTTTAGATATTATAGTAGTTATATTTTCTTATTATATTTATTTTTTTAATAATTATTATATTTATGTTTTAATGTATTTATAAAGATGTGAATAATAATTTTCTTTTTCTTTTAGGATTAGTTTTTACTTTTTTAACTGTTTTTCCTTTTTTAGTTGAAATACATAAATTGTTTAATATATTCATTTTAGATATTATAGTAGTTCTATATATTTTTTCAATAATTATAATATTTTTTTTAATTTATGTTTTATTTTTAATTTAATCGCAATACATATCAAAATCTTAATCAAAAAATTTGATATGTGTCACAATCATGTTAATTACTAACATATAAAATTTGCTAAATATTTCAAAAAAAAATTGGCTTCTTCCTTTATTTTGTTTTGGCAATTCTGATTGTTTTTTATCGATTCATTAGTTTCTCATCTTATTCCTTTGATTTGAGTCTAAGAAAAAACCAGTCTAGTAAAATTATAAGAGATTGTATATGTGTTTATAAAGATATGAGTAATATTTTTCTTTTTCTTTTAGGATTACTTTTTACTTTTTTGAAAAAAGTTCCCTTTTCTTAATTGAAATATATATATTTTAGATATTGTAGTGGTTATATTTTCTTATTTGTTTTTTTTAACAATAGTGATATTTCTTAAATTTATATTTATTTTTAATTTTATCTTGATACATGTCGAAATCTAATCGATTAACTTGCCATGTGTCACGATCTTGTGAATTATTAACACTTTGATGCATCCAACTTTATATAATAAGATGTAAATTGCTTATAATAACTTTGAAGAGGGATTGAAACGCTATATGAATGAACCCATTTACATCCTTGAGTGAGGTATGCAAATTTCTTGACTAGATTGAATGAACCCGTCAAAGTATCTTCAGACTACCTGAATTTTAATCCTCTGTTTTTTCTTTGAATACCAGGCATGCAGATTTCTTGACTAAATTGAATGATGTATAATTTTGATGCTCATCTGATCTTGCGAGTATATTAAAAGTAATGATGTATACTATAAAAGCAAATACAGAACTACAGATTATCTGCTTTGGTTTGGTTTGGCTCGATTTTTTTAATTTTCTCTTTTCCATCACAAACTCAATTCCTCTTTGTTTGATACTTTGCTCTAATACACATCAAATTTTTTTTTAAGAACCCCTAATGGGGTTTTACCATTGGAACAAAGAAAACAAAAGTATATTAACAAAGGTTCTTAGTATAAATTTTATAATTAAATATTAAATAAGAATCCCACTAGCGGTTCTTGCATTGCACATGCTCTTACCTCTACCATTCCAACAAATTACTCTATTCCTCAACTGCAACGCGATTTAGCACAAGCATATAGAAATGAAGAGCAGAAATTCATGGCTACTTAATAGTGATCACAACACCAAGTTCTATTATGCAGTCTCAAAATCTCGATACTCTAGCAACAGAATACATACAATTCAAGATAGTACTGGCTGCATCATCTATAGTGATCAAAATATTGGTAGTTATGCTGAGCAATACTTCCAAGATATGTATACCAGTGACAGTAACAATATATCATCTTTTATTTTTGAAGATTTCAAACCCAATCAAAAAAAAAGAAAGAAAGAAAACGAAAAAAAAAAAAAAAAAAAAAATCAAAAAAAAAAAAAAAGAAACCAAGAAAAATCATTCATCTTCTTCATCCTTTTCTCTTGATCTTTTCTGTTCTTCAAACAAAATTCTTATCTCATCTTTATCTTTTCTTTCATTCATATCACTTTTGATTCTTGGAGACTATACTTTGAGTTGTATTGGATTTGTTCTATTGGAACTCTTGAGAAGTCACTGAGAGAAATCTTTGAGTGAAACACTTGAGTGAAACACCTTGAGAGAAAAACTTGTGAGAGCTTTTGCTACTAACTTGTTTGTTGAGTTTTGTAGGGAAAAAAAATGTCACAAGATGGAGATAACCGAGAAAGAGCACCAGCAGTCCCAAATCTGCAGATGGAAGCGTTATTAGGAGAGATGCAGCGGATGCTGAGGAATGAAATCAATGGAGTCTATGAGCGACTTGAAGAAGTTAGAGTTGAGGCTAGATAGAGGCATCCACAAAACGTGCCTGTCCAAAGAGAGGAAGAGCAATAGAGACCAGCAAGGATTAATCTAGACGATGACTACTACAGCCGTGATGGAGACTCTTCTCAAGGGAGCAGAAGATGACCTAGACGTGAGAGAGAAGGCAGAGGTCAACGTGATGACAATCTTGGAGGTCTTAAGCTTAAAATTTCATCCTTTCATGGAAAGAATGATCCAGATGTCTACTTGGAGTGGGAGAAGAAAGTAGAGCTCGTTTTTTGATTGCAACCACTATTCAGAGATCAACAAGGTTAGAGTGGCTGCTATTGAGTTCTATGATTATGCACTAAGCTGGTGGGATCAGTTTGTCACTTAAAGGAGAAGAAATGGAGAACGTCCAGTAGAGACTTGGGCTGATATGAAAGCCATTATGAGGAAGAGATTTGTTCCTAGTCATTATCACCGTGAGCTTCATCAGAAACTAAGGAGACTTATTCAAGGCAGCTGCAGTGTTGAAGACTATTACCAAGAGTTGGAGACTCTTATGATCAGGGCTGATGTTACTAAGGATAGAGAATCTACAATGGCTAGATTCATGAGCGGTTTGAACCGTGAGGTGCAGGACAAGCTCGAGATGCAGCATTATGTGGAGATTGAGGAAATGCTACACAAGGCGATTCTATTGGAGCAGCAACTCAAAAGAAAGGGTCCTTCTAGACCATCTTATGGAGCAGCTAACACAAGGACGAGTTACAACAAAGAGGAGAAACCAAGGACCTTTCCCAAGGTAGAATCTAAACCGTTTGTTGCTAATCAGGTTTCTAGAGGAAAACCAGAGGCTAGTATTAGTAGAGCTCGAGATGTCAAGTGCTTCAGGTGCCATGGAACAGGACATTATGCTAATGAATGCTCAAACAAGAAGGTCATGATTCTTCTAGAGAATAGAGACATAGAGTCAGAAGAGGAAGCATAAGTGGTTTCTGATTCTTTATCGTCAAAAGAAGAGCATGAAGCTAATCCGACTACAGGAGATCTATTGGTTGCAAGGAGATCGTTGAATGTACAGTCTAAACTGGACCAGTATGAGCAAAGGGAGAACTTGTTTCACACAAGGTGTCACGTCCAAGGGAAAGTATGCAGCATCATCATTGATGGAGGCAGTTGTACTAATGTGGCAAGTGAGACAATGGTCAAGAAGCTAGGCTTGAAAGTAAAGAAGCATCCGAAGCCTTACAAGTTGCAATGGCTCAATGATATTGGGGAAACGAAAGTGAGCAGCCAGGTATTGGTTCCCTTAACCATAGGCAAGTATGAGGATGAAGTGCTATGCGATGTGTTACCCATGGAGGCAGGCCATATTCTTTTGGGACGGCCATGGCAGTTTGATCGTAAAGCTACCCATGATGGTTACACCAATCGGCATTCATTTGAGATCAAAGGTAAAAAGATTACTCTTATACCTATGACGCCTTTAGAGATCTATCAGGATCAGAAACACTTGATCAAGAAAGAAAAAACAAACACTCTGAGTGAACCCCCAAACACTTTACAGCAAAAAAAGAGTGAGAGTTTGAGAAAAGCCAAGTCAAAGGCCTGTGAGAGTATACCCATGAGGAAACACCAAAAATTTTATGTGAGGACAAGTAAGGTTAAGAGAGCTTTGTTTTCTAATCAAGCTGTGATTGTACTCTTGTACAAGGAAGCTCTAAATCTTACTAACCCTGAACCGGTGCTCCCGAGTAGTATTCTTTCTCTTTTGCAGGACTTTGGAGATGTGTTCCCTAAAGACAATCCGAAAGGATTACCACAAATCAGAGGGATTGAACATCAGATCGACTTTGTACCAGGAGCTTCACTTCCAAACCGTCCAGCTTATAGGACCAATCCTGTGGAAACAAAGGAGCTTCAAAAGCAAGTCAGTGAACTCATGGAGAAAGGGCATATCCGAGAGAGTATGAGCCCATGCGCGGTACCAGTGTTGCTTGTGCCAAAGAAATATGGAAGCTGGCGCATGTGTGTTGATTGCAGAGCCATCAACAACATCACAGTAAAGTATCGCCACCCTATCCCTAGATTATATGACATGCTTGATGAGTTACATGGTTCTTGCATCTTTACTAAGATTGATCTTGAAAGTGGTTATCACCAAATTCGCATGTAAGAGGGTGATGAGTGGAAAACAGCTTTCAAAACTAAGCATGGTTTGTATGAGTGGTTAGTTATGCCTTTTGGTTTGACAAATGCACCTAGTACTTTCATGAGATTGATGAATCACGTTCTGAGAGCTTACATTGGAATCTTTGTTGTAGTTTACTTTGATGATATCTTAGTCTATAGCAAGAGTCTTGATGAGCATGTTGAACATCTGAAAAAGGTTCTAAGCGTTCTTAGAAAGGAGCAATTGTTTGCCAATCTTAAGAAATGCACTTTTTGTACAGATAACCTTGTCTTTTTAGGTTTTGTTGTAAGTTCAGATGGTATTAAGGTTGATGAGGAAAAGGTGAAAGCAATCCGAGAATGGCCAAGTCCAAAGACGGTTGGAGAAGTCAGGAGCTTCCATGGACTTGCAGGATTCTATAGACGTTTTGTGAGAGACTTTAGCACCCTTGCTGCGCCTCTTACAGAAGTAATCAAGAAGGATGTTGGATTCAAATGGGGAGAAGCTCAAGAAAACGCCTTCCAAACTTTGAAGGGAGAACTCACAAATGCACCACTCTTATCTTTACATAACTTTCTTAAGACTTTTGAGATTGAGTGTGATGCTTCAGGTGTAGGAATTAGAGCTGTGCTGATGCAGGAAAAGAAGCATATCACCTATTTTAGTGAGAAACTTGGAGGAGCTACTCTAAATTATCCGACATATGACAAAGAGCTCTATGCCTTAGTCCGAGCTTTGCAAACATGGCAGCACTACTTGTGGCCAAAGGAGTTCGTGATTCACACTGATCATGAGTCACTCAAGCACTTGAAAGGACAACAGAAGCTCAACAAGAGGCATGCTCGATGGGTTGAATTCATTGAAACATTTCCTTATGTTATCAAGTACAAGCAAGGTAAGGAAAATGTTGTTGCTGATGCATTGTCGCGAAGGTATGTACTTATCTCTACTCTTGATGCTAAGTTGTTAGGCTTTGAGCAGCTTAAATAACTTTATGAGGTAGATTTAGAGTTTAAAGAAGTGTACAAAGCTTGTGAGAAGTTTGCGTTTGGAAAGTACTATAAGCATAAGGGATTCTTATTCTATAATCATCGCTTGTGTGTGCCTAATTGTTCCATTCGAGATTTGTTAGTCAGAGAAGCCCATGTAGGAGGTTTAATGGGGCATTTTGGAGTTTCTAAGACATTTCAGGTTATGCTAGACCACTTTCACTGGCCACACATGAAGAAAGACGTGGAGAGGATCTGTGGAAGATGCGTTACTTGCAAACAGGCTAAATCAAAGGTTCAGCCAAACGGTTTGTATACTCCTTTGCCTATTGCTTCTCAACCTTGGAATGATATTTCTATGGACTTTGTGCTTAGTTTACCTAGAACTAGGACTGGGAAAGATTCTATCTTTGTGGTTGTTGATAGTTTCTCTAAGATGGCGCATTTCATACCTTGTCATAAGACTGATGATGCATCTTATATAGCTGATTTGTTCTTCAAAGAAATAGTTCGTTTGCATGGTATGCCTAGGACGATCGTTTCTGATAGAGATACAAAGTTTCTGAGTTACTTTTGGAAAACGCTTTGGTCTAAACTTGGAACTAGGTTGTTATTCTCAACTACTTGTCATCCACAAACTGATGGTCAAACTGAAGTAGTTAATAGAACCTTGTCCACTTTGTTGCGTGCATTGATCAGAAAGAACTTGAGAACTTGGGAGGAATGTTTACCACATGTTGAGCTTGCTTATAATCTTTCTGTTCATTTTGCTACTAAGTTCTCTCCATTTAAATTGTTTACGGCTTTAATCCTTTATCGCCTTTGGATCTAACCCCATTGCCTTTGAGTGAAAGAACTAGTACCGATGGGAAAAAGAAAGCTGACCTTGTCAAGCAGATCCATGAGAAAGCCAGGAAGAACATTGAGGAAAGGACTAAGCAGTATGAAATGAAAGCAAACAAAAGCCGACGCAAAGTTGTGTTCGATGTTGGAGATCTTGTGTGGATTCACTTGAGGAAAGAAAGGTTTCCAGCAGAAAGAAAGTCAAAACTCATGCCAAGAGTTGATGGTCCATTCAAGATAGTCAAGCGGATCAATGACAATGCTTACCAACTCGATCTTCAAGGTAAGTACAATGTTTGCTCAAGCTTTAATGTTTCTGACTTGGTTCCTTTCGTGGCAGATGGTCCAGATTTGAGGTCAAATCCTTTTCAAGAGAGGGAGGATGATGCGATCATGGATAGCACCAAAGAGACTAAGCTTGAAGCGGAGCTAGAACCTGAGCTTGAAGCTGAGGATGACTTACTTATACCAGCAGGACCGATGACTCGTGCAAGAGCTAAGAAGTTTATACAAGAAATTGGAGGCCTACTTAACCAAATGTTCACATCCAAAGAGAACTCGAATTGGACTGAAGAAGACTCAACTCTAGAAGTCCTAATGATCATTTGTACTCTTTTTCCTTATCCTTGGTTTTGTCCCAATGGGTTTTCCAGGAAAGGTTTTAATGAGGCAAATCGATCACAAAGTTACTATACCCGATCACCTACATAGTTCGATTATATAGTTCGCCTATATAGTTAACCTATATAGTTCGCCGAAATAAGCTCAAGGGTCATTCAAATTTAGTTTTTATTCAGTCATTGTTTAGTTAATGCTTTGACCACGAGTTTGGATCTTTACCTACTCAAGGTTCTTTTCTATTTAAACTCATTCAGATCATTCTAATAAAAATAACCCCTTTTTCTTTTCAACTTTGAAAGTGATTCTCTTTTGTTCCTTGTGAACATTTTCGATCCTTGGTGTGTAATATCCATTGATCAAAACTTAGCTTGTCTTGGTGTGTCATATCCAGGGAGTTAAGAGATTGTTTGGTGCGTCATATCCATTCAATCGACCTTAAGTTTGTCTTAGTGTTTCATATCTAAAGAACTCAAGTTGGGGTAAATCAGAAGTCCTTCCGCAGCTTTTGTGCGACCTTACGATCCATCATTTCCTTGTACTTTGAAGATCATTTCTTCTTAGTTCTAAGGCCTATCCATCTATCCATCCATTCACCAACTCTAGAGTGACGACTTCCCTGGGAGGATCGTATCAACTAGGATTCAAAGCCGTGGCATTCCTATTGAAAGTACGTGCATGTGATGTGGTTTACAACCGGAAATAATTCATCATATGTTCTTTACATGTCCCATATCCATCTCTATTTGGCGTCTATCTCAATCTCCACTTAATTTCCTCACTATAACATCTCAAGACACTGAATCAATTCTATGAAAGATTCTTGAGGCACAAGATACAAATAACCTCTTGGATGCAGAGAAGTTATTACCTTTCTGGATATTATGGAGAATTTGGAAATCAAGAAACTCATTAATTTTTCAAAACAAGCATCTCAGACCAAACTGTGAAGTTAATAAAGCAAGGGCTGATGTTGCTGAATGGCTACAAGCGATGTCTCCACCAACTACCTTGCCACAAAACTTGCCCCCACAAGCAGCTTGGAAGCAACCATCTGCAGGTTCTTTCAAATGTAATTACAATGCAACATTCAATCCTCACACACAACAAAGTTCGGCTGGATGGTTAGTCCGTAACTCCTTTGGATACTGTGGTTATTGGGGTTCAGCACATACGGGACATTCAGCATTAAGTCTTGAAGTAGAAGGAAAAGCATTACTTATGGCCTTGCAAAACTGTTGGTTCATGGGATTTACGAATGACATTTTCGAAGGAGATTGCCAACTACTTACAGACCTTCTTCATAATGCTACTCAAGATATTACTATCCTCAATCTTTTAATCGATATTAGGTTTTGGTTGGCCAACTTCTTCGATGTTTAAATTTTACATATTAAAAGAAATTGTAATAAGGCAGCCCATGTTATTGCTACAATTAGTCTATCTAATAATATCTTCTCTTCTGGCTCTAATTCTCCTCCAATTTGGCTACGACCAACATTGTATTCTGACTTAAGTCATTCAATATAAAATCATATATTCTGACAAAAAAAAGACTTCCTTAAAAAGTCTATAATCTAATAATTTTTTTAAATATAATTATTAAAAAACAAATTTGATAAAAAAAATTGTCTACATAACCAAAACATATACATTTTCCATCTGTTAAAAAATAAATTTCATACAAATGAATCAGTTTAAATCAACATAGACAAGCTAGGTTAGAAACTAATACAACCATCTGAAGTCTGCTAGAGAAGTCTACTAAATCCTAAATGTTAATAATAAAAAATATTTTTTAAAAAATAATAATAAAATTTATATACACAACCAAAAATAGACAATTGGCATCTATATAAAATAAATTATGATGAAAATGAATCAATTTATAAGTTTCATAAGTTATACAGTTCAAAAGGGTTAAGGTTGAAGTTTAAAGTTTAGGGTATAAGAGTGTAATTATTAGGGTTAGCACAAATTTTATATGATTCATAGTTTATGGTTCAGTTAATGAATTAAGGTTTATATCTTTGTTATTTTAACTATAAGTTATCAATATGGTAAGTAAATTAATGTTTTCATATAAATTTTAATTGACTTTTTTATTTAGGGTTTAGGGTTAAGCAAACTTCTCTATCAGACTTCTAAAGGAAGTCTAAAATTCCAAAAATACATAGCAGGAAATCAAAATTATTTAACAAATTGGATGGGAATCTGAACATAGCAGACCGAATATATTGGTAATTGATCAATTTCACCAGTTAAGCAGGCTTCTCCGATAGACTTCTCGAGTAGACGACTAGAAGAAGTCTGAAATTCAAAAAATCAAAATTATTTAACAAATTGGGCGAGAACCGGAACATAACTTCTCAATCGAGTAGACTTCTCTCGAATAGACTTATATTACACATCAAACTTTTTGAGTAGACTTCCAGAGTAGATTTATCTAGTAGACTTCCAAAGTAGACTTCTCTGAATGTTTTTTTAAAAAACATGGTGGTTTTGTTGAGTAAAATGAAAACACTCCCATTGAACCGAATAATTTTACTAACCCATGATTAACTATGATATATTTCATTTTATCATAGAGAGCATTTACTTCTTATCTAACAAACCCTAGTTTCTCTGAAAAGGAGTTTTTTGTCGCCATTTATGTCGACTTCCTTGACTATCGTCGCCGCTGCCGCTTGAAACTCGTAACCACCATTTGGAAGTCGTCGCCGTAGGTAATCTCTGTTCCTCTCTCTCACTTCTCTCACTTCTGTATATCTCATCATCTGTATATATACCTTAATCGAATTCGTTTATCTCTTCTCATCGCTGCTTTTTTTGCCTCGTCGCCTTGTCACTGCTGGTATTTCTTCACTTTCACCGCTAATGGTCATTCTATCCTCCTTTCTCTTTGTTCGGCATAGGTTAGATTCAAAATTTTTCCCTAGATATCATCGCCATAAATTTTTGAAATTTCTGATTTGGATTTACAGATCTCAATGACGTAGATGGTTGTCTCCACCAGATTCAGTGATTTCAGTGTTTTTTAAAAGTAACTATATGGCTTCTTTGGTCAGATCATGTGTAACTAGTGGTTTCTTTCAGACTTTGTATCATATTCCTATAGTAGACTTGTAACGTAGACTTCGGAAGTATATTTCTTTCTGAACTAGACTTGTGGGTTTTGCAAGTAATTATATAATTCTCGCCTATTTATGTCAACCTTGGTTTTGCAGGATGGAGAAGGCCAAGTTTCCAAGGAAATTATACACAAAGGGCGATGAGCCCCAACTGAGAAAAAGTACATGCTACTACAGCAATGATAAAAAGCTGTTTTCTGCATTAGAAGCAGTACTGAAAGGGGATGTATGGGAAAAGATTTTGGAATCAAGGCTGGGTGTTTTTCTACAGTTCTACACACTGAATTTTGGCTAGGCATCGAGGGTGGTTCAGTATATACTCGGTTTTCAGCTTGTTTGCAAGAAGAAGTACGAGATATAGAGTCTGATAGATGCAAACACATTGAGGTTTTCACTAAATGAGTTTGAACATCTCACTGGTCTTAACTGCGAGTATGTTGTCGAACTGGAGGATCCAAAAGTTACCCCTGAGATGGAAGTTTTTTTGGGAGAAGCTTGGCATCAGTCTAAATGTTGGTCCGAGCGTTGACGATCTTACAGAAGCATGTAACCATGTTGGAGACTGGTCAAGGGATGATAGGCTTAGATTAGGATATTTATCCATCTACGCTGGATTCATTGAGGCAATGAAAAAGGATTCACCCGCACGGGTGAACTATGCAAGACTTGGTTAATTCTGATTCCCACCCATTTAGTTAAAAAAATTCGAATTGCCACTAGGTTTAGTTTGAAATTCAGACTTGTTTTGAAGTCTACAAACGAAGTCTTCTTCATCATAAACCCTAAATCTAAATTTTTTGATTAAAAATTATATCAAACTTATAAATTGATTCATTTTCATAAATTTTTAATTTATATAGATGCCAATTATGTATGTTATGGTGTTTATAATTGTTTCATTACAATATTTTTTATAATTAAAATATAAGATTTACTAGTACATTTTTTAAGAAGATTTTTGAGGGCTGTATTGGTTTATAACCAAATTGGTTTTTGTTAAATTAAATTTGATTTGTATGAAATTTTATTTGTATAGATGTCAAATATATATGTTTCGTTTATATATACAAATTATTTATCAAATTATTTTTTTATGATTTTTATAATTAAAATTTAAGAGCTAATTATAGAGTAGACTTTTTCAAAAAACATCCCAAAGATAGAAAAGGTGTATGTTGTAATTTAACTATTTATTTGGATTATTTTGTCAACATCCAATGGGAAGTTTATATTCTTTGAAAAATAATAAGTTACTAGGTAATAAACCGCACTCTGTGCAGAGTAAAATAATAATAATTTATTTAATATAGTATAATTTTAAAATCATATAGCAAAATACAATTGATTTTATATGAGTTGTTTATAACATTATACTGCAATATTGACAAAAATTTTTTTTTTGTTTATTTTATGAAATATAGGATAATTTAATTCTAATGTAAATTAGTTTAAAAATTAAATTTTTATGCGCAATCTGAATAGAAATACGAAATCACTCTTTATATTTTCTATAACCTTAATAATATGATCTTAAAATTCAAAAAAAATAAATAAAGAGAGTATATTTTGATTAAATTATTTAGTATCTAATGCGTTATGATAATAAAAATTTACTACTTTCTCTGTTTCATAATATTAGTTTTTTAAGGTTTTGTTTTGTTTTAAAATATAGTTGTTTTCATTTTTTTACTATTTCCTATGAATACTATGTGACCGATTATATTTTTTAGTTTTTCATAATTAGTTGAATTATATTTAATTTATATACTAAATGATTACATTTTTAAAGAAATTTATATTTTGAAATAGAGAGTATTAAAATTATAAAAACAAAATTTGTTTCATAATATTAGTTTTTTAAGGTTTTGTTTTGTTTCACAATATAATTATTTTTATTTTTTTTACTACTTCCTATGAATACTAGTTGACCGATTATATTTTTCAGTTTTTCGTAATTAGTTGAATTATAATTAATTTATATACTAAATGATTACTTTTTTAAAAGAAAAGTTGTTTTTTAATCTTTGTGCTTTGATGCAAAACAACTTATACTTGGAAATAGAGAGTATTAAAATTTTAAAAATAAAATTTGATTATAAAATTTTAGAATCGATTTTAATATTTCTTATACGAATGTGAATGCATATTTAGATTAATCCGCAAAAACTATAGTCAAGAATATTAACTTTTAACAAAAAAATACTGTGAAATTTATTTTAAATATACATAAGGATTATATAAAAATAGAATTGTATTTTTTTATTTTTAATAAATGATCTAAAATTGTATATAATTGAGTCAATACTTCTACATTCTTAACTTTTTGATTCAATAAAATATTTTTAATATAAAAAAGTTTAGTAAAATTATTATATAATATCCTTACAAAAATATTTTAATTTTTTACCAAGTTATTTTGTTGTATAAACTAAAAATTTATGATATTTAACTTTTTAATCAAATAAAATATTTATAATATTATATTCTATTAACATATTCAACTATTTTTTATAGTTCAACTTTTTATTAGTATTTTGTACTTATTATAAAGTTTAAATATTTATATTATTTGGTTAATGTATATGGTTTTAAAACCATATGAAACCAAAAATAATTATAATAATAATATCTATTAAATTAAGCTTTCTGTTTTTTTTTATTATTTATGTATTTTTGTATTGATTTATGAATCATCTATCTACACATCTTTATTTTAAATTTTAGTCTTTCAAAACATACTTTTATTTATTAATCATTTGAGTAATTTATATTTTTTTTATGAAATTCGAATTATAACACAGAAAATATATATATATATATATATATTACTATATGAATGATGTGATGATTTTTTTTCCTAAAAAAATAAAAGATAAAATATAGTATTTAAAAAAATAATTAATATGATATATTTTTGGTAAGAAATGGAAAAGAGAATATCTTGATGAATCATCATCAATATAATTGATATAAACTAATGTATAACCAAATTTATGTGAGTGGCATAACATGTAATTAATCTAGTAACATAAGTCTATTTTTATAACTTTGCTGAAAATGATTCTGGTGATGACACATCAGCAAAATGGCACCACTGTAATATTTTACAAAATTAAGGTTATTCTTTAAAATACTTCTCTTTTAATATATAGGGGATAATGAGCTATTCTCTGAAGTCTTAAAAAGACAATGTTAATAGTATAAACAGTTTTCTTATGATGTTTATAGGCCATACCAATTTATAATCTAATTCCTAAACCGGTGACAGTGAAATGAAGTATAGCTAATAACAATAATCAATGGTTAACTTGTGGATTAAGTAAACCACGGGAGAACACAAACTCACAGTGACACAGCCACAATTATTGTTAAGAATAAGAAAAGCAAACATTTTGAGATACTGTGTGACATCCCGGATCCGGAATTAAACCAAAAAGCCTACGATCCCGAGCCCAAAACTAGTAAATGAAGCTAAACTAGAAAAATTACCGTTACTTATAAGAAGAAGCCGAAACTCTTAAGGGTTAGTTTTGAGAGCGCCGCTGTTATCCCGAACGAATCAAAGAGAGAGCTAGAGCTGTTGCCGATGTCTAAGAGAACCGCAGTCGTCATCCCATCGGAAATCGGAGCCAATCGCCGCCGCGGAGAGGAGCCATCATCGTTACCTATCCATGGATCCGATTCAGCCGCGAGCAGAGATCGCCGGTCAGAGGAGTCACCACCGCTGTTGATTTCCGCTGCTCAAAACTGCCAATCGGAGTTTCCTGTGTTCGCCAGAGAAGGAGAGGAGAAGCCGAGGGAAGAAGAAGAAGAGAAGAGGGAGAGAGAAAGAACTATCAGGAAAGGGGGAGAGAAAAGAGAAAAAAAAAAGAGAAAACAAAAACAAAAACAAAAGGGGGAAGGAGAGAGAAACCGTAGGACCACAGAAAAAGCAGGAAGATCAGTGAGGAAAAGAGCTATTTTCAGACAGGAGAGAGACAGTGAACAGAGGACTTCCAGAACCCGCAAATCACATTTACTAGTCTTTTTTCGCTAAGGTGAGGCGTGATCTGTGGATTTACAAAATGTGGTTATACTATTAATTATGTTTATACCTAGCCTAAGAATAAATTGTATGAGTGAACTATCGGTGATGTGGGGTTAGATGTTATATGTTAATTCTTGTTATGTGATGAAATAAATATTGTATTATATTATATTGTTTGATGCATGAACTAGAATTCATGTTTGGTGGAGTCATACAACTTAGTTAAATAAACTAAGTTGTTGCGTGTTGGGCCATGGCAATAAGTGATGATTGCGTCATGGTTCATTAGCGGCTAGCTAGCAAGCCGGAAACAACCACGGGCGCTCGGCGTGGCGGGTTGAGTTAGGTGGACTCAAGTCCTTCAGGACAGAGAAGATTTATCCTTCGGGATGTGGTGTTGACGTTATGTTCCCGCAGGCGCTCGGCGTGGCGAAAACTGACGTGTGGTTGTCCATGTGCATAGCACATGTTGTGTGATCTTAGCTCGGGTGGAGCTAGGTGTTTGCCGTTTTTCGTGGAGTCAGTCATGCATGTTTATTTTGAGGTTAAGTGTAGGCATAGTTGGTCGTATAGTCGGGATTTGTGGATCATGTGGGCAGACGTGATTGTCTTCACTGAGTGACCATGGTTACTCTTGCCTCCTTTTATGGATGCAGGTGAGCTAGAAGAGTAGCGGTTCAAGTGATATTCGGAGGTGGTGTTGCGTTTCCAAATTCCCGGGGTTTTCAGAATTTTATTTTAAACTACTATTTAATGCTCTATTATTTTATTTAAAAACCATTGCGCCTTTATTTATTTTATCGGACTTATGATATTAAGTATTTGAAACGCATTTGATAGTTTAACGAAGTTTATGGATTTATTATGTGGCGGATTATATAAGTTATTTTGTTACGGTTTGAGTTATAAAAGTGGAGTGTGATGTTCGTCTCGGCTAGACCAGCGAGGCAGATGTTACAATTTTGGTATCAGAGCCAGGTTGCTACTCCGGTTCCGACCCGGAGGGCCGATTTTCAAAGGTGGACAGTTTCAAAAAAAAAATAGATTTAAAAAAAAAAAGGATTTAAAGAAAGGGGAGACACCACCATGGTAGCTTGAACTATGTTGTGCTTTGGGTTATAAGTGAGGATATGATTCAAGTGTTTGTTAATTCAGATGCCGCCTAAGAGAGGAAACCGAAAAGTTGTCAGGAATGTCCCAGCGGAAACTCCGACTGAGTCGACTGGGAGTACGACCGGTGCAGGTTCAAGCACCAGCTGGTATCCCACAGGCGATGGATCTGCTGTAGTGAGTGCAACTGTGCTGCAAGGTCTTCGAGAGTTGCTCGGCCCACTGTTGCAACAAATTCCCGTTCCAGGAGTGGCCGCAGCTCAGCAGCAAGTGCCAGGAGTTGCGGCGCCGCGTCAGGATTTGCCTCCACCACCACCACCGGGGAGGCAGGATCAGGAACCTTAGCGTGAGCGTGGAGAGGAGCATGAACGTGAACGTGAAGACAGGCGTGAGCGTGGGCGCGAGAGAGGAGTTATGCGGGGACGGGACAAGGAGCCCGCGCACTGGCGAGCGCTCACAATAATGAAAGACTTGGGTATGGAAACATTCAGCGGAGGGACGAATGCACTCGTCGCGGACAATTGGAGAAAGCTGTTAGAAAAGCATTTTTCGACTATCAGGTGTACGATGGAGTATCGGAGGGAGATAGTGGTTCTCTATATGAGAGATGACACTCAAACCTGGTGGGAGGGCGTGGAAGAAGAGGCACCCGCCGACTATGACTTTAGCTGGTTTGACTTCAGGGATGAGTTCGTGAGGAAGTAATTCCCCTAGGAGGCTGTGGAAAAGATGGAGGGCACATTTGCAGACTTGGTGCAAGGAACTAAGATGGTTCGTAAGAATGACCAGGAGTTCCACAGTTTAAGAAGATTTTCTGGGAGGAATCTGAGTGAAAGAGACCTTGTTGGGAAATTTATGAGGGGGCTAAGGCTGGAGATAAGGAACCGTTGCAGGGTACGACCATTTACTAGCATGATCGACTTGGTGGAGACAGCCGCCTTGATGGAGCAGGAACTTGAGGAGGAGGCTAAGCAGGCAAAAGGGAGTCAAGTGCGGACAGGGAGAATGGTAGAGCTGCAGAGACGTACTCAGGATAACCATTACATGGGACCGGCTCGTGCTGGAGAGCCGCTTTATTGTTACAAGTGTGGTAAGCAAGGGCACACGAGGGCGAGTTACAAGAGCAGAGAGGAACTTTGTTATCCATGTAGCCGTCCGAGACATGTGTCGAGGTATTACCCGACAAATCAGCAGGGAAACCGAGACAGAGGTGCGCCCCCACCATAACCACCGAAGAGGCAGGCAGTAGGACCTCGGGTGTTCGCGGCAACCGTCGAGGAGGAAGGAGGCGAGCCGATTGCGGGTAAGTTGTTATTTTATTCATCATCCCTTAATTGTTGGAAGTACATAAATTCTGCATGTGTTGTTGGTTACAGGTTGTTAGAAAGTTAAATAATAAATTGTGTAGGGTCGGTTTCTGTCGGTGGAACGAGAGCTTACACCCTGTTTGATTCGGGCGCAACACATAGCTTTGTTAGCCCCGATTTTGCAAAGGTTTGGAGTTTCCGCGGAGAGTTTGCCCGAAAGGCTAGGAGGGTCGAAACCGTCGGGAAAGAAGCGGTCCGGACGCAGGGGACTTATAAGGACATCCCGGTAACGATGGAAGGCGTGGAGTTGCCCATATATCTTGTGGAGATGAAGTTGGGGTGCTATGAAGTGATTCTCGGAATGGATTGGCTGACACGCCACTGGGATATATTGGACTGCGTGCGAGCACAAGTGATTTTCGGCAGATCAGAAGGGAAGTTAGTATTCCAAGAGATCAGGGCGCAAAGCGGAATCCCGGTCATCTCTATGACTCGTGCAAAGGACCTAATTGGCAAGGGGAATGATGCATACCTCGAAACAATAACGGTAGCAGATAAGAGCGAAGAGGTCGAGTTGGTAGTGATTCCAGTGGCAAAAGAGTATGCAGATGTTTACGAGCCACTGCAAAGGCTACCGCCGTCTAGGGGAGACGAGATGACGATCGAGTTGGAACCCGGGACCACTCCAGTTTCTAAGGCACCTTATCGCCTTGCGCCAACAGAAATGGAGGAGATTAAAAAGCAGTTGGGAAGATTTGACCACGAAGGGGTTTGTTAGACCAAGTAGTTCGACGTGGAGAGCACCCGTACTATTCGTCAAAAAGAAAGACGAAAGTTTCAGGTTGTGTATCGATTACCGCAGATTGAACAAGGTGACCATCAAGAATAAGTATCCGCTACTATGAATTGATGAGTTGTTGGACCAACTGCAAGGAGCGTCGTGGTTTTCCAAAATAGATTTGGCATCAGATATCATCAGATAGCAATCGCAGATGATGATGTGAAGAAGACGGCTTTTCGGACACGTTACGGGCACTACGAGTTTGTAATAATGCAGTTTGGACTGACTAACGCACCAGCCACTTTTATGAAGCTCATGAATAATGTGTTTCGGGAGTACTTGGATGAGTTTGTCATTGTGTTCATTGACGACATTTTGATTTATTCCAAGAGTCGGGAGGAGCACGCCGAACACCTACGGGCGGTGTTGGAAAAATTGTGAGAGCAGAGGTTGTACGGGAAGTTGAGTAAGTGTAGCTTCTGGCAGAGAAAGATTGGTTTTCATGGCCACGTGGTGTCGGAAGCAGGAGTATCGGTGGATCCCAAAAAAATTGCCACTATCAATGGATGGCCGACTCCTGGGAATGCAACCGAGATTCAAAGTTTTCTTGGGTTGGCTGGTTATTATCGAAAGTTCGTTGAAGGGTTTGCGGGTATAGCGAAACCAATGACTCGACTCACGGGAAAGGATGTGAAGTTCGATTGGTCTGAGGAGTGTGAAAGTAGCTTTCAGAAGCTCAAGAAACTTCTGACAGAAACACCGATACTGGTTCTCCCAAGGACAGGGGTGCCGTACACGGTTTATATGCGTGCACTGATCGAATCGTAAATACTCAATCACGATGATTCAGTGCATGAAATTACTTGGAGAATGTGCTCAGCTCAATCACGGAGCTCCTCGAAGAAGAATCAAATCAAATGGAGTTCGGATGAAGGAGTTATGCAATTTACAAATTATGTGATCTCCAGTGTACCAGATTTAGACATGGACGCATTTATTGAATGATTCCGACCAGGCCAGAATAAACTAAGCTACAAATCGACTCATTCTACAATCTTGATCAATCAGAGAAGCCCAGCAAAGTGGATTCAGCCCAAAAACAATCAAAGAAGATCAATTTTCGTCCATAGCAACAACTACATTTAATTATGTCTATTTCTCTCTCTTACATGCACTTTATAGTTGGGATTTCATCTTCCTAGATGCTCTGCATGTTTAACAACTATTATGGACGACATTGTTGTATTACCTCTATAAATAGAGGCTCCCTTATATTAAAAAAATCAATCTATCTTTTTATCAAAAATCTTTTTAAGTTAGATTCATCTCTTTGGTGTGTAATATCTGAAGAAATCCTTAATGCTTTTAGTGTGTAATATCTGAGAGTATTGAGAGGTAAATCAGGAGTCTTCCGCAGCTCCTGTGTGACCATTCGCTCCACATCCTTTGATCTTTGAGACCTCACGGTTTCTTTGATGCAAATTTTATCCCCCTACCAACTGTAGAGTGCTGATTTTTGGGAGAATCACATCATTTGGTATCAGAGCACACTCTTGAGTTTGATATATATATATTTTTTTTTTGTTATCATCTTCCCATCTTGTCATTTTTTTTCATCTTCTATCTTTCACCTTCTCTTTTTCTTTTTCTTTTTATTTTTCTTTATTTATTTTCTTTTATTAAACAAAAAGAGAGAAAAAGAGCAAAAAAAAAGAGAGAAAAAAACAAATCTGGTGGTTTTGCAGTTTTTAAATTCAGACTTGATCATTTGTTTTAAAAGTTTATGTCTAAATTGTTCTTTCTATAAAGTGCAAGATTTGAGGACAAATCTTTTTCAAGAGAGAGAGTATGATATGATCATGAGAAGCATTAGGACATGCGTGCACTGATCGAATCGTAAATACTCAATCATGATGATTCAGTGCATGAAATTACTTGGAGAATGTGCTCAGCTCAATCACGGAGCTCCTCGAAGAAGAATCAAATCAAATGGAGTTCGGATGAAAGAGTTATGCAATTTAAAAATTATGTGATCTCCAGTGTACC
The DNA here is from genome assembly GCA_911865555.2 of Thlaspi arvense. Taxonomy (NCBI): domain Eukaryota; kingdom Viridiplantae; phylum Streptophyta; class Magnoliopsida; order Brassicales; family Brassicaceae; genus Thlaspi; species Thlaspi arvense. The sequence continues at coordinate 25,037,345 of OU466858.1, read as the reverse complement.
GGATTTAGATATGGACGCATTTATTGAAGGATTCCGACCAGGCAAGAATGAACTAAGCTACAAACCGACTCATTCTACAATCTTGATCAATCAGAGAAGCCCAGCAAAGTGGATTCAGCACAAAAACAATCAAAGAAGATCAATTTTCGTCCATAGCAACATCTACATTTAATTATGTCTATTTCTCTCTCTTACATGCACTTTAGAGTTGAGATTTCATCTTCCTAGATGCTCTGCATGTTTAGCAACTATTATGGACGACATTGTTGTATTTCCTCTATAAATAGAGGCTCCCTTATATTAAAAAAATCAATCTATCTTTTTATCAAAAATCCTTTTAAGTTAGATTCATCTCTTTGGTGTGTAATATCTGAAGAAATCCTTAATGCTTTTAGTGTGTAATATCTGAGAGTATTGAGAGGTAAATCAGGAGTCTTCCGCAGCTCCTGTGTGACCATTCGCTCCACATCCTTTGATCTTTGAGACCTCACGGTTTCTTTGATGCAAATTTTATCCCCCTACCAACTCTAGAGTGCTGATTTTTGGGAGAATCAGATCATTTGGTATCAGAGCACACTCTTGAGTTTGATATTTTATTTTTTATTTTTTGTTATCATCTTCTCATCTTGTCATTTTCTTTCATCTTCTATCTTTCACCTTCTCTTTTTCTTTTTCTTTTTATTTTTCTTTATTTATTTTCCTTTATTAAACAAAAAGAGAGAAAAAGAGCAAAAAAAAAAAGAGAGAAAAAAAACAAATCTGATGGTTTTGCAGTTTTTAAATTCAGTCTTGATCATTTTTTTAAAAAGTTTATGTCCAAATTGTTCTTTCTATAAAGAGCAAGATTTGAGGACAAATCTTTTTCAAGAGAGAGAGCATGATATGATCATGAGAGGCATTAGGACATGCGTGCACTGATCGAATCGTAATTACTCAATCATGATGATTCAGTGCATGAAATTACTTGGAGAATGTGGTCAGCTCAATCACGGAGCTCCTCGAAGAAGAATCAAATCAAATGGAGTTCGGATGAAGGAGTTATGCAATTTACAAATAATGTGATCTCCAGTGTACCGGATTTAGACATGGACGCATTTATTGAATGATTCCGACCAGGCCAGAATAAACTAAGCTACAAACCGACTCATTCTACAATCTTGATCAATCAGAGAAGCCCAACAAAGTGGATTCAGCCAAAAAACAATCAAAGAAGATCAATTTTCGTCCGTAGCAACAACTACATTTAATTATGTCTATTTCTCTCTCTTACATGCACTTTAGAGTTGGGATTTCATCTTCCTAGATGCTCTGCATGTTTAGCAACTATTATGGACGACATTGTTGTATTTCCTCTATAAGTAGAGGCTCCCTTATATTAAAAAAATCAATCTATCTTTTTATCAAAAATCCTTTTAAGTTAGATTCATCTCTTTGGTGTGTAATATCTGAAGAAATCCTTAATGCTTTTAGTGTGTAATATCTGAGAGTATTGAGAGGTAAATCAGGAGTCTTCCGCAGCTCCTTTGTGACCATTCGCTCCACATCCTTTGATCTTTGAGACCTCACGGTTTCTTTGATGCAAAATTTATCTCCCTACCAACTCTAGAGTGCTGATTTTTGGGAGAATCACATCATTTGGTATCAGAGCACACTCTTGAGTTTGATATTTTATTTTTTATTTTTTGTTATCATCTTTTCATCTTGTCATTTTCTTTCATCTTCTATCTTTCACCTTCTCTTTTTCCTTTTCTTTTTATTTTTCTTTATTTATTTTCCTTTATTAAACAAAAAGAGAGAAAAAAGCAAAAACACGAAAGAGAAAAAAAAACAAATCTGGTGGTTTTACAGTTTTTAAATTCAATCTTGATCAATTGTTTTAAAAGTTTATGTCCAAATTGTTCTTTCTATAAAGAGCAAGATTTGAGGACAAATCTTTTTCAAGAGAGAGAGTATGATATGATCATGAGAAGCATTAGGACATGCGTACACTGATCGAATCGTAAATACTCAATCATGTTGATTCAGTGCATGAAATTACTTGGAGAATGTGCTCATCTCAATCACGGAGCTCTTCAAAGAAGAATCAAATCAAATGGAGTTCGGATGAAGGAGTTATGCAATTTACAAATTAGGTGATCTCCAGTGTACCGGATTTAGACATGGACGCATTTATTGAAGGATTCCGACCAGGCCAGAATAAACTAAGCTACAAACCGACTCATTCTACAATCTTGATCAATCAGAGAATCCCAGCAAAGTGGATTCAGCCCAAAAACAATCAAAGAAGATCAATTTTCGTCCATAGCAACAACTACATTTAATTATGTCTATTTCTCTCTCTTACATGCACTTTAGAGTTGGGATTTCATCTTCCTAGATGCTCTGCATGTTTAGCAACTATTATGGACGACATTGTTGTATTTCCTCTAAAAATAGAGGCTCCTTTTTATTAAAAAAATCAATCTATCTTTTTATCAAAAATCCTTTTAAGTTAGATTCATCTCTTTGGTGTGTAATATCTGAAGAAATCCTTAATGCTTTTAGTGTGTAATATCTGAGAGTATTGAGAGGTAAATCAGGAGTCTTCCGCAGCTCCTGTGTGACCATTCGCTCCACATCCTTTGATCTTTGAGACCTCACGGTTTCTTTGATGCAAATTTTATCCCCCTACCAACTCTAGAGTGCTGATTTTTGGGAGAATCACATCATTTGGTATCATAGCACACTCTTGAGTTTGATATTTTATTTTTTATTTTTTGTTATCATCTTCTCATCTTGTCATTTTCTTTCATCTTCTATCTTTCACCTTCTCTTTTTCTTTTTCTTTATTTATTTTCCTTTATTAAACAAAAAGAGAGAAAAAGAGCAAAAAAAAAGAGAGAAAAAACATAAATCTGGTGGTTTTGCAGTTTTTAAATTCATTCTTGATCATTTGTTTTAAAAGTTTATGTCCAAATTGTTCTTTCTATAAAGAGCAAGATTTGAGGACAAATCTTTTTCACGAGAGGGAGTATGATGTGATCATGAGAAGCATTAGGACATGCTTGCACTAATCGAATTGTAAATACTCAATCACGATGATTCAGTGCATGAAATTTCTTGGAGAATGTGCTCAGCTCAATCACGGAGCTCCTTGAAGAAGAATCAAATCAAATGGAGTTCGGATGAAGGAGTTATGCAATTTACAAATTAGGTAATCTCCAGTGTACCGGATTTAGACATGAACGCATTTATTGAAGGATTCCGACCAGGCCAGAATGAACTAAGCTACAAACCGACTCATTCTACAATCTTGATCAATCAGAGAAGCCCAACAAAGTGAATTCAGCCCAAAAACAATCAAAGAAGATCAATTTTAGTCTATAGCAACAACTACATTTAATTATGTTTATTTCTCTCTCTTACATGCACTTTAGAGTTGGGATTTCATTTTTCTAGATGCTCTGCATGTTTAGCAACTATTATGGACGACATTGTTGTATTTCCTCTATAAATAGAGGCTCCCTTATATTAAAAAAATCAATCTATCTTTTTATCAAAAATCCTTTTAAGTTAGATTCATCTCTTTGGTGTGTAATATCCGAAGAAATCCTTAATGCTTTTAGTGTGTAATATCTGAGAGTATTGAGAGGTAAATCAGGAGTCTTCCGCAGCTCCTGTGTGACCATTCGCTCCACATCCTTTGATCTTTGAGACCTCACGGTTTCTTTGATGCAAATTTTATCCCCCTACCAACTCTAGAGTGCTGATTTTTGGGAGAATCACATCATTTGGTATCAGAGCACACTCTTGAGTTTGATATTTTATTTTTTTATTTTTTGTTATCATCTTCCCATCTTGTCATTTTCTTTCATCTTCTATCTTTCACCTTCTCTTTTTCTTTTTCTTTTTATTTTTCTTTATTTATTTTCCTTTATTAAACAAAAAGAGAGAAAAAGAGCAAAAAAAAAAAAAGAGAGAAAAAAAAACAAATCTGGTGGTTTTGCAGTTTTTAAATTCAGTCTTGATCATTTGTTTTAAAAGTTTATGTCCAAATTGTTCTTTCTATAAAGAGCAAGATTTGAGGACAAATCTTTTTCAAGAGAGGGGGTATGATGTGATCATGAGAAGCATTAGGACATGCTTGCACTAATCGAATTGTAAATACTCAATCACGATGATTCAGTGCATGAAATTTCTTGGAGAATGTGCTCAGCTCAATTACGGAGCTCCTCGAAGAAGAATCAAATCAAATGGAGTTTTCGGATGAAGGAGTTATGCAATTTACAAATTATGTGATCTCCAGTGTACCAGATTTAGACATGGACGTATTTATTGAAGGATTCCGACCAGGCCAGAATGAACTAAGCTACAAACCGACTCATTCTACAATCTTGATCAATCAGAGAAGCCCAACAAAGTGGATTCAGCCCAAAAACAATCAAAGAAGATCAATTTTCGTCTATAGCAACAACTACATTTAATTATGTTTATTTCTCTCTCTTACATGCACTTTAGAGTTGGGATTTCATTTTCCTAGATGCTCTGCATGTTTAGCAACTATTATGGACGACATTGTTGTATTTCCTCTATAAATAGAGGCTCCCTTTTATTAAAAAAATCAATCTATCTTTTTATCAAAAATCCTTTTAAGTTAGATTCATCTCTTTGGTGTGTAATATCCGAAGAAATCCTTAATGCTTTTAGTGTGTAATATCTGAGAGTATTGAGAGGTAAATCAGGAGTCTTCCGCAGCTCCTGAGTGACCATTCGCTCCACATCCTTTGATTTTTGAGACCTCACGGTTTCTTTGATGCAAATTTTATCCTCCTACCAACTCTAGAGTGGTGATTTTTGGGAGAATCACATCATTTGGTATCAGAGCACAGTCTTGAGTTTGATATTTTATTTTTTATGTTTTGTTATCATCTTCTCATCTTGTCATTTTCTTTCATCTTCTATCTTTCACCTTCTCTTTTTCTTTTTCTTTTTATTTTTCTTTATTTATTTTCCTTTATTAAACAAAAAGAGAAAAAAAGAGCAAAAAAAAAGAGAGAAAAAACACAAATCTGGTGGTTTTGCAGTTTTTAAATTCATTCTTGATCATTTGTTTTAAAAGTTTATGTCCAAATTGTTCTTTCTATAAAGAGCAAGATTTGAGGACAAATCTTTTTCAAGAGAGGGGGTATGATGTGATCATGAGAAGCATTAGGACATGCGTGCACTGATCGAATCGTTAATACTCAATCACGATGATTCAGTGCATGAAATTACTTGGAGAATGTGCTCAGCTCAATCACGGAGCTCCTCGAAGAAGAATCAAATCAAATGGAGTTCGGATGAAGGAGTTATGCAATTTACAAATTAGGTGATCTCCAGTGTACCGGATTTAGACATGGACGCATTTATTGAAGGATTCCGACCAGGCCATAATGAACTAAGCTGCAAACCGACTCATTCTACAATCTTGATCAATCAGAGAAGCGCAGCAAAGTGGATTCAGCCCAAAAACAATAAAAGAAGATCAATTTTCGTCCATAGCAACAACTACATTTAATTATGTCTATTTCTCTCTCTTCCATGCACTTTAGAGTTGGGATTTCATCTTCCTAGATGCTCTGCATGTTTAGCAACTATTATGGACGATATTGTTGTATTTCCTCTATAAATAGAAGCTCCCTTTTATTAAAAAAATCAATCTATCTTTTTATCAAAAATCTTTTTAAGTTAGATTCATCTCTTTGGTGTGTAATATCCGAAGAAATCCTTAATGCTTTTAGTGTGTAATATCTGAGAGTATTGAGAGGTAAATCAGGAGTCTTCCGTAGTTCCTGTGTGACCATTGGCTCCACATCCTTTGATCTTTGAGACCTCACGGTTTCTTTGATGCAAATTTTATCCCCCTACCAATTCTAGAGTGCTGATTTTTGGGAGAATCACATCATTTGGTATCAGAGCACACTCTTGAGTTTGATATTTTATTTTTTATTTTTTGTTATCATCTTCTCATCTTGTCATTTTCTTTCATCTTCTATCTTTCACCTTCTCTTTTTTATTTTCTTTTTATTTTTCTTTATTTATTTTCCTTTATTAAACAAAAAGAGAGAAAAAAAGTAAAAAAAAAAAGAGAGAAAAAAAAACAAATTTGGTGGTTTTGCAGTTTTTAAATTAAGTCTTGATCATTTGTTTTAAAAGTTTATGTCCAAATTGTTCTTTCTATAAAGAGCAAGATTTGAGGACAAATCTTTTTCAAGAGAGGGAGTATGATATGATCATGAGAAGCATTAGGACATACGTGCACTGATCGAATCGTAAATAGTCAATCACGATGATTCAGTGCATGAAATTACTTGGAGAATGTGCTCAGCTCAATCACGGAGCTCCTCGAGGAAGAATCAAATCAAATGGAGTTCGGATGAAGGAGTTATGCAATTTACAAATTAGGTGATCTCCAGTGTACCGGATTTAGACATGGACGCATTTATTGAAGGATTCCGACCAGGCCATAATGAACTAAGCTGCAAACCGACTCATTCTACAATCTTGATCAATCAGAGAAGCGCAGCAAAGTGGATTCAGCCCAAAAACAATCAAAGAAGATCAATTTTCGTCCATAGCAACAATTACATTTAATTATGTCTATTTCTCTCTCTTACATGCACTTTAGAGTTGGGATTTCATCTTCCTAGATGCTCTGCATGTTTAGCAACTATTATGGACGACATTGTTGTATTTCCTCTATAAATAGAAGCTCCCTTTTATTAAAAAAATCAATCTATCTTTTTATCAAAAATCCTTTTAAGTTAGATTCATCTTTTTGGTGTGTAATATCCGAAGAAATCCTTAATGCTTTTAGTGTGTAATATCTGAGAGTATTGAGAGGTAAATTAGGAGTTTTCCGTAGTTCCTATGTGACCATTCGCTCCACATCCTTTGATCTTTGAGACCTCACGGTTTCTTTGATGCAAATTTTAACCCCCTACCAACTCTAGAGTGCTGATTTTTGGGAGAATCACATCATTTGGTATCAGAGCACACTCTTGAGTTTGATATTTTATTTTTATTTTTTGTTATCATCTTCTCATCTTGTCATTTTCTTTCATCTTCTATCTTTCACCTTCTCTTTTTCTTTTTCTTTTTATTTTTCTTTATTTATTTTCCTTTATTAAACAAAAAGAGAGAAAAAGAGCAAAAAAAAAGAGAGAAAAAAAAACAAATCTGGTGGTTTTGCAGTTTTTAAATTCAGTCTTCATCATTTGTTTTAAAAGTTTATGTCCAAATTGTTCTTTCTATAAAGAGCAAGATTTGAGGACAAATCTTTTTCAAGAGAGGGAGTATGATGTGATCATGAGAAGCATTTGGACATGCGTGCACTGATCTAATTGTAAATACTCAATCACGATGATTCAGTGCATGAAATTACTTGGAGAATGTGCTCAGCTCAATCACGGAGCTCCTCGAAGAAGAATCAAATCAAATGGAGTTCGGATAATGGAGTTATGCAATTTACAAATTAGCTGATCTCCAGTATACCGGATTTAGACATAGACGCATTTATTGAAGGATTCCGACCAGGCCATAATGAACTAAGCTGCAAACTGACTCATTCTACAATCTTGATCAATCAAAGAAGCGCAGCAAAGTGGATTCAGCCCAAAAACAATAAAAGAAGATCAATTTTCGTCCATAGCAACAACTACATTTAATTATGTCTATTTCTCTCTCTTACATGCACTTTAGAGTTGGGATTTCATCTTCCTAGATGCTCTGCATGTTTAGCAACTATTATGGACGACATTGTTGTATTTCCTCTATAAATAGAAGCTCCCTTTTATTAAAAAAATCAATCTATCTTTTTATCAAAAATCTTTTTAAGTTAGATTCATCTCTTTGGTGTGTAATATCCGAAGAAATCCTTAATGCTTTTAGTGTGTAATATCTGAGAGTAATGAGAGGTAAATCAGGAGTCTTCCGTAGTTCCTGTGTGACCATTGGCTCCACATCCTTTGATCTTTGAGACCTCACGGTTTCTTTGATGCAAATTTTATCCCCCTACCAATTCTAGAGTGCTGATTTTTGGGAGAATCACATCGTTTGGTATCAGAGCACACTCTTGAGTTTGATATTTTATTTTTTATTTTTTGTTATCATCTTCTCATCTTGTCATTTTCTTTCATCTTCTATCTTTCACCTTCTCTTTTTTATTTTTTTTTTTATTTTTCTTTATTTATTTTCCTTTATTAAACAAAAAGAGAGAAAAAAAGTAAAAAAAAAAAGAGAGAAAAAAAAACAAATTTGGTGGTTTTGCAGTTTTTAAATTCAGTTTTGATCATTTGTTTTAAAAGTTTATGTCCAAATTGTTCTTTCTATAAAGAGCAAGATTTGAGGACAAATCTTTTTCAAGAGAGGGAGTATGATATGATCATGAGAAGCATTAGGACATACGTGCACTGATCGAATCGTAAATAGTCAATCACGATGATTCAGTGCATTAAATTACTTGTGGAATGTGCTCAGCTCAATCACGGAGCTCCTCGAAGAAGAATCAAATCAAATGGAGTTCGGATGAAGGAGTTATGCAATTTACAAATTAGGTAATCTCGAGTGTACCGGATTTAGACATGAACGCATTTATTGAAGGATTCCGACCAGGCCAGAATGAACTAAGCTACAAACCGACTCATTCTACAATCTTGATCAATCACAGAAGCCCAGCAAAGTGGAGTCAGCCCAAAAACAATCAAAGAAGATTAATTTTCGTCTATAGCAACAACTACATTTAATTATGTCTATTTCTCTCTCTTACATGCACTTTAGAGTTGGGATTTCATCTTCCTAGATGCTCTGCATGTTTAACAACTATTATGGACGACATTATTGTATTTTCTCTATAAATAGAGGCTCCCTTTTATTAAAAAAATCAATCTATCTTTTTATCGAAAATCCTTTTAAGTTAGATTCATCTCTTTGGTGTGTAATATCCGAAGAAATCCTTAATGCTTTTAGTGTGTAATATCTGAGAGTATTGAGAGGTAAATCAGGAGTCTTCCGCAGCTCCTGTGTGACCATTCGCTCCACATCCTTTGATCTTTGAGACCTCACGGTTTCTTTGATGCAAATTTTATCCCCCTACCAACTCTAGAGTGCTGATTTTTGGGAGAATCACATCATTTGGTATCAGAGCACACTCTTGAGTTTGATATTTTATTTTTTATTTTTTGTTATCATCTTCTCATCTTGTCATTTTCTTTCATCTTCTATCTTTCACCTTCTCTTTTTCTTTTTCTTTATTTATTTTCCTTTATTAAACAAAAAGAGAGAAAAAGAGCAAAAAAAAAGAGAGAAAAAAAACAAATCTGGTGGTTTTGTAGTTTTTAAATTCATTCTTGATCATTTGTTTTAAAAGTTTATGTCCAAATTATTTTTTCTATAAAGAGCAAGATTTGAGGACAAATCTTTTTCAAGAGAGGGAGTATGATATGATCATGAGAAGCATTAGGACATGCGTGCACTGATCGAATCGTAAATACTCAATCACGATGATTCAGTGCATGAAATTACTTGGATAATGTTCTCAGCTCAATCACGGAGCTCCTCGAAGAAGAATCAAATCAAATGGAGTTCGGATGAAGGAGTTATACAATTTACAAATTAGGTGATCTCCAGTGTACCGGATTTAGACATAGACGCATTTATTGAAGGATTCCGACCAGGCCATAATGAACTAAGCTGCAAACCGACTCATTCTACAATCTTGATCAATCATAGAAGCGCAGCAAAGTGGATTCAGCCCAAAAAAACAATCAAAGAAGATCAATTTTCGTCCATAGCAACAACTACATTTAATTATGTCTATTTCTCTCTCTTATATGCACTTTAGAGTTGGGATTTCATCTTCCTAGATGCTCTGCATGTTTAGCAACTATTATGGACGACATTGTTGTATTTCTTCTATAAATAGAGGCTCCCTTTTATTAAAAAAATCTATCTATCTTTTTATCAAAAATCCTTTTAAGTTAGATTCATCTCTTTGGTGTGTAATATGCGAAGAAATCCTTAATGCTTTTAGTGTGTAATATCTGAGAGTATTGAGAGGTAAATCAGGAGTCTTCCGTAGTTCCTGTGTGACCATTGGCTCCACATCCTTTGATCTTTGAGACCTCACAGTTTCTTTGATGCAAATTTTATCCCCCTACCAACTCTAGAGTGCTGATTTTTGGGAGAATCACATCATTTGGTATCAGAGCACATTCTTGAGTTTGATATTTTATTTTTTATTTTTTGTTATCATCTTCTCATCTTGTCATTTTCTTTCATCTTCTATCTTTCACCTTCTCCTTTTCTTTTTCTTTTTATTTTTCTTTATTTATTTTCCTTTATTAAACAAAAAGAGAGAAAAAGAGAGAAAAAAAAACAAATCTGGTGGTTTTGCAGTTTTTAAATTCAGTCTTGATCATTTGTTTTAAAAGTTTATGTCCAAATTATTCTTTCTATAAAGAGCAAGATTTGAGGACAAATCTTTTTCAAGAGAGGGAGTATGATATGATCATGAGAAGCATTAGGACATACGTGCACTGATCGAATCGTAAATACTCAATCACGATGATTCAGTGCATGAAATTACTTGGAGAATGTGCTCAGCTCAATCACGGAGCTCCTCGAAGAAGAATCAAATCAAATGGAGTTCGGATGAAGGAGTTATGCAATTTACAAATTAGGTGATCTCCAGTGTACCGGATTTAGACATGGACGCATTTATTGAAGGATTCCGACCAGGCCATAATGAACTAAGCTGCAAACCGACTCATTCTACAATTTTGATCAATCAGAGAAGCGCAGCAAAGTGGATTCAGCCCAAAAACAATCAAAGAAGATCAATTTTCGTCCATAGCAACAATTACATTTAATTATGTCTATTTCTCTCTCTTACATGCACTTTAGAGTTGGGATTTCATCTTCCTAGATGTTCTGCATGTTTAGCAATTATTATGGACGACATTGTTGTATTTCCTCTATAAATAGAAGCTCCCTTTTATTAAAAAAATCAATCTATCTTTTTATATCAAAATCCTTTTAAGTTAGATTCATCTTTTTGGTGTGTAATATCCGAAGAAATCCTTAATGCTTTTAGTGTGTAATATCTGAGAGTATTGAGAGGTAAATCAGGAGTTTTCCGTAGTTCCTATGTGACCATTCGCTCCACATCCTTTGATCTTTGAGACCTCACGGTTTCTTTGATGCAAATTTTAACCCCCTACCAACTCTAGAGTGCTGATTTTTGGGAGAATCACATCATTTGGTATCAGAGCACACTCTTGAGTTTGATATTTTATTTTTTATTTTTTGTTATCATCTTCTCATCTTGTCATTTTCTTTCATCTTCTATCTTTCACCTTCTCTTTTTCTTTTTCTTTTTTATTTTTCTTTATTTATTTTCCTTTATTAAACAAAAAGAGAAAAAAAAAGCAAAATAAAAGATAGAAAAAAAACAAATCTGGTGGTTTTGCAGTTTTTAAATTCAGTCTTGATCATTTGTGTTAAAAGTTTATGTCCAAATTGTTCTTTCTATAAAGAGCAAGATTTGAGGACAAATCTTTTTCAAGAGAGGGAGTATGATATGATCATGAGAAGCATTAGGACATGCGTGCACTGATCGAATCGTAAATACTCAATCACGATGATTCAGTGCATTAAATTACTTGTAGAATGTGCTCAGCTCAATCACGGAGCTCTTCGAAGAAGAATCAAATCAAATGGAGTTCGGATGAAGGAGTTATGCAATTTACAAATTAGGTAATCTCCAGTGTACCGGATTTAGACATGAACGCATTTATTGAAGGATTCCGACCAGGCCAGAATGAACTAAGCTACAAACCGACTCATTCTACAATCTTGATCAATCACAGAAAGCCAGCAAAGTGGATTCAGCCCAAAAACAATCAAAGAAGATCAATTTTCGTCTATAGCAACAACTACATTTAATTATGTTTATTTCTCTCTCTTACATGCACTTTAGAGTTGGGATTTCATTTTCCTAGATGCTCTCCATGTTTAGCAACTATTATGGACGACATTGTTGTATTTCCTCTATAAATAGAGGCTCCCTTTTATTAAAAAAATCAATCTATCTTTTTATCAAAAATCCTTTTAAGTTAGATTCATCTCTTTAGTGTGTAATATCCGAAGAAATCCTTAATGCTTTTAGTGTGTAATATCTGAGAGTATTGAGAGGTAAATCAGGAGTCTTCCGCAGCTCCTGTGTGACCATTCGCTCCACATCCTTTGATCTTTGAGACCTCACGGTTTCTTTGATGCAAATTTTATCCCCCCTACCAACTCTAGAGTGCTGATTTTTGGGAGAATCACATCATTTGGTATCAGAGCACACTCTTGAGTTTGATATTTTATTTTTTATTTTTTGTTATCATCTTCTCATCTTGTCATTTTCTTTCATCTTCTATCTTTCACCTTCTCTTTTTCTTTTTCTTTTTATTTTTCTTTATTTATTTTCCTTTATTAAACAAAAAGAGAGAAAAAGAGTAAAAAAAAAAGAGAGAAAAAAAAACAAATCTGGTGGTTTTGCAGTTTTTAAATTCAGTCTTGATCATTTGTTTTAAAAGTTTATGTCCAAATTATTCTTTCTATAAAGAGCAAGATTTGAGGACAAATCTTTTTCAAGAGAGGGAGTATGATATGATCATGATAAGCATTAGGACATACGTGCACTGATCGAATCGTAAATACTCAATCACGATGATTCAGTGCATGAAATTACTTGGATAATGTTCTCAGCTCAATCACGGAGCTCCTCGAAGAAGAATCAAATCAAATGAAGTTCGGATGAAGGAGTTATACAATTTACAAATTAGGTGATCTCCAGTGTACCGGATTTAGACATAGACGCATTTATTGAAGGATTCCGACCAGGCCATAATGAACTAAGCTGCAAACCGACTCATTCTACAATCTTGATCAATCAAAGAAGCGCAGCAAAGTGGATTCAGCCCAAAAACAATCAAAGAAGATCAATTTTCGTCCATAGCAACAACTACATTTAATTATGTCTATTTCTCTCTCTGACATGCACTTTAGAGTTGGGATTTCATCTTCCTAGATGCTCTGCATGTTTAGCAACTATTATGGACGACATTGTTGTATTTCCTCTATAAATAGAGGCTCCCTTTTATTAAAAAAATCAATCTATCTTTTTATCAAAAATCCTTTTAAGTTAGATTCATTCTCTTTAGTGTGTAATATCCGAAGAAATCCTTAATGCTTTTAGTGTGTAATATCTGAGAGTATTGAGAGGTAAATCAGGAGTCTTCCGCAGCTCCTGTGTGACCATTCGCTCCACATCCTTTGATCTTTGAGACCTCACGGTTTCTTTGATGCAAATTTTTATCCCCTAACCAACTCTAGAGTGCTGATTTTTGGGAGAATCACATCATTTTGGTATCAGAGCACACTCTTGAGTTTGATATTTTATTTTTATTTTTTGTTATCATCTTCTCATCTTGTCATTTTCTTTCATCTTCTATCTTTCACCTTCTCCTTTTCTTTTTCTTTTTATTTTTCTTTATTTATTTTCCTTTATTAAACAAAAAGAGAGAAAAAGAGTAAAAAAAAAGAGAGAAAAAAAAACAAATCTGGTGGTTTTGCAGTTTTTAAATTCAGTCTTGATCATTTGTTTTAAAAGTTTATGTCCAAATTATTCTTTCTATAAAGAGCAAGATTTGAGGACAAATCTTTTTCAAGAGAGAGAGTATGATATGATCATGAGAAGCATTAGGACATAGGTGCACTGATCGAATCGTAAATACTCAATCACGATGATTCAGTGCATGAAATTACTTGGAGAATGTTGCTCAGCTCCAATCACGGAGCTCCTCGAAGAAGAATCAAATCAAATGGAGTTCGGATGAAGGAGTTATGCAATTTACAACTTAGGTGATCTCCAGTGTACCGGATTTAGACATGGACGCATTTATTGAAGGATTCCGACCAGGCCATAATGAACTAAGCTGCAAACCGACTCATTCTACAATCTTGATCAATCAGAGAAGCGCAGCAAAGTGGATTCAGCCCAAAAACAATCAAAGAAGATCAATTTTCGTCCATAGCAACAATTACATTTAATTATGTCTATTTCTCTCTCTTACATGCACTTTAGAGTTGGGATTTCATCTTCCTAGATGCTCTGCATGTTTAGCCAACTATTATGGACGACATTGTTTGTATTTCCTCTATAAATAGAAGCTCCCTTTTATTAAAAAAATCAATCTATCTTTTTATCAAAAAATCTTTTAAGTTAGATTCATCTTTTTGGTGTGTAATATCTGAAGAATCCTTAAATGCTTTTAGTGTGTAATATCTGAGAGTATTGAGAGGTAAATCAGGAGTTTTTCCGTAGTTCCTATGTGACCATTCGCTCCACATCCTTTGATCTTTGAGACCTCACGGTTTCTTTGATGCAAATTTTAACCCCCCTACCAACTCTAGAGTGCTGATTTTTGGGAGAATCACATCATTTGTATCAGAGCACACTCTTGAGTTTGATATTTTATTTTTATTTTTTTTGTTATCATCTTCTCATCTTGTCATTTCTTTCATCTTCTATCTTTCACCTTCTCTTTTTCTTTTTCTTTTTATTTTTCTTTATTTATTTTCCTTTATTAAACAAAAAGAGAAAAAAAAAAGCAAAAAAAAAGAGATAAAAAAAAACCAAATCTGGGTGTTTTTTGCAGTTTTTAAATTCAGTTCTTGATCATTTGTTGTTAAAAGTTTATGTCCAAATTGTTTCTTTTTATAAAGGAGCAAGATTTGAGGACAAAATCGTTTTTCAGAGAGAGGGAGTATGATATGATCATGAGAAGCATTAGGACATGCGTGCACTCATCCGAATCGTAAATACTCATCACCGATGGATTCAGTGCATTAAATTACTTGTAGAAATGTGCTCAGCTCAATCACGGTATGTATGACAATGTACAAAGTTATTAGTTAATCTCCACGTTGTACCGGATTTAGACATTGAGACGAATTTATTGTAAGGATTCCGGTAAAATGCCATAATGATACTAAGCTACTAAACCGACTCATTCATATCTTTTTTTCGCTCAATCACAGGAGCCCAGCTAAATGTGGATTCAGACCCAAAAACAATCAAAGAAGATCAATTTGTCGTTATAGCAACAATATTACATTTAATTATGTTATTTCTCTTCTTACCATGCATCTTTAGAGTTGGGATTTCATTTTCCTGAGATGCTCTGCATGTTAGCAACTATTATGACGAACTATTTGTTTGTATTTCCTCTTATAAATAGAGGCTCCCTTTTATTAAAAAATAATCATATCTTTTATCAAAAGCCTTTTTAAGTTAGATCACTCTTTAGTGTGTAATATAACGAAGAAATCCTTAATGATTTTTAGTGTGGTAATATACTGAGAGTATTGAGATGGTAAATAAGGAGTACTTCCGCAGCTCTCTGTGACCATTCGCTCACAACTTTGATCTTGTTGAGAGACCTCACGGTTTACTTGATGCAAATTTTATCCCCCTCACCACAACTCTAGAGGTGCTGATTGTTGGGAGAAATCACACATCATTTGGTATCAAGAGCACACTTCAGGGAGTTTGATATTTTATTTTTTTATTTTTTGTTATTCATGTCTTACTCATCTATGTCATTTTCGTTCACATCTTCTATTCTTTCACCTTCTCTTTTGCTTTTTCTTTTTATTTTTCTTTATTTATTGTCCTTTTATTTAAACAAAAGTAGAGGACATCAAAGAGTAAAAAAAAAGAGAGAAAAAAAAAACAAATATGGTGGTTGTGGGCAGCTTTTTAGAATGTCAGTCTTGATCATTTGGTTTTAAAAGTTTATGTCCAAATTATTCTTTTTCTATAAAGAGCAAGATTTGAGCGACAAATCTTTTTCAAGAGAGGGGAGTATGATATGATCATGAATAAGTCATTGAGTGACATGCGTGACACGGATCGAATCGTAAATACTCAAGCACGATGATTCAGTGCATGAACATTACTTGGATATATGTTTGTACGAGCTCAATCACGGAGCTCCTCGAAAGAACGAATCATATAATCAAATGAAGTTCGGATGAAGGAGTTATTACAATTTTACAAATTAGGTTGATCTCCCAGTGTACCGGATTTAGACATAGCAACGCATTTATTGGAAGGATTCTCCGACCAGGCCCATAATGAACTACAAGCTGGCAAACCGACTTCATATCTACTAATCCTTGATCAATCAAAGAAGCGCAGCAAAGATGGGATTCAGTCCCAAAAACAATCAAAAGGAAGATCAATTTTTTCGTCCATGAGCAAACAAAACTACATTTGAATTATGTTTATTCTCTCTACTCTTACATGCATCTTTAGGTAGTTTGGGGATTTCATCTTCTCTAGGATGCTCTGCATGTTGTAGCAACTATTATGGACGACATTGTTTGTATTTCCTCTAATAAAAAGTAAGCTCCCTTTTAATTAAAAAGAATACCAATCTTATCTTGTTTTATCAAAAATCATTTTAAGTTAAGATTCAGAATCTCTTTTGGTGTGTAATATCGAAGAAATCCTTAGTGCTTTTTAGGGTGTACATATCTGAGAGTATTTGAGAGGTAACTTTAGGGAAGTCTTTCCGCAGTCTCCTGTGTGTAACATTGCGCTCTTACATCCTTTGATCTTTAAGACCTTCCACGGTTTCTTTTTGATGCAAATGTTTACTCCCCCTCCAACGCTAGAGTGCCTGATTCTTGGGAGAATCCATATTTGGTATCAGAAGCACACTTCTTGGTGGATATTTTATTTTTGTTATTTTTTGTTATCATCTTTTCATCTGGTCATTTTCTTTCAACCTTCTATCTTTCACCTTCTCTTTTTATGTTTCTTTTTATTTTTCGTGTATTTTATTTTCCTTTATTAAACAAAAAGAGGAAAAAGAGCAAAAAAAAGGAAAAAAATAAATCTGGTGGTTTTGCAGTTTTTTTAAATTCAGTCTTGATCATTTGTTTTATAAGTTTATGTCCAAATTGTTCTTTCTATAAAGAGCAAGATTTGAGGACAAATCTTTTTCAAGAGAAGGAGTATGATATGATCATGAGAAGCATTAGGACATGCGTGCACTGATCGAATCGTAAATACTCAATCACGATGATTCAGTGCATGAAATTACTTGGAACATGTGCTCAGCTCAATCACGGAGCTCCTCGAAGTAGAATCAAATCAAATGGAGTTCGGATGAAGGAGTTATGCAATTTACAAATTAGGTGATCTCCAGTGTACCGGATTTAGACATGGGCGCAGTTATTGAAGGATTCTGACCAGGCCATAATGAACTAAGCTGCAAACCGACTTATTCTACAATCTTGATCAATCAGAGAAGCGCAGCAAAGTGGATTCAGCCCAAAAACAATCAAAGAAGATCAATTTTCGTCCATAGCAACAATTACATTTAATTATGTCTATTTCTCTATCTTACATGCACTTTAGAGTTGAGATTTCATCTTCCTAGATGCTCTGCATGTTTAGCAACTATTATGGACGACATTGTTGTATTTCCTCTATAAATAGAAGCTCCCTTTTATTAAAAAAATCAATCTATCTTTTTATCAAAAATCCTTTTAAGTTAGATTCATCTCTTTGGTGTGTAATATCCGAAGAAATCCTTAATGCTTTTAGTGTGTAATATCTGAGAGTATTGAGAGGTAAATCAGGAATTTTCCGTAGTTCCTATGTGACCATTCGCTCCACATCCTTTGATCTTTGAGACCTCACGGTTTCTTTGATGCAAATTTTATCCCCCTACCAACTCTAGAGTGCTGATTTTTGGGAGAATCACATCATTTGGTATCAGAGCACACTCTTGAGTTTGATATTTTATTTTTTATTTTTTGTTATCATCTTCTCATCTTGTCATTTTCTTTCATCTTCTATCTTTCACCTTCTCTTTTTTTTTTTCTTTTTATTTTTCTTTATTTATTTTCCTTTATTAAACAAAAAGAGAGAAAAAGAGCAAAAAAAAAGAGAGAAAAAAAAACAAATCTGGTGGCTTTGCAGTTTTTAAATTCAGTCTTGATCATTTGTGTTAAAAGTTTATGTCCAAATTGTTCTTTCTATAAAGAGCAAGATTTGAGGACAAATCTTTTTCAAGAGAGGGAGTATGATATGATCATGAGAAGTATTAGGACATGTGTGCACTGATCGAATCGTAAATACTCAATCACGATGATTCAGTGCATTAAATTACTTGTAGAATGTTCTCAGCTCAATCACGGAGCTCCTCGAAGAAGAATCAAATCAAATGGAGTTCGGATGAAGGAGTTATGCAATTTACAAATTAGGTAATCTCCAGTGTACCGGATTTAGACATGAACGCATTTATTGAAGGATTCCGACCAGGCCAGAATGAACTAAGCTACAAACCGACTCATTCTACAATCTTGATCAATCACAGAAGCCCAGCAAAGTGGATTCAGCCCAAAAACAATCAAAGAAGATCAATTTTTGTCTATAGCAACAACTACATTTAATTATGTTTATTTCTCTCTCTTACATGCACTTTAGAGTTGGGATTTCATCTTCCTAGATGCTCTGCATGTTTAGCAACTATTATGGACGAAATTGTTGTATTTCCTCTATAAATAGAGGCTCCCTTATATTAAAAAAATCAATCTATCTTTTTATCAAAAATCCTTTTAAGTTAGATTCATCTTTTTGGTGTGTAATATCCGAAGAAATCCTTAATGCTTTTAGTGTGTAATATCTGAGAGTATTGAGAGGTAAATCAGGAGTTTTCCGCAGTTCCTGTGTGACCATTCGCTCCACATCCTTTGATCTTTGAGACCTCACGGTTTCTTTGATGCAAATTTTATCCCCCTACCAACTCTAGAGTGGTGATTTTTGGGAGAATCACATCATTTGGTATCAGAGCACACTCTTGAGTTTGATATTTTATTTTTTATGTTTTGTTATCATCTTCTCATCTTGTCATTTTCTTTCATCTTCTATCTTTCACCTTCTCTTTTTCTTTTTCTTTTTATTTTTCTTTATTTATTTTCCTTTATTAAACAAAAAGAGAGAAAAAGAGCAAAAAAAAAAAGAGAAAAAAAAACAAATCTGGTGGTTTTGCAGTTTTTAAATTCAGTCTTGATCATTTGTTTTAAAAGTTTATGTCCAAATTGTTCTTTCTATAAAGAGCAAGATTTGAGGACAAATCTTTTTCAAGAGAGAGAGTATGATATGATCATGAGAAGCATTAGGACATGCGTGCACTGATCGAATCATAAATACTCAATCACGATGATTCAGTGCATGAAATTACTTGGAGAATGTGCTCAGCTCAATCGCGGAGCTCCTCGAAGAAGAATCAAATCAAATGGAGTTCGGATGAAGGAGTTGTGCAATTTACAAATTATGTGATCTCCACTGTACTGGATTTAGACATGGACGCATTTATTGAAGGATTCCGACCAGGCCAGAATGAACTAAGCTACAAACCGACTCATTCTACAATCTTGATCAATCAGAGAACCCAGCAAAGTGGATTCAGCCCAAAAACAATCAAAGAAGATCAATTTTCGTTTACAGCAACAACTACATTTAATTATGTCTATTTCTCTCTCTTACATGCACTTTAGAGTTGGGATTTCATCTTCCTAGATGCTCTGCATGTTTAGCAACTATTTTGGACGACATTGTTGTATTTCCTCTATAAATAGAGGCTCCCTTTTATTAAAAAAATCAATCTATCCTTTTATCAAAAATCCTTTTAACTTAGATTCATCTCTTTGGTATGTAATATCGAAGAAATCCTTAATGCTTTTTGTGTGTAATATCTGAGAGTATTGAGACGTAAATCAGGAGTCTTCCGCAGCTCCTGTGTGACCATTCGCTCCACATCCTTTGATCTTTGAGACCTCATGGTTTCTTTGATGCAAATTTTATCCCCCTACCAACTCTAGAGTGCTGATTTTTGGGAGAATCACATCATTTGGTATCAGAGCACACTCTTGAGTTTGATATTTTATTTTTTATTTTTTGTTATCATCTTCTCATCTTGTCATTTTCTTTCATCTTCTATCTTTCACCTTCTCTTTTTCTTTTTCTTTTTATTTTTCTTTATTTATTTTCCTTTATTAAACAAAAAGAGAGAAAAAGAGCAAAAAAAAGAGAAAAAAAAACAAATCTGGTGGTTTTGCAGTTTTTAAATTCAGTCTTGATCATTTGTTTTAAAAGTTTATGTCCAAATTGTTCTTTCTATAAAGAGCAAGATTTGAGGACAAATCTTTTTCAAGAGAGGGAGTATGATATGATCATGAGAAGCATTAGGACATGCGTGCACTGATCGAATCGTAAATACTCAATCACGATGATTCAGTGCATGAAATTACTTGGAAATGTGCTCAGCTCAATCACGGAGCTCCTCGAAGAAGAATCAAATCAAATGGAGTTCGGATGAAGGAGTTATGCAATTTACAAATTAGGTGATCTCCAGTGTACCGGATTTAGACATGGACGCATTTATTGAAGGATTCCGACCAGGCCAGAATGAACTAAGCTACAAACCGACTCATTCTACAATCTTGATCAATCAGAGAAGCCCAGCAAAGTGGATTCAGCCCAAAAACAATCAAAGAAGATCAATTTTCGTCCATAGCAACAACTACATTTAATTATGTCTATTTCTCTCTCTTACATGCACTTTAGAGTTGGGATTTCATCTTCCTAGATGCTCTGCATGTTTAGCAACTATTATGGACGACATTGTTGTATTTTCTCTATAAATAGAGGCTCCCTTTTATTAAAAAAATCAATCTATCTTTTTATCAAAAATCCTTTTAAGTTAGATTCATCTCTTTGGTGTGTAATATCCGAAGAAATCCTTAATGCTTTTAGTGTGTAATATCTGAGAGTATTGAGAGGTAAATCAGGAGTCTTCCGCAGCTCCTGTGTGACCATTCGCTCCACATCCTTTGATCTTTGAGACCTCACGGTTTCTTTGATGCAAATTTTATCCCCCTACCAACTCTAGAGTGCTGATTTTTGGGAGAATCACATCATTTGGTATCAGAGCACACTCTTGAGTTTGATATTTTATTTTTTATTTTTTGTTATCATCTTCTCATCTTGTCATTTTCTTTCATCTTCTATCTTTCACCTTCTCTTTTTCTTTTTCTTTTTATTTTTCTTTATTTATTTTCCTTTATTAAACAAAAAGAGAGAAAAAGAGCAAAAAAAAAGAGAAAAAAAAAACAAATCTGGTGGTTTTGCAGTTTTTAAATTCAGTCTTGATCATTTGTTTTAAAAGTTTATGTCCAAATTGTTCTTTCTATAAAGAGCAAGATTTGAGGACAAATCTTTTTCAAGAGAGGGAGTATGATATGATCATGAGAAGCATTAGGACATGCGTGCACTGATCGAATCGTAAATACTCAATCACGATGATTCAGTGCATGAAATTACTTGGAGAATGTGCTCAGCTCAATCACGGAGCTCCTCGAAGAAGAATCAAATCAAATGGAGTTCGGATGAAGGAGTTATGCAATTTACAAATTAGGTGATCTCCAGTGTACCGGATTTAGACATGGACGCATTTATTGAAGGATTCCGACCAGGCCAGAATGAACTAAGCTACAAACCGACTCATTCTACAATCTTGATCAATCAGAGAAGCCCAGCAAAGTGGATTCAGCCCAAAAACAATCAAAGAAGATCAATTTTCGTCCATAGCAACAACTACATTTAATTATGTCTATTTCTCTCTCTTACATGCACTTTAGAGTTGGGATTTCATCTTCCTAGATGCTCTGCATGTTTAGCAACTATTATGGACGACATTGTTGTATTTCCTCTATAAATAGAGGCTCCCTTTTATTAAAAAAATCAATCTATCTTTTTATCAAAAATCCTTTTAAGTTAGATTCATCTCTTTGGTGTGTAATATCCGAAGAAATCCTTAATGCTTTTAGTGTGTAATATCTGAGAGTATTGAGAGGTAAATCAGGAGTCTTCCGCAGCTCCTGTGTGACCATTCGCTCCACATCCTTTGATCTTTGAGACCTCACGGTTTCTTTGATGCAAATTTTATCCCCCTACCAACTCTAGAGTGCTGATTTTTGGGAGAATCACATCATTTGGTATCAGAGCACACTCTTGAGTTTGATATTTTATTTTTTATGTTTTGTTATCATCTTCTCATCTTGTCATTTTCTTTCATCTTCTATCTTTCACCTTCTCTTTTTCTTTTTCTTTTTATTTTTCTTTATTTATTTTCCTTTATTAAACAAAAAGAGAGAAAAAGAGCAAAAAAAAAGAGAGAAAAAAAAACAAATCTGGTGGTTTTGCAGTTTTTAAATTCAGTCTTGATCATTTGATTTAAAAGTTTATGTCCAAATTGTTCTTTCTATAAAGAGCAAAATTTGAGGACAAATCTTTTTCAAGAGAGGGAGTATGATATGATCATGAGAAACATTAGGACATGCGTGCACTGATCGAATCGTAAATACTCAATCACGATGACTCAGTGCATTAAATTACTTGGAGAATGTGCTCAGCTCAATCACGGAGCTCCTCGAAGAAGAATCAAATCAAATGGACTTCGGATGAAGGAGTTATGCAATTTATAAATTAGGTGATCTCCAGTGTACCGGATTTAGACATGAACGCATTTATTGAAGGATTCCGACCAGGCCAGAATGAACTAAGCTACAAACCGACTCATTCTGCAATCTTGATCAATCAGAGAAGCCCAGCAAAGTGGATTCAGCCCAAAAACAATCAAAGAAGATCAATTTTCGTCCATAGCAACAACTACATTTAATTAGGTCTATTTCTCTCTCTTACATGCACTTTAGAGTTGAGATTTTATCTTCCTAGATGCTCTGCATGTTTAGCAACTATTATGGACGACATTGTTGTATTTTCTCTATAAATAGAGGCTCCCTTTTATTAAAAAAATCAATCTATCTTTTTATCAAAAATCCTTTTAAGTTAGATTCATCTCTTTGGTGTGTAATATCCGAAGAAATCCTTAATGCTTTTAGTGTGTAATATCTGAGAGTATTGAGAGGTAAATCAGGAGTCTTCCGCAGCTCCTGTGTGACTATTCGCTCCACATCCTTTGATCTTTGAGACCTCACGGTTTCTTTGATGCAAATTTTATCCCCCTACCAACTCTAGAGTGCTGATTTTTGGGAGAATCACATCATTTGGTATCAGAGCACACTCTTGAGTTTGATATTTTATTTTTTATTTTTTGTTATCATCTTCTCATCTTGTCATTTTCTTTCATCTTCTATCTTTCACCTTCTCTTTTTCTTTTTCTTTTTATTTTTCTTTATTTATTTTCCTTTATTAAACAAAAAGAGAGAAAAAGAGCAAAAAAAAAGAGAAAAAAAAAAACAAATCTGGTGGTTTTGCAGTTTTTAAATTCAGTCTTGATCATTTGTTTTAAAAGTTTATGTCCAAATTGTTCTTTCTATAAAGAGCAAGATTTGAGGACAAATCTTTTTCAAGAGAGGGAGTATGATATGATCATGAGAAGCATTAGGACATGCGTGCACTGATCGAATCGTAAATACTCAATCACGATGATTCAGTGCATGAAATTACTTGGAGAATGTGCTCAGCTCAATCACGGAGCTCCTCGAAGAAGAATCAAATCAAATGGAGTTCGGATGAAGGAGTTATGCAATTTACAAATTAGGTGATCTCCAGTGTACCGGATTTAGACATGGACGCATTTATTGAAGGATTCCGACCAGGCCAGAATGAACTAAGCTACAAACCGACTCATTCTACAATCTTGATCAATCAGAGAAGCCCAGCAAAGTGGATTCAGCCCAAAAACAATCAAAGAAGATCAATTTTCGTCCATAGCAACAACTACATTTAATTATGTCTATTTCTCTCTCTTACATGCACTTTAGAGTTGGGATTTCATCTTCCTAGATGCTCTGCATGTTTAGCAACTATTATGGACGACATTGTTTTATTTCCTCTATAAATAGAGGCTCCCTTTTATTAAAAAAACCAATCTATCTTTTTATCAAAAATCCTTTTAAGTTAGATTCATCTCTTTGGTGTGTAATATCCGAAGAAATCCTTAATGCTTTTAGTGTGTAATATCTGAGAGTATTGAGAGGTAAATCAGGAGTCTTCCGCAGCTCCTGTGTGACCATTCGCTCCACATCTTTTGATCTTTGAGACCTCACGGTTTCTTTGATGCAAATTTTATCCCCCTACCAACTCTAGAGTGCTGATTTTTGGGAGAATCACATCATTTGGTATCAGAGCACACTCTTGAGTTTGATATTTTATTTTTTATGTTTTGTTATCATCTTCTCATCTTGTCATTTTCTTTCATCTTCTATCTTTCACCTTCTCTTTTTCTTTTTCTTTTTATTTTTCTTTATTTATTTTCCTTTATTAAACAAAAAGAGAGAAAAAGAGCAAAAAAAAAAGAGAGAAAAAAAACAAATCTGGTGGTTTTGCAGTTTTTAAATTCAGTCTTGATCATTTGTTTTAAAAGATTATGTCCAAATTGTTCTTTCTATAAAGAGCAAGATTTGAGGACAAATCTTTTTCAAGAGAGGGAGTATGATATGATCATGAGAAGCATTAGGACATGCGTGCACTGATCGAATCGTAAATACTCAATCACGATGATTCAGTGCATGAAATTACTTGGAGAATGTGCTCAGCTCAATCACGGAGCTCCTCGAAGAAGAATCAAATCAAATGGAGTTCGGATGAAGGAGTTATGCAATTTACAAATTATGTGATCTCCAGTGTACCGGATTTAGACATGGACGCATTTATTGAAGGATTCCGACCAGGCCAGAATGAACTAAGCTACAAACCGACTCATTCTACAATCTTGATCAATCAGAGAAGCCCAGCAAAGTGGATTCAGCCCAAAAACAATCAAAGAAGATCAATTTTCGTCCATAGCAACAACTACATTTAATTATGTCTATTTCTCTCTCTTACATGCACTTTAGAGTTGGGATTTCATCTTCCTAGATGCTCTGCATGTTTAGCAACTATTATGGACGACATTGTTGTATTTCCTCTATAAATAGAGGCTCCCTTATATTAAAAAAATCAATCTATCTTTTTATCAAAAATCCTTTTAAGTTAGATTCATCTCTTTGGTGTGTAATATCTGAAGAAATCCTTAATGCTTTTAGTGTGTAATATCTGAGAGTATTGAGAGGTAAATCAGGAGTCTTCCGCAGCTCCTGTGTGACCATTCGCTCCACATCCTTTGATCTTTGAGACCTCACGGTTTCTTTGATGCAAATTTTATCCCCCTACCAACTCTAGAGTGCTGATTTTTGGGAGAATCACATCATTTGGTATCAGAGCACACTCTTGAGTTTGATATTTTATTTTTTATTTTTTGTTATCATCTTCTCATCTTGTCATTTTCTTTCATCTTCTATCTTTCACCTTCTCTTTTTCTTTTTCTTTTTATTTTTCTTTATTTATTTTCCTTTATTAAACAAAAAGAGAGAAAAAGAGCAAAAAAAAAAGAGAAAAAAAAACAAATCTGTTGGTTTTGCAGTTTTTAAATTCAGTCTTGATCATTTGTTTTAAAAGTTTATGTCCAAATTGTTCTTTCTATAAAGAGCAAGATTTGAGGACAAATCTTTTTCAAGAGAGGGAGTATGATATGATCATGAGAAGCATTAGGACATGCGTGCACTGATCGAATCGTAAATACTCAATCACGATGATTCAGTGCATGAAATTACTTGGAGAATGTGCTCAGCTCAATCACGGAGCTCCTCGAAGAAGAATCAAATCAAATGGAGTTCGGATGAAGGAGTTATGCAATTTACAAATTAGGTGATCTCCAGTGTACCGGATTTAGACATGGACGCATTTATTGAAGGATTCCGACCAGGCCAGAATGAACTAAGCTACAAACCGACTCATTCTACAATCTTGATCAATCAGAGAAGCCCAGCAAAGTGGATTCAGCCCAAAAACAATCAAAGAAGATCAATTTTCGTCCATAGCAACAACTACATTTAATTATGTCTATTTCTCTCTCTTACATGCACTTTAGAGTTGGGATTTCATCTTCCTAGATGCTCTGCATGTTTAGCAACTATTATGGACGACATTGTTGTATTTCCTCTATAAATAGAGGCTCCCTTTTATTAAAAAAATCAATCTATCCTTTTATCAAAAATCCTTTTAAGTTAGATTCATCTCTTTGGTGTGTAATATCCGAAGAAATCCTTAATGCTTTTAGTGTGTAATATCTGAGAGTATTGAGAGGTAAATCAGGAGTCTTCCGCAGCTCCTGTGTGACCATTCGCTCCACATCCTTTGATCTTTGAGACCTCACGGTTTCTTTGATGCAAATTTTATCCCCCTACCAACTCTAGAGTGCTGATTTTTGGGAGAATCACATCATTTGGTAACAGAGCACACTCTTGAGTTTGATATTTTATTTTTTATGTTTTGTTATCATCTTCTCATCTTGTCATTTTCTTTCATCTTCTATCTTTCACCTTCTCTTTTTCTTTTTCTTTTTTTTTTCTTTATTTATTTTCCTTTATTAAACAAAAAGAGAGAAAAAGAGCAAAAAAAAAAAGAGAAAAAAAACAAATCTGGTGGTTTTGCAGTTTTTAAATTCAGTCTTGATCATTTGTTTTAAAAGTTTATGTCCAAATTGTTCTTTCTATAAAGAGGAAGATTTGAGGACAAATCTTTTTCAAGAGAGAGAGTATGATATGATCATGAGAAGCATTAGGACAAGCGTGCACTGATCGAATCGTAAATACTCAATCATGATGATTCAGTGCATGAAATTACTTGGAGAATGTGCTCAGCTCAATCACGGAGCTCCTCGAAGAAGAATCAAATCAAATGGAGTTCGGATGAAGGAGTTATGCAATTTACAAATTATGTGATCTCCAGTGTACCGGATTTAGACATTGGGACGCATTTATTGAAAGGATCCGAACAGGGCCAGAATAACTAGCTACAACGACTAATTCTACAATCTTGATCAATCAGAGAAGCCCAGACAGTGAATTCAGCCCAAAAAACACAAAGGAAGATCAATTTTCGTCCATAGCCACAACTACATTTAATTAGTATATTTCTCTTCTCTTAATGCACTTTACGATGGGGGTTACCATGACGCTGCGGTTGTGTTGGGATTCATCTTCCTAGAGATCTGCATGGTTTTAACAAATATTATGGAACGACAGTTGTTGATCCTCTCTAAATTAGAGGCTCCAGTATATTATAAAAAAATCAATCTATATTTTTATCAAAAATCCTTTTAAGTTAGATTACATATCTTTGGTGTGTAATATCCCGAAGAAATCTGTTAATGCTTTTAGTTGTCGTCCTATCTGTTAGAGTATCTGAGAGGTAAATCAGGAGTCTTCCGCAGATCCTGTGTGGACCATTCGCTCCAATCCCTTTGAATCTTTGAGACCTCGAACGGTTTTCTTTGATGCAAAAGTTTATTTCCCCCTACAAACTCTAGAGTGGTGATTTTTGGGAGAATAACATCATTTGGTATCAGAGCACACTCTTTGAGTTTGATAATGTATTTTTTATGTTTTTGTTATCAGTCTTCTCCTCTTGTCATTTTCTTTTCATCTTCCATCTTTCACCTCTCTTTTTCTTTTTCTTTTTATTTTTTCCTTTCTTTATTTATTTTCCTTTATTACAACAAAAAGAGAGAAAAAGAGCAAAAAAAAAAAAAGAGAAAAAAAACACAAATCTGGTGGTTTTGCAGTTTTTAAATTCAGTCTTGATCATTTGTTTTTAAAAGTTTATGTCCAAATTGTTTTTTCTATAAAGAGCAAGATTTGAGGACAAATCTTTTTCAACTGAGGGAGTATGATATGATCATGAGAAGCTTAGAACAGTGCGTGCACTGATCGAATCGTAAATACTCAGTCATGATGATTCAGTGCATGAAATTACTTGGAGAAATGTGCTCAGCCAATCACGGAGCTCCTCGAAGAAGATATCAATCAAATGGAGTTCGGATGAAGGAGTTATGCAATTACAAATTATGTGATCTCCAGTGTACCGGATTTAGACAATGGACGTCATGTTATTGAAAGGATTCCGACCAGGCCAGAATGAACTAAGCTACAAACCGACTAATTCTACAATCTTGATCAATCAGAGAAGCCCAGAAAAGTGATTCAGCCCAAAAACAATCAAAGAAGATCAATTTTCGTCCATAGCAACACTACATTTAATTATGTCTATTTCTCTCTCTTACATGGCACTTTAGAGCTGGGATTTCATCTCCTAGATGCTCTGCATATTTAGCAACTATTATGGACGACATTGTTTGTATTTCCTCTATAATAGAGGCTTCCCTTATATTAAAAAAATCAATCTATCTTTTTTATCACAAAATCACTTTTAAGTTAGATCATCTCTTCGTGTGTAATCTCCGAAGAAATCCTTAATGCTTTTTAGTGTGTAATATCTGAGAGTATTGAGAGGTAAATCAGGAGTCTTCCGCAGCTCCTGTGTGACCATTCACTCCACATCCTTTGATCTTTGAGACCTTCACGGTTTCTTGATGCAAATTTTATCCCCCTACCAACTCTAGGGGAAGTGCTGATTTTTGGGAGTATCACATTATTTGGTATCAGAGCACACTCTTGAGTTTGATATTTTATTTTTTATGTTTTTGTTATCATCTTCTCATCTTGTCATTTTCTTTCATCTTCTATCTTTCACTCTCTCTTTTCTTTTTCTTTTATTTTTCTTTATTTATTTTCCTTTATTAAACAAAAAGAGAGAAAAAGAGCAAAAACAAAAAGAGAGAAAAAAACACAAATCTGGTGGTTTTGCAGTTTTTAAATTCAGTCTTGATCATTTGTTTTAAAAGTTTATGTCCAAATTCTTCTTTCTATAAAGAGCAAGATTTGAGGACAAATCTTTTCAAGAGAGGGAGTATGATATGCTACATGAGAAAGCATTAGGACATGCGTGCACTGATCGAATCGTAAACACTCAGTCATGATGATTCAGTGCATCAAATTACTTGGAGAATGTGCTCAGCTCAATCACGGAGCTCCTCGAAGAAGAATCAAATCAAATGGAGTTCGGATGAAGGAGTTATGCAATTTTACAAATTATGTGATATCCAGTGTACCGGATTTAGACATAGACGCATTTATTGAAAGCATTCCGGACCAGGCCAGGAATGAACTAAGCTACAAACCGACATTCATTCTACAATCTTGATAAATCAGAGAAAGCCCAGAAAAGTGATTCAGTCCCAAAAACAATTAAAGAATATCAATTTTTGTCCATAGCAACAACTACATTTAATTTATGTCTATTTCTCTCTCTTAGGCATGCACTTTAGCAGCTGGGATTTCATCTTCCTAGATGCTCTGCATGTTTAGCAACTATTATGGACGGACATTGTTGTATTTCCTCTATAAATAGAGGCTCCCTTATATTCAAAAAATAAACCTATGATCTTTTTTATCAAAAATCCTTTTAAGTTAAGATTTCATCTATTTGGTGTGTAATATCTGAAGAAATCCTTAATGCTTTTAGTGTGTAATATCTGAGAGTATTGAGAGGTAACTCAGGAGTCTTCTGCAGCTCCTTGTGTGTACCATTCGCTCCACATCCTTTGATCTTTGATACGCTCACGAGGTTTCTTTAATGCAAATTTTATTCCCCTACCACTCCAGAGTGCTGATTTTTGGGAGAATCAACATCATTTGGTATCAGAGCACACTCTTGAGTTTGATAGTTTATTTTTTTATGTTTTGTTATCGATCTTCTCTCATCTTGTCATTTTTTCTTTCATCTTCTATCTTTCACCCCTTCTCTTTTTCTTTTTCTTTTTATTTTTTTTTCTTATTTATTTTCCTTTATTAAACCAAAAGAGAGAAAAAAGAGCAAAAAAAATGAGAGAAAAAAATACAAATCTGGTGGTTTTGCAGTTTTTAAATTCACTCTTGATCTTTTGTTTTATAAGTTTATGTCCAAATTGTTCTATCTATAAAGAGCAAGATTTGAGGACAAATCTTTTTCAAGAGAGGGAGTATGATATGATCATGAGAAGCCTTAGGGACATAGTGCACTGATCGAATCGTAAAATACTCAATCACGATGATTCATTGCATGAAATTACTTGAGCATGTGCTCAGCTCAATCACGGAGCTCCTCGTAGAAGAATCAAATCAAATGGAGTTCGGATGAAGGAGTTATTGCAATTTACAAATTAGGTGATCTCCAGTGTACCGGATTTAGACAATGGACGCAGTTATTGAAGGATTCCGACCCGGCCAGAATGAACTAACTAAGCTACAACCGACTCATTCTACAATCTTGATCCATCAGAGAAGCCCAGGCAAAGTGGATTCGCCCAAAAACAATCAAAGAATATCAATTTTCGTCCATAGCAACAAACTACATTTAATTATGTCTATTTCTCTCTCTACATGCACTTTAGAGTTGGGATTTTATCTTCCTAGATGCTCTGCATGTTTAGGCAACTATTATGACGAACATTGTTGTATTTTCACTATAAATAGAGGCTCTCTTTTATTAAAATATCAATCTATCGTTTTTATCAAAAATCCTTTTAAGTTAGATTCATCTCTTTTGGTGTGTAATCATCTGAAGAAATAAAACACTTAATGCTTTTTAGTGTGTAATGTCTGAGAGTATTGAGAGGTAAGTTCAGGAGTCTTCCGCAGCTCCTGTGTGACCATTTGCTCCACATCCTTTGATCTGTGAGACACTCACGGTTTCTTTGATGCAAATTTTATCCCCCTACCAACTCTAGAGTGCTGATTTTTGGGAGAATCACATCATTTGGTATCAAAGCACACTCTTGAGTTTGATATTTTATTTTTTTATTTATTTTTAGTTATCATCTTCTCATCTTGTCATTTTCTTTTATCTTCTATCAAAAGTTCACCTTCTTTTTTCTTTTTTCTTTTTATTTATCTTTATTTATTTTCCTTTATTAACAAAAAAGAGGAAAAAGAGCAAAAAAAAATTTTTTTTTTGAGAAAAAACACAAATCTGGTGTTTTTGCAGTTTTTAAATTCATTCTTGATCATTTGTTTTAAAAGTTTATGTCCAAATTGTTCTTTTCTATAAAGAGCAAGATTTGAGGACAAATCTTTTTCAGAGAGGGAGTATGATTATGATCATGAGAAGCATTAGGACATGCGTGCACTGATCGAATCGTAAATCTCAATCACGAGGATTCAGTGCATAAAATTTACTTGGAGAATGTGCTCAGCTCATCACGGAGCTCCTCGAAAGAAGAATCAAAATCAAATGGAGTTCGGATGAAGGAGTTATACAATTTACAAATTAGGTGATCTCCAGTGTAACCGGATTTAGGACACATAGACGCATTTATTGAAAGATTCCGACCAGGCCAGAATGAACTAAGCTACAAACCGACTCATTCTACAATCTTGGATAAATCAGAGAAGCCCAGCAAAGTGGATTCAGCCCAAAAACAATTAAAGAATATCAATTTTTTTGTCCATAGCAACAACTACATTTAATTATGTCTATTTCTCTCTCTTACATGCACTTTAGAGTTGGTGGGATTTCATCTTCCTAGATGCTCTGCAGTTTAGCAACTATTATGGACGACATTGTTGTATTTCCACTATAAATAGAGGCGCCCTTTTATTTAAAAAAATCAATCTATCGTTTTATCAAAAATCCTTTTAAGTTAGATTCATCTCTTTGGTGTGTAATATCCGAAGAAATCCTTATGCTTTTAGTGTGTAATATCTGAGAGTATTGAGAGAGTAAATCAGGAGTCTTCCGCAGCTCCTGTGTGACCATTTCGCTCCACATCCTTTGATCTGTGAGACCTCACGGTTTCTTTGATGCAAATTTTATCCCCCTAACCAACTCTAGAGTGCTGATTTTTGGGAGAATCACATCATTTGGTATCAAAGCACACTCTTGAGTTTGATATTTTATTTTTTTATTTTTGTTTATCATCTTCTCATCTTGTTATTTTCTTTCATCTTCTATCTTTCACCTTCTCCTTTTCTTTTTTCTTTTTTTTTTTTCTTTTATTTATTTTCCTTTATTAAACAAAAAGAGATAAAAAAGAGCAAAAAAAAAAGAGAGAAAAAAAACAAATCTGGTGGTTTTGCAGTTTTTAAAATTCAGTCTAGATCATTTGTTTTAATAGTTTATGTCCAAATTGATTCTTTCTATAAAGAGCAAGATTTTGAGGACAAATCTTTTTCAAAAGAGAGAGTATGATATGATCATGAGAAGCATTAGGATATGCGTGCACTGATCGAATCGTAAATACTCAATCATGCTGATTCAGTGCATGAAATTACTTGGAGAATGTGCTCAGCTCAATCACGGAGCTCGTCGAAGAAGAATCAAATCAAATGGAGTTCGGATGAAGGAGTTATGCAATTTACAAATTATGTGATCTCCAGTGTACCGGATTTAGACATGGACGCATTTATTTAAAGGATTCCGACCAGGCTAGAATGAACTAAGCTACAAACCGACTCATTCTACCAATCTTGATCAATCAGAAGCCCCAGAAAAGTGGATTCAGCCCAAAAAAATCAAAGAAGATCAATTTTCGTCCATAGCAACAACTACATTTAATTATGTCTATTTCTCTCTCTTACATGCACTTTAGAGTTGGGATTTTATCTTCCTAGATGCTCTGCATGTTTAGCAACTATTATGGACGACATTGTTGTATTTTCACTATAAATAGAGGCTCTCTTTTATTAAAATATCAATCTATCGTTTTATCAAAAATCCTTTTAAGTTAGATTCATCTCTTTGGTGTGTAATATCTGAAGAAATCCTTAATGCTTTTAGTGTGTAATATCTGAGAGTATTGAGAGGTAAGTCAGGAGTCTTCCGCAGCTCCTGTGTGACCATTCGCTCCACATCCTTTGATCTGTGAGACCACTCACCCCTTCCCCCCCTCCCTCCCCCCCCCCCCCCCCCGGTTTCTTTGATGCAAATTTTATCTCCCTACCAACTCTAGAGTGCTGATTTTTGGGAGAATCACATCATT
This sequence comes from Thlaspi arvense, assembly GCA_911865555.2. Taxonomy (NCBI): domain Eukaryota; kingdom Viridiplantae; phylum Streptophyta; class Magnoliopsida; order Brassicales; family Brassicaceae; genus Thlaspi; species Thlaspi arvense. Next base: position 25,004,280 of record OU466858.1, on the reverse strand, counting down.
TGGTATCAAAGCACACTCTTGAGTTTGATATTTTATTTTTTTATTTTTAGTTATCATCTTTTCATCTTGTCATTTTCTTTCATCTTCTATCTTTCACCTTCTCTTTTTTCTTTTTCATTTTTATTTATCTTTATTTATTTTCCTTTATTAAACAAAAAGAGAGAAAAAGAGCAAAAAAAAAGAGAGAAAAAACACAAATCTGGTGGTTTTGCAGTTTTTAAATTCATTCTTGATCATTTGTTTTAAAAGTTTATCTCCAAATTGTTCTTTCTATAAAGAGCAAGATTTGAGGACAAATCTTTTTCAAGAGAGGGAGTATGATATGTTCATGAGAAGCATTAGGACATGCGTGCACTGATCGAATCGTAAATACTCAATCACGAGGATTCAGTGCATAAAATTACTTGGAGAATGTGCTCAGCTCAATCACGGAGCTCCTCGAAGAAGAATCAAATCAAATGGAGTTCGGATGAAGGAGTTATACAATTTACAAATTAGGTGATCTCCAGTGTACCGGATTTAGACATAGACGCATTTATTGAAAGATTCCGACCAGGCCAGAATGAACTAAGCTACAACCGACTCATTCTACAATCTTGATAAATCAGAGAAGCCCAGCGAAAGTGGATTCAGCCCAAAAAACTATTATTAAAAAATATCAATTTTTGTCCATAGCAACAACTACATTTAATTATGTCTATTTCTCTCTCTTATATGCACTTTAGAGTTGGGATTTCATCTTCCTAGATGCTCTGCATGTTTAGCAACTATTATGGACGACATTGTTGTATTTCCACTATAAATAGAGGCTCCCTTTTATTAAAAAAATCAATCTATCGTTTTATCAAAAATCCTTTTAAGTTAGATTCATCTCTTTGGTGTGTAATATCTGAAGAAATCCTTAATGCTTTTAGTGTGTAATATCTGAGAGTATTGAGAGGTAAATCAGGAGTCTTCCGCAGCTCCTGTGTGACCATTCGCTCCACATCCTTTGATCTGTGAGACCTCACGGTTTCTTTGATGCAAATTTTATCCCCCTACCAACTCTAGAGTGCTGATTTTTGGGAGAATCACATCATTTGGTATCAAAGCACACTCTTGAGTTTGATATTTTATTTTTTTATTTTTAGTTATCATCTTCTCATCTTGTTATTTTCTTTCATCTTCTATCTTTCACCTTCTCCTTTTCTTTTTCTTTTTATTTTTCATTATTTATTTTCCTTTATTAAACAAAAAGAGATAAAAAGAGCAAAAAAAAAAGAGAGAAAAAAAAACAAATCTGGTGGTTTTGCAGTTTTTAAATTCAGTCTTGATCATTTGTTTTAATAGTTTATGTCCAAATTGTTTTTTCTATAAAGAGCAAAATTTGAGGACAAATCTTTTTCAAGAGAGAGAGTATGATATGATCATGAGAAGCATTAGGACATGCGTGCACTGATCGAATCGTAAATACTCAATCATGCTGATTCAGTGCATGAAATTACTTGGAGAATGTGCTCAGCTCAATCACGGAGCTCGTCGAAGAAGAATCAAATCAAATGGAGTTCGGATGAAGGAGTTATGCAATTTACAAATTATGTGATCTCCAATGTACCGGATTTAGACATGGACGCATTTATTAAAGGATTCCGACCAGGCTAGAATGAACTAAGCTACAAACCGACTCATTCTACAATCTTGATCAATCAGAAGCCCAGAAAAGTGGATTCAGCCCAAAAACAATCAAAGAAGATCAATTTTCGTCCATAGCAACAACTACATTTAATTATGTCTATTTCTCTCTCTTACATGCACTTTAGAGTTGGGATTTCATCTTCCTAGATGCTCTGCATGTTTAGCAACAATTATGGACGACATTGTTGTATTTCCTCTATAAATAGAGGCTCTCTTTTATTAAAAAAATCAATCTATCTTTTTATTAAAAATCCTTTTAAGTTAGATTCATCTCTTTGGTGTGTAATATCCGAAGAAATCCTTAATGCTTTTAGTGTGTAATATCTGAGAGTATTGAGAGGTAAATCAGGAGTCTTCCGCAGCTCCTGTGTTACTATTCGCTCCACATCCTTTGATCTTTGAGACCTCACGGTTTCTTTGATGCAAATTTTATCCCCCTACCAACTCTAGAGTGCTGATTTTTGGGAGAATTACATCATTTGGTATCAGAGCACACTCTTGAGTTTGATATTTTATTTTTTTATTTTTTGTTATCATATTCTCATCTTGTCATTTTCTTTCATCTTCTATCTTTCACCTTCTCTTTTTCTTTTTCTTTTTATTTTTCTTTATTTATTTTTCTTTATTAAACAAAAAGAGAAAAAAAGAGCAAAAGAAAAGTGAGAAAAAAAAAACAAATCTGGTGGTTTTGCAGTTTTTAAATTCAGTCTTGATCATTTGTTTTAAAAGTTTATGTCCAAATTGTTCTTTCTATAAAGAGCAAGATTTGAGGACAAATCTTGCTCAAGAGAGGGAGTATGATATGATCATGAGAAGCATTAGGACATGCGTGCACTGATCGAATCGTAAATACTCAATCATGATGATTCAGTGCATGAAATTACTTGGAGAATGTGCTCAGCTCAATCACGGAGCTCCTCGAAGAAGAATCAAATCAAATGGAGTTCGGATGAAGGAGTTATGCAATTTACAAATTATGTGATCTCCAGTGTACCGGATTTAGACATGGACGCATTTATTGAAGGATTCCGACCAGGCCAGAATGAACTAAGCTACAAACCGACTCATTCTACAATCTTGATCAATCACAGAAGCCCAGCAAAGTGGATTCAGCCCAAAAACAATCAAAGAAGATCAATTTTCGTCCATAGCAACAACTACATTTAATTATGTCTATTTCTCTCTCTTACATGCACTTTAGAGTTGGGATTTCATCTTCCTAGATGCTCTGCATGTTTAGCAACTATTATGGACGACATTGTTGTATTTCCTCTATAAATAGACGCTCCTTTTTATTAAAAAAATCAATCTATCTTTTTATCAAAAATCCTTTTAAGTTAGATTCATCTATTTGGTGTGTAATATCTGAAGAAATCCTTAATGCTTTTAGTGTGTAATATCTGAGAGTATTGAGAGGTAAATCAGGAGTCTTCCGCAGCTCCTGTGTGACCATTTCGCTCTACATCCTTTGATCTGTGAGACCTCACGGTTTCTTTGATGCAAATTTTATCCCCCTACCAACTCTAGAGTGCTGATTTTTGGGAGAATCACATCATTTGGTATCAAAGCACACTCTTGAGTTTGATATTTTATTTTTTTATTTTTAGTTATCATCTTCTCATCTTGTTATTTTCTTTCATCTTCTATCTTTCACCTTCTCTTTTTCTTTTTCTTTTTATTTTTCTTTATTTATTTTCCTTTATTAAACAAAAAGAGATAAAAAGAGCAAAAAAAAAGAGAGAAAAAAAAAACAAATCTGGTGGTTTTGCAGTTTTTAAATTCAGTCTTGATCATTTGTTTTAAAAGTTTATGTCCAAATTGTTCTTTCTATAAAGAGCAAGATTTGAGGACAAATCTTTTTCAAGAGAGGGAGTATGATATGATCATGAGAAGCATTAGGACATGCGTGCATTGATCGAATCGTAAATACTCAATCATGATGATTCAGTGCATAAAATTACTTGGAGAATGTGCTCAGCTCAATCACGGAGCTCCTCGAAGAAGAATCAAATCAAATGGAGTTCGGATGAAGGAGTTATGCAATTTACAAATTATGTGATCTCCAGTGTACCGGATTTAGACATGGACGCATTTATTGAAGGATTCCGACCAGGCCAGAATGAACTAAGCTACAAACCTACTAATTCTACAATCTTGATCAATCAGAGAAGCCCAGTAAAGTGGAATCAACCCAAAAACAATCAAAGAAGATCAATTTTTGTCCATAGCAACAACTACATTTAATTATGTTTATTTCTCTCTCTTACATGCACTTTAGAGTTGGGATTTCATCTTCCTAGATGCTCTGCATGTTTAGCAACTAATATGGACGACATTGTTGTATTTCTTCTATAAATAGAGGCTCCCTTTTATTAAAAAAATCAATCTATCTTTTTATCAAAAATCCTTTTAAGTTAGATTCATCTCTTTGGTGTGTAATATCTGAAGAAATCCTTAATGCTTTTAGTGTGTAATATCTGAGAGTATTGAGAGGTAAATCAGGAGTCTTCCGCAGCTCCTGTGTGACCATTCGCTCCACATCCTTTGATCTTTGAGACCTCACGGTTTCTTTGATGCAAATTTTATCCCCCTACCAACTCTAGTGTGCTGATTTTTGGGAGAATCACATCATTTGGTATCAGAGCACACTCTTGAGATTGATATTTTATTTTTTATGTTTTGTTATCATTTTCTCATCTTGTCATTTTCTTTCATCTTCTATCTTTCACCTTCTCTTTTTCTTTTTCTTTTTATTTTTCTTTATTTATTTTCCTTTATTAAACAAAAAGAGAGAAAAAGAGCAAAAAAAAAAGAGAGAAAAAAACAAATCTAGTGGTTTTGCAGTTTTTAAATTCAGTTTTGATCATTTGTTTTAAAAGTTTATGTCCAAATTGTTCTTTCTATAAAGAGCAAGATTTGAGGACAAATCTTTTTCAAGAGAGGGAGTATGATATGATCATGAGAAGCATTAGGACATGCGTGCACTGATCAAATCGTGAATACTCAATCATGATGATTCAGTGCATGAAATTACTTGGAGAATGTGCTCAGCTCAATCACGGAGCTCCTCGAAGAAGAATCAAATCAAATGGAGTTCGGATGAAGGAGTTATGAAATTTACAAATTATGTGATCTCCAGTGTACCGGATTTAGACATGGACGCATTTATTGAAGGATTCCGACCAGGCCAGAATGAACTAAGCTACAAACCAACTAATTCTACAATCTTGATCAATCAGAGAAGCCCAGCAAAGTGGATTCAGCCCAAAAACAATCAAAGAAGATCAATTTTCGTCCATAGCAACAACTACATTTAATTATGTTTATTTCTCTCTCTTACATGCACTTTAGAGTTGAGATTTCATCTTCCTAGATGCTCTGCATGTTTAGCAACTATTATAGACGATATTGTTGTATTTCCTCTATAAATAGAGGCTCCCTTTTATTAAAAAAACCAATCTATCTTTTTATCAAAAATCCTTTTAAGTTAGATTCATCTCTTTGGTGTGTAATATCTGAAGAAATCCTTAATGCTTTTAGTGTGTAATATCTGAGAGTATTGAGAGGTAAATCAGGAGTCTTCCGCAGCTCCTGTGTGACCATTTGCTCCACATCCTTTGATCTTTGAGACCTCACGATTTCTTTGATGCAAATTTTATCCCCCTACCAACTTTAGAGTGGTGATTTTTGGAAGACTCACATCATTTGGTATCAGAGCACACTCTTGAGTTTGATATTTTATTTTTTATGTTTTGTTATCATCTTCTCATCTTGTCATTTTCTTTCATCTTCTATCTTTCACCTTCTCTTTTTCTTTTTCTTTTTATTTTTCTTTATTTATTTTCCTTTATTAAACAAAAAGAGAGAAAAAGAGCAAAAAAAAAAAGAGAGAAAAAAACAAATCTGGTGCTTTTGCAGTTTTTAAATTCAGTCTTGATCATTTGTTTTAAAAGTTTATGTCCAAATTGTTCTTTCTATAAAGAGCAAGATTTGAGGACAAATCTTTTTCAAGAGAGGGAGTATGATATGATCATGAGAAGCATTAGGACATGCGTGCACTGATCAAATCGTGAATACTCAATCATGATGATTCAGTGCATGAAATTACTTGGAGAATGCTCTCAGCTCAATCACGGAGCTCCTCGAAGAAGAATCAAATAAAATGGAGTTCGGATGAAGGAGTTATGCAATTTACAAATTATGGGATCTCCAGTGTACCGGATTTAGACATGGACGCATTTATTGAAGGATTCCGACCAGGCCAGAATGAACTAAGCTACAAACCGACTCATTCTACAATCTTGATCAATCAGAGAAGCCCAGCAAAGTGGATTCAGCCTAAAAACAATCAAAGAAGATCAATTTTCGTCCATAGCAACAATTACATTTAATTATGTCTATTTCTCTCTCTTACATGCACTTTAGAGTTGGGATTTCATCTTCCTAGATGCTCTGCATGTTTAGCAACTATTATGGACGACATTATTGTATTTCGTCTATAAATAGAGGCTCATTTTTATTAATAAAATCAATCTATCTTTTTATCAAAAATCCTTTTAAGTTAGATTCATCTCTTTGGTGTGTAATATCCGAAGAAATCCTTAATGCTTTTAGTGTGTAGTATCTGAGAGTATTGAAAGGTAAATAAGGAGTCTTCCGCAGCTCCTGTGTGACCATTCGCTCCACATCCTTTGGTCTTTGAGACCTCACGGTTTCTTTGATGCAAATTTTATCCCCCTACCAACTCTAGAGTGGTGATTTTTGGGAGAATCACATCATTTGGTATCAGAGCACACTCTTGAGTTTGATATTTTAATTTTTATGTTTTGTTATCATCTTCTCATTTTGTCGTTTTCTTTCATCTTCTATCTTTCACCTTCTCTTTTTCTTTTTCTTTTTATTTTTCTTTATTTATTTTCTTTTATTAAACAAAAAGAGAGAAAAAGAGCAAAAAAAAAGAGAGGAAAAAACACAAATCTGGTGGTTTTGCAGTTTTTAAATTCAGTCTTGATCATTTGTTTTAAAAGTTTATGTCCAAATTTTTCTTTCTATAAAGAACAAGATTTGAGGACAAATCTTTTTCAAGAGAGGGAGTATGATATGATCATGAGAAGCATTAGGACATACGTGCACTGATCGAATCGTAAATACTCAATCACGATAATTCAGTGCATGAAATTACTTGAGCATTTGCTCAGCTCAATCACAGAGCTCCTCGAAGAAGAATCAAATCAAATGGTGTTCGGATGAAGGAGTTATGCAATTTACAAATTAGGTGATCTCCAGTGTACCGGATTTAGACATGGACGCATTTATTGAAAGATTCCGACCAGACCAGAATGAACTAAGCTACAAACCGACTCATTCTACAATCTTGATCAATCAGAGAATCCCAGCAAAGTGGATTCAGCCCAAAAACAATCAAAGAAGATCAATTTTCGTCCATAGCAACAACTACATTTAATTATGTCTATTTCTCTCTCTTACATGCACTTTAGAGTTGGGATTTCATCTTCCTAGATGCTCTGCATGTTTAGCAACTATTATGGACGACATTGTTTTATTTCCTCTATAAATAGAGGCTCCCTTTTATTAAAAAAACCAATCTATCTTTTTATCAAAAATCCTTTTAAGTTAGATTCATCTCTTTGGTGTGTAATATCTGAAGAAATCCTTAATGCTTTTAGTGTGTAATATCTGAGAGTATTGAGAGGTAAATCAGGAGCCTTCCGCAGCTCCTGTATGACCATTCGCTCCACATCTTTTGATCTTTGAGACCTCACGGTTTCTTTGATGCAAATTTTATCCCCCTACCAACTCTAGAGTGCTGATTTTTGGGAGAATCACATCATTTGGTATCAGAGCACACTCTTGAGTTTGATATTTTATTTTTTATGTTTTGTTATCATCTTCTCATCTTGTCATTTTCTTTCATCTTCTATCTTTCACCTTCTCTTTTTCTTTTTCTTTTTATTTTTCTTTATTTATTTTCCTTTATTAAACAAAAAGAGAGAAAAAGAGCAAAAAAAAAAGAGAGAAAAAAAACAAATCTGGTGGTTTTGCAGTTTTTAAATTCAGTCTTGATCATTTGTTTTAAAAGATTATGTCCAAATTGTTCTTTCTATAAAGAGCAAGATTTGAGGACAAATCTTTTTCAAGAGAGAGAGTATGATATGATCATGAGAAGCATTAGGACATGCGTGCACTGATCGAATCGTAAATACTCAATCATGATGATTCAGTGCATGAAATTACTTGGCAAATGTGCTCAGATCAATCACGGAGCTCCTCGAAGAAGAATCAAATAAAATAGAGTTCGGATGAAGGAGTTATGTAATTTACAAATTAGGTGATCTCCAGTGTACCGGATTTAGACATGGACGCATTTATTGAAAGATTCCGACCAGGCCAGAATGAACTAAGCTACAAACCGACTCATTCTACAATCTTGATCAATCAGAGAAGCCCAGCAAAGTGGATTCAGCCCAAAAACAATCAAAGAAGATCAATTTTCGTCCATAGCAACAACTACATTTAATTATGTCTATTTCTCTCTCTTACATGCACTTTAGAGTTGGGATTTCATCTTCCTAGATGCTCTGCATGTTTAGCAACTATTATGGACGACATTGTTGTATTTCCTCTATAAATAGAGGCTCCCTTTTATTAAAAAAATCAATCTATCTTTTTATCAAAAATCCTTTTAAGTTAGATTCATCTCTTTGGTGTGTAATATCCGAAGAAATCCTTAATGCTTTTAGTGTGTAATATCTGAGAGTATTGAGAGGTAAATCAGGAGTCTTCCGCAGCTCCTGTGTGACCATTCGCTCCACATCCTTTGATCTTTGAGACCTCACTGTTTCTTTGATGCAAATTTTATCCCCCTACCAACTCTAGAGTGGTGATTTTTGGGAGAATCACATCATTTGGTATCAGAGCACACTCTTGAGTTTGATATTTTATTTTTTATTTTTTGTTATCATCTTCTCATCTTGTCATTTTCTTTCATCTTCTATCTTTCACCTTCTCTTTTTCTTTTTCTTTTTATTTTTCTTTATTTATTTTCCTTTATTAAACAAAAAGAGAGAAAAAGAGCAAAAAAAAAGAGAAAAAAACAAATCTGGTGGTTTTGCAGTTTTTAAATTCAGTCTTGATTATTTGTTTTATAAGTTTATGTCCAAATTGTTCTTTCTATAAAGAGCAAGATTTGAGGACAAATCTTTTTCAAGAGAGGGAGTATGATGTGATCATGAGAAGCATTAGGAAATGTTTGCACTAATCGAATTGTAAATACTCAATCACGATGATTCAGTACATAAAATTTCTTGGAGAATGTGCTCAGCTCAATCACGGAGCTCCTCGAAGAAGAATCAAATCAAATGGAGTTCGGATGAAGGAGTTATGCAATTTACAAATTAGGTAATCTCCAGTGTACCGGATTTAGACATGAACGCATTTATTGAAGGATTCCGACCAGGCCAGAATGAACTAAGCTACAAACCGACTCATTCTACAATCTTGATCAATCAGAGAAGCCCAGCAAAGTGGATTCAGCTCAAAAACAATCAAAGAAGATCAATTTTCGTCTTTAGCAACAACTACATTTAATTATGTTTATTTCTCTCTCTAACATGCACTTTAGAGTTGGGATTTCATTTTCCTAGATGCTCTGCATGTTTAGCAACTATTATGGACGACATTCTTGTATTTCCTCTATAAATAGAGGATCCCTTTTATTAAAAAAATCAATCTATCTTTTTATCAAAAATCCTTTTAAGTTAGATTCATCTCTTTGGTGTGTAATATCCGAAAAAATCATTAATGCTTTTAGTGTGTAATATCTGAGAGTATTGAGAGGTAAATCAGGAGTCTTCCGCAGCTCCTGTGTGACCATTCGCTCCACATCCTTTGATCTTTGAGACCTCACGGTTTCTTTGATGTAAATTTTATCCCCCTACCAACTCTAGAGTGCTGATTTTTGGGAGAATCACATCATTTGGTATCAGAGCACACTCTTGAGTTTGATATTTTATTTTTTTATTTTTTGTTATCATCTTCTCATCTTGTCATTTTCTTTCATCTTCTATGTTTCACCTTCTCTTTTTCTTTTTCTTTTTATTTTTCTTTATTTATTTTTCTTTATTAAACAAAAAGAGAGAAGAAGAGCAAAAAAAAAAGAGAAAAAAAACAAATCTGGTGGTTTTGCAGTTTTTAAATTCAGTCTTGATCATTTGTTTTATAAGTTTATGTCCAAATTGTTCTTTCTATAAAGAGCAAGATTTGAGGACAAATCTTTTTCAAGAGAGGGAGTATGATATGATCATGAGAAGCATTAGGACATGCGTGCACTGATCGAATCGTAAATACTCAATCACGATGATTCAGTGCATGAAATTACTTGAGCATTTGCTCAGCTCAATCACGGAGCTCCTCGAAGAAGAATCAAATCAAATGGTGTTCGGATGAAGGAGTTATGCAATTTACAAATTAGGTGATCTCCAAGGTACCGGATTTAGACATGGACGCATTTATTGAAGGATTCCGACCAGGCCAGAATGAACTAAGCTATAAACCGACTCATTCTACAATCTTGATCAATCACAGAAGCCCAGCAAAGTGGATTCAGCCCAAAAACAATCAAAGAAGATCAGTTTTCGTCTATAGCAACAACTACATTTAATTATGTTTATTTCTTTCTCTTACATGCACTTTAGAGTTGGGATTTCATTTTCCTAGATGCTCTGCATGTTTAGCAACTATTATGGACGACATTCTTGTATTTCCTCTATAAATAGAGGCTCCCTTTTATTAAAAAAATCAATCTATCTTTTTATCAAAAATCCTTTTAAGTTAGATTCATCTCTTTGGTGTGTAATATCCGAAGAAATCATTAATGCTTTTAGTGTGTAATATCTGAGAGTATTGAGAGGTAAATCAGGAGTCTTCCGCAGCTCATGTGTGACCATTCGCTCCACATCCTTTGATTTTTGAGACCTCACGGTTTCTTTGATGCAAATTTTATCCCCCTACCAACTCTAGAGTGCTGATTTTTGGGAGAATCACATCATTTGGTATCAGAGCACACTCTTGAGTTTGATATTTTATTTTTTATTTTTTGTTATCATCTTCTCATCTTGTCATTTTCTTTCATCTTCTATCTTTCACCTTCTCTTTTTCTTTTTCTTTTTATTTTTCTTTATTTATTTTCCTTTATTAAACAAAAAGAGAGAAAAAGAGCAAAAAAAAAGAGAGAAAAAAAACAAATCTGGTGGTTTTACAGTTTTTAAATTCAGTCTTGATCATTTGTGTTAAAAGTTTATATCCAAATTGTTCTTTCTATAAAGAGCAAGATTTGAGGACAAATCTTTTTCAAGAGAGGGAGTATGATATGATCATGAGAAGCATTAGGACATGCGTGCACTGATCGAATCGTAAATACTCAATCACGATGATTCAGTGCATTAAATAACTTGTGGAATGTGCTCAGCTAAATCACGGAGCTCCTCGAAGAAGAATCAAATCAAATGGAGTTCGGATGAAGGAGTTATGCAATTTACAAATTAGGTAATCTCCAGTGTATCGGATTTAGACATGAAGGCATTTATTGAAGGATTCCGACCAGGCCAGAATGAACTAAGCTACAAACCGACTCATTCTACAATCTTGATCAATCACAGAAGCCCAGCAAAGTGGATTCAGCCCAAAAACAATCAAAGAAGATCAATTTTCGTCTATAGCAACAACTACATTTAATTATGTCTATTTCTCTCTCTTACATGCACTTTAGAGTTGGGATTTCATCTTCCTAGATGCTCTGCATGTTTAGCAACTATTATGGACGACATTATTGTATTTTCTCTATAAATAGAGGCTCCCTTTTATTAAAAAAATCAATATATCTTTTTATCGAAAATCCTTTTAAGTTAGATTCATCTCTTTGGTGTGTAATATCCGAAGAAATCCTTAATGCTTTTAGTGTGTAATATCTGAGAGTATTGAGAGGTAAATCAGGAGTCTTCCGCATCTCCTGTGTGACCATTCGCTCCACATCCTTTGATCTTTGAGACCTCACGGTTTCTTTGATGCAAATTTTATCCCCCTACCAACTCTAGAGTGCTAATTTTTGGGAGAATCACATCATTTGGTATCAGAGCACACTCTTGAGTTTGATATTTTATTTTTTATTTTTTGTTATCATCTTCTCATCTTGTCATTTTCTTTCATCTTCTATCTTTCACCTTCTCTTTTTCTTTTTCTTTTTATTTTTCTTTATTTATTTTCCTTTATTAAACAAAAAGAGAGAAAAAGAGTAAAAAAAAAGAGAGAGAAAAAAAAACAAATCTGGTGGTTTTGCAGTTTTTAAATTCAGTCTTGATCATTTGTGTTAAAAGTTTATATCCAAATTGTTCTTTCTATAAAGAGCAAGATTTGAGGACAAATCTTTTTCAAGAGAGGGAGTATGATATGATCATGAGAAGCATTAGGACATACGTGCACTGATCGAATCGTAAATACTCAATCATGATGATTCAGTGCATGAAATTACTTGGCAAATGTGCTCAGATCAATCACGGAGCTCCTCGAAGAAGAATCAAATAAAATGGAGTTCGGATGAAGGAGTTATGTAATTTACAAATTAGGTGATCTCCAGTGTACCGGATTTAGACATGGACGCATTTATTGAAAGATTCCGACCAGGCCAGAATGAACTAAGCTACAAACCGACTCATTCTACAATCTTGATCAATCAGAGAAGCCCAGCAAAGTGGATTCAGCCCAAAAATAATCAAAGAAGATCAATTTTCGTCCATAGCAACAACTACATTTAATTATGTCTATTTCTCTCTCTTACATGCACTTTAGAGTTGGGATTTCATCTTCCTAGATGCTCTGCATGTTTAGCAACTATTATGGACGACATTGTTGTATTTCCTCTATAAATAGAGGCTCCCTTTTATTAAAAAAATCAATCTATCTTTTTATCAAAAATCCTTTTAAGTTAGATTCATCTCTTTGGTGTGTAATATCCGAAGAAATCCTTAATGCTTTTAGTGTGTAATATCTGAGAGTATTGAGAGGTAAATCAGGAGTCTTCCGCAGCTCCTGTGTGACCATTCGCTCCACATCCTTTGATCTTTGAGACCTCACTGTTTCTTTGATGCAAATTTTATCCCCTTACCAACTCTAGAGTGGTGATTTTTGGGAGAATCACATCATTTGGTATCAGAGCACACTCTTGAGTTTGATATTTTATTTTTTATTTTTTGTTATCATCTTCTCATCTTGTCATTTTCTTTCATCTTCTATCTTTCACCTTCTCTTTTTCTTTTTCTTTTTATTTTTCTTTATTTATTTTCTTTTATTAAACAAAAAGAGTGAAAAAGAGCAAAAAAAAGAGAAAAAAAACAAATCTGGTGGTTTTGCAGTTTTTAAATTCAGTCTTGATTATTTGTTTTATAAGTTTATGTCCAAATTGTTCTTTCTATAAATAGCATGATTTGAGGACAAATCTTTTTCAAGAGAGGGAGTATGATGTGATCATGAGAAGCATTAGGACATGTTTGCACTAATCGAATTGTAAATACTCAATCACGATGATTCAGTACATGAAATTTCTTGGAGAATGTGCTCAGCTCAATCACGGAGCTCCTCGAAGAAGAATCAAATCAAATGGAGTTCGGATGAAGGAGTTATGCAATTTACAAATTAGGTAATCTCCAGTGTACCGGATTTAGACATGAACGCATTTATTGAAGGATTCCGACCAGGCCAGAATGAACTAAGCTACAAACCGACTCATTCTACAATCTTGATCAATCAGAAAAGCCCAGCAAAGTGGATTCAGCTCAAAAACAATCAAAGAAGATCAATTTTCGTCTATAGCAACAACTACATTTAATTATGTTTATTTCTCTCTCTTACATGCACTTTAGAGTTGGGATTTCATTTTCCTAGATGCTCTGCATGTTTAGCAACTATTATGGACGACATTCTTGTATTTCCTCTATAAATAGAGGCTCCCTTTTATTAAAAAAATCAATCTATCTTTTTATCAAAAATCCTTTTAAGTTAGATTCATCTCTTTGGTGTGTAATATCCGAAGAAATCATTAATGCTTTTAGTGTGTAATATCTGAGAGTATTGAGAGGTAAATCAGGAATCTTCCGCAGCTCCTGTGTGACCATTCGCTCCACATCCTTTGATCTTTGAGACCTCACGGTTTCTTTGATGTAAATTTTATCCCCCTACCAACTCTAGAGTGCTGATTTTTAGGAGAATCACATCATTTGGTATTAGAGCACACTCTTGAGTTTGATATTTTATTTTTTTTATTTTTTGTTATCATCTTCTCATCTTCTATGTTTCACCTTCTCTTTTTCTTTTTCTTTTTATTTTTCTTTATTTATTTTTCTTTATTAAACAAAAAGAGAGAAGAAGAGCAAAAAAAAAAGAGAAAAAAAACAAATCTGGTGGTTTTGCAGTTTTTAAATTCAGTCTTGATCATTTGTTTTATAAGTTTATGTCCAAATTGTTCTTTCTATAAAGAGCAAGATTTGAGGACAAATCTTTTTCAAGAGAGGGAGTATGATATGATCATGAGAAGCATTAGGACATGCGTGCACTGATCGAATCGTAAATACTCAATCACGATGATTCAGTGCATGAAATTACTTGAGCATTTGCTCAGCTCAATCACGGAGCTCCTCGAAGAAGAATCAAATCAAATGGTGTTCGGATGAAGGAGTTATGCAATTTACAAATTAGGTGATCTCCAAGGTACCGGATTTAGACATGGACGCATTTATTGAAGGATTCCGACCAGGCCAGAATGAACTAAGCTATAAACCGACTCATTCTACAATCTTGATCAATCACAGAAGCCCAGCAAAGTGGATTCAGCCCAAAAACAATCAAAGAAGATCAATTTTCGTCTATAGCAACAACTACATTTAATTATGTTTATTTCTCTCTCTTACATGCACTTTAGAGTTGGGATTTCATTTTCCTAGATGCTCTGCATGTTTAGCAACTATTATGGACGACATTCTTGTATTTCCTCTATAAATAGAGGCTCCCTTTTATTAAAAAAATCAATCTATCTTTTTATCAAAAATCCTTTTAAGTTAGATTCATCTCTTTGGTGTGTAATATCCGAAGAAATCATTAATGCTTTTAGTGTGTAATATCTGAGAGTATTGAGAGGTAAATCAGGAGTCTTCCGCAGCTCCTGTGTGACCATTCGCTCCACATCCTTTGATCTTTGAGACCTCACGGTTTCTTTGATGCAAATTTTATCCCCCTACCAACTCTAGAGTGCTGATTTTTGGGAGAATCACATCATTTGGTATCAGAGCACACTCTTGAGTTTGATATTTTATTTTTTATTTTTTGTTATCATCTTCTCATCTTGTCATTTTCTTTCATCTTCTATCTTTCACCTTCTCTTTTTCTTTTTCTTTTTATTTTTCTTTATTTATTTTCCTTTATTAAACAAAAAGAGAGAAAAAGAGCAAAAAAAAAAAGAGAGAAAAAAAACAAATCTGGTGGTTTTACAGTTTTTAAATTCAGTCTTGATCATTTGTGTTAAAAGTTTATATCCAAATTGTTCTTTCTATAAAGAGCAAGATTTGAGGACAAATCTTTTTCAAGAGAGGGAGTATGATATGATCATGAGAAGCATTAGGACATGCGTGCACTGATCGAATCGTAAATACTCAATCACGATGATTCAGTGCATTAAATAACTTGTGGAATGTGCTCAGCTCAATCACGGAGCTCCTCGAAGAAGAATCAAATCAAATGGAGTTCGGATGAAGGAGTTATGCAATTTACAAATTAGGTAATCTCCAGTGTATCGGATTTAGACATGAAGGCATTTATTGAAGGATTCCGACCAGGCCAGAATGAACTAAGCTACAAACCGACTCATTCTACAATCTTGATCAATCACAGAAGCCCAGCAAAGTGGATTCAGCCCAAAAACAATCAAAGAAGATCAATTTTCGTCTATAGCAACAACTACATTTAATTATGTCTATTTCTCTCTCTTACATGCACTTTAGAGTTGGGATTTCATCTTCCTAGATGCTCTGCATGTTTAGCAACTATTATGGACGACATTGTTGTATTTTCTCTATAAATAGAGGCTCCCTTTTATTAAAAAAATCAATCTATCTTTTTATCGAAAATCCTTTTAAGTTAGATTCATCTCTTTGGTGTGTAATATCCGAAGAAATCCTTAATGCTTTTAGTGTGTAATATCTGAGAGTATTGAGAGGTAAATCAGGAGTCTTCCGCATCTCCTGTGTGACCATTCGCTCCACATCCTTTGATCTTTGAGACCTCACGGTTTCTTTGATGCAAATTTTATCCCCCTACCAACTCTAGAGTGCTGATTTTTGGGAGAATCACATCATTTGGTATCAGAGCACACTCTTGAGTTTGATATTTTATTTTTTATTTTTTGTTATCATCTTCTCATCTTGTCATTTTCTTTCATCTTCTATCTTTCACCTTCTCTTTTTCTTTTTCTTTTTATTTTTCTTTATTTATTTTCCTTTATTAAACAAAAAGAGAGAAAAAGAGTAAAAAAAAAGAGAGAGAAAAAAAAAACAAATCTGGTGGTTTTGCAGTTTTTAAATTCAGTCTTGATCATTTGTGTTAAAAGTTTATATCCAAATTGTTCTTTCTATAAAGAGCAAGATTTGAGGACAAATCTTTTTCAAGAGAGGGAGTATGATATGATCATGAGAAGCATTAGGACATACGTGCACTGATCGAATCGTAAATACTCAATCACGATGATTCAGTGCATGAAATTACTTGGAGCATGTGATCAGCTCAATCACGGAGCTCCTCGTAGAAGAATCAAATCAAATGGAGTTCAGATGAAGGAGTTATGCAATTTACAAATTAGGTGATCTCCAGTGTACCGGATTTAGACATGGACGCATTTATTGAAGGATTCCGACCAGGCCAGAATGAACTAAGCTACAAACCGACTCATTCTACAATCTTGATCAATCAGAGAATCCCAGCAAAGTGGATTCAGCCCAAAAACAATCAAAGAAGATCAATTTTCGTCCATAGCAACAACTACATTTAATTATGTCTATTTCTCTCTCTTACATGCACTTTAGAGTTGGGATTTCATCTTCCTAGATGTTCTGCATGTTTAGCAACTATTATGGACGACATTGTTGTATTTCTTCTATAAATAGAGGCTCCCTTTTATTAAAAAAATCTATCTATCTTTTTATCAAAAATCCTTTTAAGTTAGATTCATCTCTTTGGTGTGTAATATCCGAAGAAATCCTTAATGCTTTTAGTGTGTAATATCTGAGAGTATTGAGAGGTAAATCAGGAGTCTTCCGTAGTTCCTGTGTGACCATTGGCTCCACATCCTTTGATCTTTGAGACCTCACGGTTTCTTTGATGCAAATTTTATCCCCCTACCAACTCTAGAGTGCTGATTTTTGGGAGAATCACATCATTTGGTATCAGAGCACACTCTTGAGTTTGATATTTTATTTTTTATTTTTTGTTATCATATTTTCATCTTGTCATTTTCTTTCATCTTCTATCTTTCACCTTCTCTTTTTCTTTTTCTTTTTATTTTTCTTTATTTATTTTCCTTTATTAAACAAAAAGAGAGAAAAAGAGCAAAAAAAAGAGAGAAAAAAAAACAAATCTGGTGGTTTTGCAGTTTTTAAATTCAGTTTTGATCATTTGTGTTAAAAGTTTATATCCAAATTGTTCTTTCTATAAAGAGCAAGATTTGAGGACAAATCTTTTTCAAGAGAGGGAGTATGATATGATCATGAGAAGCATTAGGACATGCGTGCACTGATCGAATCGTAAATACTCAATCACGATGATTCAGTGCATTAAATTACTTGTGGAATGTGCTCAGCTCAATCACGGAGCTCCTCGAAGAAGAATCAAATCAAATGGAGTTCGGATGAAGGAGTTATGCAATTTACAAATTAGGTAATCTCCAGTGTACCGGATTTAGACATGAACGCATTTATTGAAGGATTCCGACCAGGCCAGAATGAACTAAGCTATAAACCGACTTATTCTACAATCTTGATCAATCACAGAAGCCCAGCAAAGTGGATTCAGCCCAAAAACAATCAAAGAAGATCAATTTTCGTCTATTGCAACAACTACATTTAATTATGTCTATTTCTCTCTCTTACATGCATTTTAGAGTTGGGATTTCATCTTCCTAGATGGTCTGCATGTTTAGCAACTATTATGGACGACATTGTTGTATTTTTTCTATAAATAGAGGCTCCCTTTTATTAAAAAAATCAATCTATCTTTTTATCAAAAATCTTTTTAAGTTAGATTCATCTCTTTGGTGTGTAATATCCGAAGAAATCCTTAATGCTTTTAGTGTGTAATATCTGAGAGTATTGAGAGGTAAATCAGGAGTCTTCCGCAGCTCCTGTGTGACCATTCGCTCCACATCCTTTGATCTTTGAGACCTCACGGTTTCTTTGCTGCAAATTTTACCCCCTACCAACTCTAGAGTGCTGATTTTTGGGAGAATCACATCATTTGGTATCAGAGCACACTCTTGAGTTTGATATTTTATTTTTTATTTTTTGTTATCATCTTCTCATCTTGTCATTTTCTTTCATCTTCTATCTTTCACCTTCTCTTTTTCTTTTTCTTTTTATTTTTCTTTATTTATTTTCCTTTATTAAACAAAAAGAGAGAAAAAAGAGCAAAAAAAAAAGAGAAAAAAAAAACAAATCTGGTGGTTTTGCAGTTTTTAAATTCATTCTTGATCATTTGTTTTATAAGTTTATGTCCAAATTGTTCTTTCTATAAAGAGCAAGATTTGAGGACAAATCTTTTTCAAGAGAGGGAGTATGATATGATCATGAGAAGCATTAGGACATACGTGCACTGATCGAATCGTAAATACTCAATCACGATGATTCAGTGCATGAAATTACTTGGAGCATGTGCTCAGCTCAATCACGGAGCTCCTCGTAGAAGAATCAAATCAAATGGAGTCCGGATGAAGGAGTTATGCAATTTACAAATTAGGTGATCTCCAGTGTACCGGATTTAGACATGGACGCATTTATTGAAGGATTCCGACCAGGCCAGAATGAACTAAGCTACAAACCGACTCATTCTACAATCTTGATCAATCAGAGAATCCCAGCAAAGTGGATTCAGCCCAAAAACAATCAAAGAAGATCAATTTTCGTCCATAGCAACAACTACATTTAATTATGTCTATTTCTCTCTCTTACATGCACTTTAGAGTTAGGATTTCATCTTCCTAGATGCTCTGCATGTTTAGCAACTATTATTTACGACATTGTTGTATTTCTTCTATAAATAGAGGCTCCCTTTTATTAAAAAAATCTATCTATCTTTTTATCAAAAATCCTTTTAAGTTAGATTCATCTCTTTGGTGTGTAATATTTGAAGAAATTCTTAATGCTTTTAGTGTGTAATATCTGAGAGTATTGAGAGGTAAATCAGGAGTCTTCCGTAGTTCCTGTGTGACCATTGGCTCCACATCCTTTGATCTTTGAGACCTCACGGTTTCTTTGATGCAAATTTTATCCCCCTACCAACTCTAGCGTGCTGATTTTTGGGAGAATCACATCATTTGGTATCAGAGCACACTCTTGAGTTTGATATTTTATTTTTTAATTTTTGTTATCATCTTCTCATCGTGTCATTTTCTTTCATCTTCTATCTTTCACCTTCTCTTTTTCTTTTTCTTTTTATTTTTCTTTATTTATTTTCTTTTATTAAACAAAAAGAGAGAAAAAGAGCAAAAAAAAAGAGAGAAAAAAAAACAAATCTGGTGGTTTTGCAGTTTTTAAATTTAGTCTTGATCATTTGTGTTAAAAGTTTATATCCAAATTGTTCTTTCTATAAAGAGCAAGATTTGAGGACAAATCTTTTTCAAGAGAGGGAGTATGATATGATCATGAGAAGCATTAGGACATGCGTGCACTGATCGAATCGTAAATACTCAATCACGATGATTCAGTGCATTAAATTACTTGTAGAATGTGCTCAGCTCAATCACGGAGCTCCTCGAAGAAGAATCAAATCAAATGGAGTTCGGATGAAGGAGTTATGCAATTTACAAATTAGGTAATCTCCAGTGTACCGGATTTAGACATGAACGCATTTATTGAAGGATTACAAACAGGCCAGAATGAACTAAGCTACAAACCGACTCATTCTACAATCTTGATCAATCAGAGAAGCCCAGCAAAGTGGATTTAGCCAAAAAACAATCAAAGAAGATCAATTTTCGTCCATAGCAACAACTACATTTAATTATGTCTATTTCTCTCTCTTACATGCACTTTAGAGTTGGTATTTCATCTTCCTAGATGCTCTGCATGTTTAACAACTATTATGGACGACATTGTTGTAATTTCTCTATAAATAGAGGCTCCCTTTTATTAAAAAAATCAATCTATCTTTTTATCGAAAATCCTTTTAAGTTAGATTCATCTCTTTGGTGTGTAATATCCGAAGAAATCCTTAATGCTTTTAGTGTGTAATATCTGAGAGTATTGAGAGGTAAATCAGGAGTCTTCCGCATCTCCTGTGTGACCATTCGCTCCACATCCTTTGATCTTTGAGACCTCACGGTTTCTTTGATGCAAATTTTATCCCCCTACCAACTCTAGAGTGCTGATTTTTGGGAGAATCACATCATTTGGTATCAGAACACACTCTTGAGTTTGATATTTTATTTTTTATTTTTTGTTATCATCTTCTCATCTTGTCATTTTCTTTCATCTTCTATCTTTCACCTTCTCTTTTTCTTTTTCTTTTTCTTTTTCTTTATTTATTTTCCTTTATTAAACAAAAAGAGAGAAAAAGAGCAAAAAAAAAGAGAAAAAAAAACAAATCTGGTGGTTTTGCAGTTTTTAAATTCAAGCTTGATCATTTGTTTTATAAGTTTATGTCCAAATTGTTCTTTCTTTAAAGAGCAAGATTTGAGGACAAATCTTTTTCAAGAGAGGGAGTATGATATGATCATGAGAAGCATTAGGACATGCATGCACTGATCGAATCGTAAATACTCAATCACGATGATTCAGTGCATGAAATTACTTGGAGAATGTGCTCAGCTCAATCACGGAGCTCCTCGAAGAAGAATCAAATCAAATGGAGTTCGGATGAAGGAGTTATGTAATTTACAAATTAGGTGATCTCCAGTGTACCGGATTTAGACATGGACGCATTTATTGTAGGATTCCGACCAGGCCAGAATGAACTAAGCTACAAACCGACTCATTCTACAATCTTGATCAATCAGAGAATCCCAGCAAAGTGGATTCAGCCCAAAAACAATCAAAAAAGATCAATTTTCGTCCATAGCAACAACTACATTTAATTATGTCTATTTCTCTCTCTTACATGCACTTTAGAGTTAGGATTTCATCTTCCTAGATGCTCTGCATGTTTAGCAACTATTATGGACGATATTGTTGTATTTCTTCTATAAATAGAGGCTCCCTTTTATTAAAAAAATCTATCTATCTTTTTATCAAAAATCCTTTTAAGTTAGATTCATCTCTTTGGTGTGTAATATTCGAAGAAATCCTTAATGCTTTTAGTGTGTAATATCTGAGAGTATTGAGAGGTAAATCAGGAGTCTTCCGTAGTTCCTGTGTGACCATTGGCTCCACATCCTTTGATCTTTGAGACCTCACGGTTTTTTTGATGCAAATTTTATCCCCCTACCAACTCTAGAGTGCTGATTTTTCGGAGAATCACATCATTTGGTATCAGAGCACACTCTTGAGTTTGATATTTTATTTTTTATTTTTTATTATCATCTTCTCATCTTGTCATTTTCTTTCATCTTCTATCTTTCACCTTCTCTTTTTCTTTTTCTTTTTATTTTTCTTTATTTATTTTCCTTTATTAAACAAAAAGAGAGAAAAAAAGCAAAAAAAAAGAGAGAAAAAAAAACAAATCTGGTGGTTTTGCAGTTTTTAAATTCAATCTTGATCATTTGTGTTAAAAGTTTATATCCAAATTGTTCTTTCTATAAAGAGCAAGATTTGAGGACAAATCTTTTTCAAGAGAGGGAGTATGATATGATCATGAGAAGCATTAGGACATACGTGCACTGATCGAATCGTAAATACTCAATCACGATGATTCAGTGCATTAAATTACTTGTAGAATGTGCTCAGCTCAATCACGGAGCTCCTCGAAGAAGAATCAAATCAAATGGAGTTCGGATGAAGGAGTTATGCAATTTACAAATTAGGTGATCTCCAGTGTACCGGATTTAGACATGGACGCATTTATTGAAGGATTCCGACCAGGCCAGAATGAACTAAGCTACAAACCGACTCATTCTACAATCTCGATCAATCACAGAAGCCCAGCAAAGTGGATTTAGCCCAAAAACAATCAAAGAAGATCAATTTTCGTCCATAGCAACAACTACATTTAATTATGTCTATTTCTCTCTCTTACATGCACTTTAGAGTTGGTATTTCATCTTCCTAGATGCTCTGCATGTTTAGCAACTATTATGGACGACATTGTTGTAATTTCTCTATAAATAGAGGCTCCCTTTTATTAAAAAAATCAATCTATCTTTTTATCGAAAATCCTTTTAAGTTAGATTCATCTCTTTGGTGTGTAATATCCGAAGAAATCCTTAATGCTTTTAGTGTGTAATATCTGAGAGTATTGAGAGGTAAATCAGGAGTCTTCCGCAGCTCCTGTGTGACCATTCGCTCCACATCCTTTGATCTTTGAGACCTCACGGTTTCTTTGATGCAAATTTTATCCCCTTACCAACTCTAGAGTGCTGATTTTTGGGAGAATCACATCATTTGGTATCAGAGCACACTCTTGAGTTTGATATTTTATTTTTTATTTTTTGTTATCATCTTCTCATCTTGTCATTTTCTTTCATCTTCTATCTTTCACCTTCTCTTTTTCTTTTTCTTTTTATTTTTCTTTATATATTTTCCTTTATTAAACAAAAAGAGAGAAAAAGAGCAAAAAAAAAAGAGAAAAAAAAAATAAATCTGGTGGTTTTGCAGTTTTTAAATTCATTCTTGATCATTTGTTTTATAAGTTTATGTCCAAATTGTTCTTTCTTTAAAGAGCAAGATTTGAGGACAAATCTTTTTCAAGAGAGGGAGTATGATATGATCATGAGAAGCATTAGGACATGCGTGCACTGATCGAATCGTAAATACTCAATCACGATGATTCAGTGCATGAAATTACTTGGAGCATGTGCTCAGCTCAATCACGGAGCTCCTCGAAGAAGAATCAAATCAAATGGAGTTCGGATGAAGGAGTTATGCAATTTACAAATTAGGTGATCTCCAGTGTACCGGATTTAGATATGGACGCATTTATTGAAGGATTCCGACCAGGCCAGAATGAACTAAGCTACAAACCGACTCATTCTACAATCTTGATCAATCAGAGAATCCCAGCAAAGTGGATTCAGCCCAAAAACAATCAAAGAAGATCAATTTTCGTCCATAGCAACAACTACATTTAATTATGTCTATTTCTCTCTCTTCCATGCACTTTAGAGTTGGGATTTCATCTTCCTAGATGCTCTGCATGTTTAGCAACTATTATGGGCGACATTGTTGTATTTCCTCTATAAATAGAAGCTCCCTTTTATTAAAAAAATCAATCTATCTTTTTATCAAAAATCTTTTTAAGTTAGATTCATCTCTTTGGTGTGTAATATCCGAAGAAATCCTTAATGCTTTTAGTGTGTAATATCTGAGAGTATTGAGAGGTAAATCAGGAGTCTTCCATAGTTCCTGTGTGACCATTGGCTCCACATCCTTTGATCTTTGAGACCTCACGGTTTCTTTGATGCAAATTTTATCCCCCTACCAACTCTAGAGTGCTGATTTTTGGGAGAATCACATCATTTGGTATCAGAGCACACTCTTGAGTTTGATATTTTATTTTTTATTTTTTGTTATCATCTTCACATCTTGTCATTTTCTTTCATCTTCTATCTTTCACATTTTCTTTTTCTTTTTCTTTTTTTTTTTTTCTTTATTTATTTTCCATTATTAAACAAAAAGAGAGAAAAAGAGTAAAAAAAAAAGAGAGAAAAAAAAACAAATCTGGTGGTTTTGCAGTTTTTAAATTCAGTCTTGATCATTTGTTTTAAAAGTTTATGTCCAAATTGTTCTTTCTATAAAGAGCAAGATTTGAGGACAAATCTTTTTCAAGAGAGGGAGTATGATATGATCATGAGAAGTATTAGGACATACGTGCACTGATCGAATCGTAAATACTCAATCACGATGATTCAGTGCAAGAAATTACTTGGAGCATGTGCTCAGCTCAATCACGGAGCTCCTCGAAGAAGAATCAAATCAAATGGAGTTCGGATGAAGGAGTTATGCAATTTACAAATTAGGTGATCTCCAGTGTACCGGATTTAGATATGGACGCATTTATTGAAGGATTCCGACCAGGCCAGAATGAACTAAGCTACAAACCGACTCATTCTACAATCTTGATCAATCAGAGAATCCCAGCAAAGTGGATTCAGCCCAAAAACAATCAAAGAAGATCAATTTTCGTCTATAGCAACAATTACATTTAATTATGTCTACTTCTCTCTCTTACATGCACTTTAGAGTTGGGATTTCATCTTCCTAGATGCTCTGCATGTTTAGCAACTATTATGGACGACATTGTTGTATTTCTTCTATAAATAGAGGCTCCCTTTTATTAAAAAAATCTATCTATCTTTTTATCAAAAATCCTTTTAAGTTAGATTCATCTCTTTGGTGTGTAATATCCGAAGAAATCCTTAATGCTTTTAGTGTGTAATATCTGAGAGTATTGAGAGGTAAATCAGGAGTCTTCCGTAGTTCCTGTGTGACCATTGGCTCCACATCCTTTGATCTTTGAGACCTCACGGTTTCTTTGATGCAAATTTTATCCCCCTACCAACTCTAGAGTGCTGATTTTCGGGAGAATCACATCATTTGATATCAGAGCACACTCTTGAGTTTGATATTTTATTTTTTATTTTTTGTTATCATCTTCTCATCTTGTCATTTTCTTTCATCTTCTATCTTTCACCTTCTCTTTTTCTTTTTCTTTTTATTTTTCTTTATTTATTTTCCTTTATTAAACAAAAAGAGAGAAAAAGAGTAAAAAAAAAAGAGAGAAAAAAAAAACAAATCTGGTGGTTTTGCAGTTTTTAAATTCAGTCTTGATCATTTGTTTTAAAAGTTTATGTCCAAATTGTTCTTTTTATAAAGAGCAAGATTTGAGGACAAATCTTTTTCAAGAGAGAGAGTATGATATGATCATGAGAAGCATTAGGACATACATGCACTGATCGAATCGTAAATACTCAATCACGATGATTCAGTGCATGAAATTACTTGGAGAATGTGCTCAGCTCAATCACGGAGCTCCTCGAAGAAGAATCAAATCAAATGGAGTTCGGATGAAGGAGTTATGCAATTTACAAATTAGGTAATCTCCAATGTACCGGATTTAAACATGAACGCATTTATTGAAGGATTACGACCAGGCCAGAATGAACGAAGCTACAAACCGACTCATTCTACAATCTTGATCAATCAGAGAAGCCCAGCAAAGTGGATTCAGCCTAAAAACAATCAAAGAAGATCAATTTTCGTCCATAGCAACAACTACATTTAATTATGTCTATTTCTCTCTCTTACATACACTTTAGAGTTGGGATTTCATCTTCCTAGATGCTCTGCATGTTTAGCAACTATTATGGACGACATTGTTGTATTTCCTCTATAAATAGAGGTTCCCTTATATTAAAAAAATCAATCTATCTTTTTATCAAAAATCCTTTTAAGTTAGATTCATCTCTTTGGTGTGTAATATCCGAAGAAATCCTTAATGCTTTTAGTGTGTAATATCTGAGAGTATTGAGAGGTAAATCAGGAGTCTTCCGCAGCTCCTGTGTGACCATTCGCTCCACATCCTTTGATCTTTGAGACCTCACGGTTTCTTTGATGCAAATTTTATCCCCCTACCAACTTTAGAGTGCTGATTTTTGGGAGAATCACATCATTTGGTATCAGAGCACACTCTTGAGTTTGCTATTTTATTTTTTATTTTTTGTTATCATCTTCTAATCTTGTTATTTTCTTTCATCTTCTATCTTTCACCTTCTCTTTTTCTTGTTCTTTTTACTTTTCTTTATTTATTTTCCTTTATTAAACAAAAAGAGAGAAAAACAGCAAAAAAAAAAAGAAAAAAAAAACAAATCTGTTGGTTTTGCAGTTTTTAAATACAGTCTTGGTAATTTTTTTTAAAAGTTTATGTCCAAATTGTTCTTTCTATAAAGAGCAAGATTTGAGGACAAATCTTTTTCAAGAGAGAGAGTATGATATGATCATGAGAAGCATTAGGACATGCATGCACTGATCGAATCGTAGATACTCAATCATGATGATTCAGTGCATGAAATTACTTGGAGAATGTGCTCAGCTCAATCACGGAGCTCCTCGAAGAAGAATCAAATCAAATGGAGTTCGGATGAAGGAGTTATGCAATTTACAAATTAGGTGATCTCCAGTGTACCGAATTTAGACATGAACGCATTTATTAAAGGATTCCGACCAGGCCAGAAATAACTAAACTACAAACCGACTCATTCTACAATCATGATCAATCCGAGAAGCCCAGCAAAGTAGATTCAGCCCAAAAACAATCAAACAAGATCAATTTTCGTCCATAGCTACAACTATATTTAATTATGTCTATTTCTCTCTCTTACATGCACTTTAGAGTTGGGATTTCATCTTCCTAGATGCTCTGCATGTTTAGCAACTATTATGGACGACATTGTTGTATTTCCTCTATAAATAGAGGCTCCCTTTTATTAAAAAAATCAATCTATCTTTTTATCAAAAATCCTTTTAAGTTAGATTCATCTCTTTGGTGTGTAATATCTGAAGAAATCATTAATGCTTTTTGTGTGTAATATCTGAGCGTATTGAGAGGTAAATCAGGAGTCTTCCGCAGCTCCTGTGTGACCATTCGCTCCACATCCTTTGATCTTTGAGACCTCACGGTTTCTTTGATGCAAATTTTATCCCCCTACCAACTCTAGAGTGCTGATTTTTGGGATAATCACATCATTTGGTATCAGAGCACACTCTTGAGTTTGATATTTTTTTTTTCTTTTTTTGTTATCATCTTCTCATCTTGTTATTTTCTTTCATCGTCTATCTTTCACCTTCTCGTTTTCTTTTTCTTTTTATTTTTCTTTATATATTTTTCTTTATTAAACAAAAAGAGAGAAAAAGAGCAAAACAAAAAGAGAGAAAAAAAAACAAATCTGGTGGTTTTGCAGTTTTTAAATTCAGTCTTGATCATTTGTTTTAAAAGTTTATGTCCAAATTATTCTTTTTATAAAGAGCAAGATTTGAGGACAAATCTTTTTCAAGAGAGAGAGTATGATATGATCATGAGAAGCATTAAGACATGCGTGCACTGATCGAATCGTAAATACTCAATCACCATGATTGAGTGCATGAAATTACTTGTAGAATGTGCTCAGATCAATCACGGAGCTCCTCGAAGAAGAATCAAATCAAATGGAGTTCGGATGAAGGAGTTATGCAATTTACAAATTAGGTGATCTCCAGTGTACCGGATTTAGACATGGACGCATTTATTGAAGGATTCCGACCAGGCCATAATGAACTAAGCTACAAACCGACTAATTCTACAATCTTGATCAATCAGAGAAGCCCAGCAAAGTGGATTCACCCCAAAACAATCAAAAAAGATCAATTTTCGTCCATAGCAACAACTACATTTAATTATGTCTATTTCTCTCTCTTACATGCACTCTAGAGTTGGGATTTCATCTTCCTAGATGCTCTGCATGTTTAGCAACTATTATGGACGACAATGTTGTATTTCCTCTATAAATAGAGGCTCCCTTATATTAAAAAAATCAATCTATCTTTTTATCAAAAATCTTTTTAAGTTACATTCATCTCTTTGGTGTGTAATATCTGAGAGTATTGAGAGGTAAATTAGGAGTCTTCCGCAGCTCCTGTGTGATCATTCGCTCCACATCCTTTGATATTTGAGACCTCACGGTTTCTTTGATATAAATTTTATCCCCCTACCAACTCTAGAGTGCTGATTTTTGGGAGAATCACATCATTTGGTATCAGAGCACACTCTTGAGTTTGATATTTTATTTTTTATTTTTTGTTATCATCTTCTCATTTTGTCGTTTTATTTCATCTTCTATCTTTCACCTTCTCTTTTTCTTTTTCTTTTTCTTTTTATTTTTCTTTATTTATTTTCCTTTATTAAACAAAAAGAGAGAAAAAAGCAAAAAAAAAAAGAGAAAAAAAAACAAATCTGGTGGTTTTGCAGTTTTTAAATTCAGTCTTGATCATTTGTTTTAAAATTTTATGTCCAAATTGTTCTTTCTATAAAGAGCAAGATTTGAGGACAAATCTTTTTCAAGAGAGAGAGTATCATATGATCATGAGAAGCATTAGGACATGCGTGCACTAATCGAATCGTAAATACTCAATCACGATGATTCAGTGCATGAAATTACCTGGAGAATGTGCTCAGCTCAATCACGGAGCTCCTCGAAGAAGAATCAAATCAAATGGAGTTCGGATGAAGGAGTTATGCAATTTACAAATTATGTGATCTCCAGTGTACCGGATTTAGACATGGACGCATTTATTGAAGGATTCCGACCAGGCCAGAATGAACTAAGCTACAAACCGACTCATTCTACAATCTTGATCAATCAGAGAATCCCAGCAAAGTGGATTCAGCCCAAAAACAATCAAAGAAGATCAATTTTCGTCCATAGCAACAACTACATTTAATTATGTCTATTTCTCTCTCTTACATGCACTTTAGAGTTGTGATTTCATCTTCCTAGATGCTCTGCATGTTTAGCAAATATTATGGACGACATTGTTGTATTACCTTTATAAATAGAGGCTCCCTTATATTAAAAAAATCAATCTATCTTTTTATCAAAAATCCTTTTAAGTTAGATTCATCTCTTTGGTGTGTAATATCCGAATAAATCCTTAATGCTTTTAGAGTGTAATATCTGAGAGTATTGAGAAGTAAATCAGGAGTCTTCCGCAGCTCCTGTGTGACCATTCGCTCCACATCCTTTGATCTTTGAGACCTCACGGTTTCTTTGATGCAAATTTTATCCCCCTACCAACTCTAGAGTGCTGATTTTTGGGAGAATCACATCATTTGGTATCAGAGCACACTCTTGAGTTTGATATTTTATTTTTTATTTTTTGTTATCATCTTCACATCTTGTTATTTTCTTTCATCTTCTATCTTTCACCTTCTCCTTTTCTTTTTCTTTTTATTTTTCTTTATTTATTTTTCTTTATTAAACAAAAAGAGAAAAAAAAGAGCAAAAAAAAAGAGAGAAAAAAAAAACCCAAATCTTGTGGTTTTGCAGTTTTTAAATTCAGTCTTGATCATTTGTTTTAAAAGTTTATGTCTAAATTGTTCTTTCTATAAAGAGCAAGATTTGAGGACAAATCTTTTTCAAGAGAGGGAGTATGATATGATCATGAGAAGCATTAGGACATGCGTGCACAGATCGAATCGTAAATACTCAATCATGATGATTCAGTGCATGAAATTACTTGGAGAATGTGCTCAGCTCAATCACGGAGCTCCTCGAAGAAGAATCAAATCAAATGGAGTTCGGATGAAGGAGTTATGCAATTTACAAATTATGTGATCTCCAGTGTACCGGATTTAGACATGGACGCATTTATTGAAGGATTCCGACCAGGCCAGAATGAACTAAGCTACAAACCAACTAATTCTACAATCTTGATCAATCAGAGAAGCCCAGCAAAGTGGAATCAGCCCAAAAACAATCAAAGAAGATCAATTTTCGTCCATAGCAACAACTACATTTAATTATGTTTATTTCTCTCTCTTACAGGCACTTTAGAGTTGAGATTTCATCTTCCTAGATGCTCTGCATGTTTAGCAACTATTATGGACGACATTGTTGTATTTCCTCTATAAATAGAGGCTCCCTTTTATTAAAAAAACCAATCTATCTTTTTATCAAAAATCCTTTTAAGTTAGATTCATCTCTTTGGTGTGTAATATCCGAAGAAATCCTTAATGCTTTTAGTGTGTAATATCTGAGAGTATTGAGAGGTAAATCAGGAGTCTTCCGTAGTTCCTGTGTGACCATTGGCTCCACATCCTTTGATCTTTGAGACCTCACGGTTTCTTTGATGCAAATTTTATCCCCCTACCAACTCTAGAGTGCTGATTTTTGGGAGAATCACATCATTTGATATCAGAGCACACTCTTGAGTTTGATATTTTATTTTTTATTTTTTGTTATCATCTTCTCATCTTGTCATTTTCTTTCATCTTCTATCTTTCACCTTCTCTTTTTCTTTTTCTTTTTATTTTTCTTTATTTATTTTCCTTTATTAAACAAAAAGAGAGAAAAAGAGTAAAAAAAAAAGAGAGAAAAAAAAACAAATCTGGTGGTTTTGCAGTTTTTAAATTCAGTCTTGATCATTTGTTTTAAAAGTTTATGTTCAAATTGTTCTTTTTATAAAGAGCAAGATTTGAGGACAAATCTTTTTCAAGAGAGAGAGTATGATATGATCATGAGAAGCATTAGGACATACGTGCACTGATCGAATCGTAAATACTCAATCACGATGATTCAGTGCATGAAATTACTTGGAGAATGTGCTCAGCTCAATCACGGAGCTCCTCGAAGAAGAATCAAATCAAATGGAGTTCGGATGAAGGAGTTATGCAATTTACAAATTAGGTAATCTCCAATATACCGGATTTAGACATGAACGCATTTATTGAAGGATTACGACCAGGCCAGAATGAACTAAGCTACAAACCGACTCATTCTACAATCTTGATCAATCACAGAAGCCCAGCAAAGTGGATTCAGCCCAAAAACAATCAAAGAAGATCAATTTTCGTCCATAGCAACAACTACATTTAATTATGTCTAATTCTCTCTCTTACATGCACTTTAGAGTTGGGATTTCATCTTCCTAGATGCTCTGCATGTTTAGCAACTATTATGGACGACATTGTTGTATTTCCTCTATAAATAGAGGTTCCCTTATATTAAAAAAATCAATCTATCTTTTTATCAAAAATCCTTTTAAGTTAGATTCATCTCTTTGGTGTGTAATATCCGAAGAAATCCTTAATGCTTTTAGTGTGTAATATCTGAGAGTATTGAGAGGTAAATCAGGAGTCTTCCGCAGCTCCTGTGTGACCATTCGCTCCACATCCTTTGATCTTTGAGACCTCACGGTTTTTTTGATGCAAATTTTATCCCCCTACCAACTTTAGAGTGCTGATTTTTGGGAGAATCACATCATTTGGTATCAGAGCACACTCTTGAGTTTGCTATTTTATTTTTTATTTTTTGTTATCATCTTCTAATCTTGTCATTTTCTTTCATCTTCTATCTTTCACCTTCTCTTTTTCTTGTTCTTTTTACTTTTCTTTATTTATTTTCCTTTATTAAACAAAAAGAGAGAAAAACAGCAAAAAAAAAAAAAAAAAGAAAAAAAAAACAAATCTGTTGGTTTTGCAGTTTTTAAATTCAGTCTTGATAATTTTTTAAAAAATTTTATGTCCAAATTGTTCTTTCTATAAAGAGCAAGATTTGAGGACAAATCTTTTTCAAGAGAGAGAGTATGATATGATCATGAGAAGCATTAGGACATGCATGCACTGATCGAATCGTAAATACTCAATCATGATGATTCAGTGCATGAAATTACTTGAAGAACGTGCTCAGCTCAATCACGGAGCTCCTCGAAGAAGAATCAAATCAAATGGAGTTCGGATGAAGGAGTTATGCAATTTACAAATTAGGTGATCTCCAGTGTACCGAATTTAGACATGAACGCATTTATTAAAGGATTCCGACCAGGCCAGAAATAACTAAACTACAAACCGACTCATTCTACAATCATGATCAATCCGAGAAGCCCAGCAAAGTAGATTCAGCCCAAAAACAATCAAACAAGATCAATTTTCGTCCATAGCTACAACTATATTTAATTATGTCTATTTCTCTCTCTTACATGCACTTTAGAGTTGGGATTTCATCTTCCTAGATGCTCTGCATGTTTAGCAACTATTATGGACGACATTGTTGTATTTCCTCTATAAATAGAGGCTCCCTTTTATTAAAAAAATCAATCTATCTTTTTATCAAAAATCCTTTTAAGTTAGATTCATCTCTTTGGTGTGTAATATCTGAAGAAATCATTAATGCTTTTTGTGTGTAATATCTGAGAGTATTGAGAGGTAAATCAGGAGTCTTCCGCAGCTCCTGTGTGACCATTCGCTCCACATCCTTTGATCTTTGAGACCTCACGGTTTCTTTGATGCAAATTTTATCCCCCTACCAACTCTAGAGTGCTGATTTTTGGGAGAATCACATCATTTGGTATCAGAGCACACTCTTGAGTTTGATATTTTTTTTTTCTTTTTTTGTTATCATCTTCTCATCTTGTTATTTTCTTTCATCGTCTATCTTTCACCTTCTCCTTTTCTTTTTCTTTTTATTTTTCTTTATTTATTTTTCTTTATTAAACAAAAAGAGAGAAAAAGAGCAAAACAAAAAGAGAGAAAAAAAAAAACAAATCTGGTGGTTTTGCAGTTTTTAAATTCAGTCTTGATCATTTGTTTTAAAAGTTTATGTCCAAATTATACTTTTTATAAAGAGCAAGATTTGAGGACAAATCTTTTTCAAGAGAGAGAGTATGATATGATCATGAGAAGCATTAGGACATGCATGCACTGATCGAATCGTAAATACTCAATCACGATGATTGAGTGCATGAAATTACTTGTAGAATGTGCTCAGATCAATCACGGAGCTCCTCGAAGAAGAATCAAATCAAATGGAGTTCGGATGAAGGAGTTATGCAATTTACAAATTAGGTGATCTCCAGTGTACCGAATTTAGACATGAACGCATTTATTAAAGGATTCCGACCAGGCCAGAAATAACTAAACTACAAACCGACTCATTCTACAATCATGATCAATCCGAGAAGCCCAGCAAAGTAGATTCAGCCCAAAAACAATCAAACAAGATCAATTTTCGTCCATAGCAACAACTACATTTAATTATGTTTATTTCTCTCTCTTACATGCACTTTAGAGTTGAGATTTCATCTTCCTAGATGCTCTGCATGTTTAGCAACTATTATGGACGACATTGTTGTATTTCCTCTATAAATAGAGGCTCCCTTTTATTAAAAAAACTAATCTATCTTTTTATCAAAAATCCTTTTAAGTTAGATTCATCTCTTTGGTGTGTAATATCCGAAGAAATCCTTAATGCTTTTAGTGTGTAATATCTGAGAGTATTGAGAGGTAAATCAGGAGTCTTCCGCAGCTCCTGTGTGATCATTCGCTCCACATCCTATGATCTTTGAGACCTCACGGTTTCTTTGATGCAAATTTTATCCCCCTACCAACTCTAGAGTGCTGATTTTTGGGAGAATCACATCATTTGGTATCAGAGCACACTCTTGAGTTTGATATTTTATTTTTTATTTTTTGTTATCATCTTCTCATTTTGTCGTTTTATTTCATCTTCTATCTTTCACCTTCTCTTTTTCTTTTTCTTTTTATTTTTCTTTATTTATTTTCCTTTATTAAACAAAAAGAGAGAAAAAAGCAAAAAAAAAAAGAGAAAAAAAAACAAATCTGGTGGTTTTACAGTTTTTAAATTCAGTCTTGATCATTTGTTTTAAAATTTTATGTCCAAATTGTTCTTTCTATAAAGAGCAAGATTTGAGGACAAATCTTTTTCAAGAGAGGGAGTATGATATGATCATGAGAAGCATTAGGACATACGTGCGCTGATCGAATCGTAAATACTCAATCACGATGATTCAGTGCATGAAATTACTTGGAGCATGTGCTCAGCTCAATCACGGAGCTCCTCGTAGAAGAATCAAATCAAATGGAGTTCGGATGAAGGAGTTATGCAATTTACAAATTAGGTAATCTCCAGTGTACCGGATTTAGACATGAACGCATTTATTGAAGGATTCCGACCAGGCCAGAATGAACTAAGCTACAAACCGACTCATTCTACAATCTTGATCAATCAGAGAATCCCAGCAAAGTGGATTCAGCCCAAAAACAATCAAAGAAGATCAATTTTCGTCCATAGCAACAACTACATTTAATTATGTCTATTTCTCTCTCTTACATGCACTTTAGAGTTTTGATTTCATCTTCCTAGATGCTCTGCATGTTTAGCAAATATTATGGACGACATTGTTGTATTACCTCTATAAATAGAGGCTCCCTTATATTAAAAAAATCAATCTATCTTTTTATCAAAAATCCTTTTAAGTTAGATTCATCTCTTTGGTGTGTAATATCCGAATAAATCCTTAATGCTTTTAGTGTGTAATATCTGAGAGTATTGAGAAGTAAATCAGGAGTCTTCCGCAGCTCCTGTGTGACCATTCACTCCACATCCTTTGATCTTTGAGACCTCACGGTTTCTTTGATGCAAATTTTATCCCCCTACCAACTCTAGAGTGCTGATTTTTGGGAGAATCACATCATTTGGTATCAGAGCACACTCTTGAGTTTGCTATTTTATTTTTTATTTTTTGTTATCATCTTCTAATCTTGTCATTTTCTTTCATCTTCTATCTTTCACCTTCTCTTTTTCTTGTTCTTTTCACTTTTCTTTATTTATTTTCCTTTATTAAACAAAAAGAGAGAAAAACAGCAAAAAAAAAAGAAAAAAAAAACAAATCTGTTGGTTTTGCAGTTTTTAAATTCAGTCTTGATAATTTTTTTAAAAAGTTTATGTCCAAATTGTTCTTTCTATAAAGAGCAAGATTTGAGGACAAATCTTTTTCAAGAGAGAGAGTATGATATGATCATGAGAAGCATTAGGACATGCATGCACTGATCGAATCGTAAATACTCAATCATGATGATTCAGTGCATGAAATTACTTGGAGAATGTGCTCAGCTCAATCACGGAGCTCCTCGAAGAAGAATCAAATCAAATGGAGTTCGGATGAAGGAGTTATGCAATTTACAAATTAGGTGATCTCCAGTGTACCGAATTTAGACATGAACGCATTTATTAAAGGATTCCGACCAGGCCAGAAATAACTAAACTACAAACCGACTCATTCTACAATCATGATCAATCCGAGAAGCCCAGCAAAGTAGATTCAGCCCAAAAACAATCAAACAAGATCAATTTTCGTCCATAGCTACAACTATATTTAATTATGTCTATTTCTCTCTCTTACATGCACTTTAGAGTTGGGATTTCATCTTCCTAGATGCTCTGCATGTTTAGCAACTATTATGGACGACATTGTTGTATTTCCTCTATAAATAGAGGCTCCCTTTTATTAAAAAAAAATCAATCTATCTTTTTATCAAAAATCCTTTTAAGTTAGATTCATCTCTTTGGTGTGTAATATCTGAAGAAATCATTAATGCTTTTTGTGTGTAATATCTGAGAGTATTGAGAGGTAAATCAGGAGTCTTCCGCAGCTCCTGTGTGACCATTCGCTCCACATCCTTTGATCTTTGAGACCTCACGGTTTCTTTGATGCAAATTTTATCCCCCTACCAACTCTAGAGTGCTGATTTTTGGGAGAATCACATCATTTGGTATCAGAGCACACTCTTGAGTTTGATATTTTTTTTTTCTTTTTTTGTTATCATCTTCTCATCTTGTTATTTTCTTTCATCGTCTATCTTTCACCTTCTCCTTTTCTTTTTCTTTTTATTTTTCTTTATTTATTTTTCTTTATTAAACAAAAAGAGAGAAAAAGAGCAAAACAAAAAGAGAGAAAAAAAAAAACAAATCTGGTGGTTTTGCAGTTTTTAAATTCAGTCTTGATCATTTGTTTTAATAGTTTATGTCCAAATTATTCTTTTTATAAAGAGCAAGATTTGAGGACAAATCTTTTTCAAGAGAGAGAGTATGATATGATCATGAGAAGCATTAGGACATGCGTGCACTGATCGAATCGTAAATACTCAATCACGATGATTGAGTGCATGAAATTACTTGTAGAATGTGCTCAGATCAATCACGGAGCTCCTCGAAGAAGAATCAAATCAAATGGAGTTCGGATGAAGGAGTTATGCAATTTACAAATTAGGTGATCTCCAGTGTACCGGATTTAGACATGGACGCATTTATTGAAGGATTCCGACCAGGCCATAATGAACTAAGTTACAAACCGACTCATTCTACAATCTTGATCAATCAGAGAAGCCCAGCAAAGTGGATTCACCCCAAAACAATCAAAGAAGATCAATTTTCGTCCATAGCAACAACTACATTTAATTATGTCTATTTCTCTCTCTTACATGCACTCTAGAGTTGGGATTTCATCTTCCTAGATGCTCTGCATGTTTAGCAACTATTATGGACGACATTGTTGTATTTCCTCTATAAATAGAGGCTCCCTTATATTAAAAAAATCAATTTATCTTTTTATCAAAAATCCTTTTAAGTTAGATTCATCTCTTTGGTGTGTAATATCTGAAGAAATCCTTAATGCTTTTAGTGTGTAATATCTGAGAGTATTGAGAGGTAAATCAGGAGTCTTCCGCAGCTCCTGTGTGATCATTCGCTGCATATCCTATGATCTTTGAGACCTCACGGTTTCTTTGATGCAAATTTTATCCCCCTACCAACTCTAGAGTGCTGATTTTTGGGAGAATCACATCATTTGGTATCAGAGCACACTCTTGAGTTTGCTATTTTATTTTTTATTTTTTGTTATCATCTTCTAATCTTGTCATTTTCTTTCATCTTCTATCTTTCACCTTCTCTTTTTCTTGTTCTTTTTACTTTTCTTTATTTATTTTCCTTTATTAAACAAAAAGAGAGAAAAACAGTAAAAAAAAAAAGAAAAAAAAAAACAAATCTGTTGGTTTTGCAGTTTTTAAATTCAGTCTTGATAATTTTGTTAAAAAGTTTATGTCCAAATTGTTCTTTCTATAAAGAGCAAGATTTGAGGACAAATCTTTTTCAAGAGAGAGAGTATGATATGATCATGAGAAGCATTAGGACATGCATGCATTGATCGAATCGTAAATACTCAATCATGATGATTCAGTGCATGAAATTACTTGGAGAATGTGCTCAGCTCAATCACGGAGCTCCTCGAAGAAGAATCAAATCAAATGGAGTTCGGATGAAGGAGTTATGCAATTTACAAATTAGGTGATCTCCAGTGTACCGAATTTAGACATGAACGCATTTATTAAAGGATTCCGACCAGGCCAGAAATAACTAAACTACAAACCGACTCATTCTACAATCATGATCAATCCGAGAAGCCCAGCAAAGTAGATTCAGCCCAAAAACAATCAAACAAGATCAATTTTCGTCCATAGCTACAACTATATTTAATTATGTCTATTTCTCTCTCTTACATGCACTTTAGAGTTGGGATTTCATCTTCCTAGATGCTCTGCATGTTTAGCAACTATTATGGACGACATTGTTGTATTTCCTCTATAAATAGAGGCTCCCTTTTATTAAAAAAATCAATCTATCTTTTTATCAAAAATCCTTTTAAGTTAGATTCATCTCTTTGGTGTGTAATATCTGAAGAAATCATTAATGCTTTTTGTGTGTAATATCTGAGAGTATTGAGAGGTAAATCAGGAGTCTTCCGCAGCTCCTGTGTGACCATTCGCTCCACATCCTTTGATCTTTGAGACCTCATGGTTTCTTTGATGCAAATTTTATCCCCCTACCAACTCTAGAGTGCTGATTTTTGGGAGAATCACATCATTTGGTATCAGAGCACACTCTTGAGTTTGATATTTTTTTTCTTTTTTTGTTATCATCTTCTCATCTTGTTATTTTCTTTCATCGTCTATCTTTCACCTTCTCCTTTTCTTTTTCTTTTTATTTTTCTTTATTTATTTTTCTTTATTAAACAAAAAGAGAGAAAAAGAGCAAAACAAAAAGAGAGAAAAAAAAAAACAAATCTGGTGGTTTTGCAGTTTTTAAATTCAGTCTTGATCATTTGTTTTAATAGTTTATGTCCAAATTATTCTTTTTATAAAGAGCAAGATTTGAGGACAAATCTTTTTCAAGAGAGAGAGTATGATATGATCATGAGAAGCATTAGGACATGCATGCATTGATCGAATCGTAAATACTCAATCATGATGATTCAGTGCATGAAATTACTTGGAGAATGTGCTCAGCTCAATCACGGAGCTCCTCGAAGAAGAATCAAATCAAATGGAGTTCGGATGAAGGAGTTATGCAATTTACAAATTAGGTGATCTCCAGTGTACCGGATTTAGACATGGACGCATTTATTGAAGGATTCCGACCAGGCCATAATGAACTAATTTACAAACCGACTCATTCTACAATCTTGATCAATCAGAGAAGCCCAGCAAAGTGGATTCACCCCAAAACAATCAAAGAAGATCAATTTTCGTCCATAGCAACAACTACATTTAATTATGTCTATTTCTCTCTCTTACATGCACTCTAGAGTTGGGATTTCATCTTCCTAGATGCTCTGCATGTTTAGCAACTATTATGGACGACATTGTTGTATTTCCTCTATAAATAGAGGCTCCCTTATATTAAAAAAATCAATCTATCTTTTTATCAAAAATCCTTTTAAGTTAGATTCATCTCTTTGGTGTGTAATATCTGAAGAAATCCTTAATGCTTTTAGTGTGTAATATCTGAGAGTATTGAGAGGTAAATCAGGAGTCTTCCGCAGCTCCTGTGTGATCATTCGCTCCACATCCTATGATCTTTGAGACCTCACGGTTTCTTTGATGCAAATTTTATCCCCCTACCAACTCTAGAGTGCTGATTTTTGGGAGAATCACATCATTTGGTATCAGAGCACACTCTTGAGTTTGATATTTTATTTTTTATTTTTTGTTATCATCTTCTCATCTTGTCATTTTCTTTCATCTTCTATCTTTCACCTTCTCTTTTTCTTTTTCTTTTTATTTTTCTTTATTTATTTTTTATTAAACAAAAAGAGAGAAAAAAAGCAAAAACAAAAAGGGAAAAAAAAACAAATCTGGTGGTTTTGCAGTTTTTAAATTCAGTCTTGATCATTTGTTTTAAAATTTTATGTCCAAATTGTTCTTTCTATAAAGAGCAAGATTTGAGGACAAATCTTTTTCAAGAGAGAGAGTATGATATGATCATGAGAAGCTTTAGGACATGCGTGCACTGATCGAATCGTAAATACTCAATCACGATGATTCAGTGCATGAAATTACTTGGAGATTGTGCTCAGCTCAATCACGGAGCTCCTCGAAGAAGAATCAAATCAAATGGAGTTCGGATGAAGGAGTTATGCAATTTACAAATTATGTGATCTCCAGTGTACCAGATTTAGACATGGACGCATTTATTGAATGATTCCGACCAGACCAGAATAAACTAAGCTACAAACCGACTCATTATAAAATCTTGATCAATCAGAGAAGCCCAGCAAAGTGGATTCAGCCCAAAAACAATCAAAGAAGATCAATTTTCGTCCATAGCAACAACTACATTTAATTATGTCTATTTCTCTCTCTTACATGCACTTTAGAGTTGGGATTTCATCTTCCTAGATGCTCTGCATGTTTAGCAAATATTATGGACGACATTGTTGTATTACCTCTATAAATAGAGGCTCCCTTATATTAAAAAAATCAATCTATCTTTTTATCAAAAATCCTTTTAGGTTAGATTCATCTCTTTGGTGTGTAATATCCGAATAAATCCTTAATGCTTTTAGTGTGTAATATCTGAGAGTATTGAGAAGTAAATCAGGAGTCTTCCGCAGCTCCTGTGTGACCATTCGCTCCACATCCTTTGATCTTTGAGACCTCACGGTTTTTTTGATGCAAATTTTATCCCCCTACCAACTCTAGAGTGCTGATTTTTGGGAGAATCACATCATTTGGTATCAGAGCACACTCTTGAGTTTGATATTTTATTTTTTATTTTTTGTTATCATCTTCTCATCTTGTCATTTTCTTTCATCTTCTATCTTTCACCTTCTCTTTTTCTTTTTCCTTTTATTTTTCTTTATTTATTTTCCTTTATTAAACAAAAAGAGAGAAAAAGAGCAAAAAAAAAAGAGAGAAAAAAAACAAATCTGATGGTTTTGCAGTTTTTAAATTCAGTCTTGATCATTTTTTTAAAAAGTTTATGTCCAAATTGTTCTTTCTATAAAGAGCAAGATTTGAGGACAAATCTTTTTCAAGAGAGAAAGCATGATATGATCATGAGAGGCATTAGGACATGCGTGCACTGATCGAATCGTAAATACTCAATCATGATGATTCAGTGCATGAAATTACTTGGAGAATGTGGTAAGCTCAATCACGGAGCTTCTCGAAGAAGAATCAAATCAAATGGAGTTCGGATGAAGGAGTTATGCAATTTACAAATTATGTGATCTCCAGTGTACCGGATTTAGACATGGACGCATTTATTGAAGGATTCCGACCAGGCCAGAATGAACTAAGCTACAAACCGACTCATTCTATAATCTTGATCAATCAGAGAAGCCCAGCAAAGTGGATTCAGCCAAAAAACAATCAAAGAAGATCAATTTTCGTCCATAGCAACAACTACATTTAATTATGTTTATTTCTCTCTCTTACATGCACTTTAGAGTTGGGATTTCATCTTCCTAGATGCTCTGCATGTTTAGCAACTATTATGGACGACATTGTTGTATTTCCTCTATAAATAGAGGCTCCCTTATATTAAAAAAATCAATCTATCTTTTTATCAAAAATCCTTTTAAGTTAGATTCATCTCTTTGGTGTGTAATATCTGAAGAAATCCTTAATGCTTTTAGTGTGTAATATCTGAGAGTATTGAGAGGTAAATCAGGAGTCTTCCGCAGCTCTTGTGTGACCATTCGCTCCACATTCTTTGATCTTTGAGACCTCACGGTTTCTTTGATGCAAATTTTATCCCCCTACCAACTCTAGAGTGCTGATTTTTGGGAGAATCACATCATTTGGTATGAGAGCACACTCTTGAGTTTGATATTTTATTTTTTATTTTTTGTTATCATCTTCTCATCTTGTCATTTTCTTTCATCTTCTATCTTTCACCTTCTCTTTTTCTTTTTCTTTTTATTCTTCTTTATTTATTTTCCTTTATTAAACAAAAAGAGAGAAAAAAACAAAAAAAAAAAGAGAAAAAAAAACAAATCTGGTGGTTTTGCAGTTTTTAAATTCAATCTTGATCAATTGTTTTAAAAGTTTATGTCCAAATTGTTCTTTCTATAAAGAGCAAGATTTGAGGACAAATCTTTTTCAAGAGAGAGAGTATGATATGATCATGAGAAGCATTAGGACATGCGTACACTGATCGAATCGTAAATACTCAATCATGTTGATTCAGTGCATGAAATTTCTTGGAGAATGTGCTCAGCTCAATCACGGAGCTCCTCAAAGAAGAATCAAATCAAATGGAGTTCGGATGAAGGAGTTATGCAATTTACAAATTAGGTGATCTCCAGTGTACCGGATTTAGACATGGACGCATTTATTGAAGGATTCCGACCAAGCCATAATGAACTAAGCTACAAACCGACTCATTCTACAATCTTGATCAATCAGAGAAGCCCAGCAAAGTGGATTCAGCCAAAAAACAATCAAAGAAGATCAATTTTCGTCCATAGCAACAACTACATTTAATTATGTTTATTTCTCTCTCTTACATGCACTTTAGAGTTGGGATTTCATCTTCCTAGATGCTCTGCATGTTTAGCAACTATTATGGACGACATTGTTGTATTTCCTCTATAAATAGAGGCTCCCTTATATTAAAAAAATCAATCTATCTTTTTATCAAAAATCCTTTTAAGTTAGATTCATCTCTTTGGTGTGTAATATCTGAAGAAATCCTTAATGCTTTTAGTGTGTAATATCTGAGAGTATTGAGAGGTAAATCAGGAGTCTTCCGCAGCTCTTGTGTGACCATTCGCTCCACATCCTTTGATCTTTGAGACCTCACGGTTTCTTTGATGCAAATTTTATCCCCCTACCAACTCTAGAGTGCTGATTTTTGGGAGAATCACATCATTTGGTATGAGAGCACACTCTTGAGTTTGATATTTTATTTTTTATTTTTTGTTATCATCTTCTCATCTTGTCATTTTCTTTCATCTTCTATCTTTCACCTTCTCTTTTTCTTTTTCTTTTTATTCTTCTTTATTTATTTTTCTTTATTAAACAAAAAGAGAGAAAAAAACAAAAAAAAAAGAGAAAAAAAACAAATCTGGTGGTTTTGCAGTTTTTAAATTCAATCTTGATCAATTGTTTTAAAAGTTTATGTCCAAATTGTTCTTTCTATAAAGAGCAAGATTTGAGGACAAATCTTTTTCAAGAGAGAGAGTATGATATGATCATGAGAAGCATTAGGACATGCGTACACTGATCGAATCGTAAATACTCAATCATGTTGATTCAGTGCATGAAATTTCTTGGAGAATGTGCTCAGCTCAATCACGGAGCTCCTCAAAGAAGAATCAAATCAAATGGAGTTCGGATGAAGGAGTTATGCAATTTACAAATTAGGTGATCTCCAGTGTACCGGATTTAGACATGGACGCATTTATTGAAGGATTCCGACCAAGCCATAATGAACTAAGCTACAAACCGACTCATTCTACAATCTTGATCAATCAGAGAAGCCCAGCAAAGTAGATTCAGCCCAAAAACAATAAAAAAAGATCAATTTTCGTCCATAGCAACAACTACATTTAATTATGTCTATTTCTCTCTCTTACATGCACTTTAGAGTTGGTATTTCATCTTCCTAGATGCTCTGCATGTTTAGCAACTATTATGGACGACATTGTTGTATTTCCTCTATAAATAGAGGCTCCCTTATATTAAAAAAATCAATCTATCTTTTTTATCAAAAATCCTTTTAAGTTAGATTCATCTCTTTGGTGTGTAATATCCGAAGAAATCCTTAATGCTTTTAGTGTGTAATATCTGAGGGTATTGAGAGGTAAATCAGGAGTCTTCCGCAGCACCTGTGTGACCATTCGCTCCACATCCTTTGATCTTTGAGACCTCTCGGTTTCTTTGATGCAAATTGTATCCCCTACCAACTCTATAGTGCTGATCTTTGGGAGAATCACATCATTTGGTATCAGAGCACACTCTTGAGTTTGATATTTTATTTTTTATTTTTTGTTATCATCTTCTCATCTTGTTATTTTCTTTCATCTTCTATCTTTCACCTTCTCCTTTTCTTTTTCTTTTTATTTTTCTTTATTTATTTTTCTTTATTAAACAAAAAGAAAAAAAAAGAGCAAAAAAAAAGAGAGAAAAAAAAAAAACCAAATCTTGTGGTTTTGCAGTTTTTAAATTCAGTCTTGATCATTTGTTTTAAAAGTTTATGTCCAAATTGTTCTTTCTATAAAGAGCAAGATTTTGAGGACAAATCTTTTTCAAGAGAGGGAGTATGATATGATCATGAGAAGCATTAGGACATGCGTGCACTGATCGAATCGTAAATACTCAATCATGATGATTCAGTGCATGAAATTACTTGGAGAATGTGCTCAGCTCAATCACGGAGCTCCTCGAAGAAGAATCAAATGAAATGGAGTTCGGATGAAGGAGTTATGCAATTTACAAATTATGTGATCTCCAGTGTACCGGATTTAGACATGGACGCATTTATTGAAGGATTCCGACCAGGCCAGAATGAACTAAGCTACAAACCAACTAATTCTACAATCTTGATCAATCAGAGAATCCCAGCAAAGTGGAATCAGCCCAAAAACAATCAAAGAAGATCAATTTTCGTCCATAGCAACAACTACATAATTATGTTTATTTCTCTCTCTTACATGCACTTTAGAGTTGAGATTTCATCTTCCTAGATGCTCTGCATGTTTAGCAACTATTATGGACGACATTGTTGTATTTCCTCTATAAATAGAGGCTCCCTTTTATTAAAAAAACCAATCTATCTTTTTATCAAAAATCCTTTTAAGTTAGATTCATCTCTTTGGTGTGTAATATCTGAAGAAATCCTTAATGCTTTTAGTGTGTAATATCTGAGAGTATTGAGAGGTAAATCAGGAGT
The DNA here is from genome assembly GCA_911865555.2 of Thlaspi arvense. NCBI lineage: Eukaryota > Viridiplantae > Streptophyta > Magnoliopsida > Brassicales > Brassicaceae > Thlaspi > Thlaspi arvense. The sequence continues at coordinate 24,960,407 of OU466858.1, read as the reverse complement.
TTTCCGCAGCTCCTGTGTGACCATTTGCTCCACATCCTTTGATCTTTGAGACCTCACGGTTTCTTTGATGCAAATTTAACCCCCTACCAACTCTAGAGTGCTGATTTTTGGGAGAATCACATCATTTGGTATCAGAGCACACTCTTGAGTTTGATATTTTATATTTTATTTTTTGTTATCATCTTCTCATCTTGTCATTTTCTTTCATCTTCTATCTTTCACTTTCTCTTTTTCTTTTTCTTTTTATTTTTCTTTATTTATTTTCCTTTATTAAACAAAAAGAGAGAAAAAAGCAAAAAAAAAAAGAGAAAAAAAACAAATCTGGTGATTTTGCAGTTTTTAAATTCAGTCTTGATCATTTGTTTTAAAATTTTATGTCCAAATTGTTCTTTCTATAAAGAGCAAGATTTGAGGACAAATCTTTTTCAAGAGAGAGAGTATGATATGATCATGAGAAGCTGTCATCCAAGGTTTTTGAAGCATAGTATATCACGTGCAACTTCTTATCCTGAAACTATGAAGGGTTGTTTGGATACAAAATGGCAAATATTGGGAAAGTGATTTTTGTGGGTTAGATTTGCAATTCAAATCAAATTTTAGGTCATTTTTGCAAGAATATTTTTATTACAAAATTTAATACACAGAACTATTAAGAATAACGAATATAATGTTTATGGCTAATACTACAAAACAAATATAGTGCCAGCATGTCTTTTAATTTTTTTTTAAAAATCATTACAACAACATCAATCAAAAACTAAACAAAACAAACAAATTGAAATACACCCACAAATCTAAAATAAATAAAATTACTTAAAACACAAATTAAAACACAAACAATTTAAAACAGAAATATAAACAAATTCCGCGCTTAGCGCGGACAATCCCTAGTAGTACTAAATAAAATGAACTGTTTGGAGTTTAAGAAGCCATCCACATCAGCAAAAAAACCTGCTCTTCAACTATGCCACATGGCATAAGCAATTCGATCCCATCCTCTTTAGCAATTTCTGTGAACGATTACCTAAATTTGATCGACAGCTCTTCGTATTCCAGATCTACAAATACTAAATTATAAAACTATACATATTCCTGTCATTCTTTTCGTACTATAATATCAGTTTTTCTAAAACAAATTTTCCAATGTCACCCCCATCCCAACGCCTTCTCCAACCAGAGAACCTTGAGATTTGTATTGTTTTCTGTTCTTACATTCATTTACACTTATTGATTTCATCTGTAGATTTCTAATGTTTTGCAATCACAAAATGTAGTTAAAGTGGCGAGCACAACATGTAGGCGTGGTGAAAGTTAGTGACGGAAACATCGACAACTCAATGGGGAGATCATGTCATGAAGGAAGAAGAAAAGCAGAAAGGATTGCGACAGTTTAGATCCTAATCCATGGTTGGACAACTGATTTACTTTTAAAAATAAATCAAAATTAGAGAGCTTCAGCACATGGTTGTAGTGGGGAGGATGAAAAATTGAAAACAGGTTCAAACCCTAATTATCTTATTCCATTTCTTCACAATTGTCATTTTCATAATTTGGTTAGTAATTAATTGATTTCAAACATTAAGTTTGACAGATATGGGGTGACGAAGGAACATGCCAAAGCTTGGCTGATTTCAAAAGTCAAGCCTATACATCATATGAGTTCCTCGTCTCCTTCCTTATTTCAGTTACACATATTAATAGGGTTTTCAGTAAATTCTTGTCTGTTTATATATAACTATAACATAATAGGTCTACCTCATTGTCATATAACTTGGGCAAGGTATTTGTATTACAATTTTATTGAAAACTCTGAGGTTTCCCCATCTAGTTTATGCAATTTGTAACTATAAGGTTTAGCAAATTTTACAATATAAATTGTTGTCCTTCGGATGTGTTCTTTTGATGATATTGTGTTTTTGGAAGATTAAAGTTCTGAACTTAATATTGTCCTTTTCTTGGTTCTGTATTATTTTGATCTTCACTTCTAATTCTCTTGCTCTATTAATGATGTGTTTGATTGAGAAAAAGAAAAAAAGTAAAGAACAAAACAAAAGTCTTGTTTGGCACAAGGTCAATATTACACTTCTTTCTTGGCACTTGCTGTCACAGGTCGCATCAAATTCTAATTCTTAAATTCTGTTCTCGGGCAGAATTTGTAGATTCAGCCTTCTATAAGTTCCGATGTCATTGCCACCATGAATAGAAAACTATGGGAACGAAAAATATAATTGTAAGAAACATTCGAAACCTTCAGCATTTTATAGAGATTTAAAGCGAGAAATAGAAAAAGTGGAAGTGTTGGACAAACTTGTTATTCCTGAGAAAAGTGAGAATTACAATACATTTTAGAAGTAAATTTCTCCACAAGCTAGTGTAACGAAGTTTTAAACGCATTCAATCTATTTCAATGAACCTAAAGTTGCAAGATCTATAGGAGCTGGTGATGTGCCTGATACTCACTATAATAGGAATGGAATTCATGCTCCAGCTGTGTACCAAAACCAATTTGAAATCAAGCTTGAGTTAATCAACATGGTGCAAGGAAACAGATTTTATGGTCTGCCCAATAAAGATCCTTTGGATCATTTGGATCAATTTGACAAAGTGTGTGGTATGACCAAGATTCAAGGAGTCTCTGAAGATGCTTTGAAGCTGTGCTTGTTCCCATTCAGTCTTGGAGACAAAGCACATCAGTGGGAGAAGACACTTCCACAAGGCTTCATATCCACTTGGGATGAATGCAAGACAGCATTCTTCAACAAATTCTTCAGCTCAACAAGAACAGCAAAGCTCATGAACACCATTAGCAGCTTCACTCAACATGGGAATGAGATATTTGCTGAAGCATGGGAGCACTTCAAGTCATACACTTTGCAGTGCCCTCATCATGGGTTCACAAATATAAGCTTGCTGTCTACATTGTATAGAGGAGTGACGCCTAAGTACAGGATGCTCTTGGATATAGCATCAAATGGAAATTTTATGGGGAATACTGTTATTGATGGACTAACTCTTGTGGAGAATCTGACACTATCTGATGGAAACTATGGTGAGAAGTATGACAGAACATCTAGAGCTGTTGTAAGCGCTAATGGTGAGAGCACAACAAAGAACGAGATTAAAGCTTTGAGTGACAAGTTATACAAGCTGCTGAGTGTGTTTTTCAAGAATGTAAGCTTTGTTGGTGATAGTGTTGCTACACAAGAAAAAGATGGGACAGTTGTAGAAGAAGAAGCCTTCTACATGAACAAACAAGGAGGCGGTTTCAACAACTACAGGAATCATCCTAACTTCACCTATAGAAGCACCAACGTGGCTAACCCTCAGGATCAGGTCTATCCCTCACAAGGTGCTCAACAAAGCCAAGGAACCAAGCCTTTTGCTCCTTTCAACCAACAGAACAATTTTGCTCCAAGATCACCATTTCAAGGAGGTTTTCAACAAGCAAACTTTTATCCAAGACCAGCTATTGTCCCACCAGGTTTTGGCAATACACAAACTTCTTCTAGCACTCAAGATGTTGATCTAAAGCAGATGATGCACTAACTGTTGACTGGTCAAGCCAACACCACAATAGAGCTGCAAAAAAGTTTGCTGAAGTGCATAACAAGATAGACTTCACTACTTGTGACCTGTTTGGCAAGTTAGATGCTCTAAGACAAAGAGTTAAGTCTCTAGAGAGCAAATGATCTTCATCTTCAAAGCCTCAGAATCAATTACCAGGAAAGAGTGAAGCCAATCCTAAGGAATTCTGCCATGATCAAAAATCTGTTGATATTGTAGAACAGTTCCTCGAAGGGTTAGATGAAAGCTTGAACAGAGAAGAAGAGCTTGTTTTGGAGCAAGAGAGAGCTGCAAGAGAAGCTGCTGAGAAAGCCTTGGTTTCTCCAGAAGAAGAAGCCAAACCAGAGCTCAGTGAAGCTGATAAGGAGCATGTAGAGACATACCACGCCTTGATGGTCTTGGCTAAGGAAAGTCCTGAAGACTCCAGAGAGCTGTATGAGCGCCAAGTGGGTAGCTCTTCAAGCAACAATGAGAAGGGTAAAGCTCCTGAAGCTCAAGCTTATAAACCACCAATCCCTTACCCCACAATGTAATTTACAATGGCTCAGATGGCAGTCTATTCAAAGTTTAGGAATGACATACAATATGCTAGAATAAAGCTTCCTCATGGCACCACTTTGCTTGAAGTGAAGGACCAAATCATGTTCCTTAAAGAAGTTTTTGACAAGCTGGAAGTAGTGGAGCCAATTCTAGAGAATGTGGGGGCTAATCTGAAAAGAAACATGGAGCTGAAAACTTAACCAAGCTTCCTAACCCAGGAAAGTTTCTGATCACTTGTGAGCTTGGCAATAGCTTGGTGCCAACAGACTTTGTGGTTATGGAGAAGACATATTCAAGAGAGGTACCACTTCATCTAGGAACACCGTTTTTGGCAACAGTAGGAGCTCAAGTAGACTTCAAGAGAGACTTTGTGATTCTGAAGAATGTTGATGAGTACAAGGTCTACAAGATTGTCTCACCCTCCATTGCTTTTTGTGGAACAATTGTGGAGAAAGAGAGTGAGCAATAGCAGCTTCCAGAGCGTGTGGAGCAAGCTATTGATATCTCTTGTATTTACACCATTTAGGCTTGCATTTAGTACATGTTTTGGTTCTCTTTTGCATGTTTTCCTTAGTTTTTGTCCCATTTTCTTCTCCTTTTAGACTTAGATTGCATTTAGGATATAGTTTGCATTTTTTCTTGCATTATGGATGTTTTTTAGGTGCTTATGGAGCGAAAAGGAGCTTGGAGAAGCTTTGGGGATGATCCAAGAAGCTAGATTGACCAAAAGGAGCAAAATGGACCAAGGCAGACGATCTCTGCAGAGCTTTTTGGTCTATGCACGGAGGTTATCGGTCAAGGGGTGATCGATACAAAGTGTATCGATCAAAGGTATCGGTCAGGAGTGATCGATACAAACGCGCCGTGTGTATTTCGGTCACTGTATCGATCACTCTCCAGACCGATATGATTCGTAACGATCAAGCCCAGACCGTTACAACTGATCGATATGAATCCAGTCTGAGCCTGTTTTATTTACACTTTTGCCATTACTCTAGGGCTTCCTTCTTTTGCCTATAAATAGGCCTTTTTCTGGAATTTTCGAGGAGTCATGTCAATTTACTGTTCTTAAGCATTTTCTTTGAGTAGTAAGACAAATCTTCTGCCTTATATAATATAAGTTGGTATTTGCTTTTAATCTTTCTTTAATTTCTCTTTTAATCATGATTAGCATATTTTCCTCTTGTGATTTGATGTTAAATATGAGTATTAGTGAGTAGTTTTCTTAGGGTTCTTGGATGTGGTAGATTAGGGGAATTTAGGGCTTGATTAAGGTTTGTTTAGTGCTTTATTATATGAGTTCCTCTCTATTGATCTGTTCTTAAACTAGATTTGTCTTGATCACACTTATCTAGAATTTAGGCTTTCTCTTATGCCCACCAAGTGTTTGATGAAATATTGATCTTGTTTGATAGAGGATTTGCTGGCCTTGGCTCAAGATATTGACTGTTTGAGGAGCATTTTGACTTGAATAGAGTTGTTTATTAATGCTTGCTGAATGTTTTAGCACTAATGAGAGTTAGTTCTTGTTAAGATGTTTAGCAAAGGGCTATTTTACAAGACATTGGATCTAGCTTGCATGATTGTGAACTCCATGTCTAGGAATCACCATTGCTAGCTTGTTTGCTTGATCAATGCTGTTTGAAACAACCTTAATTAGTTCTTGAATTCTCCAAAGTCAATAACTACATCTAGGAACTTGCTTTTCTCCTTTATATTTCGGATTTGCTCTGTTTTGCTCTGTTTTGCTTACTTAATCTTGTTTAAATTACCTTTTTCTTTGCTCTCTTTGTTGCTTGATCATCTTAGGGTGATAGATTGGTTGCTTAGGCAACAAAAAGCCTTCTATGCTTACTTGACTTAAGGATTTTTACCCATAACTCTTCTGCTTTCAACTAAAACCCATTTGGATTGACATAAAACCCTATGCTATGCTACAACTGATTCACATAGAGGGGTGATTGATTGAGACTTAAAAACCTCTATATCAATTTGACGCCGTCGCCATTTGGGTTTACAGTTTGAAACATTAGAGTTTGTAGAATCTTTAAGATCAAGTTTTTAATTTTCTTTGGTTACTAATCTCCTTTGACTCTCTTTGCTGTCTTTCAGGTATATGAACTTGAGATCCAGAGGTTCAAGCAATCTTGTAGACTTCATAGACAACATCAATCTGTTGGACAGAGGTCAGAGAGCAAGAAGAGAGCAAGAAAGGCAGGAACACTTGCAGAGACTTGGGATGAACAATCAGGAACCTGTTATGAATGATATCAGATTCCAGGGTCCTCAAGGAGCTGTTGGCGCTCAGGGTACACAAGGACATCAAGGTGTTTAGGGCTTACAAGGTGAGCAAGGACCAAGAGGCGCTGCACAAGCTCCAAGAGCAGCTAGACCCATTGGCGCTGGTGATGCACCAAATGCCTATAATAACAGGACTGGCATCATTCCACCAGCAGTCCAAAACAACAACTTTGAGATCAAGTCTGGATTGATTTCAATGGTTCAGAGCAGCAAGTTCCATGGGTTGCCACTTGAAGATCCTCTAGATCATCTTGATAATTTTGATAGACTATGCTCCCTAACAAAGATCAATGGGGTGAGTGAGGATGGCTTCAAACTCAGGTTATTCCCTTTTTCTCTTGGAGACAAACCACACCAATGGGAGAAGAACCTGCCCCAAGGGAGTATTACCAGCTGGGATGAGTGCAAGAGAGCCTTCTTAGCAATGTTCTTCTCTACTTCAAGAACTGCAAGAATAAGGAATGAGATTTCAGGGTTTGCACAAAGGAACAATGAAAGCTTTTGTGAAGCTTGGGAAAGATTCAAGGGCTACACATTGCAATGCCCTCATCATGGCTTCTCACAAGCCTCTCTGCTCTCCACTCTCTACAGAGGAGCCTTGCCTAAGATAAGAATGCTCTTGGACACTGCATCAAATGTGAACTTCTTGTCAAAAGATGTGGATGAATGATTGGAGCTGGTAGAGAATCTGGCTCAATCTGATGGAAACTATAATGAGGAATTTGACAGAGCTCCAAGAAGTGCAAAGGATGAGTTAGAGTCTAGCAGGAAAGAAATCAAGTCTCTACATGAGAAGCTGGACTTGCTGCTAAGGGAAAAGAAAGAAGTTAACTTTGTTGGAAACATGGTTCAGCTTGATGATCAAGAGCAATGCCAAGTTGAGGAGATGAACTACTTGGGCAATCAAGGTGGATACAATAGCTATGGGAACTACAGACCTAATCCCAACTTGTCTTACAGGAGCAACAATGTTGCCAATCCACAAGATTAGGTTTACCCTACAACAACAGCAAGCTGCCCAAGACCTTTTGTTCCCTATAACAATCTAGGATTTCAGCAAAGGAACAACAACTACCAACCTAGAGCGCCCTACAACCCTCCAGGATTCAATGCTCAAGCTCAAGGACAAGCTTCCTCTAGCTCTCAAGACACTGAACTCAAGACTCTCATGCAACAAATGATCAACACTCAAGTCACCACAACCTTGGAAATGAACAAGAAGTTTGCAGAGGTCCACAACAAAATCGATTCAGTACATGTAGGGCTCACCAACAAGTTTGAAGGGTTGGCTGCAAGAGTTAAAACACTGGAGAACAACAAAGGCATAGCTGGTCCCAAGCCTCAAGGACACTTTCGTGGAAAACCAGAAGCTAATCCAAAGGAGTTCTGCAATGCCATAGTCATAGAAGAAGAGAGCTTCTCAGCTGAAGAGGAAGCTATCATTGAAGAATTCCTCTACTTGTTCACTGAGGACACTGAACCTCAACCTTGGAATTTGAAACTAATCAAGGAGCTGCAAAAGAAGAACCCTTTGAAGAAGGGGAAAACACAGAAAAAGAAGAGTGGTGGGCGCAACATGAAGTTGTTGATAACACCAAGGACTACTTAGTTGAAGTTCCAGATGATAAAGAGAAGACTCAAGCTGCTATCCTTCCTGTTTACCAACCAACCATCCCTTTTCCAGGAAGATTCAAGGAACAGCTAGTGCAGAAGTATGAGACCCTCTATGCTGCTCAAATGGAAATGAGGGGTTTGAATGGACAAGAGGAGCTTAAGAAGCTAAGGGTTAAAGCTGGAGCATCTGAGGTTCAGGAGCTTAATGTCAAGAAACTTGGAGATCCAGGTTGTTTCACTCTCCCATGTGAGCTTAAAGGGCAAACTTTCAAAAGTTGTCTTTGTGATCTTGGAGCAAGTATCAACCTTCTCCCATCCTCTACTGCTAAAGCTCTTGGCTACACTCAACATCAAGAGAGTAATGTGTCCCTTACTATAGCTGATGGGACAGTGAAGACACCACTTGGGAGTCTCAAGGATGTACCACTGATGATTGAAGGGGTAACCATCCCCACTGATTTCTTGGTGCTTGATGTTGAATGCCATATAAAGAATGTTATCAGTCTAGGAAGACCTTTCTTAGCCTCAGGTGGAGCAATGTTTGATGCCAAGGAATGCGCAATAGAGCTGAGACTGACCAAGAAGAAGGTTCTAAGGTTTGACTCCAAGGGGAATAAGCTGGAAAATGAGCAAGCCTTCTCAATGGACATCACGAACTTGAAGCAGCTTGGTAAACATTGGCCAGGGTTTGAAGGCTATGTTGTTGAAAGTTTTGATGGTTGCTGCTTAACCAAGCTGTTTGCTGATACCACTGAAGAGGAGGTCCTCAAAGTGGGAGTTTCTGATTGCATGAATGAAGTTCTATTAGATGACAAAGAAGATGGGGTTGTCTTAAAGCCCTTTGTTTCTAGGAATGGTGAAGTCCACTACAAGATGAAGGGGAGGAACAAACCAAAACCCTTTGCTGTGTTGAAGGTTGATGGAGTCACCAGGAATGTCAAAGTGAGCACTGCAACACCAAGGAGTTCCAAGACTCCTTCTCACCACCTCCACTAGAGAGGTAAGCAAAGTCAAGCTTAGTGACTTTAAACAAGCACACTTGGGAGGTAGTCCCATGGTATCCTTTTGTATATATTATGTTTTCTAGTTTCTTTTTATGCCTTGTTAATGTGTATAGAAACAGGAGTTCGAATTGGGGGTTGAGAAAGTCTCTAAGGGACAAAGAACAAGTGCTTTCTGGCTGATATCGATCAACTGTATCGGTCATGACGAGACCGATACAGACCGTATCGGTCATGAGTATCGGTCATTTGTGATCGATATCAGTGGAGCCAGATTGCACCAGTCAACCTATCGATCACTTTTTATCGATAGGGAAGGGAGTCTGAAAGTGAAAACCATATTGGTCATTCATATCGATCAAACACTGATCGATACAAAGCTGCTGTATGAATTTCTGTCAGTGTATCGATCAGATGATGACCGATATGATTCACAGAAAGGGTATCGATCATTCGTCTCGATCACTTGTTATCGATACTGAGCATATCGATCACTTGTGATCGATACTGAGCATATCGATCATTCGTATCGGTCACAAGTGACCGATACCTGCCAGAGGTAAGTATTTCATCTTTTCAAAATCTTTTCCCTCCTTTGGTTTGGAGCCAAGGAGGTTTATATTTAAACTTTGGATCCTTCCTGTCCACTTGTAGAGCTCCTGAGCACTTTTGTTCTTGTCCCCCACTCTTTAGATTCCATTGGTTCCCTCACCAACTTTTGATTCCTTTGGTTCTCCTTCCATTCTATTTAAACCAACAATCTTCTCCACTTCTCTTCACACTTCAGTTCACTACTTCTCTCACTTATAGCACGAAAATCTTAGCTCTTTCTCTCTTTTATTTTCTTTCTCTAAGTGCTCAGAAGCTTCATTATGGTTTGCTTCCTCAACTATACATTCTTTGCTCTTAATCAATGCATGTGTTTATAATTGCTTAATCTACGGTTTTAAGAGCAAGTTTTGATTAGTTTTCACTGTTGTGCTTTGATCCTGCATTGTGGATTTGTTTAAAGTTAGCAAATTAGATGTTTAAGCTTTGTTTACTTTTCATCAAACTCATTACTTGCTTGTTTACATCCCTTTGCATGATCATCATTTCCTTTGCCTAAGAACCACTTTGCTAGATTCACATGCACAGCTGTTTTATTTTTATGATCTCTAGCTTATCTAAACTGTTAGCTTTTGAATTCATCTTGCTTCTTGGAAGTTTAATCTTGTTGTTAAAGACTTGTTAAACTTATCTTAACCTAGAGAGTTTTCTTTTTAAAAGTTTTCAGTTATTTGGTTTTTCAGCTTTTGTTCTTTTACTTATCCTATCTTCAAGCTTTGTTTTTGAAGGTACCATGGGGAAGACAAAAATAGCTGCTGGGAGAAAGGGAAAAGCACCACAGGAGGAAGCACCCACTTCACCAAGAGCCTTGAAAGATAAAGGAAAGGGCGCTGCTGCTGAGAACTCATCCGAGGCTGCTGGAAAGAGACCAGTTGGAGACAAAGGCGTCAAGCAGAAAGGCAAGGGCAAGGTTGCTGAGGAGGAAGTTCCATTCAGGAAACACAGTGCTAGGGAGCTCATGGAAGCATTCAGTGAATGCAACTTCAAGCCCACAAGATACCCATGCACCTCCACAATGTAGAAGCTAGGGATTTATAAAGACTGCATGTGCATCTTTGAGCACATGGGGCTTACCGAGCTGTTGACAAAGCCTCTTCCCTCATATGAGCGCTTCACTCATCAGTTCCTTTCCACTCTCAAGGTGGTCAGTTATGAAATGAGTGAGCTCTCCAACCGTGATGGATGGATATCCTTCAAGCTTGGGAAGCAAAGGTTTACAGTCACCTTCCAAGACCTCTCTCAAGAGCTGGGGCTGAGGACTTATTCACAAAGAGGAAACAAGTTCTCAATCAGAGAATCGCAGTACACAAAGCTATGGGGAATGATTGGAGTTGGGGAATTCAATGGTGGAGCCACAAGAAACCATCACTTGAAGCACCCTACCGTTAGATATGCACACAAGGCGCCTGCAAACACTTTCTTTGCAAGGAAGGCAACCACACACCTGACCGGCAAGGAGAGAGACTTCATCTATACTGGACTGTATGCCAATGTGGATACCAACGAAAATGTGACACCTATAGGTCCACCAAGAAAATTCTCATGCTTTGTAAGACTGTTGATGGAGCAGCTGCTAACCTATCAGATCTGGGTTCTAAACAAAGGAAAAAGAGAGAAGAATCCACAACTTCACATTGGAGGAGTTGTGACAGCTATACTCATGGCCAGTGGTGTGAATCTTGAGGAACATGCTGAAGATGCTCTAGGTCCTTCATTGATAGATATGGATTATCTGAAGAGAAGCCATCTCATTGAGGAGAGTATTCAAGACTAGCATGTCTACAAATTCCTCAATGATCGCCAAGAGCCAGCAAGAGTCCTTCTCCCCAACCCAAGGCTCACCTCCTTCACCACAAGGACCAACATCAACTTCAATCCGAGTGAAGAAGAGCTCTACAAAGGCGGCCCTGTCCCTGAAGAGAGAGAAGAAGACAATGAGGAAGGAAACACTGAAGAGATTGAAGAAGAAGCTGAAGAAGATGCTGCTGCTGGCGCTGAAGGCCAGGGAGAAACCCATGAAGAAGAAGACTTTGAATAAGAAGAAGTGATGAACTACACTGCTGATCAGTTCCACTTCACACCTTATGAAGTACCCAGCCAAGGAAGCTCTTTGAAGGTGGCTCATGAGCACATCAATGCACTTCAGAAATGGGGTAAGTGGCAAGACAAAGCCATTAAGGGGCTTATGAAGATAGTGAAGGGAAAGTTCAAGAAAAACAAAGCTATATCAGCAGGAACCTCCCATCACAGCCACACTCATGAGCACACCTCTCATCAAGAAGAGCAAATACCATAATCTGACCAAACTGAAGAGGAAGAAGCTGTATGGAACCCCCATGGAAGACACTCCTTCCATGCACAACCTAGTGATCAATGGGGAACATGGGCACAACCAAGGACCTCATCATATGAGCCAAGGGCCCATGTACCATCAACTCCCAATCCCTCTGAAGTTCAAGAAGCATGGCAATGGGGTACACAAGGGGATTCTTCTCAAGCAGAGAGGTTATGGTCAAGCTGGATTGCTCCAACACAAGAAGCAGCACCATCTACAAAGGTTTATGAGAGGAGGAACAAGAGGAGAGCTAGCAAGTCTCCTCAGACATCTGGATCCTCCCACCACTCCTACTATTAAGCAAGGTACCAGATCCTACTCATTGTCTATACCATTGTATTTTTTTCGATTTTGTATTATATTTTGTTGCTTCTCTCTCTCATTGCTTTCATTATACAAGGGACTGCTTCGTGGATCATGTGTTTTGATTTTCGTGGCTTGACTTGAATATTCATGAACTGAACCTTGTCCTAATAAGTGAAAACCTTAATCTGAATTTTAATTATCAAACTTATGCATTTGAAAATGAACACATGGATCTTATACATATTTAGGCTCTCTTCCTCCTTTCACCACTCTTTTGTGAGCCTAAGTAGAACTCCTACCATAACCCTTGCCTTTCTTTCAAGCTAAATGATCTTGTGTGATATCTTTGTGAGGCCTCGTTTCGGTTTGTTTAGCATAAAGTGTTAGGTCTAGGCGACATGATTAGGCTCTCATTTGATTGCTAGCTTTGCATTTTGAAGCTAGATCTAGGCTTAGGTTAGGTTCGGGGTTCATGGGGTTGTTTATTTTGCTTATTTGTTTACGGTTTCAAAAAGGTTTGGTGATTGAAGTGTTTGAAAAGGTTTTAAGTGGAAAGCAATGTTTTTAAAAAAATAAAAGCTCTAAGTGTATTTCAGAAGATAGCTCCCAAATAAAAAGAAAAGAAAAAGAAAGAAAAAGAGCCTAAGTGCCAAATAAAAAAAATAAAAAAAAGAAAAAAAAGAAAAGAAAAGAATGAGTAGGGAGCTATCAATAAGAAAAGTAAAGAGCTAAAAATGTTTTCAGCCTTTCCACTAGCCTAAAAGAGTAAAGATGTTTTCTGTTTTTATTTGGGTTTGAGCTTAAAAAGGGTAGTATCTAAGAGGGTGAGTGAGCTGAAAAGAAAAGAAATGAGAGGGGTTTTAGGATCATTGTTAGTGTACATGGGTAGATGAGAGTCTAATTATGTATGCATCAATTGCCTTTACCTTTAGCATTATGCATAAAGTTCATAACCTTCTTGAGAGAAACCCTTTGCATTATAAAACCCTTTTAAATGAGATCATTCTATGCTCATAGCCTTTGCCCTTAGCCAAATGTGTTCTGCTTTAAAGTGCATAAGTTTGATTCACGGTTTGATCATTAATGAATGTTAAAGGATAAGATTCTTTGATTGTTTGGAATAGGAGAGCCACGATTTGAAATTCATTGTGTGATGAGTATGGCTAAGTCCTTTGGAGTATGAGTGTGTGCATTGCATTTTAGAATTAATAACTAGGACCATTGAAATGATCCATTTGAAAGACACCTTTGCAAGAAGCTTAAACCCCCGTTTTTAAAACCTCTCTCCCTTCTTGAACTTTGTTTGCTTGAGGGCAAGCAAAAGGCAAGTTTGGGGGAGTTGAAATTGCTGCATATTTCGTGTGTTTTGCATATATATAAGATAGTTTTTGATGCATTTACCTTGCACATTAGGCTAGTTTGCATCATTCTAGGTCCTAGGGCACATTTGCACCAACATTTGCATGTTTCTTGCATTATGCATCAATTTCAGGTTGTTTTCGGCTACTTTGGAGCTTTGGAGGATTCGTGGACGTGCTAAGGTTCGTGAGCAAGGTCGTGGACACTTGGAGAACTCAGGAGTGCTTGCTAAGGACCCGAGATCGAGTGGCAGATCGAGCACGGCAGGTCGATCTAGACGAGATCGACCAGAAGATCGAGTGACCAGGTCGATGCAAGGAATTGGATCGAGACCAAGATCAAGTGTGGAGATCGATCTGAAGTACAGACGTAAATGACGCCATGCAGATCGAGGACCGGATCAAGCTTTCAACCCGATCAGCACAAGATCGACTAGAGTCATCTGATCCAAGACGAAGATCGAGGGCCAGATCGAGCTTCGTGCTTGATCCCAGACTAACCTTATCCATCCAGCTGGCTTTGGACCATAGCGAAGGGGGGACCATTTGCGGTTTGGCCATTTTTGGCAAAAAGGAACGATCCCTTTCATTATCCCCATTCGGTCTTTACCTCTTTCTCTCTCTCTCTCGTTTTTAGGTGAATCCGCCATTGTAGACTTTCGAAGCTTTTTCTTGCATTTTAACTTTTGACTATCGAACCTTTAGCCTTAATCCTTGTTAATCATGCTTAATAGATCGTGTTTTATGCTTTCATCGGTTTTCTTTATGAATCGCGAGTAGTCTTTTTGGGTTTTGGGGCTGGGGCGATTCGAAAGGGTTGAAAAGCTTAAAGCTTTGTATTTTTTTTGGTTCTTCATCACCTTCTCTTCTAGGATTTCGAGTGCTTAAGGCTTAGAGACTCTCACGTCAAGATCTCTAAGATCCAAGGGATGTCTTACCTTGACAGGATCCAGATGTCCTGGAAAATCGAATCCTAGAGGCTAGTCTTTCCTTTCCCACACGCCGTGGTTGTAAAGGGGACTAGTTAGGTCGTTTGTTTGAAATCTTTGCTTTATGCCCTTCAATCTCTTTTTCCACCAAACGCCATGGGTTTGGAGAAGAGAATGAAGGAGTGATCCATACCACACGCCATGGATGGATCTTGTTTTGTTTTCAAGGCCTAGAGAACCTCTCAAAGAGAGTAGATCTAATGTTTTCAAACTAAGCTTTGACCTTTGAGACCCACGAACGTGACCCTCAACCCTAGACCCTCTTTCTTAGTGTCTCAAGTCGTTTAATATCATTCCATCATCATAAAGTTGTGTTCTTGTCATTCGCATATCGCATCATTTCATCATTCTAGGTTGTTTAGACGAGGTCGATTGTTGTTGCTTGATCTAGTGGTCGATCCTGTGGTTGATCCACTAGTCGATATTTAATAATTAGTAGCTTTGCATTTTAAATATTCCGCTTGTTCCTCGTGGTAGTTAACCCTCTTCCAGGGATTTTAAAATTGTTTTGCTTTGCATTTGACACTTGCATTTAGTTTTTAGGGATTTTACCAATCATTTATCATTTTTCGCTTAGCTTTGCTCATTTCTTTGCATTCTTAGTGAACATGCTACCCCTAGGTGTGGATTGACTCTCACTTGCATGCTATACTACATCTCAGTGTTGCATTTGAGCTTTGATAGATCATTGCATTGCAAAAAAAACCTGTTATCATCTATACACATACAGTGACCAGTTATAGCCCTAGTAGGTATCAATTCATCTTGTTCATTTCTAATGACTGTGATCCTCCCCCCCCCCCCTTCTTCTTAGGCACCACATAGACAGGAGATACCCACGTGCTGTCACTGATGGGGGTAGTCACATCAGCCTCTAACAACTTAAGGATCTTTTTCTTAACTACTTCTTTCAAATTCGGGTTTAAACGCCTTTGATGTTCAATAGAAGAAGAGTTCTCATTATCTAAGTGAATCCTATGAGTGCAAAGCATTGGTGAAAGGCCCTTGATGTCACTTAGAGAGTACCCAATGGGCCTTCCTATACTTTCTCAGCTCATTTAGGAGCGAGTGCAACTCATCATCACTCAGATTCTCATTCACAATCACGGGATAAGTATCATTAAGCCCTAAGAAAGCATACCTTAGCCCTTTTGGGAGCTCCTTTAGGTCCAACTTTAGGGCTAGCAGCTCGCTCCAGTCCTCCTCGTGGCTTGTGTTGACATTCCCGTCCTCATTAGCCTCCCTAGAACCCGAGACATGAGCTTTAAGACTGCCTTCTTGAACCGTTGTCCCCTCAGAGATCGAGTCATCCAGTCGATCTTCTACTCGTTCTGGTCGGGATCGAGAAATTTCACTCGATTCACCTACTCGATTTGATATGGATCGAGCAGGAGATCGAGTCTCGTTCTCTGAACTGATCGATTGGCTTCTCTCGATCTTCTCATCGTTCTCTTCTCTGGATCAACCAGCCTCCTCGATCTTCTTGTCAATTGCTGTCTTGGATCGAGTGATTTTCTCAATTTCCTGAGCGATCTATAGGCATCCGCCTTCATCTTTTTTGACAACTCTTCTAGAATCGAGGAGATTAACGTACTCTTGGGTCTTCTCACTTAAGAAACCGTACTCTCCTTTCTCCTTAGTCAAAGCTAGCTTCAAGTGATCCTCTTGTGCCAACTCTTCTAGCAATTCATCCGCCAAAACATCCAATGTTTCTATGTAGAATGCTTGTCCTTCAATTGTTGGCTTCTTCACGACCTCATTGATATCAAAATCCAGCTTGATGTCTTTGCCAAGGTGCAGAGCTATCTTCCCGTTCTTGACATTAATGATTGCTCTGGCTGTTGCAAGGAATGGTCTTCCAAGTATAAGCGGATCCTTAGGCTCTTCATCCATCTCAAGCACCACAAAGTCGGTTGGTACATTGACATCGCTTATTCTCACTGGAAAATCTTCTAGCATACCCACTGGAAGTCTCACGCTTCTGTCAGCTAACACAAGGGAGAGCCTACACTCTTTGAACCGTGTGAAACCTAGCTTCTTTTCTATAGAATGGGGCATGAGATTTATACTTGCTCCCAAATCGCATAAGCAGCTCTCAAACTTCAATGGACCCAAATCACAAGGAATGGTGAAGGATCATGGATCTCCTAGCTTCTTAGGCATTATTTCTTGTGAATAATGGCACTACACTCTTCACTAAGCACCAAAACTTCTTTACGTTCCTTGTTCTTCTTTGTAAGGGTGTCTTTGAAGAACTTAGCACACTTCGGCATCATAGCTAGACAATCCACAAGAGGCAACTTGATCTCAACATCCTTTAGATGCTTCTCAAAAAAGAGTCTATGCTTCTCTATCAGCTGTTTCTTGAAGCGGCCAGGAAAAGGAAGCTTAGGTACATACGGTGGAGGCACATAAACATCCTTCTCTTTAGTAGCTTGCTCCACTATCTTCTCTACGGCTACGTCTTTACCCTTTCTTGGTCTCTCAATTCACACATTATCAAAGTTGATCTCCTCATCAGCTGAAAGCCTACCCTCCCCCTCTTGGACTGCAATGTTCTCATTGTCTTTAGTTGCAACTCTCGGCGGAAGCTCTCTACCACTCCTCAAGGTTATAGCGTTTGCATATTCTTTCGGATTCTACTCACACTTACCCGGTAAGCTGTTCTGACCTCTTGTACTAGCTTTTCCCTTCTCTAACTGTTTGATCTTGTTGTTCAGGTTTGGTATCTAAGTTGAGACGTCAGTAAGAGAGGAGTCAAGGCGGTTGTTCATCTCGGCAAACTTCTGATTAGTTGAAGCGTGACCTTGAAGCAACTGCTGAAACATTGCTTGAACCGGATCTTGAGGAGGCTGTTGCATCTGTTGTTGTTGAGGAACAAAGCCGAGAGGAAACATAGGTGTGTACCCTTTGTTGCCTTGCTGTTGCTGCTGACCTTGAAAGTTCCCTTGCCTCTGCCCTTGAAAGCCACTATTCGGTTGAAAACCCTTGTTATAAGGTACAAAGGGCTTTGCTTGCTGAGGGGGATACACCTGATCCTTTGGATTCTCAACGTTTGTACTCCTGTATGAGAGAATGTGGTTGGCTTGGTACCCTTGAGAATATCCCGGAGGCTTGCTGTAGTTCTGACCAGCAATCCAGTTAGCTTCTTCTTGACTCAGCTCTATCTCCTTGGAGACATCTTCAGCTTCTCCCACGAAGTGAAAGTGCTTCTGATTTGCAAGAACAAGCTTGTCTATCTTCTCATGGAGGGACTTAAGCTCTTTCTTGTGAGATTCAAGCTCGGAACCTCTTGGTGCACGATCATAATCCTCGGCGTAATTTCCATCACTCAATGCCAAGTTCTCTATCAGCTCCATACCTTCTTCCACTTCTTGACCAAGGAAGTTGCCCTTGCTTGCCGTATCAAGTAGCATTCGGATCATGGGCAATGCTCGTCGGTATATTGTGCTTAGGAGAGTCTCTTCACTGAAGCCGTGGTGAGGACACTGAATGGTATAGTCTTTGAATCTCTCCATAGCTTCAAAGTTCAGCCTCTTCACAGCCTACAATGCACGGTGTTCCAGCTCAACCGGGAGGTGACAGCCCTTGCCATAGAGCAGAGTGAAAGGAGTTGTACCAATCAGCGTCTTGAAGGCGGTACGGTAGGCCCAAAGAGCGTCATCCAGCTTCACTGACCAGTCTTTCCTTGTTGCTCTGACGGTCTTCTCTAGAATAGCCTTGATTTGCCTGTTGGAGACCTCCACTTGACCGCTCGTTTGAGGATGATACGGTGTAGCCACCTTATGCTTAACCCCATACTTTCTCAAGAGTTTCTCAAAGACCTTGTTTATGAAGTGGCTTCCTCCATCGCTTATAACAACCTTGGGTACTCCAAACCTTGGGAAGATGATACTCTTGAACAGCTTGATTACCACCTTAGAGTCATTTGTAGGGGAAGCAACAGCCTCAACCCATTTGGAGACATAATCCACAGCTACTAAGATGTATTTGTTGCCGTATGAAGAAGGGAATGGTCCCATGAAGTCAATCCCCCACACGTCGAACACGTCAACCTCGAAGATAGGAACTTGAGGCATTTCATTCCTCTTAGTTGTATTCCCTGCTCGTTGACATGCCTCACAGCTCTTCACAAACTCGTGTGCATCTTTAAAAATGGAGGGCCACCAGAAACCGGCTTGCAACACCTTCGTGGCTGTCTTGAATGAGGTGAAGTGTCCTCCGTAAGAAGAGCCATGGCAATGGTAGAGGATGTCCCTAGCTTCTTCCCTTGTAACACATCTCCGGTACAAGCTGTCTACTCCTCTTTTGTATAAGTAAGGCTCGTCCCAAAAATAGTCACTAGCCTCCCTCATAAACCACTTCTTGTGATAGCTGTTGAGATGTGTTGGCTCCTCACCACACGCTAGATAGTTCACCACATCAGCATACCACGGTAGATCCTCCTCTTTGAAACTCAGCACCTCCTCACCATAAGCTGCTCTTCTGGAAGAGAGTCATCTAAGGGGAGAGACTCGTTGATCCTTAGTCGTGAGAGGTGGTCAGCGACTCCATTTTCTATCCCTTTCTTGTCTTTAATCTCCATGTCAAACTCCTGGAGTAACAGAATCCATCTTAAGAGCCGAGGCTTAGTGTCTTTCTTCGAGTAGATGTATCGTAAGACAGCTTGATCCATGTATACAATAGCCTTGGAGCCAACGAGATATGATCTGAACTTCTCAAAGGCGAAGACTACTGCAAGCAGCTCCTTCTCCGTAGTGGTGTATCGTGATTGCGTGTCATCCAAGGTCCTTGAAGCATAATAGATCACGTGTAGCTTCTTGTCTTTCTTCTGACCAAGGACGGCTCCTACGGCGTAGTCACTAGCATGACACATGATCTCAAAGGGAAGAGACCAGTCTGGTGCTTGGACTATAGGACCTGATGTAAGGGCTTCCTTGATGGTCACGAAAGCCTTCAAACAATCCTCATCGAATACAAACTCAGCTTCCTTGCACAACAGCCGTGTAAGAGGGCGTGCAATCTTAGAGAAATCCTTGATGAAACGCCTGTAGAACCCTGCGTGCCCCAAGAAGCTTATGATTCCCTTGACATTAACCGGCGGCTCAAGACCCATCATGACCTCCACCTTAGCCTGATAAACCTCAATACCCTTCTCTGATATCTTGTGACCGAGCACGATCCCTTCCTTAACCATGAAGTGGCATTTCTCCCAGTTCAGCACCAAGTTTGTCTCTTCACAACGTTTAAGTACCCTGCAAAGATTCAACAAACACGCAGGAAAGGATGCACCATACACAGAGAAGTCATCCATGAATACCTCTACCATCTCCTCTATAAGATCAGAGAAGATCGACATCATACACCGCTGAAAGGTAGTCGGTGCATTACACAATCCAAACGGCATCCTTCGATATGCAAAGGTACCGTAGGGACATTGTGAAAGTCGTCTCCTCCTGATCGTTTGGGTGAATAGGATTTTGAAAGAAACCGCTATACCCATCGAGAAAACAGTAGTAAGGGTGATTTGCAAGTCTCTCAAGCATTTGATCAATAAAAGGCAAAGGGAAATGGTCTTTCCTAGTCGCAAGGTTGAGTTTTCTATAGTCAATACACATTCTATGGCCAGTAATGGTCCTAGTAGGGATAAGTTCATCCTTTTCATTCCTTATGACCGTGATCCCTCCCTTCTTAGGCACCACGTGTACAGGGGAAACCCACGTGCTGTCACTTATGGGATAGATCACATCAGCCTCTAAAAGCTTAAGGATTTCCTTCTTAACAACCTCTTTCAAGTTAGGATTCAAACGCCTTTGATGTTCTATAGAATAGGCGTTCTCATTATCCAAGTGAATCCTATGAGTACAAAGCATTGCTGAAAGGCCCTTGATGTCACTTAAAGAGTACCCAATGGCCTTCCTATACTTTCTCAGCTCAGTTAGGAGCGAGTGCAACTCATCATCACTAAGGTTTTCATTTACTATCACGGGATAGGTGTTATTAGGCCCTAAGAAAGCATACCTTAGCCCTTTTGGGAGCTCCTTAAGGTCCACCTTTGGGGCTAACAGTTCACTCCAGTCATCCTCGTGGCTGTTGTTGTTGCTTTCCTCCTTGGAACTCTCCCTTGAACTCGAGGCATGGCTCTTCAGACTGCTTTCTTCCATCGCTATCCCTTCTAAGATTGTGTCCTCCGGTCGATTCTCCTCTCGATGTCGTCTAGATCGAGCCATTTCGCTCGATTCACTTACTCGATTTGATAGGGATCGAGTAAGGGATCGAGACGCTGAGTCGATCTCTTGATTGGACTCCAAAATGATCGGGAGGTCTTTCTCGATCGTCGACTCGATTGTTTTTTGCTGATCGAGCATTCTTCTCGATCTGTCCATCGATTGTTGCGCCGGATCGAGTTGTGTTCTCGATTGACTTGTCGATCTGATTCCTGGATCGAGTGATAGCGTCGATCTCGGAGTCGATCTCTAGGCAGCAACCTTCTTCATTTTTGATAATCCTCATAGAATCCAGCAGGTTCACATACTCGTGGGTTCTCTGGTCTACAAAACCAAACTCCCCTGGCTCCTTAGTTAGTGCTAGCTTCAGATGGTCTTCTAGAGCTAGCTCTTCCAGCAACTCATCCGCCAATGCATCCATCGTTTCAATATAGAAAGCTTGTCCTTCAATGGTTGGCTTCTTTAGAACCTCGTTGATGTCGAAGTCTAGCCTGATCTCCTTCCCCAAATGCAAGGCAATCTTCCCATTCTTCACATCTATTATAGCCTCGGCGGTCGCAAGGAATGGTCTCCCTAAGATGAGTGGGTCTTTAGGCTCCTCATCCATATCCAACACTACAAAGTCTGTAGGTACGTTCACACCACTGATTCGTACCGGCAAATCTTCAAGCAGCCCCACTGGTAACCTCACGCTTCTATCAGCCAGCACCAATGAGATCCGACAGTCTTTAAACCGAGTAAAACCAAGCTTCTTAGCCACGGAGTGAGGCATCAACTTTATACTAGCCCCGAGATCACACAAGCAGCTCTTGAACTCTAGGGGACCCAAAGCGTAGGGTATAGTGAAGCTTCCAGGGTCTCCCAGCTTCTTGGGGACTATCTCCTTGTGTTTAACCACGCTACACTCTTCACTTAGAACAAGTACCTCTTTGCTTTCTTTGTTCTTCTTCACAAGGGTGTCCTTGAAAAACTTGGCGCACTTGGGCATCATAGCTAGACAATCAACAAGAGGCAGCTTGATTTCCACGTCTCTCAGGTGCTTCTCAAACAAGATTATGTGCTTCTCGATCAGCTGCTTTTTGGAACGACCGGGAAATGGCAACTTTTGTACGTAAGGTGGGGGCACGTAAGAGTTCTTCTCCTTGGTGGTTTGCTCACTTTTCTTCTCAGCGACCGCCTTATCTCCTCTCCTCGGCCCTTGTATCCAAACGTTGTCAAAGTTTATCTCATCATCATTAGCCGAAGGTTTACCCTCCCCCTCTTGAATTGCAACGTCCTCGTTGTTCCTTGTAGAGACCGGAGGTTCGAGCTCTTTGCCGCTTCTCAACGTTATAGCATTGGCATACTCCTTGGGATTCTGCTCACACTTTCCCGGAAGACTGGTCTGACCACTCGTGCTTGCTTTGCCTTTCTCCAGCTGCTTGATCTTGTTGTTTAGGTTGGTGATCTGAGTGGAGAAGTCGGTTAGAGATGAGTCTAGGCGAGTGTTCATTTCAGCGAACTTCTGGTTGGTAGAGGCTTGCCCTTGTATTAGCTGTTGAAATATTGCTTGAACCGGATCAACTTGTTGTTGCATCGGTTGTTGTTGCTGAGGTGCGAAGCCTGGAGGGTAGTTAGGAGTATAACCCTTGTTGTTCTGTTGTTGCCCTTGGAAGTTGCTCTGCCCTTGACCTTGGAAACCACCACTCGGTTGAAAACCTTTGTTGTAAGGGATGAAAGGTTTAGCTTGCTGAGCAGGGTACACTTGATCTTTAGAGTTGGCTACGTTGGTGCTTCGGTAAGAGAGGTTGTTGTTCTGGTAGCCTTGGTTGTAGCCTTGAGACTTGTAGTTGTTCTGTCCAGCCACCCAATTTGCTTCTTCTTGGCTTAGCTCTAACTCCTCTTGGTTCTCATCAGCTTCACCAACAAAGTGAACATGCTTCTGATTAGCTAACACCAACTTATCAATCTTCTCATGCAAAGATTTGAGCTCCTTCTTGTGAGACTCTAACTCTGATCCTCTTGGTGCACGGTCATAATCTTCAGCATAGTTTCCATCACTCAACACCAAGTTTTCTATCAGCTCCATACCCTCTTCTACCTCTTGACCGAGGAAGTTCCCTTTGCTAGCTGTTTCAAGCAACAACCTGATCTTTGGTGAAGCTCCACGGCATATTGTACTGAGTAGTGTCTCCTCGCTGAACCTGTGATGAGGAGATTGGATCGTGTAATCTTTGAAGCGCTCCATTGCCTCGTTGAATGTCTCGTTGTTCCTTTGAGTGAAACCACTGATTTCGCTTCTCAACCGTGCTGTCCTTGTGCTTGAGAAGAACTTTGGGAGGAATGCCTTCTTACACTGCCTTGTGGGAGGGTCTTCTCCCAATGTTTAGCTTTGTCTCCGAGTGAAAAGGGGAAGAGGCGCAGCTTGAAAGCATCTTCGGATATGCCATTGATCTTGATCATCCCACATACTTGCTTGAAGTTGTCTAAGTGCTCCAAGGGGTCTTCCATTGCTAAGCCGTGGAACTTGTTGTTTTGCACCATGGACATGAAACCTGGCTTGATCTCGAAGTTATTATTTTGCACCGGAGGAGGAGTGATCCCAAACCTATTGTGGTGGGTATTGGGAGCATCTCCGGCTCCTATGATCCTTGGGGGTCTAGCCGCGTGTTGGGGGTTTCCATTGCCCCGTCCTGCTGGAGGAGGTCCTTCTGGATGCTCGTGTTCAGCCATAGCTTCAAAGTCAACCAAACCGTGCCGAAAAATCTCCTCAAATGCTCTTGTTTGCTCTCTGACTCTCCTTTGCCGTGAGTGACCAAGTTGATGAATGTTGTCTAAGGGTCGTAGAAGATTGTTGTCTCCCTTTGAACGAAGATTCATGTACCTGAAAACACACGTTTGAGAGTAGAAGTATTAGTAACTTGACAAAGGTAAAGACCTAGTCTTTGCTAAGACCCAAATCTCTATGTTTATAAACAAATAAAGATCTTTGGTATCCTTTTCTATACTGAGATATATCATAAATTTCATGTACTGATTCTTGAATACCTACTATGTTAGGTCTTTGCTAAGACCCAAATCTCTATGTTCTCTAAACAATCCTAGAATGGCAATGGCGCCATTTGATATACGTTTTCTTAGCGAGGGTTTATGATGCAGAGAGGTTATCAAACTCTAATGCAAGCAATGTCGTAGTATAGCAAGCAAGAGCGAGTCAATCCACTTCTAGGAGATAGAGAATGCACAGAGAATGCAAGGACTAAAGCAAATCTAAGCAAAATGAGACAGTTTATGAGAAAATATCTAAGAACTAGATGCAGCAACCTAAACAGAGTGAAACCTATTTTTAAAATACTAGAAAGGAAGCAACTACCACGAGAAACAAACGGATTAATTAAAGGAAAGAGCTTCGAATTATTAAAATTCGACTAGTGGATCGACCACAAGATCGACCACTAGATCGAGCAGTAACAATCAATCTCGTCTAAAAATGTAAAAGCAGTGAAACTAATGACCAGAATGCTATCAGGTAACAAGCAAAAGATGAGAATAGACGTAAAGATACTAAAAGAAAGGGCCTGGGGTTGAGATTCATGGTTAGGGGCTTCAAAGGTTCGACCTTGGGTTTGAAACTTTAGATCGACTCACTTGGTGAGGATCTCTAAGCCTTGAAAACAAAACAAGATCTATCCGTGGCTTCCGGTATAGATCACTCTTTCATCCTCTCCTCCAAACCCATGGCTTTTGGTGGAAAGAGAGGTCGAAAGGCAAGGAAAACAGATTTCAAGTAAATGGCTTAACTAGTCCCCCAAACTTCCATGGCTTTTGGGAAGGGGTAACTAGTCTCTAAGGTGTGATCTTCCGAGGTTCCTGGATCCTGTCAAGGTAAGGAACCTCTCGGATCATGAAGCTCTTGGCGTGAGAGTCTCCAAGCTTTAAGCTTTCAACACCTTAGAAGAGATAGCCTTTAAAAACGTTTAGAAAAACCCCAAGATCGAAAACTTTTCTACCCCTTAATCCTCTCAACCCCGAACCCAAAGGAACTACTCACTACACATAAAGTAAATCAAGCAAAGCATATGGAACGAGACGATGAACATGAAAGAAAAACTAGATTAAACGATAAGGATTCGAATACAAAAGCTTAAGAGAAAAACGAGTTTCAACAATGGTGTCCTTCACGAAAACGAGAGAGAAAACATAAAAGAAAAGGATAAGGATCTAAAAGTTCTCGAAAAAGGGCGTCGCTGCCTTGCCTAAAATGCCCCAACAAGCCAATGGTCCCCCCTTCGCTAGCAGCCAAAAACCGTTCTCTCTCAAACTCTCTGAATTCTCAAAAACTAAGATCCCAGCCAACAATGGCTGAAAAACCTAATAAATAGAGGCTAAACAGAATCTGGGGTCTTCTTGTAAATAATGGAACTTCTGGGCTAATTCTGCAAATAATGCTCCATCTTTTAATAAACAAGCCACGCTCCTTCCTTGTTGGGTGACGAGCGTCACCATAGGTGGTGACGATCGTCATCATATGGCATACATTCTTCTCCGAGCTAGGTACTTTGTGGCTTCAACTCAAAATGCTCCAAAAGGCTTCAATATCTCCAATTATGCTCCAGACATGGTATAACCTGCAAAGACTCTTCTAGGACTCTAAAAAGATCAAAAAGACTCAATAAAAAGGACTTATATCATGGTTAAAAACTATAAAAACCATGATATATCAACTCCTCCAGACTTAGCTTTTGCTTGCCATCAAGCAAACATCAGACAAAGAACAGGGTCGAGGTTTGAAAACAAGAAACAGCCAGTCAATCATCAGGAACACCATACTGGTTTGAACTTTCGAATCCACATACCACATAGTCAACACAAGATCTAATTTCAGCCTAATCATCACAAGCTTAGCAAATCTTTCAAGTGCAGTCCAAATCCCTTCAAGAAATCCGAAATTTCTACTGTTAACTCCTTATTTTTTATCTAAGTGTGAAGTCTCATTAAGGTTCTATCATCTTAATCACTTTACAGATTCTTTTCCCTTCCTAAACAATTGAACAAATCAATCTCAACACAGTTCTCCTATTTTCTCTTCCCTTGATCTTTTCCTTTAGATATTTTCTATTTGTCACTTCTTTTTCTCAACTTTTTCAGTCTAAGATATGGTGCTACTCAATACTTGTGTTCCTTGTGAGGAGACAGGTTCTTGAGTGTGTTCATTACTGTTGTTCCTTGTGAGGAGACATGGTCATGAATGCACCATTCTTTGGACTTAAACTTTTAAAACTTCATCAGGGAAGATCAAAGAGAGACTGTATGTTAACCTTATTGTCAGTGCTGAAAGAGGGAATCAATATCAATAAGAATTAATCACCAAGTTAAGAAGTTTAAAGTTCATTAAGATAGAGCTAACAGCAAATTTTCCAGATTCTCTAAGAACCTAAACCTTCATTGCTAGACTGATCTACCTATGACTTTCAACTTAGTAAGGCTTGTAATCAACTACTGTGGCAATGGTTCTTACAAGCAAAAACGTCCTATGGTTGGTTCCAAGAAAAACTGACAATTTCAAAATTTTGACTCTATAAAAACAGGTTTTTGACTCAACTTTAAGACTCTATAAACATGACACAAAGCACACAACGTCAGTAACCACCTCCCCCAGACTTAAACAACACTGTCCCCAGTGTTATTAAGCCAAGAGTTGGTCAGAAAACTGAATGTGAAGTCGTTGAACCAAGGCGAAAAAGTGTTACCTCGCGTGGGGACAGGTGACGAGCGTCACCAGTCTAGTGACGAGCGTCACCACGTCCTGTATTGCATAATCGTTAAGTTAGATGTTTATTAACGAAGTGTTGTCATGTGTACTCTAAAGTTAGACTTTTTGAGCACTCAAACACACAATTAATAACATCCAAACATAGCAATAAGAACCTGGTTCATTAATCTCACAAAACATCATCAAAGAAACTGACAACTGACTCAAAGAAAACATAAAAATGACTCAAGAGAAATAAAAATAAAGAGAAAAAGAAACAAGTAACCAGATAGTAGAGCCTTAGTCCTCATCCTCACAAGGCTCAGTGGTGTAATGGGGGCGGACACAACCACAGTTGCTAAGTGTAGCAACAACATCCCAGAGTCCCTCAAAGCTGTCAATGAAATACTCCTAAAAAGCAGCCATATCCATGAGTGTTTGTGGTCGTGGTGGGCGCCTGAAAGCAGTAGAGGAGGTAGTCTGGCATGTAGACGGTCCAGCATCAGCAGCAGCTGTAGCAGAAACAGAGGCGCCAGCTGTAGCAGCTCTAGCAGGGTGCAGAGCTAAAGGGCGCAGCAGAGTCCGGTCTGGCATGAAGAACAGCTGGCATGGGACTCCCTGAATTGTAGTGAGGGCTCTCTGTGGAAACCGAATACCAACATACTCTCCTGAAGTTGTAATAAAAGTCCAAACAACGCCAATCTTGAGCCAAGTGACATGGCGCAAATACTGGTCATCCATGAGTGATCTGGCACTGAGTAGACTGCAGGGAGTGACATCGATCTGGAAATGATGGAAGCTAGGTGTCAGAAGGCTGCCAACACTCTCGGTCTTCTCCCATGGACTGGTGAACGGTTTGGTCTTCAAGGAGACCAGATGCTCAGCGAAAACAGCGCCCAAGTTAGCGCAAACCATGCTATCGATAAAGATCACATAATCAAGCATCTCATAGAGTCCGTAGTAGAGGAGAATCAGCTCACTTAGCCGTGTCTTGCAAGGCGCAGACTTGCACAATATGGTATGGCCAAAAAGGCCCAGAATGTACCTAAGACAGGATGTCGAACCTCTGTCTGCGTGCTAGTCTTGCTGTCATAGACTCCATTCCTGAACATGAACCAGACTGTCCGCATGTGAGTCCACTGAGAGGGAAGGAGAACGCCTGTGGGATGGTCAGAGAAGCCATAGATCCCACAAAGATCCATCAGACGGATCCTGTATCGAACCCCTCAGATCAGAAATGTCATCGTGCCTTCCTGCGCACACCTTGCCAGCTCATTCGCATAGTAGACGCGAACAGTAGAAAGAAACTGGCGCACCAAGTCTGGCTAGAGATCATACTGCTGGAATGGCATAGTGCCCATCCCAATCCTCTCCAGAATCTCAACAGCCTCGTCGAAGATGCCCATCATCTGCAGAACAGTAGGATCTGCGAATCGTGTGGGGACAATCTTCACTCCCAGCCACGCATTAAAGAACAGCGTGGCATACTGATCCCACTCCTCCTGGATATCACGGAATATACAGGTGTCATGTGATATTTCCTGCTTCGGAGTCCCTGCCCAAGCCACTCCTGAAGCTATTTTCCGATCTTCTCGCTTGGGCCATGGAGGCCTGCAAACCGGGTAATGACGAGCCTTGTCTTGGTCGTATCTCCTGTCTAGGCATCTGAAAATTCAAGTTCAAAATCGACCAAAAACATGACCAAAATTAGCAAATTTTTTAAAATTCGAAAAATCAATCAATCAAGATGAAATAACTGATGGCGATCGACTACAACACTACCAGAAACACAATTCAAGCATCAGTTCAACCCAAATCACCCAAAATTTCCAGATTTTTGCAAAGTTCATCATGAACTCGAAAATTCAAAACTTGCAAAACAACCGATAATAGCTCACATAGATGGTTCCATTCCTCTAATACAACCTAACTAACCATTATTCAACAGTTAAATCAAGCTAATCAAGTCAAAAATCGGATTTTACCAAACCTATGATGGACTGAAAATTGGGGATTCCAAACACATACCTTGCAGATCTTAAAAACCGAGTTGAATCACTCAATTTGGTTTAGAAAATCAAAAATTAAGAATCTCTAAATTTTCTCTAAGTGTTCGTTATTTTGCAGGTGTGATGCGAGAAAGAAGAAGAGAAGAGTTTATCGCGTACCTGGATCGTGGACGGGTGACGAGCGTCACCTTAAAGGTGACGAGTGTCACCCGTTTTTTTGTTCGTCGGGTTTTTTTTTTTTTTTTAACTGAATACTAAATATTAATCTTAAGCACGAAAATAAAAACTAAGTACAATATTTACAACTTCCCAGTGGGTTGTCTCCCACTAAGCGGTTGTTTAAAGTCATTAGTTCGACTTTGGTTGGCTGTTTAGACAGCTGGTGCATCATCCAGAGACACAATGTGTCCTGCTGGAATCTCGGCTTGTGCCCAATAATGCTTCACCCTTTGTCCATTGACAGTGAACTCCTCTCCTTTGGAGTTAATCAGGACAATTGCACCATGTGGGCGAGCTTCTATGACAGTGAAAGGACCTGACCATCCAGAACGCAGTTTACCAGGAAAAAGCTGTAAACGTGAGTTGTAAAGTAATACCTGGTCATTGGGCTCGAAATGTCTGGAGATGATCTTTTTATCATGATATGCCTTTGTCCTCTCCTTGTATAACTTGGAGTTTTCATAGGCTAGATATCTGATCTCATCCAGTTCAATGAGCTGAATCAAGCGCCTCTCTGCAGCAGGCTTCTGATCGAAGTTCAGCTTCTTGATGGTCCACTCTGCTTTGAACTCCAACTCTACTGGTAGATGTCACGCCTTGCCATAGAGAAGATGGAATGGTGTAGTCCCAAGTGGCATTTTGTATGCTGTCCTGTAAGCCCATAAGGCATCATCCAACTTTGCCGACCAATCTTTCCTTGTCTTCCCAACTGTCTTTTCCAGAATTTGCTTGATCTGCCTGTTGGAAACCTCAACTTGTCCACTGGTTTGGGGGTGGTAGGGCGTGGCTACTCTGTGTTGTACACCATACTTCTCCAGTAGCTTGTCAAAAACCTTATTGAAAAAGTGAGAACCACCATCACTTATGAGAATCCGCGGGACACCAAATCTGGGAAAAATAATGGTCTTAAACAGCTTCAAAACCACTGCAGCATCATTAGTAGGAGTAGCCAACGCCTCTACCCACTTAGATACATAATCAACAGAAACAAGAATGTATCTATTCCCATAAGATGAGGGAAAAGGTCCCATGAAGTCAATACCCCAACAATCAAAGACTTCTACTTCCAGAATGAAGTTCTGTGGCATCTCATGTCTCCTGCTGATTTTTCCTCTTCTCTGACAAGTATCACAGCTTGTAATGAAGGCTTGAGCGTCCCTGAACATAGTAGGCCACCAAAAACCAGCTTGAAGAACCTTGGAGACTGTTTTGAATGTGGCAAAGTGTCCAGCATACTCTGATCCATGACAGTGAAAGAGAACGTCCTGCACTTCTTCTTCTGCTATGCATCTTCTGTAGATCCCATTGATAGCAGGTTTCTTAGTGCAATGATATGTCAAGATGAAACAGAGAGGTTATCAAAGCTCTAATGCACACAGAGATGTAGTATAGTGAGCAAGAGAGATATCAATCCACACCTAGGGGTAGCAAGTTCACTAAGAATGCAAAGGATGAGCAAAGCTAAGCTAAAATGATAATTGTTTGGTAAAATCCTAAAAAGTAATTGCAAGTGTCAAATGCAAAGAAAAACAATTTTAAAATCTCTGGAAGGGGGTTAACTACCACGAGGAACAAGCGGAATAATTAAAATGCAAAGCTACTAATTACTAAAAATCGAATAGTTGATCGACCACAGGATCGACCACTAGATCGAGCAACAACGATCAATCTACTAACTGTTTGAACAGAAATGAATCTAACGACCAAGATGCGAACAGAGCAAGCGAATGAATAACAGAGATGAGAAAATATAAAGAAAGAGGGTCCAGGGTTGAGAATCATGATCAAGGGTTTCAAAGGTTCAAGCTTGGTTTGAAAACTTTAGATTTACTCACTTTGTGAGACTCTCTAGGCCTTGAAAAAAAAACAAGATCCATCCATAACGTCTGGTATGGATCACTCCTTTATTCTCTTGTCCAAACCCATATCTTTAGGTGGAAAAAGAGATTGAAAGGCATAAAAAATATATTTCAAATTCACGGCCTAACTAATTGATATAGCTGCATATTCCATGCGTTTTGCATACACATAAGTTAGTTTCTCACGCATATACATTGTATTTTAGGTTAGTTCGCATCACTTTAGGTCCTAGAGTGTTCTTGCACCAGCATATGCAGATTTCTTGTATTTTGCATCGTATACAAGTTGTTTTCGGCTACTTTGGAGTCTTGGAGGGTACGTGGATGTGTTAAGGCTCGTGAAGAAGTTCGAGGAACTTGAAGAATTTGGGAATGCTTGCCAAGGATCAGAGATCGAGAGGAGGTTCGAGCATGGCCGGTCGATCTAGATGAGATCGACCAGAAGATCGAGTAGCCCAGCCGATCCAAGGGAATTGATCAAGACGGAGATCGAGTGAAGCGATCGATCAAGGAGTACGGACGTGAATGACGCTATGCAGAGCGAGAGCCGGATCGAGTCCACCACTCAATCCTCCAAAGATCGACTCCAAGATCGAACAAAGCACCCGATCCACCGAGGAAGATCGAGACAAAGATCAAGCTGACGAAACGATGTCCGGAAATGATCGAGAGAGCTGCTCGATCCCGAAGTCGATCTTAGTGTACTTTAACCGCTTTTGGCCGCTAGCGAAGGGGGGACCATCAGATTGTTTGGCCTGTTTTGGCAAGGCGGCGAGCATGCTTTTAGACACACTTTTTCATTTTTATCGATTTATCATCTTTTTCTCTCTGTTCGAAGGCGATTCCGCCATTGTTAGACTTGAGCGTTGTTCTTCAATATTTCGAATCGTTTTAAGCTTAATCCGTCGTTTTTATGTTTATCGTTTCATCTTTCATGCTTTGCTTGGTTTATTTAATGTGTAGTGAGTAGTTTAATCGGGTTTTGAGGTTGAGAGGATTCAAAGGGGTCGAAGGGGTTTTCAAGTTTGGTGTTTTCTTGTTCTTAAGGCTTAAAGAGTGTCACACCATGATCTTTATGATCTGAGAGAGCTCTTACCTTGACAGGATCAAGAGATCTCTGAAAATCACATCTTAGTGGCTAGTTACTCTTTCCCAAACGCCATGGTAGTTTAGAGGACTAGTTAAGCCGCGTGTTTGAAATCTGTTTTCCTTGCCTTTCAATCTCTTCTTCCGCCAAACGCCATGGGTCTGGAGGAGAGAATGAGAGAGTGATCCATACCACACGCCATGGATGGATCTTGTTTTGTTTTCAAGGCTTAGAGAACCTCACAAAGTGAGTAGATCTAGAGTTTTCAAACCAAGCTTGAAATTTGAAACCCCTGAACGTGAATCTCAACCCTAGACCCTCTTTCTTAGTATTCTTACATCTTTTCTAGTCATTTGCTCGTTGCTTGCTTGCACCTTAGTCATTAGATTTGTTTTCGCTTAACCTGTCTTTTAGATCGATCGTTGTTGCTCGATCTAGTGGTCGATCCTATGGTCGATCCACTAGTCGAATTTTATAAATTCATAGCTTTGTTCGTCGTGGTAGCTAGTTCATTCCTGGTATTTTTAAAATAGTTTTCCCATGCATCTAATCATTGCATCTAGTTTTTAGGAATTTCACAAAACCGTTCTCCATTTGCCTAGCTTTACTCGATCCTTGCATTCTCATTGCACTTTCTAGCTCCTGGATTGGATTGATTCCTCTTGCACGCTATACTACGACTGTGTGCTGCTTGAGTTTTGATAACCTCCTGTTGCATTTGCTCACCCCAAAAAAAACTTGTTATCAAATGGCGCCGTTGCCATTCTAGGAGTGTTTAGAAAGCATTAAGATTTGGGGTTTAGTAAAGACTAAATGGGTGGTGATCAAGCTCTTTAAGAGCATTATTTTTCCGAGGTTTGGAGTTCCCAAGGTGGTGATAAGCGACGGAGGGAGCAATTTTATCAACAAGTTGTTTGAAAATCTGCTAAAGAAGTATGGTGTGAAGCATAAGGTAGCTACGCCTTACCATCCTCAAACGAGTGGCCATGTGGAGGTCTATAACCGTCAGATAAAGGCGATACTCGAGAGAACTGTTGGGACAACTCGGAAGGATTGGGCAGTGAAGTTGGATGACGTTTTGTGGGCGTACCGGACTGCTTTCAAGACACCTATCGGTACTACTCCTTTCACTCTTCTCTACGGTAAAGGGTGTCACCTTCCTGTTGAATTGGAACATAGGGCGTTGTGGGCTGTGAAGCGGCTGAATTTTGATCTGAAGACGGCTCAGGAGAAGAGGCTGATCCAGTTGCACGAGCTTGATGAGCTAAGGCTGGATGCTTACGAAAGCGCTAGGATCTACAAGGAGCGTACCAAGGCTGCTCATGACAAGAAGCTGGTACCTAAGGAGCTTAAGGAAGGGAGTTTGGTGCTGCTATACAACTCGAGGCTCAAGCGCTTTCCAGGGAAGCTAAAGTCACGGTGGAGCGGTCCGTATGAAATGACGGAAGTATTACCTTACAGAGCTGTCACGTTGGTGGGCAAGAGTGGGAATGCATTCACAGTGAACGGACACAGAGTTAAGCCATACATGGTGAGTGCGTTTGACAAGGAGAGCACCTTAATGCTTCTCCAAGACCCACCATCTGCCTAAACCAAGTAAAGTCTAGCTAAAGGCGTTAAAGAAAGCGCACGTGGGAGGCATTCCCATGTCAGTCCTGTACATATCCTTGCTTTATTTATTTTCCAGTTTTATGTTTTTGTCTTATGAGTGTGTAGGAACAAGTATGAGAGACGCAAGCCATGATCTGGGTTCCTAAGGGAGTAAGAAGGGGGCGAGTATAAGCTAGAGATCGAGTGCTAGATCGAGCTGATGAATCGAGAGGAGCCAGTCGATCTAGACGAGATCGAGTAGACAGATCGAGTGACGAAGTCGATCTAAAATGTCTCGGGAAATTCTTGGAGTTTAGATCGATGGATCCAAATTTGGATCAACTGATCTATTTTCTCTCGGGAAAGTCCTTCATAGACAGATCGATCAGTCAACTCGATCCACCACTCGATCCAAGCTAAATCGACCCCTGAATCGATAGCATGGCTTGATCACGAGGGATTAGTCGCGATTTCAAAAAATAAAGGAACGAGAGAGCCAATCGATCCACGACTCGATTCAAATCGAATCGTGTCCTAAATCGAGTAACCCTCTCGATCCAAGCCATTATGGGCATGAGATCGAGTCCTATATCGACCGAAGGGACTCGATCTCGTGCCGAGGTAACATTTTCTTTTCCCTTTCTCATTCTTTCCCTCCACTTTTTAAATTCAAATTTCGGTCAGGGCAGGAATCTTTGACCCTGAAAAATGTGCCTTGACCGAGACTTTTGTCAGAAACCACTTCTTGTACCCATAGTTTTGTTTTTGTTAGCCTTTAAATGTTTTCAACAACTTCACACTCTCTCATTCTTGTTTTCTCGAGTTGCTAAGTAAAAGAGAGTGAGAGTTCTTTGTTTTCTAAAGGCTAACAAGCATTTTTAACAATCCTTGCAAAGGTATTTTTGGATCTTGAGAAAATCTTTAGGAAAATCCCTTTTATTTCGCAATTGATTGTTTTCGATGCTAGGACGGTTTTGAATTTTTCAAACTAGCTTAATAATAGCAAAAATTCTGGATTTTCTAGTATCTCGAGATTTGATTCTCTATTATTTTGCTATAATTTTTATAAATTCCCTAAAAAATCCTAGGGTATAGCTATCGACTTTCTTCTTTGCTTCTCTCTCTCTCTCATCATATCGCATATTTGCTCATTGCTTTGCTTGAGAACTTTGTTTCAGGCGCAATGGGCCCCAAAAGAACGAGAGAGGAGACAGCACAAGAGGGAGAGAATCAAGAGGTGGCTGTTCAGGAAAGGGTTTGTTGGAGTAAGGCTGAGAAAAGGGATAAGGAACGGCTTCAAAGGCTGAAGTTCGAGCCAACCAAATTCGCGGACAGGGTATTGCTGTTTAAGATGGGGATTCTGGAGGATTTTGATCAACTACTCCAGAAGATAGGGCTGAGGTGTTTGTAACAGATGGATTGCCCAACCTATCTCGAAGTGACAATCGACTTCCTTGCCACTCTGGAGCTTGCTTACGAGAATCCTAGCGTCCCAATTCCTCCTCAAGGCCACCTCTCCTTCAAGATAAACTGACAAGCCTGCAGCCTCTCAATCCCCGAGCTCTGCCATGCTTATGGTCTCGATGCAGCTTCCACAAGAGTGGAGTTTCCCTCCTTCACCCAAGCAAACAGCTTTTGGGACCTCATCGCCAATGAAGATTACAAGGCGAATACTGCGAAGATCAAGCGAGTGAGGAACCCGGTGCTACGTTACACCTTGAAGCTGATGGCCAACACTTTTAGTGGTCGGTCCGTAGCCCCCACGGTAACCAAGACGGAGCTTTGCTTCTTGTTCTAAGGCCTCGAGCATCTTCTTTGTGATCCAGATGAGAACGATGAGCCATTGGAAGACCAGCTCGGAGATAGCATGAACTACGGGTGCATCCTCGCCGTTTCATTGGTCAAATACAAGGCGTATGCCCTGAGATGCAAGGCAAATTCGTCACTCATTGGCGGTTTCCTTACTCCATTGTTCGTGCAAGCCGGCGTGCCGCTCCAGAACTTCACTCCCGTACCGGATAGAGTCTTCATGGACGAGACATACCTGAGGAACACCGACAGCTTGGGATGCACGCCAGTCGAGGGCTTCTTTGAATACTTATTCATCGACGAGGAGAATGAGAAGAGGGTGTGTATACTGCCAAACCTGAACGAGCCAGGGCTATTTGGAGTTGGGAACATCGAGTTTCTTCTAAGCGTAGAGGAGTGCTTTGCTCCTCTAGGAGGCACAACCGCCATCCAAAGAGCTCCTCGCCCAAGGTCAGAGTATCCTGCCACGGATGATGAGATGCCCGAAGCCTTTGTCCTTCCAGAGATTGACTTTGAGCCGCGGACCAAAGCAGAAAAGTTCTTTGCTTCTGTTGTGGAGATGCAAAGGAAGATCAACAAATGGCAAACCAAGGTCATAAAGAAGCTTGCCAAGAAAGTCAAGGCACTTCAAGGGAGTCCAGCAAAGAAGGCTGCAAGTGAAGAGGTTCACCAACCGGAGAAGAGGACGTTCTCAACCGGCAGTATTGTCATCCGTGAGCCACAAGGTGAAGAACAACAGGTGCGCCATTTAGTCCATGGTTTCCCAACCGAGGATAAGGGCAAGGACATAGCCCGACACTCCTCTAGCAAGCGCAACTCCGCTGGAACATCCTCAAGTTCCAGCCGAGTATAGCTCCGAGGTACCAAACGACCTACCCTTGTATATACCGTTCATATTTTCTTTCTTTTTGCATTGTGTTTTGAGCTCCTTTGAATTTGTTTGCCACCGGGACGGTGTCATTCAAGTTTGGGGGAGTATGTGTGTGGTTTGACATGTTTATTCTGATCTTATTTTCCCTTTAGCATCCTTGAGTCTTCATTGAAAAAATTTTCACAAAAATTCATGTAGTTGCATTCATCTTGTTAAGCATTTTTGGATTGAGTCTAGGATTTTTAATCATCTAAGTTGTTTGCATTTGCATAAGGAGTTAAAGTTTTCTTAAAAAGGTGTTTTAAGCTTAAGAATGGTTTCAATCTCCTAGTTGGTAGTTCTCTAATGCTTTGCTCATACTTTGAAAGTAAGTTCTTACCATGCTGGGATCACTAGTTTTGATTTTCGTGACTTGAATTGAACTCTCATGATTTGAAACTTGTCCTAATAAGTGAAAACCTTAACCTGAAATTTTAATTATTATCCTTATGCATTTGAAAATGAACACATGGATCTTAAAAATATTTAGGCTCTCTTCTTCCTTTTACCACTCTTTGTGAGCCTAAGTAGAACTTCCACCTTGACCCTTGCCTTTCTTTGAAGCCAAGTTTTCGTGTGTGACATCATTGTGAGGCCCCTTCCGGTTTGAACTGAGCATAAAGTGTTACGTTTAGGCGACATGATTAGGTTCTCATATGTTTGCTAGCTTTGTATTTTGAAGCTAGATGTAGGCTTAGGATAAGTTTAGGGGATCATTGGGGTTGCTTTCTTGTTTATATGCTTTCGGTTTCAAAAGAGTTTGGTTTTTGAAGTAAGAAAAAGGTTTTAAGTGAAAGGTTTTGTATTTAAAAAGTATAATCCTCCAATAATTTCAGAAGATGACTCTCTCAAAAAAAAAAAAATAATAATATATATAAAAGAGCCTAAGTGCCAAAACAAAAAGAAAAAAATAAGAGAGCCATCAATAAGAAAAAGAATAAGGAGCTTAATATTTTTAAAACTTTTTCACTAGCCTAAAAGAGTTAAGTTGTTTCATATTTTGATTTGGGGATTGCTAAGCTTTTTCTTTGAAAAAAAAAAAAGGGGTAGACACTAAGTGGTGAGTGAGCTTAAAAGAAAATATATGAGAGGGGTTTTTAAGATCATTGTTAGTTTACATGGGTAGATGAGAATCTGATCATGTATGCATCAATTGCCTTTACCTTTAGCATTATGCATAAAGTTCTTACCATTTTCGAGAGAAACCCTTTGCTTAAAATAAACCCTCTTTAAAAATGAGATCATTCTATGCTCATAGCCTTTACTCTTAGCCAAATGTGTTTTGCTTTAAAGTGCATAAGTTTAATTCATGGTTCGGTCATTAATGAATGTTAAAGGATGAGTTTCTTTGATTTTTTGGAATAGGAGAGTCATGATTTGAAATTCTTTGTGCAATGAGTATGGCTAAGATCTTTGGAGTATGAGTGTGTGTATTGCATTTTAGAACTGGTAACTAGGATGTTGAGATTGATTCATTTGAAAGACACCTTTGCAAGAAGCTTAAACCCCCTATTGTTTTAGATACCTCTCTCCCTTCTTTAATTTTGTTTGCTTGAGGGCAAGCAAAAGGTAAGCTTGGGAGAGTTGATATAGCTGCATATTCCATGCATTTTGCATACACATAAGTTAGTTTCTCACGCATATACAATATTTCTTGCATTTTGCATTGTATACAGGTTGTTTTCGGCTACTTTGGAGTCTTCGATGGTTCTTTGATGTCTTAAGGCTCGTGAAGAGGTTCGAGGGACTTGAAGAATTTGGGAATGCTTGCCAAGGATCAGAGATTGAGAGGAGGTTCGAGCATGGCCGGTCGATCTAGATGAGATCGACCAGAAGATCGAGTAGCCCAGCTGATACAAGGGAATTGATCGAGACGGAGATCGAGTGAAGCGATCGATCAAGGAGTACGGACGTGAATGACGCCATGTAGAGCAAGAGCCGGATCGAGTCCACCACTCGATCCTCCAAAGATCAACTCCAAGATCGAACGAAGCACCCAATCCACTGAGGAAGATCGAGAGAAAGATCGAGCTGAAGGCTTTCTTTTCTAAGATGTTGAGTTCTTAAGGCTTAAAGAGTGTCACGCCAAGATCTTTATGATCAGAGAGAGCTCTTACCTTGACAGGATCCAGAGATCTCTGAAAATCACATCTTAGAGGCTAGTTACTCTTTCCCAAACGCCATGGTAGTTTAGAGGACTAGTTAAGCCGCATGTTTGAAATCTGTTTTCCTTGCCTTTCAATCTCTTCTTCCGCCAAACGCCATGGGTCTAGAGGAAAGAATGAGAGAGTGATCCATACCACACGCCATGGATGGATCTTGTTTTGTTTTCAAGGCTTAGAGAACCTCACAAAGTGAGTAGATCTAGAGTTTTCAAACCAAGCTTGAAACTTTGAAACCCCTGAACGTGAATCTCAACCCTAGACCCTCTTTCTTAGTATTCTTACATCTTTTCTAGTCATTCACTCGTTGCTTGCTTGCACCTTGGTCATTAGATTCGTTTTCGCTTAACCTGTCTTTTAGATCGATCGTTGTTGCTCGATCTAGTGGTCGATCATGTGGTCGATCCACTAGTTGAATTTTATAAATTCATAGCTTTGCATTTTAATCATTCTGCTTGTTCGTCATGGTAGCTAGTTCATTCCTGGTATTTTGAAAATATTTTTCCCCTGCATCTAATCATTGCATCTAGTTTTTAGAAATTTCACAAAACCGTTCACCATTTACCTAGCTTTACTCGATCCTTGCATTCTCATTGCACTTTCTAGTTCCTAGATTGGATTGATTCCTCTTGCATGCTATACTACGACTGTGTGCTGCTTGAGTTTTGATAACCTCCTGTTGCATTTACTCACCCCTAGAAAATTCTTGTTATCACTAATCCCCTAAACGACCATGGCGTGTGGGAAAGGAAGGATTAGCCTCTAGGATTTGACTTCTCCAGGACATCTGAATCCTGTCAAGGTAAGATATCTTTCTGATCATAAAGATCTTGGCGTGAGAGTCTTTAAGCCTTAAGTGCTCAAATCCTAGAAGAGAAGGCGATGAAGAACAAGAAAACACCAAGCTTTAAACCTTTTCAACCCCTTTGAATCCTCTCAACCCTGAAAAGCCGATGAAACTACTCACTACTTATAAAGTAAACCGAACGAAACGCAATAGATGAGAGACTAAACAGGAAAATGGTAGATTAAAAGCGAAGATTCAATATTCAAAACATAAAAGTAACAAAACTCAAAGTTCTACAATGGCGGAGATAATCGCCTCCAAAACGAGAGAGAAGATGATAAAAAGATAAAGTGAAAAGCGTGTTGAAAAAGCAGGATCGCCGCTTTCCGAAAATGGGCAAACAGCTCGATGGTTCCCCCCTCGCTAGATGCCAAATTCGATTGTCTTCGGAAATCGCGGCCTCAGCTCGATCTGTGTCTCGATCTTCTTCAGTGAATCGAGTGCTTCATCCGATCTTGGAGTCGATCTATGGAGGATCGAGTGGTGGACTCGATCCAACTCTCGCTCTGCATGGCATCATTTACGTCCGTACTCCTTGATCGATCTCTTCACTCGATCGTCGTCTCGATCAGTCTCTTCGCATCGACACGGGTCGCTCGATCTTTTGGTCGATCTCGTCTAGATCGACCTGCCATGCTCGATCCGCTACTCGATCTCGGGACCCTAGCATGCAATCCTGATTTCTCCGAGTGTCCACGAACTTCCTCACGAGCTATAGCACGTCCACGAGTCTTCCAAAGCTCCAAAGTAGCCGAAACAACCTGAATGCAATGCATAATGCAAGAAACATGCAAATGTTAATGCAAAAGTGCTCTAGGACCTAAAGTGATGCAAACTAGCCTAATATGGAAGGTAAATGCATGAGAAACTATCTTATATGTATGCAAAACACATGAAATATGCAGCAATATCAACTCCTCCAAACTTGCCTTTTGCTTGCCCTCAAGCAAACAAAATTCAAGAAGGGGAAGAGGTTTCAAAAACGGGGGTTCAAGTTTCTTGCAAAGGTGTCTTTCAAATGAATCAATTTCAACGTCCTAGTTATTAATTCTAAGATGCAATGCACACACTCATACTCCAAAGAACTTATCCATACTTATCACACAATGAATTTCAAATCATGACTCTCCTATTCCAAACAATCAAAGAATCTCATCCTTTAACATTCATTAATGATCAAACCTTGAATCAAACTTATGCACTTTAAAGGATTGGTTCTTCATGTGACCCCCACATTCTCAAGGATTGGTTCCACCACTTCCAGCTTGTCAAAGGCTTCTTTCAGGAACCTAATTTGATACTTCATATCTAGCAAAGTGGTGCTATGTGGGAGTTGTATTCCAGCATCTTGTATGTCCTGCTTGAACTTTGTGTACATCTCCATTCTAGCTTTTGTCAAATGCATTAAGGGGTAGGAGACTGGTGGTTCACAATATGAAACAACTTAACCCACTTGATTGTGGTTGAGCTTCTTAGAGTCCTGAGGAGTATTGTGAGACAGAACCATCAAAACATGGTGTTTTTCTAGTGTCTCTTCCTCAGCAGCTGTGTGCTTTGGTGTGGGGGTCTCTTCTGTGGCCGCTGGGGTTTCCTCAGCCCCCTCTTTCTGAGCAGCTTCCAGTGCTGCTCGTTCCTGTTCTTCTTCTCTGTTCAAGTGTTCATCAAAGCCACAGAGGAACGTCCCTACAACTTCCTGAGCTTCTTCATCACTGATGTTTCTTCTTCTGGATTCTCCTCCATACTCAACCCTCATCCTGTCTATGTGCATCAGCATTTCTTCGATCATGATGCCTAGCTCTTCCAATGAAGCATCTTCATTAGTGAATTCCTCTTCTGCTTCCTCTGCCTCTTCAGTAAGTAAGTGGCAGTATGCCTGTGGTAAGTGTGCAGCTTGTAGAGGGAGAGTGTACTGAAGTCTTGGTGTGTGTGCTTCATCTTGGCTGTTCTCCAAGAGATGTATCCTTGATTCTAGATCCTCAAATCTAGTATGAAGGTCTTCATGAACATAAGCAATCTTGTTGTTTATCTCTATGTTTCCAATGGTTTGGAGGTTGATGTTGACCATGATCATGCTCCTAATGTCATCTGATCCAGATGTAGGAATGTAGGGTTGGTCTTGAGTGTGTGAAGGAGTGTAGCTCTCTTAAAAGTAGTGCAGAGGTAAAGGCTCTTGGCAGAAGTTGCTGTAGGTAGTGTCTTCGAAGTGCACCATCTTGATGTGTTGTTGCAACTCACCTGAAATGAAAACACTTAAAAACAGAGTTAGTAACTAAAGAAAAGTAAAAGCTTGATCTTAAAAGTTCTACAAACTCTAATGATTCAAACTGATTCCCAAATGGCAACGGCGCCAGATTGATACACGAGTTTTTGAGGCTCTTGAATGTCAATCACCCTTACACTTGTACAAGTCAGTTGTAGTGTAGTATGGGTTTTATTTCAATCCAATGGGAGGTGTTGAAAACAG
The DNA here is from genome assembly GCA_911865555.2 of Thlaspi arvense. Classification (NCBI taxonomy): domain Eukaryota; kingdom Viridiplantae; phylum Streptophyta; class Magnoliopsida; order Brassicales; family Brassicaceae; genus Thlaspi; species Thlaspi arvense. Next base: position 24,918,876 of record OU466858.1, on the reverse strand, counting down.
AAGAGTTGAGAGTAAAATCTCTAAGTCAAGCAAGCAGAGAATTGGTTTTGTTGCCTAAGCAACAGTTCTAGCAACCTAAGTGAAACAAGCAACAAAAGAAGTGATAACAAAAGCAAACTAAGCAGTTCTAAACAAGAAAAAAAGAGTAAAACAGAGCAAAACAGAGAAAATCTGAGATTCAAATAAGAGAAAGACAAGTTTCTAGATGTGGTTATTGACTTTGGGGAATTTCAGGCATTAACTAAGGCTGTTTCAAACTACATTGATCAAGCAAGCAAGCAAGCAATGGTGATTCCTAGACATAGAGTTCACACTTAAGCTAGTTAGATCCAATCTCTTGGCAAATAACCCTTTGCTAAACATTCTAACAAGAACTAACTCTCATTAGTGCTAAAACATCAAGCAAGCATGATTAAACAACTCTATTCAAGTTAAAATGCTCCTCAAACAGTCAATCTCTTGAGCCAAGGCCAGCAAATCCTCTATCAAACATGATCAGCATTTCATCAAACACTTGGTGGGCATAAGAGAAAGCTAACAACTTAGACAAGTTTGATCAAGACTAATCTAGCATGAATAACAGATTAATAGAGAGGAACCCATAGAATGAAGAACATAACAAGCCTTAATCAAGCCTTAGATTCCCCTAATCTACCACATCTAGAAACCCTAAGATAACTACTCACTCCTAATCATGTTTAACACCAAATCACAAAGGAAAAGGATGCTAATCATGATTAAAAGAAATATTAAAGAAAGATTAAAGCAAATACTTGATTATATTAAACAAAGCAAAGAAATTGTCTTATAAACTTAAAAGAAATGCTCAACAACAGTATTTTGACATGACTTGTCGAAAATCTGGAAAAGAGGCTATTTATAGCTTAGAAAGGAAAACCCTAGAGTAATGGCATAGTTGTAATTAAAAACAGGTTCGGGCTGGGTCAGTATCGGTCAGTCGTGTCGATCTCCAGTGACCGAAATGGGTTCCTATCGGTCTTCAGTGATCGACACAAATGACCGAAATTAATCCGATGTGTTTGTGTCGATCACACTTGACCGATACTGGTGACCGATATGCTCCGTATCGGTCACTCTTGAACGAAAATCTCCGTGCTCTGACCGAAAACTTCTGCAGAGATCTTCTGCTGTGATCCTTCTTGCTCCCTTTTGCCCCGCTAGCATCTTGCATCATTCCCAAAACTCCTCCAAGCTCCTTTAAGCTCCAAAAGCATCTAAAAACATCTAAAATGCAAAGAAAATGCAAACTATACTCTAAATGCAATCTAAGTCTAAAAGGAGAAGAAAATGGGACAAAAGCAAATGGAAAACATGCAAAAGAGGATCAAAATATGTACTAAATGCAGCCCTATATGGTGTAAATACAAGGGATATCACTTATATGTATGCAAAACACATGAAATATGCAGCAATATCACCCATCAGCACAATGCTTGTAGAGATATAGCTCATCCCAATAGAATCCCTAAGCTCTCTCAAGAACTTCTTCTTAGCATAGCCCTTGAAGTCATGTGGTTCAGCCTCTGCAGCAAGGTAGTTGGCAATATCAGCATACCAGGGCCTCTTTGGATCATTCAAAGCATAAACATGTTCTTCAAAAGCCATCCCCAAGCTTGCACAAATCGCAGCAAAGTGCAGAGATTGGAGCATCACCTCTTTCGTATAACTTTGTCGCGATTGCTCTAGGTTGGTGACGAGCGTCACCCTCCTGGTGTTGCTCGTCACTCCCCTGCAGTTTCGTGAAAAATGCAGGTTTTCAATACTTCCCTCCTGTTCTCTTGTTTCCACCAAGTAAACATTCTCTTCAAGCAAGAAATCATTGATTGGGACACTGTCTTCGACCTAAATCCTGGATAGATGATCAGCAACACCATTCTCAACACCTTTCTTGTCCTTCACTTCAATGTCAAACTCCTGAAGAAGCAGGATCCATCTCAACAACCTTGGGCTTGGCATCCTTCTTCTGCATCAAATATTTCAGTGCTGAATGGTCAGTATGGACCACGACCTTGGAACCAACAAGGTATTACCTGAACTTTTCAAATGCAAACCCAACAGCTAACAATTCCTTCTCAGTTGTTGCATAGTTCTTCTGAGCAACATCCAAAGTCCTACTTGCATAGTAAATGGCGTGGAGCTTCTTGTTTTTCCTCTGTCCCAGCACTGCTCCAACTGCAAAATCGCTGGCATCACACATTACCTCAAAAGGTAAGTCCCAATCTGGAGGCTGCACAACAGGAGCTGTAACCAAAGCTTGCTTGATCTGTTCAACGGCGGATTTGCACTCTTCTGTGAACTCAAACTTCACATATTTGCAGAGGATCGCAGTGAGGGGGCGTGCTATCTTGCTAAAGTCCTTGATGAATCTTCTGTAGAAACCTGCATGACCCAGAAAACTACTCACTGCTTTGACTGAATCAGGTGCTTGCAGACTTGTCATCACCTCAATTTTCGCCCCATCCACCTCTATGCCGTCTCCTGAGACTCTGTGACCAAGAAAAATACCATCCTGAACCATAAAATGGCACTTCTCCCAGTTCAAAACCAAATGCTCCTCTTCACATCTCTGCAGAACTGCACACAAATTATCCAAGCAGCTCTTGGAAGAGGAACCATAAACAGAGAATTCATCCATGAAAACCTCCATAAACTTCTCAATCATGTTTGTGAAGATCGACATCATGCATCTCTGGAAGGTTGCAAGAACATTACACAGCCCAAAAGGCATTCTGCGATAGGCAAAAGTGCCATAAGGACAGGTAAAAGTGGTCTTCTCCTGATCATCTGGATGGATGGGGATCTGAAAGAAGCCTGAATACCCATCAAGGAAGCAATAATACTTGTGATTTACCAGCCTCTCCAACATCTGATCGATGAAAGGCTGATATTACTATATATTTCATGTATTTTGCATGCATAAAAGGTAGTTTCTCATGCATTTACCTTGCATATTAGGCTAGTTTGCACAATTTTAGGTCCTAGAGCACTTTTGCATTAGCATTCGCATATTTCTTGCATTATGCATCACATTCAGGTTGTTTTCTGACATACTGGATCTTTGGAGGATTCGTGGACGTGCTAAGGCTCGTGAGGAAGCTCGTGAACACTTGGAGAACTCAGGAGTGCATGCTAAGGACCCGAGATCGAGTAGCAGATCGAGCAAGGCAGGTCGATCTAGATGAGATCGACCAGAAGATCGAGTGCACCAAGTTGATTCAAGAGGAAGGATCGAGATCGAGAGAAGAGAGAAGAGGTCGATCTGAAGTACCGACGTAAATGACGCCATGCAGATCGAGTACCAGATCGAGCTTCCAACCCGATCAGCACAGGTTCGACTCAGAGATCGACCAAAGCCATTCGATCCAAGACGAAGATCGAGAGCCAGATCGAGCTTCCTGCTCGATCCCAGGCTACTTTTTACCGTTTTTGGCTTCTAGAGAAGGGGGGACCATCGAGCTGTTTGTCCACTTTGGGAAGGCGGCAATCCTGCTTTCTCAAACACACTTTCACTTTTATCTTTTTTCGTTCCTCTTTCTCTTGCTTAGGCGATTCCGCCATTGGAGAACCCTTAAGCTTTTTCTTGCATTTGAACCTTTGAATATCGAATCTTTTGCTTTAGTCAATCGTTAATCATGCTTAGCTTTCTGTTTATTGCGTTTTGTTCGGTTTTCTTTATGAGTAGCGAGTAGTTTCATACGGGTTGATGGGTTGTGGTGATTCAAAAGGGTCAAAGAGGTTAAAGTTTTGTGTTTTCTTGTTCTTCATTACCTTCTCTTCTAGGATCTTGAGTACTTAAGGCTTAGAGAGTCTCACGCCAAGATCTCTATGATCCAAAGGCTGTCTTACGTTGACAGGATTCAGATGTCCTGGAAAATCAGATCATAGAGGCTAATCCTTCCTTTCCCATATGCCATGGTTGTTTAGGGGATTAGTTAGGTCAACATTTGAAATCTGTGTTTCTTACTCTTCGATCTCTTTTTCCATCAAACACCATGGGTTTGGAGAAGAGATTTAAGAAGTGAACCATACCACATGCCATGGATGGTTCTTGTTTTGTTTTCAAGGCCTAGAGGACCTCACAAAGTGAGTAGATCTAAAAGTTTTCAAACCAAGCTTTAATCTTTGAGATCCATGAATATGACCCTCAACCCTAGACCCTCTCTCTTAGTGCTTTAAATATCTGCTTATCATTCTGTCATCATAAAGTTCGCATCTTGTTCATTAGTTCATCGCATCATTCATCATCTTAAGTTGTTAGACGAGATCGATCCATATTGCTCGATCTAGTGGTCGATCCAGTGGTCGATCTACTAGTCGATTTTTAGTTTTTAATAGGCTTGCATTTTAGACTTTCTGCTTGTTCCTCGTGGTAGTTAACCCTCTTCTGAGGATTTTAAAATTGTTTTCCTTCGTATTTGGTCTTTGCATTTAGTTTTTAGGGATTTTACCAATCATTTATCATTTTTGCTTAAATTTGCTCATTCGCTTGCATTCTTAGTGAACTTGCTACCCCTAGGTGTGGATTGATACCTCTCTTGCCCACTATACTACATCTCAGTGTGGCATTAGAGTTTGATAACCTCTCTGCTGCATCTCAATCATTGCATCACTAGAACCCATGTTATCAAATGGCGCCGTTGCCATCTTAGGGGATAGAAAGCATTAAGATTTGGTGTTTAGTAAAGACTAACCCTTTACTTTAAGTTAGTTACTGATTTCTCTGCCTTCAAACTTGTGTCTTTCAGGTACATGAATCTACGCTCCAGGGGTGACAACAACCTACTCACACCCTTGGACAATATTCATCAGCTTGGACACGCAAGATAAAGAATAGTTAGAGTGCAAACTAGAGCCTTTGAGGAGATTGTTCAGCAAGGTTTAGTGGATTTAAAGGCAATGGCTGAGCACGAACATCCAGAGGGACCTCCTCCAGCTCACGGGGCAGTGGGAAGGGTAATGGAAACCCCCACCACGCGGCTAGACCCCCACAGATCATTGGAGCAGGAGATGCTCCTAATACTCACCATAATAGGTTTGGGATCACTCCTCCTCCAGTGCAAAACAATAATTTCGAGATCAAGCCAGGGTTTGTTCAGATGGTGCAAAACAACAAATTTCATGGGTTATCTTTGGAGGACCCATTAGCGCATGTAGACAACTTTGAGCAGCTTTGTGGAATGCTTAAGATAAATGGCATCTCGGAGGACAGCTTCAAGCTGCGTTTGTTTCCCTTTTCCTTAGGAGACAAGGCACGACATTGGGAGAAGACTCTTTCCCAAGGCACTATAACTTCTTGGGCCGACTGTAAGAAAGATTTCCTCTCTAAGTTTTTCTCAAGCTCTCGGACAGCAAGGTTGAGAAGCGAGATCAGTGGTTTCACTTAGAGTCAAAATGGTTCCTTCAATGAGGCTATGGAGCGCTTTAAGGATTATACAATAGCCTGCCCTCACCATGGTTTCAGCGAAGAGACCCTATTGCGTACTATCTACCGTGGAGCACTTCCAAAGATCAGATTACTACTTGACACGGCAAGCAAAGGAAACTTCCTTGGTCAAGTGGTTGAGGAAGGTGTGGAGCTCATTGAAAATCTAGCATTGAGCGATGGGAATTATTCTGAGGATTACGACCGTGCACCAAGAGGAGCTGATCTTGAAGCCAACAAGAAAGAAATGAAGTCTCTACACGAGAAGATCGATAAGCTCATGCTTGCTAACCAAAAGCATGTACATTTTGTTGGGGAAGCTGCGAATGTCTTGGATGAGCTAGAGCAATGCCAAGAAGAAGAAGCTAATTGGGTAGCCGGTCAGAACAACTACAAGCCTCAAGGTTACTCTCTAGGCTACCAAGGCAACAACAAATTGTCTTATAGAAGCACCAACGTTGAAAATCCAAAGGATCAGGTGTACCCTCCTCAACAAGCTAAACCGTTTGTGCCCTATAACAAAGGTTTTCAGCCGAGTGGTGGTTTTCAAGGTCAGCGACAAGACAACTATCAAGGACAGCAACAGCAGCAAGGAAACAAGGGGTATTCACCTATGTTCCCTCCATGCTTTGTTCCTCAACAACAGATGCAACCGCAACAAGTTGATCATGTACAAGCCATGTTTCAGTAGTTCCTTCAAGGGAAAGCTTCAACAAACCAGAAGTTCGCCGAGATGAACACCCGCTTAGACTCCTCTCTCACTGATGTCTCTAATCAGATTAAAACTCTAAACAACAAGAGAAAACAGTTAGAGAAGGGCAAAGCAAGTACAAGTGGTCAAAGCAGTCTATCGGGCAAGTGAGAGCAAAATCCCAAGGAATATGCCAATGCACTAAGAAGTGGGAAAGAACTTCCACCGAGGGTTGCACCTAAAGCCAATGAGGACATTGTGGTTCAAGAGGGGGAGGGTAAACCTTCGGCTGATGATGAGATCAACTTCCACAACCTGTGGATAGAGAGGCCAACAAAGGGCAAAGAAGCAGCCGTAGAGAAGCAAGTGGAGAAAGTAACCGAGGAGAAAGATAACTACATACCTCCACCTTATGTTCCCAAGCTTCCTTTTCATGGCCGCTTCAAGAAACAGCTTATAGAGAAGCATAGGCTCTTGTTTGAGAAGCATCTAAGGGACGTAGAGATCAAGCTACCCCTTGTGGATTGCCTTGCGATGAAGCCTAAGTGTGATAAATGTTTCAAGGACACGCTTGCAAAGAAGAACAAGGAGAGCAAGGAAGTGCTGGTGCTTAGTGAAGAGTGTAGCACCATTATACACAAGGAGATAGTCCCCAAGAAGTTGGGAGATCCAGGAAGCTTCACTATACCATGTGCTCTCGGTCCTTTAACATTTCAGAGCTGTTTATGCGATCTTGGTGCTAGTATAAATCTGATGCCCCATTCTATAGCAAAGAAGCTAGGTTTCACACGGTTCAAAGAGTGTAGGATCTCCCTTGTGTTAGCTGACAGAAGCGTGAGACTTCTAGTGGGTTTGCTAGAGGATCTTCCAGTGAGGGTAAGCGGTATGAACGTGCCAACCGACTTCGTTGTGCTTGAAATGGATGAAGAACCTAAGGATCCGCTTATACTTGGGAGGCCATTCCTGGCAACCGCCGGAGCAATCATTGATGTCAAGAACGGGAAGATAGCTCTTCATCTTGGCAAGGATATAAGGCTGGATTTTGATATAAACGAGGTCTTGAAGAAGCCTACCATAAAAGGGCAAGCTTTCTATATAGAGATGTTGGATGCCTTGGCGGATGAACTGCTAGAAGAGCTTGCACAAGAGGATCACTTGAAGCTGGCATTGACTAAAGAGAGAGGAGAGTACGGTTTCTTGGATCAGAGGACTCAGGAGTACGTCAATCTCCTTGACTCTAGAAAATTTGTGTTAGAAGATGAAGGCAGATGCCTAGAGATCGATCAGGCAATCGAGAAGATCACTTGATCCAAGACAGCAATCGACAAGAAGATCGAGGAGACTGGTCGATCCAGAGAAGAGAACAACTCAGACGCTCGATCTACTGCTCGATCCCAATCAAATCGTGTAAGTGATCAACCTGAGTGCAGTCGATCCAGCAAAACAATCAATGGGAAGATCGAGGGAAGCCAATCGATCAGTTCAGAGAACGAGACAGGGACTCGATCTCCTGCTCGATCCCAATCAAATCGAGTAGGAGAATCGAGTGAAATTGCTCGATTCGGTCCAGAACGAGTGCAAGATCGACTGGAAGACTCGATCTCGGAGGGGACAACGGTTCAAGAAAGCAGTCTTTTGGGTGATGTCTCGGGTTCTAAGGAGGCTACTGAGGATGGAAACGTCAACAAGAGCCACGAGAAGAACTGGAGCGAGCTGCTAGCCCCAAAGGTGGACCTTAAGGAGCTCCCAAAAGGGCTAAGATATGCTTTCTTAGGGCTTAATGATACCTATCCCGTGATTGTGAATCAAAATTTAAGTGATGATGAGTTGCACTCGCTCCTAAATGAGCTGAGAAAGTATAGGAAGGCCATTGGGTACTCTGTAACTGACATCAAGGGCCTTTCACCAATGCTTTGCACTCATAGGATTCACTTGGATAATGGCAATGCATCTTCTATAGAACACCAAAGGTGTTTGAATCCTAATTTAAAGGAGGTTGTTAAGAAATAGATTCTTAAGCTATTAGAGGTTAACGTGATCTATCCCATAAGTGACAGCACGTCGGTTTCCCCTGTACACGTGGTGCCTAAGAACGGAGGGATCACGGTCATTAAGAATGATAAAGATGAGCTTATACCTACTAGGACTATTACAGGACACTGTATGTGTGTAGACTATATGAAGCTTAATCTTGCTACTAGAAAGGATCATTTTCCCTTACTTTTTATTGATTAAATGCTTGAGAGGCTTGCTAATCATCCTTACTATTGCTTTCTTGATGGATATAATGGTTTCTTTCAAATACCAATCCATCCAAACGATCCAGAGAAGATGACCTTTACATGCCCTTATGGCACCTTCGCGTATCGAAGGATGCCATTCGGGTTGTGTAACGCACCGGCTACCTTTCAGCGTTGTATGATGTCGATCTTCTCTGATCTAATAGAAGAGATGGTAGAAGTGTTTATGGATGACTTCTCTGTATATGGTGCATCTTTTACTGCGTGTTTGTTGAATCTTTGCAAGGTACTAAAGCGTTGTGAAGAGACGAATCTTGTGCTTAAATGGGAGAAGTGTCACTTCATGGTGAAGGAAGGGATCGTGCTTGGCCACAAGATATCAGAGAAGGGCATAGAGGTTGATAAAGCCAAGGTTGAGGTCATGATGAGTCTTGAGCCGCCGGTGAATGTCAAAGGAGTGAGGAGTTTCTTAGGCCACGCAGGCTTCTACAGGAGATTCATAAAGGATTTCTCCAAGATAGCAAGGCCCCTCACACGGTTGTTATGCAAGGAAGCTGACTTTGTGTTTGATGAGGATTGTCTTCGTTCTTTCGTGACCATCAAGGAAGCTCTTGTATCTGCGCCAATAGTGTAAGCACCGGACTGGACTCTACCGTTCGAGATCATGTGTAACGCGAGTGACTATGCCATAGGAGCTGTTCTTGGTCAAAGGAAAGACAAACGGATGCACGTCATCTACTATGCCAGCCGGACACTAGATGACACTCAAGTAAAGTACGCTACAACCGAGAAGGAGTTGCTGGCAGTTGTATTCGCCTTTGAGAAGTTCAGGTCATACCTCGTAGGCTCTAAGGTGGTTGTGTATACAGATCACTCAGCTCTGAGGTACATCTATTCCAAGAAACACACTAAACCAAGGCTCTTGAGATGGATCCTTTTGCTCCAAGAATTCGATATGGAAATTAAGGACAAGAAAGGGATAGAGAACGGCGTGGCAGATCACCTCTCTAGGATGAGAATCAATGAGTCGCTGCCCTTAGATGATTCACTTCCAGAAGAACAACTCATGATGATCACCATGGCAGTTTGTGAGAAGCTTGAAGACAAGTTTGAAGAAGTTTTGAGTTTCAAAGAAGAAGACTTGCCTTGGTACGCTGGTATTGTAAACTACTTGGCATGTGGAGAGGAGCCAACTCACTTTGATCATTACCACAAGAAGAAATTTATGAGAGATGTTGCCTACTACTTTTGGGACGAGCCATACTTATACAAGAGGGGCGTGGACAGCTTGTATAGGAGGTGTTTAACAAGGGAAGAAGCTAAGGACATACTCCTACATTGCCACGGCTCATCATACGGCGGTCATTTCGCTTCTTTCAAGACTACTACAAAGGTGTTACAAGCGAGTTTTTGGTGGCCATCTATCTTCAAAGACGCTCACGAGTTTGTTAAGAGTTGTGAAGCGTGTCAAAGGGCAGGAAACATCACCAAGAGAAACGAGGTGCCTCAGGTTCCTATCTTTGAGGTTGATGTCTTTGACGATTGGGGGATAGATTTTATGGGTCCATTCCCATTTTCTTACGGCAACAAGTTTATCCTAGTAGCGGTTGACTACGTATCTAAATGGGTTGCGGCCATTGCTTCCCCTACAAACGACTCTAAGGTGGTGATCAAGCTCTTTAAAACCATCATATTCCCAAGATTTGGAGTCCCTAAGGTTGTGATCAGTGACGGTGGCAGCCATTTCATCAACAAGGTATTCGAGAACCTCTTAAGGAAGTATGGTGTGAAGCACAAGGTAGCTACACCTTACCACCCTCAAACGAGTGGGCAAGTAGAGGTCTCTAACCGGTAGATCAAGGCAATACTTGAGAGGACAGTAGGTACTACTCGGAAGGATTGGGCGGCTAAGCTAGACGATCCGTTGTGGGCTTACCGTACCGCTTTCAAAAACCCTATTGGTACCACTCCTTTTACTCTTCTCTACGGCAAATGATGTCACCTCCCTGTTGAGCTGGAACATAGAGCATTGTGAACTGTGAAGCAGTTGAACTATGATCTCAAGAAAGCTTAGGAGAAGCGCTTGATTCACCTACATGAGCTTGATGAGCTTAGGCTGGACGCCTATGAAAGCGCTAAAATCTACAAGTAGCGTACTAAGGCGGCTCATGACAAGAAGTTGGCTCATAAAGAGCTTAAGGAAGGCAGTTTGGTGCTACTCTATGACTCGAGGCTGAAGCTGTTCCCAGGGAAGCTCAAATCAAGGTGGTGCAGACCATTTGAGATCAAGGAGGTATTGCCGTATGGAGCTGTTACGTTGGTTGGCAAGAGTGGGAATGCATTCACAGTCAACGGACACAGAGTAAAGCCATACATGGCCAGTGCATTCAACAAGGAGAGCACTGCAATGCTTCTCCAAGACCCACCATCTGCCTAAACCAAGTAAAGTCTAGCTAAAGACGTTAAAGAAAGCGCACTTAGGAGGCATTCCCATGTCTATCTCGTATATATTTCTGCTTTCTTTGTATTTAAGTTTTATGTTTTTATCTTCTAAGTGTGTAGGAAAGGGTGTAATGGATTGCAGGCCATGATCTTGGAGTCCAAAAGAGGCGAGAAGGGTTAAGAATAGGCTAGAGATCGAGTGCTAGATCGACTCATCCTAGCTCGATCTTTACTAGATCGAGGTAGTGAATCGAGAGGAGTCAGTTGATCTAGACGAGATCGAGTAGACAGATCGAGTAGAACGGTCGATCATGAGAGGATGAACACCTTATACGTTTAGCTTGAAAAGCAAACGAGGTGTAGATCGACCGAGTCAGTCGATTCTCAAAAATAGATCGAATAGTCTACTCGATCTGCCACTCGATCTAAGCCAAATCGACCCTCAGATCGATCATGTAGCTCGATCCAAGGACCAATGCCTGGTTGACTAAAGTCAAGGAACGAGAGGGTACAATCGATCTAAGACTCGATGCAATTTGAATCGAGTCCCTGATCGATCAAACCTCTCGATCCTCGCTATTATGGGCATGAGATCGAATCCTATATCAACCAAATGGACTCGATCTCTGATGTTATTGCATATTGCATACATTTTGCATACTCATTAGTTAGTTTTTCATGCATTTGTATCATGTTTTAGGTTAGATTGCATCACTTAGGGTCCTAGAGCATTCTTGCATCAACATACGCATTTTCTTTGCATTTTGCATCACATTAAGGTTGTTTCTGGCTGCTTTGGAGTCGTGGAGGTTCGTGGACGAGTTGAAGCTGATGTAGCAGTTCGTGGGAGCTCGGAATTATGCTAAGGACCAGAGATCGAGGAGCAGATCGAGCCTGGCCAGTCGATCTAGGAGTTGATCGACCAGAAGATCGAGCCAACTAGGCGATCCAAGGAAAATGATTGAGACGGAGATCGAGTGAAGCAATCGATCAATCGGTACGGACGTAAATGACGCCATGCAGAGCGAGAGACAGATCGAGTACACCACTCGATCCAGCCGAAGATCGATACCGAGATCGGATGCAACACTCGATTCGCCGATGATGGTCGAGACTCGGATCGAGCCGAAGACACGATGCCCGTATATGATCGAGAGAACCACTCGATCTTGGAGTCGATTTCTGTCCTTTCAACCGTTTTTGGCTGCTAGCGAAGGGGGGACCATTGGCTTGTTTGGGCATTTTAGGCAAGGCGGCGATGCCCTTTTTCAAAAACTTTTAGATCCTTATCCTTTTCTTTTAGGTTTTCTCTCTCGTTTTCGTGAAGAACACCATTGTTGAAACTCGTTTTTTTCTTAAGCTTTTGTATTCGAATCGTTTCTGTTTAATCCAGTTTTTCTTTCATGTTCATCGTCTCGTTTCATATGCTTTGCTTGATTTACTCTATGTGTAGTGAGTAGTTCCTTTGGGTTCGGGGTTGAGAGGATTAAGGGGTCAAAAGGGTTTCGATCTTGGTTTGTTTTTCTAAATGTTTTCAAAGGCTATCTCTTCTAAGATGTTGAGATCTTAATGCTTGAAGACTCTCACGCCAAGAGCTTCATGACCCGAGAGGTTCCTTACCTTGACAGGATCCAGGAATCTCGGAAGATCACACCTGAGTTACCCCTTCCCAAAATCCATGGAAGTTTTGGGGACTAGTTAAGCCATTTACTTGAAATCTGTTTTCCTTGCCTTTCGACCTCTCTTTCCACCAAAAGCCATGGGTTTGGAGGAGAGGATGAAAGAGTGATCTATACCGAAAGCCACGGATAGATCTTGTTTTGTTTTCAAGGCTTAGAGATCCTCACCAAGTGAGTCGATCTAAAGTTTCAAACCCAAGGTCAAGCCTTTAAACCCCCTTTACATGAATCTCAACCCTAGGCCCTTTCTTTTAGCACCTTTACGTCTATTCTCATCTTTCGCATGTTATCTGATAGCATCTTGGTCATTAGCTTTACTGCTTTTACATTTTTAGACGAGATCGATTGTTACTTCTCGATCTAGTGGTCGATCTCGTGGTCGATCCACTAGTCGAATTTTAATAATTCAAAGCTTTCTCCTTTAATTAATCTATTTATTTCTCGTGGTAGTTGCTTCCTTTCTAGTATTTTTAAAATAGGTTTCACTCTGTTTAGGTTGCTGCATCTAGTTCTTAGATATTTTCTCATAAACTTTCTCATTTTGCTTAGATTTGCTTAGTCCTTGCATTCTCTGTGCATTCTCTATCTCCTAGAAGTGGATTGACTCTCTCTTGCTTACTATACTACAACATTGCTTGCATTAGAGTTTGATAACCTCTCTGCATCATAAACCCTCGCTAGAAAGCGTTTATCAATCTCGTGCCGAGGTAACAATTTCTTTTCCCTCTTTTCTACTTTCCCTACAGTTTTTAAATTTGAAATATTGCCAAGGCAAGCATCTTTGACCATGAAAGATGTGCCTTGACCACACCCTTTGTTAGAAAACCACTTACTTGCCCATGGTTTTAGATTTTTCTTGTTGGCCTTTATATTTTTAAACCACACACTCTCTCATTATCTATGTTTCGAGATTTCTTAAGCAAAGAGAGAGTGTGATATTTCTTCTTAAAGGTCAACAACATCTCCTTTCAAAACTTTGCAAAGGTATTTTCGGGTTTTAGTTTTAAAGCTTTTAGAAAATTTTATTTTCTTAGCATTGTTTGAATAATTAGATGTTATAGGTTTAGCGAATTTTTAAAACTAGCTAGATATTAGGAAAAATTCTAGATTTTATTCTATCTCTAGATTTCTTCCTCTATGATCTTGCTAGAATTTTTATAAATTCCCCAAAAATCTAGGGCATTAGTTAAAACTTTTTTCTTTCTTGCTTGCTCTTTCTCTCAATACTCGCCGCCTTTGCTCATTCTCTTGTTTGAGAATCTTGTTACAGGCACTATGGCCCCCAAGAGGACGAGAGTAGATACAGCACAAGAAGGAGAAGGTCAAGAAGTGGTGGTTCAGGAGAGGGTTAAGTGGACCAACGAGGAAAAGCAAGCCAAGAAGAGGCTAGAGAGGCTGAGGTTCGAACCGACTAAGTTCGCGGATAGAGGTTTGCTGGCTAAGATGGGGATTTTGAGGGACTTTGATAAACTCCTGAAGAACATAGGCCTCCAGTGCTTGTCAAGGATGGACTGCCTGACCTATCCCGAGGTGACAATCGATTTCCTAGCCACCTTGGAGTTCGCTTATGAAAACCCGAGCATCCCCACTCCTTCTCAAGGCCACCTATCCTTCAAGATCAAACGTCAGGCCTTTCGTCTCTCAATCCCGGAGCTTTGTCAAGCCTATGGCCTCAACGCTGCTGCCAACAAGGTTGAATTTCCCTCCTTCACTAAAGCGAATGACCTGTGGGACCTCATAAGCAATGACGACTACAAGGCGAATACAGCAAAGATCTAGAGAGTGAGGAGTCCGGTGCTGCGTTACACGCTGAAGCTGATTGCTATCACCTTCAGCGGATGGTCAGTAGCCCCAACGGTCACCAAAACCGAGCTTTGCTTCTTATTCCAAGGCGTGAAGCACCTCATGTGTGACCCCAATGAGAATGATGAGCCGTTGGAAGACCAGCTAGGAGATGACGTGAACTACGGCTGTGTTCTAGCCTCTTCATTGGTGAAGTATAAGGCGTACGCCATGAGGTGCAAAGCGAGTTCGTCTCTGATTGGAGGGTTCCTTACTCCTTTGTTTGTTCAAGCCGGACTGCCACTAGCTGACTTTGTACCTTACGCGGATAGGGCGTACATGTATGAGATTTATATAAGAAACACCGATAGCTTGGGACGCACGCCAGCCGAGGGCTTCTTTTCCTATCTATTCATCGACTCTGGGAATGATAAGAGGGTGTGTATCCTGCCGAACAAGGAGGAAACCGAGCTACAAGGAGTTGGCAAGATCGAGTTCTTGTCGAGTGTATAGGAGCGCTTCGCCCCTTTAGGAGCCACAACCGCCATTCAACAAGCCACTCGCCCAAGATCAGAGTCTCCTGCCTCGGATGATGAGATGCCCGAGAGCTTTGTGCTTCCTAAGATCGACTTTGAGCCGCAGACTAAGAGGGAGAAGTTTCTTGCTTCTGTTGTGGAGATGCAAAGGAAAATCAACAAATGGCAGAGCAAGGTACTCAAGAAGCTTGCCAAGAAGGTCAAGGCGCTTCAAGGGAGCTCACCTAAGAAGGCTATAAGTGAAGAAGTCGAGCAGCCCGAGAAGAGGAGGAGATCGACTGGTGGAATTGTTTTACGTGAGCCTCAAGGAAGCCCCATCCTACCTACTCGCCACTCGGTTCATGAAGGAGCTGCATTGGACAAGGGCAAAGGAGTAGCCCACGAGACCCCAACAAAGAGCAAGAGGTCTGGAACGTCCACAAGTTCCAGCACCACTTAGCTCCGAGGTAACAAACAACCGTCCTTTGTATATACCGCACATCTTTTCTTTTTTTTTCGCTTGTGTTTTGAACTCTCTTGGATTTGTTTGCCACCGAGACGGTGTCATTCATGTTTGGGGGAGTATGTGTGTTAGTTGACATTGTTTTCTTTCTTCTTATTTTCTCTTTTGCATCATTTGAGTCTTCATTGCATCCTTTGAATTTCAAAAAAAATTCATGTAGTTGCATTCACTTTATTAAACGTTTTAGGATTGAGTCTAGAATTTTTAAGCATCTAGGTTCTTTACATTTGCATAAGGGGTTAAAGTTTTCTTTAAAAGGTGTTTTAAGCTCATGAATTGTTTCAAGGCCCTAGTTAGTAGCTCTTTGATGCATTGTACACTCTTTGAAAGTAAGCTCTAACCATACTCGGATCATGTGTTTTGATTTTCGTGGCTTGACTTGAACATTCATGAACTAAATCTTGTCCTAATAAGTGAGAACCTTAATCTGAATTTTAATTATCATACTTATGCATTTGAAAATGAACACATGGATCATATACATATTTAGGCTCTCTTCCTCCTTTCACCACTCTTTTGTGAGCCTAAGTAGAACTCCCACCATAACCCTTACCTTTCTTTCAAGCCAAATGTTCTTATGTGATATCATTGTGAGGCCTCATTTCGGTTTGCACTTAGCATAAAGTGTTAGGTCAAGGCGACATGATTTGGCTCTCATTTGATTGCTAGCTTTGCATTTTGAAGCTAGTTTTTAGGCTTAGGATAGGTTTGGGGTTCATAGGGATTGTTTATTTGCTTATTTGTTTGCGGTTTCAAAAGAATTTAGTGTTTGAAGTGAATAAAAAGGTTTTAAGTGTAAGGCAATGTTTTCAAAATGAAAAGCTCTTAGTATATTTCAGAAGATAGCTCTCAAATAAAAGAAAAGAAAAGAAAAGAAAAGAGCCTAAGTGCCAAATAAAAACAAAAGAAAAAAAGAAAAAAATAAGTAGAGAGCTATCAATAAGAAAAGTAAAGAGCTAAAAATGTTTTCAGCCTTTCCACTAGCCTAAGGAGTAAGGATTTTTTCTTTTTTAACATGGGTTTTTGCTAAGCGAATTGCTTTGGTGATAAAGGTAGTATCTAGGAGGGTGAGTGAGCTAAAAAGAAAAGAAATGAGAGGGGTTTTAGGATCATTGTTAGTGTACATGGGTAGATGAGAATCTAGTTATGTAAGCATCAACTGCCTTTACCTTTAGCATTATGCATAAGTTCATACCTTTCTTGAGAGAAACCACTACATTGTTAAACCCTTTTAAATGAGGTCATTCTATGCTCATAGCCTCTGTCCTTAGCCAAATGTGTTCGGCTTTAAAATGCATAAGTGTGATTCACAGTTTGATCATTAATGATTGTTAAAGGATAAGATTCTTTGATGGTTTGGAATAGGAGAGTCATGATTTGAAATTCATTGTGTGATGAGTATGGCTATGTTCTTTGGAGTATGAGTGTGTGCATTGCATCTTGGAGTTAAGAACTAGGACCATTGAAATGATTCATTTGAAAAACACCTTTGTAAGAAGCTTAAACCCCCGTTTTTAAAACCTCTCTTCCTTCTTGAATTTTGTTTGCTTGAGGGCAAACAAAAGGTAAGTTTGGGGGAGTTGATATTACTATATATTTCGTGTATTTTGCATGCATATAAGGTAGTTTCTCATGCATTTACCTTGCATATTAGGCTAGTTTGCACCATTTTAGGTCATAGAGCACTTTTTCATTAGCATTCGCATATTTCTTGCATTATGCATCACATTCAGGTTGTTTTCGGATACTTTGGAGCTTTGAAGGATTCGTGGACGTGCTAAGGCTCGTGAGGAAGCTCGTGAATACTTGGAGAACTCAGGAGTGCATGCTAAGGACCCGAGAACGAGTATCAGATCAAGCAAGGCAGGTCGATCTAGATGAGATCGACCAGAAGATCGAGTGCACCAAGTCGATTTAAGAGGAAGGATCGAGATTGAGATCGAGAGAAGAGGTCGATCAGATCGAGTACCAGATCGAGCTTCCAACCCGAGCAGCACAGAATCGACTCAGAGATCGACCAAAGCTGTGGTAACCCAACCCGGTAAACCGTACCGCGGCTGTGTCCCACTACATCCTCTAAGTCCGTTTCTATACTTAGCCATATTTTTCGAACTTTTTCTTTATTTTTCTAAGTCTTTCTTATCAATACACAGCGGAATACAAAGCAACTCATTTCATTTATTAAAATTTCATAAAGCACTTAAACAAGATTCGGGGTTCCACATAAATAAAAGCACAAGATTCGCTAACGATTACAACTGATCATCTAGCAACCTAAACGGTCAAACACCAAAGCCATAAGACCCTAACACAAGTCTTAACACAAATAAAACCAAGTCCCGATCCATCCATATCCATCACTGCCGCCTGGTCTCGCCGCTTACTACTTAGTACCTGCACACTCAAGATGAGAGGCATAAGTATTTCATAAATACTTAGTGAGTACGGTCATCCCGTAACACCTGGTCAGTACCAAAACACGCAGTCATACTTTCGGATTCAACATTCAACACAATCAATTCGCAATAAACACATCAATATCAAACGGCCATGATCATCTAGCCTAACCAACCAAGATCAACCCCTTTTTAAGACTCATGTCTACTTCAGCGAGAATCCCACATCCCCTAAGCTAGTACATGATCCGGATTACCCTGAGGTTAGCTAAACATCATATATGCCACGGTAAACACCACAATATCCCATAACATAAGGATTGCTTATCAATTCCAAACACATAACATGAAAATCACACAATCACATGCAAAACACTCAACCCTAGGAATCCTACGGTCCTAGACCCAACCACAGTCACGCACTCACCTTAGACAAGGCTGGAAACAGATTTGTCAGAAGAAATCCCGATGAAAACCATCAGTCTTTTTCATTGCTAAGAAGTGAGCAGACTTGGTTAAACGATCCACAATGACCCATATCCCGTCATGCAACTTCCTAGTCTTAGGTAACCCCAATACAAAGTCCATGGTGATCATGTCCCATTTCCATTCTGGCATCGGAAACGTTTGCAACAAACCACTTGGAAACTGATGCTCTGCCTTAACCAAATGGCACGTCTCACATCCGGCTACCCACTTAGGCACATCCCATTTCATCCCAACCCAATGATAGTACCGTTTCAAATCCTGATACATCTTGGTCATTCCTGGATGAACAGAAAACCTTGACTGATGTGCCTCCTTAAGGATCTCATCCCTTAGCTCCTTCACATCTGGAACACAGACCCGCCCGTTCACAACAATAGTCCCATTGTTTGAAGTCTGATATTCCGTCTTATCATTCTATGACACCTTTTTCAGATTCTCATCCTGCTCCTGAGCAATCCGAATCCTAGTCAACAAGTCAGCTCTATCCGCAGCTTCCAAACCCAACGGTTCAACCCCATCCGTTATTGCATTTAACTGCAATGTTCTTAGCATGTTCACAATGCTTCCAACATTCTGTTCAGATGATACGCTAGCCCTTCTCCTGCTCAACGCATCCGCCACAAAGTTGGCCTTTCCTGGATGGTATGCTATTTCCAAGTCATAGTCCGCTACCAACTCCATCCATCTACGCTGTCTCAAGTTCAAATCCGGTTGAGTAAAGATGTACTTTAAACTCTTGTGGTCCTTGTATATCTGCACCTTTTCCCCATACAAGTAAGATCTCCATATCTTATGTGCAAATACCACAGCCGCCATCTCTAAATCATGCGTAGGGTAGTTTCCTTCATACTTCCGTAGCTGCCGCGAAGCATAAGCTATCACTTTCCCATTCTGCATCAGAACAACACCTAGTCCTTTCCTGGATGCATCCGTGTATACAACATATGGCTCACCTGGTTCTGGTAATGCCAATACTGGTGCACTAGTGAGTAACTCCTTTAACTTTGAGAAGCACTCTTCCCACTCATCCGTCCAGACGTACTCCACGTCTTTACCAGTCAGCTTTGTCATTGGCTGAGCCATGCTTGCAAAACCATTGACAAACCGCCTGTAGTAACCAGCTAGTCCGAGAAAACTCCTTATCTCTGTAGAATTTTCTGGTCTAGGCCAATCGCAATAGCCTGAATCTTCTCTGGGTCTACGGACACTCCCTTATCCAAAACAATATGACCCAAGAACCCTATATGCCGTTGCCAAAAGCTACACTTACTGAGCTTGGCATATAACTTCTGTTCTCTCAACTTCTCCAGAACAGTCCGCAAATGACTCTTATGATTTTCCTCATCCTTAGAGTATACTAGAATATCATCTATGAAAATGATCACAAACTCATCTAGGTACTCTCTGAATATGCCATTCATCAACTTCATGAATGCAGCTGGCGCATTCGTCAAAGCAAATGGCATGACCACAAACTCGTAATGACCATACCTTGTCCTAAAGGCAGTCTTACGCACGTCTGTCTCCTCTATATGTATTTGATGGTACCCTGATGCCAAATCGATCTTAGAGAACCAAGTAGCTCCCCTGAGTTGGTCCAACAACTCGTCTATCCTGGGAAGTGGATACTTGTTCTTCACGGTCACACGGTTCAATCCGCGGTAATCAATACAAAGCCTGAAGCTCCCATCCTTCTTCTTCACGAACAACACTGATGCTCCCCACGGTGAACTACTAGGCCTAATGAAGCCTTTGTCCAACAACTCCGTTAGCTGCTTCTTCAGTTCAGCCATCTCCGCTGGCGCCATCCGGTATGGTGCTTTGGACAATGGAGCTGTCCCCGGCTCAAGTTCAATCATGAATGGATCTGAACGAGCTGGTGGCAGTCCTGCCAACGCCTGAAAAACATCCTCAAATTCCTGCACCACCGGTATACTGCCTAAGTCTACATCCGGTCCTTCTTCTGTAGTAGTGATCGTTGCTAGATACGCCTCACAACCCTTCTCTATCAGCCGTTCTGCCTGAATAGCTGAAACCACCAAACTTCCTGAGGTTGGCCTAATCCCTGATAAACCAAGACCTCTCCGTCCCTCTCAAACCGCACCCTTCCACGGTGACAATCCAAATGAGCTATGTGCTTGCCTAACCAGTCCATTCCCAAAATGACATCGTAGGACTTAACCCTACAGATCACTAGATCCGCTGGCATGTTCACTTCGCCAAACATCACTGGAACATTCTTGACCGTTCCTAGTGAAAACATCACTTCTTCCAGCCCCTGAACTAACCCAAAGTCTTCTCCGGGTTCCTTCCGGAACTGTCCCTTTCCGATCATGTCCGGATTAACAAAACAATGACTCGCTCCCGAGTCAAACAGAACATGGGTTTCAACCTCACCCATTAGCAAGGTCCCTACACATTCATTCCCTAGAATGCTAAGACTCTATACTGACACACAACAACACACAAGGCAAGTCTAAGTACCACACGTACCAGTAATCGGATGAGTAGTGCTTGGTTCCTCGGCTGCTGCTGCACTCGTCGTGTACACCCTTGGCATAATGGCCTGTCTCTTGGCCTGTGATGCAAGCGCCTCCCCTGCTCTCTTCCCTTGAGCCACGGCCTGCTCCACAACTCCTGCCTTAGGACACTCACGCTTGAAATGCCCTGGTTCTCCACAACCGTAGCAAATCCGAACTGCACCATCACTGCCGGACACACGGACCACTCGCTGATCCTCCTCCGGACAGTCTCGCACCTGATGCTCTAAACTCCCGCACCTGTGGCATCCTCTACCACCGCGCCTACACTCGCCAACGTGAGCCTTGCCACACTTGCTGCACACGCTGCGTCCCCCAGATCCTTTGTTCGGTACTCCTTTCCCAAACTTCCGGTTCTGTCCACTAGACTGACTCGCCTTGGTCACGGCTGTACTAGCCCCAGCTGACATCAACGCAGCTTCCACCTGTCCTGACTCCAACAATGCCGCCTTCTCAACAAGCTCAGCAACTGTCCTGAAGTCACGAACCACACACCCATTCCTTAGCTCAACTCGCAGTCCACTCATAAACCTGCGAATTAGCTTCTCCTCCGTGTCAAACTCATGAGACACATACTTCTTCAGCTGATTAAACTGAGTCTCATACTGCCTCACTGTAAGCGTCCCCTGACTAAGGTACAAAAACGCCTTCTCCAACTCGTTGTAAGCTTCCTGTGGGAAGTACTTACTCCTGAACATCGCTGAAAATATCTCATAAGAACAATTCGCATTCACCAGCCTTCCAACAATTCCTTTCCACCACGTGTGTGCATCACCCTCCAAGTAGTGCACTGCTATGTCCCTCTTGTAACCCTCTGGACATCGGATGGACTCAAAATTCCGTTCCAGTCTCATCCTCCACTCATCTGCCTCAATCGGTGTAGAACCTCCAGCAAAGAATTTGGTTCCCAACCGCACCATGTGATCCAAAACCTTGAGGTAACTCGGAACCCTCTCCACTTGGTCCGCTTCTTCCTCAACCACATCCGCGTGAACCCCCACCGGTGGTACTACTTGTGGTGCTGCTGCAACCACCGGAGCAGGAGCCACCGCAGGTAGCATAGCTAGTACCTGTGCTAACATCCCAAGCACAGCCTTTAACCCCACTGGTGCCACATTCGCAGCATCCCCAGCTGCACCCGCAGCATTCCTAACCATGTTCTCAGCATCCGCAGCATTCCTTGCTGCTTCCACTGCTGCCACTCTAGCCGCCTCATTTGGAACCGCAGCTGCCTGTCTCTCGGCTTCCCTAGCCCCCTCAGCAACATCACCGTTGACTGAGTTCACAGACCCCGTAGCCTGGTTGTCCCCATTGTTTCTCACGGTTCTTCTGGTATCAACCATCTGCAAGTACACAATGCCAGTTAGCTGAAGCTAACTCAAAACGTGTTTCACAACACCACACAACAACTTACCGCGAGACCTTGGCAGTGAAGAATGGACCGGACCCCCATAAACCCCAAACAAACAAACAAACAACAGCAGTCACCAATTTCAGTCCTAGAAGCGTTAAAACGCTCTGATACCAACTTGTGGTAACCCAACCCGGTAAACCGTACCGCGGCTGTGTCCCACTACATCCTCTAAGTCCGTTTCTATACTTAGCTATATTTTTCGAACTTTTTCTTTATTTTTCTAAGTCTTTCTTATCAATACACAGCGGAATATAAAGCAACTCATTTCATTTATTAAACTTTCATAAAGCACTTAAACAAGATTCGGGGTTCCACATAAATAAAAGCACAAGGTTCGCTAACGATTACAACTGATCATCTAGCAACCTAAACGGTCAAACACCAAAGCCATAAGACCCTAACACAAGTCTTAACACAAATAAAACCAAGTCCCGATCCATCCATATCCATCACTGCCGCCTGGTCTCTCCCCTTACTGCTTAGTACCTGCACACTCAAGATGAGAGGCATAAGTATTTCATTAATACTTAGTGAGTACGGTCATCCAGTAACACCTGGTCAGTACCAAAACACGCAGTCATACTTTCGGATTCAACATTCAACACAATCAATTCGTAATAAACACATCAATATCAAACGGCCATGATCATCTAGCCTAACCAACCAAGATCAACCCCTTTTTAAGACTCATGTCTACATCAGCGAGAATCAAACATCCCCTAAGCTAGTACATGATCCGGATTACCCTGAGCTTAGCTAAACATCATATATGCCACGGTAAACACCACAATATCCCATAACATAAGGATTGCTTATCAATTCCAAACACATAACTTGAAAATCACACAATCACATGCAAAACACTCAACCCTAGCAATCCTACGGTCCTAGACCCAACCACAGTCACGCACTCACCTTAGACAAGGCTGAAAACAGATTGGTCAGAAGAAATCCCGATGAAAACCGCACCAAAACGAGGATATCCGATCTCCCTAAGAATCTCTCGGCTCACGGTACGATCCGATCCTTATCCCCTCGGCTATCTCTTGATCCGTTCACCTTTCTTCGAGCCAAACTCTGTTTTCCCTCAAGAACCCCATAAAACAAGGCTATTAGCTCGAGGTTATCCAATGAAAACTCAACACTTAAGGAAATATCCGATCACTTACCAATTTATCTCGGCGATGGTCGGTTCTGCTCGGCGATAACCTGATCTCTCTCGGATGTCCTCGGGATAAACTGTTTTTCTTAGAGTTTTCTCTCGACTATTCTCTTTCTTTGCTTTATTGCTCTGGAATAAATACAACTCTCCCGAGAAAAGTCTCAAAATCCCTTAAATACTCGCAAAACCCTAGGTAACCCGGACTTATCCGATGTTTTTCCGGTTCCAGTAAGTTTTATCCCGGTCTGATTCGATTCTCTCGGCTATTCCCTGTACCGGCTCGACCATTCCTTCGATAAACCCCAAAATAGCCGACCAAACACTTGGTCCACGGCCCAAATCCCTTCCCACTCGGATAAACCGCCCTTATCCGAGTTCCATTTTTCACCCGGATGTTCCTATTTCTCTCGGACAACTTGTCCCACCTCGGCTAATCCTCTATTTCTCTCGGAGGTTTCCTATTCCCCCTCGGAGACAGTCCACTGACACTCGGACTAACTTCCCAGACTCTCGGATATATCCCACTGCACTCGGATAAATCTCATTTCCCTCGGACTGGACCCTGTTTCCCTCGGATATGGTCCATCCGGCTCGGCTATCCAGCCCATACCCAACTATTTCCTCGGTCATCACCCGACCATAGTCCGAACCTCCATTTCCCAGCCAATATCTGACCCTTGGCTCGGTCATTCCTCGGACAACACCTTGTCCGGTACGATCATTCCACCTTTTCTCGGATACGGATGCTACAACTCTCCCCCACCTGTTCTGGATTCGTCCTCGAATCCGACTGATCCGTTTGCAACTTGTCAAACCATTTGGGATACTCAGCTTTCATCCTAGCCTCCTTTTCCCAAGTAACCTGTTCATGCCCGTCGCAGTCCCATACAACCTGAACCATTCTGACCAGCTTCCCACGCTTAGTCCTTTCTTTCCGTCCTATTACTCGAACCGGTCTAGCCACTACTGCAAGGTCCTCTTGCAAGTCTGCTGGTGGCTCTTCTATAACCGTTTCCCGTTCGGTAATGTGCTTTCTCAGCTGTGACACATGGAATACATTATGGAACGCTCCCATTTCCGATGGCAAGTCCAACTTGTAAGCCACTGCGCCAATCCTTTCCAGTATCCGGTACGGCCCCATGTACCTCGGATTCAACTTGGCACTCTTAGCTGCCCTATCCGTTCCCTTATAAGTCAGTGCCTTAAGATAAACCATATCACCCACACTGGACTCCAAATCCCTGCGACGCTTGTCCGCATAACTTTTCTGCCTGTCCATAGCCTCTTTCAGCTTAACCTTTAACAATCTGATCTTTTCTGTAGTAGCCTCGACCACTGCTGGCCCCATTACACTACGCTCCCCCACTTGTGTCCAACACAATGGTGTTCTTCACGGCCTGCCATACAACGCCTCATATGGAGACATCTCTATGCTCCTTTGGTAACTATTGTTGTATGCAAATTCAGCCAACGGTAAGTAGTCTTCCCAACTACCACCCCAGTCCAGTACACACGCTCTCAACATATCCTCTAATGTCCGGATCGTCCGTTCTGACTGCCCATCAGTCTGAGGATGATACGCTGTACTCATATGCAATCGCGTCCCACACGCTTCCTGGAACTCTTTCCAGAACCTCGAAGTAAACTTCGGATCACTATCTGAAATGATACTCACAGGCACTCCATGCAACTTCACGATCTGATCAATATACATGTCCGCCAACTTTGGTACTCCATCAGTCTTTTTCATTGCTAAGAAGTGAGCAGACTTGGTCAAACGATCCATAATGACCCATATCCCATCATGCAACTTCCTAGTCTTAGGTAACCCCAATACAAAGTCCATGGTGATCATGTCCCATTTCCATTCTGGCATTGGAAACGTTTGCAACAAACCACTTGGAAACTGATGCTCTGCCTTAACCAAATGGCATGTCTCACATCCGGCTACCCACTTAGGCACATCCCGTTTCATCCCAACCCAATGATAGTACCGTTTCAAATCCTGATACATCTTGGTCATTCCTGGATGAACAGAAAACCTTGACTGATGTGCCTCCTTAAGGATCTCATCCTTTAGCTCCTTCACATCTGGAACACAGACCCGTCCGTTCACAACAATAGTCCCATTTTTTGAAGTCTGATATTCCGTCTTATCATTCTATGACACCTTTTTCAGATTCTCATCCTGCTCCTGAGCAATCCGAATCCTAGTCAACAAGTCAGCTCTATCCGCAGCTTCCAAACCCAACGGTTCAACCCCATCCGTTATTGCATTTAACTACAATGTCCTTAGCATGTTCACAATGCTTCCAACATTCTGTTCAGATGATACGCTAGCCCTTCTCCTGCTCAACGCATCCGCCACGAAGTTGGCCTTTCCTGGATGGTATGCTATTTCCAAGTCATAGTCCGCTACCAACTCCATCCATCTATGCTGTCTCAAGTTCAAATCCGGTTGAGTAAAGATGTACTTTAAACTCTTGTGGTCCGTGTATATCTGCACCTTTTCCCCATACAAGTAAGATCTCCATATCTTAAGTGCAAATACCACAGCCACCATCTCTAAATCATGCGTAGGGTAGTTTCCTTCATGCTTCCGTAGCTGCCGCGAAGATAAGCTATCACTTTTCCATTCTGCATCAGAACACAACCTAGTCCTTTCCTGGATGCATCCGTGTATACCACGTATGGCTCACCCGGTTCAGGTAATGCCAATACTGGTGCACTAGTGAGTAACTCCTTTAACTTTGAGAAGCACTCTTCACACTCATCCGTCCAGACGTACTCCACGTCTTTACCAGTCAGCTTTGTCATTGGCTGAGCAATGCTTGCAAAACCTTTGACAAACCGCCTGTAGTAACCAGCTAGTCCGAGAAAACTCCTTATCTCTGTAGCATTTTCTGGTCTACGCCAATCCGCAATAGCCTGAATCTTCTCTGGGTCTACGGACACTCCCTTATCCGAAACAATATGACCCAAGAACCGTATATGCCGTTGCCAAAAGCTACACTTACTGAGCTTGGCATATAACTTCTGTTCTCTCAACTTCTCCAGAACAGTCCGCAAATGACTCTTATGATTTTCCTCATCCTTAGAGTATACTAGAATATCATCTATGAAAATGATCACAAACTCATCTAGGTACTCTCTGAATACGCCATTCATCAACTTCATGAATGCAGCTTGCGCATTCGTCAAACCAAATGGCATGACCACAAACTCGTAATGACCATACCTTGTCCTAAAGGCAGTCTTACGCACATCTGTCTCCTCTATGGGTATTTGATGGTACCCTGATGCCAAATCGATCTTAGAGAACCAAGTAGCTCCCCTGAGTTGGTCCAACAACTCGTTTATCCTGGAAAGTGGATACTTGTTCTTCACGGTCACACGGTTCAATCCGCGGTAATCAATGCAAAGCCTGAAGCTCCCATCCTTCTTCTTCACGAACAACATTGGGGCTCCCCACGGTGAACTACTAGGCCTAATGAAGCCTTTGTCCAACAACTCCGTTAGCTGCTTCTTCAGTTCAGCCATCTCCGCTGGCGCCATCCGGTATGGTGCTTTGGACAATGGAGCTGTCTCCGGCTCAAGTTTAATCGTGAATGGATCTGAACGAGCTGGTGGCAGTCCTGCCAACGCCTGAAAAACATCCTCAAATTCCTGCACCACCGGTATACTGCCTAAGTCTACATCCGGTCCTCCTTCTGTAGTAGTGATCGTTGCTAGATACGCCTCACAACCCTTCTATATCAGCCGTTCTTCCTGAATAGCTGAAACCACCAAACTTCCTGAGGTTGGCCTAACTCCCTGATAAACCAAGACCTCTCCGTCCCTCTCAAACCGCACCCTTCCACGGTGACAATCCAAATGGGCTCTGTGCTTACCTAACCAGTCCATTCCCAAAATGACATCGTAGGACTTAACCCTACAGATCACTAGATCCGCTGGCATGTTCACTTCGCCAAACATCACTGGAACATTCTTGACCGTTCCTAGTGAAAACATCACTTGGCCTCCAGCCGCCTGAACTAACCCAAAATCCTCTTCGGGTTCCTTCCGGAACTGTCCCTTTCCGATCATGTCCGGATTAACAAAACAATGACTCGCTCCCGAGTCAAACAGAACATGGGTTTCAACCTCACCCATTAGCAAGGTCCCTACACATTCATTCCCTAGAATGCTAAGACTCTATACTGACACACAACAACACACAAGGCAAGTCTAAGTACCACACGTACCAGTAATCGGATGAGAAGTGCTCGGTTCCTCGGCTGCTGCTGCACTCGTCGTGTACACCCTTGGCATAATGGCCTGTCTCTTGGCCTGTGATGCAAGCGCCTCCCCTGCTCTCTTCCCTTGAGCCACGGCCTGCTCCACAACTCCTGCCTTAGGACACTCACGCTTGAAATGCCCTGGTTCTCCACAACCGTAGCAAATCCGAACTGCACCATCACTGCCGGACACACGGACCACTCGCTGATCCTCCTCCGGACAGTCTCGAACCTGATGCTCTAAACTCCCGCACCTGTGGCATCCTCTACCACCGCGCCTACACTCGCCAACGTGAGCCTTGCCACACTTGCTGCACACGCTGCGTCCCCCAGATCCTTTGTTCGGTACTCCTTTCCCAAACTTCCGGTTCTGTCCACTAGACTGACTCGCCTTGGTCACGGCTGTACTAGCCCCAGCTGACATCAACGCAGCTTCCACCTGTCCTGACTCCAACAATGCCGCCTTCTCAACAAGCTCAGCAACTGTCCTGAAGTCACGAACCACACACCCATTCCTTAGCTCAACTCGCAGTCCACTCATAAACCTGCGAACTAGCTTCTCCTCCGTGTCAAACTCATGAGACACATACTTGCTCAGCTGATTAAACTGAGTCTCATACTGCCTCACTGTAAGCGACCCCTGACTAAGGTACAGAAACGCCTTCTCCAACTCGTTGTAAGCTTCCTGTGGGAAGTACTTACTCCTGAACATCGCTGAAAATGTCTCATAAGAACAATTCGCATTCACCAGCCTTCCAACGATTCCTTTCCACCACGTGTGTGCATCACCCTCCAAGTAGTGCACTGCTATGTCCCTCTTGTAACCCTCTGGACATTGGATGGACTCAAAATTCTGTTCCAGTCTCATCCTCCACTCATCTGCCTCAATCGGTGTAGAACCTCCAGAAAAGAATTTGGTTCCCAACCGCACCATGTGATCCAAAACCTTGAGGTAACTCGGAACCCTCTCCACTTGGTCCGCTTCTTCCTCAACCACATCCGCGTGAACCCCCACCGGTGGTACTACTTGTGGTGCTGCTGCAATCGCCGGAGCTGGAGCCACCGCAGGTAGCCTAGCTAGTACCTGTGCTAACATCCCAAGCACAGCCTCTAACCCCACTGGTGCCACATTCGCAGCATCCCGAGCTGCACCCGCAGCATTCCTAGCCACGTTCTCAGCATCCGCAGCATACCTTGCTGCTTCCACGGCTGCCACTCTAGCCGCTTCATTTGCAACCGCAGCTGCCCGTCTCTCGGCTTCCCTAGCCCCCTCAGCAACATCACCGTTGACTGAGTTCACAGACCCCGCAGCCTGCTTGTCCCCATTGTTTCTCACGGTTCTTCTGGTATCAACCATCTGCAAGTACCCAATGTCAGCTAGCCGAAGCTAACTCAAAACGTGTTTCACAACACCACACAACAACTTACCGCAAGACCTTGGCAGTGAAGAATGGATCGGACCCCCATAAACCCCAAACAAACAGACAAACAACAGCAGTCACCAATTTCAGTCCTAGAAGCGTTAAAACGCTCTGATACCAACTTGTGGAAACCCAACCCGGTAAACCGTACTTCGGCTGTGTCCCACTACATCCTCTAAGTCCGTTTCTATACTTAGTCATATTTTTCGAACTTTTTCTTTATTTTTCTAAGTCTTTCTTATCAATACACAGCGGAATATAAAGCAACTCATTTCATTTATTAAACTTTCATAAAGCACTTAAACAAGATTCGTGGTTCCACATAAATAAAAGCACAAGATTCGCTAACGATTACAACTGATCATCTAGCAACCTAAACGGTCAAACACCAAAGCCATAAGACCCTAACACAAGTCTTAACACAAATAAAACCAAGTCCCGATCCATCCATATCCATCACTGCCGCCTGGTCTCGCCCCTTACTACTTAGTACCTGCACACTCAAGATGAGAGGCATAAGTATTTCATAAATACTTAGTGAGTACGGTCATCCCGTAACACCTGGTCAGTACCAAAACACGCAGTCATACTTTCGGATTCAACATTCAACACAATCAATTCGCAATAAACACATCAATATCAAACGGCCATGATCATCAAGCCTAACCAACCAAGATCAACCCCTTTTTAAGACTCATGTCTACTTCAGCGAGAATCCCACATCCCCTAAGCTAGTACATGATCCGGATTACCCTGAGTTTAGCTAAACATCATATATGCCACGGTAAACACCACAATATCCTATAATATAAGGATTGCTTATCAATTCCAAACACATAACATGAGAATCACACAATCACATGCAAAACACTCAACCCTAGCAATCCTACGGTCCTAGACCCAACCACAGTCACGCACTCACCTTAGACAAGGCTGGAAACAGCTTGGTCAGAAGAAATCCCGATGAAAACGGCACCAAAATGAAGATATCCGATCTCCCTAAGAATCTCTCGGCTCACAGTACGATCCGATCCTTATCCCCTCGGCTATCTCTTGATCCGTTCACCTTTCTTCGAGCCAAACTCTGTTTTCCCTCAGGAACCCCACAAAACAAGGCTAATAGCTCGAGGTTATCCGATGAAAACTCAACACTTAGGGAAATATCTGATTGCTTACCAGTTTATCTCGGCGATGATCGGTTCTGCTCGGTTCTGCTTAGCATTCTCTTTCTTTGCTTTATTGCTCTCGAATAAACACAACTCTCCCGAGAAAAGTCTCAAAATCCCTTAAATACTCGCAAAACCCTAGGTAACCCGGACTTATCCGACGTTTTCCCGGTTCCAGTAAGTTTTATCCCAGTCTGATTCGATTCTCTCGGCTATTCCCTGTACCGGCTCGACCATTCCTTCGATAAACCCCAAAATAGCCGACCAAACACTTGGTCCACGGCCCAAATCCCTTCCCACTCGGATAAACCGCCCTTATCCGAGGTGTTTTCCATTTTTCACCCGGATGTTCCTATTTCTCTCGGACAACTTGTCCCACCTCGGCTAATCCTCTATTTCTCTCGGAGGTTTCCTATTCCCCCTCGGAGACAGTCCACTGACACTCGGACTAACTTTCCAGACTCTCGGATATATCCCACTGCACTCGGATAAATCTCATTTCCCTCGGACTGGACCCTGTTTCCCTCGGATATGGTCCATCCGGCTCGGCTATCCAGCCCATACCCGACTATTTCCTCGGTCATCACCCGACCATAGTCCGAACCACCATTTCCCAGCCAATATCTGACCCTTGTCTCGGTTATTCCTCGGACAACACCCTGTCCGGTATGATCATTCCACATTTTCTCGGATATGGATGCTACAAAAGCCATCCGATCCAAGACGAAGATCGAGAGCCAGATCGAGAGCCAGATCGAGCTTCCTGCTCGATCCCATGCTACTTTAACAGTTTTTGGCTTCTAGCAAAGGGGGGACCATCGAGCTGTTTGTCCACTTTGGGAAGGCGGCGATCCTGCTTTCTCACAAACACATTCACTTTTATCTTTTTTTCGTTCTTCTTTCTCTTGCTTAGGCGATTCCGCCATTGGAGAACCTTTATGCTTTTTCTTGCATTTGAACCTTTGAATATCGAATCTTTTGCTTTAGTCAATCGTTAATCATGCTTAGCTTTCTGTTTATTGCGTTTTGTTTGGTTTTCTTTATGAGTAGCGAGTAGTTTCATTCGGGTTGATGGATTGAGGTGATTCAAAAGGGTCAAAGAGGTTAAAGTTTTGTGTTTTCTTGTTCTTCATTACCTTCTCTTCTAGGATCTTGAGTACTTAAGGCTTAGAGAGTTTCACGCCAAGATCTCTTTGATTCAAAGGCTGTCTTACCTTGACAGGATTCAGATGTCCTGGAAAATCAGATCCTAGAGGCTAATCCTTCCTTTCCCACATGCCATAGTTGTTTAGGGGATTAGTTAGGTCAACACTTGAAATCTGTGTTTCTTGCTCTTCGATCTCTTTTTCCACAAAACCCCATGGGTTTGGAGAAGAGATTGAAGAAGTGAACCATACCACATGCCATGGATGGTTCTTGTTTTGTTTTCATGGCCTTGAGGACCTCACAAAGTGAGTAGATCTAAAAGATTTCAAACCAAGCTTTAATCTTTGAGATCCATTATTATGACCCTCAACCCTAGACCCTCTCTCTTAGTGTTTTAAATCTCTGCTTATCATTCTGTCATCATAAATTTCTCATCTTGTTCATTATTTCATCGCATCATTCCTCATCTTAAGTTGTTAGACGTGATCGATCCATATTGCTCGATCTAGTGGTTGATCCACTAGTTGATTTTTAGTTTTTAATAGGCTTGTATTTTAGACTTTCTACTTGTTCCTCAGGGTAGTTAACCCTCTTCCAGGGATTTTAAAATTATTTTGCTTTGCATTTGGACTTTGCATTTAGTTTTTAGAGATTTTACCAATCAGTTATCATTTTCGCTTAGATTTGCTCATTCCCTTGCATTCTTAGTGAACTTGCTACCCCTAGGTGTTGATTGATACCTCTCTTGCCCACAATACTATATCTCAGTGTTGCATTAGAGTTTGATAACCTCTCTGCTGCATTTCAATTATTGCATCACTAGAACCCATGTTATCAAAGGCAGAGGAAAATGATCTTTCCTTGTTGCTGCATTTAGTTTCCTGTAATCAATGCACATCATGTGTCCTGTCACAGTCTTGGTTGGAATCAGCTCATCCTTGTCATTCTTCACAACTGTGACACCTCCTTTCTTAGGCACCACGTGCACTGGACTCACCCAAGCACTGTCTGCTATAGGATAGATGATACCAGCCTGCAACAACTTCATGATCTCTTTCTTGACCACATCCTGCAAATTCGGATTCAGCCCCCTCTGGTGCTCAACTGATGATTTCGACTCATCCTCCAAGTGTATCCTATGCATACACAAGCCTGGAGAGATACCTGAAATATCATCAAGAGAGTAGCCAAGAGCTTTGCGAAATTTTCGCAGCTTACTTAGCAAAAGGTTGAGATCTGCATTGTGCAATGAAGCATTAACAATAACAGGATAGGTGGAGTTTTCTCCAAGAAATGCGTACCTTAGCCCTGCAGAGAGCTGTTTAAGCTCAACTTTTGGTGCTTTTTCTGCAGACCAATCAACCATTGTAGCAGCTTTCGCAGATGTAGAGACAAGCTCATCCTGTGCAACCAGTTGCATCACTTGTGCAGTAGCATCCATCATCTTTGCGTAGTCTGTTGCAGCAGCATCCAAATGCTCATACTCTGCTGTAGAAGTGTTCAACGCCCTCTCCAAGGGGTCCTCTGAACTCATCTCATGGAAGATCTGATCAGCAATGTTTGTGAGAATTTTCACATAAAAAGTCTGTTCATCTATGGTTGGCCTCTTCATCAGCTTATCCATTTCGAATTTCATCACTAAATCACCAACATTCAGCTCTATTCTACCCTTCCTGACATCAATGATAGCTCCTGCTGTAGCCAAGAAGGGTCTGCCAAGAATCAAGGGATCTTTGGGTTCTTCTCCATATTCCAGAACCACAAAATCAGTAGGAACATACAATCTCCTACTTTGATAGGAACATCCTCTATCACCCTTTCAGGAACTCTGACTGATCTATCAGCTAGGACAAGAGATATCCTTGTTGCCTTAAAATCGGTCATCCCCAAGCTCTTGGCAACAGAATGAGGCATGAGGTTCACACTAGAACCAAGATCACACAATGACCTCTCAAACTTGTCATTGAAGATTGTGCAGTCTAAAACAAAACTTCCTGGGTCTGAAAGATTCTCTAGAACTCTGTTCTGAATCACTGCACTGACCTGCTCGTTGATCATCATAGCTCCAGCCTTTAAACTCAAGTTATTGGTCACCATCCTCTTCACATACCTCCTTATAACAGGAGTGATCCTTACAGCATCAATCAATGGGATCTCAATAACCAATTTGTCCATGATAGCCTTGCATTTAGCATCTTCAAGCTCCTGCTTAGACTTCTTAGGATGCTTAGGATAGGGTATCTTGGGTTTATACATTGTCTCCTTAGCATTATCTGAAGTCTAAGACGAAACTGCAGTATGTGGCAACGGGTGACGAGCGTCACTGGGATGGTGACGAGCGTCACTCGCTTTGGACAAGTCGGGATCGATTGCTCGATTTGGGTGATGAGCGTCACCCTCCTGGTGACGGTCGTCACCAATTTGTGAAAAAGGGTCGTCAGGGTTGTGCTCAAGAGGTGACGAACGAAATCCATCATTGGTGACGAGCGTCACCTGTGGTTCTTCAGCAGAAATTTCCTCATCTTCATACTTTTCAATACCCACGAAATTTCTGGAGGTTAAATCCTTCAGCATCACTGGTTGCAGGTTCTTTCCACTCCTCAATGTGATGGCATTCACATGGTGTTTGGGATTAGCATCAGTTCTTCGTGGAAGAAGTCCTTCTTGCCTCTGAACAGCTCCTGCAGTTTGGACAACTTGAACATCAAGTTTCTTCATTTGAGAGTTCAGACTCTCAATTTTACCATTCAAGTCCTGATAGAGCGAATCTATCTTGCCATTGAAGTCCACTGTAAGCTTATGTTGTCCTTCCAATATATGTTCCAGCATTGCTTCCATCTTATTCCCTTGTGGAGGTTCAGGTTGATAGGAAGAAGATCCATAGTTTCTGTAATTTCCACTGTTCTGGAATGGTTTCTGGTACTCTGTCTTCTGGAATGGGGGCTTAGGTGTGTAACCAGGCATGCTCTGACTTCCTGTAAAGGTACCCTTCTGATTGTTGTTGTTGTAGCCTCTGTTCCACAGCTAATTCCCATACCTTTGACCCTGAAAACCGCCATAATTGATGAAATTTACATCCTCCTGTTCAACCTCCTCTGGAACTTCGAAATTTTCTACTTCTGCAGCAAAGTGAACTGACTTCTTCCCCACCAAAAGGCTGTGCATACTGTCCAGCTTAGCCTTAACTTCAGCAATCTGATTTCCATCATCCACACCAGCTTGTTTCATCCTCTGAAAGTCTACATTTTTAGTGCTGTTGCTGCAGACCAATCAGTCTGATCGCCTACTCTGGTCTGTTTGTGTTGAAGTTTCCTGCACTTGCTGCATCCAGCGCCATTTGATACTTCCAGTCATTGCCTCTGCAGAAGATCCCAAGTAATTGCACCTGACTGAAGCCATGATGAGGACAGTCCCTTTGATAAGACTTGAACCTGTTCCAAGAAGCCTTAAAAGCTTCAGTAGGACCTTGTGTAAAGGATGCAATTTGCGTCCTCATGTCCTCTGATCTTGCATCATCATAGAAGTTATTCAGAAAGGCGTTCTTAGTGTCTTACTAACACCCTTTACTTGTGTGGTTTTTCAGGTACAAGCAATGCAAGCTCTCGATGAGAAAGTGGACATGCTTCTCCAAGAAGAAGCTCACAATGTGTATGGTCAGGGTCATCAAGGAAGCTACCACAAAGGGTTTGCTCACTATGGGAACACCCA
The DNA here is from genome assembly GCA_911865555.2 of Thlaspi arvense. Lineage (NCBI taxonomy): Eukaryota > Viridiplantae > Streptophyta > Magnoliopsida > Brassicales > Brassicaceae > Thlaspi > Thlaspi arvense. The sequence goes on along the minus strand of OU466858.1, from coordinate 24,883,842 downwards.
CATGAGGTTTTCCCCACCACACCAATAAGGTGATGCTCCACATCAGTACTTTCACAGGAATCAAGGCCCTTTTCAGCATACACCTTTTGCACCAACTGGTTTTCCTTCACAAGGTCCAAGAACTCACTCTCCAACTTAAGATGTTGAGGTGAAAAACATTCTCCAGCAACTTATCCATGGGAAAACTAAGGAAGCTTTGGAGTGGAATAAGTTTTTTGATGAGGTACACAACAAGATGGACAGCCAGTATGGTGAACTCTTAACAACGACTGAGAATTTAAATACTAGAGTAAAGACATTGGAGAGCAATAAGAGTATAGCATATATCTCAAGATCCCAAAGCCAGCTTCCTGGAAAGCCTGAAGCCAACCCAAAGGAATTCTGCAATGCAATCTCTTGTGTTGAGATGCCAAGTCAGGCGGGTAATTAAGTTACTGTTGCTAAATTAGAGAGACTCCTCTATGGTCTTCATTATGTCTACTCCTTTTCACCTGTCAAGTCTGCTCTACTCAATGAGGACACTCCTAACTCTAAGGGGGGGGGGGGGGAGAGAGAGAGAAGCATAATCCGATAACTAAAGAGAAAGTAATTGCCTACATACCCCCCTCCACCTTACAAATCTACTCTTTCATTTCCAGAGAGGTTTAAGAAGGAGATTGTAGCTGAAAAACAAGCTCTGTTTATTGAATCTAAGAAAGATGTTAAGAAGAGGTTTCAGATGCTTGTTGAATCACATAAGCTGCCCCCTAGTATAATAGCCATCAAGGAAGAACTTATAGCAAAGGAAAACAGCTGAGCAGAGACAACTTTTCAACTATAGGAGTTGTGCCCACAAGAAGCTGAAGAGATCATTGTCACTAAGAAGATTGGAGATCCATGATGCTTCACTATGCCTTGTACAGTGGGAAGCTTACCATTTAAAAGTTGTTTGTGTGATCCGATAACTAAAGAGAAAGTAATTGCCTACATACCCCCCCTCCACCTTACAAATCTACTCTTTCATTTCCAGAGATGTTTAAGAAGGAGATTGTAGCTGAAAAAGAAGCTCTGTTTATTGAATCTAAGAAAGATGTTAAGAAGAGGTTTCAGATGCTTGTTGAATCACATAAGCTGCCCCTTAGTATAATAGCCATCAAGGAAGAACTTATAGCAAAGGAAAACAGCTGAGCAGAGACAACTTTTCAACTATAGGAGTTGTGCCCACAAGAAGCTGAAGAGATCATTGTCACTAAGAAGATTGGAGATCCATGATGCTTCACTATGCCTTGTACAGTGGGAAGCTTACCATTTAAAAGTTGTTTGTGTGATATTAGAGCCATCATAAACCTGATGTCTCTCAACAGCCAAGATTTTTGGCTACACAAGCTTTAAATAGAATGGCATTTCTATGGTCTTAGCTGATGGAACAAGGAGTAGTCCAGATGGTTTGCTAGTGGACTTGTATGTTATGATGTGAAAAGTGAAAGTATCAACAAAATTTGTGGTACTATACTTGGAAGATGAAATAAAGAACCCTATCATTTTGGATAAACTATTCTTGGCTTCATCTAGAGCACTGTTTGATGTGAAGAAATGTCTGATTGAACTAATGCTAAATGATGATGAAGTTACACATGGAGAAAAGTGTGGAGCTGAGGAGCGAGCTCATTCACTAGAGGTTGAAAGAGAACACGGATGAGCTGAGAATTGGTCTCTCATCAATGACTATGATGGGATAAGCTTTGATGGATGCTGCCTGTCTACTCTCTTTGAAGAATCCCAGTCCACACAAAAGGAGAAGGTATCGAAGGAGGTTCCAAAGGAAGCCGAAGGAGGTGAATCCACATTGAGTCTTCTCTTTGAAGGCTTGAGCTTGCAGCTGCTATGCTCAACTGATGAAGGAGTTGTGTACAAGGTCAAGTGCAAAGGAAAACCTCAGCCGTTTGCATTTGTTAAGTCAATCAACACCATTCAAGGAATCCATGGGTACAATGCAAGTGCTAAGGAAGCACACTCTGCCCACTTGAAGGAGCACTTGCCACCAATAGTCACAAAGGCCTTCCAAAAGGACCAGCAAGAAGTTCTCTAACTTCTCCTTTCCCCAACTAAAAGATTGGGGTAACACATCAAGCTTAGAGAAGTAAAACAAGCGCTCTTGGAAGGCATTCCCATGTTATCATTATATACTTGCTTTTGCTTTTAATTTTTCTATTTTTAGTGTTGTCTATTCTCAAGTTTGGTAGTCAGAAAGCCAAGGAGGAAGAAGAAGAACCCAAAGAGAAATGTGCTGGTGTATCGGGCACTCATATCAGGCATCACCTCGATATTAAAGGACACAGAAACGCATCAGGCAAATGTATCGGGGTGTTCAGTCGATACAGAAATCCAGGAAATTCCACGGAGTTTCAGAAGTTCGTATAGGGCATATGTATCGGGGTGTTGTGTCGATACTGAAATCCAGGAGTTCCAAGGGTTCATATCGGGCATTTGTATCGGACGAACTAGTCTATATAAATGAAGCATAAATTGTATCGAGCACCCATCTCGATCACCTGCCTGATATGACTTCGAAACCAGGTAAGTCAACCCTACCCAAGTGCGTTGACACTAGCTATTCTCCTCTTTTTAAGCCCTCTTAACCTAGAAAACCCTCATCTCCTTCATCCTCATTTCTCACCTAAATTTTGTGTTTCAAAGCTCTAAAACCTCGGATAATCGTGCCATATCTCGTTTTTCACTTCTTTTCAAGCTTCCATCCATCAAACATCCAAGGTATGTCTCCGCAACTCTGATTTTTCTTCACCATCTCTAATGGCGGAATTCTTAGAAAATTTTGGAAGGATGATGGAATTGGAAGGCAAAAAAAATTGGCTTTGATTGTTAAGGTGTTTGTATGATGGTTAGGAATGTTAGCAAGTATTATTGGTGTTGAAGGTTTTGATTTTTGAAAAATTCTGTTCTTGATAGAATTCAGGGGTGAAAATTTGCAGTTAATATCTTGAAAATTGTTAGATTTTGATGCTTCCAATTCCATAAGGCTGATATCACCTTGGTTGAATGAGTTTGCTTGAAAATTTCTCTTTGTAAGCACTTTGAAAAATTTGGTAGTTTTGAAAGTTTTGCTAAGTCTTAAAAAAGAGTGGAGTTCTTAAGCTTCTTTGCCATTTAGACTTGTTGGATGGAGAATAGAGATTGCATAGACAACATATAAGCTTTCTTTTAAGTTTATTTCATTGTGGTTATTACTGTGCAAGTGTTGTCTATTTTCCAGAATATAGAAAAGTCTAAAGCTGTAATTGCAAAGGCAAGAGCTGCGAAAGTCTAGAGCTAGCGCCTGTGCTGCAAGACAGTGACTCTAGCAATGGTGAGCAAGAGGAAATGAGAACTAAAAAGGGAAATGATACAGTGCAGCCAGGGAAGGTTCCCTTTTCAGATGGCGAGCTCATTAAAAAGGCTCAAAACATGAGGTTCAAAGGGACTAGATATGCTGACATGCAGCTGTTGCAAGACTTTGGGATTCAAAAAGACCCATCAGTTGTTCAAACAGATGGGATTAGAGACGTTATTCAGCATGGTCTATCCCTCCTACAAGCTAGCTATATCCCAATTCATCTCCACCTTAGAGGTGCACTTCTACAAGCAAGGAGGAGAAAGAAATGCACCCTATGGGGATGGTTACATTTTGTTCAAGGTGGTCATAAACATCTACCACATGGGATTTAACCAGCTTAATAAGATCTTTGGGTATAGAGATAGAAACTCAAGGAGCACAGTCATGAAGGTTGCTGAGAAGGAGCTTAACATAGTGTCGCAAGAGATCAATGTTGGAAACTACAAACCTGGCTCAGCAAAGGGTTCTCTATTCCACCATCCTGCTATGAGATATGTGCACACAAGGTGCTGGCTTACACATTATTTGAAGGGAATGAGACTAGCATGGTCATTGATGAAGATATATCTTTTATGTGCATTGGTTTTATAGGTATTCTCATGGAGACTAGATGTGAAGGGCACATACTTGGAGAGCTCTCAGGTACAGGAATGCTAAGTGTTTTGCTCAAGCGTTTTCTTCACTACAAGCACTCGATTGGGACTGCTTCAGATGCTAGTCTCCATGTTGCTTTGGAGGGCTCATCATACCTTTCCTTGAGGCAGCTTCTGTTGCATTGAGTGAGTCGCCCCATCTTCCTGTGTTCATTGACAGAGGTTACCTACTCAAGACCCAATATTTTGTTGGAACAATGGGAGAGAAGCTGGTCTATCAATTCAACATAAATATGAAGACAAAGAATAGAGTGAGCTTTATGACATGTATGCTGAACATCCTCTAGCACCATTCCTTGGCAATGTAAGTTCAACAGTTCCACCAGCTGAAGAGGAAGGGACAGAGGCGCATGAGATGTTGTATGAGAGTCAGAGGTATTACTTCAGTCCCTATGACAACCCCATCTCTAGTGAGGTGAATAGAGAAGCCCACAAGCAGCTGAAACTACTCCAAAGATGGAATAAGTGGCAGAACAAGACAATTAAAAAGTTTGTTACAACAGTGAAGGGGATGAAGAAGCAGATCTAGAGTTTGACAAATTCTTGTGGAGGCAATTTAAGAGCTCAAGAAGAACATGGTGAAGACCATGAAGACACACCCATAGGTGCTGAGAGGAGCCATTCGTTCAGCGAAGCACCAAGGGAAACAGAGCATGTAGACCCTCCAAGAGCATTTTCTCATGAAAGTCGCAGGAAGAAGAGGAGTACAACTCATTCCCCAGGCTCCCTCTACAGCAACAGGTCCTATTCAATGGACACTTCCTCCTCCTCTCATGGAAACTAAGGTACACTCCATCCCACCATTGTAAATACCATCTTTTCCTTTGCATTATTTTTGTTTTCCTCTCTTCTATTCCTTTATCACATATAAGAATGTGTGTGATTTAAATGTGGGGGAGATAGCTTCTCATGTTGTGTTTTATTTTCTTATCATATCATGCATCCATTTATCATTATATGTATTCACTTAAGGCATAAAAAACCCCAAAAACATTTGAAAATTTTGAAAAAATACAAAAAAATCATGAAGTTGCATTCATTCACTTGCTTTTGATTTAGTCTAGATTGCATTTCATATAGGTTGCATTCGTACACTAGGAAGTATAAAACAACCTTGAGAATTGCCCATAATCGAAATGAGATCAGTCTTCTGGTTGTTAGTTGTTTCATGCTTGTGATACATTTTGAAATGAAGGTTGAACCACATTTAGAACTTTTAACTTGTTGCTCTTGTCTAAGTTGAAACTTGCATAAACTGATTTCAGTCCTTATTTACTTGAATCATAATCCTAAATGGCTAATTAACTTGTCTTATGCAAATGAAAATGTTTTCATGGATTTCCATATACATTCTTGGGCTTTCTTTTCCATTATTACCACTCTTGCTAGTCCAAGTAGATCTCCTCACCCTTGACTATAACCTTCTTTCAAACCATCGAACCATTTGTGAGAAATGGAAAGGCTTTTTCCACAGATGAACTTAGTTAAAAGTGTTGGGATTTAGAACTACATTGGAAACACTTCCATGTAGAATTAACTATGCATTTTTTAAGCTCGATTAGGCTAGGTTTATGGGTTTCAAGGGATGGGTTTTATTTGGAGTTTTCAAGAGAAACAAAGAAGAAAAAGAAAGCAAAGGAGAAGGAGTGCAATGCAAGTAACCTCGGGAAGTTGGCTTATCAAATTTTGAAAAAGAGGACTTTAACACAAAGAAGAAGGTGCAAATCAAAGAAAAAGAATTCAAAATACATCCAAAGGATGAGAAGAATCAACAAATCAAAAGAAGACTCCATACAAAGAAAATAGAAGCCATCAACCAAGAAGAAACAAAGAAAAGATGCATCCTCAAAGAAGCTCCAAAAGAGAAAGAAGAATGGTGAATCACAGGACAAAGGTAGATTATGATGTGTTCTTAGATATAACAAAAAGAGTCTAGGATTAATATCCCTGCAAATTGCATCCTTTTTCCATGCATTTCAGGTTAGTTAGGATTGCATTAATGTATATTTCCCAGTTTTCATACCGTTTGTAACCATGTTAGGTCCAAAAAGAGTTAGTTTATGATCTTGCTTATTCTTGCGTATTTTGAGGCGGTTTGGCAATGGATGGGAGATGATTTGGAAGCCATGGGAGCAAATGAAAGAGGAGTTTTTGGTATCTATCAATACCTACCTACATATGCCATTGTAGAATAGAAAGGCTATCAATCCAATCTAAGGGCTAAAGAACAGTTGAGATGCAGACAAATTGCTAAGCTAGGCCTAATAAAGTAAAAGGGGTTTTCAAACTAACGACCTAAGCTGAACACAGAAGAAGACAAAGGGACAAGAAAGCTAACAACCTAAAACAAGAAATGCAAACTAGAAAACAGAGGTTCAAGACTAAATGATTAACAAGATGGTTCCAAATCAAGAACAAGGCTTTAAATCAAAGACCAATTCATTAAACTCTAAGCAAGGACCACTAATATACACTAACCCAATCACTTGGCACTCATCCCTTTTACTAATCATACTCCTAACCCACTTTTGATGGTGGAAACACAATCAACAAGCTTTCAATCACAAGGTCCATAGAGCCAAAAAAGCACCTTAGACAACTAATCCCTTTGGCGAAGCACACTAGTCTCTTATGCAATGATTCAAACACTAACTCACACTATCATGCATAATCAATGTCTACAGGAAATTTACCATTCCCTAAAGTACTCTAGCAATAAAATTAAGTTATGCAAGAGATGATAGATACAATGAGTCATGACAATCAAAACACCATTTTCAGGCTATGAACTTCATTCGAGCATTTTAACAATTACCTTAGATGCAATGCTAAAGATGCCTATGATTTATTTCTTATAAAGGGTGGTACTAAGCATTAAGGACAATCACATAAGAAGAGATAATCAAAGATCTAACAACCTAATCATCCTTAAGCATCAAAGGAAATACTTTTGCTTATAAAAAATCAAGAACCTCAAAACTCAAGAACAGAAATTCGAAATTGACTAACCAAGATAAATAAGAAAGTAAGATAAAGATATAGATTAAAAGCTTAAATAAAGTATATACAAGTGATCCAATCAATTACGCACAAAGAATTTGTTCTTGATCTAAGAAAAACCAAAGCACAAGATTTTGGGGCAAAAGAAAGGATAAGAAGAAATGATTTTGGGTGTAGGCTATCGATATGACATATCCCTAAACGCCTTCGTCAACAAAAATAAGAGGTCTACAAAAAGTCAACATTTTCTCTCGGATAAGTCTGAACTGAGGAAGGACAAAGTTGTTGTGGTCGGTACGTCCGGTCGGTTTGTTCTGATGCGCGCTCAGAATGTTCTGGCTCAGCGTACGTGGTTTGGATAACTTACTTCTGGATGTACCGAGCAGGGGCTGGATAGGTCTCCTCGGTCCATGTCCTTGGTACAGTGTACCGAGCAAGGCTCTCGGCGTATGGTCCACGGTATGATCGTCTCGGGGACAAGGGAAACTCATCGGTTTATGGCCACGGTATAGTCGCCCTCAGGGAAACTCATCGGCGTACAGACAGGCTGTGCGCGGTATGTCTTGTTCTGCTCATACCAAGGAGGGACATAGTGGTTCTCCATGGTGCATGATCTCAGTACAGATCCTGGACGAGCTTCTCCTTCCTTTTTCAGCTTGGTTCTCCTTGTCCAAACCATTTACCACCCTTCAATAAGTCTCCTTAGCTCCTAAGACACCCGGAATAGACTCAAAACAATGCAAAACATGCAATGCCTAATCTAAATCCTATAATGTCTAATATGATTGCATATGGAGCAAGATATGATGAATGAATGCATAAAAGGGACTAAAACATAAAATAAATGCATGCTAATTCATAGTAAAATATGAGGTTATCAACACCCCCATACTTAGCTCTTGCTTGCCCTCAAGCAAGTATGAATATGGTGGAAAAAAGTTTTAAAATTAGAGCTATTTGATTGAAAGATGCCAATAAAAAAAGATCAAATCATTGGCCAAGTTAATGATTCTGAAATTCAAATGATATTTGTTCTTACTGAAAATTAGCCACACTCATCACAAGCATATACATGACACTCAAGTCTATCTTACACAAGCAATCACTCTATTCAATCTCTTTAACATTTAATTAACTCATCAACCAAGTGGACCATGCTTATGCAAATCTTGTGTTTCATTTGGCTAAGGACAAGGCTTATGAGGCAAAGATGACCTCAAACTATTTCGAACTGGTTATATTAAGTGCAAGGGTTCTCTCAAGAAGATATAATGAGGTTTGGTAAAATACTAAAGGTAAAGAGCAACTTATGCATACAAAAAGTAAACTCCCATCTACCCTAAAAACCCATAAATGATCTAAACGTCTTTGCTTCTTCCTCAAAACATAATCCTATTCTACCCTTCTTCTTGAAGGTTTTTGCTTCTTTGATCCCATTCTTGTTTCTCCTTTGGAGCTTCTTTGATGGTGCATCTTCTTATTTGATTCTTCTTGGTGGTTTGGCCTTTTCTTCTTTGCTTTTTTTCTCTTCTTTACTTTGCTGGTTTTCTCGTCTGTTAGACACCCTCTTCATTTGCATAGAGCCTTTAATGATTAGCCAAACTTCCCAAGATGATTTATGTGCACTCCTTCTCCTTTGATTTCTTTCTTCTTTTCTCCACTAGAAAACCCAAATTCGAAAACCCAAAACCATTCCTTATTAACCAAAACAACCTAGCCTACCTAGCTCAAGTGGCTGAGCAAGTTCTACAATGGAAGGGTCCTTTTGTAGTTCTAAACCCAACATTTTTTACTAAGCTCATTCTTTAAAGAAAAAGGCCTCACAATCACCCACAAATTATTTTTGGCATGAAAGAAGGTTTAGTTAATGGCAGGGAAATCTACTTGGACTAGCAAGAGGAGACATAAGAAGGATAAAGAAAGTTTAAGTATGTGTATGGTATCCATGAAAACACTTTCAATGCATAAGACATGATAATTATCAATTCAAATTATGGCTCTAGTAAATAGAGATTGAATTCAGATAATGCTAACTTCATCAACACAAGAGCATCAAGAAAATAATTCCAAGTGTGGTTCAAACTTCAATTCAAAATACACCACAACATCAAAGAATTAATAACTTAGGCAGTGAAGTGATTTCAAGAATTAACATCATTCAAAGACAAAATCATGCTTAAAATTCAAATGCATGAAATCTGAATGCAAATGCAACTAGATGCAATCCTAAAATGCAAGATGCAACTAAATGATAACTTTAATCTAGAAATTTTTGAATTTTTTCAAAATTTTCAAATTTTTGCAAAAAGAGTGATATGCAAGAGATGTATGCTAAAATTTGAAAGAGCTTTGTTAGTGTCACACCCTCCCCCACACTTAAATCACACAGTTCCTATGTAATCCACTATGTAATAAAAATGCAAGAGGAGGCAATATTCAACACGCAATTCAAAAATTAAGAGGAGAGGAAAAGAAGGAAAAGGAAAAGGCATTGGAGTATACCTCAAGGTTTTGTGGAGAAGGAGGAGTTGTAATCCTTCAAGGAATGGCTGTGAATGGTGAATCTGGAAAAAGAACACCTCTTGTCCCTCCACTCCTTTCGAAATCAGCATTTGAAGTCATACCGAGCATATTCACTAAGGCCCTGGTCGGTATGATGTGCGCGGTATAGTCCTCGAGCTGTATGTTGCCCGATATGGCCAATATCGGGCAAGTCCAGTTCGAGATGCTGCTTTCTTAGGATCATTTGAACCATTTGTTGACCATTAAACACTAAACAAAAGAAATTAAAAGCAAAAGGACCAAATATATATAGGGGATAGACATGGAACTACATTACAAGTGTGTTTGTTTATAGTCACAAAGCTTGACTTTTGGCAGTTGAAACTCAAAGATGAGAGTGCAGTAGAACAAGTGTTCCTTCTCCAATCATGTAAAACACAAAAACATAAACAAAATAGCCTAGTCTAGGCAAGAAATCAAACTCAAATGCCTTAAACACTAATGGACTGGCAAAGGCGCCAATTGAAAGAAGTGTTTTGTTATCTTTCAATACCTCCCTACACATGCCATTGTAGTACAGAAAGCCTATCAATCCAATCCAAGGGCTAAGGAACAGATGAGATGCAGAAAACATGCTAAGCTAGGCCTAATCAAGTAAAAGGGGTTTTCAAACTAACAGCCAAAGGTGAACACAAAAGAAGACAAAGGGACAAGAAAGCTAACTACCTAAAACAAGAAATGCAAACTAGAAAACAGAGGTTCAAGACTAAATGATTAACAAGATAGTTCCAAATCAAGAACAAGGCTTTCAATCAAAGACCAATTCATTAAACTATACACAAGGATCACTAATATAGACTAACCCAATCACCTGGTACTAATCCCTTTTACAAATCATACTCCTAACCCACTTTCGATGGTGGAAACACAATCAGCAAGCTTTCAATCACAAGGTCCATAGAGCCAAAAAAGCACCTTAGACAACTAATCCCTTTCACTAAGCACACTAATCTCTTATGCAATGATTCAAACACTAACTCACACTTTCATGGATAATCAATGTCTAAAGGCAATTTCCCATTCCCTAAAGTACTCTAGCAATAAGATCAAGTTATGCAAGAAATGATAGATACAATGAGTCATGACAATCAAAACACCATTTTCAAGCTATTAAATTCATTCAAGCATTTTAACAATTACCTTATATGCAATGCTAAAGATGCCTAAGATTTATTTCTCGTAAAGGGTGGTACTAAGCATTAAGCACAATCACATAAGAAGAGCTATCAAAGATCTAACACCCTAATCATCCTGAAGCATCAAAGGAAATACTTTTGAAAAAATCAAGAACCTCAAAACTCAAGAACAGAAATTTGAAATTGACTAAGCAAGATAAATAAGAAAGCAAGATAAAGACGCATATTAAAAGCTTAAATAAAGTATATGCAAATGATCCAATCAATTCACAAAGAATTTGTTCTTGATCTATGAAAACCCAAAGCACAAGATTTTGGGCAAAAGAAAGGATAAGACAAAATGATTATAGGTATAGGCTATTTATAGGACATCTCCCAAAATGCCTTGGTCAACAAAAATAAGAGGTCTACAAAAAGTCAACATTTTATCTCGGATAAGTCTGTACCAAGGTGGGACAGAGTGGTTGTGGTCGGTACGTCAAGTCGGTGTGTTCTGATGCGCGCTCAGAATGTTCTGGCTCGGTGTGGCTCGAACGACTTGCTTCAAGATGTACCGAGCTGGGGCTGGATAGGTCTCCTCGGTACAGATCCTGGACGAGCTTCTGCTTCCTTTTTCAGCTTGGTTCTCCTTGTTCAAGCCATTCACCACCTTCCAATGAGTCTCCTTATCTCCAAAGACACCTGAAAAAGACTAAAAACAATGCAAAACATACAGTGCTTAATCTAAATCCTATAATGTCAAATATGATTGAAAATGGACCAAGATATGATGAATGGATGCATCAAAGGGACTAAAACATGAACTAAATGTTTGCTAAATCATAGTAAAATATGAGGTTATCAGCAAAGTTGACGATTTCTCTCAGAGCATCGGGCAGCTGCAGTGGTTGCAACCCGATATTGTTAGCACATAGATTGCACACCAGTAAAGCCCACATACTGACTCCGATGAAGAAAAGCCAAAGCCCGTGCCAAGAGACAAGGCTCGAAATACACAGGTCATCCAATGATCAAAACCTCGGTAGTTCGGCTCATTCCCGGAGAACTCAAGTCCACCTCAGTTTGCCCTAACGACTTCAACCCGATACACTACGTACCAAGAAATAGCCTATTTTAGGAAAAGTGGTTCCTACGTGTAGGGTTTTTCACTTTTCCTATAAATACGACTGTCGACTTTTCAAGCCTTGAAATTCCACCACTGTTGGTTGGTTTTTAAGGTTTTGAATCTTTAGACTTTTCGCTTGATTAAGATTTGTAACCTTGCATTTCTTAATAAAGCCTTGGACTTTCTTATTTCCATTGTCTTTTTACTTCTTTGCCATGATTTATCTTCTCATTCCCATATACTTTGAAGCTATCTTTATGGCGCGTGAGTAGTCGTTTTGGGATTTTTATGGTTTAGAAAGGGAATGGACTCTCGGATTATTTATCTTTCTTATCTTATACTTAACGTTTTGATTCTTCTTTGCTTATCATATTTATTGCTTAGTCTAAACTGATCTGCTAGGCTAACGTCATCAGGCGTCCCATGTGAACATCACGCTTAGGATTAGCCGGAACCATAAGTAAGGGTGAAACCTTTCCTAGCCTAGGATACTAGTTGTCTAGGTGGTTGCACAGTTCTAAAGGGACTGTTAGTCATGCTTATTTTGCTTGCTGTACCGCTTTGCGAGAGGTAGTCTATGGTGATAAGGATTACAAAGTAGCTAGACCCAAAAATCATGTGTTAGCTTCTTGAGGATCCTTTTACCTAAGAATCATCATCAAAAATAAGTCTTGATGTGATATATGGCCTTGCTTGTTTATCAAATCCGGGAGCTCCTAAACCTCATAACCCCATCTTAACCCATCTTTTAATTATAAAGCTTAATCTCGTTTAATCTGTCTCTTGTTAAAATTGCTAAAGTTAACTCTTGTATTTTTTTATGGTCTTGAGTGACACAAGTCCGAATCTTATTAGGCTGCTAGTTGATTAAAAAACCCCTTTACTTGCTTGCTTGACTTGAATAGCCAATCTTAATCGTATTGACATTAAGCTATGATAACAGCTTTTTAAGGTCTGTTAAGCAAAGACCCACACTGTGCTATTACCGTTATAGTATAGCGGGATAGTGGTATCACCCCGCTTGGACCGAGTGAGATATTGAACCTTACGAGGTTTTAGACAAACTAGGAGGATAAAAAAGGGGGTTTTAGAGATAGATCTAGCTGTCACTACAGTATGGGAATGAGATCTACACTAAGCAATGGATATTAATAACGAAATACAAGAATGGACGCTAAATGATAATAAGAGGTTCAAGAGACAAGTCATGTAGAATGCAAACCACTTAATTAACCCACTAAGAAATTTCATCAAACACTTGCAATGCAGCGAAAATCCTATGATCATGAATACCTTTTCCAAGGCCAATCAAGCACTAAGAACATTAATCAAGCAAGGACAAGGAAGAATTAAGAGCAAGACATCATTAATGAACCATATAATCAACCTAATCACCCCAATCTCAAAACCTAATGAAACTACTCACTAACCATACTTAGAACAATAAGAATATAACCAAGCGTAATTAGAGGATGACAAACAATCAAAGATAAATGCAAGACTTTTATTAAGATGATCCAAAGATCAACTTATTCTTAAAGAGATTACAAAGAGAGAGTTTTCTTCTTAAGAGATAAAACAAAACTTGGATAACCTAAAAATTTCGTAGGTTTAAGTATTTATAAGGAAGGAGGAAAAGCGACAAAGTCAACAGGAAGCCAACCCTCGGATGGGTTTGTAACGAGCAGATCAATAATAGTTCTCGTCGGTGCGGGTCCTCAGTGTGATCTGAAATGCTTTGCAGGACGTGTTGGCTCAACGAGATTTTTCAGTTGGCACACGGTATGGGATGCACCAGGCCCATTGGGGCACATACGTCCCTTGGTCGATATGGGTGCACCGTGGAGCGTCATTGGTGTACAACGGGGCTGTCATCGGTGAAAATCGCCTCCGAGGAGGAACATAGTGGTTCTCCACGGTATGGGCCCTGAACATTTCTCCTTGGCTTAGCCTCCTATCTTCTTTTGATCTGCCATTCTCCTAATGTCCCTTAAGCTCTCCGAAGACCTGTAAACACAAGTGAAATGCAAGAATGTATGCAATTTTATTCTAAATGCAAGCTAAGTCTAATTTGGATGAATGAGAGACACTTTGGACATTCTAGATGATGAAATGAGATGAAAGCTATACTAAATGAAGTCTAATATGGTGAAAGAATGCAAGCTATAATCTCCCCCACACTTGCCTTTTGCTTGTCCTCAAGCAAATGAGAGAGTTCACAACCTAAGGTGCGAAATGAGGAAATGAGTTCAAAAACCAAGTTAATAGTTATAGGATGCATCCTGATATTCACTTTAGTCTAAAAATTTAGCCACAATCATCAAATCCAATAACAAGCACTCGAGCCTTAGTATACACAAACAATCAAATCAAACAACCCTTTTTACATTTAATTGATAGTAACCAAATGAATAGCGCATATGCAAATTAAGAACTTCCATTTGGCTAAGTACAAGGTTATGGGACTAAAATGATCCCATTAAATCTAAACTGTCTTAGATAAATGCAGGGGACCTCTCAAGAAAACAGAGTGAGCTTTAGCAAAATATTAATGGTAAAGAATGATGCAGGTGTTTAGCTACTTCAATTACTCAGCCTACACTAGCCATTATAGTACTGAGCTCTTATCAATCCAAAGGCTAATGTGAATACACCAAGAATGCAATAAATACTATAATTCAAGCAGCAATATAAAGATTGTTTAAACTATCAACCTAATGAATCATCAACCAAACAAAACTAGCAAGGGCAATGGTTAGGCAATGATCAAAGTAACTAAGTAAAGTACTTAGACAACTTCGAAATTCAAATAATTAAAAGTGAGGATCCTAGATGAGGTTATAGAGTTAGAGGGATTTAAACACAAGGCCAAGATGCTTTCAGTCTCATTAACAATTAAAAGTGAGGATCCTAGATGAGGTTATGGAGTTAGAGGGCTCAAACACAAGACCAAGATGCTTTCAGTCTCATTAACAATGCAACAAGGCAAGTAATGCTAATTGATAGGCATAAAATTCAACAATCAAGAAAAATAAACCCAATCTCTTCGTCAGCATCCCTTTACTAATACAACCTAGCAAGAACTAATTCTCATTAGTGTTAGACTCATTAGCAAGCTTGCACAATCAATTCTATCGAGCCAAAATATCCCTTAGACAGTCAATCTCTTGAGCTAAGATAGATAAATCTTCTAAAAGACATGATCAGTATTTCCTCAAACACTTGGTGCGCATAAGACAAAGCTAAAATCGAGGTTTAAGTGATCAAGAGAAACCTAGCATCTAAACAGCCAAATAGAGAGGAATCAATGATAATAAGCACAAACAAACAATAATCAAGCTTTAGAGTCCCCCTAATCTACCCCACCTAAGAGCCTTTAGAAGACTACGCACTAATCATGGTGATAACCATTAAATCTATGAAGAAAGGATGGTTAAACATGATTAGGGAGAGAGATTAAGAAAGATCAAGTATAGAACTGCAGAAACTTAGATTAATGAAACTTTGTTTTTAGAAATCACAAAAGCAAAGAAGAATAAGGGTTTGAAAGCAAGAACAAAGGATGCCTAATCTTTTTAGGTCTTTAAGTATCTATGCTAAGAGACAAAAAAACCCTAAAAGTGTGGCAATCTTATAATAATTGGACTTCTGGGGGAGCACATATGGGGCTCAGTGGTCGACATCATGCTCGATGTGGAGCTTCCACTGGTTCAGATGTTGATTTATCATGATTTTTATGGTTTTTAACCAGGATATAAGTCCTTTTTATTGAGTCTTTTTGGTCTTTTTAGAGTCCTAGTAGAGCCTTTACAGGTTATTGAAAGCTTGGTGCACAATTGGAGGTTTTGCAGCATTTTGGATCAAAGCAAGAGTTCTTCCTGAAAGACGCAACAAAGAGGAAGATTTGCAGTTTTTGCCTAGAAGTCCATTATTTACAAAAGTGTCCCACTCACATTTCAGTTTGTATATTAGGTTTTTCAGCCATTCTTTGGCTTGTATCTGATTTTCTAGAGAGCTTTTGAGAGAGGTTGATTTCAGAGCATTAAGGGAGACAAATCCTGTTCTCTCTTAGAGAAGATTTCGAACCTTTGTATCTCTACTTTTATGTATTTTATGCAGTATTATTCAGCTATGTTTTGTGCTTTCATATTCATGTCTGATTAATATATCAGTTAGGTTAGGATGATTAAAAGGTTGATGAAGAGTTTGTAAGATTGTTAAACTTTTAGGAAAGTCCATTGGTTCTTCATATAGACTTGCATCACTTCGATTTTAGGATTAGTCATCCAGAAATCGCACCCTAGGTTGTTTAATAGATGTGAGAACATTGTTAATCACTAGAACTAGTCTTTGATGAGAAAAATTACTATCTGCAAAGAGCTTTTATTTAAGAATTTTGTGAACAATCGAACTTAATCATTATTGCTTAAGTTGTTAGAATTTGCAAAGAGATTTGAAATTCTGGAATTTAGGCATAAATAACTTCTGCAATGAGAATTGATTAGTTATAAATAAGTGTTTCGAGTTCTAGACGGTTTTAATTATTTCCTGATTGCATGCATTCTACATTCTCGTATTCAACCTGCGAATTATTCTGGCTTAGCGTTTTTAGCTCTCTGAACTTTAGAAACAATCACCAAAATTGCCCGCTTTTATTTACTTCGTTATTGCGCTTTTCATTCACTTATTTCGACTTACATAATGTGAATCTAAAATTTGTAGTGTAGTAGCTTACTCTCTTGGAATTCGATAAACCTTTGTGCTATAACTGCATTGTTGTGCACTTGCAATAATACTTTAAATTGGGTAAAACTAGTCCTTAATCAAGTTTTTGGCGCCGTTGCCAGGGAATTATAGCTGCGTACAGATTTTTAGTATTAGGATTTTGACTAAGTTTTATTTTGTTTACTAACTTTTGCGACTTTTCTTGTATTTGTTCCAAGCGTTTGCATAATCGCAGTACCCGAAGCAACAAAGGAAAGGAGCTTGTGACCCTGAATATAGACAAACTCGCTAGATTGGAAAGAACCATCGGGAAAGCTAAGAAGCAATCTATAATGGCTAATCCGATCATCTTGATCACAGATGCAGAAGGTCACTTAGTTGACAGAGATGGGAACATGAGGAACGAGGAGGGTGATAGCTTGCTATTTTAGAGCATTTTTCGCTGTATTGCGTGCATCTTTTCCTCTGTTTTTGCATTATAGTTTTGCATTTTAGTATTTTGCACTTAGAATCAACATGACATGCATTTAGCTTACGATTGCATACGTTTGCATGTTTGTGGTGGTTTGCAGGTGTTTTTGGAGATTCTTGGAGCTGGAAAAGAGATGAAAGCAGCTCATGATCAAAGAAGATGTCAGAAATGGAGCTTTGGCAAAGTCTGGTCCATATCGAGCAAGGATATCGAGCAGAACCTCCATGGAGTGTGCTCTATGTAAGCTGCAGGACGTGAGGAAGAGGATCAGCACGAGGAGTCTAAGCCGTTGGTCTGCATTAAGGTCCAGCATCTAGCAAGGAAGCCGATATGCGCTGCACGAGCCATATCGAGGTCGCACATCGAGCAGAACACCATCTGTACCACCTCGATGCAACTCATCGCGCATTGACCACTTGACTTTTGTTGACCTTATCTTATTTTTAGGTTTTTATGCTTCTTTTGGTTCCCGACTATAAAAGGGAAGCCACAAAATATTATCTTTATCCAAGTTTAGTCTTTCTACAAAAAAACTCTCTTCTCTAAACCTTAAAAGGCGATTTTGCCTTAAAATCTTTTCCTTCAATAAAGTTTCCATTTTTATGGTTTAATCTTGTATCTTGATCATTATTCTAGCACCCTGGTAGTTTAGATTTATCATCTTTGCATTTTAATCTCATCTAATCATGTTTAACTCTAAACAAATGGGATTAAACATGATTAGTGAGTAGTCTACCTTAGATTTAGGTTTATATGTAGGGAAAGTGGTGATTAAGATGTGATTAAGGGGTGATTGGGCTTACTTAATTGTTCTCTGTTGTCTCCTTCTCTTGCAAAGTGAATATTGTTAATAAAGTTTGCTCCTTTTGATTGAATATGGTATTAATTGATGCATATGATTCATTTGATGGCTTGTTATCTCATCTCTGAGCATGGTTCACTTATATGGCTTGATAGTTTTGCTTGGTCTTGGTTTCCTTTGTTCAGTGACACCAAAGTGATAGTTCACCATTGCTAGATGATTCGCTTAGGGCTAGATAGTGCTGGTTTTGAAATTCTTGCTTGATGGTTAGATAGTATGCATTGAAAGATCTTGCCTTTGTTTCATTCCAGCTTATTGCTTAGCATTGTTAGGATGTTTCAGATGTGTGCTTAAGTCTATATTCTTGATTGGTGCTTAGCTAACTAGGTCCTTGTTGGTTCACAAGATTGGTAAGTTGATTTGAATTTTTGCTTGAGTGAGAGAGTGGTTACTTGATTAGTGAATCTCTTAGGCTAATGGTTATGATCTTTATGATCATGGTTGAAGAATACGCCATCACAAGTGGGTTTGACACTTTAATCTTGTTGAATACTAACTGCTTATTGATGCCAAGTTGGTTCCTTTTAGATACCTTGTCTAGTAGTACAACATTGAGAAATGCTTGCTTTTGAGTGCTTGATGCTTGCCTTTGTTAAAAATCCTCATTTTTACTCTTGAAAACCACTATTCCACAATTGCTTAGAACCTTGAGTCTTGCTTTTAATCAATTGTCTTTAAAATCTTCTTGCTTATTGCTTAGTCATTGCTTTAAGTTCATTGCTTAGTTCTTATTACTTGCATTTAGTTTCTGCTTTGTTTCCATTTCATTGTTAGGTTGTTAGACTTGTCCTTGCATAATCAAAACCCCATTATTGCTTAGCTTATGGTATTGTTTGCATCTCATCATCCACAAATGATTGATACCTGATCCCTATTCCACAACTGATTAGGGGCTAAAGACATTTGGTTCAAGACCAAAAAAGTCATGTTTCAAATTGGCGCCGTTGCCGGGGAAACATAGTTTGAGTTTCCCAAATGTGCTTGTTTCAAATTGGTGCCATTGCCCATTTGTCGATTGGTTGAGTTTAACATTGCTGTTAGACTAAGTTCGTTACATTAAGGTTACTAATTTGCTATGTTTACTGTGCTCTGTTTTTCAGGTACTTGTATGAATTGAAGGGCCAAAGGATCATCAAATCTGACTCCTTCTATTGACAACATCCTTAGGAAAAGAGCTGTAAGGAAGAGAGTTCAGGAGTTAGAAGAACAGAGGATGGCAGAGCAAGAGGCTCAGTTACCAAATGTTGGTGTTGTAGGACAAGCACCTTTACAAAAAGCTGCAGCACATATGAATGAAGCACAAGTAGCTTTGAACCAAACGGCTCGAGTTCAGGGGTTGAGAGTACCGGTTGTGAACATCGACACACACGTCGATATCATATCTTCTTCTGGGTTGTATTGATGTCTCTTGGTCGATATGCCCGTTGATACAGAAGGCTTCCAAGTTGTATCGGTTTGGCTCTTCATGGTGTGAAGTTGATACAATCGCCCTTTAATTAAGGCTCATCGATCAAGCAAGTCGATATGGCACCTCGGCATTGCCATGTCATGTGTATCGGTCTGGGACGTCGATACACTAGATCTATATGGACTCCATTCTGCTGCATCAAGGTGTTTAAGTCGATATGCTTCCTTCACACCACGTTTTCACTGTATCGATGCTGAAATGGTCGATACTCCCATCGATATGCTTCGTATCGATCACATGATGCCGATATTGGTCCATCCGCCTTTGTCTCTTGCCTTGCTCCATTCCCAGCTCACACCCATTGCACCCCATGACCTCAACACTCCTTCAAGTACCTGAATGAAACTCCAAATGCATGCAAAATGCAATGCAGGTCCTAAAACTAAGACAAGGAGGAAGTGAGGTGATATATCATGGTTTTTGCTGGTTTTTGACCATGATATAAGTCTTGTTTATAGAGTCTTTTTGGTATTTTTCGAGTCCTATATAGTCTTTGCAGGTCTAGGTACGTTTGGAGCATAACTGTGGATTTTGGAGCCTTTTGGAGCTATGTTGAAGCTGATGCTGAAAAGACCAAGTCGGAAGGCATTATGGAGCAGGGTGTCGATCGAAACACACCTCTTGGTGTCGATCGACACCGGTCGTGGTCGCGAAAGGAGTCTTTAAAACTCTGTTGAAGGATTGCAACTTGGCCCAGAAGTTTCCCATTATTTGCACTTTTACCCCAGTTCGTGTTTAGACTTGTATTTAGTTTTCTAAGCCATTGTTAGGCGATTATCTTGTTATTCATTGAGACTTAGAGAGAGATTAGATAGAGAGCATTTTGGGAGACAAATCCATACTCTGTAGAGAAGAATTTCGAACCCCTTCATCTTGTACTCTATTTTCTTAATGCAATTTTATTCAGCCATAATTTGTGTTTCACTTGCTATATATGAGTAATTTGCTAGTTAGGTTTTGGGTTTTTCAAAGGTTGATAATGAATTGTTAGAACTACAAAACTGGAAGGATAAATCATTTGGTTCTTCATCTAGGTTGCTTTAACAGTGGTTTTAAGATTGATCACCTAGAAATCAGATCTTTGTTTAACAGATGTGGAAACATTATAAATCACCAGAACTATCTTAGATGAGCAAAATAACTAGTTGCAAAGGAATTTGGATTAGTGATTTTGTGAACATATCGAACCTGGATTAGACACCCCTTGGCGCCACACCATTCCATTTGCTTTATAGGAAAGCATGTCACCTTCCAGTGGAGCTTGAACACAAGGCAAATTGGACTGTCAAGAAGATGAACTTTGACTGGAAATCTGCAGCAGAGAGGCGCCAGATAGAGCTCAATGAGTTAGATGAAATCAGGCATCATGCATATGAGAACTCAATGCTGTACAAGGAGAGGACTAAATATTACCATGACAAAAAGATCCTTGCCAGACATTTTGAACCAAATGACCAGGTACTTTTGTATAACTCACGTGTATAATTATTTCCTGGAAATTTGCGTTCTCGTTGGTCAGGTCCTTTTACAGTCCAGAAAGTCAGACCATATGGTGCAGTTGTTCTATCATCTCCAGAAGGCAGGGAGTTTGTTTTCAATGGGCAAAAGGTGAAACATTACTGGGCGCAAGCCGCGATTCCCGAAGGACAGATTGTGCCTTTGGCAGATGCACCCACAGCCTGATCCTGAGGACAGTCAAGCTAATGACATTAAACGAGCGCTTAGTGGGAGGCAACCCACTGGTAAATGTACATACTTAGTCTAATTTTTAATTTTTACTAACTTATTTTCGTGCTATTATTCAGCCAAAAAAAATAAAAACAACACAGGGTGTCAAGGCGAGCATATGTCGACCACGGTTGACACCCTGGTCGACACTGACCAGTGTCGATTGACACCCTCATTAATCAGCTAAGTCTCTTTATATTTATCGGGTTTCTTCTTCTTCCTCATCTATCTCTCAAAACCGAAAACTTCAGAATTTCCATAAAATCACAACCTCGTTGTTTGTTGACGGATTTGAGTGATTCAAAAGCCTAACTTCGGCGAATTCTTGTGCTCTTTCTAAATATCCAACCCATTCATCCGATCTGCAAGGTATGACACTCGAAATTCCACTTTTTCAGTTTGACCCCAAGGTTTGAAACTTCCGATTTGACTTGTTTTAGCTTGATTTAGGACTTGAATCATGCTTCTCTAGGTTGTTTAGGAGGAATTCGACCTTGTCTTTTAGTTATTACAGCTTGTTTTGCAAAATTTTGAAATTTTCGGATTGGTGATTAATTTTGCAAAAATAGGTTTGAATTTGGGTTTTAGACTGGAATTGTTTGTGATTGGTGATCACTTAGTTGCTAGTTAGGTTCGCCCTTGATGATATAGGCCAGATTTTGGCATGATTTTTGAAATTTCTGTGTGTTCTTGGTTTTCTGAGTGCAGATGGCTCCACGAACCAACAAGAGATCATGTACAGAGACTGGAGAATCCTCCAACCCCGCACCAGCACCGGCAATAGCCTCTCTTCCACCATGGCCTCGAAGAGAAGGGTTGAGGATCCCAATGGAAAGAGTTTGGGAGGATACTCCGGCAAAGGAGGTAGCGAAATGCGACTGCGTTTTCCGAGGCATCAGCTAGCAGTGGGATGGTTATGATACACTGTTCTACAATGCCTGGCTCAAGATGGACATCGCGCCTACATGTTTTGCTTGTCCAGCTACATTGCACAAGCTTGGGCTCGGAGAGGAGGCAATATGTGTGATGAAGAAGATTGGTCTAGGCAACATTGCGACCAAGCAGTACGACCTGTACCCGGATCTAGTGCGAAAGTTCATTGCCACAATGAGGGTGTATTACACCAATGAGCTCGTGATGAGAGCAGATGAGGGCACTCTCACATTCATCACCAGAGGCATTAGGTACAGGATCAACTTCACTGCACTCTATCTCATCTTCGGGTGTGATTTAGACCGTACCGGCGTCTCTCTTGTGACGCCATTCCCCGACCTGCAGAGTTTCTGGTCCCATTTCGGGAATGGGGTGTATGACTCCAAGAGGTCCACATAGACAGATGTGTGCCATCCGTTGCTGCGATACCTTGTCTGCCTCTTCTCCACTACACTCTTGTGCAAGTCTGAGCCCGGGAAGATGCGGGTTTCTGAGCTGACACTCCTGTATTATGGCATTGAGGATGTGTTGACAGAGGAGTATCCGGTTGTCAGTGATGTCAACATGGGCGCTATCCTTACCCATCACTTGGCTTCACTGAAGACCAAGGCCTTCACCGGAGCTCGGGGAAAGTCCGAGAGTGTTGTCAGTCTTCTCACTCCCATCTTCCAATACTGCAACATCGATAGTTCGACTTGCAGAGTTATCTCTGAGCGCCATCTTCTGGACATGGACTACTTGAGGAGAGCACACTGGATTGCAGGAGATGAGCCGCTATGGAGTTTTTTCAGTCACACTGGTCAGCGATGTTTGATTCCGCTACCACAGCCTGCTCTCACTACACTTTAAACAGGCTCCCTCCCCTTTCAGCCCGGTGCCACATTACTACGATCCGCGCCCGCTACTAGGCGCAGAGGAGGATCTTCCTGAGCCGCTGCTTCTGCTACTGAGGATGCACCTATTGAGGGCATTTCTGGAGGTTCATCTCGTCGCGCGAGAGCACCACGCACCTACACGCTGCCTGAGCCCATTGGTCGACACGAGCTTCCACCGATTCCGGACATTCCAATGGAGCAGGCCACTTTTCAGCGTTATATGGTGCAGAGTGTTCAGGCGTTGTGGAACGCCGTCTCGGTGCTGTCCAACTTGTTAAGTTATATGGACTTCCAACTCAAAACCAATTGGCAATGAGTGGATTGGCCCAAGTCTTATATATACTAGTGTTGGTCCCTTTAAACTTCCGATGTGGGATTCCAACACGCCCCCTCGAGATGATGGCTCTTATCAGCCCATCTCGAACTGAATCCCACTTTAGGACCAGTAATAAACCCTTTTTTGGGCTACTATAATTGGGTTAACAAACGAGGCTCTGATACCATGTTAAGTTATATGGACTTCCAACTCAAAACCAATTGGCAATGAGTGGATTGGCCCAAGTCTTATATATACTAGTGTTGGTCCCTTTAAACTTCCGATGTGGGATTCCAACACAACTGCGGTTGTGTTCGCCCCCACTCGCCTGATACTGAGGATGAGGATTAGTTCCTCTAGCTTTCCTGGTTACTTTCTCTTTTCCCTTTGTTATTTTTTTCATTTTCTCTCGAGTCAGTTTTTATGTCTTTGTTTTGAGTCAGTTTGTCAGCTTTGATTGTGTTTTAAAACTTGTTTGAACTGATGAGATTATGGATTATATTGTTGTTTTTAATTGTTTGCTTGAGTGTTCCTAACAGTCTTGACTTGGGAGAACTTCAGCTAACAATCTAACTTGCAACAAGTATACATGTTTGGGTCATCCCATTCTGTTTTCGGACAGGGTGTCGATCGACACCAACCATGTGGTGTCGATCGACACCATGCGCAGTCACATGTACCACTTTCTCATATTTGTACAAACCGTTTCATTGCCTCTTTTTACCAACTCCATGCTTAATAACACTGAGGACAGTGTTGTTTAAGTCTCGGAGAGGTCGTTGCTGACATTGTGTACATTGTTTTTGATTTATAGAGTCTCAAAGTTGAGTCAAAACCTGTTTTATTGAGTCAAAATTTTTGAAATTGTCAGGTTTTCTTGGAACCAACCACAAAACATTGATGCTTATAAGAACCATTGCCATATTTGTTGATTACAAGTCTTACTAAGTTGAAAGTCATAGGTAGATAAGTCTAGCAATGAAGGTTTAGGTTCTTAGGGAATCTGGATAATTTGCTGTTAGCTCCACTTATATAAACTTAAAACTTCTTGTCTTGGTGCTTGATTCTCTTTGATCTTGATTCTCTCTTCTAACACTGACAAGCATGTTAAAACACAGTTTCTCTTTGATCTTCCCTGATAGAGCTTAAAAAGTTTGAGTCAAAAGAATGGTGCATTCATGACCCTGTCTCCTCACAAGGAACAACAGTAATGACACACTCAAGAACCTGTCTCCTCACAAGGAACACAAGTATTGAGTAGCATCATATCTTAGACTGTAAAATAATGAGAAAGAGCTTAAAATAAAAAAAAATCATAAAGAAAAGATCAACGGAAGAGAAAATAGGAGAACTGTGTTGAGATTGCTTTGTTCAGATGTTTAGGAAGGGAAAAGAATCTATAAGTGATTGAGATGATAAAACCTTGATGAGACATCACTTAGATAAAAATAAGGAGTTTAGCAGTAGAGATTTCAGATTTTTTGAAGGAGGTTTAACTGGATTTGAAAGATTTGCTAAGCCTGTGATGATTAGACTGAAATTTGACGTCGTGTTGACTCTCTGTGGCATGTGGGTTCGAAAGTATTAATCAATGTGGTGTTCCTGATGTCTGGCTGACTTTTTCTGGGTTTTCAAACCTCGACCTTAGACCTTGTCTGATGTTTGCTTGAGGGCAAGCAAAAGATAAGTCTGGGGGAGTTGATATATCATGGTTTTTGCTGGTTTTTTACCATGATATAAGTCTTGTTTATAGAGTCTTTTTGTTATTTTTCGAGTCCTATAGAGTCTTTGCAGGTATAGGTTTTTGCTGGTTTTTGCTAGTTTTTGACCATGATATAAGTCTTGTCCTATAGAGTCTTGTGGATTTTGGAGCCTTTTGGAGCTATGTTGAAGCTGATGCTGAAAAGACCATGTCGGAAGGCATTATGGAGCAGGGTGTCGATCGACACCCACCTCTTGGTGTCGATCGACACCGGTCGTGGTCGCGAAAGGAGTCTTTAAAACTCTGTTGAAGAATTGCAACTTGGCCCAGAAGTTTCCCATTATTTGCACTTTTACCCCAGTTCGTGTTTAGACTTGTATTTAGGTTTTCTAAGCCATTGTTAGGCGATTATCTTGTTATTCATTGAGACTTAGAGAGAGATTAGATAGAGAGCTTGTGGGGAGACAAATCCATACTTTGTAGAGAAGAATTTCGAACCCCTTCATCTTTTACTCTATTTTCTTAATGCAATTTTATTCAGCCATGATTTGTGTTTCACTTGCTATGTCTAAGTAATTTGCTAGTTAGGTTTTGGGTTATTCAAAGGTTGATAATGAATTGTTAGAACTACAAAACTGGAAGGATAAATCATTTGGTTCTTCATCTAGACTGCTTTAACACAGGTTTTAAGATTGATCACCTAGAAATCAAATCTTAGGTTGTTTAATAGATGTGGAAACATTATTAATCACCAGAACTATCTTAGATGAGCAAAATAACTAGTTGCAAAGGAATTTGGATTAGTGATATTGTGAACATATCGAACCTCATATGAGATGAACATCAGGGAGTAGAAGCTTTGCAGCAGATCCATCTTCTTGGGCGCTTTGTCATCATTGGTTGTTAACCAATGTTTGATGACCAAAACCTGCTGCATGAAGATGATGACCATTCCAGTTGTACTATCTGCTCCTCTAAGCGACACACCTTGGTTGGTGCTGTCTAAAACACTCATAAGATCATGATCAATCAGCTCCCATTCTCCTCCTTCAACAGCTCCACTTTCCTTCCTAGCAAAGAGTGTATGCGCCAGCGCCTTGTGCATAAATCTGATTGTTGGATTTCTGATCAGAGAACCTTGCTTCTTCATGGCTTGAAAGCGCCCTTGGCTACATGCTCCCAAAGGCTGCTCATCTCTTCTTTGCTAACCCCCCAGATTCTGTCCTCTAGCGCTTCCATAAGAAGAGCAGTCTTCAAAGAGTCACACGGCCTTTAGAGATGGCACATGGGGGTATCTAGTTGGCCTCACATCCACCTTTTGCAGCTTGTCATACAGATGCCTTTGAGCTGGTGTGGTGCCTTTCTTCTTTTGAGGGACCTGCTCACTAACGCCAACATCAACTCTCTTCTTGCTTTTGGATTTGGGGCTTGGACTCCCAGCTTCTTTGGCTTTTCCCTTGCCTTTCTCTTGCTTCTCAGCCTCTTTGTTAGCTCCACTTCTTGTTGTTCTTCCCATGGTACCTAAAACATGTTCTCAAAAGAAAAATGAGAACCATGGAAGCAACAAAACACAATGCCTAATGATGCTAAAAATCACAAAAGGAGGAGTTCATTTACTAAAAAGTAAACCTCTAACAGGTGTGAAGCAATTAAAAAGGCAATACATGCAAATGATTCATTAAACATATGTTATGAAATAATCGAAAATGATGAATCCTAGCATGGTGAATCTAAAGAAATGCACTAAGATGCTAATGCAAAGATAAATAGATAAATTTCTCAAGCAAATATTCATGAATTGCTATGCGTCAAAAATCAAAGACATCTTATTCACCATGCAAAAGAAATAAAAATAAGCAAGAGGCAATGAATCATTAGTAGAAATCAATCACTAAACAAGAACAAGTGCTTAAGTGCATAAAGCGAAATTTGAAACATTTAGAAGTTAAGAGACAATACCTGAAGTGGTTTGACTCTCAAGCACTTTGAAAACACAAAGATTCGAAATTTAGTGGTTGAAAAACTAGGAAAATGAAAGTGAGAAAGAGAGAAGGGTGTGGTTAGTTTATATAGAGGGTTAGCGAATCTTTTTGTGGTGAGGAAGGGGATAAAGAGTGCTAGAGAGAGGTCCCACTTGTGCTTGGGAAGGGGAATGATTCAAATTTGAATTCTTTGGTCTAGTTTGACCAAGAAGGGAAAATTTTGAACTGAAGAGAACTTACCTCGTGCGCAATATCGACCACCCAAGTGGATATTGTGATCGATATTGATCATATCGACTTGGTCCGATCGATATGCGTGCCGATATCGGTTGTCTGGGTCTTGATATCGACCTTTATACATATCGATACTGCTTAACATATTTTATATCGACATCCCTTATGTCGATATGTAGTCCGATGATCATACGTACTGTCCAATATCGAGCTAGTAGCTCGATATATAGCTCGGTATGACTTGTAAAAATTCCATGTCGGACTAGCATGTCGATATGCACATCGATACACCTTGACATATGCTGAACAGCGTGTTTTCATCCGTCACTTGAAGTGTATCGACGTGGGACGTCAATATGTAACCCGATATGCCTTAATAAAGGGCTTAATGGACTTTCGTCCTTGCAGTTAAGGCACATCGGTATGTTACGTCGATATTGTGCTCGATACGCACTTTTTGATGTCATATCGACCTGGTACGTCGATACATGGGATCGATACGAGTACCAGTTGAGGCATATCGAACAGTTTGTACCCCGATACATTGGTGTTAAAGTGTACCGGGTTAACTTATATCAGTACTCTGATCGATACAGAAATCCTCACAGGAGTATCAATCAGGATCACCCTGATATGCACGTCGATACATGTCCAACATATTTGTATCGGGCAAGACATGCTCGATATACATGCTTGGTATGATTTGTATTGACGTGCATGGCCGATATGCTGGTCGATATTGACCCTTCTTCAACTTCTTCCTTCTCCCAAGCTTGGTTCCTTCTACCTCAGCTCGAACCTGGTTACTAAAGACACTCAAAAATTCCCACACAAACATAAAAATGCAAAGCTGTATACAAGGATACCATGGGACTGCCTCCCAAGTGTGCTTGTTTAGAGTCACTTAGCATGACTTTCCTTAGCTCCTTAGTTGAGGTGTGGAGCAGGAGTCTTGGAACTCCTTGGTGTTGCTGTGCCTCCTTTGACCTTTCTGGTGATCCCATCAATCGTTAACAGAGCAAAGGGCTTTGGTTTGCTTCCCTCGTTTAGCTTGTAGTGGATCTCACCATACTTAGAACAAAAGGGCTTCAAGACAACCCCATCTTCTTTGTTACCCAGCAGAATTTCATTCACACAATCAGAAACAGCCACTTCGAGGACCTCCTCTTCAGTGGTATCAGCAAACATCTTGGACAGACAGCAACCATCAAAACTTGCACCAACGTAGCCATCAAACTCTAGCCAATGCTCTCCAATTTTCTTCAACTTCTTAACCTCCATTGAGAAGGCTTGCTCATCTTCCAGCTTGTTTCCTTTGGAGTCAAACTTCATAACCTTCTCCTTGGTCAACCTTAGCTCTATTGTGCACTCCTTTGCATCAAACACTGCGCCAGCTGAAGCTAAGAATGGCCTCCCTAGAATGATGGCATTCTTGATCTTCCCTTCAACATCTAGGACCAGGAAATCTGTTGGGATGATCACTCCTTCAATCATCATTGGCACATCTTTAAGAGCTCCAAGTGGTGCCTTTACGGTCCCATCAGCAATTGTTAGAGAAATATTACTCTCTTGAAGTTGAGTGTAGCCAAGCGCCTTAGAAGTAGAGGATGGGAGAAGGTTGATACTTGCTCCAAGATCACAAAGACAGCTCTTGAAAGTTTGCCCTTTGAGTTCACAAGGCAAATTGAAGCATCCAGGATCTTGAAGCTCCTTGATTTTCAGTGCCTCAGTCTTGGCAGTGGCTTCTTTCAGCTCTGTCCAAATATCAAGACCTCTGAGCTTCATCTGGTTGGCATAAAGAGTGGTGTACTTATCCATAAGCTGCTTCTTAAACCTTCCAGGAAAGGGGAGAGCTGGTTTGTAAGGAGAATGATCATAGATCCCAGTTTGTTTCTCAACTTCACTCTCCACAAGTAGCCCCTTCTTCTCCTCTTCCTTAGTTGTTGTTGCTTCAAGAGACTTTTCCTTTGCAACTCCATGGTTGGCGTCAGCTGCCAAAAACTCCTCCCCCCCCCTCTCTGAAGTTCAGTGTCCTCATTGAACAGAGAAAGGAACTTCTCAATGACAGCTTCCACTTCATCTGAGAAAGCCTCTTCTTCAGTGACTATAGCGTTGCAGAACTCCTTAGGGTAAGCTTCTAGTTTTTCAGGAAGGTTTCTTTGAGGTTTTGGACCAGCTATGCCCTTGTTGTTCTCTAGTGTCTTCACTCTTGAAGCCAACCCATCAACCTTGTTTGACAGCTCCATATGAAGAGTATCCATTCTGTTGTAGACTTCAACAAACTTCTTTGTGATCTCCACATTAGTAGCTTGTTGGCCTTGAAGGAGTTGTTGCAGCAGTCCTTTTACTTCTGCATCATTGGTGTTGGATTAGCTTGCTTGACCATGAGAGAATCCAGGAGGAGCAAACTGCTTTTGCGGAAGTTGCTTTGAAAGTTGTTCCTTGGTGCATATCCTTGGTTGAATGGCGCAAAAGGTCTTGGCTGATTCCCTTGGGTTGCTGTTGAGGGTAAACCTGATCTTGGGGATTGGCAACATTGTTGCTTCTGTATGACAGGTTTGAGTTAGGTCTGAAGTTTCCATACCCATTGTATCCACCTTGGTTACCCAAGTAGCTCATCTCCTCTACTTGTGGCTCCTCTTCATTAGGCATCTCCACCATTTCACCAACATAGTTGATCTCTTTGTGTTGCACTTGGAGCAGTTTGTCAAGCCTAGTATTCAGCTCTTTTAACTCTCTTCTAGTAGACTCCAGCTCCTTCTTATTGTTGCCATCATCTCCTCTTGGAGTTTTATCATAGTCCTTATTATAATTGCCATCATCTACATCCTTTGATAGGAAGTTTCCATTAGAGGCAGTATCTGTTGGATTTTGTACTATTACAGTGAAGAAGAAAATGACGGCAACTTTACGTTAATATCTTATCTTCTTAACATTATCCATCATCGCACATTACATATTTATACTACTAATGTTTACTACTTCTTAACCTACTTTGTTATCAAAAACAACTGATACCCACTTATTATTGGGCTTAACATCTTCATGGCCCAATGACCAATTATCTTTAGTTAACATAAATACATCACGTGCCTTCTCCTATGTCTTCCTTCTTCTTCACATTCCAAACAGGTTCTTCCTTCTGTTATCTTCTTCTTCACGCCCTGAACAGGTTCTTCCTTCTGTTATCTTCTTCTTCAGATTCTCTTCCCCCCATATTGTTTCTTTCTTGCAGAGGATTAAGCATAGGATCAAATTCCAACACTCCCTCTTGATTCCTTTGCTTAATCCCCAAATTTTGAACTAGGGATTTGATCCCTCTTCCTCCTTCGTTTTCTCCGGTGATTCTCCGATATTTTGGGTCTTCTCTGGTAATTCTCCTATTTTCTGGACGTATCCCTTTTACAACATCGGCAAAGCTCACTGGTATGTTTTCCTTCTCCCTCATCACCTCATTCTTCATTATTTTTCCAGTTTTTATTGAATTAGCTAATTCCTCGGATTTGATCTCCATCTGAAATTCTTTCTGCTTCACTTCACTCTTGGCTGATTTCTGAAGCTCTCTCTTATGCAGATGATTCTGTCCAAGGTCTCTGTTTCTTACCATCCTCTTGGTGAGTTTCTTCTCATCCCCACTGATTCTTTAAGTCTTTCGTGAATCTGCTTCACCTCTACACTGGTTGTATCTCTAACCAGCTTCTGCTTTTCCATCTCTCTGCTGACTGCTCCATCAAACAGTTTCTGCTCCCTCTTAGATAAGTCTCCTTCCTGTTTGGTGTCTTCCTTGAATACCATCTTGTTTCTCTTGTCTTCTGAACCCATAACTTTTGTCTCCCTCACCTTAGTTTCTTTGTTTTCGTCGGTTGGACCTTTTGGGTCCTCAACCTCAACCACATACTTGATTTTCTCACTTCCATGATTGATCTTTTCCTCAACACTCTTAGCTTCTCTATAAACAATAGTTGAGTCACTCTCCTTCTCCACTTCAGCTCCATCCTTATCTCTCAGGTACTGATCTTGTGTATGACCCTTCTCATCAATCCATTCTTTTGGATTAGACCATTGTTGAACTGTTCGGTTTCAGATCATCTAACATCAAGACTCGCTGCCTACATGGCTGCCCATTGCTTGATTCTCCCTCTTGGATGCATCTTGGTAAGTCTCTCTTGGCTACATGACTTTTTGTTTTACTGTGATCTTGCTTCAGTTTCTCTTGAACATCAAGAACTACTGTGAGATCTTTTGCTCCTTCAGTCACACAACTTATGGACTGATCTCCTCCCCCTTTTTTCTTGATTTTCGGCTTCTGCATCTCCACATGCCCTTTTAACAATTTCAGGTACACTTTCTTCTTTCTTCTGTGAATACTCTCCTTGTTGTCTTTCAACTATCTCATCTCTTGCTCTTTGAAGCTTGATAGAGTAACACCCATTTGACATAATAGCTTCTACTATTTTCTTTCCTTCTTGGCTCATGATTATGCAATTTAAACCTTTAAACAACACCTTGCAGCCATTATCCATCATATGGGGAACACTTAGATAGTTATGCTCCAAACTGGGAACTAGATGAACATCTCTTATGTTTCTTTTTCCTGTTCTAGTCATCACAGAAACTGTTCCTCTTCCTTTTGATTGCACCATTTCACCATTGCCAATTCTGACCCAAATCATGCTTCTAGTGTCTAGCTGTGAAAACCAACTTTCATCTCTAGCCATGTGCTTAGTATCCCCACTATCAATCATCCAAACATCCTCATCACTGTCTAAATTTCCGTGAGTGGCTGTGAAAAGTCCTTCTTGCTTGATTTGTTCTTCAGAATCTTCTTCTTGTTGCCTTTGTGATTGTGCTTCAGCTTGCACTTGCATGTGTGGTTGATTTTGTTTGTGTCAACACTCCCTTGCATAGTGTCCTGGTTTACCACACACAAAACAGCTCCCTCGTGACTGATATTGCCCATTTTGTTGTGTGTTTGCTGTTCTGTTTTTGAAATAACACTCATTGATATCCCTTGTGTTTACTGATAGACACTTTATTTGCAAGGGTGAGGATGCAATGAGGTTATCAAACTCAAATGCAAGACAGGTTGTAGTACAGCAAGCAAGAGAGAGTCAATCCAAACCTAGGATGGTAGAGAATGCAAAGAGAATACAAGGACTAATGCAAATCTAAGCGAAACGAGATGAGTTATGAGAAAATCCCTAAAAACTAGATGCAGCAACTTAAATGGAATGCAACCTATTTTAAAATTGCTAGGAATGATGAAACTACCACGAGGAACAAACAGAATAATTAAAGGACAAAGCTTTGAATTACTAAAATTCGACTAGTGGATCGATCATGAGATCGACCACTAGATCGAGCAATAACAATCGATGTCGTCTAAAAATGCAAGAACAGTAAAACTAACGACCAGGATGCTATCAAAGATCAAGCGAATGACGAGAGAAGATGTAAAGATGCAAAAAGAAGGGGCCTAGGGTTGAGATTCATGGTCAAGGGTTTCAAAGGTTCGACCTTGGGTTGAAAACTTTAAATCGACTCACTTTATGAGGATCTCTAAGCCTTGAAAACTAAACAAGATCTATCTGTGGCTTTCGGTATAGATAACTCCTTCATCCCCTCCTCCAAACCCATGGCTTTTGGTGGAAAGAGAGGTCGAAGGGCATGGAAAACAGATTTCAAATGAGTGGCTTAACTAGTCCCCCAAACTTCCATGGATTTTGGGAAGGGGTAAATAGTCTTTAGAGTGTGATCTTCCGAGGCTCCTGAATCCTGTCAAGGTAAGGAACCTCTCGGATCATGAAGCTCTTGGCGTGAGAGTCTTCAAGCATTGAGATCTCAACACCCTAGAAGAGATAGACGTTGAAAACATTTAGAAAAACCCCAAGATCAAAACCCTTTAGACCCCTTAATCCTCTCAACCCCGAACCCAAATAAACTACTCACTACACATAAGGTAAATTAAGCAAAGCATGTAAATGGAAATGATGAACATGAAAAGAAAACTAGATTAAGATGAAAACGATTCGATTACAAAACTTAAGAAAAACTCAAGTTCGACAATGGTGTTCCTCGTCAAAACCAGAGAGAAAGCATACATAAAAAGATAAGGATTAAAAGTTGTGTGGGAAAAGGACGTCGCCGCCTTCCCAAAATGGCCAAAACAAGCTGATGGTCCCCCCCTCGCTAGCGGCCAAAAGTGGTTGAAAGGACAGAGATCGACTCCAGGATCGAGCGGTTCTCTCGATCATATCCGGACATCGTGTCTTCAGCTTGATCTAGGTCTCGATCGTCATCGGCGAATCGAGTGTTGCATCCGATCTCGGTATCGATCTTCGGTTGGATCGAGTGGTGTACTCAATCTGGCTCTCGCTCTGCATGACGGCATTCACGTTCGTACCGTTTGATCGACTGCTTCACTCGATCCTCGTCTCGATCATTCTCCTTGGATTGCCTGGTTGGCTCGATCTTCTGGTCGATCACGTCCTAGATCGACCGACCATGCTCGATCTGCTCCTCGATCTTTGATCCTTAGCAAATATCCGAGCTTCCACGAACTGCTACAACAGCCTCAACATGTCCACGAACCTCCACGACTCCAAAGCAGCCAGAAACAACCTAAATGTGATGCAAAATGCAAGGAACATGCGTATGCTGGTGCAAGAATGCTCTAGGACTCTAAGTGATGCAATCTAACCTAAAATGTGATACAAATGCATGAAAAGCTAACTAATGAGTATGCCAAATGTATGTAATATGCAGTAACATCAACTCCCCCAAACTTACTTCTTGCTTGCCCTCAAGCAACAGAAAATACGTAAGGAAGAGAAGTTTTCAGAAAAACGAATGGGGGTTTAAACTTCTTGCAAAGGTGCCTTTCAAATGAATCAATCTCAATGTCTTAGTTAACAGTTCTAAAATGCTATGCTTACACTCATACTCCAAAGAACTTAGCCATACTCATCACACAAAGAAATTCAAATCATGACTCTCCTATTCCTAACAATCAAAGAAACTCATCCTTTAACATTCATTAACATTAGAACCATGAATCAAACTTATGCACTTTAAAGCAAAACACATTTGGCTAAGGGTGAAGGTTATGAGCATTGAATGATCTCATTTGAAAAAGGTTTATAATTAGAACAAGGGTTTCTCTCAAAAATGGTTGAACTTATGCATAATGCTAAAGGTAAAGACAATTTATGCATATATGATTAGATTCTCATCTACCCATGTAAACGAACAAATGATCCTAAACCCCTCTAATTTATCAACTTTTATCCTCACTCACCACTTAGAGTCTACCCTTTATCTTCTCAAAATTTAGCAATCCCCAATTCGAAACAAAAACATTTTTGAACTTTTTAGGCTAGTGAAAAGGTTTTGAAAATAACTATGCTCTTTAAATATTTCTTATTGGTAGCTCTCTTATTATTTTTTTCTTTTATCTTTTTTTTTTTATTTGGCACTTAGTCTCCTTTATTTCTTTTTTTATTTCTTTTTTTTTTATTGGGAGAGCTACCTCCTGAAATTTATTAGAGCATATACTTAGTTTTTAAACACAACCTTTCACTTAAAACCCATTTCTTTCTTTAAAACGCCAAACTCTTTGAAACCAAGAACAAATAGAAATGAAAACAACCCCAATGATCCCCCAAACATATCATAAGCCTATACCTAGCTTCAAAATGCGAAGCTAGCAATCATATGAGAACCAAATTATGTCGCCTAAACCTAACACTTTATGCCAAGTTCAAACCGAAAGGAAGGCCTCACAATGATGTCACACAAGAACATTTGGCTTCAAAGAAGGGTAAGGTTCATGGTGGGAGTTCTACTTAGGCTCACAAAGAGTGGTAAAAAGCAAGAAGAGAGCCTAAATATTTTAAAACCATGTGTTCATTTTCAAATGCATAAGGATGATAATTAGAATTTCAAATTAAGGTTCTCACTTATTAGGATAAGTTTCAAATCATGAGAGTTCAATTCAAGCCACGAAAATCCTAACAAGTGATCCAAGCATGGTAAGAACTTACTTTCAAAGCATAGACAAAGCATTAGAGAACTACTAACTAGGGCACTGAAACAATTCATAAGTAAAAACACCTTTTTAAGAAACTCTAACCCCTTATGCAAGATACAAACAACCTAGATGCTATGAGAAACTCTAGACTCAATCCTAACATGTTTTGACAAGATGAATGCAACTACAAGAATCTTTGAAAAAAATTTAAAAATTTTACCAATTTTTCATGAACTAAAGACTCAAGGATGCTAAAGGAAAAGAAGATCACAGAACACATGTCAAATCACACATGTACTCCCCCAAACTTACTTGACACCGTCCCGGTGGCAAACTCATTCGAAGGAGTAACAAAACACAAAGCAAAAAGAAGCAAATATGAGCGGTTATGTACAATGGAAGAAGGTTGTTACCTCTGGTCTAGTCTCAGCTGGAACTTGAGGATGTTCCAGAGGAGCTAGAGATTGTTGCTTTGCCCTTGTCGGCTGGTTCTTGGAGAGAGTGGCGCGCCGGCTGAATGGTGCTGCTTTGTGCCTCGCGGATGACAACTCCACCGGTTGAGAGCCTTCTCTTCTCGGGTTGTTAAGCCTCCTCACTTGCATCCTTCTTAGGCGAGCCTCCTTGAAGTGCCTTGACTTTCTTTCCAAGTTTCTTGAGCATTTTGCCTTGCCACTTATTGATCTTCCTTTGCATGTCCACAACAGATGCTAGGAACTTTTCGGTTTTTGTCCTCGGCTCAAAGTCTAACTTGGGAAGTGTGTAGGCCTCGGGCATCTCATCTTCCGTGGCTGGAGACTCGGACCTTTGACGAGGAGCAATCGTTGAAGCAGGTGGTCCTCCTAGAGGAGCAAAGCACTCTTCCTCCGTGGGCAAGAACTCGATGGTCCGAACACCAAGCAGCTCAATTTCATCTTTGTTTGGCAGGATGCACACTCTCTTCTTGTCTTCATCGTCTATGAAGAGGTAGGCGTAGAGCCCTTCTGCTGGCGTGCATCCCAAGCTGTCGGTATTCCTCATGTATGCCTCATCCATGAAAGCTCTGGCTGGTACATGAGCGAAGTCGTGAATAGGCACACCAGCTTGCAAGAATAGAGGAGTGAGGAAGCCGCCAATGTAAGAAGAAGATGCCTTGCACCGCAAGGCATAAGCCTTGTATTTCACCAAAGAAGCAGCAAGCACACATCCGTAGTTCACCTCATCGCCGAGTTCATCCTCTATAGGCTCATCATTTGCATCCGGATCACACACCAAGTGCTTCACGCCTTGGAACAGGAAGCAAAGCTCGGTCTTTGTGACCATTGGAGCAACAGATCTTCCACTAAACGTGTTGGCAATCAGCTTCAGAGTGTACCTCAGCACCGGGCTTCTCACTCTCTTGATCTTGGCGGTGTTGGCTTTGTAGTCCTCATTGCTAATCAGGTCCCAAAAGTCGTTGGCTTTCTTGAAAGCGGGGAACTCGACCTTGTTGGTATCCGCGTTAAGACCATAAGCTTGGCATAGCTCAGGGCTGGAGAGGGTGTAGGCTTGACGGCCAACCTTGAAGTAGAGGCGACCTTGTGAAGGGACGGGTGTGCTAGGATTCTCGTAACGGAACTCTAACGTGGCGAGGAAGTCTATTGTCACTTCTGGAATGGTTGGGCAATCCATCCGTGACAGACATCTTAGGCAAATGTTCTTGAGGAGTTGGTCGAAATCCCCAAGAATACCTAGCCTGGACAGCAGCTCTCGATCAGCAAACTTGGTAGGCTCAAACCGAAGCCTTTCCAGCCGTTTCTTGTCCCTCTTCTCATCCTTAGTCCATCTGACCCTCTCTTGAACTGCCACCTCTTGTCCTTCTCCCTCTTGTGCTGTCTCTTCTCTTGTTCTTTTGGGGGCCATTGTACCTGAAACAAGTTTCTCAAGAAGCTTGATAAGCAAAACTGCAGTTTGATGAGAATGAGAGAGGAGAAGGAGAAAACTTATAAATACTACCCTAGAATTTTTGGGGAATTAATAAAAATCATAGCTAAATAAAGGAGAATCAGATCTTTAGATACTAGAAAATCTAGAATTATTTCTTTTACTTAGCTAATTTTTAAAAATCAAAACCGACCCAATATTCTAGAACAATATCTTGCAAATTTAAAGAAAATTTTCCTAAAGATAAATCATTAAATTTTGAAAATACCTTTGCAAGAAATGTAAAAGATCTTTGCTAGCTTCTGAAAACCAAAACTCTCACTCTCTTTGTTTAAAATTTTTGAGAAAAACAGGAATGAGAGGGTGAGAAGTTGTTGAAATATTTAAAGACTAGCAAAGAGCAAAACTATGGGTAGTAAAGGTGGTTTTCTGACAAAGTCTTGGTCAAGACACATCTTTTATGGTCAAAGAACATTGCCTTGACCAAGTTTTGAATTTAAAAATTGGACGGAAAAGAATAAAGGAGGGAAGGAAAATGTTACCTCGGCACGAGATCGAGTCCATTCGGTCGATCTAGGACTCGATCTGATGCCCATAATGACTTGGATCGAGAGGGTTACTCGATTTGAGACTCGATTCATGATGAATCGAGTCTTGGATCGATTGGCTCCCTCGATCATTGAGATGTTGGCTCCACGGCTAAGTCCTCATGATCGAGCTATGTCCTCGATTTAGGGGTCGATTTGGCACAGATCGAGTGATGGATCGAGTCGAGTGGTCGATCTGTTTTCAACAGATTTTCCCGAGAGAAATTAGATCGGTCGATCCGTTTTGGATCGATCGATCCTTTTTCGTCAAGGTCGATCTTATCACTCGTTCTCGTCTAGGTAGACTGACTCCTCTCGATTCACTGACTCGATCTAGCAAAGATCGAGTCAGGATCAGTCGATCTACCATTCGATCTCTAGCCTCATCTTAACCCCTATCGCCTCTTTTGGACTCCAAGATCAAGGTTTAGACTCCTCATACCTGTTCCTACACACTTGCAGAATAAATACATAAAACTGAAAGAGAAATAAAGCAGTAATATTTACAAGATAAACATGGGAATGCCTCCCAAGTGCGCTTTCTTTAACGACTTTAGCTAGACTTTACTTGGTTTAGGCGGATGGTGGGCTCCTCTTTTGGACTCCAAGATCAAGGTTTAGACTCTTTATACCTGTTCCTACACACTTGCAGAATAAATAAATAAAACTGAAAGAGAAATAAAGCAGTAATATTTACAAGATAAACATGGGAATGCCTCCCAAGTGCGCTTTTTTTAACGTCTTTAGCTAGACTTTACTTGGTTTAGGCAGATGGTGGGTCTTGGAGAAGCACCGAGGTACTCTCCTTGTCATAGCTGTCTGCCAAGTATGGCTTGACTCTGTGTCCGTTGACGGTGAATACACTGCCACTTTTTCCCATCAGAGTAAAAGCTCCATAAGGCAACACTTCTTGGATCACGAACGGTCCGCTCCACCTTGACTTCAGCTCTCTCGGGAAGAGTTTGAGCCTTGAGTTGTACAGCAACACTAACCCTCCTTCCTTAAGCTCCTTGGCAACCAACTTCTTGTCATGATTCTCCTTAGTCCGCTCTTTGTATATCCAGTTCGTGTAGCTGAATAAGGCGCCTCTCCTGAGCAGTCTTGAGGTCAAAGTTCAGCCTCTTCACAGCCCACAACGCACGGTGTTCCAGCTCAACCGGGAGATGACAGCCCTTGCCATAGAGTAGAGTGAAAGGGGTTGTACCAATCGGCGTTTTGAAGACGGTCTGGTAGGCCCAAAGAGCGTCGTCCAGCTTCACTGCCCAGTCTTTCCTTGTTGCTCCGACAGTCTTCTCTAGTATAGCCTTGATTTTCCGGTTGGAGACTTCTACTTGACCGCTTGTTTGAGGATGATCGGTATAGCCACCTTATGCTTAACTCCATACTTTCTCAAGAGGTTCTCAAAGACCTTATTTATGAAGTGGCTTCCACCATCGCTTATAACCACCTTAGGTACCCCAAACCTCGGGAAGATGATACTCTTGAACAGCTTGATTACCACCTTAGAGTCATTTGGAGGGGAAGCAACCGCCTCAACCCATTTAGAGACATAATCCACTGCTACTAAGATGTATTTGTTGCCATATGAAGAAGGAAATGGCCCCATGAAGTCTATGCCCCACGCGTCGAACACGTCAACCTCGAAGATGGGAACTTGAGGCATTTCGTTCCTCTTAGTAATATTCCCTGCTCGTTGACATGCCTCAAATATCTTCACAAACTCGTGTGCATCTTTAAAAATGGACGGCCACCAGAAACTGGCTTGCAACACTTTCATGGCAGTATTGAATGAGGCGAAGTGTCCTCCGTAGGAAGAGCCATGGCAATGATAGAGGATGTCCCTAGCTTCTTCCTTTGTAGCACATCTCCGGTACAAACTGTCTACTCATCTCTTGTATAAGTAGGGTTCGTCCCAAAAGTAATCACTAGCATCTCATAAACCGCTTCTTGTGATAGCTGTTGAGATGTGTTGGCTCCTCACCACACGCTAGATAGTTCACTACATCAGCATACCATGGTAGATCCTCTTCTTTGAAACTCAACACCTCTTCAAACCTCCCTTCTAGCTTTCCACAAACAGCAGTGTTAATCGCCATGAGCTGCTCTTCTGGAAGAGAGTCATCTAAGGGGAGAGACTCGTTGATCCTTAGCTGTGAGAGGTGGTCAGCGACTCCATTTTCTATTCCTTCTTGTCTTTAATCTCCATGTCAAACTCCTGGCTCAAGAGAATCCATCTTAAGAGCCGAGGCTTAGTGTCTTTCTTCGAATAGATGTATCGCAAGGCAGCGTGATCTGTGTATACAATAGCCTTGGAACCAACGAGATATGATCTGAACTTCTCAAAGGCGAACACTACTGCAAGCAACTCCATCTCCGTAGTGGTGTACCTTGTTTGCGTGTCATCCAAGGTTCTTGAAGCATAGTAGATCACGTGTAGCTTCTTCTCTTTCTTCTGACCATGAATGGCTCCTACGGCGTAGTCACTAGCATCACACATGATCTCAAAGGGAAGAGACCAGTCTGGTGCTGATGTAAGGGCTTCCTTGATGGTCACGAAAGCTCTCAAACACTCCTCATCAAACACAAACTCAGCTTCCTTGCACAACAACCGTGTAAGAGGGCGTGCAATCTTGGAGAAATCTTTGATGAAGCGCCTATAGAACCCTGCGTGTCCCAAGAAGCGTCTGACTCCCTTGACGTTAACCGGCGGCTCAAGACCCATCATGACTTCCACTTTAGCCTGATCAACCTCAATGCCCTTCTCTGATATCTTATGACCAAGCACGATCCCTTCCTTAACCATAAAGTGGCATTTCTCCCAGTTCAGCACCAAGTTTGTCTCTTCACAACGCTTTAGTACCCTTCAAAGATTCAACAAACACGCAGAAAAGGAAGCACCATAGACAGAGAAGTCATCCATGAACACCTCTACCATCTCCTCTATTAGATCGGAGAAGATCGACATCATACACCGCTGAAACGTAGCCGGTGCATTACACAATCCAAACGGCATCCTTCGATATGCGAAGGTACCATAGGGACATGTGAAGGTCGTCTTCTCCTGATCATTTGGGTGAATTGGTATCTGAAAGAAACCTCTATACCCATCGAGGAAACAGTAGTAAGGGTGATTAGCAAGTCTCTCAAGCATTTGATCAATAAAAGGCAAAGGGAAATGGTATTTTCTAGTCGCAAGGTTAAGTTTCCTATAATCAATACACATCCTATGACCAGTGATGGTTCTAGTAGGAATAAGCTCATCCTTTTCATTCCTTATGACCGTGATCCCTCCCTTCTTAGGCACCACGTGTACATGAGAAACCCACGTGCTGTCACTTATGGGATAGATCACGTCAGCCTCTAAAAGCTTAAGGATCTCTTTCTTAACAACCTCTTTCAAATTAGGATTCAAACGCCTTTGATGTTCTATAGAAGAGGCGTTCTCATTATCCAAGTGAATCCTATGAGTGCAAAGCATTGGTGAAAGGCCCTTGATGCCACTTAAAGACTACCCAATGGCCTTCCTATACTTTCTCAGCTCAGTCAGGAGCGAGTGCAACTCATCATCACTTAGGTTTTCATTCACAATCACGGGATAGGTGTTATTAGGCCCTAAGAAAGCATACCTTAGCCCTTTTGGGAGCTCCTTAAGGTCCACCTTTGGGGCTAACAGCTCACTCCAGTCATCCTCGTGGCTGTTGTTGTTGTTGCTTTCCTCCTTGGAACCCTCCTTAGACCCCGAGGCATGGCCCTTAAGACTGGTTTCCTCCATCGCTATACCTTCTGAAATCGAGTCCTCCTGTCGATTCTCCTCTCGATGTCGTCTAGATCGAGCCATTTCGCTCGATTAACTTACTCGATTTGATGTGGATCGAGTAAGGGATCGAGACGCTGAGTTGATCTCCTGGTTGGACCCCAAAATGATCGGGAGGTCTCTCTCGATCGTCGACTCGATTGTTTTTCCTGATCGAGCATTCCTCTCGATCTGTCTATCGATTGTTGCACCGGATCGAGTTGTGTTCTCGATTGCTTTGTCGATCTGACTCCTGGATCGAGTGATAGCGTCGATCTCGGGGTCGATCTCTAGGCAGCAACCTTCATCATTCATAACAATCCTCCTAGAATCCAGCAGGTTGACGTACTCCTGGGTCCTCTGATCCACATAGCCAAACTCCCCTGGCTCCTTAGTCAGTGCTAGCTTCAGATGGTCTTCTAGAGCCAGCTCTTCCAGCAACTCATCCGCTAAGGCATCCATCGTTTCAATGTAGAAAGCTTGCCCTTCAGTGGTCGGCTTCTTCAGAACCTCATTGATATCGAAGTCCAGCCTTATCTCCTTCCCCAAGTGCAAGGCAATCTTCCCATTCTTGACATCTATGATAGCCCCCGGCGGTAGCAAGGAATGGTCTCCCTAAGATGAGTGGATCTTTAGGCTCTTCATCCATCTCCAACACGACGAAGTCCGTAGGCACGTTCACACCACTGATTCGCACCGGTAAATCTTCAAGCAGCCCCACTGGTAGCCTCACACTCCTATCAGCCAGTACCAACGAGATCCGACAGTCTTTGAAATGAGTAAAGCCAAGCTTCTTAGCCACGGAGTGAGGCATCAGGTTTATGCTAGCTCCGAGATCACATAAGCAACTCTTGAACTCTAGAGGACCTAAAGCGCAGGGTATAGTGAAGCTTCCAGGGTCTCCCAACTTCTTAGGGACTATCTCCTTATGTATCACAGCACTACACTCTTCACTTAGAACAAGTACCTCCTTGCTTTCCTTATTCTTCTTCACTAGAGTGTCTTTGAAGAATTTGGCGCATTTAGGCATCATTGCAAGGCAGTCAACGAGAGGTAGCTTGATCTCCACGTCCTTAAGATGCTTCTCAAAGAGGATTCTATGCTTCTCTATGAGTTGCTTCTTGAAACGGCCAGGAAAAGGCAGCTTAGGTACATACGGTGGAGGCACATAAGCATTCTTCTCCTTAGTAGTTTGCTCAGCTTTCTTCTCAACAACTGCTTTGTCTCCTCTTCTTGTCCCTTGGATCCAAACGTTGTCAAAGTTAATCTCATCATCATCAGCTGAAGGTTTACCCTCCCCCTCTTGAATTACAATGTCCTTGTTGTTCTTGGTAGAGACCGGAGTTTCGAGCTCTTTGCCGCTTCTCAACGTTATGGCGTTAGCATACTCCTTAGATTCTGCTCACACTTTCCCGGAAGACTATTCTGACCACTCGTACTCGCTTCCCCTTTCTCTAGCTGCTTTATCAGTTGTTTAAGTTGGTGATCTGAGTGGAGAAGTCAGTGAGAGATGAGTTTAGATGCAACAACAAGTTGATCCGGTTCAAGCAATGTTTCAACAGCTGATACAAGGGCAAGCCTCTACAAACCAGAAGTTCGCCGAGATGAACACTTGTTACTTTGATGTTGCCCTTGGAAGTTGTTCTGCCCTTGACCTTGGAAACTGCCACTCGGTTTGAAAACCTTTGTTGTAAGGGATGAAAGGTTTTGCTTGCTGATAGGGTACACTTGATCTTTAGGGTTGGCTACGTTGGTGCTTCGGTAGGAGAGGTTGTTGTTCTGGTAGCCTTGGTTGTAGCCTTGAGGTTTGTAGTTGTTTCTGTCCCGCCACCCAATTGGCTTCTTCTTGGCTCAACTCTAACTCCTCTTGGTTCTCATCAGCTTCACCAACAAAGTGAACATGCTTCTGATTGGCTAACACCAGCTTATCTATCTTATCATGCAAAGATTTCAGCTCCTTTTTGTGAGACTCTAGCTCTGATCCTCTCGGTGCACGGTCATAGTCCTCAGCGTAGTTGCCATCACTCAATGCCAAGTTTTTCTATCAGATCCATACCCTCTTCTACCTCCTGACCAAGGAAGTTCCCTTTGCTAGCTGTGTCAAGCAACAACCTGATCTTCGGTGAAGCTCCACGGTATATGGTACTGAGTAGTGTCTCCTCGCTGAAACCTTGATGAGGGCATTGGATCGTGTAGTCTTTGAAACGCTCCATTGCCTCGTTGAATGTCCCATTGTTCCGTTGAGTGAAGCCGCTGATTTCGCTTCTCAATCGTGCTGTCCTGGTGCTAGAGAAAAACTTTGAGAGAAAGGCCTTCTTACACTCGGCCCATGAGGTGATGGTGCCTTGTGGGTGGGTCTTCTCCCAATGCCTAGCTTTGTCTCCGAGTGAAAAGGGGAAGAGACGCAGCTTGAAAGCATCTTCGGATATGCCATTGATCTTTATCATCCCCACATACTTGCTCGAAGTTGTCAAGGTGCTCCAAGGGATCTTCCAT
The DNA here is from genome assembly GCA_911865555.2 of Thlaspi arvense. Lineage (NCBI taxonomy): Eukaryota > Viridiplantae > Streptophyta > Magnoliopsida > Brassicales > Brassicaceae > Thlaspi > Thlaspi arvense. The sequence goes on along the minus strand of OU466858.1, from coordinate 24,839,915 downwards.
TGCTAAGCCGTGGAACTTGTTGTTTTGCACCATGGAGATGAAACCTGGCTTGATCTCGAAGTTGTTGTTTTGTACAGGAGGAGGAGTGATCCCAAACCTATTGTGATGAGTGTTGGGAGCATCTCCGGCTCCTATGATCCTTGGGGGTCTAGCCGCGTGTTGGGGGTGTCCATTGCCCCTTCCTACTGCCCCGTGAGCTGGAGGAGGTCCTTCTGGATGATCGTGTTCAGCCATAGCTTCAAAGTCAACCAAACCATGCTGAACAATCTCCTCAAAGGCTCTGGCTTGTTCTCTGACTCTTCTTTGCCATTAGTGACCAAGCTGATTAATATTGTCCAAAGGTGGAAGTAGATTGTTATCTCCCCGTGAACGAAGATTCATATACCTGAAAACACACGTTTGAGAGTAGAATGATTAGTAGCTTGAAAAAGGTAAAGACTTAGTCTTTGCTAAGTCCCAAATCTCTATGTTCTCTAAACAGTCCTAGGATGGCAACGGCGCCATTTGATAGACAATTTATTTCCAAGGGTGAGGATGCAATGAGGTTATCAAACTCAAATGCAAGACATGTTGTAGTACAGCAAGCAAGAGAGAGTCAATCCACACCTAGGATGATAGAGAATGCAAAGAGAATACAAGGACTAATGCAAATCTAAGAGAAACAAGATGAGTTATGAGAAATCCCTAAAAACTAGATGCAGCAACTTAAATGGAATGCAACCTATTTTAAAATTGCTAGGAATTATGAAACTACCACGAGGAACAAACAGAAAAATTTTACCAATTTTTTCATGAACTAAAGACTCAAGGATGCTAAAGGAAAATAAGATCACATAACACATGTCAAATCACACATGTACTCCCCCAAACTTGCTTGACACCGTCCCAGTGGCAAACTCATTCGAAAGAGTAACAAAACACAAAGCAAAAAGAAGCAAATATGAGCGGTTATGTACAATGGAAGAAGGTTTTTACCTCTGGTCTAGTCTCGGCTGGAACTTGAGGATGTTCCAGAGGAGCTAGAGATTGTTGCTTTGCCCTTATCGGCTGGTTCTTGGAGAGAGTGGTGCGCCGGCTGAATGGTGCTGCTTTGTGCCTCGCGGATGATAACTCCACCGGTTGAGAGCCTGCTCTTCTCGGGTTGTTGAACCTCCTCACTTGCATCCTTCTTAGGCGAGCCTCCTTGAAGTGCCTTGACTTTCTTTCCAAGTTTCTAGAGCATTTTTCCTTGCCACTTATTGATCTTCCTTTGCATCTCCACAACAGATGCTAGGAACTTCTCGGTTTTTTTCTTCGGCTCAAAGTCTAACTTGGGAAATGTATAGGCCTCGGGCATCTCATCTTTCGTCGCTGGAGACTCGGACCTTTGACGAGGAACAATCGCTGAAGCAGGTGGTCCTCCTAGAGGAGCAAAGCACTCTTCCTCCGTGGGCAAGAAATCGATGTTCCTAACACCAAGCAGCTCGGTTTCATCTTTGTTTGGCAGGATGCACACTCTCTTCTTGTCTTCGTCGTCTATGAAGAGGTAGGCGTAGAACCCTTCTGCTGGCGTGCGTCCCAAGCTGTCGGTATTCCTCATTTATGCCTCATCCATGAAAGCTCTGGCTGGTACATGAGCGAAGTCGTGAATAGGCACACCAGCTTGCAAGAATAGAGGAGTGAGGAAGCCGCCAATGTAAGAAGAAGATGCCTTGCACCGCAAGGCATAAGCCTTGTATTTCACCAAAGAAGCAACAAGCACACATCCGTAGTTCACCTCATCGCCGAGTTCATCCTCCATAGGCTCGTCATTTGCATCCGGATCACACACCAAGTGCTTCATGCCTTGGAACAGGAATCAAAGCTCGGTCTTTGTGACCGTTGGAGCAACAGATCTTCCACTAAACGTGTTGGCAATCAGCTTCAGAGTGTACCTCAGCACCGGGCTTCTCACTCGCTTGATCTTGGCGGTGTTGGCTTTGTAGTCCTCATTGCTAATCAGGTCCCAAAAGTCGTTGGCTTTCTTGAAGGCGGGGAACTCGACCTTGTTGGTATCCGTGTTGAGACCATAAGCTTGGCATAGCTCAGGGATGGAGAGGGTGTAGGCTTGACGGCCAACCTTGAAGTATAGGCGACCTTGTGAAGGGACGGGTGTGCTAGGATTCTCGTAACGGAACTCCAACGTGGCGAGGAAGTCTATTGTCACTTTTGGAATGGTTGGGCAATCCATCCGTGACAGACATCTTAGGCCAATGTTCTTGAGGAGTTGGTCGAAATCCCCAAGAATACCTAGCCTGGACAGCAGCTCTCGATCAGCAAACTTGGTAGGCTCAAACCGAAGCCTTTCCAGCCGTTTCTTGTCCCTCTTCTCATCCTTAGTCCATCTGACCCTCTCTTGAACTGCCACCTCTTGTCCTTCTCCCTCTTGTGCTGTCTCTTCTCTTTTTCTTTTGGGGGCCATTGTACCTGAAACAAGTTTCTCAAGAAGCTTGATAAGGAAAACGGCAGTTTGATTAGAATGAGAGAGGAGAAGGAGAAAACTTATAAATACTACCCTAGAATTTTAGTGGAATTAATAAAAATCATAGCTAAATAAAGAAGAATCAGATCTTTAGATACTAGAAAATCTAGAATTATTCCTTTTACTTAGCTAATTTTTAAAAATCAAAACCGACCCTATATTCTAGAACAATATCTTGTAAATTTAAAGAAAATTTTCCTAAAGATAAATCATTAAATTTGAAAATACCTTTGCAAGAAATGTAAAAGATCTTTGCTAGCTTCTGAAAACCGAAACTCTAACTCTCTTTGTTTAAAATTTTCGAGAAAAACAGGAATGAGAGGGTGAGAGGTTGTTGAAATATTTAAAGACTAGCAAAGAGCAAAACAATGGGCAGTAAAGGTGGTTTTCTGACAAAGTCTTGTTCAAGGCACATCTTTCATGGTAAAAAATGCTTGCCTTGAACAAGTTTTGAATTTAAAAATTGGAGGGAAAAGAATAAAGGAGGGAAAGAAAATGTTACCTCGGCACGAGATCGAGTCCATTCGGTCGATCTAGGACACGATCTCATGCCCATAATGGCTTAGATCGAGAGGGTTACTCGATTTGAGACTCGATTCATGATGAATCGAGTCTTGGATCGATTGGCTCCCTCGATCATTGAGATGTTGGCTCCACGGCTAAGTCCTCATGATCGAGCTATGTCCTCGATTTAGGGGTCGATTTGGCGCATATCGAGTTATGGATCGAGTCGAGTGGTCGATCTGTTTTCAACAGATTCCCGAGAGAAATTAGATCGGTCAATCCGTTTTGGATCGATTGATCCTTTTTTGTCAAGGTCGATCTTATCACTCGTTCTCGTCTAGATCGACTGACTCCTCTCAATTCACTGACTCGATCTAGCAAAGATCGAGTCAGGATCAGTCGATCTAGCATTCGATCTCTAGCCTAATCGTAGCCCCTATCGCCTCATTTGGACTCCAAGATCAAGGTTCCTACACACTTGCAGAATAAATACATAAATCTGAAAGAGAAATAAAGCAGTAATATTTACAAGATAAACATGGGAATGCCTCCCAAGTGCGCTTTCTTTAACGTCTTTAGCTAGACTTTACTTGGTTTAGGCGGATGGTGGGTCTTGGAGAAGCACCGAGGTACTCTCCTTGTCATAGCTGTCTGCCAAGTAAGGCTTGACTCTGTGTCCGTTGACGGTGAATGCACTGCCACTTTTTCCCATCAGAGTAACAGCTCCATAAGGCAACACTTCTTGGATCACGAACCGTCCACTCCACCTTGACTTCAGCTTTCCCGGGAAGAGTTTGAGCCTTGAGTTGTACAGCAACACTAACCCTCCTTCCTTAAGCTCCTTGGCCGCCAACTTCTTGTCATGAGTCTCCTTAGTCCGCTCTTTGTATATCCGAGAGCTCTCATAAGCGTTCAGTCTTAACTCATCCAGTTTGTGTAGCTGAATAAGGCGCCTCTCCTGAGCAGTCTTGAGGTCAAAGTTCAGCCTCTTCACAGCCCACAATGCACGGTGTTCCAGCTCAACCGGGAGATGACAGCCCTTGCCATAGAGTAGAGTGAAAGGGGTTGTACCAATCGGCGTTTTGAAGGCGGTACGGTAGGCCCAAAGAGCGTCGTCCAGCTTCACTGCCCAGTCTTTCCTTGTTGCTCCGACAGTTTTCTCTAGTATAGCCTTGATTTGCCGGTTGGAGACTTCTACTTGACCGCTTGTTTTAGGATGATACGGTGTAGCCACCTTATGCTTAACTCCATACTTTCTCAAGAGGTTCTCAAAGACCTTATTTATGAAGTGGCTTCCACCATCGCTTATAACTACCTTAGGTACCCCAAACCTCGGGAAGATGATACTCTTGAACAGCTTGATTACCACCTTAGAGTCATTTGTAGGAGAAGCAACCGCCTCAACCCATTTAGAGACATAATCCACTGCTACTAAGATGTATTTGTTGCCATATGAAAAAGGAAATGGCCCCATGAATTCTATGCCCCACGCGTCGAACACGTCAACCTTGAAGATGGGAACTTGAGGCATTTCGTTCCTCTTAGTAATATTCCCTGCTCGTTGACATGCCTCAAATATCTTCACAAACTCGTGTGCATCTTTAAAAATGGACGGCCACCAGAAACTGGCTTGCAACACTTTCATGGCAGTATTGAATGAGGCGAAGTGTCCTCCGTAGGAAGAGCCATGGCAATGATAGAGGATGTCCCTAGCTTCTTCCTTTGTAGCACATCTCCGGTACAAACTGTCTACTCATCTCTTGTATAAGTAGGGTTCGTCCCAAAAGTAATCACTAGCATCTCATAAACCGCTTCTTGTGATAGCTGTTGAGATGTGTTGGCTCCTCACCACACGCTAGATAGTTCACTACATCAGCATACCACGGTAGATCCTCTTCTTTGAAACTCAACACCTCTTCAAACCTCCCTTCTAGCTTTCCACAAACAGCAGTGGTAATCGCCATGAGCTGCTCTTCTGGAAGAGAGTCATCTAAGGGGAGAGACTCGTTGATCCTTAGCTGTGAGAGGTGGTCAGCGACTCCATTTTCTATTCCTTCTTGTCTTTAATCTCCATGTCAAACTCCTGGAGCAAGAGAATCCATCTTAAGAGCCGAGGCTTAGTGTCTTTCTTCGAATAGATGTATCGCAAGGCAGCGTGATCTGTGTATACAATAGCCTTGGAACCAACGAGATATGATCTGAACTTCTCAAAGGCGAACACTACTGCAAGCAACTCCATCTCCGTAGTGGTGTACCTTGTTTGCGTGTCATCCAAGGTTCTTGAAGCATAGTAGATCACGTGTAGCTTCTTGTCTTTCTTCTGACCATGAATGGCTCCTACGACGTAGTCACTAGCATCACACATGATCTCAAAGGGAAGAGACCAGTCTGGTGCTGATGTAAGAGCTTCCTTGATGGTCACGAAAGCTCTCAAACACTCCTCATCAAACACAAACTCAGCTTCCTTGCACAACAACCGTGTAAGAGGGCGTGCAATCTTGGAGAAATCTTTGATGAAGCGTAGCGCCTATAGAACCCTGCGTGTCCCAAGAAGCGTTTGACTCCCTTGACGTTAACCGGCGGCTCAAGACCCATCATGACTTCCACTTTAGCCTGATCAACCTCAATGCCCTTCTCTGATATCTTATGACCAAGCACGATCCCTTCCTTAACCATAAAGTGGCATTTCTCCCAGTTCAGCACCAAGTTTGTCTCTTCACAACGCTTTAGTACCCTCCAAAGATTCAACAAACACGCAGAAAAGGAAGCACCATAGACAGAGAAGTCATCCATGAACACCTCTACCATCTCCTCTATTAGATCGGAGAAGATCGACATCATACACCGCTGAAACGTAGCCGGTGCATTACACAATCCAAACGGCATCCTTCGATATGCGAAGGTACCGTAGGGACAAGTGAAGGTCGTCTTCTCCTGATCATTTGGGTGAATTGGTATCTGAAAGAAACCGCTATACCCATCGAGGAAACAGTAGTAAGGGTGATTAGCAAGTCTCTCAAGCATTTGATCAATAAAAGGCAAAGGGAATATCAAAGCAAAAGGATGAGTTATGTCCGTACACATACTTGGCATACAAGGAAGTAGACAAGAGTGGGATGCAAGGTATGATATCAAGCTAAGTGAAGTGCAAGGCAAGGGATTAGTGGCTTTGTTATCTACACCAACGGTCACAAAGTTTCAAGACCAAAGAAGATAAGGTCACATGTTATACTTAAGGATATGACCGTTGGGGAGCTTCCTTGACCAGTCACTATCACCGTGAGGACCACATCCACACTTGTTTATTCTTTGCGTCGCTTTCATATGTAACCGTTACTCTCCTTGTATGAGTCTATATAAAGACTCTTTCTATCATTGTAACAAGTTAACTTAAGGAAATAATACTCTCCTTAACCAAAACTCTCGTTCTTACTCATGTTCATCACTCTCTTCTCTCATTTCATACTCCCTTACTCATAGTAATCCGCAATAATTCTAACATGGTATCAGAGCGGTTTGTAGATCTTTGGACTACAACCTTTTGATTCTCATTATTCTTCTCTTCATTTCATTGTTCGCTTTTACTCTTTCAAATTCCAGAAACACTTAATCTTTATCCACTGGTCCATAACTCTCAAACACTCCTCTTTTACTCTTAATTCTCACTAAACACTCTCTAAATCGCCTAAAACACCTTCTTTCCACCATACTAGTATTCGCTTACCCTCTCAATCACCTAAAACTCATTTCTAAAACCGTTTACCCAACGGTCCATATCTTTATCCATAGGTCCATAGAATAAATTTCATGGATATGGAGAACAATAAGCCATTGGCTTTACCAGTTACACTCAAAGGAGTGAACTATCTACTGTGGTCAAGAACCACAAGAACCGCCTTGTGTGGAAGAGGTCTTTGGAGACATGTATCAAGCGATGCCCCCATAGCAGCACCACCAGCCGCCGGAGCAGCCATTGTCCCAGCAGAAGAGACCCAATGGTACAAGGAGGATCAGACCGTTCTTGCTCTCCTACAAAGCTCCCTTAGCACTGAAATCTTGGAGGCTTACTCATACTGTGAAACCGCCAAAGAGCTATGGGAGACCCTGAAGCAAGTATTCGGCAACATCTCTAATCTCAGCCGTGTCTTTGAAGTCAAGAAAGCCATCAATGAGCTAAGGCAAGAAGATGCGGAATTTACCAAACACTTTGGAAAATTCAGAGCACTATGGGCTGAGCTGGAAATGCTAAGGCCAAGCACTGTGAACCCACAGATTTTGAATGAAAGAAGGGAGCAAGACAAGGTCTTTGGGCTACTTTTGACTCTCAACTCCACCTACAACGATCTCATCAAACACCTTCTCAGAGCAGAAAGGCTACCAACGCTTGAAGAAGTATGTTCCCAAATCCAAAAGGAACAAGGATCACTCGGCCTATTTGGAGGAAAAGGAGAACTGATATCAGCCAACAAAGGAGCCTACAAGTTTGATGAGAAGAGAAACTCATTCTGCGATCATTGCAAGAGAAAGGGGCATACAAAAGAAGTTTGCTGGAGCCTTCATCCTCACCTAAAACCGAAATGGAAGGAGGGAAAGGCTAGGATTGCTTCAGAAGAGGTGGCTCACAAAGGCGAAAGCTCTAAGACCACCCCTGGAGAAGGAGCAGCAAACTCATCCCAGTTCGTGACAAAATCAGACCTGGATGCCCTGATCAAAGCGTTTAAGGAGTCTGGTAACACCCTTGGTACCTCTCTTCATGTGATTAAAAATATGGGCAATTCTTATAGTTCTTCACATGCACTTAAGAATAAACCATTAATAGTTGATTCAGGGGCTTCTCATCACATGATTAGTGATTTAAGTCTAATTAGCAACATAAAACCAACAATAGGAAATGTTGAGATTGCTAATGGTGAAAAGGTTCCAATTAAGGGAATAGGAGAACTTAAGCTATTTGAGAGATCTTCTGAAGCATTCTACATGCCTACTTTTACATCCAACTTATTATCAGTAAAGAAAGCTACAACTGATTTACACTGTATTGCTATATTTGGACCTAATGAAGTGTGTTTTCAGGATATTAAGACCAGCAAAACGCTTGGGAAAGGGACTACCAAAGATGATCTCTATGTTCTTGAAGACACTAAGCTTTTAGATCCTACTTTTGCTTCTTCTAATAGTGTTGTAGCTTGTGATAATAATGCGATTTGGCATGCTAGATTAGGACATCCTCATGCTCGTGCCTTGAGTCTTTTATTACCTGAAGTAGTGTTTAAGAATGATGATTGTGAGGCTTGTATCTTAGGAAAGCATTGTAGAACTGTTTTTCCTAAGTCTTCTACCATTTATGAAAAATGTTTTGATTTAGTTCATTCTGATGTTTGGACATCCCCTTGTGAATCTAGAGATCAAAACAAGTACTTTGTTACTTTCATAGATGAAAAGTCTAAGTATACTTGGTTAACTCTCCTCCCATCAAAAGATAGAGTCTTTGAGGCATTTAGGAACTTTCAAACTCACATAACTAACCATTTTAATGCCAAGATTAAGATTTTCAGATCAGATAATGGGGGAGAATACACAAGCAACTTATTCAAAGAATATCTTACCTCACAAGGCATCATTCACCAAACAAGCTGTCCTTATACGCCCCAACAAAATGGTGTCGCAGAAAGGAAGAACAGACATTTAATGGAGGTGGCCAGGTCCATGATGTTTCAAAACAATGTACCAAAGCGGTTTTGGGGGGATGCTGTACTTACAGCCTGCTACCTTATCAACCGAATACCAACCAAAGTCCTCAATGACTCATCACCATATGAGGTACTCAACTCAACTAAACCCTCTCTTAATCACTTACGAGTGTTTGGGTGTGTTTGTTTTGCCTTAATCCCAGGAGACCTGCGAACAAAGCTGGATGCCAAGAGCACAAGGTGCATGTTTATTGGATACTCTACTACACAAAAGGGGTACAAGTGCTATAATCCCACTACACGCCGAGTTATAATCTCTAGAGATGTGAAGTTTTTGGAATCAGAAAGCTTCTATGCCAAACAGCCATGGGAAGACTTGCAAGACATTTCCAGGTCTACATCAGATAGAGCCACTAACCTCCGGCTGCTTCTAGATCATCTCGGTGTCACTACCAGTACTAGAGTTCCTACGGTTGATCATGAGGGGGAGAATGGTGATAACAATGATGATCCACCAGCTGAGCACACAGCCTCGGATTCCCACGACAATGCACATGATCAACCTTCAGAGCAAGATCAAGCACCCACACGGTCAGCACCAGCTCAAGCACCTGCTCCTCTAAGGAGAAGTCCACGCTTGCAAAGTCTACAACAAGCGGAACAAGCAGAACAAGTTCAAGCAGTTCCAGCTCCTGCTCCTACTACCTTAAGGCGCAGTACAAGAGAAAAGCAGGATCCCTCTAATTGGGTGAACACAAGAGTGTATTACAACGGCAATGCCGTGGCGCATCCAACTCAGGCATCATGCTCCTTTGTACAACTTCCGGAGACACACCGAGTGTTCTTAGCAGCAATAGAGCAGGGTCATATTCCTAAGACCTATGAAGAAGCAGCAGAACATGAGGAGTGGCGTGAAGCAATCAGGGAAGAAAAAGGAGCTATGGAAAGAAACCATACTTGGGACGAAGCTGATTTACCTAAAGGGAAGAAGACGGTTAGCTCAAGATGGGTCTTTACTATCAAGTACAAGAGCAATGGTGAAATAGAGAGGTACAAAGCTCGGTTGGTGGCTAGAGGTTTTACTCAGACATATGGAGAAGACTATGGAGACACCTTTGCACCGGTGGCCAAGCTCCACACAGTTAGAGTTGTCATCTCACTTGCCGTGAATCTGGAATGGGATCTTTGGCAAATGGATGTGAAGAATGCATTTCTACAAGGAGAGCTTGAGGAGGAAGTCTACATGACACCACCACCTGGTATAGACAAAGAGGTTGCCCATGGCAAAGTACTAAGGCTGAGAAAGGCGATTTATGGTCTCAAGCAATCGCCAAGAGCATGGTACCACAGGCTGAGTAGAGTTCTATTTGATAGGGGATTCAGCAGATCAGAAGCGGATCACACCTTATTCACTCTCACCAGCCAAGAAGGTATAGTAGTCATTCTCATTTATGTAGATGATATTATCATCTCTGGGAATGACAAGGTAAACATTCTCGCTACTAAAGAGTATTTAAAGAATGTTTTTGACATTAAAGATCTAGGTGAACTAAAATACTTCTTAGGTATTGAAGTTTGTAGATCTAAAGAAGGTTTGTTTCTCTCACAAAGAAAATATATGATGGATATGTTGAGTGAAGCAGGAAACCTTGGAGATAAAGTAGCTAAAACTCCTCTTGAAGATAGCTACAAGGTGGACCAAAAGGAGGAGCTAGAAGATGAACCCTTTGAAGACATCACACAATACCGCAGGATGGTTGGTAAGCTAATTTATCTTACCATAACTAGACCTGACTTGTGTTTTGCTGTGAATCAGGTTAGTCAACACATGAAAGCCCCAAAGTCATATCACTGGAGCATGGTCAAGCGCATTCTCAGCTATGTTCAAGGAACAATCGGTCATGGCATTTGGATGGGTTGCAATGGAAGCTCAGAGATTGTGGGGTATTGCGATGCAGACTGGGCAGGGGACCGTGTAGATAGAAGATCAACTACTGGCTATTGCACTTTCGTTGGTGGGAACCTAGTTACTTGGAAGAGCAAGAAGCAAAATGTAGTGGCATGTTCTAGTGCTGAAGCTGAGTACCGGGCCATGAGGAGGTTAACAACCGAGCTAATGTGGTTAAGGAACCTTCTTAAAGACCTCGGACGTGAGACAAGCACACCAATCACCATGCATTGTGACAACCAAGCGGCTATACACATTGCATCAAACTCGGTCTTCCATGAAAGAACCAAGCATATTGAGGTTGATTGTCACAAGGTCAGGGAGCAAGTCCAGCTTGGAGTCATCCTGCCATGCTACACAAAGAGTTCATATCAGCTAGCCGATATCTTCACCAAGGCAACAAGTCAGAAGATCAACGAGTTCATCTACTCTAAGATGGGGCTCGTTGACATCTCAGCTTGAGCTCACCTAGCCGTGGAGATCACACTCTTTTTCCCTCAATGTAGTTTTGTCCCATGAGGTTTTCTACATTGAGGTTTTTAATGAGGTGATCCTTCATGGCTCCAAGCTCTAACCATTCACCATGGTTAAAGCTTGAGGGGGAGTATCAAAGCAAAAGGATGAGTTATGTCCGTACACATACTTGGCATACAAGGAAGTAGACAAGAGTGGGATGCAAGGTATGATATCAAGCTAAGTGAAGTGCAAGGCAAGGGATTAGTGGCTTTGTTATCTACACCAACGGTCACAAAGTTTCAAGACCAAAGAAGATAAGGTCACATGTTATACTTAAGGATATGACCGTTGGGGAGCTTCCTTGACCAGTCACTATCACCGTGAGGACCACATCCACACTTGTTTATTCTTTGCGTCCCTTTCATATGTAACCGTTACTCTCCTTGTATGAGTCTATATAAAGACTCTTTCTATCATTGTAACAAGTTAACTTAAGGAAATAATACTCTCCTTAACCAAAACTCTCGTTCTTACTCATGTTCATCACTCTCTTCTCTCATTTCATACTCCCTTACTCATAATAATCCGCAATAATTCTAACAGGGAAATGGTATTTTCTAGTCGCAAGGTTAAGTTTCCTATAATCAATACACATCCTATGACCAGTGATGGTTCTAGTAGGAATAAGCTCATCCTTTTCATTCCTTATGACTGTGATCCCTCCCTTCTTAGGCACCACGTGTACATGAGAAACCCACGTGCTGTCACTTATGGGATAGATCACGTCAGCCTCTAAAAGCTTAAGGATCTCTTTCTTAACAACCTCTTTCAAATTAGGATTCAAACGCCTTTGATGTTCTATAGAAGAGGCGTTCTCATTATCCAAGTGAATCCTATGAGTGCAAAGCATTGGTGAAAGGCCCTTGATGCCACTTAAAGAGTACCCAATGGCCTTCCTATACTTTCTCAGCTCAGTCAGGAGCGAGTGCAACTCATCATCACTTAGGTTTTCATTCACAATCACGGGATAGGTGTTATTAGGCCCTAAGAAAGCATACCTTAGCCCTTTTGGGAGCTCCTTAAGGTCCACCTTTGGGGCTAACAGCTCACTCCAGTCATCCTCGTGGCTGTTGTTGTTGCTTTCCTCCTTGGAACCCTCCTTAGACCCCGAGGCATGGCCCTTAAGACTGGTTTCCTCCATCGCTATACCTTCTGAAATCGAGTCCTCCTGTCGATTCTCCTCTCGATGTCGTCTAGATCGAGCCATTTCGCTCGATTAACTTACTCGATTTGATGTGGATCGAGTAAGGGATCGAGACGCTGAGTTGATCTCCTGGTTGGACCCCAAAATGATCGGGAGGTCTCTCTCGATCGTCGACTCGATTGTTTTTCCTGATCGAGCATTCCTCTCGATCTGTCTATCGATTGTTGCACCGGATCGAGTTGTGTTCTCGATTGCTTTGTCGATCTGACTCCTGGATCGAGTGATAGCGTCGATCTCGGGGTCGATCTCTAGGCAGCAACCTTCATCATTCATAACAATCCTCCTAGAATCCAGCAGGTTGACGTACTCCTGGGTCCTCTGATCCACATAGCCAAACTCCCCTGGCTCCTTAGTCAGTGCTAGCTTCAGATGGTCTTCTAGAGCCAGCTCTTCCAGCAACTCATCCGCTAAGGCATCCATCGTTTCAATGTAGAAAGCTTGCCCTTCAGTGGTCGGCTTCTTCAGAACCTCATTGATATCGAAGTCCAGCCTTATCTCCTTCCCCAAGTGCAAGGCAATCTTCCCATTCTTGACATCTATGATAGCCCCGGCGGTAGCAAGGAATGGTCTCCCTAAGATGAGTGGATCTTTAGGCTCTTCATCCATCTCCAACACGACGAAGTCCGTAGGCACGTTCACACCACTGATTCGCACCGGTAAATCTTCAAGCAGCCCCACTGGTAGCCTCACACTCCTATCAGCCAGTACCAACGAGATCCGACAGTCTTTGAAATGAGTAAAGCCAAGCTTCTTAGCCACGGAGTGAGGCATCAGGTTTATGCTAGCTCCGAGATCACATAAGCAACTCTTGAACTCTAGAGGACCTAAAGCGCAGGGTATAGTGAAGCTTCCAGGGTCTCCCAACTTCTTAGGGACTATCTCCTTATGTATCACAGCACTACACTCTTCACTTAGAACAAGTACCTCCTTGCTTTCCTTATTCTTCTTCACTAGAGTGTCTTTGAAGAATTTGGCGCATTTAGGCATCATTGCAAGGCAGTCAACGAGAGGTAGCTTGATCTCCACGTCCTTAAGATGCTTCTCAAAGAGGATTCTATGCTTCTCTATGAGTTGCTTCTTGAAACGGCCAGGAAAAGGCAGCTTAGGTACATACGGTGGAGGCACATAAGCATTCTTCTCCTTAGTAGTTTGCTCAGCTTTCTTCTCAACAACTGCTTTGTCTCCTCTTCTTGTCCCTTGGATCCAAACGTTGTCAAAGTTAATCTCATCATCATCAGCTGAAGGTTTACCCTCCCCCTCTTGAATTACAATGTCCTTGTTGTTCTTGGTAGAGACCGGAGTTTCGAGCTCTTTGCCGCTTCTCAACGTTATGGCGTTAGCATACTCCTTAGATTCTGCTCACACTTTCCCGGAAGACTATTCTGACCACTCGTACTCGCTTCCCCTTTCTCTAGCTGCTTTATCAGTTGTTTAAGTTGGTGATCTGAGTGGAGAAGTCAGTGAGAGATGAGTTTAGATGCAACAACAAGTTGATCCGGTTCAAGCAATGTTTCAACAGCTGATACAAGGGCAAGCCTCTACAAACCAGAAGTTCGCCGAGATGAACACTTGTTACTTTGATGTTGCCCTTGGAAGTTGTTCTGCCCTTGACCTTGGAAACTGCCACTCGGTTGAAAACCTTTGTTGTAAGGGATGAAAGGTTTTGCTTGCTGATAGGGTACACTTGATCTTTAGGGTTGGCTACGTTGGTGCTTCGGTAGGAGAGGTTGTTGTTCTGGTAGCCTTGGTTGTAGCCTTGAGGTTTGTAGTTGTTCTGTCCCGCCACCCAATTGGCTTCTTCTTGGCTCAACTCTAACTCCTCTTGGTTCTCATCAGCTTCACCAACAAAGTGAACATGCTTCTGATTGGCTAACACCAGCTTATCTATCTTATCATGCAAAGATTTCAGCTCCTTTTTGTGAGACTCTAGCTCTGATCCTCTCGGTGCACGGTCATAGTCCTCAGCGTAGTTGCCATCACTCAATGCCAAGTTTTCTATCAGCTCCATACCCTCTTCTACCTCCTGACCAAGGAAGTTCCCTTTGCTAGCTGTGTCAAGCAACAACCTGATCTTCGGTGAAGCTCCACGGTATATGGTACTGAGTAGTGTCTCCTCGCTGAAACCTTGATGAGGGCATTGGATCGTGTAGTCTTTGAAACGCTCCATTGCCTCGTTGAATGTCCCATTGTTCCGTTGAGTGAAGCCGCTGATTTCGCTTCTCAATCGTGCTGTCCTGGTGCTAGAGAAAAACTTTGAGAGAAAGGCCTTCTTACACTCGGCCCATGAGGTGATGGTGCCTTGTGGGTGGGTCTTCTCCCAATGCCTAGCTTTGTCTCCGAGTGAAAAGGGGAAGAGACGCAGCTTGAAAGCATCTTCGGATATGCCATTGATCTTTATCATCCCACATACTTGCTCGAAGTTGTCAAGGTGCTCCAAGGGATCTTCCATTGCTAAGCCGTGGAACTTGTTGTTTTGCACCATGGAGATGAAACCTGGCTTGATCTCGAAGTTGTTGTTTTGTACAGGAGGAGGAGTGATCCCAAACCTATTGTGATGAGTGTTGGGAGCATCTCCGGCTCCTATGATCCTTGGGGGTCTAGCCGCGTGTTGGGGGTGTCCATTGCCCCTTCCTACTGCCCCGTGAGCTGGAGGAGGTCCTTCTGGATGATCGTGTTCAGCCATAGCTTCAAAGTCAACCAAACCATGCTGAACAATCTCCTCAAAGGCTCTGGCTTGTTCTCTGACTCTTCTTTGCCATTAGTGACCAAGCTGATTAATATTGTCCAAAGGTGGAAGTAGATTGTTATCTCCCCGTGAACGAAGATTCATATACCTGAAAACACACGTTTGAGAGTAGAATGATTAGTAGCTTGAAAAAGGTAAAGACTTAGTCTTTGCTAAGTCCCAAATCTCTATGTTCTCTAAACAGTCCTAGGATGGCAACGGCGCCATTTGATAGACAATTTATTTCCAAGGGTGAGGATGCAATGAGGTTATCAAACTCAAATGCAAGACATGTTGTAGTACAGCAAGCAAGAGAGAGTCAATCCACACCTAGGATGATAGAGAATGCAAAGAGAATACAAGGACTAATGCAAATCTAAGAGAAACAAGATGAGTTATGAGAA
Source organism: Thlaspi arvense (assembly GCA_911865555.2). Lineage (NCBI taxonomy): Eukaryota > Viridiplantae > Streptophyta > Magnoliopsida > Brassicales > Brassicaceae > Thlaspi > Thlaspi arvense. The sequence goes on along the minus strand of OU466858.1, from coordinate 24,824,424 downwards.
AATCCCTAAAAACTAGATGCAGCAACTTAAATGGAATGCAACCTATTTTAAAATTGCTAGGAATTATGAAACTACCACGAGGAACAAACAGAAAAATTTTACCAATTTTTTCATGAACTAAAGACTCAAGGATGCTAAAGGAAAATAAGATCACATAACACATGTCAAATCACACATGTACTCCCCCAAACTTGCTTGACACCGTCCCAGTGGCAAACTCATTCGAAAGAGTAACAAAACACAAAGCAAAAAGAAGCAAATATGAGCGGTTATGTACAATGGAAGAAGGTTTTTACCTCTGGTCTAGTCTCGGCTGGAACTTGAGGATGTTCCAGAGGAGCTAGAGATTGTTGCTTTGCCCTTATCGGCTGGTTCTTGGAGAGAGTGGTGCGCCGGCTGAATGGTGCTGCTTTGTGCCTCGCGGATGATAACTCCACCGGTTGAGAGCCTGCTCTTCTCGGGTTGTTGAACCTCCTCACTTGCATCCTTCTTAGGCGAGCCTCCTTGAAGTGCCTTGACTTTCTTTCCAAGTTTCTAGAGCATTTTTCCTTGCCACTTATTGATCTTCCTTTGCATCTCCACAACAGATGCTAGAAACTTCTCGGTTTTTGTCTTCGGCTCAAAGTCTAACTTGGGAAATGTATAGGCCTCGGGCATCTTATCTTTCGTCGCTGGAGACTCGGACCTTTGACGAGGAACAATCGCTGAAGCAGGTGGTCCTCCTAGAGGAGCAAAGCACTCTTCCTCCGTGGGCAAGAAATCGATGTTCCTAACACCAAGCAGCTCGGTTTCATCTTTGTTTGGCAGGATGCACACTCTCTTCTTGTCTTCGTCGTCTATGAAGAGGTAGGCGTAGAACCCTTCTGCTGGCGTGCGTCCCAAGCTGTCGGTATTCCTCATTTATGCCTCATCCATGAAAGCTCTGGCTGGTACATGAGCGAAGTCGTGAATAGGCACACCAGCTTGCAAGAATAGAGGAGTGAGGAAGCCGCCAATGTAAGAAGAAGATGCCTTGCACCGCAAGGCATAAGCCTTGTATTTCACCAAAGAAGCAACAAGCACACATCCGTAGTTCACCTCATCGCCGAGTTCATCCTCCATAGGCTCGTCATTTGCATCCGGATCACACACCAAGTGCTTCACGCCTTGGAACAGGAATCAAAGCTCGGTCTTTGTGACCGTTGGAGCAACAGATCTTCCACTAAACGTGTTGGCAATCAGCTTCAGAGTGTACCTCAGCACCGGGCTTCTCACTCGCTTGATCTTGGCGGTGTTGGCTTTGTAGTCCTCATTGCTAATCAGGTCCCAAAAGTCGTTGGCTTTCTTGAAGGCGGGGAACTCGACCTTGTTGGTATCCGTGTTGAGACCATAAGCTTGGCATAGCTCAGGGATGGAGAGGGTGTAGGCTTGACGGCCAACCTTGAAGTATAGGCAACCTTGTGAAGGGACGGGTGTGCTAGGATTCTCGTAACGGAACTCCAACGTGGCGAGGAAGTCTATTGTCACTTTTGGAATGGTTGGGCAATCCATCCGTGACAGACATCTTAGGCCAATGTTCTTGAGGAGTTGGTCGAAATCCCCAAGAATACCTAGCCTGGACAGCAGCTCTCGATCAGCAAACTTGGTAGGCTCAAACCGAAGCCTTTCCAGCCGTTTCTTGTCCCTCTTCTCATCCTTAGTCCATCTGACCCTCTCTTGAACTGCCACCTCTTGTCCTTCTCCCTCTTGTGCTGTCTCTTCTCTTTTTCTTTTGGGGGCCATTGTACCTGAAACAAGTTTCTCAAGAAGCTTGATAAGGAAAACGGCAGTTTGATTAGAATGAGAGAGGAGAAGGAGAAAAACTTATAAATACTACCCTAGAATTTTAGTGGAATTAATAAAAATCATAGCTAAATAAAGAAGAATCAGATCTTTTAGATACTAGAAAATCTAGAATTATTCCTTTTACTTAGCTAATTTTTAAAAATCAAAACCGACCCTATATTCTAGAACAATATCTTGCAAATTTAAAGAAAATTTTCCTAAAGATAAATCATTAAATTTTGAAAATACCTTTGCAAGAAATGTAAAAGATCTTTGCTAGCTTCTGAAAACCGAAACTCTAACTCTCTTTGTTTAAAATTTTCGAGAAAAACAGGAATGAGAGGGTGAGAGGTTGTTGAAATATTTAAAGACTAGCAAAGAGCAAAACAATGGGCAGTAAAGGTGGTTTTCTGACAAAGTCTTGTTCAAGGCACATCTTTCATGGTAAAAAATGCTTGCCTTGAACAAGTTTTGAATTTAAAAATTGGAGGGAAAAGAATAAAGGAGGGAAAGAAAATGTTACCTCGGCACGAGATCGAGTCCATTCGGTCGATCTAGGACACGATCTCATGCCCATAATGGCTTAGATCGAGAGGGTTACTCGATTTGAGACTCGATTCATGATGAATCGAGTCTTGGATCGATTGGCTCCCTCGATCATTGAGATGTTGGCTCCACGGCTAAGTCCTCATGATCGAGCTATGTCCTCGATTTAGGGGTCGATTTGGCGCAGATCGAGTTATGGATCGAGTCGAGTGGTCGATCTGTTTTCAACAGATTCCCGAGAGAAATTAGATCGGTCGATCCGTTTTGGATCGATTGATCCTTTTTTGTCAAGGTCGATCTTATCACTCGTTCTCGTCTAGATCGACTGACTCCTCTCAATTCACTGACTCGATCTAGCAAAGATCGAGTCAGGATCAGTCGATCTAGCATTCGATCTCTAGCCTAATCGTAGCCCCTATCGCCTCATTTGGACTCCAAGATCAAGGTTCCTACACACTTGCAGAATAAATACATAAATCTGAAAGAGAAATAAAGCAGTAATATTTACAAGATAAACATGGGAATGCCTCCCAAGTGCGCTTTCTTTAACGTCTTTAGCTAGACTTTACTTGGTTTAGGCGGATGGTGGGTCTTGGAGAAGCACCGAGGTACTCTCCTTGTCATAGCTGTCTGCCAAGTAAGGCTTGACTCTGTGTCCGTTGACGGTGAATGCACTGCCACTTTTTCCCATCAGAGTAACAGCTCCATAAGGCAACACTTCTTGGATCACGAACCGTCCACTCCACCTTGACTTCAGCTTTCCCGGGAAGAGTTTGAGCCTTGAGTTGTACAGCAACACTAACCCTCCTTCCTTAAGCTCCTTGGCCACCAACTTCTTGTCATGAGTCTCCTTAGTCCGCTCTTTGTATATCCGAGAGCTCTCATAAGCGTTCAGTCTTAACTCATCCAGTTCGTGTAGCTGAATAAGGCGCCTCTCCTGAGCAGTCTTGAGGTCAAAGTTCAGCCTCTTCACAGCCCACAATGCACGGTGTTCCAGCTCAACCGGGAGATGACAGCCCTTGCCATAGAGTAGAGTGAAAGGGGTTGTACCAATCGGCGTTTTGAAGGCGGTACGGTAGGCCCAAAGAGCGTCGTCCAGCTTCACTGCCCAGTCTTTCCTTGTTGCTCCGACAGTTTTCTCTAGTATAGCCTTGATTTGCCGGTTGGAGACTTCTACTTGACCGCTTGTTTTAGGATGATACGGTGTAGCCACCTTATGCTTAACTCCATACTTTCTCAAGAGGTTCTCAAAGACTTTATTTATGAAGTGGCTTCCACCATCGCTTATAACTACCTTAGGTACCCCAAACCTCGGGAAGATGATACTCTTGAACAGCTTGATTACCACCTTAGAGTCATTTGTAGGAGAAGCAACCGCCTCAACCCATTTAGAGACATAATCCACTGCTACTAAGATGTATTTGTTGCCATATGAAGAAGGAAATGGCCCCATGAATTCTATGCCCCACGCGTCGAACACGTCAACCTCGAAGATGGGAACTTGAGGCATTTCGTTCCTCTTAGTAATATTCCCTGCTCGTTGACATGCCTCAAATATCTTCACAAACTCGTGTGCATCTTTAAAAATGGACGGCCACCAGAAACTGGCTTGCAACACTTTCATGGCAGTATTGAATGAGGCGAAGTGTCCTCCGTAGGAAGAGGCATGGCAATGATAGAGGATGTCCCTAGCTTCTTCCTTTGTAGCACATCTCCGGTACAAACTGTCTACTCATCTCTTGTATAAGTAGGGTTCGTCCCAAAAGTAATCACTAGCATCTCATAAACCGCTTCTTGTGATAGCTGTTGAGATGTGTTGGCTCCTCACCACACGCTAGATAGTTCACTACATCAGCATACCACGGTAGATCCTCTTCTTTGAAACTCAACACCTCTTCAAACCTCCCTTCTAGCTTTCCACAAACAGCAGTGGTAATCGCCATGAGCTGCTCTTCTGGAAGAGAGTCATCTAAGGGGAGAGACTCGTTGATCCTTAGCTGTGAGAGGTGGTCAGCGACTCCATTTTCTATTCCTTCTTGTCTTTAATCTCCATGTCAAACTCCTGGAGCAAGAGAATCCATCTTAAGAGCCGAGGCTTAGTGTCTTTCTTCGAATAGATGTATCGCAAGGCAGCGTGATCTGTGTATACAATAGCCTTGGAACCAACGAGATATGATCTGAACTTCTCAAAGGCGAACACTACTGCAAGCAACTCCATCTCCGTAGTGGTGTACCTTGTTTGCGTGTCATCCAAGGTTCTTGAAGCATAGTAGATCACGTGTAGCTTCTTGTCTTTCTTCTGACCATGAATGGCTCCTACGACGTAGTCACTAGCATCACACATGATCTCAAAGGGAAGAGACCAGTCTGGTGCTGATGTAAGGGCTTCCTTGATGGTCACGAAAGCTCTCAAACACTCCTCATCAAACACAAACTCAGCTTCCTTGCACAACAACCGTGTAAGAGGGCGTGCAATCTTGGAGAAATCTTTGATGAAGCGCCTATAGAACCCTGCGTGTCCCAAGAAGCGTTTGACTCCCTTGACGTTAACCGGCGGCTCAAGACCCATCATGACTTCCACTTTAGCCTGATCAACCTCAATGCCCTTCTCTGATATCTTATGACCAAGCACGATCCCTTCCTTAACCATAAAGTGGCATTTCTCCCAGTTCAGCACCAAGTTTGTCTCTTCACAACGCTTTAGTACCCTCCAAAGATTCAACAAACACGCAGAAAAGGAAGCACCATAGACAGAGAAGTCATCCATGAACACCTCTACCATCTCCTCTATTAGATCGGAGAAGATCGACATCATACACCGCTGAAACGTAGCCGGTGCATTACACAATCCAAACGGCATCCTTCGATATGCGAAGGTACCGTAGGGACAAGTGAAGGTCGTCTTCTCCTGATCATTTGGGTGAATTGGTATCTGAAAGAAACCGCTATACCCATCGAGGAAACAGTAGTAAGGGTGATTAGCAAGTCTCTCAAGCATTTGATCAATAAAAGGCAAAGGGAATATCAAAGCAAAAGGATGAGTTATGTCCGTACACATACTTGGCATACAAGGAAGTAGACAAGAGTGGGATGCAAGGTATGATATCAAGCTAAGTGAAGTGCAAGGCAAGGGATTAGTGGCTTTGTTATCTACACCAACGGTCACAAAGTTTCAAGACCAAAGAAGATAAGGTCACATGTTATACTTAAGGATATGACCGTTGGGGAGCTTCCTTGACCAGTCACTATCACCGTGAGGACCACATCCACACTTGTTTATTCTTTGCGTCCCTTTCATATGTAACCGTTACTCTCCTTGTATGAGTCTATATAAAGACTCTTTCTATCATTGTAACAAGTTAACTTAAGGAAATAATACTCTCCTTAACCAAAACTCTCGTTCTTACTCATGTTCATCACTCTCTTCTCTCATTTCATACTCCCTTACTCATAATAATCCGCAATAATTCTAACATGGTATCAGAGCGGTTTGTAGATCTTTGGACTACAACCTTTTGATTCTCATTATTCTTCTCTTCATTTCATTGTTCGCTTTTACTCTTTCAAATTCCAGAAACACTTAATCTTTATCCACTGGTCCATAACTCTCAAACACTCCTCTTTTACTCTTAATTCTCACTAAACACTCTCTAAATCGCCTAAAACACCTTCTTTCCACCATACTAGTATTCGCTTACCCTCTCAATCACCTAAAACTCATTTCTAAAACCGTTTACCCAACGGTCCATATCTTTATCCATAGGTCCATAGAATAAATTTCATGGATATGGAGAACAATAAGCCATTGGCTTTACCAGTTACACTCAAAGGAGTGAACTATCTACTGTGGTCAAGAACCACAAGAACCGCCTTGTGTGGAAGAGGTCTTTGGAGACATGTATCAAGCGATGCCCCCATAGCAGCACCACCAGCCGCCGGAGCAGCCATTGTCCCAGCAGAAGAGACCCAATGGTACAAGGAGGATCAGACCGTTCTTGCTCTCCTACAAAGCTCCCTTAGCACTGAAATCTTGGAGGCTTACTCATACTTTGAAACCGCCAAAGAGCTATGGGAGACCCTGAAGCAAGTATTCGGCAACATCTCTAATCTCAGCCGTGTCTTTGAAGTCAAGAAAGCCATCAATGAGCTAAGGCAAGAAGATGCGGAATTTACCAAACACTTTGGAAAATTCAGAGCACTATGGGCTGAGCTGGAAATGCTAAGGCCAAGCACTGTGAACCCACAGATTTTGAATGAAAGAAGGGAGCAAGACAAGGTCTTTGGGCTACTTTTGACTCTCAACTCCACCTACAACGATCTCATCAAACACCTTCTCAGAGCAGAAAGGCTACCAACGCTTGAAGAAGTATGTTCCCAAATCCAAAAGGAACAAGGATCACTCGGCCTATTTGGAGGAAAAGGAGAACTGATATCAGCCAACAAAGGAGCCTACAAGTTTGATGAGAAGAGAAACTCATTCTGCGATCATTGCAAGAGAAAGGGGCATACCAAAGAAGTTTGCTGGAGCCTTCATCCTCACCTAAAACCGAAATGGAAGGAGGGAAAGGCTAGGATTGCTTCAGAAGAGGTGGCTCACAAAGGCGAAAGTTCTAAGACCACCCCTGGAGAAGGAGCAGCAAACTCATCCCAGTTCGTGACAAAATCAGACCTGGATGCCCTGATCAAAGCGTTTAAGGAGTCTGGTAACACCCTTGGTACCTCTCTTCATGTGATTAAAAATATGGGCAATTCTTATAGTTCTTCACATGCACTTAAGAATAAACCATTAATAGTTGATTCAGGGGCTTCTCATCACATGATTAGTGATTTAAGTCTAATTAGCAACATAAAACCAACAATAGGAAATGTTGAGATTGCTAATGGTGAAAAGGTTCCAATTAAGGGAATAGGAGAACTTAAGCTATTTGAGAGATCTTCTGAAGCATTCTACATGCCTACTTTTACATCCAACTTATTATCAGTAAAGAAAGCTACAACTGATTTACACTGTATTGCTATATTTGGACCTAATGAAGTGTGTTTTCAGGATATTAAGACCAGCAAAACGCTTGGGAAAGGGACTACCAAAGATGATCTCTATGTTCTTGAAGACACTAAGCTTTTAGATCCTACTTTTGCTTCTTCTAATAGTGTTGTAGCTTGTGATAATAATGCGATTTGGCATGCTAGATTAGGACATCCTCATGCTCGTGCCTTGAGTCTTTTATTACCTGAAGTAGTGTTTAAGAATGATGATTGTGAGGCTTGTATCTTAGGAAAGCATTGTAGAACTGTTTTTCCTAAGTCTTCTACCATTTATGAAAAATGTTTTGATTTAGTTCATTCTGATGTTTGGACATCCCCTTGTGAATCTAGAGATCAAAACAAGTACTTTGTTACTTTCATAGATGAAAAGTCTAAGTATACTTGGTTAACTCTCCTCCCATCAAAAGATAGAGTCTTTGAGGCATTTAGGAACTTTCAAACTCACATAACTAACCATTTTAATGCCAAGATTAAGATTTTCAGATCAGATAATGGGGGAGAATACACAAGCAACTTATTCAAAGAATATCTTACCTCACAAGGCATCATTCACCAAACAAGCTGTCCTTATACGCCCCAACAAAATGGTGTCGCAGAAAGGAAGAACAGACATTTAATGGAGGTGGCCAGGTCCATGATGTTTCAAAACAATGTACCAAAGCGGTTTTGGGGGGATGCTGTACTTACAGCCTGCTACCTTATCAACCGAATACCAACCAAAGTCCTCAATGACTCATCACCATATGAGGTACTCAACTCAACTAAACCCTCTCTTAATCACTTACGAGTGTTTGGGTGTGTTTGTTTTGCCTTAATCCCAGGAGACCTGCGAACAAAGCTGGATGCCAAGAGCACAAGGTGCATGTTTATTGGATACTCTACTACACAAAAGGGGTACAAGTGCTATAATCCCACTACACGCCGAGTTATAATCTCTAGAGATGTGAAGTTTTTGGAATCAGAAAGCTTCTATGCCAAACAGCCATGGGAAGACTTGCAAGACATTTCCAGGTCTACATCAGATAGAGCCACTAACCTCCGGCTGCTTCTAGATCATCTCGGTGTCACTACCAGTACTAGAGTTCCTACGGTTGATCATGAGGGGGAGAATGGTGATAACAATGATGATCCACCAGCTGAGCACACAGCCTCGGATTTCCACGACAATGCACATGATCAACCTTCAGAGCAAGATCAAGCACCCACACGGTCAGCACCAGCTCAAGCACCTGCTCCTCTAAGGAGAAGTCCACGCTTGCAAAGTCTACAACAAGCGGAACAAGCAGAACAAGTTCAAGCAGTTCCAGCTCCTGCTCCTACTACCTTAAGGCGCAGTACAAGAGAAAGGCAGGATCCCTCTAATTGGGTGAACACAAGAGTGTATTACAACGGCAATGCCGTGGCGCATCCAACTCAGGCATCATGCTCCTTTGTACAACTTCCGGAGACACACCGAGTGTTCTTAGCAGCAATAGAGCAGGGTCATATTCCTAAGACCTATGAAGAAGCAGCAGAACATGAGGAGTGGCGTGAAGCAATCAGGGAAGAAAAAGGAGCTATGGAAAGAAACCATACTTGGGACGAAGCTGATTTACCTAAAGGGAAGAAGACGGTTAGCTCAAGATGGGTCTTTACTATCAAGTACAAGAGCAATGGTGAAATAGAGAGGTACAAAGCTCGGTTGGTGGCTAGAGGTTTTACTCAGACATATGGAGAAGACTATGGAGACACCTTTGCACCGGTGGCCAAGCTCCACACAGTTAGAGTTGTCATCTCACTTGCCGTGAATCTGGAATGGGATCTTTGGCAAATGGATGTGAAGAATGCATTTCTACAAGGAGAGCTTGAGGAGGAAGTCTACATGACACCACCACCTGGTATAGACAAAGAGGTTGCCCATGGCAAAGTACTAAGGCTGAGAAAGGCTTTATGGTCTCAAGCAATCGCCAAGAGCATGGTACCACAGGCTGAGTAGAGTTCTATTTGATAGGGGATTCAGCACATCAGAAGCGGATCACACCTTATTCACTCTCACCAGCCAAGAAGGTATAGTAGTCATTCTCATTTATGTAGATGATATTATCATCTCTGGGAATGACAAGGTAAACATTCTCGCTACTAAAGAGTATTTAAAGAATGTTTTTGACATTAAAGATCTAGGTGAACTAAAATACTTCTTAGGTATTGAAGTTTGTAGATCTAAAGAAGGTTTGTTTCTCTCACAAAGAAAATATATGATGGATATGTTGAGTGAAGCAGGAAACCTTGGAGATAAAGTAGCTAAAACTCCTCTTGAAGATAGCTACAAGGTGGACCGAAAGGAGGAGCTAGAAGATGAACCCTTTGAAGACATCACACAATACCGCAGGATGGTTGGTAAGCTAATTTATCTTACCATAACTAGACCTGACTTGTGTTTTGCTGTGAATCAGGTTAGTCAACACATGAAAGCCCCAAAGTCATATCACTGGAGCATGGTCAAGCGCATTCTCAGCTATGTTCAAGGAACAATCGGTCATGGCATTTGGATGGGTTGCAATGGAAGCTCAGAGATTGTGGGGTATTGCGATGCAGACTGGGCAGGGGACCGTGTAGATAGAAGATCAACTACTGGCTATTGCACTTTCGTTGGTGGGAACCTAGTTACTTGGAAGAGCAAGAAGCAAAATGTAGTGGCATGTTCTAGTGCTGAAGCTGAGTACCGGGCCATGAGGAGGTTAACAACCGAGCTAATGTGGTTAAGGAACCTTCTTAAAGACCTCGGACGTGAGACAAGCACACCAATCACCATGCATTGTGACAACCAAGCGGCTATACACATTGCATCAAACTCGGTCTTCCATGAAAGAACCAAGCATATTGAGGTTGATTGTCACAAGGTCAGGGAGCAAGTCCAGCTTGGAGTCATCCTGCCATGCTACACAAAGAGTTCAGATCAGCTAGCCGATATCTTCACCAAGGCAACAAGTCAGAAGATCAACGAGTTCATCTACTCTAAGATGGGGCTCGTTGACATCTCAGCTTGAGCTCACCTAGCCGTGGAGATCACACTCTTTTTCCCTCAATGTAGTTTTGTCCCATGAGGTTTTCTACATTGAGGTTTTTAATGAGGTGATCCTTCATAGCTCCAAGCTCTAACCATTCACCATGGTTAAAGCTTGAGGGGGAGTATCAAAGCAAAAGGATGAGTTATGTCCGTACACATACTTGGCATACAAGGAAGTAGACAAGAGTGGGATGCAAGGTATGATATCAAGCTAAGTGAAGTGCAAGGCAAGGGATTAGTGGCTTTGTTATCTACACCAACGGTCACAAAGTTTCAAGACCAAAGAAGATAAGGTCACATGTTATACTTAAGGATATGACCGTTGGGGAGCTTCCTTGACCAGTCACTATCACCGTGAGGACCACATCCACACTTGTTTATTCTTTGCGTCCCTTTCATATGTAACCGTTACTCTCCTTGTATGAGTCTATATAAAGACTCTTTCTATCATTGTAACAAGTTAACTTAAGGAAATAATACTCTCCTTAACCAAAACTCTCGTTCTTACTCATGTTCATCACTCTCTTCTCTCATTTCATACTCCCTTACTCATAATAATCCGCAATAATTCTAACAGGGAAATGGTATTTTTTCTAGTCGCAAGGTTAAGTTTCCTATAATCAATACACATCCTATGACCAGTGATGGTTCTAGTAGGAATAAGCTCATCCTTTTCATTCCTTATGACTGTGATCCCTCCCTTCTTAGGCACCACGTGTACATGAGAAACCCACGTGCTGTCACTTATGGGATAGATCACGTCAGCCTCTAAAAGCTTAAGGATCTCTTTCTTAACAACCTCTTTCAAATTAGGATTCAAACGCCTTTGATGTTCTATAGAAGAGGCGTTCTCATTATCCAAGTGAATCCTATGAGTGCAAAGCATTGGTGAAAGGCCCTTGATGCCACTTAAAGAGTACCCAATGGCCTTCCTATACTTTCTCAGCTCAGTCAGGAGCGAGTGCAACTCATCATCACTTAGGTTTTCATTCACAATCACGGGATAGGTGTTATTAGGCCCTAAGAAAGCATACCTTAGCCCTTTTGGGAGCTCCTTAAGGTCCACCTTTGGGGCTAACAGCTCACTCCAGTCATCCTCGTGGCTGTTGTTGTTGCTTTCCTCCTTGGAACCCTCCTTAGACCCCGAGGCATGGCCCTTAAGACTGGTTTCCTCCATCGCTATACCTTCTGAAATCGAGTCCTCCTGTCGATTCTCCTCTCGATGTCGTCTAGATCGAGCCATTTCGCTCGATTAACTTACTCGATTTGATGTGGATCGAGTAAGGGATCGAGACGCTGAGTTGATCTCCTGGTTGGACCCCAAAATGATCGGGAGGTCTCTCTCGATCGTCGACTCGATTGTTTTTCCTGATCGAGCATTCCTCTCGATCTGTCTATCGATTGTTGCACCGGATCGAGTTGTGTTCTCGATTGCTTTGTCGATCTGACTCCTGGATCGAGTGATAGCGTCGATCTCGGGGTCGATCTCTAGACAGCAACCTTCATCATTCATAACAATCCTCCTAGAATCCAGCAGGTTGACGTACTCCTGGGTCCGCTGATCCACATAGCCAAACTCCCCTGGCTCCTTAGTCAGTGCTAGCTTCAGATGGTCTTCTAGAGCCAGCTCTTCCAGCAACTCATCCGCTAAGGCATCCATCGTTTCAATGTAGAAAGCTTGCCCTTTAGTGGTCGGCTTCTTCAGAACCTCATTGATATCGAAGTCCAGCCTTATCTCCTTCCCCAAGTGCAAGGAAATCTTCCCATTCTTGACATCTATGATAGCACCGGCGGTAGCAAGGAATGGTCTCCCTAAGATGAGTGGATCTTTAGGCTCTTCATCCATCTCCAACACGACGAAGTCCGTAGGCACGTTCACACCACTGATTCGCACCGGTAAATCTTCAAGCAGCCCCACTGGTAGCCTCACACTCCTATCAGCCAGTACCAACGAGATCCGACAGTCTTTGAAATGAGTAAAGCCAAGCATCTTAGCCACGGAGTGAGGCATCAGGTTTATGCTAGCTCCGAGATCACATAAGCAACTCTTGAACTCTAGAGGACCTAAAGCGCAGGGTATAGTGAAGCTTCCAGGGTCTCCCAACTTCTTAGGGACTATCTCCTTATGTATCACAGCACTACACTCTTCACTTAGAACAAGTACCTCCTTGCTTTCCTTATTCTTCTTCACTAGAGTGTCTTTGAAGAATTTGGCGCATTTAGGCATCATTGCAAGGCAGTCAACGAGAGGTAGCTTGATCTCCACGTCCTTAAGATGCTTCTCAAAGAGGATTCTATGCTTCTCTATGAGTTGCTTCTTGAAACGGCCAGGAAAAGGCAGCTTAGGTACATACGGTGGAGGCACATAAGCATTCTTCTCCTTAGTAGTTTGCTCAGCTTTCTTCTCAACAACTGCTTTGTCTCCTCTTCTTGTCCCTTGGATCCAAACGTTGTCAAAGTTAATCTCATCATCATCAGCTGAAGGTTTACCCTCCCCCTCTTGAATTACAATGTCCTTGTTGTTCTTGGTAGAGACCGGAGTTTCGAGCTCTTTGCCGCTTCTCAACGTTATGGCGTTAGCATACTCCTTAGATTCTGCTCACACTTTCCCGGAAGACTATTCTGACCACTCGTACTCGCTTCCCCTTTCTCTAGCTGCTTTATCAGTTGTTTAAGTTGGTGATCTGAGTGGAGAAGTCAGTGAGAGATGAGTTTAGACGAGTGTTCATCTCGGCGTACTTCTGGTTTGTAGAGGCTTGCCCTTGTATCAGCTGTTGAAACATTGCTTGAACCGGATCAACTTGTTGTTGCATCGGTTGTTGCTGCTGAGGTGCAAAGCCCAGAGGGTAGTTAGGCGTATAACCCTTGTTACTTTGATGTTGCCCTTGGAAGTTGTTCTGCCCTTGACCTTGGAAACTGCCACTCGGTTGAAAACCTTTGTTGTAAGGGATGAAAGGTTTTGCTTGCTGATAGGGTACACTTGATCTTTAGGGTTGGCTACGTTGGTGCTTCGGTAGGAGAGATTGTTGTTCTGGTAGCCTTGGTTGTAGCCTTGAGGTTTGTAGTTGTTCTGTCCCGCCACCCAATTGGCTTCTTCTTGGCTCAACTTTAACTCCTCTTGGTTCTCATCAGCTTCACCAACAAAGTGAACATGCTTCTGATTGGCTAACACCAGCTTATCTATCTTATCATGCAAAGATTTCAGCTCCTTTTTGTGAGACTCTAGCTCTGATCCTCTCGGTGCACGGTCATAGTCCTCAGCGTAGTTGCCATCACTCAATGCCAAGTTTTCTATCAGCTCCATACCCTCTTCTACCTCCTGACCAAGGAAGTTCCCTTTGCTAGCTGTGTCAAGCAACAACCTGATCTTCGGTGAAGCTCCACGGTATATGGTACTGAGTAGTGTCTCCTCGCTGAAACCTTGATGAGGGCATTGGATCGTGTAGTCTTTGAAACGCTCCATTGCCTCGTTGAATGTCCCATTGTTCCGTTGAGTGAAGCCGCTGATTTCGCTTCTCAACCGTGCTGTCCTGGTGCTAGAGAAAAACTTTGAGAGAAAGGCCTTCTTACACTCGGCCCATGAGGTGATGGTGCCTTGTGGGTGGGTCTTCTCCCAATGCCTAGCTTTGTCTCCGAGTGAAAAGGGGAAGAGACGCAGCTTGAAAGCATCTTCGGATATGCCATTGATCTTTATCATCCCACATACTTGCTCGAAGTTGTCAAGGTGCTCCAAGGGATCTTCCATTGCTAAGCCGTGGAACTTGTTGTTTTGCACCATGGAGATGAAACCTGGCTTGATCTCGAAGTTGTTGTTTTGTACAGGAGGAGGAGTGATCCCAAACCTATTTTGATGAGTGTTGGGAGCATCTCCGGCTCCTATGATCCTTGGGGGTCTAGCCGCGTGTTGGGGGTGTCCATTGCCCCTTCCTACTGCCCCGTGAGCTGGAGGAGGTCCTTCTGGATGATCGTGTTCAGCCATAGCTTCAAAGTCAACCAAACCATGCTGAACAATCTCCTCAAAGGCTCTGGCTTGTTCTCTGACTCTTCTTTGCCATTAGTGACCAAGCTGATTAATATTGTCCAAAGGTGGAAGTAGATTGTTATCTCCCCGTGAACGAAGATTCATATACCTGAAAACACACGTTTGAGAGTAGAATGATTAGTAGCTTGAAAAAGGTAAAGACTTAGTCTTTGCTAAGTCCCAAATCTCTATGTTCTCTAAACAGTCCTAGGATGGCAACGGCGCCATTTGATAGACAATTTATTTCCAAGGGTGAGGATGCAATGAGGTTATCAAACTCAAATGCAAGACATGTTGTAGTACAGCAAGCAAGAGAGAGTCAATCCACACCTAGGATGATAGAGAATGCAAAGAGAATACAAGGACTAATGCAAATCTAAGAGAAACAAGATGAGTTATGAGAAAATCCCTAAAAACTAGATGCAGCAACTTAAATGGAATGCAACCTATTTTAAAATTGCTAGGAATTATGAAACTACCACGAGGAACAAACAGAAAAATTTTACCAATTTTTTCATGAACTAAAGACTCAAGGATGCTAAAGGAAAATAAGATCACATAACACATGTCAAATCACACATGTACTCCCCCAAACTTGCTTGACACCGTCCCAGTGGCAAACTCATTCGAAAGAGTAACAAAACACAAAGCAAAAAGAAGCAAATATGAGCGGTTATGTACAATGGAAGAAGGTTTTTACCTCTGGTCTAGTCTCGGCTGGAACTTGAGGATGTTCCAGAGGAGCTAGAGATTGTTGCTTTACCCTTGTCGGCTGGTTCTTGGAGAGAGTGGCGCGCCGGCTGAATGGTGCTGCTTTGTGCCTCGCGGATGATAACTCCACCGGTTGAGAGCCTGCTCTTCTCGGGTTGTTGAGCCTCCTCACTTGCATCCTTCTTAGGCGAGCCTCCTTGAAGTGCCTTGACTTTCTTTCCAAGTTTCTAGAGCATTTTTCCTTGCCACTTATTGATCTTCCTTTGCATCTCCACAACAGATGCTAGGAACTTCTCGGTTTTTGTCTTCGGCTCAAAGTCTAACTTGGGAAATGTATAGGCCTCGGGCATCTCATCTTTCGTCGCTGGAGACTCGGACCTTTGACGAGGAACAATCGCTGAAGCAGGTGGTCCTCCTAGAGGAGCAAAGCACTCTTCCTCTGTGGGCAAGAAATCGATGTTCCCAACACCAAGCAGCTCGGTTTCATCTTTGTTTGGGAGGATGCACACTCTCTTCTTGTCTTCGTCGTCTATGAAGAGGTAGGCGTAGAACCCTTCTGCTGGCGTGCGTCCCAAGCTGTCGGTATTCCTCATTTATGCCTCATCCATGAAAGCTCTGGCTGGTACATGAGCGAAGTCGTGAATAGGCACACCAGCTTGCAAGAATAGAGGAGTGAGGAAGCCGCCAATGTAAGAAGAAGATGCCTTGCACCGCAAGGCATAAGCCTTGTATTTCACCAAAGAAGCAACAAGCACACATCCGTAGTTCACCTCATCGCCGAGTTCATCCTCCATAGGCTCGTCATTTGCATCCGGATCACACACCAAGTGCTTCACGCCTTGGAACAGGAAGCAAACCTCGGTCTTTGTGACCGTTGGAGCAACAGATCTTCCACTAAACGTGTTGGCAATCAGCTTCAGAGTGTACCTCAGCACCGGGCTTCTCACTCGCTTGATCTTGGCGGTGTTGCCTTTGTAGTCCTCATTGCTAATCAGGTCCCAAAAGTCGTTGGCTTTCTTGAAGGCGGGGAACTCGACCTTGTTGGTATCCGTGTTGAGACCATAAGCTTGGCATAGCTCAGGGATGGAGAGGGTGTAGGCTTGACGGCCAATCTTGAAGTATAGGCGACCTTGTGAAGGGACGGGTGTGCTAGGATTCTCGTAACGGAACTCCAACGTGGCGAGGAAGTCTATTGTCACTTTTGGAATGGTTGGGCAATCCATCCGTGACAGACATCTTAGGCCAATGTTCTTGAGGAGTTGGTCGAAATCCCCAAGAATACCTAGCCTGGACAGCAGCTCTCGATCAGCAAACTTGGTAGGCTCAAACCGAAGTCTTTCCAGCCGTTTCTTGTCCCTCTTCTCATCCTTAGTCCATCTGACCCTCTCTTGAACTGCCACCTCTTGTCCTTCTCCCTCTTGTGCTGTCTCTTCTCTTGTTCTTTTGGGGGCCATTGTACCTGAAACAAGTTTCTCAAGAAGCTTGATAAGGAAAACGGCAGTTTGATTAGAATGAGAGAGGAGAAGGAGAAAACTTATAAATACTACCCTAGAATTTTAGTGGAATTAATAAAAATCATAGCTAAATAAAGAAGAATCAGATCTTTAGATACTAGAAAATCTAGAATTATTCCTTTTACTTAGCTAATTTTTAAAAATCAAAACCGACCCTATATTCTAGAACAATATCTTGCAAATTTAAAGAAAATTTTCCTAAAGATAAATCATTAAATTTTGAAAATACCTTTGCAAGAAATGTAAAAGATCTTTGCTAGCTTCTGAAAACCGAAATTCTAACTTTCTTTGTTTAAAATTTTCGAGAAAAACAGGAATGAGAGGGTGAGAGGTTGTTGAAATATTTAAAGACTAGCAAAGAGCAAAACTATGGGCAGTAAAGGTGGTTTTCTGACAAAGTCTTGTTCAAGGCACATCTTTCATGGTCAAAAATGCTTGCCTTGAACAAGTTTTGAATTTAAAAATTGGAGGGAAAAGAATAAAGGAGGGAAAGAAAATGTTACCTCGGCACGAGATCGAGTCCATTCGGTCGATCTAGGACTCGATCTCATGCCCATAATGGCTTAGATCGAGAGGGTTACTCGATTTGAGACTCGATTCATGATGAATCGAGTCTTGGATCGATTGGCTCCCTCGATCATTGAGATGTTGGCTCCACGGCTAAGTCCTCATGATCGAGCTATGTCCTCGATTTAGGGGTCGATTTGGCGCAGATCGAGTTATGGATCGAGTCGAGTGGTCGATCTGTTTTCAACAGATTCCCGAGAGAAATTAGATCGGTCGATCCGTTTTGGATCGATTGATCCTTTTTTGTCAAGGTCGATCTTATCACTCGTTCTCGTCTAGATCGACTGACTCCTCTCGATTCACTGACTCGATCTAGCAAAGATCGAGTCAGGATCAGTCGATCTAGCATTCGATCTCTAGCCTAATCGTAGCCCCTATCGCCTCATTTGGACTCCAAGATCAAGGTTCCTACACACTTGCAGAATAAATACATAAATCTGAAAGAGAAATAAAGCAGTAATATTTACAAGATAAACATGGGAATGCCTCCCAAGTGCTCTTTCTTTAACGTCTTTAGCTAGACTTTACTTGGTTTAGGCGGATGGTGGGTCTTGGAGAAGCACCGAGGTACTCTCCTTGTCATAGCTGTCTGCCAAGTAAGGCTTGACTCTGTGTCCGTTGACGGTGAATGCACTGCCACTTTTTCCCATCAGAGTAACAGCTCCATAAGGCAACACTTCTTGGATCACGAACCGTCCGCTCCACCTTGACTTCAGCTTTCCCGGGAAGAGTTTGAGCCTTGAGTTGTACAGCAACACTAAACCTCCTTCCTTAAGCTCCTTGGCAACCAACTTCTTGTCATGAGTCTCCTTAGTCCGCTCTTTGTATATCCGAGAGCTCTCATAAGCGTTCAGTCTTAACTCATCCAGTTCGTGTAGCTGAATAAGGCGCCTCTCCTGAGCAGTCTTGAGGTCAAAGTTCAGCCTCTTCACAGCCCACAATGCATGGTGTTCCAGCTCAACCGGGAGATGACAGCCCTTGCCATAGAGTAGAGTGAAAGGGGTTGTACCAATCGGCGTTTTGAAGGCGGTACGGTAGGCCCAAAGAGCGTCGTCCAGCTTCACTGCCCAGTCTTTCCTTGTTGCTCCGACAGTCTTCTCTAGTATAGCCTTGATTTGCCGGTTGGAGACTTCTACTTGACCGCTTGTTTGAGGATGATACGGTGTAGCCACCTTATGCTTAACTCCATACTTTCTCAAGAGGTTCTCAAAGACCTTATTTATGAAGTGGCTTCCACCATCGCTTATAACCACCTTAGGTACCCCAAACCTCGGGAAGATGATACTCTTGAACAGCTTGATTACCACCTTAGAGTCATTTGTAGGGGAAGCAACCGCCTCAACCCATTTAGAGACATAATCCACTGCTACTAAGATGTATTTGTTGCCATATGAAGAAGGAAATGGCCTCATGAATTCTATGCCCCACGCGTCGAACACGTCAACCTCGAAGATGGGAACTTGAGGCATTTCGTTCCTCTTAGTGATATTCCCTGCTCGTTGACATACCTCACAGCTCTTCAAAAACTCGTGTGCATCTTTAAAAATGGACGGCCACCAGAAACCGGCTTGCAACACTTTCATGGCAGTCTTGAATGAGGTGAAGTGTCCTCCATAGGAAGAGCCATGTCAATGATAGAGGATGTCCCTAGCTTCTTCCTTTGTAACACATCTCCGGTACAAACTGTCTATTCCTCTCTTGTATAAGTAGGGCTCATCCCAAAAGTAATCACTAGCCTCTCTCATAAACCGCTTCTTGTGATAGCTGTTAAGATGTGTTGGCTCCTTACCACACGCTAGATAGTTCACTACATCAGCATACCACGGTAGATCCTCCTCTTTGAAACTCAACACCTCTTCAAACCTCCCTTCTAGCTTTCCACAAACAGCAGTGGTAATCGCCATGAGCTGCTCTTCTGGAAGAGAGTCATCTAAGGGGAGAGACTCGTTGATCCTTAGCCATGAGAGGTGGTCAGCGACTCCGTTTTCTATTGCTTTCTTGTCTTTAATCTCCATGTCAAACTCCTCGAGCAAGAGAATCCATCTTAAGAGCCGAGGCTTAGTGTCTTTCTTCGAATAGATGTATCGCAAGGCAGCGTGATCTGTGTATACAATAGCCTTGGAACCAACGAGATATGATCTGAACTTCTCAAAGGCGAACACTACTGCAAGCAACTCCTTCTCCGTAGTGGTGTACCTTGTTTGCGTGTGATAGACACTTTATTTGCAAGGGTGAGGATGCAATGAGGTTATCAAACTCAAATGCAAGACAGGTTGTAGTACAGCAAGCAAGAGAGAGTCAATCCATACCTAGGATGATAGAGAATGCAAAGAGAATACAAGGACTAATGCAAATCTAAGCGAAACGAGATGAGTTATGAGAAAATCCCTAAAAACTAGATGCAGCAACTTAAATGGAATGCAACCTATTTTAAAATTGCTAGGAATGATGAAACTACCACGAGGAACAAACAGAATAATTAAAGGACAAAGCTTCGAATTACTAAAATTTGACTAGTGGATCGACCATGAGATCGACCACTAGATCGAGCAATAACAATCGATCTCGTCTAAAAATGCAAGAACAGTAAAACTAACGACCAGGATGCTATCAAAGATCAAGCGAATGACGAGAGAAGATGTAAAGATGCTAAAAGAAGTGGCCTAGGGTTGAGATTCATGGTCACGGGTTTCAAAGGTTCGACCATGGATTGAAAAATTTAAATCGACTCACTTTGTGAGGATCTCTAAGCCTTGAAAACTAAGCAAGATCTATCTGTGGCTTTCGGTATAGATCACTCCTTCATCCCCTCCTCCAAACCCATGGCTTTTGGTGGAAAGAGAGGTCGAAGGGCATGGAAAACAGATTTCAAATGAGTGGCTTAACTAGTCCCCCAAACTTCCATGGCTTTTGGGAAGGGGTAACTAGTCTCTAGGGTGTGATCTTCCGAGGCTCCTGAATCCTGTCAAGGTAAGGAACCTCTCGGATCATGAAGCTCTTGGTGTGAGAGTCTTCAAGCATTGAGATCTCAACACCTTAGAAGAGATAGCCGTTGAAAAAACTTAGAAAAACCCCAAGATCAAAACCCTTTAGACCCCTTAATCCTCTCAACCCCGAACCCAAATAAACTACTCACTACACATAAGGTAAATAAGGCAAAGCATGTAAAAAGAAACGATGAACATGAAAAGAAAACTAGATTAAGATGAAAATGATTCGATTACAAAGCTTAAGAAAAACTCAAGTTCGACAATGGTGTTCCTCGACAAAACCAGAGATAAAACATACATAAAAAGATAAGGATTGAAAGTTGTGTGGGAAAAGGACGTCGCCGCCTTCCCAAAATGGCCAAAACAAGCTGATGGTCCCCCCCCCCTCGCTAGCGGCCAAAACTGGTTGAAAGGACAGAGATCGTATCCAGGATCGAGCGGTTCTCTCGATCATATCCGGACATCGTGTCTTCAGCTCGATCTGGGTCTCGATCATCATCGGCGAATCGAGTGTTGCATCCGATCTCAGTATCGATCTTCGGTTGGATCGAGTGGTGTACTCGATCTGGCTCTCGCTCTACATAGCGTCATTCACATCCGTACCGTTTGATCGACTGCTTCACTCGATCCTCGTCTCGATCATTCTCCTTGGATTGCCTGGTTGGCTCGATCTTCTGGTCGATCACGTCCTATATCGACCGGCCATGCTCGATCTGCTTCTCGATCTCTGATCCTTAGCAAATATCCGAGCTTCCACGAACTGCTACAAAAGCCTCAACATATCCACGAACCTCCACGACTCCAAAGCAGCCAGAAACAACCTAAATGTGATGCAAACTGCAAGGAACATGCGTATGCTGGTGCAAGAATGCTCTAGGACTCTAAGTGATGCAATCTAACCTAAAATATGATACAAATGCATGAAAAGCTAACTAATGAGTATGCCAAATGTATGTAATATGCAGTAACATCATTTACACCAATTAGGGCTGCATTTAGTACATGTTTTGGTCCTCTTTTGCATATTTTCCCTTAGCTTTTGTCCCATTTTCTTCTCCTTTTAGACTTAGGTTGCATTTAGAGTATAGATTGCATTTTTCTTGCATATTGGATGTTTTTAGGTGCTTTTAGAGCTTAAAGGAGCTTGGAGGAGCTTTGGGAATGATCCAGGAGGCTAGCTGGACAAAAGGGAGCAAGAAGGATCAAAGCAGAAGATCTCTGCAGAAGTTTTCGGTCAGAGCCTGGTGATTTTCGGTCTCTGGTGACCGAAATGGTGCAGTATCGATCACCAGTATCGGTCTGATGTGGTCGACACAAACACACCGTTCTAATTTCGGTCGTGTGTGTCGATCACTGATGACCGATACAGATAAATTTCGGTCACTGGAGGTCGACAGAACTGACCGATACTGACCCAGCCCGAACCTGTTTTTAATTGCACTTTTGCCACCTTTCTAGGGTTTTCTCCCTTAGGCTATAAATAGCCTATTTTCTATATTTTCGGGAGGTCTTGTCAAAATAATGTTCTTAAGCTATTTCTTTACGTTTGTAAGACAATTTCTTTGCTTTGTTTAATACAATCAAGTATTTGCTTTAATCTTTCTTAAATATTTCTTTTAATCATGATTAGCATCTTCTCCCTTTGTGATTTGGTGTTAAACATGATTATGAGTGAGTAGTTACCTTAGGGTTTCTAGATGTGGTAGATTAGGGGAATCTATGGCTTGATTAAGGCTTGTTATGTACTTCTGTTTATGGGTTCCTCTCTATTAATCTGTTATTCATGCTAGTTTAGTCTTGATCAAACTGGTCTAGGTTGTTAGATTTCTCTTATGCCCACCAAGTGTTTGATGAAATGCTGAACCTGTTTAATAGAGGATTTGCTGGCCTTGGCTCAAGAGATTCACTGTTTGAGGAGCATTTTGACTTGAATAGAGTTGATTAGTATTGCTTGCTTGATGTTTTAGCACTAATGAGAGTTCGTTCTTGTTAAGATGTTTAGCAAAGGGTTATTTGCCAAGAGATTGGATCTAACTAGCTTAGTTGTGAATTCTATGTCTAGGAACCACCATTGCTTGCTTACATGCTTGATCAATGTAGTTTGAAACAACCTTAATCAATGTCTGAAATTCCCCAAAGTCAATAACCACATCTAGGAACTTGTCTTTCCCTAATTTGAATTTCGAATTTGCTCTATTTTGCTCTGTTTCACTCTGTTTTTCTTGCTTAGAATTGCTTAGTTTGCTTTTGCTTTCAGCTTGCTGCTGCTTGTTTCACTTAGGTTGGTAAAACTGTTGCTTAGGCAACAAAACCCGTTTCCTGGCTTGCTTGACTTAGAGATTCCACTCTCAACTCTTCTGTCTTTCAACTCTTCCCATTTGGATTGATATAACCCTATACTATACTGCAACTGACTAGTACAAGCTAGGGCAATTGTCCTACAAGGGGTAAAAACCTTGTATTAATTTGGCGTCGTGGCCATTTGGGAAACAGTTTGAATCATTAGAGTTTGTAGAATCTTTAAGATCAAGCTTTTACTTTTCTTTGGTTACTAACTGTCTTTGACTTTCATTTCTGTCTTTCAGGTATATGAACTTGAGGTCCAGAGGTTCAAGCAACCTTTTGGAGTTCATAGACAACATCAACCTTCTGGATAGAGGACAGAGAGCAAGGAGACAGCATGAAAGACAGCAACACTTGCAAAGGCTTGGTATGAACAATTAGGTTCAAGAAATGGATGAAATCAGATTTCAGGGTCCTCAAGGAGCTGCAGGAGCTCAGGGCATACAGGGACACCAAGTTGTTCAAGGCTTACAAGGTGAGCAAGGACCAAGAGGCGCTGCACAAGCTCCAAGAGCAGCTAGACCTATTGGCGCAGGTGATGCACCAAATGCCTACAACAACAGGACAGGTATCATCCCACCATCTGTCCAAAACCACAACTTTGAAATCATGTCTGGATTGATTTCAATGGTCCAGAGCAGCAATTTCCATGGGTTACCACTTGAAGACCCCCTGGACCATCTAGACAACTTTGATAGGCTGTGTTCCTTGACCAAGATAAATGGAGTTAGTGAAGATGGCTTCAAGCTAAGACTGTTCCCCTTTTCTCTAGGAGATAAGGAACACTAGTGGGAGAAAAATCTACCCCAAGGCAGTATAACCAGCTGGGATAAATGCAAGAAAGCCTTTCTAGCAAAATTCTTCTCCACTTCCAGAACTGCTAGAATCAGGAATGAAATCTCAGGGTTTGCACAGAGGAACAATGAAAGCTTTGGAGAAGCTTGGGAAAGATTCAAGGGTTACACTCAGCAATGCCCTCATCATGGCTTCTCACAAGCCTCTTCGCTGTCCACTCTCTACAGAGGAGCCTTGCCTAAGATAAGAATGCTTCTGGACACATCATCAAATGGGAACTTCCTGTCAAAAGATGTAGATGAAGGTTTGGAGTTAGTAGAGAATTTGGCTCAGTCTGATGGAAACTACAATGAGGAGTTTGATAGAGCACCAAGGAGTGCTAAGGATGAGTTAGAATCCACCAAGACAGAGATCAAGTCTCTACATGAGAAGCTGGACTTGTTGCTAAAGGAAAAGAAAGAAGTTCACTTTATGGGAGACATGGTTCAGCTTGATGATCAGGAACAATGCCAAGTTGAGGAGATGAACTACTTGGGCAACCAAGGTGGTTAGAACAACTATGAGAACTACAGACCAAATCCCAACTTGTCTTACAGGAACAACAATGTTGCCAACCCACAAGACCAGGTTTACCCTCAACAGCATCAGCAAGCTGCACCAAGACCTTTTATCCCCTACAACAATCAAGGTTTTCAGCAGAGGAACAACAACTATCAGCCTAGGGCGCCCTACAACCCTCCAGGATTCAATGCTCAAGCTCAAGGACAAGCTTCCTCCAGCTTTCAAGACACTGAACTCAAGACCCTCATGCAACAAATGATCAACACTCAAGTCAGCACAACCTTGGAAATGAACAAGAAGTTTGCAGAGGTCCACAACAAAATTGATTCAGTGAATGTTGAGCTCACCAACAAGTTTGATGGATTGGCTGCAAGAGTCAAAACATTGGAGAACAACAAAGGCATAGCTGGTCCCAAGCGTCAAGGCCACTTTCCTGGAAAACCAGAGGCTAACCCAAAGGAATTCTACAATGCCATTGTCACAGAAGAAATGAACCTCTCACCTGAAGAGGAGGCTATCATTGAAGAGTTCCTCTACTTGTTCACTGAGGACACTGAACCTCTAAGTGGGGGGGGGGGGGGGGGGGAGAGTTTCTAGAAGTTGAAGCTGAACAAAGAGCTGTGGAAAGAGAACCCTCTGGAGTTGAGGAAAACTCAGATGATGAAGAGTGGTGGGCGCCACATGAGATTGTTGACAACACAAAGGATTACTTGATGGATGCTGCTGATGACCAGAAGGAACCTCAACCAGCTACTCTTCCTATCTATCAACTGATAATCGTTTTTCTTTACGGTCTAATGCAGCAGAGAACTTATCAAAACTCTAATGCATGCAACGTTGTAGTAAGGCAAGCAGAGAGTGTCAATCCAGTTCTAGGCGATAGAGAATCCACAGAGAATGCAAGATCTAGGACAAATCTAAGTGAAATGAGACAGTTTGTTGAGAAAATCTTGAAAACTAATTGCAGCAACCTAAACAGAGTGAAACCTATTTTAAAAATACTAGAAAGCAACTAGTTACCACGAGGAATAAACAGATAAATAAAAGGGAAGAGCTTCGAATTGTTAAAATTCGACTAGTGGATCGACCACAAGATCGACCACTAGATCGAGCAGAAACGATCGATCTCGTCTAAAAACGTAAGAACAAGGAATCTAAAGACCAGGAAGCTATCAAACAACAAGCAAAAGGTGATATGCGACGCAAATAAGCTAAAGAGAAGGGTTTCAGGGTCGAGATTCATATAAGGGGTTTCAAAGGTTGACCTTGGGTTTGAAACTTTAGATCGACTCACTTGGTGAGGGTCTCTAAGCCTCGAAAACAAAACAAGATCTATCCGTGGCTTTCGGTATAGATCACTCTTTCATCCTCTCCTCCAAACCCATGGCTTTTGGTGGAAAAAGAGGTTGAAAGGCAAGGAAAACAGATTTCGAACAATGGCTTAACTAGTCCCCCAAACTACCATGGCTTTTGGGAAGGGGTAACTAATCACTAAGGTGAGATCTTCCAAGGTCCCTGGATCCTGTCAAGGTAAGGGACCTATCGGATCGTGAAGCTCTTGGCGTGAGAGTCTTTAAGCATTAAGCTTTCATCACCTTAGAAGAGATAGATTTAAAACGCTTAGAAAACAAACCAAGATCGAACGTTTTCTACCCCTTAATCCTCTCAACCCTTAACCCTGAATGAACTACTCACTACACATAAAGGAAATCAAGCAAAGACGAAGAGAAGAAACGATAAACATGAAAGATAAACTGGATTAAAAACGATAAAGATTCGAAAATACAAAAGCTTGAAACTGTTCTACAATGGTGTTCTTCCGAAAAAAACGAGAGAGAAAACTTGAAGGAAAAAGTTAGAAAATCTAAAAGTTCTCTAAAAAGCATTCGCCGCCTTGCCTAATATGTCAAAACAGTCCAATGGTCCCCCCTTTGCTAACAGCCAAAAACGGTTGAAAGGACAGAGATCGACCATTGGATCGAGTTGTTCTCTCGATCATATCCGGCCATCATGTCTTCAGCTCGATCTGGGTCTCGATCTTCTTCGGTGAATCGAGTGCTGCATCCGATCTCGGTATCGATCTTTGGGAGGATCGAGTGGTGTACTCGATCCGGCTCTCGCTCTGCATGGCGTCATTTACGTCCGTACCGATGCATCGACTGCTTCACTCGATCTCCGTCTCGATCATTATCCTTGGATCGCCTAGTTGGCTCGATCTTCTGGTCGATCAACTCCTAGATCGACCGGCCATGCTCGATCTGATACTCGATCACTGGTCCTTAGCATTTTCCCGAGCTTCCATGAACCGCTACATTGGTCTCCACACCTCCACGAACCTCCATGTCTCCAAAGCAACCATAAACAACCTGGAATGGATGCAAAATGCAGAGAAAATGCAAATGCTGATGCAAGAATGCTCTAGGACTCTAAGTGATGCAATCTAACCTAAAACATGATACAAATGCATGAAAAACTATCTAATGAGTATGCAAAATGTATGCAATATGCAATGACATCAACTCCCCCAAACTGACTTCTTGCTTGCCCTCAAGCAACAAAAAAAAACAAGTAAGGAAAAGAGGTTTTCAGAAAAATCAAAGGGGTTTTAGACTTTTTGCAAAGGTGCCTTTCGAATAGATCATCTCAACGTCCTAGTTCTTAATTCTAGAATGCAGTGTACAAACTCTACTTCAAAGAACTTAGCCATATTCATCACATGTTGAATTTCAGATCATGACTCTCATATCCCAAACAATCGGAGAATCCTATCCTTTAACATTCAATTAATGATCAAACCATGAATCACACTTATGCACTTAAAACATAATACATTTGGCTAAGGACAAGGTCATGAGACAAAGATGATCTCATTCAAGTGGGTGATTCAAACAATGGGTTATCTCAAAAAGGATCGAACTTATGCATAATGCTAAAGGTAAAGACAATTGATGCATACATGACTAGACTCTCATCTACCCATATACACTAACAATGATCCTAAACCCCTCTCATTTTCTTTCTTTTCAAGCTCACTCACCCTTAGAAACTTCCCAAACAACAAGGCAATAAGCCAAGCATAACCCACAAACATAGAGAACAACTTTACTCTTCTTTAGTGGTGGTTGAACACAAATTTAAAGCTTTTTAAAAACTTGGTACCTCTCTTCCCTTATTATTATTATTATTATTATTTTTTATTTTATTTTGGCCTTTGGCTCTTTTCTTTTTGATTCTCTCTTTTTTTATTATTATTATTTTTTTTTTTTTTTTTTTTTTTTTGAGAGTCACCTTCTTTTCTTTTAAAAACTGAGCTTTCTTTTAAAATAGAACAAACCACCACTTAAAACCATGAGTCTTTATTTTCAAACCCCAAATCATTTCTTTTTTTAAACCGAAAACAAATAAGTAAAATTCCTTTTAACACCAATGAATCCTAGCCCCAAAACAAACCTAGAACTAGCTTCAAAATGCAAAGCTAGCATCAATATGAAAGCCTAATCATGTCGCCTAAACCTAACACTTTATGCCAAGTTCAATCTGGAAATAAGGCCTCACATCACACAAGAAAGATTTGGCTTGAAAGGAAGGCTAGGTTCAGGGTGTGGTGTTCTATTCAGACTTACAAAGAGTGGTAGAAAGGGGTAAGAAAGCCTGAATATGTATATGTGATCCATGTACTTCATTTCAAATGCACAAGTGTGATAATTCAAATTCAGATTAGGGTTTTCACTTAGTAGGAAAGGATTCAATTCAAGTATGTTCAACTTAAGCCACGAAAATCAAAGCAAATGATCCAAGTATGGTTAGAACTTAACTTCAAGTTTGCACAAGCACTAAAGAACTACTAACTAGGATATTGAAGTGATGCATAAGTAAAACACCTTTTTAAGAAATTTTAACCCCTTGTGCAAATGCAATCAACCTAAGTGATATGAGAAATTCTAGACTCAATCCTACATGTTTTTAAAGAAATGAATGCAACTACATGAATTTTGAAAAAAAAAATTTTAAAAATTTTACCAATTTTTCATGACTAAGACTCAAGGATGCAAAAGAAAAAATAAGATCAAAGAACACAAGATTAAATCACACAAGTACTCCCCCAAACTTGCTTGACACCGTCCCGGTGGCAAACTCATCCGAAGGAGCAATCAAACACAATGCAAGAAATAAGAGATGTGCGGTTATATACAATGGAGGAAGGTTGTTACCTCTTGTCTAGGCTCGGCTGGAACTTGAGGACGTTCCAGAGGAGCTAGAGATTGTTGCCTTTCCTTTGTTACCTGGTTCTTGGAGGGAGTGGCGAGCTGGTTGAATGTTTTCTCCTTGGGTCTCGCGGATCACAACTCCTCCGGTTGAGAGTCTCCTCTTCTCGGGTTGTTGCATCTCCTGGCTTACAGCTGGCTTAGGCTGGCTTCCTTGGAGTTGTTTGACCTTCTTCCCCAGCTTCTTAAGCATCTTCCCTTGCCACTTGTTGATCTTCCGCTGCATCTCCACCACCGAGGCTAAGAACTTCTCGGTTTTGGTCCTCGGCTCAAAATCCAGCTTTGGCAATGTGTAAGCCTCGGGTATCTCATCCTCTGTCCCTGGAGATTCTGACCTTTGGCGCGGTTCAATGGCTGCAGCTGGCGGTCCTCCTAAAGGAGCAAAACACTCCTCCTCCGTTGGTAAGAACTCTATGTTCCCAACACCAAGTAGCTCCATTTCATCCTTGTTGGGAAGAATGCACACTCGCTTATTATCCTCATCATCAATGAAGAGGTAAGCATAGAACCCCTCAGCTGGCGTGCGTCCCAAGCTATCAGTGTTTCTCATGTATGCTTCATCCATGAAGGCTCGGTTTGGGACGTGAGCAAAGTCATGGATGGGCACACCGGCTTGCACGAACAAGGGAGTAAGGAAGCCGCCAATGTAGGATGATGTTGCCTTGCACCGTAAGGCATAAGCCTTGTACTTCACCAGAGAAGCCGCGAGTACACAGCCGTAGTTCACTTCATCGCCGAGTTCATCTTCAATGGGATCTTCATTCTCGTCCGGATTGGACACCAAATGCTTCAAACCTTGGAAAAGGAAGCACAGCTCCGTCTTCGTAACAGTAGGAGCAACTGACCTCCCACTGAATGTATTAGCAATCAGCTTCAAGGTATACCTCAGCACTGGACTCCTAACTCTCTTGATCTTGGCGGTGTTGGCTTTGTAGTCTTCGTTGCTGATTAGGTCCCAAAACTCGTCGGCTTTCTTGAAGGCAGGGAACTCCACCTTGTGTGCATCAGCCTTGAGACCGTAGGCTTGGCATAGCTTGGGGATGGATAGTGTGTAAGCTTGGCGGCCAACCTTGAAGTAGAGATGGCCTTGAGAAGGAACAGGATCACTCGGATTCTCGTACCGGAACTCCAAGGTTGCAAGGAAATCAATTGTCACCTCGGGGATAGTAGGGCAGTCCATCCGCGACAAACACCTCAGACCGATGTTGTTGAGGAGTTGATCGAAGTCTCCAAGAAGCCCGAGCCTGGACAGAAGCCCTCGATCAGCAAACTTCGTGGGTTCAAACCGGAGCCTCTCCAACCTCTTCTTATCCCTCTTCTCTTCTTTGCTCCACCGGACCCTCTCTTGAGCAACCACCTCTTGAGTTTCTCCTTCTTGTGCTTGCTCCTCTCTTGTTCTCTTTGGTGCCATTGCTCCTGAAAAAATTTCTAGAGAATGTTTAGCAAAGGGCGATTTGATGAGAATAAGAGGATAAGAGAAGAAGATTTATATGGACTACCCAAGAATTTTGGGGATCAAGCAAAAATATTAGCTAAATAAAAGGAAATCAAATCTTTGAGATACTGAAAATCCAGAATTTTTCCTAATACTTAGCTAATTTTAAAAATTCGAATCTGATCATATATCCTAAAACAAGAACTTGCGATTTTTAAGGAGATTTTCTTGAAATAAAATCATTAAAATCCGAAAATACCTTTTGCAAGTGTGAAGGATACTTTGTTAAACCTTAAAGCTTTTAAAAATTCTCACTCTCTTTGTAGGAAAACTCGAGCAAAAAGAAGTGAGAGAGTGAGAAGCAAGTTGAAACATTTAAAGAGTTAAACAAAACCAAAACAATGGGTGGTCAAAGCAGTTTTCTGACAAAAGTCTTGGTCAAAGCACATCTTTCATGGTCAAAGATGCTTGCCTTGACCAAGTTTGAATTTAAAAACTGGAGGGAAAAACAATAAAGAGGGAAAGAAATGTGTTACCTCGGCATGAGATCGAGTCCTTTTGGTCGATCTAGGACTCGATCTCATGCCTAAAATGGCTTAGATCGAGAGGGTTACTCGATTTGGGACTCGATTCAAAGTGAATCGAGTCCTGGATCGATTGGCTCTCTCGATCAATGAGATGTTGGCTCCTCGGCTAAGTCCCTCTGATCGAGCTAAGTCCTCGATTTAGGGGTCGATTTGGCTTGGATCGAGTGGTGGATCGAGTCGAGTGATCGATCAATTTTCCACATATTTTCCCGAGAGAAATTAGATCGGTCGATCCGGTTTGAATCGATCGATCCTTTTTCGTCAAGGTCGATCTTGTCACTCGTTCTCGTCTAGATCGACAGGCTCCTCTCGATTCACTGACTCGATCTAGCAAAGATCGAGTCAGGTTCAGTCGATCTAGCACTCGATCTCTAGCCTTATCGTAGCCCCTATTGCTCCTTTTGGACCTCAAAGACAAGGTTTAGATTCCTTAAACCTGCTCCTACACACTAAAAACATAAAAGCATAAAACTAGAAGAGAAATGAAAGCAAAAATATATACAAGATAGACATGGGAATGCCTCCCAAGTGCGCTTTCTTTAACGTCTTTAGCTAGACCTTACTTGGCTAGGCGGATGGTGGGTCTTGGAGAAGCACCGAGGTACTCTCCTTGTCAAAGCTGTCTGCTAGGTAGGGCTTGACTCTATGCCCGTTGACGGTGAATGCACTACCGCTTCTTCCCATCAGAGTAACATCTCCGTAAGGCAAGACCTCTTGAATCACGAACGGTCCGCTCCACCTTGATTTTAGCTTGCCCGGGAAGAGCTTCAGCCTCGAGTTGTACAACAACACCAGTCCTCCTTCCTTAAGCTCCTTGGCAACCAGTTTCTTGTCATGAGCCTCCTTAGTTCGCTCCTTGTAGATCTTGGAACTCTCGTAAGCATTCAACCTCAACTCGTCCAGTTCATGTAGCTGAATGAGACGCTTTTCCTGAGCCGTCTTGAGATCAAAGTTCAGCCTCTTCACAGCCCATAATGCACGGTGTTCTAGCTCAACCGGGAGGTGACAACTCTTTCCATATAGTAGAGTGAAAGGAGTTGTACCAATCGGCGTTTTGAAAGTGGTACGGTAAGCCCAAAGAGCATCGTCCAGCTTCACTGACCAGTCCTTCTTTGTTGCTCCAACGGTCTTCTCCAGAATAGCTTTGATCTGCCTGTTAGAGACTTCCATCTGACCGCTCGTTTGAGGATGATACGGTGTAGCCACCTTATGCTTAACCCCATACTTTCTCAAGAGGCTCTCAAAAACCTTGTTTACAAAATGGCTTCCTCCGTCACTTATAACTGCCTTGGGTACCCCGAACCTTGGAAAGATGATACTCTTGAACAACTTGATCACAACCTTAGAGTCATTTGTAGGGGAAGCAACAGCCTCAACCCATTTGGAGACATAATCCACAGCTACTAAGATGTATTTGTTGCCGTATGAAGAAGGGAAAGGCCCCATGAAGTCAATACCCCACGCATCGAACACGTCAACCTCGAAGATAGGAACTTGGGGCATTTCATTCCTTTTGGTAATGTTCCTTGCTCGCTGACATGCCTCACAGCTCTTCACAAACTCGTGTGCATCTCTGAATATAGACGGCCACCAGAAACCCGCTTACAACACCTTCGTGGCTGTTTTGAACGAAGCGAAATGTCCTCCGTAGGAAGAGCCGTGGCAATGATAGAGAATATCCTTGGCTTCTTCCTTTGTAACACATCTCCAGTACAAGCTGTCTACTCCTCTTTTGTATAAGTAGGGCTCATCCCAAAAGTAATCACTAGCCTCCCTCAAAAACTTTTTCTTGTGATAGCCGTTGAGATGTGTTGGCTCCTCACCACATGCTAGGTAGTTCACCACATCAGCATACCATGGTAGATCCTCCTCTTTGAAACTCAACACTTCCTCAAACCTTCCTTCTAGCTTCCCACAAACCGCGGTAGTAATTGCCATAAGTTGTTCTTCTGGAAGAGAGTCGTCTAAAGGGAGAGACTCGTTGATCCTTAGCCTTGAGAGGTGGTCAGCGACTCCATTTTCTATCCCCTTCTTGTCTTTAATTTCCATGTCAAACTCCTCAAGTAAGAGAATCCATCTTAAGAGCCGAGGTTTGGTATCTTTCTTTGAGTAGATGTACCGCAGAGCAGCATGATCCGTGTATACAATAGCCTTGGAGCCAACGAGATATGATCTCAACTTCTCAAAGGAGAAGACTACTGCAAGCAGCTCCTTCTCCGTAGTGGTGTATCGTGATTGCTGATAGGGTTCAGGTTTTACCCAAATAAAAACTACTGCAAGTGCACAGCAAAGCAGATGTAGTATAAGGGGTATCGAAATCCCAAGAGAGTAATGCTAACTACACTATCAATTATAGATTTGGACTAAGCTAAGCGAAATATGATCTATGTAATGCGAATGAATAATTAGAAATAAGCAAAACGATGGTATGATATGTTCTAAGTTCAGGAAGACTAAAAGCGCTAAGCTAGGGTAATTCGCAGGTATGAATCCAAGAATGCAGAATGCAGGGAATCAGGAATGATTAAGAACCGTTTTTAAACATGAATCTCTAATGCATAACTAATCAATTCTCATTGCAGAAGTTATCTATACCTAGATCACAGAGTTTCAAATCTCTTTCCAAACCCTAACAACCTAAGTATGCAGGAATGATCAGATTCAATTGTTTACAAAACTCCTAAGCCAAATCTCTTTGTACTAAGTTGTTTTGCTCATCAAATACTAGTTCAGGTTATGAATAATGCTCTCACATATATTTAACAACCTATGATTTTCGGATTCCTAGATGATGTGTCTCAGAAATTCGATTTTAAAGCAAGCAGAGATGAAAAACCATGAGATAATCCTAACAGATAGCGATTCTACACTCTTTTCATCAACCTTCGAAAAACCCTAACTTAACTAGCAGATTACTCATACATGATTATGAGATCACAAAGCATAACTGAATAAAATTGCATTAAGAGAAAGAGTAGAAAACAAAGGGGGTTTGAAATCTTCTCTAAAGGGTACAGGATTTGTCTCCCCAAAAAGCTCTGAATAAAATCTCTCTCTAGCTCTCTGAATTCTCAAAAACTAAGATTCTCCTGCCAACAGTGGCTGAAAAACCTAATAAATAGGGGCTAAACACGATCTGGGGTCTTCATATAAATAAAGGAAACTTCTGGGTAAGTTCTGCAATTCTTCTTGATACTTTTAACAAATAGCCACGCTCCTTCCTATCTGGGTGACGAGCGTCACCAATGGGGTGACGATCGTCACCATTAGTGAATACTTTCTGCTTCGATCTTGGTACTTCGTGGCTTCAACTCAGAATGCTCCAAAAGGTTCCAATATCTCCAATTATGCTCCAGACATGCTTTAACCTGCAAAGACTCTTCTAGGACTCTAAAAAGACCAAAAAGACTCAATAAAAAGGACTTATATCATGGTTAAAAACCATAAAAACCATGATATATCAACTCCCCCAGACTTAGCTTTTGCTTGCCCTCAAGCAAACATCAGATAGAGTTCAGGGTCGAGGTTTGAAAACAAGAAACAGTCAGTTAGTCATCAGAAACACCATACTAGTTAAAGTTTTCGAATCCACATACCACATACTCAACACAAGATCAAATTTCAGTTTAATCATCACAAGCTTAGCAAATCTCTCAAGTCCAGTCCAAATCCCTTCAAGAAATCCGAAGTTTCTACTGTTAACTCCTTATTTTTTATCTAAGTGTGAAATCTCATCAAGGCTCTATCATCTTAATCACTTTACAGATTCTTTTCCCTTCCTAACAACTGAACAAATCAATCTCAACACAACTCTCCTATTTTCTCTTCCCTTAATCTTTTCCTTAGGATGTTTTCGATTTTTCACTTCTTTTTCTCAACTTTTACAGTCTAAGATATGATGCTACTCAATACTTGTGTTCCTTGTGAGGAGACAGGTTCATGAGTGTGTTCACTATTGTTGTTCCTTGTGAGGAGACAGGGTCATGAATGCACCATTCTTTAGACTTAATCTTTTAAAAACTACATCAGGGAAAATCAAAGAGAGACTGTATTTTAACCTTATTGTCAGTGCTTAAAGAGAGAATCAAGATCAATAAGAATCAATCACCAAGACAAGAAGTTTAAAGTTCATTAAGGTGGAGCTAACAACAAATTTTCCAGATTCTCTAAGAACCTAAACCTTCATTGCTAGACTGATCTACCTATGACTTTCAACTTAGTAAGACTTGTAATCAACTACTGTGGCAATGGTTCTTATCAGCAAAAACGTCCTATGGCTAGTTCCAAGAAAAACTAACAATTTCAAATTTTTGACTCTAGAAAAACAGGTTTTTGACTCAACTTTAAGACTCTATAAACATGACACAAAGCACACAACGTCAGTAACCACCTCCCCCAGACTTAAACAACACTGTCCCCAGTGTTATTAAGCCAAGAGTTGGTCAAAATAAAGCATGAGAACGTGTAAAACCAAGGTGGAAAAGTGGTACCTCGCGAAGGACCTGGTGACGAGCGTCACCATCTCTGATACTCCAGAAATCGACATGTTGGATGTTTAAATGCAATGCCATCATGTGTACTCCGAAGTAAGACTGTAAGAGCACTAAAAACACACATCAAAACATCCAAACAAAGCATAACCCATGGTCTAACAAGTTCACAAGACATCATCCAAGCAAACTGAACAAAGTGACTCTTCTTTTTTTTTTTGATTTTTCTCATGTTTTTGGGTTTTTTTTTTTTGTAGCTATGTAATAGAAAACTAAACTAAGTATATGAAAAAGAAAACTTACCAGTGGGTTGCCTCCCACTAAGCACTTGTTTAAAGTCATTAACTCGACTTTGAATGCTGCTCAGACAGCTGGTGGAGCAGAAGGTGGCATTGAATGCCTTGGAGAAGAATGTCTCCTCATCCATGGTGGTTTGTAAGCAGTAGATGTATGGATTCTTCCAAGGAAGTGAGGAACATCAGCAGAGTGGGTCGTGACTGTGGGTGGGATACTTCTTTTTCCTGCAGAATCATCAAAAGACACACCAAGCTTTCTACGAGAATCTCGTTGCTTGCATAAGTGTGAAGCAGCTTTTTCACCTTTTAAATTCTTATTGATGAGATTAGGAGGTTTGGATTTGGTTCCAGGAAGTGCATACCTTTGCTTAGTTGCAGGTTTTTGGGTTGTGGACTGTTGAATTTTCGGATTGGCAACATATGATGGACTTGTAGAGCAAATATCACGTCTCTCCTTTGTGTCCAGGTTGGTGACGAGCGTCACCAGGTCAGTGACGCTCGTCACTGACTCTGCAGTTCGAGTTTCTGCAGTTTTCCTGCAATTCAGCTCTGCAAGTGTTGCTTCCATCACATACACGTCTTCCTCCAGCAACTTGGCATTCATTAGAACCTCTTTTTCAAGCCTAGTCATGAAGATATGATCCTCACTGCAATCCTCAAACCCAACAGCTTCTGCAGAAGTTTCAGATATTGGCTCTTCAACAGCCATCTTGCTCACTTGCCCACTAATATCTGATTCATTGATACACTCAGCAATAGTGTCTTCTGAATGCTCCATGACAGTCTCTTTATCTCTAGAAGTTCTTACAGAAAAGGTCTGACCATCAATGGTAGAACTCCCTCTTAACTTATCCATGTCAAAGTTCATGACAACATCACCAAGATCAAGCTCAATGTTCCCCTTTCTAACATCAATGATGGCTCCAGCAGTAGCCAAGAATGGTCTTCCCATAATAAGAGGATCTTTAGGTTCTTCAGCATATTTCAGAACCACAAAATCTGTAGGAATTATGCAGCCTTCAATGTTAACATGAACATTCTCTAACATGCCTTCTGGGGTCCTTATGGATCGATCTGCTAGGATGAGAGAGATCCCAGCTGGCTTGAAATCAGTCATTCCAAGTCTAGCAGCAACAGAGAAAGGCATCAAGTTAATACTTGACCCTAGATCACATAGAGAGTGGGGAAAACGTCCTGCAAATATTGAGCAATCAAGCACAAAGGTCCCTGGATCAGATAGCTTCTCTGGAACTCTGCTTTGAGTGATGGAATTGACTTGTTCAGAAACAGTCACCTTCTTCTTCTTCTTTGGAACTGTACTCAAAAGGATTGCACTGATGTCTCTGGTAAGCAATGCTCCTTCCTCAGGACTTACACCATTCACAACCATTCTCTTTACATACCTTCTTAGAGCTGGTGAAAGCTTGACTGCATCAACAAGTGGAATCTCAAGCATCAGCTTGTCTATCATAGCTTTACATCTGGCTTCTTCTATCTCCTGTTTAGACTTCCTAGGATGCTTGGGGAATGGTGTTTTGGGTTTATAGACACGTTCCTGGTCATAATTTGCAGTTACAGGCGAAGCAGCTTCGTTCTGGGGTGGGTGACGACCGTCACCAGGGGGGTGACGCTCGTCACCCACCTGTGACAACCCCCGATTCTCTTCTATGTTGGTGACGAAAGTCACTCCTCCTTGGTGACGCTCGTCACTCACCTCTGAGACAGAAAAATTTTCATCTTCAGACTCCATGTGTTGCACGATCTGTTCTGCACTCAACCTCTTTTTCTGCACTGTTTTAAGCTCCTTTTCATTCCTGACTGTGATGGCATTAACCTGATGCTTGGGATTGATATCAGTCCTTCCAGGAAGGAATCCCTCTTGCCTTTGAACAGCTCCTGCAGTTTGAGCAACCTGCACATCAAGCTTCTTCATGTGAGAGTTCAGACTCTCAATTTTTCCATTCAGGTCTTGATACAGCGAATCTAGCTTGCCATTGAAGTTCATTGTCATCTTCTGCTGTCCTTCAAGTACCTGCTCCAGCATAGCTTCCATTTTATTGTCTTGTGGAGGTGCAGTTTGGTAGGAAGAAGAACCATAATTCCTGCTGTTTTGGTAAGGTTTCTCAACTTCAGTCTTCTGGAATGGGGGCTTAGGAGTGTAACCAGGCGTGCTCTGTCCTCCTGTAAAGGTACTCTGCTGATTATTGCTGTTGTAGCCTCTGTTCCATTGCTGATTTCCAAACCTTTGGCTCTGAAAACCCCCTCTATTGATGAAATTAACATCTTTCTGCTCAAATTCTTCAGGATTTTCGAAACTCTCCACTTCTGCAGCAAACTGAACTGACTTCTTTCCCACCAGAAGGCTGTGCATGCTGTCTAACTTAGCCTTAACTTCAGCTATTTGGTTTCCATCATTCAAACCAGCCTGCTGCTTTCTCTGAAAATCTGCATTTTTAGTGCTGTTACTGCAGGCCAAGTTTTCAATCAATCTTACAGCTTCTTCTGGTCTGTTGGTATTGAAGTTTCCTGCATTTGCTGCATCCAGCGCCATCTGATATTTCCAGTCAATGCCTCTGAAGAAAATTCCAAGTAATTGCACCTGACTGAAACCATGATGAGGACAGTCTCTTTGATAAGACTTGAACCTGATCCAAGAAGCCTTAAAAGCTTCAGTAGGGCCTTGTGTAAATGATGCAATTTTCGTTCTCATGTCTTCTGATCTGGCATCATCATAGAAATTGTTCAGAAAAGCATTCTTGGTGTCCTCCCAAGTAGTTAGTGAAGCAGGTTCCAGTTGCTTCAGCCAATATGCAGCTTCTCCTCCAAGAGAATAGGGAAAAAGCTTGCAGAACAGAAAGTCATTGCTAACCCCATTAGCTTTGACACTGGAAGCTAAGTCCTCAAACCTCTCTATGTGATCCATAGGATGCTCATGAGGTAAACCATGGAAGGGATGCTGTCCAACTAGCTGATAGTAGACAGGTTTAACCTCAAAATCGTTCCTCTGGATGGCAGGAGGTCGGATTGCAGCTCTGTTGGCATAGAACTGATCAGGTCTGTTGTAATCACCTAGAGTCCTCTGAACAAAACGCCCAGCAGCGTTATTGACAGCAGCAGGGACTCCCACGTTCTCAGCCACTTGCTGAACCTGCTGTTCAACAATGACATTCCCCTCTTGATCAATTCTCTGCCCCTCTTCGTTCCTCCTATTTCCTTCCCTGTCAACCAAGTGACCTTCTGCATCTTCAACCAAGATAAGTGGAGCGACCATTGTAGATTGCTTCTTAGCTTTCCTGTTAGTTCTCTCCAACCTAGCAAGCTCGTCGATGCTCAAAGTCACAAGCTCCTTCTCTTTGTTGCTTCTGGTTCTGCGATTAGGCATACACCTGAAACAGGAACAAAGAAAAGTAGCTGAAAATCAGTAAACAAATAAAAACTTAGACAAAATCCTAATACTAAAAATCGATAGGCAGCTATTACTCCCCGGCAACGGCGCCAAAAACCTGATAGGGTTCAGGTTTTACCCAAATAAAAACTACTGCAAGTGCACAGCAAAGCAGATGTAGTATAAGGGGTATCGAAATCCCAAGAGAGTAATGCTAACTACACTATCAATTATAGATTTGGACTAAGCTAAGCGAAATATGATGTATGTAATGCGAATGAATAATTAGAAATAAGCAAAACGATGGTATGATATGTTCTAAGTTCAGGAAGACTAAAAGCGCTAAGCTAGGGTAATTCGCAGGTATGAATCCAAGAATGCAGAATGCAGGGAATCAGGAATGATTAAGAACCATTTTTAAACATGAATCTCTAATGCATAACTAATCAATTCTCATTGCAGAAGTTATCTATACCTAGATCACAGAGTTTCAAATCTCTTTCCAAACCCTAACAACCTAAGTATGCAGGAATGATCAGATTCAATTGTTTACAAAACTCCTAAGCCAAATCTCTTTGTACTAAGTTGTTTTGCTCATCAAATACTAGTTCAGGTTATGAATAATGCTCTCTCACATATATTTAACAACCTATGATTTTCGGATTCCTAGATGATGTGTCTCAGAAATTCGATTTTAAAGCAAGCAGAGATGAAAAACCATGAGATATTCCTAATAGATGGCGATTCTACACTCTTTTCATCAACCTTTGAAAAACCCTAACTTAACTAGCAGATTACTCAGACATGATTATGAGATCACAAAGCATAACTGAATAAAATTGCATTAAGAGAAAGAGTAGAAAACAAAGGGGGTTCGAAATCTTCTCTAAAGGGTACAGGATTTGTCTCCCCAAAAAGCTCTGAATAAAATCTCTCTCTAGCTCTCTGAATTCTCAAAAACTAAGATTCTCCTGCCAACAGTGGCTGAAAAACCTAATAAATAGGGGCTAAACACGATCTGGGGTCTTCATATAAATAAAGGAAACTTCTGGGTAAGTTCTGTAATTCTTCTTGATACTTTTAACAAATAGCCACGCTCCTTCCTATCTGGGTGACGAGCGTCACCAATGGGGTGACGATCGTCACCATTAGTGAATACTTTCTGCTTCGATCTTGATACTTCGTGGCTTCAACTCAGAATGCTCCAAAAGGTTCCAATTATGCTCCAGACATGCTTTAACCTGCAAAGACTCTTCTAGGACTCTAAAAAGACCAAAAAGACTCAATAAAAAGGACTTATATCATGGTTAAAAACCATAAAAACCATGATATATCAATTGCGTGTCATCCAAGGTCCTCGAAGCATAATAGATCACATTTAGCTTCTTGTCCTTCTTCTGACCAAGGACTGCTCCTACAGCATAGTCACTAGCATCACACATAATCTCAAAAGGGAGAGACCAGTCTGGTGCTTGGACTATAGGGGCTGACGTGAGGGCTTCCTTGATGGTCACGAAAGCCTTCAAACACTCCTCATGGAATACAAACTCAGCTTCTTTGCACAACAGCCGTGTAAGGGGGCGTGCAATCTTGGAGAAGTCTTTGATGAAGCGCCTATAGAACCCCGCGTGTCCCAAGAAGCTTCTGATCCCTTTAACATTAACCGGCGGCTCCAAACCCATCATAACCTCAACCTTAGCCTGATCAACCTCAATACCCTTCTCTGAAATCTTGTGACCGAGTACTATCCCTTCCTTGACCATGAAGTAGCATTTCTCCCAATTCAGCACCAGGTTTGTTTCTTCACAACGTTTAAGTACCCTGCAAAGATTCAACAAACACGCAAGAAAGGACGCACCATACATAGAGAAGTCATCCATAAACACCTCTACCATCTCCTCTATAAGATCGGAGAAGATCGACATCATACACTACTGAAAGGTTGCCGGTGCATTACACAATCCAAACGGCATCCTTCGATATGCAAAGGTACCGTAGGGACATGTAAAAGTCGTTTTCTCCTGATCGTTTGGGTGAATAGGTATTTGAAAGAAACCGCTATACCCATCGAGAAAACAGTAGTAAGGGTGATTTGCAAGTCTCTCAAGCATCTGATCAATAAAAGGCAAAGGGAAATGGTCTTTTCTTGTCGCAAGGTTAAGCTTTCTATAGTCAATACACATTCTATGACCAGTAATGGTCCTAGTAGGGATAAGTTCATCCTTTTCATTTCTTATGACCGTGATCCCTCCCTTCTTAGGCACCACGTGTACAGGTGAAACCCACGTGCTGTCACTTATGGGATAGATCACGTCAGCCTCTAAAAGCTTAAAGATTTCTTTCTTAACAACCTCTTTCAAGTTAGGATTCAAACGCCTTTGGTGTTCTACAGAAGTGGCGTTTTCATTATCCAAATGAATCCTATGAGTGCATAGCATTGGGGAAAGGCCTTTGAGGTCACTTAAGGAGTACCCAATGGCCTTCCTATACTTCCTCAGCTCAGTTAAGAGCGAGTGCAACTCATCATCATTGAGGTTTTCATTTACAATTACGGGATAGGTGTTATTAGGTCCCAAGAAGGCATACCTTAGCCCTTTCGGGAGCTCCTTGAGGTCCACCTTTGGGGCCAGAAGCTCACTCTAGTCATCCTCGTGGCTGTTGTTGTTGCTTTCCTCCTTGGAACTCTCCTTTGCACTCGAGGCATGGCCCTTCAGACTGCTTTCTTCTATCGCTATCCCTCCTGTGATCGAGTTCTCCGGTCGATTCTCGTCTCGATGTCGTCTAGATCGAGCCATTTCGCTCGATTCGCTTACTCGATGTGATATGGATCGAGTAAGGGATTGAGACGATGAGTCGATCTTTTGATTGGACTCCAAAATGATCGGGACACTTCTTTCGATCGTCGACTCGATTATTTCTCCTGATCGAGCAGCCTTCTCGATCTGTTGGTCGATTGTTGGGCCGGATCGAGTTGAGTGCTCGATTGGCTTGCCGATCTGACTCCTGGATCGAGTGATGGCGTCGATCTCGGGGTCGATTTCTAGGCAACATCCTTCTTCATTCTTGATGATCCTCCTCGAATCTAGCAGGTTCACGTACTCTTGAGTTCTCTGGTCCACATAGCCAAACTCTCCTGGCTCCTTAGTGAGTGCTAGCTTCAAATGGTCTTCTATAGCTAGCTCTTCCAGCAACTCATCCGCCAAGGCATCCATCGTTTCGATATAGAAAGCTTGTCCTTCAATGGTTGGCTTCTTTAGAACCTTGTTGATGTCAAAGTATAGCCTGATCTCTTTCCCCAAATGCAAGGCAATCTTCCCATTCTTCACGTCTATTATGGCTCCGGCGGTTGCTAGGAATGGTCTCCCTAAGATGAGTGGGTCTTTCGGCTCCTCGTCCATCTCCAGCACTACAAAGTCTGTAGGTACGTTTACTCCACTGATTCGCACCGGCAAGTCTTCAAACAACCCCACTGGTAGCCTCACGCTCCTATCAGGCAACACCAATGAGATCCGACATTCCTTAAACCGAGTGAAACCAAGCTTCTTAGCCACGGAGTGAGGCATCAAGTTTATGCTGGCTCCGAGATCACACAAGCAGCTCTTGAACTCAAGGGGACCCAAAGCACACGGTATGGTGAAGCTTCCAGGATCTCCCAGCTTCTTAGGCACTATCTCCTTATGAATAACCGCGCTACACTCTTCGCTTAGTACAAGCACTTCTTTGCTTTCTTTGTTCTTCTTGGCAAGGGTGTCCTTGAAAAACTTGGCGCACTTGGGCATTATGGCGAGACAGTCTACAAGAGGCAGCTTTATCTCCACGTCTCTCAAGTGCTTCTCAAATAGGATTCGGTGCTTCTCTATTAACTGCTTTTTGAACCGACCCGGGAATGGCAACTTTGGTACGTAAGGTGGGGGCACGTACTCATCCTTCTCCTTGGTGGTTTTCTCAGCCTTCTTCTCAACGAATGCCTTGTCACCTCTCCTCGGTCCTTGGATCCATACGTTGTCAAAGTTTATCTCCTCATTATCAGCTGAAAGTTTACCCTCCCCCTCTTGAATTACAACGTCCTCGTTGGTCTTTGTAGAAACCGGAGGATCAAGCTCTTTGCCACTTCTCAACGTAATAGCATTGGCATACTCCTTTGGATTTTGTTCACACTTTCCCGGAAGGCTGTTCTGTCCACTCGTGCTTGCTTTGCCCTTCTCTAGCTGCTTGATCTTGTTGTTGAGGTTTGATATTTGAGTAGAGAAGTCGGTTAAGGATGAATCCAGCCGAGTGTTCATTTCAGCGAACTTTTGATTTGTAGAAGCTTGCCCTTGTATTAGCTGTTGGAACATTGCTTGAACCGGATCAACTTGTTGTTGCATCGGTTGTTGTTGTTGTTGTTGAGGTGCAAAGCCCGGAGGGTAGTTAGAAGTATAACCCTTGTTTTGTTGTTGTTGCCCTTGGAAGTTGCCTTGCCCTTGACCTTGGAATCCACTGCTTGGTTGAAAGCCTTTATTGTAAGGGATGAAAGGCTTAGCTTGTTGAGCAGGGTACACTTGATCTTTAGGGTTGGCTACATTGGTGCTTCGGTAAGAGAGGTTGTTGTTCTGGTAGCCTTGGTTGTAGCCTTGAGACTTGTAGTTGTTCTGACCGGCTACCCAATTTGCTTCTTCTTGGCTTAGCTCTAACTCTTCTTGGTTGTCCTCAGCTTCACCAACGAAGTGAACATGCTTCTGATTAGCTAAGACCAACTTGTCAATCTTCTCATGCAACGATTTGAGCTCCTTCTTGTGAGACTCTAGTTCTGATCCCCTTGGTGCTCGGTCATAATCCTCGGCATAGTTTCCATCACTCAACGCAAGGTTCTCTATTAGCTCCATACCCTCTTCTACTTCTTGACCGAGGAAGTTGCCTTTGCTAGCTGTATCAAGCAACAACCGGATCTTTGGTGAAGCTCCACGCTAGATTGTGCTGAGTAGAGTCTCCTCACTGAACCCGTGATGAGGACATTGGATCGTGTAGTCTTTGAAACGCTCCATAGCCTCGTTGAAAGTCTCATTGTTCCTTTGAGTGAAGCCGCTGATTTCACTTCTCAACCGAGCAGTCCTGGTGCTTGAGAAGAACTTGGAGAGGAAAGCCTTCTTACACTCAGTCCATGATGTGATGGTGCCTTGTGGTAGGGTCTTCTCCCAATGTCTAGCTTTGTCTCCGAGGGAAAAGGGGAAGAGACGCAGCTTGAAGGCATCTTCTGATATACCGTTGATCTTGATCATTCCACACACTTGCTCAAAATTGTCCAAGTGTTCCAACGGGTCTTCCATTGCTAAGCCGTGGAACTTGTTGTTTTGCACCATAGATATGAAGCCCGGCTTGATCTCAAAGTTGTTGTTTTGTACCGGAGGAGGAGTGATCCCAAACCTATTGTGGTGGGTATTGGGAGCATCTCCGGCTCCTATGATCCTCGGAGGTCTAGCCGCGTGTTGGGGGATACCATTACCCCGTCCTGCTAGAGGAGGACCTTCAGGATGCTCATTCTCAGCCATGTCTTCAAAGTTGAC
Organism: Thlaspi arvense; assembly: GCA_911865555.2. Lineage (NCBI taxonomy): Eukaryota > Viridiplantae > Streptophyta > Magnoliopsida > Brassicales > Brassicaceae > Thlaspi > Thlaspi arvense. Next base: position 24,780,480 of record OU466858.1, on the reverse strand, counting down.
CTGACCGTTCTGAACTATCTCTTCAAATGCTCTTGTTTGATCTCTGACTCTCCTTTGACGTGAGTGTCCGAGTTGATGTATGTTGTCAAGCGGTTGAAGAAGGTTGTTATCTCCACGTGAACGTAAATTCATGTACCTGAAAGTACACGGTTTAGAATAGTATTAGTAACTTGAAAAAAAAGGTAAAGACTTAGTCTTTGCTAAGACCCAAATCTCTATGTTCTCTAAGCAACCTAGAATGGCAACGGCGCCATTTGATAATCGTTTTTCTTTACGGTCTAATGCAGCAGAGAACTTATCAAAACTCTAATGCATGCAACGTTGTAGTAAGGCAAGCAGAGAGTGTCAATCCAGTTCTAGGCGATAGAGAATCCACAGAGAATGCAAGATCTAGGACAAATCTAAGTGAAATGAGACAGTTTGTTGAGAAAATCTTGAAAACTAATTGCAGCAACCTAAACAGAGTGAAACCTATTTTAAAAATACTAGAAAGCAACTAGTTACCACGAGGAATAAACAGATAAATAAAAGGGAAGAGCTTCGAATTGTTAAAATTCGACTAGTGGATCGACCACAAGATCGACCACTAGATCGAGCAGAAACGATCGATCTCGTCTAAAAACGTAAGAACAAGGAATCTAAAGACCAGGAAGCTATCAAACAACAAGCAAAAGGTGATATGCGACGCAAATAAGCTAAAGAGAAGGGTTTCAGGGTCGAGATTCATATAAGGGGTTTCAAAGGTTGACCTTGGGTTTGAAACTTTAGATCGACTCACTTGGTGAGGGTCTCTAAGCCTCGAAAACAAAACAAGATCTATCTGTGGCTTTCGGTATAGATCACTCTTTCATCCTCTCCTCCAAACCCATGGCTTTTGGTGGAAAAAGAGGTTGAAAGGCAAGGAAAACAGATTTCGAACAATGGCTTAACTAGTCCCCCAAACTACCATGGCTTTTGGGAAGGGGTAACTAATCACTAAGGTGAGATCTTCCGAGGTCCCTGGATCCTGTCAAGGTAAGGGACCTCTCGGATCGTGAAGCTCTTGGCGTGAGAGTCTTCAAGCATTAAGCTTTCATCACCTTAGAAGAGATAGATTTAAAACGTTAGGAAACAAACCAAGATCGAACCTTTTCTACCCCTTAATCCTCTCAACCCTTAACCCTGAATGAACTACTCACTACACATAAAGGAAATCAAGCAAAGACGAAGAGAAGAAACGATAAACATGAAAGATAAACTGGATTAAAAACGATAAAGATTCGAAAATACAAAAGCTTGAAACTGTTCTACAATGGTGTTCTTCCGAAAAAAACGAGAGAGAAAACTTGAAGGAAAAAGTTAGAAAATCTAAAAGTTCTCTAAAAAGCATTCGCCGCCTTGCCTAATATGTCAAAACAGTCCAATGGTCCCCCCTTCGCTAACAGCCAAAAATGGTTGAAAGGACAGAGATCGACCATTGGATCGAGTTGTTCTCTCGATCATATCCGGCCATCGTGTCTTCAGCTCGATCCGGGTCTCAATCTTCTTCGGTGAATCGAGTGCTGCATCCGATCTCGGTATCGATCTTTGGGAGGATCGAGTGGTGTACTCGATCCGGCTCTCGCTCTGCATGGCGTTACGTCCGTACCGATGCATCGACTGCTTCACTCGATCTCCGTCTCGATCATTATCCTTGGATCGCCTAGTTGGCTCGATCTTCTGGTCGATCAACTCCTAGATCGACCGGCCATGCTCGATCTGATACTCGATCACTGGTCCTTAGCATTTTCCCGAGCTTCCATGAACCGCTACATTGGTCTCCACACCTCCACGAACCTCCATGTCTCCAAAGCAACCATAAACAACCTAGAATGGATGCAAAATGCAGAGAAAATGCAAATGCTGATGCAAGAATGCTCTAGGACTCTAAGTGATGCAATCTAACCTAAAACATGATACAAATGCATGAAAAACTATCTAATGAGTATGCAAAGTGTATGCAAAATGCAATGACATCATCAACCAACCATCCCTTTTCCAGGGAGGTTCAAAGAACAGCTACTTCAGAAGTATGAAACTCTCTATGCTGCTCAGATGGAGTTGAGAGGGTTGAATGGCCAAGAAAAAGTTGAAAAGCTAAAGGTGAAGACTGGATCACCAGAAGTTAAGGAGCATAATATCAAGAAACTTGGAGATCCAGGCTGCTTTACTCTCCCATGTAAGCTAAAAGGGAGGACTTTCAAGAATTGCCTCTATTATTTAGGGGCAAGTATCAACCTTCTCCCATCCTCTACTGCTAAAGCTCTTGCCTACACTCAACTGCAAGAGAGTAATGTATCCCTTACTATAGCTGATGGGGCAGTGAAGAGACCACTAGGGAGTCTCAAGGATGTGCCAATGATGATAGAAGGAGTAACCATTCCCACTGATTTCCTGGTGCTTGATGTGGAAGGGCACATAAAGAATGCTATCATTCTAGGAAGACCTTTCCTAGCCTCAGCTGAGCAGTGTTTGATGCTAAGAAATGCACTATTGAGCTGAAGCTGACCAAGAAGAAGGTTCTAAGGTTTGACTCAAAGGGGAATAAGCTGGAGAATGAGCGAGCCTTCTCAATGGAGATCAAGAAGCTGAAGCAGCCTAGAAAGAATTGGCCAGAGTTCGAAGGCTATCAAGGAGAAAGTTTTGATGGCTGCTGCTTGGTCAAGTTGTTTGAAGACACCACTGAAAAGGAGGTCCTTGAAGTGGTTAGTTACAAGAATCTGAATGATGTTAAGCTGGTTACTAGCAAAGGAGAAGTGGTTTTGCAACCAAGTGTCTCTAAGAAGGGAGAGTTTTGCTTCAAGCTTCAGCTAGAAGGGAAAGCTACACCTTTTGCCAAGATAAGGTGAACGGGGTCACAACCAAGGTCAAGAGAAGCAAGATGACACCAAGGAGTTCCAAGACTCCTTCTCCTCACCTCAACTAAAGAGGTAATCAAAGTCAAGCTTAGTGACTTTAAACAAGCACACTTGGGAGGTAATCCCATGTTATCCTTTTGTATATATTATGCTTTCGAGATTATCTTTTATGCTTTGTTTTAGTGTATAGAAACAGGATTCTGAACTGGGGTTTGAGAAAGTCTGAAGGGGACAAATAACAGGTGTATTCTGGCTGGTATTGGTCATTTGTATCGGTCATGACAGACCGATACACATATTTTCGGTCAGTAGTATCGATCATGACTGACCGATATCAGTAGAGCCAGTCTACACCAGTCAACATATCAGTTACTTGTGATCGATATGGAAAGAAGTTTGAAGGCGGGAAAGTTTTCGGTCATTCATATCGACCACACTTGGTCGACATAAACATACCGTATGATTTTCGGTCTATCGTGTTGACCACTGATGACCGATACAAATCCCAGGAAGCACGTCAGTCTCCAGTATCGATCACCCATGGCCGAAAATGCAAATTTCGATCAGTAATATCGGTCATGAGTGACCGAAACTCCATCCGAGGTAAGTGTATCAACTTCCAAAATATTTTCCCTCCTTTGGTTTGGCGCCAAGGGAGTTTCAATTTTTAATTGGGATTCCTTCTGACCTCTTTCTTGGCTTCTGAACACCTTTTGTTTTTATCCCCCACACTTTTGATTCCTTATGTTCCCTCACCAACCTTTGATTCCTTTGGTTTCTCCTTCTTTCTCTCTATTTAAGCAACAATCTTCTTTCACTTCTCTTCACACTTCAACTCACTCTTCTTCTCACTTAAAGCTCGAAATCACTATTTCTTCTTCTCTTTTATTGCTTGCTCTAAGTGTTCAAAAGCTCAACAATAGGTTTGCTTCCTAAACTATCTCTCTTTGCTCTTACTCTTTGCTTATGTTAAAAATCGCTTAGTAAGAAGTTTACAAGAGCAAGTAGAGTTTAGTTTTAAATGTTGTGCTACGATTTTGCATTTTGGATTTTTGTTGAAATATCAAGCTAGACTGTTAAAGTTATACTTAATTGTTTGTTCATCTCATAGCTTGTTTAATTTCATCCATTTTGCAAAATCATCATCTCTTTGCCTAGGAACCGCTTTGCTAGGATGTCATGCATAACTGCATATCTTCTGTTCATCCTAGCTTATTTTGTTGTTGGCTTTTAATCTCTTTTTGCTTTGAAGAAGTTTAAGCTTGTTGATTAGGACTTGTTAGACTTCTCTTAGCTCAAGGAGTTTTTTATTTAAAAGCTTTCAGCTATTTAGTTCTTCAACTTCTATTCTTTCACTTACATTGTTTTCAAGCTTTGCTTTTGAAGGTACAATGGGAAGAACTAAAGTAGCTGCTGGGAAAAAGGGAAAAGCACCTCAAGAAGCAACCACATCACCACCAGCAAGGCAAGAAAAAGGAAAGGGAAAAGCTGATGAGCAATCCTCCAAAGCCACTGGGAAGAGACCGGTTGGGAATAAGGGAGAAGATCAACAAAACAAGGGCAGTGCTGCTAAAGAACTCATGAAGGCTTTCAACAAGTGCACTTTCAAGCCAACAAGATATCCATGCACTTCCATAATGAAGGCGCTTGGACTCTATACTTACTGCAAAGCCACGTTTGAGCGCATGGGTCTTGGAGCTTTCATGGAGATGCCACTCCCATCTTACCAACAGCTCACTTACCAATTCCTCACCACACTCAAAGTGGTTTGGTATGAAGACAGTGAGCTCCCAAATGGCGATGGATGGATCTCTTTTAGGATTGGCAAGGAAGAGTTCTCCTCAACATTCACAGAGATCGCCAAGGATCTAGAGCTGAAGTCCCACCACACCAAGCTGAGCAGGTTCGAAATCCCAAGTAGGCAGCACACCAGGCTGTGGGGTATCATTGGGGTTGGGCAATACACTCCTGGAAGATCATGGAACCAGCACCTATGGCATCCAGCCGTGAGATATGTCCACAAAGCACTTGCGAATACACTCTTTGCAAGGAAGTAGACGACATATCTCACAGGAAGGGAGACAGATCTGATATAACAAGGACTGTATGAGGTGTTGGGAAGCGATGAGTATGGGGAACCTCTCAGAGCACCGAGAAGCAACCCCTGCTTTGTGGCTATGGTGATGGAGCAGCTCCTATCCTACCAGAGCTGGGTTTGAGTAAGACAAAGAAGGAGAAGAGCCCTCAAGTGCACGTTGGGGGAGTTGTGACAGCAGTTCTACAAGCTAGTGGAGTAGACCTTGACAAACATGAAAGTGATGCACTTGAGCCAATATGGATTGACATTGATTACCTCAAGAGAAGCCACTACCTTGAAAGAACCATTGGTGGAAAGCATGTGTACAACTTCATCACAGGCTTTGACACACCAGCAAAAGTCCTCCTCCCCAATCCAAAGCTTACATCCTTCTTCAGAAAAGGAAACATCAGCTTCAACATAAGAGAGGAAGAGCTCTACACAGGCGGCCCTGTTCCTGGAGAAGAAGAAGAAGACAGTGATGAAGAGGAGGAGCACACTGGAGAGATCAGAGAAGAAGAAGAAGAAGATCAAGGGAATGCTAATGCTGGTGCTGATTTTCAAGGAGGAACCCATGAAGAAGATGAGCTTGGAGAAGAGGAAGTGTTGAGCTACACCTCAAAGCAGTTTCACTTCCAGCCTTATGCAGCACCCAACCAAGGAAGCTCTTTGAGAGCAGCTCATGAGCACATCAGCACACTCCAGAAGTGGTGCAAGTGGCAGGATAAAGCCATCAAAGGGCTTATGAAAATGATGAAAGGGAAGTTCAAGAAGAACAAGGCTACATCAGCAAGAACTTCCCACCACAGCCACACCCATGAGCTCAACTCTCAACAAGAAGAGCAACTTCAGCCAACTGAAGAGGAGGAAGCTATATGGAACCCCCATGGAAGACATTCATTTCATACACAACCAAGTGTCCAGTGGGGTACATGGAAACAACCAAGGGCTTCATCTTATGAGCCAAGAGCCCATGTTCCATCAGCTTGGGAGGCGCCAAACCCCAACTCCTCTGAAGTTCAGGAAACATGGCAATGGGGCTCACAAGGAACTACTTCACAGGCTGAGCAACTTTGGTCAAGCTGGGTTCCACCACCTCAAGCAGCACAGCATTCTACTATTGTTTATAAAAGAAGGAAGAGGAGAGCTAGCAAGTCTCCTCAAACCTCAGGATCATCCCACCACTCCTGCCACTAAACCAAGTACCACATCCTTTCCATTGTTACATACCATTGCATCTTTTCATTTTTGTAATATATTTTGTTGCTTCTCTCTTCCATTGCTTTCATTACACAAGGGACTGTCTAATTTAAGTGTGGGGGAGAGATTTGGGTTTGACTTTGTGTTCTGTTATCTTAGTTTTTCTTTTTCTTTTCACTTTGAGTCTCATGCATATCATGCATACATGTAAGGAATAGAAAAACACAAAAAAATCAAAAACATTTGAAATTTTTTTGCATTTTTGCAAACCAAAAAGAAAGCATGTAGTTGCATTTCATTCCTTTAAGATTGAGTCTAGTGTTGACATATAGGTTGCATTGCATTTGCATAGGGCATTATGATGAATTTTCCTTGTAAAGTGCTTAGTGTTTAGAGATGATTTCAGTTTTAAAGTGCTTAGTTGTTTGATGCATCATATGATTGCTAGAAGTTAAGGCTGAACCATGCTTAGATTGCTAGATTTGGTCTTCTCATCTCATTCTGAAAGCATTTGTTCTCTGAAAATCAACTCTATCAACTTGAACTTTAATTTGGACTTTCAATTATCTTGTCTTATGCATTGAAAAGTGAATTCATGGCTACCATATACATATTTGGATCATCTTTCTCCTTTCTACCACTCATTTTGATCCAAATAGCTGATCCTCATACTTATGGGACAGTTACATCCTCACCCTTAGCCAAAACCTCCTTTTGAGCCTAAACACTATTGTGAGAGCTGTGAGGCCTTTGCATTGCATTTTTGATTTTGTCTTGGCAAAAAGTGTTAGCAATAAGGCTGGCAATGATTAGCTCTCTTGTAGATATCAGCTTGCATCTTGAGCTTGATTCTAGGATAGGAGTTTTTGGGGTTTGAAAGGGTAGAGTTAGGTGGTTTGAGCTTAATGTTTTTTATCTTTTGAAAAGAAAAGGGAAAGATTTGAAATGGTAGATAAAGGGGAAACAGTTTAGTATTGTGGTTAAGCAAAGGGAAGAAAAGCTCTAAGTTCAAAAGGAAGAATTGGCGCCAACAACAAAGCTCAGAGAGGGTCCAAAGAAGAAAAATCAGACCAGGAACAATCCACCAAAGGTGATGAAGGTGCCATTACAATAAAGAAGAGCAAGTCCCAACCAAGAAGAAGCAACCACACAAGCAGAATGAAGAAGGTTTCCCCAACCATGAATAAGAAGAAAGCAAAGGGTAGAGTTTAGGAAAGGGTAGACTTAGAGGGTTCACTTTTGGGTTTAGAAATGCTTAGGACTCATCTTTGGGAAGTAAGGGTAGAAGAGGGCTTTGAATTGCATGCATAAGTGTGCTTTGACCTATAGCATTTTGCCTAAGATGAAGTTATTTCATTGGGTGATCCTTTATGTTTTTAACCCTGTGCTTAAATGAGATCATTTTTGTCTTATAACCTTACCCCTTTCAAACCAAATGTCTTCACTTGATTTGCATAAGCACGATTCATGTTCTGAACTTAATTGAATGTTATAGAAGTTGATTGATTTGAGCATTTGCCTAAGTTGAGATTTGAGATCATTTTGAAACATGATGAGCATGGCTAGGTTCTTTTAAGTATAGCTGATTGTGTTTGCATCCTACAACTAGGCACTTGGGCATTAAAACCATCTCTTTACCTTTGCACTTTTGGAATCTGAATGCCCACTTTCAAACCTCACTCTCCCATTTGTTGTTACTTGCTTGAGGACAAGCAAAAGGCAAGTGTGAGGGTATTGATATCCCTTGTATTTACACCATTTAGGGCTGCATTTAGTACATGTTTTGGTCCTCTTTTTCATATTTTCCCTTAGCTTTTGTCCCATTTTCTTCTCCTTTTAGATTTAGGTTGCATTTAGAGTATATATTGCATTTTTCTTGCATATTAGATGTTTTTAGGTGCTTTTGGAGCTTAAAGGAGCTTGGAGGAGCTTTGGGAATGATCCAGGAGGCTAGCTGGACAAAAGGGAGCAAGAAGGATCAAAGCAGAAGATCTCTCATCATCATTATGATTGCTTCTCTTGCACACACTACACCACTTTTGCTGTCTCGTTCCTGATCTGTATGGTTCAAGCATGTTTGGGATTTCTTTTTGAACATTTTTGAACCTCTGAAACCTTGCTGCAAATGCTCCTTCTGCATCTCCGCCGTTCCTGTCATCCAGCCTTTTTTCTTGTGTTTGTAACGCATTTATCACCTCAGCAACAGTCACAATTGCTAGATCTTTTCTGTTCAATGACTCCTGCATATGAGTCAAACCATTCTTACAATGAATATAGAATCTTGGACACAATAATGCTTTCAGCTATATCTTCTCCATGAGTTCTCATTTCATTTCCTAACTCTACTACTCTTCTAGTAAAGTCTTTAATTGTTTCCTTTTCTTCTTGCTTCAGGTTGTAGAAATTTGCTCTCAGCCTTTGCAACAATATAATGGACCCTTTTGGATCTCCTTGGAACCTTAGCCTCAACACATCTCATGCATCCTTTGAGGTTTCAGTGACAGACAAGTGACTACTAAAGATCTCTTCAGACACAGCACTGAACATTAATTGTAAGGCTGTCTGATCTTTCATTTCTAACTCTTCCAAGGCTGCCACTTTTTTCTTCTCCTCTGCTATAGGTGTAGCTACTTTAGGTGGTTCTGGAATTCCTTCTGTCACTATTTTCCATAAGCCCCTAGACTTGAGTATAGCCTTCATTTTTATGACGCCCAGACTATAGTTCTTCCCATCAAACACTGGAACTACTTGTATGTTCTGCATCTTAACTCAACCAGACTTAACCTTACCTTTTATACATGATTCTCTTGTTTCTGCTGTGCTCTGATGAACCAGCTCGTACCTTTTTATTCCTTGTTTGCTAGACAACTCTTCTTGTCTGCTTCTTGACTAACTTGTTCTTTCTTCAAAATTCTAGGCCACCAGAACCTTGAAGCTCTGCTACCATGTTGGATTTTGTACTGTTACGGTGAAGAAGAAAATTACGGCAACTATACGTTAATATCTCATCTTCTTAACATTATCCATCATCACACATTACATATTTATACTACTAATGTTTACTACTTCTTAACCTACTTTGTTACCAAAAACAACTGATGCCCACTTATTATTGGGCGTAGCATCTTCATGGCCCAATGACCAATTATCTTTAGTTAACATAAATACATCACGTGCCTTCTCCTATGTCTTCCTTCTTCTTCACATTCCGAATAGGTTTTTCCTTCTGTTATCTTCTTCTTCATGCCCTGAACAGGTTCGTCCTTCTGTTATCTTCTTCTTCAGATTCTCTTCCCCCCATATTGTTTCTTTCTTGCACGGGATTAAGCATAGGATCTAATTCCAACAGTATCAAGCAGCATCCTGGTCTTAGGGAGAGCGCCTCTGTATGAGAGTAGTGAAGCTTGTGAGAGCCCATGGTGAGGGCACTGAAGTGTGTACCCTTTGAATCTCTCCTATGCTTCACCAAAACTCTCATTATTCTTCTGAGCAAAATAAGAGATCCCATTCCTGATTCTAGCAGTTCTGGAAGTAGAGAAGAACTTGCTAGAAAAGCTCTCTTGCACTCATCCCAGCTGGTGATACTTCCTTGAGGCAAGTTTTTCTCCGATTGGTGGGCTTTGTCGCCAAGAGAGAAAGGGAACAACCTGAGCTTGAAGCCATCTTCGCTTACCCCATTGATATTGGTTAATGAGCAGAGTCTGTCAAAGTTATCCAAGTGATCTAAAGGGTCTTCAAGTGGCAACCCATGGAACGTACTGTTCTGAACCATTGAGATCAATCCAGATTTAATCTCAAAGTTATTGTTTTGCACTGCTGGAGGAATGATCCCTGTGCGGTGGTTGTAAGCGTTTGGGGCGTCACCAGCTCCAATTAGTTTGATTGGGCGTGCACCATGTGCTGGTCCTCTCTGACCTTGGACTCCTTGCTGTCCCTGAACTCCAGCAACTCCTTGAGCACCTTGCGCTCCTGGTGGTCTATGAAATCATTGATCATCTATACCATGATCCATGTTGAGCTGATGAAACATTTGCAGTCTATCTCTTTCCCTTGTTGCTCTTAGTGCTCTTTCCACTTGCAGAATGTTGTGTTGATAATCCAGAAGGTTTTGATTGCCTTTAGACCTCAAGTTCATACACCTATAAGCAGAAGAGCAGCTTGCAAATCAGTAACAAACAGAAAATAACAGCTTGATCTTAAACAGTCCACAAATCCTAATTCTTAAGCTAAACCCATATGGCAACAACGCCAATTTAATAGCAGGAAATGACCACTAATCAAATCCTAACACACTCATGTCATTGCAGCATGTAAGGTATCAATCCATCTGAGTTCTTAAGGCACCAAGTATACAAGAAATAATCTAAGTCAAGCTAGATTTAAGAAGGCAGTTGTGAATAAAACTAAACAAGTCTAAAGACTGAACTAAGCAAAGCAGGAAATTCAAATAGATAAAGTAAGGATCTAAGATGGGGGTTATTGATTAAGAGGGGATTAGAACCTAATTAGTGATGGTTTAAAACCATTCAAACAATGCAATCTTCTAGGCATAGGATTAACAACTATACCTAGCTCAATTCCTTGACACTAATCACTTTGCTAAGCACACATTCAAGATAAATCCCTTTACTCAAACACATGATCAGCAAGCATTCAAAACAGAACTCCAATCATATAAAGCCAAAATGCACCTTATACATCTAATTCCTTAGGCTAAGTATACAAATCCTCTAATAGACTATAAGCAGCATTTCATCAAACACTTACCAGGCGCAAGAGAAAGCCAAGATACTAAACAAATCTGGCCAAGACTAATCTAGTGTTAAGCACATCTAATAGATAGAAGACAATCATATTAAGCACAAGACATCACTAATCTAGTCCTAAAACCCCTCTAATATATCCCATCTCAAACCCTAGATAAGACTACTCACTAGTCATAGTCAAAACCACATATTCCAAAGAGAAAAGATGGTTAAGCATGATTAGGAAGCAGAATAAACAAAAATAGATCAAAGGCAAATACAGAAATTCACTAAATCAAACTAGTTCTTACAAAGCAAAGCTGAAAAAGGAAAGGTTTTAAGTGCAAGAACAGAAGAAAAATAATAAGATCCCAGTTGCAAAACCATTTTAGGACATTAGTATTTATAGGGGAACTAGAAAACCCCTAGTAAACCAAGATTAAACCAAAAATAAGCTGATTCGGACAGACCATATCGGCTGTGAACATCGATACACACGTCGATATCATCTCTTCTTCTTGGTTGTATCCATGTCTCTTGGTTGATATGCACGTCGATACAGAAGGCTTCCAAGTTGTATTGGTTTGGCTCTCCATGGTGTGAAGTCGATACAATCGCCTTTTAGTTAAGGGTCATCGATCAAGTAAGTCGATATGGCACCTCGGTATTGCCCTGACATGTGCATCGGTCTGGGATGTCGATACACTAGCCCGATATGGACTCCATTCTGCTGCATCGAGGTGTTTAAGTCGATATGCTTCATTCACACCACACCTTCACTGTATCGATGCTGAAATGGTTGATACTCCCATCGATATGCTTCGCATCGATCACTTGATGGTGATATCATCATCGATATTGGTCCATCCGCCTCTGTTTCTTGCTTGCTCCATTCCCAGCTCACACCCATTGCACCCCATGACCTCCACACTCCTTCAAGTATCTGAATAAAACTCTAAATGCATGCAAAATGCAATGCAGCTCCTAAAACTACACTAACTCCTAAATGTATACAAATGGGACAAGAAGGAGCAAAATATGCGTGGGTATAAACTAAAACTAGTGATAAATGCAAGCTAAAATGGTATAAATAATGGAGATATCATGTGCATAATTGTTCTTTGAGAGACTTGTTTGTTAGAGAAGCTCACAATGGAGGCTTAATGGGACACTTTGGCATCGCCAAAACCTTATAAGTGATGAAAGACCAATTCTACAGGCCACAAATGAAACGAGCTGTTAAGAGAGTTTGTGGGAGGTGCAACACTTGTAAGCAAGCCAAATCCAAAGTACAAAATCATGGTTTGCATTCTCCTTTACCAATAATATCTCATTTGTGGCATGATATATCAATGGAGTTTGTTTTAGGACTACCTAGAACTAAAACAGGTAAGATTCTATCTTTGTAGTTGTAGATAGATTTTCTAAGATGGCTCATTTTATTTCTTGTCTTAAGACTGATGATGCATTTCATATAACCAATCTTTTTTTTAAGGAGATAGTTCGCATTCATGGTATGCCTAAGTCCATTGTTTTGGATAGAGACACTAAGTTCCTTAGCTTCGTTTGGAAAATATTATGGTCTAAGCTAGGAACTAAGTTAATATTTTCTACTACTTGTCATCCGCAGACTGATGGTCAAACTAAGGTAGTAAATAGGACATTAGGTACATTGTTGAGAGCATTGATTAAAAAGAACCTTAAGTCTTGGGAAGAATGTTTACCCCATATAAAATTTGCATATTACCATGCCGTGCATTCTGCTTCTAAGTACTCACCGTTTCTTATGGGCTTAATACCACCTATCCTTTGGATTTAATGCCTTTACCTTTGAGTGAAAGGGTTTGTATGGATGGATAGAAAAAGTCCTAGGTGATACAGCTCATACATTCGGATGCTAAGAAGAACTTAGAAAAGAAGACAAAGCTTTATGCTAAGCATGCGAATAAAGGAAGAAACAAAATGGTTTTTTAGGCTGGTGATCAAGTATGGGTTCATTTGAGAAAGGAATGCTTCCCAGCAGAAAGAAAATCCAAATTAATGCCAGGGATTAATGGTCCTTTCACAATCACAAGGCGAATCAATGACAACGCCTATCAACTTGATCTTCAAGGTAAGTATTCGATAAACTCAAGCTTTCGTATTACTGATTTAATTCCTTATGTTGTAGATGAGTCAGATTTGATGTCAAATCCTTTTCAAGAAGGAGGGGATGATATGATCATGGACAACTCTAACTTATAGTATAAGCTTGTAGCGGAGGAGGAACAAGAGAAGACTAAGCTTGAAGATAAAGAAGATCTAGAAGTTATAAAAGGACCTATGACCTGGTCTAAGACCAAGGCATTTCAAAATGCCTTAGAGGTTCTACTTAATCAGTTTAAGTATGAATCAAGTGATAAAAAGGCTATGCATACTGCTTTGATTTGTATTATAGCCGATGACTAGTTAATGGGGGTTGTGGGACATTTTGTGCTCTTTTTCCCTTAGTGAGTTTCGTCCCATTAGGATTTCTTAATAAGGTTTTTTAACATGGATCACCCATATACATATTTGGACTTTCTTTCTTCCTTTTTACCTCTCTTGCTAGTCAAAATAGCTGATCCTCATCACTAAGGAACAGTTACCACACCTTAACCTTACCTTCTTTTCAAACCCAAACACTATCTTTGTGTGTGTGGCCTATTTTTGAATGAACTAAGCATAAAGTGTTAGGTAGGCACGGTAAGGATAAGTTGCTATGTAGAACTAGCTCTTCACTTTGAGCTAGACATAGGTTTAGGATGGTACTTATAGGCTGATAGGGCTCAGGTTTTACCCAAATAAAACTACTGCAAGTGCACAGCAATGCAATCGTAGTATAAGGGGTTATCGAATCCCAAGGGAGCAAGTAAACTACACTAAATAGTTTAGGTTTGGATTAAGCTAAGCAATAAGTAATGAATGTAATGCGAAACAGCAAAATAAATGTAAGTGGGCGTTTTTGGGATTGTTCTTAAAGTTCAGAAAGCTAAAGGCGCTAAGTCAGGACAATTCGCAGGTTGAATCCGAGAGTATAGAATGCATGCAATCAGGAATGAATTAAAACCGTCTTGAACATGAATCGCAAAGATATAACTAATCTATTCTCATTGCAGAAGTTAACTATGCCTAAATCATAGAGTTTCAAATCTCTTTGCAAACCCTAACAACCTAAACATGTAGTAATGATCAGGTTCAATTGTTCACAAATCTCTTTGCACTAGGGCGTTTTGCTCATCTAATACTAGTTCATGTGATTAATAATGCTCTCACATCTATCAAACAACCTAGGGTTTTGAAATCCAGATGATGTGTCTAAGAACTCGATATGAATGCAAGCACAGATGAAGAACCAATGGATTTCCTATAAGTTTAGCAATTCTACAAACTCTTCTTCAACCTTTGAAAAGCCCTAACTTAACTAACAAACTACTCAGACATGGTGAATGAAACAAACATCATATAATGAATAGATTGCATAAAAGAAATAAGAATTAGAAAAAAAGGAGTTCAAAATCTGCTCTGAAGGAGTCTGATTTGTCTCTCCAAAAGCTCTGCTACAAATCTCTCTCTAAAGCTCTCAAAAAGAATAAGATACAAGATCCCTGCCAAAAGAATGACTGAAAAACCTAATATACAAGGTAAAACACGATCTGGGGCCTTTTTGCAAATACTGGAACTTCTGTGCCAAAACTGCATTTTCTTCCCAATCTTTTAAAAACAAGCCACGATCCTTCCTCTACGGGTGACGAGCGTCACCAGGTCAGTGACGTTCGTCACCCAAGCCAGAACAACGCTTCTTAGTTGTATACTTCGGGGTTGTAACTTGCAATGCTCCAAAAAGCTCCAAAACTTCTAATTATGCTCCAGACATGCTATAACCTGCAAAGACTCTACTAGGACTCTAAAAAGACCAAAAAGACTCAACAAAAAGGACTTATACCATGGTTTTAAACCATAAAAACCATGATATATCATAGGCCTTGGCGGATTTGAGTGTTACATTGATCTAAAGGGGAGAGTGAGAGAAGGAACAAAGTGAAAAGGGGAAAGGGATAAAGATGGGAAAGCAAACAAAAGCTCAGCATGTGTGGAACCAAATAAGCTCAAAAAGGGTGGCCATTATGAAGATAGAGTCTCAGCAACAGCAAAGAAGGCATCAAAGCCTTAATACAACAAAAGGATGAAGAAATTGAGACTCCCAAAAACCAAGAAAAGGCGCCCACAACAAAGGAGCACAAAGAAGGCCACAACATGATGAGAATCAAAGAAGAAGCTTGCTTGAAAATGGCAAAGTGTGTAGAGTGTAAGAGTGTCGAGAAAGGGTCGTTAGGATTGGGTATGATTTGGGATAAGAGTTTTGGGGTTTAGAACATTCTTAGGCATTGGGTAGATAGTAATTTATCCTTGTATGCATAAGTTGTGCTTAACCTTTAACATAATGCTCAAGTTCATTCCTTTTTGAGAGAAACCCTTACACTTGAACCCACAATTTAATAAGATCATTTTTATCTCATAACCTAAACCCTTAGCCAAATGATTCCACTTGATTTGCTTGAACACAATTCACTTGGTTACAAAGTTAAATGAATGTTAAAGAGATTGATTGATTTGAGCATTTGACTAAGTTGAGCTAGAGATCATTTTGAAACAGGAAAAGCATGGCTAGGTTCTTATTAGTATGACTGATTGTGTTTTATATCCTACATTTAAGCACTTAGACATTGACTTCACTTCTTTACCTTAGCATTTTTGGAATTGAGTGCCCACCTTCAAACATCACTTCCTCCTTGTCTTAGTTTGTTTGCTTGAATACAAGCAAAAGGCAAGTGTGGGGGTGTTGATATCTACATTATTTATATTATTTTAGCTTGCATTCATCACTAGTTTTAGTCTTTAACCATGCATATTTTGCTCATTCTTGTCCCATTTGCATACATTTAGGAGTTAGTATAGTTTTAGGAGATGCATTGCATTTTGCATGCATTTGGAGTTTCATTCAGGTACTTGAAGGAGTGTGGAGGTCATGGGGTGCAATGGGTGAAATGGGTGTGAGCTGGGAATGGAGCAAGGCAAGAGACAAAGGCGGATGGACCAATATAGATGATGATATTGACATCATCTGATCGATACGAAGTATATCAATGGGAGTATCGACAATTTCAGCATCGATACAGTGAAGGCGTGGTGTGAAGGAAGCATATTGACTTAAACACCTCGATGCAGCAGAATGGAGTCCATATCGAGCTAGTGTATCGACGTCCTAGACGCTACACATGACAGGGCAATACCGAGGTGCCATATCGACTAGCTTGATCGATGAGCCTTAATTAAAGGGTGATTGTATCGACTTCACACCATGGAGAACCAAACGGATACAACTTGGAAGCCTTATGTACCGACGCGCAGATCGACCAAGAAACATCGATACAACCCAGGAGAAGAGATGATATTGACAGTTGTAGAAGAAGAAGCCTTCTACATGAATCAACAAGGAGGTGGTTTCAACAACATCATGAATCATCCCAACTTCTTTTATAGAAGCACCAACGTGGCCAATCCTCAAGATCAAGTCTATCCATTACAAGCTGCTCAACAAACCCAAGGAACCAAACCTTTTGTTCCTTTCAACCAGCAGAACAACTTTGCTCCAAGACCACCAACTCAAGACGGTTTTCAACAAGCTAACTTTCAGCCAAGACCAGCTTTTGTCCCACCAGGTTTTGGTAATACACAAACCTCTTCTAGCACTCAGGATGTTGATATCAAGCAGATGATGCAACAGCTGTTGACTGGTCAAGCCAACATCACTATAGAGCTGCACAAGAAGTTTGCTGAAGTACACAACAAGATAGACGCCACTACTTGTGACCTGAATGGAAAGTTTGATGCTCTGAACCAAAGAGTCAAGTCTCTATAAATCAAAGGAGCTTCATCTTCAAAGCCTCAAAATCAGTTACCAGGAAAGACTGAAGCCAAGCCTTAGAAATTCTGCCACTTGCTTGCTGAAGAGGATGAAGAGTTTGATGATGAAGATGCTTCATTGGAAGACACTGGAATAATGCTTCAAGAGATGTTGTTACATGTGGACATCTTACAGGCTGAGTTTGGGGGGAATGCCATCAATGTCACCATTGATTATCAAGAAGATGTTGATATTGTAGAAAAATTCCTTGCTCGATGTGATCGCTCCTGAAGCCCCACCGAGGAGAGTGGACAGTACATCGACCAAAATGCACGGTGGAGATCACATCGAGGTGTAGCATCGAGCAGAACCTCGCGAACTCTTGCTCGATGCAATCCCAAGTCTGTACATCATGGAGCCACAGCCCGTACATCGAGCAACATGCTCGATGGAGTCACGCCGAGGAGTAGCATCGACCAAAACATCCAAGGTTTTGCTCGATATGGATGCTATCAGCTGACTCGAGTACAAGACGATGTCCGGTACGATAATCACCGACGAACATTGCAACCGGGTACGAGAAGTTCCACATCGAGGTGTAGCATCAAACAAAACACCAATATGTTTGCTCGATGCAGAATGGTAGAGCCAAGAAAAAGCATCCGGATGATGCCATGCACTGCCCACAGGAAGGATCATGCAAGCCGAAGTGTCTCCATTCACCGAGCAACAACATCAAGCAGAACATCTGCTGAGCTTGCTCGATGCAAGGTGCCCTAAAGGAGAAGCTGACCAGAACATGGAACCCCCGAGGCTGAGGAGCATGATCGCCGAGCCACAGGACCCGACGTCCCCGATATGGTACACATCGAGGTACCACATCGAGTGTATTGTTCGATATGATCCGTGTAAAATTTTTTTGAAAGTTTTACATGGGTAAATCGAGTAAACCTTTTTGTGGACCTTGATGGCTGGTAAAAGTATCTTTTCTTTCCCCCCTCACATGCATTTTTGAATTTCAAATAAGATTTTCTTGCATTATCTTTAGTTTGTTTTAGTTTTCCCTTATCGTCTTGCCTTAAAACTAGCATTTTCATCTCTCTCCACACATCCATATCAAGCTAAACACCATTTCCAAGCATCTCTTCTTTCTCTTTTGCATTCTCTATTCTAGAACTTCATCTCTTGGTTAAAAGATTAAGGTAAACCTTGCTAGATTTCTTGTTTCTTGAGTTTAATCTTTACAAAATGAAGTAGGATGCATAAGACTGATTTTTGAATGAGTTTTGCATATTTGTTCTTAGGTTTTAATCTGCATGTCACCATTGCTTCCCTTTTTCAAAATTTATGGTTAAAATGTTTGAGAAATGCTGTGTTTGTTGTCAGTTTGATATTCTGTTTAGATTCTGGCCAAATCTAGGCATGCTATTGCTTTTCCAGCATATTAACCATTGAAATGTTTCTTTTTAGATTAGTGATGGTTAATCTGATGCATTTTCATAGTTTGGTGGAGAGAGAATGATGTTTTTGCTGCATATGCTTGAATTTTCCTTAATCGCTGCTTGTTACTTTGGGAATTTCGGTTTTCATTGTGTCTATCGTTTTGAGCTAGAAATTTTTGCTAACTTTGACTCTGTTTGTTGGAAATCAGTGTGAATGTTTATAGAATTTTCCCGTGCTTGCTTGGTGTTTGAAAAATAATTTTCTGCACAGTGCTCTCAAAGGATAGTATACTAGTTTTTGCTTCAAGCATTGCATTTTCAGGTACGATGTCGAACACTAGAGGAGATGAGGAGATTTATGACTCAAATGCTGCTGCAAGAAACAGAGCAGAGGGAAAAAGGCCAGTAGTTGAAGAAGAACAAGCCCAAGATGCAACACCAAAGCTCAAGGACTACTTGAGAGCGATGAGAAGAGTGGACTTCACTCCAACAAGATATGCTAATCCTGGTCTGTTGGGAGATCTAGGAATCAAGACTGAGGTGGATGAGCTATCGAAAAACATTGGACTGGAGAAATTTGCTAGTCTTGGCTATCCAACATACAAGCAACTTTCTTGTGAGTTCCTTGCAAACTTTAAAGTCTACTTCTACAAGTTTGATGAAGAATATGATGAAGGAGAAGAAGACTATGGCAATGGATTCATCAATTTCAGGGCCAACAAAGCATGGTACACGATGGGGTTCACTCATCTTGAAGAAATATTTGGATTTGATCAAGGCTCAAGAGCACAAAACATGCGCTCCAAGCATGCTGACCTAAGGCATGTGTGGGAAGAGATAGCGAATGATGCTTATAGACCCGGTCATCTGAAGAGTGCTAGCATCCACCATCCAGCTATCAGATATGTTCATAGGGTCCTCACCAGCACACTCTTCTACAGAAAAGAGCAGAATATGGTCAAAGAAGAAGAGATGGGGTTGCTTGTGAATGGCTTAAAGAACATAATGGTTGAAACAAGACATGGGAACATCCAAGGAGAACGCTTAGGAGTTAGCCTTGTGACAATCCTAATAAAGAAATTTCTAGCATGCCAACAATGTGCTTTCAAGACTAGAGACAAGAAGCCAAAGATAGCCATTGAAGGCGTGATCACTCCTATCTTGATTGGTTCTGGAGTTGAGCTTGGCACACCAGATGTTACAGTGATCTTCCTAGATGTTCCTTATCTCAGTAACATCGGATTCCTTTCAGGAGCTTTTGAGACCGGATTTGGCTATCAGTTTGAGCTGGAAAACAGGAAGAGGAAGATCATCTTGCCAAAGCAGCACCTCACCAATTTCATCATTTATGAGAACATTCGCTTCATACCAACATAAGATAAGCTTTATGACCCAAGGACTGACCCACCATTGATGAGGCCAAGCAAGGTTAAGAAGATGAGCACCATCAGAGATTCAGATGTGGATGAGGATATTGAAGAGCAGCATCAAGAACAAGATTTTCAGCATTAAGGGATAGAGGCGGATGAACATGAAGACAATGATAGCCGCCCTTATGCATTTGACCCTTATGATGTGATCTGCACATCTGAAGCTTTAAAGGCTGCACATGAGCACATTAGGCTTCTTCATAGGTGGAACCATTTCCAGCATAAGGCCATTAGAGGCTTGCTAAAGACAGTCAAAGCAAGTGAGGAAGCTCAAGAAGAAGTTGGGAGGATCTTCATCAGCCAAGAGAACTGATCAAGCGGCACAAGCAGAGCCATAAGGAGGAGGATCTGATGCTGAGGACATGTCTGAGGACACACCAGAGGCCACAGTCCAAGAGAGACACTCATTCCACATCAGTGAGCGGCGGAGGACACATGCTTCTGAACCGACCAGACATTCATCACATGTAGCTGCTCCAAGGCACAAGGGTAAGAAGAGAAGGGCTAGACCACAAACTCCATCAGAGGAAGAAGCGTAACCCTCCCATGACATTAAGAGTATCAAACTAGAAGGAGAAGGGATCATGTCCGTACAGGTCCATACACAAACACCTAGGGAACCGTGTTGCTCAAGAATGATCATCTAGTAGCCTTGGAAGACAAGATACGGAGGAGTGGCGAATAAGCTAAGGAGAAGTCAAGAATATACTTGACTTCTTGATTCTACTCCAACGGTCACATTGAGAAGAAGATAAGGTCACATGTGTGGATTAAGGAGCAACCGTTAGGACCTGTCACTTTCATTCCCTTGAGATCAACTCCTTTGTTTATTCTTTGTGTCATTGTTGCTTTGTTATGTGTAGTAACCGAAACCATCTATAAGTAGGCATCTTAGCCTCATTTTTAATGTTCAACTTAAGGAAATATACTATCCTTAATCAAAATCTCTTTCTCACTTATGTTCTTCACTCCTTTCACTCAGTTCATACTCTCTTTCTCATCATAATCCGCAATTATTCTAACAAAGAGTTCATACTATCACCACTCTTCCACCTGAAGTAAGGTACACCACACTAACCATTGTAAATACCACAATGTTTTTTAAGTTTGTTTGCTTGATGTTTAAGATGACTTTCCTTACCATTTTTATTACATAGGCACTGTGTAATTTAAGTGTGGGGGAGGGTGTATGATGGACTGATGCTTGCACTTGCATTTGCATACTAGAATAGGAACCATGCATCATGTTTACATAGCATCTAAGGCATAAAAAAACCAAAGAATTGAAATTTTTTCGAAAATATCTTCACAAAAAGAGTTTGATTTTCATCCATTCTTATAGGATCTAGACTTCATGCATTCATATAGGACTAGCTTGCTTGTTTAAATTGGGAACTATGATAGTACATCTTTGTTAATGCTAGTAGTTTATGAAAATGAAGCCCTTGTTTTTAATCCTTTGGTGCATTTGATGTTGAACTAAAAATAAAGCTGAACCACTTTTGGAATTTGCATTGGTGTGAGCTTTGTTTGAGACTAAAGCATGCTTTGAAATGATTTCAATCTTTGTTTAAGTGGAACCTAATTTGAATTTGTAATTATCATGCCTTATGCATTTGTGATTAATGTCATGAATAGTTTAAAATATTTGGATCTTCTTATTCTCCTTTGCCACTCTCTAAAAGATCCATTTAGATTCCCCTACCCTTAACTAAACCTTCTTTCAAGCCAAGACATTAATAGTGTGTGATTTGTGAGGCCTCTTTCTATCATGGTTGTTCCTTAGCAAAAAGTGTTGGGTTGGAACTACAAAGGAAGTATTTCCATTGTAGAACTAGCTCACTCTTGAGTTAGATAGGCTATGGTGTTTGGGGAATGGTTTGGGATTTATCTTGGGATAGTTTTTAAGAGAAGCAAACAAGAAAAGAAGTAAAGGCTCAAAAGAAAAGGAGTGTGACACAAGCAAAAGGTGGAAATGGTGATTCTAAGTGCAAAAGAAAGAAGGCTCATGTTCAAAGAAGAAAAGAAGATGCAAGATGTGCAAAGCAAGCAAATCAGAAAGCCAAAGGTGAATCGAGCACCAGCATCACCAAATAAAGGATCCAAACCCAAAAGAAGCAAATCGCCACCACTTGAAGTTCAAAAGAAGAAGTGTCCTCCAAAGCACTTGAAAGAGAAGAGTTTTTGGGTTTTTAAAAGGGGTTTCAATTCCTAAAAATGGTAGCATAGGCGGGTTTACATTGATAGGCTAGAGTTAAGAACATATCTTAGAGGTCTTGGGTACATGGAAGTCTTCCTTAGTATGTATAAGTTATTCTTTGACCCTTAGTATTTTACCAAAGCACAACCATACTTTTCTTTGAGAGAATACTTTAAACACGAAAACCATTTTGAGAAGTGGAATCATTTTTATTCAACTAAGCCTTATCCCCTTAGCCAAATGACACATTTGCATTTGCATAAGATTGGTTCACGGTTTGAGCTTAATTGAATGTTAAAAAGGTTGTTTGATTTGATAAGCATGTGTAGGTTGATAACATTATGATCATTCTTGGTTTGTGATGAAAGTGGCTAGGTGTTTAAAGTATTCTTCCATCAAGTGCACTCTATAATTAAGAACATGGACTTCAATTTGATTTATTGTTAGCATTTTTAGAGATATGAGTTCCCATTCAAAGCCTCATCACCATGTTAAGTGTTTGTTGGCTTGAGGGAAAGCAAAAGCTAAGTGTGGGGGTGTTCATAGCTTGCTATTTTAGGGTATTTTAGGCTGTATTTCATGCATCTTTTCCTCTGTTTTTGCAAAATAGTTTAGCATTTTAGTATCATTTGCACTTAGAATCAACATGGCATGCATTTAGCTTCGGATTGCATACATGTGCATGTTTATGGTGGTTTTCAGGTGTTTTTTGGGGATTCTTGGAGTTGGGAAGGAGATGAAAGCAGCTCATGATCAAAGAAGATGTCAGAAATGAAGCTTTTGCAAAGTCTGGTGCATATCGAGCAAGGATATCGAGCAGAACCTCCATGGAGTGTGCTCGATGTAAGCTGCAGGACGTGAGGAAGAGGATCAGCACAAGGAGTCTAAGCCGTTAGTCTGCATCGAGGTCCATCATCGAGCAAGGAAGCCAATACGCGCTGCACGAGCCATATCGAGGTCGCACATCGAGCGGAACACTATCCATACCACCTCGATGCAACTCATCCGCACGTTGACCACTTTACTTTTGTTGACCTTATCTTATTTTTAGGTTTTTAATGCTTCTTTGGCTGCCTAGTATAAAAGGGAAGCCACAAAACATTACACTTATCCAAGTTTAGTCTTTCTACAAAAAACTCTCTTCTATAAACCTTAAAAGGCGATTTTGCCTTAGAGTCTTTTACTTCAATAAAGTTTGCATTTTTATGGTTTAATCTTGTCTCTTGATCATTATTATAGCACCCTGGTAGTTTAGATTTATCATCTTTGCATTTTAAGATTTTGCCTTAGAATCTTTTCCTTCAATAAAGTTTGATTTTTATGGTTTAATCTTGTCTCTTGATCATTATTATAGCACCCTGGTGGTTTAGATTTATCATATTTGCATTTTAATCTCATCTAATCATATATAACTCTGAATAAATGGGATTAAACATGATTAGTGAGTAGTCTACCTTAGATTAAAGTAGGGAAAGTGGTGATTAAGATGTGATTAAGGGGTGATTATGCTTATTTAATTGTTCTTTCTTGTCCCCTTCTCTTGCAAAGTGATTATTGTTAATAAAGCTTGCTCCTTTTGATTAAATATGGTATTGATTGATGCATATGGTTCTTTAGATGGCTTGTTATCTCATCTCTAAGCATGGTTTGCTTATTTGGCTTGACAGTTTGGCTTGGTCTATGTTTCCTTTATTCCGTGACAGCAAAGTGATAGTTCACCATTGCTAGATGATTCGCTTAGGGCTAGATAGTGCTGGTTTTGAGATTCTTGCTTGATGGTTAGATAGTATGCATTGAAAGATCTTGCCTTTGTTTCATTCATACTCATTGCTTAGCATTGTTAAGATGTTGCAGCTGTGTGCTTAAGTCAATATTCTTGATTGGTGCTTAGCTGACTAGGTCCTTGTTGGTTCATAAGATGGATATGTTGATCTGAATTCTTGCTTGAGTGAGAGAGTGTTTGCTTGATTAGTGCATATCTTAGGCTAGAATGGTTCGGATCTTTATGCTCATGGTTGAAGAATACGCCATCACAAGTGGGTTTGAGACTTCAATCTTGTTGAATATGAACTGCTTATTGACGCCAAATTGGTTCCGTTTAAATACCTTGTCTAGGAGTACAACATTGAGAAATGCTTGCTTAGTCATTGCTTCAAGTTCATTGCTTAGTAGTTCTTATTACTTGCATTTAGTTTATGCTTTCTTTCCATTGCATTGTTAGGTTGTTAGGCTTGTCCTTACATAATAAAAACCCCATTATTGCTTAGCTTATGGCATTGTTTGCATCTCATAATCCACACATGATTGATACCTGATCCCTATTCTACAACTGATTAGAGACTAAGGACATTTGGTTCAAGATAGAAAAAGTCGTGTTTCAGAGGGGCAGAGACTTGATCGGAATGGCGATGTTATAGTTAAACAGGTGGTTCAACCAGTTGCAAATCCATCGCAGCTACCTGCTGCAGTGAATGTGGCTGGGCGTGGGAGAACATTGGGAGATATTACAATAGACCAGATCAGTTCTACGCCAGCAGAGCTGCAATCCGCTCACCTCCTTTTCAGAGGAATGACTTTGAGCTGAAGCCAGCTTACGACACACTTGTGGTTGAGCACCCTTTTCATGGTCTTCCTCATCAACACCCTATGGACCACATTGAGAGATTTGAGGACTTGGTGACTAGTATCAAATACAATGGTTTGTCCAATGGTTAGCTCTTTTGCATGCTCTTCCCATACTCACTTGTAGGAGATGCATAATACTGGCTGAAGCAGTTGCCACAAGGATCGCTAATGGGAGGACACCAAGAACACAGTTTTGAACAATTTCTATGATGATGCTAGGTCTGAAGAGATAAGGACGAAAATCTCTACCTTTTCTCAAGGACCAACTGAAGCTTTCAAGGCTGTTTGGCTTAGATTCATGGCATATCAAATAGGCTGTCCACACCATGGGTTCAGTGAAGTTCAGGTACTGGGAATCTTCTTCAGAGGAGTGGATTGGAAATACCAGATGGCGCTGGATGATGCTAGCAATGGCAACTTCAACACAAACCTTCCAGCAGATGCACATGTGCTTATTGAGAATCTGACATCCTGTAACAGCACCAAGAATGCTGACTTTCATAGGCTGAAGCAAGCTGGTGTGAATGATGGACGCCAAATTGCAGAGGTCAAGGCCAAGTTGGACAGTATGCATACCCTTCTGGTGGGAAACAAATCAGTCCAATTTGCTGCAGAGATGGTGACTTTCGAAAATCTTGAAGAGTTTGAGCAAGAGGATGCTAATTTCATTAATGGAGGAGGTTTTCAGAGTCCAAGTTTTGGGAATCAGCAAGGGAACGGAGGTTACAATGGAAGTAATCTGAGGAGTGCCTTCACAGGAAACCAGAACTCTTCTGGTTATACTCCAAAGCCACCATTTCAGAAGACTGAGTTTCAGAAACCATATCAGGTCAGCAGCAACTTCAACAAGAACTATGGTGCTTCTTCCTATCAAACTACACCTGCACAAGACAATAAGGTGGAAGCTTTGTTGGAACAGCTTCTAGAAGGACATCAGAAGATGACTGTGGACATCAATGGGAAGATACCAAGACCTGAATGGGAAGATTGAGAGTTTGAACTCTCATGTGAAGAAGCTGGATATCCAAGTTGCTCAAACTGCAGGTGCAACTTGAAGGTTTCTTCCTGGAAGGACATTTGCTAATCCCAAGCACAACGTGAATGCCATCACACTGAGGAGTGGAAGAAACCTTCAACCAGTGATGAAGAAAGATTTGAGTGCTGAGGAAATCATGGCTGGAAGAAGTGGAAGATGATGAATTTTATGCTGAGAAAGAAGGAGTGACGCTCGTCACCCCAGATGGATGTCACTCGTCACCTCAGATGGGTGTCGCTTGTCACCAGATATTCAAATGGAAAATATACGTTTCGACGGAGTGGTGATTAGGGGAGTCGTCACCTAGGGCTCATCACCGGTCAGTGTTGATCGTCACCAAGAGGGTGACGCTCGTCACCAAGAGGGTGACGCTCGTCACCAAGAGGGTGACGCTCGTCACCAAGAGGGTGATGCTCGTCACCAACCCCGAGACAAGGCTGATTTGCTTGAAATTACCGATAATGGCAAGGAAAGGGTATACAAGCCTAAGATACCATATCCTAAGCATCCTAAGAAGTCTAAACAAGAGCTTAAAGATGCCAAAAACAAAGCTATCATGGACAAGCTGGTGATTGAAGTTCTATTTATAGATGTTGTGAGGATTACTCCTGTGATACGGAGGTATGTGAAGAGAATTGTCACCAACAACGTGTCTAGAGCAAGGAGCAATGATGATCAACGAATAGGTCAGTGCAGTGATTCAAAACAGAGTACCTGAGAAGCTTTCAGATCCTGGGAGCTTTGTGTTAGGCTGCACCATCTTTTCAGACAAGTTTGAGAAATCATTGTGTGATATTGGTTCTAGTGTGAACCTGATGCTGCATTCAGTTGTTCAGAGCCTGGGTATGACAGATTTGATGCTACTAGGATCTCCCTTCTCTTAGCTGATAGATCAGTAAGAATCCCATAAGGTGTTATCGAGGATGTGCCTATCAAAGTGGGAGATTGTATGACTTGAATGTTGGTGATTTGATGATGAATTTCGAAATGGATAAGCTGATAAAGAGGCCAACCATAGATGGACAGACATTTTATGGGGATATTCTCACCAATCCTGCTGAGCAAATCTTCCAAGAGATGAGTTCATTAGATCCTCTAGAAAGGGCGTTGACCACTTATACAGCAAAAGTAGAACGCCTGGATGAAGCTCCTACTGGGTATGCCAAGAAAATGGATGCTACTGCACATATCACGCAACTGGTTGCACAGGAGGAGCTAGTCAACACCTCTGCGAAAGCTGCAACAATGGGAGACTGGAGTGAAGCTAAAGCTCCAAAAGTTGAGCTAAAACAGCTCCCTGCAGGGCTAAGGTACGCCTTTCTTAAACATAATTCCACTTATCCTGTCACTGTTAATGCTTGATTAAACAATGTTGAGCTCACACTATTGCAAATTAAGCTGCGATAATTTCGCAAGGCTCTTGGCTACTCTCTTGATGATATTTCAGGTATCTCTCCGGACTTGTGCATGCATAGGATACACCTGGAGGTTGAATCAAGATCATCAGTTAAGTATCAGAGGGTGCTGAATCAGAATCTGAAGGATATTGTCAAGAAAGAGATCATGAAGCTCCTGGAAGCTGGGATCATCTATCCCATATCTGACAGTTATTAGGTCAGTCCAGTTCATATGGTTCCTATGAAAGGAGGAGTCACAGTGGTGAAGAACGACAAGAATAATTTGATTCCTACAAGGACAGTGACTGCACACAGGATCTGCATAGACTACAACAAGCTTTATGCAGCCACAAGGAAAGACCACTTCCCACTGCCTTTCATTGACCAGATGCTGGAGAGGCTGGCGAATCATCAGTACTACTGCTTCTTGGATGGCTATTCAGGGTTTTTCCAGATTCCTATCCATCCAGATGACCAGGAGAAGACAACCTTTACATGTCCTTATGGTACATTTGCATATCGCAGAATGCAATTTGGACTGTGTAATGCTCATGCAACCTTCCAGAGATGCATGATGTCGATCTTCACAGACATAATTGAGAAGTTTATGGAGGTCTTTATGAATGACTTTTCAGTATATGGGTCTTCCTTTAAAGACGGCATGAAAAATTATGTGCTGTTCTGCAGAGATGCAAAGAGAAACACTTGGTTCTGAATTGGGAGAAGTGTCGTTTTATGGTGAAAGACGACATTGTTCTTGGATATAAAGTCTGTGGAGATGGTATTGAGTTTGACAGGGCGAAAATTGGTGTTATGACAAGCTTGCTGGCGCCTGATTCTGTGAAGTTATGCTGGGTTCTACAGGAGGTTCATCAAAGACTTCAGCAATATTGCAAGACCTCTTACTGCTCTTCTCTGCAAAGATGTGAAGTTTGAATTCTCTGTCGAATGTCAGTCTTCTTTTGAAAAAATCAAACAAGCTTTGGTGACTGCACCAATTGTACAACCTCCAGACTGGGATTTGCCTTTTGAAGTGATGTGTGACGCCAATGACTTTGCTGTTGGAGCTGTGTTGGGATAGAGGAAAGACAAGAAGCTACACGTCATCTACTATGCCAGCAGAACATTGGATGAAGCTCAGAAGAATTATGCTACCAGTGAGAAAGAATACCTGGCAGTGGTCTTTGCCTTAGAGAAATTTTGCCAGTACTTTGTAGGCTCCAAAGTCATGGTCCCTACAGATCATTCTGCACTTAAATATTTAATGCAGAAGAAGGATGCAAAGTCAAGATTGTTGAGATGGATTATGCTTTTCCAAGAGTTTGACATTGAAGTTAGAGACAAGAAAGGAGTTAAGAATAAAATAGCTGATAATCTCTCAGGAATTATGATTGAGGATGACGTCCCAATCAATAATTTCCTACCTGAGAGAATGTCTACTTGATTGAAACCATACTACAAGACAGAAGTATTGAAAACCTGCAATTCTATCACGCTAAAGAGCCAGTGACGAGCGACACCAGGAGGGTGACGCTTGTCACCCATTCTGAAGACACGCGATAAAGTCGCGACACGAAGCCAGTGACGATCGCCACCCCCATAGGTGATGCTCGTTGATATTGCTGCATATTTCATGTGTTTTGCATATATATAAGATAGTTTTTCATGCATTTACCTTGCACATTAGGCTAGTTTGCATCATTCTAGGTCCTAGGGCACTTTTGCACCAACATTTGCTTGTTTCTTGCATTATGCATCACATTCAGGTTGTTTTCGGCTACTTTGGAGCTTTGGAGGATTTGTGGACGTGCTAAGGCTCGTGAGCAAGGTCGTGGACACTTGGAGAACTCAGGAGTGCTTGCTAAGGACCCGAGATCGAGTGGCAGATCGAGCACGACAGGTCGATCTAGACGAGATCGACCAGAAGATCGAGTGACGAGGTCGATGCAAGGAAATGGACCGAGACCAAGATCGAGTGTCGAGATCGATCTGAAGTACGGACGTAAATGATGCCATGCAGATCGAGGACCGGATCGAGCTTTCAACCCGATCAGCACAAGATCGACTCAGAGATCGACTAAAGCCATCTGATCCAAGACGAAGATCGAGAGCCAGATCGAGCTTCGTGCTCGATCCCAGACTAACCTTATCCGTCCAGCTGGCTTTGGACCGTAGCGAAGGGGGGACCATTTGCGGTTTGGCCATTTTTGGCAAAAAGGAACGAGCCCTTTCATTATCCCCATTCGGTCTTTACCTCTTTCTCTCTCTCTCGTTTTTAGGCGAATCCGCCATTGTAGACTTTCGATGCTTTTTCTTGCATTTTATCTTTTGAATATCGAACATTTAGCCTTAATCCTTGTTAATCATGCTTAATAGATCGTCTTTTATGCTTTCATCGGTTTTCTTTATGAATCGCGAGTAGTCTTTTTAGGTTTTGGGGCTGGGGCGATTCGAAAGGGTTTAAAAGGTTAAAGCTTTGTATTTTTTTCGTTCTTCATCACCTTATCTTCTATGATTTCTAGTGCTTAAGGCTTAGAGACTCTCACACCAAGATCTCCAAGATCCGAGGGATGTCTTACCTTGACAGCATCCAGATGTCCTGGAAAATTGAATCCTAGAGGCTAGTCTTTCCTTTCCCACACTCCATGGTTCTAAAGGGGACTAGTTAGGTCGTTTGTTTGAAATCTTTGCTTTATGCCCTTCAATATCTTTTTCCACCAAACGCCATGGGTATGGAGAAGAGAATGAAGGAGTGATCCATACCACATGCCATGGATGGATCTTGTTTTGTTTTCAAGGCCTAGAGAACCTCTCAAAGAGAGTAGATCTAATGTTTTCAAACTAAGATTTGACCTTTGAGACCCACGAACGTGACCCTCAACCCTAGACCCTCTTTCTTAGTGTCTCAAGTCATTTAATATCATTCCATCATCATAAAGTTGAGTTCTTGTCAATCGCATATCGCATCATTTCATCATTCTAGGTTGTTTAGACGACATCGATCGTTGTTGCTCGATCTAGTGGTCGATCCTGTGGTCGATCCACTAGTCGATTTTTAATAATTAATAGCTTTGCATTTTAAATATTCCGCTTGTTCCTCGTGGTAGTTAACCCTCTTCCAGGGATTTTAAAATTATTTTGCTTTGCATTTGACACTTGCATTTAGTTTTTAGGGATTTTACCAATCATTTATCATTTTCGCTTAGCTTTGCTCATTCCCTTGCATTCTTAGTGAACTTGCTACCCCTAGGTGTTGATTGGCACTCACTTGCATGCTATACGATATAACAGTGTTGCATTTGAGCTTTGATACATCATTGCATTGCAAAAAAAACCTGTTATCAAATGGCGCCGTTGCCATCTTAGGGGATAGAAAGCATTAACATTTGGGGTTTAGTAAAGACTAAGCCTTTACTTTAAGTTGGTTACTGATTTCTCTACTTTCAAACTTGTGTCTTTCAGGTACATGAATCTGTGTTCCAGGGGTGACAACAACTTACTCATACCCTTGGACAATATTCATCAGCTTGGACACACAAGATCAAGACGAGTTAGAGAGCAAGCTAGAGCTTTTGAGGAGATTGTTAAGCAAGGTTCAGTGGATTTTGAAGCAATGGCTGAGCACGAGCACCCAGAGGGACCTCCTCCAGCTCACGGGGCAGTGGGAAGGGGTAATGGAAACCCCCACCACGCGGCTAGACCCCCACGCATCATTGGAGCAGGAGATGCTCCCAATACTCACCATAATAGGTTTGGGATCACTCCTCCTCCAGTGCAAAACAATAATTTCGAGATCAAGCCAGGGTTTGTTCAAATGGTGTAAAACAACAAATTTCATGGGTTAGCTTTGGAGGACCCATTGGCGCATCTAGACAACTTTGAGCAGCTTTGTGGAATGCTCAAGATAAATGGTATCTCGAAAGACAGCTACAAGCTATGCTTGTTCCCCTTTTCCTTAGACGACAAGGGACGTCATTGGGAGAAGACTCTTCCACAAGGCACTATCACTTCTTGGGCTGACTGTAAGAAAGCTTTCCTCTCCAAGTTTTTCTCAAGCTCTCGGACAGCAAGGTTGAGAAGCGAGACCAGTGGTTTCACTCAGCGACAGAATGAATCCTTCAATGAGGCTATGGAGCGTTTTAAGGACTATACAATAGCCTGCCCTCACCATGGTTTCAGAGAAGAGACCCTCTTGAGTACTATCTACCGCGGAGCACTTCCAATGATCAGGTTACTACTTGAAACGGCAAGCAAAGGAAACTTTCTTGGTCAAGAGGTTGAGGAAGGTATGGAGCTCATTGAAAACCTGGCGTTGAGTGATGGAAACTATTCAGAGGACTACGACCGTGCTCCAGGAGGAGCTGATCTTGAAGCCAACAAGAATAAAATGAAGTCTCTCCATGAGAAGATCGATAAGCTCATGCTTGCAAACCAAAAGCATGTACATTTTGTTGGAGTAGCCGCATATGTCTTGGATGAGCTAGAGCAATGCCAAGAAGAAGAAGCTAATTGGGTAGCCGGTCAAAACAACTACAAACCTCAAGATTACTCTCAAGGCTACCAAGTCAACAACAACTTGTCTTATAAAAGCACCAACGTTGAAAACCCAAAGGATCATGTGTACCCTCCTGAACAAGCTAAACCGTTTGTGCCCTACAACAAAGGTTTTCAGCCGAGTGGTGGTTTTCAAGGTCAGCAACAAGGTAACTTTCAGGGACAGCAGCAGTAGCAAGGAAAGAAACCTTATACTCCTATGTACCCTCCAGGCTTTGTTCCTCAGCAACAGATGCAACCGCAACAAGTTGATCCTGTACAAGCCATGTTTCAGCAGTTGCTTCAAGGGCAAGCTTCCACAAACCAGAAGTTTGCCGAGATGAACAACCGCTTAGACTCCTCTCTCACTGATGTCTCTACTCAGATAACAAAAGGGAACGAAGCAGCTGTAAAGAAGCAAGCAGAGAAAGCAACCGAGGAGAAGGATGAGTACATACCTCCACCTTATTATCCTAAGCTTCCTTTTCCTGGCCGTTTCAAGAAACAGCTTATAAAGAAGCATAGGCTCTTGTTTGAGAAGCATCTAAGGGGCGTAGAAGTAAAGCTACCCCTCGTGGATTGCCTTGCCATGATGCCTAAATGTGCAAAAAATTTCAAAGACATGCTTGCAAAGAAGAATAAGGAAAGCAAGGAAGTGCTGGTGCTTAGTGAAGAGTGTAGCGCCATTATACACAAGGAGATAGTCCCCAAGAAGTTGGGAGATCCAGGAAGCTTTACTATACCATGTGCTCTCGGTCCTTTGACATTTCAGAGTTGTTTATGCGATCTTGGTGCAAGTATAAATCTGATGCCCCAATCTATAGCAAAGAAGCTCGGTTTTAACCGGTTCAAAGACTGTAGAATCTCCTTGGTGCTAGCTGACAGGAGCGTGAGGTTACCTGTGGGTTTGCTTGAGGACTTACCAGTGAGGATCAGTGGTGTAAACGTGCCTACAGACTTCGTTGTGCTTGAGATGGATGAAGAACCTAAGGATCCTCTTATTCTTGGGAGGCCATTCCTTGCAACCGCCAGGGCAATCATTGATGTCAAGAATGGGAAGATAGCTCTACACTTGGGCAAGGATATAAGGCTGGATTTTGATATCAACGAGGTCCTGAAGAAGCCCACCATAGAAGGGCAAGCTTTCTACATAGAGACGTTGGATGCTTTAGCGGATGAACTGCTAGAAGAGCTTGCATAAGAGGATCACTTGAAGCTGGCATTGACTAAGGAGCCAGGGGAGTTTGGATTTCTGAGTAGGAAGACTCAGGAGTACGTTAATCTCCTCGATTCTAGGAAGGTTGTGATGGAAATTGAACGCGGCTGCCTTGAGATCTCTTGATCCAGAGAAGAGAACGACTCAGACAGTCGATCCACTACTCGAACCAAATCGAGTAAGTGATCGACCTGAGAGCAGTCGATCCAGCAAAACAGTCGATGGAAAGACCGAGGGAAGCCAACCGATCAGTTCTGAGATCGGGACGGAGACTCGATCTCCTGCTCAATCCCAATCAAATCGAGTAGGAGAATCGAGTGAAGTTGCTCGATCCGTGCCAGAAAGAGTGCAAGATCGACCAGCAGACTCGATCTCGGAGGGGACAACGGTTCAAGAAAGCAGTCTTTTGGGTCATGGCTCGGGTTCTAAGGAGGCTATTGAGGATGGGAACATCAACAAGAGCCACGAGGAGGACTGGAACGAGCTGCTAGCCCCAAAGGTGGACCTTAAGGAGCTCCCAAAAGGGCTAAGGTATGCTTTCTTAAGGCTTAATGAAACCTATCCCGTGATTGTGAATGAGAACTCAAGTGATGATGAGTTGCACTCGCTCCTAAATGAGCTGAGAAAGTATAGGAAGGCCATTGGGTACTCTCTAAGTGACATCAAGGGCCTTTCACCAATGCTTTGCACTCATAGGATTCACTTGGATAATGAGAACGCCTCTTCTATAGAACACCAAAGGCGTTTGAATCCTAATTTAAAAGAGGTTGTTAAGAAAGAGATTCTTAAGCTGTTAGAGGCTGAAGTGATTTATCCCATAAGTGACAGCACATGGGTTTCCCCTGTACAGGTGGTGCCTAAGAAGGGAGGGATCACGGTCATTAAGAATGATAAAGATGAGCTTATACCTACTAGGACTATTACAGGACATCGTATGTGTATAGACTATAGGAAGTTTAATCTTGCTACTAGAAAGGATCATTTTCTTTTACCATTTATTGATCAAATGCTAGATAGGCTTGCTAATCATCCTTACTATTGCTTTCTCGATGGATATAATGGTTTCTTTCAAATACCAATCCATCCAAACGATCAAGAGAATACGACCTTTACATGCCCTTATGGCAGCTTCGCGTATCGAAGGATGCCATTCGGGTTGTGTAACGCACCGGCTACGTTTCAGCAGTGTATGATGTCGATCTTCTCTGATCTAATAGAAGAGATGGTAGAAGTGTTTATGGATGACTTCTCTGTATATGGTGCATCTTTTTCTGCATGTTTGTTGAATCTTTGCAAGGTACTAAAGCGTTGTGAAGAGACGAATCTTGTGCTTAACTGGGAGAAGTGTCACTTCATGGTGAAGGAAGGGATCGTGCTTGGCCACAAGATATCAGAGAAAGGCATAGAGGTTGATAAAGCCAAGGTTGAAGTCATGATGCGTCCTGAGCCGCCGGTTAGTGTCAAAGGGGTGAGGAGTTTCCTAGGCCATGCTGGCTTCTACAGGCGCTTCATCAAAGATTTTTCCAAGATTGCACGCCCTCTCACAAGGCTGTTGTGCAAGGAAGCTGACTTTGTGTTTGATGAGGATTGCCTTCATGCTTTCGTGGCCATCAAGGAAGCCCTAGTATCCGCGCCTATAGTGCAAGCACCGGACTGGACTCTACCATTCGAGATAATGTGTGACGCGAGCGACTACGCCGTGGGAGCTGTTCTTGGTCAGAGGAAAGATAAACGGCTGCATGTGATTTACTATGCTTCACGTACCTTGGATGACACGCAAGCCAGATACACTACGACTGAGAAGGAGTTGCTGGCAGTTGTATTTGCCTTTGAGAAGTTCAGGTCATACCTCGTAGGCTCCAAGGCCATCGTCTACACAGATTACGCGGCTCTGAGGTACATTTATTCCAAGAAAGACACTAAACCGAGACTCTTGAGATGGATCCTTTTGCTCCAAGAATTCGACATGAAAATCAAGGACAAGAAAGAGATAGAGAACGGCATGGCAGATCACCTCTCTAGGATGAGAATCAATAAGTCTCTGCCCTTAGATGATTCGCTTCCAGAAGAACAACTCATGATGACCACTAGGGCTGTTTGTGGGAGGCTAGAAGGGCAGTTTGAGGAAGTTTTGAGCTTAAAAGAAGAGGATCTTCCTTGGTACGCTGACATTGTGAACTTCTTGGCATGTGGAGAAGAGCCAACTCACCTTGATCATTACCACAAGAAGAAGTTTATGAGAGATGTTGCCTACTACTTTTGGGACGAGCCGTACTTATACAAGAGAAGGGTTGATAGCTTGTACAGAAGGTGTGTCTCAAAGGATGAAGCTCAAGACATTATACTCCATTGCCATGGATCTTCTTACGGTGGACACTTTGCTTCTTTCAAAACCGCTACGAAGGTATTACAAGCGGGTTTTGGTGGCCATCAATCTTCAAGGACGCTTGAGAGTTTGTTAAGAGTTGTGAAGCGTGTCAAAGAGCAGGAAACATCACGAAGAGGAACGAGATGCCACAGGTTCCTATCTTTGAGGTAGACGTGTTTGACGCATGGGGCATAGATTTCATGGGACCTTTCCCTTCTTCCTACGGCAACAAGTTTATCCTAGTAGCGGTTGACTACGTTTCTAAATGGGTTGAGGCCATTGCTTCCCCTACAAACGACGCTAAGGTGGTAATCAAGCTCTTCAAGACCATCATATTCCCGCGGTTTGGAGTCCCTAAGGTTGTGATCAGCGACGGTGGCAGCCATTTCATCAAAAAAGTGTTTGAAAACCATCTAAGAAAGTACGGCGTGAAGCACAAGGTAGCTACACCTTACCATCCTCAAACGAGTGGGCGAGTAGAGGTCTCTAACCGGCAGATCAAGGCTATACTCGAGCGAACAGTTGGTACTACTCGGAAGGATTGGGCAGCTAAGCTAGACGATGCTTTGTGGGCTTACCGGACCGCTTTCAAAACGCCCATTGGTACTACTCCTTTCACTTTTCTCTACGGAAAAGGATGTCACCTCCCCGTTGAGCTGGAACATAGAGCATTGTGGGCAGTGAAGCGGCTGAACTTTGATCTAAAGACAGCTCAGGAGAAGCGCTTGATCCAGCTACATGAACTTGATGAGCTAAGGCTGGACGCCTACGAAAGTGCTAGGATCTACAAGGAGCATACTAAGGCGGCTCATGACAAGAAGCTGGTTCACAAGGAGCTTAAGGAAGGCAGTTTGGTATTGCTCTACAACTCGAGGTTGAAGCTCTTTCCAGGAAAGCTGAAGTCAAGGTGGTGCGGACCGTTTGAGATAAAGGAGGTATTGCCCAATGGAGCCGTTACGTTGATTGGCAAGAGTGGGAATGCATTCACAGTCAACGGACACAGAGTGAAGCCATACATGGTCAGTGCATTCAACAAGGAGAGCACTTCAATGCTTCTCCAAGACCCACCATCTGCCTAAACCAAGTAAAGTCTAGCTAAAGACGTTAAAGAAAGCGCACTTAGGAGGCATTCCCATGTTTATCTTGTATATATTTTTGCTTTCTTTCTCTTTCAATTTTATGTTTTTATCTTCTGAGTGTGTAGGAAAAAGAATAAGGGATTGCAGGCCATGATCTAAGATCCAAAAGGAGTCAGTCGATCAAGACGAGATCGAGTAGACAAATAGAGTGGAACGGGTCGATCATGAGAGGACAATTCGCCAATACGTTCAGCCTGAAAAGCGAACGAGGTGTAGATTGACCGAGTCACTCGATCCTCGAAAATAGATCGAGTAGTCTACTCGATCTGCCATTCGATCTCAGCCAAATCGACCCCCGAATCGATCAAGGAAATTGATCCAAGGAGTACAGCCTAGTTGACCAAAAGTCAAGGAACGAGAGAATATAATGGATGTAAGACTCGATTCTAATCTAATCGAGTCTCTGATCTATCAAACCTCTCGATCCAGCCAACATAAGCAAGAGATCGAGTCCTAGATCGACCAAAAGGAATCGATCTCGTGCCGAGGTAACCAAAATTTTCCCTCCTTTTTTATTTTCCCTCTCTTTTTGAATTTGAATCGTGGTCAAGGCAAGCATCTTTGACCACAAAAGATGTGCCTTGACCACACCTTTTGTCAGAAAACCACTTACCAACCCATGGTTTTGTATCTTTGTTAGTCTTTATATTTTCAAACTAGAACACACTCTCTCACACTTTGTGTTGCGAGTTTCTTAAACAAGAGAGAGTGTGGTTTTCATTGTTTAAAAGATCAACAGCATCTGTTTTCAAGCTTGCTAAGGTATTTGTGAGTTATTGTTCAAAAAAATTTGGAAATTTTCCTTTTTATTGTTTGCTTGAGAACTAGATGTTAGGGAATTTAAGCGAATTTTTAAAATTAGCTAGATATTAGGAAAAATTCTGGATTTGCTCTTATCTCTAGATTTTTTCTTCTATTTTCTTGCTAGAATTTTTATAAATTCCCTAAAAATCTAGGGCATTAGTTAAAACTTTTTCTTTCTTGCTTGCTCTTTCTCTCAAAATTCGCCGCCTTTGCTCATTCTCTTGTTTGAGAATCGTGTTTCAGGTACTATGGCCCCAAAGAGAACAAGAGAGGAGACAGAACAAGAAGGAGAAGGTCAAGAGGAGAAACAAGTGGTTCAACAAGAAGAAGTTCAACCAGTGGTTCAAGAGAGGGTTTGTGGGACGAAGGAGGAAAAGTTGGCAAAGAAGAGGATAGAGAGGCTGCGTTTTGGGCCTACTAAGTTTGCTAGTAGAGATCTCTTGGAGAGGATGGGACTTCTAGAAGACTTTGATATTCTTCTCCAAGATATGGGGCTCGCATGTCTTTTGCGGATGGACTGCCCAACATATCCGCAAGTCACTCTAGACTTCCTCTATACCTTGGCGTTTTCCTATGAGAATCCGAGCCTCCCTTCTCCCTCACAAGGTCATCTCACCTTCAAGGTCAAGAGGCGAGCCTATCCCCTTTCCATTGAAGAGCTTTGCCAAGCATATGGACTCAACGCCGCAGCTAAACAAGTAGAGTTCCCTCCTCTCAAGTCCGCCAATGAACTATGGGATTTGCTTTGTGA
The DNA here is from genome assembly GCA_911865555.2 of Thlaspi arvense. Taxonomy (NCBI): domain Eukaryota; kingdom Viridiplantae; phylum Streptophyta; class Magnoliopsida; order Brassicales; family Brassicaceae; genus Thlaspi; species Thlaspi arvense. The sequence goes on along the minus strand of OU466858.1, from coordinate 24,742,715 downwards.
TGAAGAATACAAGCCCAACACGGCTAAGATCAAGAAAGTGAGGAATCCAGTCCTGAGGTACAGTCTAAAGCTGCTAGCAAACACGTTCAGTGGGCGATCAGTGGCTCCTATCGTGACAAGGACCGAGCTGTGCTTTCTCTTCCAAGGAGTCAAGAGGGTACTTTGCAGCAGCGAAGAGGTGAACCACGAGCCGATGCAAGATGAGCTTGGGAATGATGTGAATTATGGATGTATCTTGGCGTCCTCTTTGGTGAAATACAAGGCGTATGCTATGAGGTGCAAGGCGATTTCAGCATTCATTGGCGGCTTCCTTACACCACTCTTCATTCAAGCCGGTGTACCTCTTTAAAGCTTCGAACCTTGCGCGGATAGAGCATACATGGACGAGATCTATATGCGTAACACCGATAGCTTAGGACCTACGCCAGCTCCAGGATATTTTGCCTATCTGTTCTACAGTGATGACAAGAAGAAGAGCACATGCATCCTTCCTAATGTGGATGAAACACACGTGGGCAGCATAGGCACCATCGAGTTCTGTCCAAATCAAGAGGAGTGTTATGCACCACTTGGAGAAGCCATGATGCCTCCGCAAGTCACCCGTGAGCCCTCAGAATCACCACCCTCAGACGCCGTGATGCCAGCTGATTTTGAGCTCCCAAAAATAGACTTTGAGCCAAGAACCAAAGCGGAGAAGTTCTTAGCTTCGGTTGTGGAGATGCAGCGCAAGATAACCAAATGGCAAGGCAAGATGATCAAGAAACTTGCCAAGAAGGTCAAGGCGCTTCAAGGGAACTCTCGCGCGTAGTCTTAGCAGTCCATGAGGGTGGAGGTCGAGCAGCCCGAACGAGAGCAGAGGAGGAGATCAACGGGTCAGATAGTCATCCGTGAACCTCAAGGCAGCACGCAACAAGCACGTCATTCCGTCCATGGATTCCCAATCGCGGATAAAGGCAAGGGCATAGCACGAAGCTCCTCTAACAAGAGCGGCTCTGCTGCAACATCCTCAAGTTCCAGCCGAGTTTAGCTCCAAGGTACCAACAACCAATCTTTGTTACCATCATCCGTTTTCGCTTTCTTTTGCTTTGTGTTTTGAACTCCTTTGAATTTGTTTGCCACCGAGACGGTGTCATTCAAGTTTGGGGGAGTGTGTGTGTTATTTGACATTGTTTTCTTTCCTCTTATTTTCTATTTGCATCCTTTGAGTCCGGCATTACATTTCATTGCATCTAAGGCATTAAAAAAAACAAAAAAAATGGTAAAAGTTTTAAAACATTTTCAAAAAAATTCATGTAGTTGCATTCATTTTGTTAAACATTTTAGGATTGAGTCTAGAATTTTCAAGCATCTAGGTTGTTTACATTTGCATAAGGGGTTAAAGTTTTCTTAAAAAGGTGTTTTAAGCTAATTAATTGTTTCAAAGCCCTAGTTAGTAGTTCTTTGATGCATTGCACACTCTTAGAAAGTAAGTTCTAACCATACTTGGATCATGTGTTTTGATTTTCGTGGCTTGACTTGAGCATTCATGAACTGAACCTTGTCCTAATAAGTGAAAACCTTAATCTGAATTTTAATTATCAAACTTATGCATTTGAAAATGAACATGGATCTTATACATATTTAGGCTCTCTTCCTCCTTTCACCACTCTTTTGTGAGCCTAAGTAGAACTCACACCATAACCCTTGCCTTTCTTTCAAGCCAAATGTTTTTGTCTGACATCTTTGTGAGGCCTATTTTCGGTTTGAACTTAGCATAAAGTGTTAGGTCTAGGCGACATGATTAGGCTCTCATTTGATTGCTAGCTTTGCATTTTGAAGCTAGATCTAGGCTTAGGTTAGGTTTGGGGTTCATGGGGTTGTTTATTTTGCTTATTTGTTTACGGTTTCAAAAAGGTTTGGTGATTGAAGTGTTTGAAAATGTTTTAAGTGGAAAGCAATGTTTTCAAAAAAATAAAAGCTCTAAGTGTATTTCAGAAGATAGCTCCCAAATCAAAAGAAAAGAAAAAGAAAGAAAAAGAGCCTAAGTGCCAAATAATAAAAAAAAGAATATGAAAAAAAAGAAAAGAAAAGAATGAGTAGGGATCTATCAATAAGAAAAGTAAAGAGCTAAAAATGTTTTCAGCCTTTCCACTAGCCTAAAAGAGTAAAGATGTTTTCTGTTTTTATTTGGGTTTGAGCTTAAAAACGGTAGTATCTAAGAGGGTGAGTGAGCTGAAAAGAAAAGAAATGAGAGGGGTTTTAGGATCATTGTTAGTGTACATGGGTAGATGAGAGTCTAATTATGTATGCATCAATTGCCTTTACCTTTAACATTATGCATAAAGTTCATAACCTTCTTGAAAGAAACCCTTCGCATTATAAAACCCTTTTAAATGAGATCATTCTATGCTCATAGCCTTTGCCCTTAGCCAAATGTGTTCTGCTTTAAAGTGCATAAGTTTGATTCACGGTTTGATCATTAATGAATGTTAAAGAATAAGGTTCTTTGATTGTTTGGAATAGGAGAGCCACGATTTGAAATTCATTGTGTGATGAGTATGGCTAAGTCCTTTGAAGTATGAGTGTGTGCATTGCATTTTAGAATTAATAACTAGGACCATTGAAATAATTCATTTGAAAGACACCTTTGCAAGAAGCTTAAACCCTCGTTTTTAAAACCTCTCTCCCTTCTTGAATTTTGTTTGCTTCAGGGCAAGCAAAAGGCAAGTTTGGGGGAGTTGATATTGCTGTATATTTCGTGTGTTTTGCATATATATAAGATAGTTTTTCATGCATTTACCTTGCACTTTAGGCTGGTTTGCATCATTCTAGGTCCTAGGGCACTTTTGCACCAACATTTGCATGTTTCTTGCATTATGCATCACATTCAGGTGGTTTTCGGCTACTTTGGAGCTTTGGAGGATTCGTGGACGTGCTAAGGCTCGTGAGCAAGGCTGTGGACACTTGGAGAACTCAGGAGTGCTTGCTAAGGACCCGAGATCGAGTGGCAGATCGAGCACGGCAGGTCGATCTAGAAGAGATCGACCAGAAGATCGAGTGACCAGGTCGATGCAAGGAAATGGACCGAGACCAAGATCGAGTGTGGAGATCGATCTGAAGTACGGACGTAGATGACGCCATACAGATCGAGGACCGGATCGAGCTTTCAACCCGATCACCACAAGATCGACTCAGAGATCGACTAGAGCCATCCGATCCAAGACGAAGATAGAGAGCCAGATCGAGCTTCGTGCTCGATCCGAGACTAACCTTATCCGTCCAGCTGGCTTTGGACCGTAGCGAAGGGGGGACGATTTGTGGTTTGGCCATTTTTGGCAAAAAGGAACGATCCCTTTCATTATTCCCATTCGGTCTTTACCTCTTTCTCTCTCTCTCGTTTTTAGGCGAATCCGCCATTGTAGACTTTCAAAGCTTTTTCTTGCATTTTAACTTTTGAATATCAAACCTTTAGCCTTAATCCTTGTTAATCATGCTTAATAGATCGTCTTTTGTGCTTTCATCGGTTTTCTTTATGAATCGCGAGTAGTCTTTTTGGGTTTTGGGGCTGGGGCGATTCGAAAGGGTTGAAAAGGTTAAAGCTTTGTATTTTTTTCGTTCTTCATCACCTTCTCTTCTAGGATTTCGAGTGCTTAAGGCTTAGAGACTCTCACGCCAAGATCTCTAAGATCCGAGGGATGTCTTACCTTGACAGGATCCAGATGTCCTGGAAAATCGAATCCTAAAGGCTAGTCTTTCCTTTCCCACACGCCATGGTTGTAAAGGGGACTAGTTAGGTCGTTTGTTTGAAATCTTTGCTTTATGCCCTTCAATCTCTTTTTCCACCAAACGCCATGGGTTTGGAGAAGAGAATGAAGGAGTGATCCATATTACACGCCATGGATGGATCTTGTTTTGTTTTCAAGGCCTAGAGAACCTCTCAAAGAGAGTAGATCTAATGTTTTCAAACTAAGCTTTGATCTTTGAGACCCACGAACGTGACCCTCAACCCTAGACCCTCTTTCTTAGTGTCTCAAGTCGTTTAATATCATTCCATCATCATAACGCTGTGTTCTTGTCAATCGCATATCACATCATTTCATCATTCTAGGTTGTTTAGACGAGATCGATCGTTGTTGCTCGATCTAGTGGTTGATCCTGTGGTCGATCCACTAGTCGATTTTTAATAATTAGTAGCTTTGTATTTTAAATATTCTGCTTGTTCCTCGTGGTAGTTAACCCTCTTCCAGGGATTTTAAAATTGTTTTGCTTTGCATTTGACACTTGCATTTAGTTTTTAGGGATTTTAGCAATCATTTATCATTTTCTCTTAGCTTTGGTCATTCCCTTGCATTCTTAGTGAACTTGCTACCCCTAGGTGTGGATTGACACTTACTTGCATGCTATACTACATCTCAGTGTTGCATTGTTTTGCTTTGCATTTGACACTTGCATTTAGTTTTTAGGGATTTTACCAATCATTTATCATTTTCTCTTAGCTTTGGTCATTCCCTTGCATTCTTAGTGAACTTGCTACCCCTAGGTGTGGATTGACACTTACTTGCATGCTATACTACATCTCAGTGTTGCATTTGAGCTTTGTTACATTATTGCATTGCAAAAAAAAAACCTGTTTTCACTCGTCACCCAACACATACATTGGCAATGATTTGTGCCAGCTTGTGAACTGCTTTTGAAGAGCAAGCTTGTGCTATTAGTGGTCCCTAGAGACCCTGGTATGCTGATATTGCCAACTACTTGGCTGCAGAGGACGAACCACATGATTTCAAAGGCTATGCTAAGAAGAAGTTCATGAGAGAAATTAGGAGATTTTACTGGGATAAACCATATTTGTACATACATTGTTCAGATGGGCTTTACAGGAGATGCATTGCAGAGACTGAAGTTCCAGATGTGCTGTTTTATTGTCATGGTTATAAGTATGCTGGACAGTTTGCTATATTCAAAACCGTGTCCAAGGTTATTCAAGCAGGCTTCTAGTGGCTTACTATGTTCCAGGATGCACAGGCTTTCATATCCAGATGTGATACCTGTCAAAGGAGAGGAAAGATTAGCAGAAGACATGAGATGCCACAGAACTTCATCCCTGAAGTTGAAGTCTTTTTCTGCTGGGGCATTGACTTCATGGGTCCTTTCCCTTCATCCTATACGAAAAATACATCCTGGTTACTGTGAATTATGTGTCCAAGTGGGTGGAGGCGTTGGCTACTCCCACAAACGATTCTGCAGTGGTTTTGAAGGTGTTTAAGACCATTATTTTCCACAGATTTGGTGTACCGCAAATTGTTGTAAGTTATGGTGGTTCTCACTTTGTTGAGAAGGTCTTTGGCAAGCTGCTGAAGAAGTATGGTGTTCAGCACCGTGTAGCCACTCCCTATCATCCTCATACCAGTGGACAGGTTGAAATCTCTAATAGACAGATCAAAAAGTTACTGGAGAAGATTGTGGGGAAGACAAGGAAAGACTGGGCTGCAAAGTTAGACGATGCAATGTGGGCTTATAGGACTGCCTACAAGACGCCAATTGGGACTACACCATTACACTTGCTCTATGGCAAGGAATGCCATCTTCCAGTGGAATTGGAACACAAGGCAGCATGGGCTATAAAGAAGCTGAACTTTTATCTGAAGCCTGCTGTAGAGAGGCGTTTCATACAGCTCAATGAACTGGATGAACTCAGATATTTGGCCTGTAAAAACTCCAAGTTATTCAAGGAGAGGACTAAGGCATATCATGATAAGAAGATCATCTCTAGACATTGCGAGCCCAATGACCATGTACTTCTCTATAACTCTCGCCTGTAGTTATTCCTGGTAAATTGCGTTCTCGATGGTCAGGTCCCTTCACTGTCAAAGAGGTTAGACCACATGGTGACATTATCCTGATTAACTCTAAAGGGGAGGATTCATTGTGAATGGCTAAAGGGTGAAACATTATTGGGCGCAAGCCGAGATTCGAGCAGGACACATTGTGTCTCTGGATGATGCACCTGCTGTCTGTGCAGCATTCCAAGTCAAGCTAATGACTTAAAACAACCGCTTGGTGGGAGGAAACCCACTGGTAAGTTTTCTTATTCCTGTACTTCCATTTATTTTTGCTATGTACAGATAAAATAATAATAATAATAATAATTTGGCAGAGCGGTGACCATTTAGCTGGTCACCACAGATTGTCACTACCAGTGACGATCGTCACCCATTATTTGGTGACATTTGTCACCCGTGCAGACCAGGTATGCGATTTAAACTCCTCTTTTCTTCTTCTTCCCAATAGTTTTTCCCACACCTCGGGAACACCATTGAAATTCACAAATCCATAAATTTTGGATTTACTTGACCAAATCGAGTGATTCGAAAGTCTTATCCGTGCGGATTTTAGCCCGCTTTCTTAATCTATCACTTAATTTCAAGATCTGCAAGATGGCTCCAAGAGATAAGTGACCACGATCCTCTGCATCCACCCGTGAAGCATTTGGTTACACACCTCCAGAGGTCACAGGACCACCGTGCTTGCCACCATGGCCCAAGAGAGAGGGCAAAAAGATTGCTTCGGGAATTGCTTGGGAAGGCACCCCGAAAGAGGATATAGCCAAGGATGCTTGTGTCTTCTGCGACATAGCTGAGAGCTCGGACGAGTATGACACGCTATTATACAATACATGGCTCGATGTGAAAATTCTGCCTACTCGATTCACAGACAATAAGGTGATGCAGCAGATGTGCATTAAGGAAGAGGTTCCGTGGGTTCTGAGGAGGATTGGAATAAGTACTATGACCATTAAGCAGTATAATCCATATCCCGATCTAGTCCGCCAATTCCTCGCCACCGTTCGAGTTTACTATGAGATCGAGCTGGCTAGGACCGCACAGCAGGGCACTCTGATGTTTCTGATCACATGAGTGCACTAGAGGATCAGTATTTTAGAGCTCTGCGGGATTTATCGATTCGATTAGCATCCTACAGGTATTCTCACGCCTTTGCAGTGGTCCTACATGCATACTTTCTGGTCCAAGTTCGGAAATGGGACTTATGAGTCCAAGACGAGCACTCAGACTGAGGTTAGGCACCCTGTGGTGCGCTACATTCTGCGCCTTATAGGCAACCCCATCCTCTGTAAGTCTGCGCCGAGCAATATGTGCTTGAGTGAGCTTGTTTTGCTCTATTATGGCTATTCTGCGATGCTTGATGATGAGATCCCGATGGAGAGTATGATCCGAGCCAACTTCGGGGCTTTATTTGTAGAGCTTTTGGTCTCTCTGAAGACCAAGCCATTCACGAGCTCTGGGATTAAGATGGAGAGCGTTGGTAGTCTTCTCACTTCCATCTTTCAGCACAGAGCTTCTCCTAGCGCTTCTTCTTCTGCCACTGCGGATCAGGCCGGACCATCACGATGCCAGCCAATGCCCACGATAGACCTTTCGAGTGTTAGGCGTCCTACTGCTCCCCAAACTCCTACTATGTTATCCAGAGCTTCGACAGCCTCTGGAATGCCGTCGCCACTGTCAGAAACTGCGGTTGCATTTGCCCTACCACACCTTGTGAGGCTGACTCCGAGGATTAGCACTAGTTCCTCCACTTATCCTGTTACTAATAGCTTGCTATATTAGAGCATTTTAGACTGTATTTCATGCATCTTTTTCTTTATTTTTGCATTATAGTTTAGCAGTTTAGACTCATTTGCACTTGTAATACATATTGCATGCATTTAGCTTAGGAATGCATACATTTGCATACATGTGCGTGTTTGTGGTGATTTTCAGGTGTTTTTGGAGGTTCTGGAGTTGGGGAGGAGATAAAAGAACCTCATGTTCGAAGAGGATGTCAAAGAAGGAGCTTTTGCAAAGTCTGGTCCTATATCGAGCAAAACCTCTGTAGAGTGTGCTCGATGTAAGTCGCAGGACGTGAGGAAGAGGATCGGTTCGAGGAGTCCAAGCCTTTGGTCTGCATTGAGGTCCAACATCGAGCAAGTAAGCCGATACGCGCTGCACGAGCCATATCAGGGTTGTACATCGAGCAGAACACCGTACGTACAACCCGATGTAACATGTCCGCGCGTTGACCATCTAATTTTCGTTGAACTTATCTTGTTTTTAAGTTTTTTTATGCTTCTTTTGGTTTTCTACTATAAAAGGGAAGCCACAAAATATCGTCTTTATCTCATCTTAGTCTTTCTATCAAAAAAATTCTCTTTTCACCTTGTTCTTAAACCAAAATGGACGATTTGCTCTAGAATCTTTTCCTTTAATAGAGTTTGCACTTTTATGGTTTAATCTTGTCTCTTGATCTTTATTCTAGCGCCCTCGTAGTTTAGATTTCTTATCTTTTCATTTTAATCTTATCTAATAATGTTTAACTATAAACAAATGGGATTAAACATGATTAGTGCGTAGTTTACCTTAGATTTAGCGTTCAAAGTAAGGAAAATGGTGATTCAGATGTGATTAGGGGTGAGTAGGCTTGATTAGTTTGTTCACTGTTGTCTTCTTCTCTTGCAAAGTGATTATTGTTCATAAAGTTTGTTCCTTTTGATTGAATATGGTATTGATTGATGCATATGGTCCACCTGATGTCTTGATATCTCATCTCTATGCATGGTTCGCTTATTTGGCTTGATAGTTTAGCTTGGCCTATGTTTCTTCTTTTCAGTGACACCAAAGTGATAGTTCACCTTACTAGATGATTTGCTTAGGGCTAGATAATGTTGTTGAGATTCTTGCTTGATGGTTAGGTAGTATGCATTGAAAGATCTTGCCTTTGTTTGATTCCTCTTAATTTCTTAGCATTGTTAGGATTTCACAACTGTGTTGCTTAGATCTGTATTCTTGATTGGTGCTTAGCTACTTAGGTCCCTATATGGTTCACAAGATTGATAGGTTGATCTGAATTCTTGCTTGAGTGAGAGAATGTTTGCTTGTTTAGTACTTCTCTTATGCTAGAATGGTTCTGATCTTTATGGTCATGGTTGAAGAACACACCATCACAAGTGGGTTTGACACTTCAATCTTATTGAATATGAATTGCTTATTGACGTCAAGCTGATTCCTTATAGATACCTTGTCTAGGAGTACAACATTGAGAAATGCTTGCTTATGAATGCTTGATGTCTGCCTTTGCTAGAAATCCCCATTGCCACTCTTGAAAACCACTAATCCCACAATTGCTTAGAACCTTGAGTCTTGCTTTAATTAATTGTCTTAAGATCATCTTGCTTAGTATTGTTTAAGTTGTCTTTCGCACTTAGTTCTTGTTTAGTTATTTCTTTGAGTTCATTGTTTAGCCTTTGTTTACTTGCATTTGATTTCTGCTTTCTTTTTATTGCATTATTAGGTTGCTAGAATTACTTCTTTACAAACATATCCCCAATCTCACTTAGCTTATAGCATTGTTTGTATCTCAAGATCCACAAGTGTGTTTGACACCTAAGACCGTATACTACATCTGATTTGAGGACTAGTAGTACTTTGAAGAATAAACAAGGGCCTTCAAAACCCGTGCATCAAATTGGCGCCGTTGCCATTTGTTGAGTCTTTGAGTTTAATATTGCTCTTAGACTAAGTTCTTTTCATTAAGGTTACTAATTTGCTCTGTTTTCTTTGCTCTGTTTTTTCAGGTACTTTGAGGTTCAAAAGCTCATCAAATCTTACTCTTTCGATTGACAACATCCATAGGAGAAGAGCTGTAAGCAAAGAGTTCAAGAGTTAGAAGAACAGAGGATGGCAGAGCAAGAGGCTCAGTTACCACATGTTGGTGTTGTAGGATAAGCACCTTTACAAAAAGCTGCAGCACATATGGATGAAGCACAAGTAGCTTTGAACCAAGCGGCTGGAGTTCAGGGGCTGAGAGTACCAATTCATGCACCTAGAGTTCCAAGACCTATAAGGGCTGCTGATGCGCCTGATACTCACCACAACAGGAATGCGCCTACACCAAAACCACTTTGAGATAAAGCTTGGGCTAATCAACATGGTGCAAGGGAACATATTTCATGGTCTGCCAAATGAAGATCCTTTGGATAATTTGGATCAGTTTGACAAGATGTGCAGTATTACTAAGATCCAAGGTGTTTCTGAAGATGCTTTGAAGCTACGCTTGTTCCTTTTCAGTTTAGGTGACAAAGCACATCAGTGGGAGAAAACACTTCCACAAGGCTCAATATCTACATGGAATGAGTGCAAAACAGCATTCCTCAACAAAATTCTTCAGCTCAAGAAATGAAACATTTTCTAAAGCATAGGAGCGCTTCATCCTTCATAATAGGCTAGTTTGCACCATTTATCTCATTTTAGGTCCTATATCACTTTGCATTAGCATTTTGCATATTTCTTGCATTCTTGCATCATATTCAGGTTGTCTTGGATACACTGGAGCTATGGAGGGTGTATGGACATGCTAAGGATCGAAAGGGAGCCTATGGATACGTGGAGGATCGAAATCAAGATCGACCAAGATGATCGATCGTGAGTACGGACACGGAACTAAGCCCGGGAAGAACGAGGGCCAGATCGAGGTCACGACTCAATTATACGGAGATCGACCAGAAGATCGAAAGAAGCACTCGATCCAACCAACCGAATTGACCCAAAGATCTAGCGAGAGAAAACGTTCTGCGAGAAAGATCGAGTAAGAGATCGACTGCTCAGGTCGATCTCGGAACCTTATCCGGACAGCTAATATTTTGGATTTTAGTGAGGGGACCATTTCTCTTGTCTACCCTATTTTGGGATCGGGAGAGAACAATACATATTATCTCCTCCTTGTTTTAGTTTTCCACCTTATCTTTTATCTTTATGCGTTAGAAAACCGCCATTTTCTAAGTTCTAAGGTTTTCTTATTTTGTAGAACTTTAATCCGCTTTTAATCTAAGTATTTCTCTTAAATATCTTTTGCTTAGTAGTTTAATCATGCTTAGCTTAACTTTCTTTGCATTTTCGTGTGTTTTAATCATGTGTAGCGAGTAGTCATTTATGGGTTTAAGGTTGAGGTGATTAAGAAGGGTTTATAGGGTTTAAGCTTGGGTCTTTTTGTTCTTAACTTAATCTCTTCTTGGATTTGGGGTTTTTAATGCCTAGAGAGTCTTGAGAAAGATCTCTTTGATCTCAGGGATTTCTTTACCTTAGCAGGATTCAGGATTCAGGAGATCCCTTAGAACCAAATCAAAGAGACTAGCTCATCCTTTCCCAAAGGCCATGGATGCTTAGGGACCTAGTTAGACCATTTTTTGAGATCTATGCTTAATGTTCTTCAACCTATCTTTCCACCATACGCCATGAGTTAGGAGGAAAGGGTGAGGAAAGGGTTTATACCATACACCATGGATAAATCTAGATTTAGCTTTTCAAGGCTTAGAGATAGCACTCAAATGTGTAGATCTATGTTTTCAAAACCCAAGCTTGAATCTTGATCCTTCCTAAGCATGACCCTCAACCTTGAATCCACTTTTAGCATTTTAAAACTCAAAGTAGTCATTTCCTAGTTATAAAGTTTGCATCTTTTGTCTTAGTTCCATAAATATCATCCTAGGTTGTTAGAACTTTCCCTTTCTGTCTGTTTTTAGTGTTCGAATTTTAAAAACTAGTAGTCTTGCATTTTAAATTCTTAGAAGTCATCTAGTAGTTGGTTAACCCTTCGGTAGAGATTTTAAAATTGTTTTCGTGGTCGTTTAGTTGATGCATTTAGTTTTCATAGATTTTCCGCTCAATTAATCCGGATTTCACTTAGCTTTATAAAGCTCTTGCATTCCTAGTGTTCTTTCATCAACCTGAGCTGGATTGACACTTCTTGCACCTATACTACAACTATATTGTGCTTTAAGCTTTGATAGTAAAAACAGCTTAGAAATAATCTTGTTATCAATGAGCACCAGCTCCATCAGCCTCTTCTCACTAGTTCTCAAACCATCAAAGTCAAGCTTAGTGAGTTAAAACAAGCACACTTGGGAGGAAATCTCATGACTATCCTTGTAAATATATGCTTTCTTTTATTACTGATGTCTTTATTTAGTGTTTCAGAGGTCAAAGAACAGGTCCACGACTGAGTAGGATGGTTTAAGGGCCAAGGAAAAAAAAACTTTGTTTTCATATCGAGGTACCATATCGAGCAGAACATCTGTTATTGCTGCTCGATACAGTTTATCTCGAGGAATGAGCAGCCCGTACACCGAGCATATTGCACGATGGAGACTACATCGAGGTATCACTTCGAGCAAGACCTCCAAAGCCATGCTCGATGTGATTGCTCCTGGTGTTATCATATCGAGGAACCTCCAAGTCCATACACCAAGGAAATTATACCGTACATCGACCAAGTTGCACGGTGGTGATTACATCGGGGTGCAGCATCTAGCAGAGCCTCGCGAACTCTTGCTCGATACAGTCTCCAGACCGTACATCATGGAGCCCCAGACCGTACATCGACGAAGATGCGCGATGGAGTTACACTGAGGAGTAGCATCGAGCAAAACATATAAGGTTATGCTCGATATGGATGTTATCAGCTGATTCGAGCTAGAGACGATGTTCGGTACGACAACCACCGACGAGCACTAAAACCGGGTACGAGAAGATCCACATGGGGAAATAGCATCGAGCAAAACACCAATATGATTGCTCGATGTACAATGTCTGAGCCAAGAATAGGCATCTGGATGTCATGCACTGCCCACGGGAAGGATCATGCAAGCCGAATGTCTCCCTACACCGAGCAACAACATCGAGCAGAACATCTGCTAAGCCTGCTCGATGGAAAGTGTCCCGGAAGAGAAGCTGATCAGATCACAGAACCCCCGAGGCGTAGGAGCAGGATCGCCAGGCCACAGGACTCGAGGCCCCGATATGTTAAAAATCGAGGTACCACGTCGAGTGTTTTGCTTGATATGATCCGTGTAAAAACATTTTGAAATTTTTACATGGGTAAATCGAGTAAAATCTTTTTGTGGACCTTGGTGGCTGGTAAAAGAATATTTTCTTTCCCTCTCACATGCATTTTGAATTTTAAACTAGATTTTCTTGCATTTTCTTTTATTATTTTAAATTTTCCTTATCTTTCACCTTAAAACTATAATTCTGTCTTCTCTCCACACCCATATCGAGCTAACCACCATATTTCTTTCTGCAAAACACATTTCTCATCCCTCGAATACTCTCAGTTCATTTTTTTACAAGTTTATCAAAGATCTGAGGTATAACTGTTCTTATTTCGCATTTCTATGTGTTTAGTCTTTGAAAACTAGGATGAACTGCATTAGATTGTATGTTGAAATTGTTTTGCATTATTTTATTTTGGGTTTGAATTGCATGCCTGTGATAACTCAAATTCGATCTAAAGACTGAACAAGAGTTAGTGGGTTTAAAGAGTGATCTTTATTAGATTAAAGCCGGAGCTCGAGAGATACATGGTGGTTTAGGTCGTCAGAATAAGAATGACGACTGTTGGAGCTGGATTTGGCACCCCAAATCCAGCCTACTCAAGCCCAACGGGCAGGTCCAAACTAAGCCAAAATGACTGGGCTTTAACCTTATGGCCCAGGCCCATTCACCTCTCAAAGATCCATTCCTGAGCAGCAAGACGCTCCGTTCGGCGAGATCAAGCTTCAGCTCGACCTCATCCCGAGAAACAAGGAAGGATCCGAGCCAAGTCAGAGCATATTCTCACCAGTTAAAACGAGTCTGAAGATCGCGGAGGAGGTTGCTGCACGTGGCAAGATTTCTGGCTGACGCTGCTGCACGTGGCCGAGATACGCGCTGGAGTTCGAAGCTCGATGAGGCGAGCTATATAAAGGAGGAGAACGGCTTAGTTCGAGGGGCCCGACTTGATCTTTTTACACACTTTTTACACCTGAAAACTCTGTAATTGCTCCTTGAGCTCTTTTCAGTTCATCTTCTTCATTGAAATCCTTGTAATCATTTCATTCGACCGATTAATACAAAGTCCTTATTTCAGTTAGTGCTAGCTTATACTGTCAATCTGTTCGAGAGAATCCAGCCCTAAGTTCTCCTAAGTTTCTTTCCTTACAAAAACAGATAAATTTCTGAGTGTGGATTTCTGCATCAACATTTTGGCGCCGTCAGTGGGGAAAAGATCTATAGATTGCTCTTACTCAAGAGCAAATCCTAAGCCAGCTGAAACCGAAATGGATTTAACTCAACAAACCTCAGGAAACATCTCACCGGTTCCGATCTCTCTGATCAAGTCACTCCGACCGGCAACGTCACCCAGACAGCTGGCGGAAACGAACCTAGGGTTACAACCCTCGTCGACACCACTGACACGGACTCTAACGTTCCCAGGCGTGTGGAACCGATCGTGATCAACCTCGTCACCCCACAAACGGCTAAGAGGCCTCCCTCTCGAACCTGGGTGCGATCTGAGAATCCACCTACAGCTTCGGCATCACAGAGCCAAGCAGCTCCTGTTTCCCTGCCAATACTCGTAGCTTCTAGGAGCACATCGGAGTCGGGGAAGATACTCTAAATGCTCACACATCTGATCGATTGACAACGTGATCAGGAGATCAGATTAGAAAGACAGAAAAGACGTCAAGCCATAGCTCGATCCGCTGCGAGTCCAACTCCGCGAACTCAGCTCGCCTTCTCGTCGATCCCTGCCCTGAGTAATCCACCCGGACCGTACGTGACACCTCTGCGTGCTCCAGGTCCACAAAACTTCGTCCCTGTGGCGAACCAGACACCAGTCGCCACGGATATTCCGACTCCAGGAATATCAGAGATGGGACCTCGTCCCACGACGAGATATCCATCTCCGCCTGTTCCGACCCCAGGAATACCCGAGATGGGGTACCGCCCCAGCACGAGATATCCATCTCCACCTTTAAGACCACCCGGAACCGAGCCACCTCGACTGAGATAGCTTGGATCCTCGACATTCGCTTCTAGCTCGCAGACGCCACCCCAGTTCGGCCAACAACCGAACACGACCTCGAGCTCGAGACCTCCTAACGGGATCCGCGAACAACCCATAGGGTTCGTTCACCAACAGCTCGGAACTCACATTCTGAATGACCTGATCCGAGCTAACCACCTCGGCTATTGGAGCTGGATTTGACACCCCAAATCCGGCCCACTCAAGCCCAACAGACAGATCCAAACTAAGCCAAATGGACTGGGCTTTGACCTTACAGCCCAGTTCCATTCACTTTTCAACGATCCAATCCCGAGCAGTAAGACGCTCCGTTCGGCGAGGTCGAGCTCTAGCTCGACCAAATCCCGAGAAACAAGGAAGGATCCTAGCCAAGTCAGAGCATATTCTCGACAGTTCAAACGAGTCCAAAGATCGCGGAGGAGGTTGCTGCATGTGACAGGGTTTCCGGCTGAAGCTGCTCTACGTGGCCGAGATATGCACTGGAGTTTGAAGTTCGAGGAGGCTAGCTATATAAAGAAGAAGAGCGGCTTAGTTTAAAGGACCTTCGGCTTGATCTTTTTACACCCTTTTTACACTTGAAAACTCTGTAACTGCACAAGTTTATCTTCTTCATCGAAATCCTTGCAACCGTTTCATTCGACCAATTAATACAAAGTCCTTATTTTAGTTAGTGCTAGCTTATACAGCCAATCTGTTCGAGAGAATCTAGCCCTTAATCCTCTAAAGTTCTTTCCTTACAAATACACATAAATTTATAAGTGTGGATTTCGGTATCCACATTTTGGCGCCGTCTGTGGGGAAAGATCAATAGATTTCTCTTACTCAAGAGCAGATCCTAAGCCAGCTGAAACCGAAATGGATTCAACTCAACAAACCTCGGGAAACGTCTCACCGATTCCGACTCTCCAGATCAAGTAACCCCGACCGGCAACGTCAACCAGACAGCCGGCGGAAACGAACCTTGGGTTACGACCCTCGTCGACACCACCGGCACGAACTCAAACGTTCCCAGCCGTGTGGAACCAATCGTGATTAACCTCGTCACCCCACCGGGTACGACGAGTATCCAGTCACAAACAGCCGAGAGGCCTCCCTCTCGAACCTGTGTGCGATCTGAGAATCCACCTACAGCTTCGGCATCACAGAGTCGAGCAGCTCCTGTTTCCCCGCCAGTACCCACAGCTTCTAGGAGCACGTCGGAGTCGGCAGAGATATTCCAAATGCTCACACATCTGATCAATCGACAACGAGATCAGGAGATCAGATTAGAAAGGCAGGAACGGCGTCAAGCCGTAGCTCGATCTGCAGCGAGTCCACCTCCACGGACACAGCTCAACTTTTCGTCGATTCCTGCTCCGAGTAATCCACCCGGACCATACGTGACACCTCTGCGTGCTCCAGGCCCACCGAACTTCGCCCCTGCGTTAAACCAGACACCAATCGCCACGGATATTCCGACTCCAAGAATACCAGAGATGGGACCTCGTCCCAAGATGAGATATCCATCTCCACCTGTGCCGACACCAGGAATACCCGAAATGGGACCTCTTCCCAACACGAGATATCCATCTCCCCCTTTAAGACCACCTGGAACCGAGCCACCTCGACAGAGATGGCTTGGATCCTCGGCATTCGCCTCGAGCTCGCAAACACCACCCCAGTTCGGCCAACTACCGAACACGACCTCCAGCTCGAGACTTCCAAGCGGGATCTGCGAACAACCCATAGAGTTCGTTCATCAACAGCTCGGAACCCAGATTCTAAATGATTCGATTCGGGCTAACCACCTTGGCGTCGGCTCAAGAAACCTAGTCGACTGCGAATCTTTTGAAACATTCCAGAATCAAACCGACTATGCTATTCGGCAGATGAACTCCATGTTCCACCAAGCCAGAAGCTCAGCTCCTAATATCAATCGAGTAATTCGCGAGACCCAACGGACTCCATTCACCTACTCGATCATGCATACATACCTCCGAGACACTGCCAAAGTAAGAGTCCCGGAGTACGCTGGGAAGAGCGACCCGAAAGCCCATATCCAACTCTTCAACCTCGCAGCTATCCGAGCTAATGTCTCCCCAGAAGAGAAAGAAGCAGGATACTGCAGGCTCTTCGCCGAAAACCTAGTCGGACCAGCCAAGGAATGGTCCGCGACGCTGGAAGAAAATTCGATCTCGAATTTCAACGAGCTCGCAGTAGCCTTCCTCAAACAATATTCGATATTCATCGAAAAACGAGAAACCGAAGCTGATCTCTGGAAGCTAGTCCAAGCTCCAGACAAACCGCTTCGATCATACATCGCTAAATTCAAAGCGATCAAAGAAAAAATCGCTAACCCTAACGAAGCAGTAGCCATGCTCGCCCTGCGAACCAACCTATGGTACCAGTCGAGGTTCAAGGCAGAGCTCACGCTCTGACCTACAGACTCACTTGATGACGCGCTCCATCGCGCGTCCATATACGCAAACTTCGAGGATGAAACAGCGGCCTGCGAAGCAAAATACCACAACTCACAGCTCCACCTTGCACCCTCCGAGTCGAAGAAAGCTAACGTTACACCTCCCAAAAAGGAGCCGCAGGGCAAAGGGCAGCATTCATATGCCATAGAGAGCTCATCTCCTGAAAAGGGGTCGAGCTTCGACCAAAGCAAATACTGCGAGCACCACAAAAAGAACGGACATTCCACTGAGGAATGTCGAACTCAAGCTAGCATCCTGGCAAAAAAGCTCGCCAAGGAAAAAGCCGAGAAGGCCGAGGAAAAAAGCGAAAAGCCCAAAAAGACATCGACCCGAAACAGGGAAGCGGATCCTGACAAAGCACCTCAAAAACGAGATCGCGAATTCGAAATCGAAGTCCAAATTCTTGACTCCCCTCCATCAGCGAGAAAAAGAATCGACCTGATCTTCAGAGAACTAAACCTATGTGGTTGATCAATGAAATCAGTAATCACCCCTCCTCCCCCCCCCCTCCGGAAGCCATCGAGCTCTAGCTCAACCAGGCTCCATAAGGTCGCGGGAGGGCACGTGTTAAAACTACTCGGAAGCTCGTCAAAACCGAGCATCACCCAAGTCCCGACACCTCGATCTCAAGCGAACTCTACCTCACGCATCGCTCACTCTTTGGGGGGGGCGAGCTACCCACAATGAAGCGAATCGACTTCATCTACGGAGGCTCGAAGATGTGCTCAACTCGATCAAGGCATATCAACTCAAGGTAGAGTCCGCCACGGTAAACCTACCCCTGGACGGACCCGACCACCAAATCAGCTTTCTAGAAAGCGAAACGCTGACTCTAGATAAAGCGAAACGCTGACTCTAGATCTCATCATACAGATCGCTGTAGGCGGATTCGACCTCACAAGGGTCATGGTTGATACCGGAAGCTCGGTAGACGTGTTGTTCTTCAACGCTTTTAGACGCATGGGATACCAAACATCCATGCTATCGAACGATCGAACTCCACTCACCGGCTTCGCAGGAGAAACATCCTACTCGTTGGGAACCGTCCAGCTCCCAGTTAAGGCCGGCGGAGTCATAAAAACAATTGACTTCGTGGTCATAGATCGCCCAGCTCCATTTAATGCCATTCTCGGCAGGCCTTGGCTCTACTCTATGAAAGTCGTGGCTTCCACATACCACCAATGTGTCAAATTCCCAACCCCTTGGGGAAACAAATCGATACGCGGCTCCCAACGAGCCTCAAGGGATTTCTATATGGGCAGCTTCTTGCGAGCTAAGAAAGCTCCAGTATAGCTATTACTGAAAGAGGAGGAGCTCGCAGTCCGACAACTCAAACACAACAAAGACCCCTTTGTATGCGAACCTCGAACAGAACTAATCGAGCAAGTATGCATAGACAACTCTAACCCCGAAAGGTGCGTTGGAATCGGGGTCGACCTTGCGAAAACGATTCGCACCGAACTAATAGATTTTCTAAAAGAAAAACTAAGCACCTTCGCATGGTCCACCGCGGACATGCCGGGCATCGATACAGACGTCACCGCACACGAACTCAACATCGACCCAACGATCAAACCCGTCAGACAGAAACGTCGCAAGCTCGGTCCAGATCGAGCTAAGGCAGTCAACAACGAGGTAGACCGACTGCTCAAAGTGGGATCGATCAGAGAGGTAAAATACCCCGACTGGTTGGCAAACCCCGTGGTCATGAAGCTCCATTTAATGCCATTCTCGGCAGGCCTTGGCTCTACTCTATGAAAGCCGTGGCTTCCACATACCACCAATGTGTCGAATTCCCAACCCCTTGGGGAAACAAATCGATACGCGGCTCCCAACGAGCCTCAAGGGATTTCTATATGGGCAGTTTCTTGCGAGCTAAGAAAGCTCCAGTATAGCTATTACTGAAAGAGGAGGAGCTCGCAGTCCGACAACTCAAACACAACAAAGACCCCTCTGTATGCGAACCTCGAACAGAACTAATCGAGCAAGTATGCATAGACAACTCTAACCCCGAAAGGTGCGTTGGAATCGGGGTCGACCTTGCGAAAACGATTCGCACCGAACTAATAGATTTTCTAAAAGAAAAACTAAGCACCTTCGCATGGTCCACCGCGGACATGCCGGGCATCGATACAGAGGTCTTGGAACAGGAAGCACAGCTCTGTCTTCGTGACCGTAGGGGCAACAGACCTTCCACTGAACGTGTTGGCAATCAGCTTCAGAGTATACCTCAGCACCGGGCTCCTTACTCGCTTGATCTTGGCGGTGTTGGCTTTGTAGTCCTCATTGCTGATCAGGTCCCAAAACTCGTCGGCTTTCTTGAAGGCTGGGAACTCGACCTTGTATGCATCCGCGTTGAGGCCGTAGGCTTGGCATAGCTCAGGGATGGAGAGTGTGTAGGCTTGACGTCCAACTTTGAAGTAGAGGCGGCCTTGGGAAGGGACGGCTGCACTAGGATTCTCATACCGGAACTCCAAGGTGGCAAGGAAGTCTATTGTCACTTCAGGAATGGTTGGGCAATCCATCCGTGACAGACATCTTAAGCAAATGTTCTTGAGGAGTTGGTCGAAGTCCCCAAGAATCCCAAGCTTAGACAACAGCTCTCGATCAGCAAACTTGGTTGGCTCAAACCGGAGCCTCTCTAGCCGCTTCTTATCCCTCTTCTCATCCTTGCTCCATCTAACCCTCTCTTGAACTGCCAGTTCTTGTCCTTCTCCTTCTTGTGCTTGCTCCTCTCTTGTTCTCTTTGGGGCCATGGTTCCTGAAACAAATTTCTAAAGATATTGATAAGTACACGGCGGTTTGATGAGAATGAGAAAAGAGAAGGAGAGAATTTATAAAAGGCTACCCTAGAATTTTGGAGAATAAATAAAAAATCATAGCTAAGTAAAAGGGAAGCAAATCTTAGATACTGAAAAATCTGGAATTTTTCCTTTTACTTAGCTAGTTTTAAAAATTCAAAACCGATCCTATATTCTAAAACAAGATCTTGCGATATTAAAGGAGATTTTCTAAAATTAAACCATTAAATCTTTGACAATACCTTTGCAAGAAATGCAGAATATCTTTGCTAGCTTTTGAAAACTTAAACTCTCACTCTCTTTGTTTAAACTTCTCGAGCAAAACAGGAATGAGAGGGTGAGAGGTTGTTTGAAATATTTAAAGACTTACCAAAACCAAAATAATGGGTAGTCAAAGTGGTTTCTGACAAAGTCTTGGTCAAGGCACATCTTTCATGGTCAAAGATGCTTGCCTTGACCAAGTTTTGAATTCAAAAGTTGGAGGGAAAAGAGTAAAGGAGGGAAAGAAAAATGTTACCTCGGCATGAGATCGAGTCCATTTGGTCGATCTAGGACTCGATCTCATGCCCAAAAGGGCTTAGATCGAGAGGGTTACTCGATTTGAGACTCGATTCATAGTGAATCGTGTCCTGGATCGATTGGCTCTCTCGATCATTAAGATGTTGGCTCCTCGGCTAAGTCCTCATGATCGAGCTATGTCCTCGATTTAGGGGTCGATTTGGCATAGATCGAGTGATGGATCGAGTCGAGTGATCGATCTGTTTTCAACAGATTTTCCCGAGAGAAATTAGATCGGTCTATCCGATTTGGATCGATCGATCCTTTTTCGTCAAGGTCGATCTTGTCACTCGTTCTCGTCTAGATCGACTGGCTCCTCTCGATTCACTGACTCGATCTAGCAAAGATCGAGCCAGGATCAGTCGATCTAGCACTCGATCTCTAGCCTTATCTTAACCCCTATTGCCTCTTTTAGACCTCAAAGTCAAGGTTTAGACTCCTTATACCTGTTCCTACACACTTGCAAAATAAAAACATAAAACTGAAAGGGAAATAAAGCAGAAGTATGTACAAGATAAACATGGGAATGCCTCCCAAGTGCGCTTTCTTTAACGTCTTTAGCTAGACCTTACTTGGTTTAGACGGATGGTGGGTCTTGGAGAAGCACCGAGGTACTCTCCTTGTCATAGCTGTCTGCCAAGTAGGGCTTGACTCGTTGACGGTGAATGCACTGCCACTTTTTCCCATCAGAGTAACAGCTCCATAAGGCAACACTTCTTGAATCACGAACGGTCCGCTCCACCTTGATTTCAGCTTGCTCGGGAAGAGCTTGAGCCTCGAGTTGTACAGCAACACTAGTCCTCCTTCCTTAAGCTCCTTGGCGACCAACTTCTTGTCATGAGCCTCCTTAGTCCGCTCCTTGTATATCCGGGAGCTCTCGTAAGCATTCAGCCTCAACTCGTCCACTTCGTGTAGCTGAATAAGGCGCCTCTCCTGATCCGTCTTGAGATCAAAGTTCAGCCTCTTCACAGCCCACAACGCACGGTGTTCCAGCTCAACCGGGAGGTGACAGCCCTTGCCATAGAGTAGAGTGAAAGGAGTTGTACCAATCGGCGTCTTGAAGGCGGTACGGTAGGCCCAAAGAGCGTCATCCAGCTTCACTGCCTAGTCTTTCCTTGTGGCTCCGACGGTCTTCTCTAGAATAGCCTTGATTTGCCTGTTGGAGACCTCCACTTTACCGCTTGTTTGAGGATGATACGGTGTAGCCACCTTTTGCTTAACCCCATACTTTCTCAAGAGGTTCTCAAAGACCTTGTTTATAAAGTGGTTTCCTCCATCACTTATAACAACCTTGGGTACCCCAAACCTCGGGAAGATGATACTCTTGAACAACTTGATTACCACCTTAAGAGTCATTTGTAGGGGAAGCAACAGCCTCAACCCATTTGGAGACATAATCCACAGCTACTAAGATGTATTTGTTGCCATATGAAGAAGGGAAAGGCCCCATGAAGTCAATTCCCCACGCGTCGAACACGTCAACCTCGAAGATAGGAACTTGAGGCATTTCGTTCCTCTTGGTTATATTCCCTGCCCGTTGACATGCCTCACAGCTCTTCACAAACTCGTGTGCATCTTTAAAGATAGACGGCCACCAGAAACCGGCTTGCAACACCTTCACGACAGTCTTGAATGAAGCGAAGTGTTCTCCGTAGGAAGAGCCATGTCAATGATAGAGGATATCCCTGGCTTCTTCCTTTGTAACACATCTCTGGTACAAGCTGTCTACTCCTCTCTTGTATAAGTAGGGCTCGTCCCAAAAGTAGTCACTAGCCTCTCTGATAAACCGCTTCTTGTGATACCTGTTTAGATGTGTTGGCTCCTCACCACACGCTAGATAGTTCACTACATCAGCATACCACGGTAGATCCTCCTCTTTGAAACTCAACACCTCATCAAACCTTCCTTCTAGCTTTCCACAAACAGCCGTAGTAATCGCCATAAGCTGCTCTTCTGGAAGAGAGTCATCTAAGGGGAGAGACTCGTTGATCCTTAGCCGTGAGAGATGGTCAGCGACTCCGTCTTCTATCCCTTTCTTGTCTTTAATCTCCATGTCAAACTCCTGGAGTAACAGAATCCATCTTAAGAGCCGAGGCTTAGTGTCTTTCTTCGAGTAGATGTATCGTAAGGCAGCGTGATCCGTGTATACAATAGCCTTGGAACCAACGAGATATGATCTGAACTTCTCAAAGGTAAAGACTACTGCAAGCAACTCCTTCTCCGTAGTGGTGTATCGTGATTGCGTGTCATCCAAGGTCCTTGAAGCATAGTAGATCACGTGTAGCTTCTTGTCTTTCTTCTGACCAAGGACGGCTCCTACGGCGTAGTCACTAGCATCACACATGATCTCAAAGGGAAGAGACCAGTCTGGTGCTTGGACTATAGGAGCTGATGTAAGGGCTTCCTTGATGGTCACGAAAGCCTTCAAACACTCCTCATCAAATACAAACTCAGCTTCCTTGCACAACAGCCGTGCAAGAGGGCGAGCAATCTTGGAGAAATCCTTGATGAAACACCTGTAGAACCCTGCGTGCCCCAAGAAGCTTCTGACTCCCTTGACATTAACCGGCGGCTCAAGACCCATCATGACCTCCACCTTAGCCTGATCAACCTCAATACCCTTCTCTGATATCTTGTGACCGAGCACGATCCCTTCCTTAACCATGAAGTGGCATTTCTCCCAGTTCAGCACCAAGTTTGTCTCTTCACAACGTTTAAGTACCCTGCAAAGATTCAACAAACACGCAGGAAAGGACGCACCATACACAGAGAAGTCATCCATGAATACCTCTACCATCTCCTCTATAAGATCAGAGAAGATCGACATCATACACCGCTGAAATGTAGCTGGTGCATTACACAATCCAAACGGCATCCTTCGATATGCAAAGGTACCGTAGGGACATGTGAAGGTCGTCTTCTCCTGATCATTTCGGTGAATAGGTATTTGAAAGAAACCGCTATACCCATCGAGAAAACAATAGTAAGGTTGATTTGCAAGTCTCTCAAGCATTTGATCAATAAAAGGCAAGGGGAAATGGTCTTTCCTAGTCGCAAGGTTAAGCTTCCTATAGTCAATACACATTCTATGACCAGTAATGGTCCTAGTAGGGATAAGTTCATCCTTTTCATTCCTTATGACCGTGATCCCTCCCTTCTTAGGCACCACGTGTACAGGGAAACCCACGTGCTGTCACTTATGGGATAGATCACGTCAGCCTCTAAAAGCTTAAGGATTTCCTTCTTAACAACCTCTTTCAAGTTAGGATTCAAACGCCTTTGATGTTCTATAGAAGAAGCGTTCTCATTATCCAAGTGAATCCTATGAGTGCAAAGCATTGGTGAAAGCCCCTTGATGTCACTTAAAGAGTACCCAATGGGCTTCCTATACTTTCTCAGCTCAGTTAGGAGCGAGTGCAACTCATCATCACTAAGGTTTTCATTCAGAATCATGGGATAGGTGTTATTAGGCCCTAAGAAAGCATACCTTAGCCCTTTTGGGAGCTCCTTAAGGTCCACCTTTGGGGCTAACAGCTCACTCCACTCATCCTCATGGCTGTTGTTTGTACTTTCCTCCTTAGAACTCTCCTTTGAACCCGAGGCATTGCCCTTCAGACTGCTTTCCTCCATCGCTATCCCTTCTGAGATTGAGTCCTTCGGTCGATTATACTCTCGATGTCGTCTAGATCGAGCCATTTCACTCGATTCACTTACTCGATTTGATATGGATCGAGTAAGGGATCGAGACGCTGAGTCGATCTCTTGATTGGGCCCCAAAATGATCGGGAGGTCTCTCTCGATCGTCGACTCGATTGTTTTTCCTGATCGAGCATTCTTCTCGATCTGTCCATCGATTGTTGCATCGGATCGGGTTGTGTGCTCGATTGACTTGTTGATCTGACTCCTGGATCGAGTGATAGCGTCGATCTCGGGGTCGATCTCTAGGCAGCAACCTTATTCATTCTTGATAATCCTCCTAGAATCCAGCAGGTTCACGTACTCTTGGGTTCTCTGGTCCACAAAACCAAACTCCCCTGGCTCCTTAGTTAGTGCTAACTTCAGATGGTCTTCTAGAGCTAGCTCTTCCAGCAACTCATCCGCCAATACATCCATTGTTTCAATATAGAAAGCTTGTCCTTCAATGGTTGGCTTCTTCAGAACTTCGTTGATGTCGAAGTCAAGCCTGATCTCCTTTCCCAAATGCAAGGCAATCTTCCCATTCTTCACGTCTATAATAGCCCCGGCGGTTGCAAGGAATGGTCTCCCTAAGATGAGTGGATCCTTAGGCTCTTCATCCATATCAACCACTACAAAGTCTGTAGGTACGTTCACACCACTGATTCGTACCGGTAAATCTTCAAGCAGCCCCACTGGTAGCCTCACGCTTTTATCAGCCAGCACTAATGAGATCCGACAGTCTTTAAACCGAGTAAAACCAAGCTTCTTAGCCACGGAGTGAGGCATCAATTTTATGCTAGCCCCAAGATCACACAAGCAGCTCTTGAACTCTAGAGGACCCAAAGCGCAGGGTATAGTGAAGCTTCCAGGGTCTCCCAGCTTCTTAGGGACTATCTCCTTGTGTATAACCGCGCTACACTCTTCACTTAAAACAAGTACCTCTTTGCTTTCTTTGTTCTTCTTCACAAGGGTGTCCTTGAAAAACTTGGCGCACTTGGGCATCATAGCAAGACAATCTACAAGAGGCAGCTTGATTTCCACGTCTCTCAGGTGCTTCTCAAACAAGAATATGTGCTTCTCGATGAGCTGCTTTTTGAAATGACCGGGAAATGGAAACTTTGGTACGTAAGGTGTGGGCACGTAAGAGTTCTTCTCCTTGGTGGTTTGCTCACTTTTCTTCTCAGCGACCGCCTTATCTCCTCTCCTCGGCCCTTGGATCCAAACGTTGTCAAAGTTTATCTCATCATCATCAGCCGAAGGTTTACCCTCCCCCTCTTGAATTACAACGTCCTCGTTGTTCTGTGTAGAGACCGGAGGTTGGAGTTCTTTACCGCTTCTCAATGGTATAGCATTGGCATACTCCTTGGGATTCTGCTCACACTTTCCCGGAAGGCTGTTCTGACCACTCGTGCTTGCTTTCCCTTTCTCCAGCTGCTTGATCTTGTTGTTTAGATTGGTGATCTGAGTGGAGAAGTCAGTAAGGGATGAGTCTAGACGAGTGTTCATCTCTGCGAACTTCTGGTTTGTAGAGGCTTGCCCTTGTATTAGCTGTTGAAACATCACTTCAACCGGATCAACTTGTTGTTGCATCGGTTGTTGTTGCTGAGGTGCAAAGCCCGGAGGGTAGTTAGGAGTATAACCCTTGTTGTTTTGTTGTTGCCCTTGGAAGTTGCTCTGCCCTTGACCTTGGAAACCACCACTCGGTTGAAAACCTTTGTTGTAAGGGATGAAAGGTTTAGCTTGCTGAGCAGGGTACACTTGGTCTTTAGGGTTGGCTACGTTGGTGCTTCGGTAAGAGAGGTTGTTGTTCTGGTAGCCTTGGTTGTAGCCTTGAGACTTGTAGTTGTTCTGTCCAGCCACCCAATTTGCTTCTTCTTGGCTTAGCTCTAACTCCTCTTGGTTCTCATCAGCTTCACCAACAAAGTGAACATGCTTCTGATTGGCTAACACCAACTTATCAATCTTCTCATGCAAAGATTTGAGCTCCTTCTTGTGAGACTCTAACTCTGATCCTCTTGGTGCACGGTCATAATCTTCAGCATAGTTTCCATCACTCAACGCCAAGTTTTCTATCAGCTCCATACCCTCTTCTACCTCTTGACCGAGGAAGTTCCCTTTACTAGCTGTATCAAGCAACAACCTGATCTTTGGTGAAGCTCCACGGTATATGGTACTGAGTAGTGTCTCCTCGCTGAACCCATGATGAGGACATTGGATCGTGTAATCTTTGAAACGCTCCATTGCCTCGTTGAATGTCTCGTTGTTCCTTTGAGTGAAACCGCTGATTTTGCTTCTCAACCGTGCTGTCCTTGTGCTTGAGAAGAACTTTGAGAGGAATGCCTTCTTACACTCAGCCCATGATGTTATGGTGCCTTGTGGGAGGGTCTTCTCCCAATGTCTAGCTTTGTCTCCAAGTGAAAAGGGGAAGAGGCGCAGCTTGAAAGCATCTTCGGATATGTCATTGATCTTGATCATCCCACATACTTGCTCGAAGTTGTCTAAGTGCTCCAAGGGGTCTTTCATTGCTAAGCCGTGGAACTTGTTGTTTTGCACCATGGAGATGAAACCTGGCTTGATCTCGAAGTTATTGTTTTGTACAGGAGGAGGAGTGATCCCAAACCTACTGTGGTGGGTATTGGGAGCATCTCCGGCTCCTATGATCCTTGGGGGTCTAGCCGCGTGTTGGGGGTTTCCATTGCCCCGTCCTGCTGGAGGAGGTCCTTCTGGATGCTCGTGTTCAGCCATAGCTTCAAAGTCAACCAAACCGTGCTGAACAATCTCCTCAAATGCTCTTGTTTGCTCTCTGACTCTCCATTGCCGTGAGTGACCAAGTTGATGAATGTTGTCTAAGGGTTGTAGAAGATTGTTGTCTCCCCTTGAACGAAGATTCATGTACCTGAAAACACACGTTTGAGAGTAGAAGTATTAGTAACTTGAAAAACGTAAAGACTTAGTCTTTGCTAGGACCCAAATCTCTATGATCTCTAAACAGTCCTAGAATGGCAACGACGCCATTTGATAAACGTTTTCTTGCGAGGGTTATGATGCAGAGAGGTTATCAAACTCTAATGCAAGCAATGTCGTAGTATAGCAGGCAAGAGAGAGTCAATCCACTTCTAGGAGATAGAGAATGCACAGAGAATGCAAGGACTAAAGCAAATCTAAGAAAAATGAGAAAGTTTATGAGAAAATATCTAAGAACTAGATGCAGCAACCTAAATAGAGTGAAACCTATTTTAAAAATACTAGAAAGGAAGCAACTACCACAAGAAACAAACAGATTAATTAAAGGAAAGAGCTTCGAATTATTAAAATTCGACTAGTGGATCGACCACGAGATCGACCACTAGATCGAGCAGAAACAATCGATCTCGTCTAAAAATGTAAAAGCAGTAAAGCTAATGACCAGGATGCTATCAGATAACAAGCAAAAGATGAAATGAGACGTAAAGATGCTAAAAGAAAGGGCCTAGGGTTGAGATTCATGGCTAGGGGTTTCAATGGTTCGACCTTGGGTTTAAAACTTTAGATCAACTCACTTGGTGAGGGTCTCTAAGCCTTGAAAACAAAACAAGATCTATCCGTGGCTTTCGGTATAGATCACTCTTTCATCCTCTCCTCCAAACCCATGGCTTTTGGTGGAAAGAGAGGTCGAAAGGCAAGGAAAACAGATTTCAAGTAAATGGCTTAACTAGTCCCCCAAACTTCCATGGCATTTGGGAAGGGGTAACTAGTCTCTAAGGTGTGATCTTCCGAGGCTCCTGGATCCTGTCAAGGTAAGGAAACTCTCGGATCATGAAGCTCTTGGCGTAAGAGTCTTCAAGCTTTAAGCTTTCAACACCTTAGAAGTGATAGCCTTTAAAAACGTTTAGAAAAACCCCAAGATCGAAACCCTTTCTACACCTTAATCCTCTCAACCCCGAACCCAAAGGAACTACTCACTACACATAGAGTAAATCAAGCAAAGCATAAGAAACGAGACGATGAACATGAAAGAAAAACTGGATTAAACGATAATGATTCGAATACAAAAGCTTAAGAGAAAAACTAGTTTCAACAATGGTGTTCTTCACGAAAACGAGAGAGAAAACATAAGGAAAAAGATAAGGATCTAAAAAGTTATGGAAAAAGGATGTCGCCGCCTTGCCTAAAATGCCCAAACAAGCCAATGGTCCCCCCTTCGCTAGCAGCCAAAAACGGTTGAAAGGACAGAGATCGACTCTAAGATCGAGTGGTTCTCTCGATCATATCCGGACATCGTGTCTTCGGCTCGATCTGGGTCTCGATCTTCATCGGCGAATCGAGTGTTCCATCCAATCTCGGTATCGATCTTCGGCTGGATCGAGTGGTGTACTCGATCTGTTTCTCGCTCTGCATGGCGTCATTTACGTCCGTACCGATTGATCGATTGCTTCACTTGATCTTCGTCTCGATCATTCTCCTTGGATCACCTGGTTGGCTTGATCTTCGGGTCGATCAACTTCTAGATCGACCGGCCATGCTCGATCTGCTCCTCGATCTCTGGTCCTTAGCATATTTCCGAGCTCCCACGAACTGCTACATCAGCTTCAACACGTGCACCAACCTCCACGACTCCAAAGCAGCCAGAAACAACCTGAATGTGATGCAAAATGCAAGGAAAATGCGTATGTTGATGCAAGAATGCTCTAGGACCCTAAGTGATGCAATCTAACCTAAAACATGATACAAATGCATGAAAAGTTAACTAATGAGTATGCAAAATGTATGCAATATGCAATAACATCACCCGAGGAGAAAACACGGCAGCAAACGCTTTGGCAGCTCTAGCTTCCACCTCGGACCCAGCAATAAAGCGAATAATCCCAGTCGTAGGCATTGAGAAACCTAGCATAGACCTAGCACTCAAAACTCCGACTGTGAACGCAATCACCACGCGACCATCAACCCGGTTGCAAACGCAACAATCCCAGGACCCGGGACCTTCTAACACAGCTAGCCATCCCGACGAGGATGAGCCGGCTAACTCCACACCAGAGGATGCGGAGTCGAACCCGACCTCCTCACAAAGTACTCAGGAATCAACAATCCACACAGTACCGACTGCACTCACAGACGAACCGACACTCACCAAGGCCCTTGCGGAAGTCACGCCGGAGGTCGAGTGCTCATCATTCGAATTAAAAAACTTGGCTATTTCTGGCCGACCATGATAGCGGACTGCTAGAAACTATCCAAAAGCTGCGACAAATGCCAGAGGCACGCCCCAATCATCCATTGTCCAGCAGAAAGACTGT
The DNA here is from genome assembly GCA_911865555.2 of Thlaspi arvense. Taxonomy (NCBI): domain Eukaryota; kingdom Viridiplantae; phylum Streptophyta; class Magnoliopsida; order Brassicales; family Brassicaceae; genus Thlaspi; species Thlaspi arvense. The sequence goes on along the minus strand of OU466858.1, from coordinate 24,713,069 downwards.
CATCAATCTCCGCACCCTATCCATTCATGAGATGGTCCTATGGTCCCCTCGGGACCAAATCAATTCAGTACCTGCTGGTGCTCCGATAACAGGTTTTCAACGTGCAAGCAAGGAGGTTATCAAAACCCAAACCACATGTTATGATGTAGTACAGTAGTAAGGGGAATCAATCCAACCTAGGATGCAGGAAGAGCAACTAAGAATGCAAGGGTGAAGCAAATCTAAGCAAAATGGATAAATGATTGGTAAAATCTAACAAAACTAGATGCAATGACTAAATGACATGCATAACAATTTTAAAATCCCTGGAAGAGGGTTAACTACCACTAGGAATAAGAAGAAGATAGAAAATGCAAAGCTACTAAGAACTAAAAATCGACCAGTGAATCGACCACAGGATCGAGCACTGGATCGAGCAAAATGGATCGATCTAACAAACAACTTAAAGCGGTTGATTTATAATAAACAAGATGCAAGCTAAATGATAAGCGAATGATGAACAGGGGTTTTAAAATGCTAAAAAGGAGGGTTTAGGGTCGACGGTCATATTCAAGGGTCTCAAAGGTTTAAGCTTTGGTTTGAAAACATTTAGATCTACTCACTTGTGAGGTTTCTCTAAGCCTTGAAAACAAAACAAGAACCTTCCATGGCGTGTGGTATGGTTCACTTCCTCAATCCCTCCTCCAAACCCATGGCGTTTGGTGGAAAAAGAGCTTGAAGAGCAAGGAAAACAGATTTCAATATAATGACCTAACTAATCCCCTTTACAACCATGGCGTGTGGGAAAGGGAAGATTAGTCTCTAGGATCTGGTTTTCAAGGATATCTGAATCCTGTCAAGGTAAGACAGCCCTGGAATCATAGAGACCTTTTCCAAGGCTCTCTAAGCCTTATGACCCCAAGATCCTAGAAGAGAAGGTATGAAGAACAAAGAAAACACAAAGCTTTAACCTTTTTAACCCTTTTGAATCGCCTCAACCTCGAAAACCCAAAAAGACTACTCACTACACATGATTAAGACCGATTGAAAAGCAGTAAAGGATGAACTAAACATGATCAACAACCGATTAAAGGAAAAACTTGCTTAATATTAAAAGACTCAAGGTTTCCAAAACTGAAAAAGCTTAGATGTTCAACAATGGCGATAAGCCTAAAATCGAGAGAAAGAAAAGCATAAGACAGAATGGAGGATAATGAAAGCGATAGCTGCAGTTTGCCAAAAATGGCTAAACCGCAAATGGTCCCCCCTTTGCTAGCTGCCAAAACCTGCTGGACGGATAAGGTTAGTCTGGGATCGACTCGGATCACTCGATCTCCGGCTCGATCTACTCTTGGATCGGATGACTTCACTCGATCTTTGAGTCGATCCTTTGATGATCGGGTCGGGAACTCGATCTGGCCCTCGATCTGCATGGCATGGCCCATGTTCGTACTCTCGATCGACCTCCTCACTCGATCGAATGCTCGATCTCCCTCTTGAATCGACTGGGGGTCACTCGATTTTCTGGTCGATCTCGTCTAGATCCGCAACTCGATCTCAGGTTCTTTGTTGAATGGTTGAGTTCTTCAAGTGTCCACAAGCTTCCTCACGAGCCTTAGCATGTCCACGAATCCTCCACAGCTCCAATGTGTCCAAAAACAACATGAATATGATGCATAATGCAAGAAACATGCGAATGCTAATAAAAAAGTGCTCTAGGACTTAAAATGGTGCAAACTAGCCTATAATGCAAGATGAATGAATGAAAAACTATCCTAAATGAATGCAAAATATGCAAAATATATAGTAATATCAACTCCCCCAAACTTGCCTTTTGCTTGCCCTCAAGCAAACAAAATTCAAGAAAGGAAGAGAGGTTTGAAAGTGGAAGCTCAAAACGAAAGATGTCAATGGAGAAATCGATTCAACGCCCAAGTTATAAGTTCTAAGAAGCAAAGAGGCTGTTCTACTTTAAAAACTTTAGCCATACCCATCAAAGCAAGCAATGAACCCTAGCTTAGTCTACACAAGCATTCAAATCAACCAACTCCTTAACATTCATTAAGCGTTAACCAATGGATCAAGTTGTGCACATCAAGCGAAAGCATTTGGTCAAAGGGTTAAGGTCACAAGATGAAAATGATCTCGTTTTAAGAAGGGTTTTAAAAATCAGGGATCACTCAATGAAAGAATCCTATCTTTGGCAAAATGCTAAAGGTAAAGGCAAACCTATGCATGCAAGTTAAAGCTCCCTTCTACCCATTTTACCCAAGGTGATCCTAGAAACTTCTAAAACCCAAGATTAACCCCTAAATCTACATTTTCCCACAGCGCTTGATCATCTTCACTCTTCACAATGGGGGAAACTTCTCTTGGCTTTGCCGTGTGGTTGACTTCTTCTTTTTAGACCTTGCTCTTCATTGTTGATTGTTTGGCGCCGCCTTCATCACCATTGGTGGATAGCTTGGTCAGATTTTTCCTTTCGGTTGACCTCTTCTTAGCTTTGTTGCTGCTGGCGCCTTTCTTTTCTTTAACACTTACAGCATTTTATCTATTTTACTTAACCACATTTAACTCGTTCCCCCTTTGTTACTAACCCCAATTCTTTCATCTTTTTGAAAACATATAAACATGAAACTCTTAAACCACTCAAATGACCCTTTCCCCAAAATCCTAACCTAATACCAAGCTCAAATGCAAGCTGGTGTCTACAAGGAAGCTTCTCCTTTCCAGCCCTATTACTAACACTTTTTTGCTAAGATAGGATTGAAAATAATGCAATGAAAGGCCTCACTACTCACGCAAAAGTGTTTAGGTTCGAAAGAAGGTTAGGTTTAAGGCGTGGTTAACTGTCCCATTATGATGAAGATCAGCTACTTGGATTAACAAGAGTGGTAAGAAAGGAAGAAGATAATCCAAGTATGTATGGGTAAGCCATGCAATCGCTTTCAATGTACAAACAAGATAATTCAATGTCAAGATTAATGTTCTAATAAGATGGAGTTGGCATCAAATCAAAGCGAGTTTCAACATTAGACTAGAGTGTCAAATGCAAGTAATCAAGGTATGGTGCAGCCTTAACTTCAAACTCACTAGATCAAAATCAAACAACAAACAACTTAGGCATTGAAAACAATTCAAACATTGACAACTTAACAAGTGTTTATCAGTTACTCCCTATGCAAATGCAGCAACCTAAATGATTTTAAAAATTCTAGACTCAATCCTAAAATATTCTACAATGTAAGTGCAACTACATGAATTTTTTTGAATTTTTTTTTAAAACTTTTACCAATTTTTTGGTCCTTTTCTATGCCTTAGGATGTATGCAAGACTCAAAGGATGATAACAGAAAATAAGAAGAAAGAAAACATGTCAAACACACCACACACTCCTCCAAACTTGAATGACACCGTCTCGGTGGCAAACAAAGTCTAGAGAAGCTCGAAACACAAAGCAAAAACTTAAAACATGCGTGGTATATACAAGGGATGGTTGTTGGTACCTTGGAGTTAAACTCGGCTGGAACTTGAGGATGTTCCAGCGGAGCTGCTCTTGTGATAACAGGTTTTTGCAATGCATTGATGTATCAAAGCTCAAATGCAACACTGAGATGTAGTATAACATGCAAGTGAGTGTCAACCCACATCTAGGGGTAGCAAGTTCACTAAGAATGCAAGGGAATGAGCAAAGCTAAGCAAAAATGATAAATGAATGGTAAAATCTCTAAAAACTAAATGCAAGTGTCAAATGCAAAGCAAAACAATTTTAAAATCCGTGGAAGAGGGTTAACTACCACGAGGAACAAGCGGAATGACAAAAAATGCAAGGCTATAAAAAATTAAAAATCGAGTAGTTGATCGACCACTGGATCGACCACTAGATCGAGCGATATGGATCAATCTCGTCTCAAAACTTAAAGTGATGAATGATGCGATGGTTTAATGAACAAGATGCAAACTTTATGATTACAGAATGATAAACAAGGGTTTAAAACACTAAGAAAGAGGGTCTATGGTTGAGGGTCATATTCATTGGTCTCAAAGTTTAAAGCTTGGTTTGAAAACATATAGATCTACTCCTTTAGGAGGTTTCTCTAAGCCTTGAAAACAAAACAAGAACCATCCATGGCGTGTGGTATGATTCACTCCCTCAATATCTTCTCCAATCCCATGGCTTGTGGTGGAAAAAGAGATCGAAGGGCAAAGAACACAGATTTCAAACAACGACCTAACTAGTCTCCTTTACAACCATGGCGTGTTGGAAAGGAAAGACTAGCCTCTAGGATCTAATTTTCCAGGACATATGAATCCTGTCAAGGTAAGACATCCCTTGGATCATATAGATCGTGGCGTGAGACTCTCTAAGCCTTAAATACTCAAGATCCTAGAAGAGAAGGTAATGAAGAACAAGAAAACTGAAAGCTTTAACCTTTTCAACCCCTTTGGAATCGCCTCAACCCATCAACCCATACGAAACTACTCGCTACTCATAGAGAAAACCGAATAGAATGTAGAAGATGATCTACTAAACATGATTAACGTTTGATTAAAGGCAAAAGGTTCAATATTCAAAGTGAAATAGCAAGAAAAACTTCAAGTGCTACAATGGCGGATCCGTCTAAAAACCAGAGAGAACTAAAAGTTAAAGAGACAGAATGAAGATAATGAAAGGGATGGCTGCGTTTTGCCAAAAATGGCCAAACCGCAAATGGTCCCCCCTTCGCTATGGTCCAAATCCAGGTGGACAGATAAGGTTAGTCTGGGATCGACTCGGGTCACTCGATCTCTGGCTCGATCTTCTCTTGGATCGGATGACTTTGGTCGATCTCTGAGTCGATCCTGTGTCGATCGTGTTGGAAGCTCGATCTGGTACTCGATCTGCATGGCGTCATTTACATCCGTGCTCCAGATCGATCTCCTCTCTCGATCCTTCCTCTTGAATTGCCTTGGTGCACTCGATCTTCTGGTCGAACTTCTCTTGATCGACCTGCCTTGCTCGATCTGCTACTCGATCTCAGGTTCTTAGCATGCACTCCTGAGTTTTCCAAGTGTCCACGAGCTTGCTCACGAGCCTTAGCACGTCCACGAGTTCTCCAAAGCTCCAAAGTGTCCAAAAACAACCTGAATATGATGCATAATGCAAGAAACATGCGAATGCTAGTGCAAAAGTGCTCTAGGACCTAAAATGGTGCAAACTAGCCTAATATGCAAGGTGAATGCATGAGAAACTATCCTAAATGCATGCAAAATACCCAAAATATATAGTAATATCAACTCCTCCAAACTTGCCTTTTGCTTGCCCTCAAGCAAACAAAATTCAAGAAGGAAGAGAAATTTTAAAAACGGGGGTTTAAGCTTCTTGCAAAGGTGCTTTTCAAATGAATCACTTCAATGGTCCTAGTTCTTAACTCTAAAATGCAATGCACACACTCATACTCCAAAGAACTTAGCCATACTCATCACACAATGAATTTCAAATCATGACTCTCCTATTCCAAACAATCAAAGAATCTTATCCTTTAACATTCATTAAGATTAGAACCGTGAATCACACTTATGCATTTTAAAGCCGAACACATTTGGTTAAAGACAAAGGCTACGAGACTAGAATGATCTCGTTTAAAAGAAATGTTTTATAATGCAAAGGGTTTCTCTCAAGAAGGGTAAGAACTTATGCATAATGCTAAAGGTAAAGGCAATTGATGCATACATAACTAGACTCTCATCTACCTATGTACACTAACAATGATCCTATAACCCCTCTCATTTCTTTTATTTTTAGCTAACTCAGCCTCCTAGATACTACCCTCATCACCAAAGCAATTCGCTTAGCAAAAACCCAAGTTAAAACAGAAAACATCCTTACTCTTTTAGGCTAGTAGAAAGGCTGAAAACATTTTTAGCTCTTTACTTTTCTTATTGATAGCTCTCTACTTATTATTTTTTTCATTTTTCTTTTCTTTTTATTTGGCACTTAGGCTCTTTTCTTTTCTTTTTCTTTTTTCTTTTATTTGAGAGCTATCTTCTGAAATATACTTAGAGCTTTTCATTTTGAAAATATTGCCTTCCACTTAAAACCATTTCAAACACTTCAAACTCCAAACTCTTTTGAAACCGTAAACAATTAAGGAAATAAACAATCCCAATGAGCCCCAAACTTAACCTAAGCCTAAAAATGATATTTCTGCATATTTCATGTGTTTTGCATACATAATAGATAGTTTCTCATGCATTTACCTTGCACTTTAGGCTAGTTTGCATCACTTTAGGTCCTACAGTACTTTTGCACCAGCATTTGCATGTTTTTTTCATTTTGCATCACAATCAGGTTGTTTTCGGTTACTTTGGAGCTATGGAAGATTTGTGGACGTGCTAAGGCTCGTGAGGAAGTCCGTGGATACTTGGAGAAATCAGGATTGCACGCTAAGGATCTGAGATCGAGTAGCAGATCGAGCAAGGCAGGTCGATCTAGCCGAGATCGACCAGAAGATCGAGTGTGGAGAATGATCTGAAGTACGGACGTAAACGACGTCATGCAGATCGAGGACCGGATCGAGCTTCCGACCCGATCAGCACAAGATCGACTCAGAGATCGACCAAGAGCCATCCGATCCAAGACGTGATCGAGTGCCAGATCGAGCTTCGTGATCGATCCCAGACCAACCTTATCCGTCCAGCCTGTTTTTGGACCGTAGCGAGGGGGGGGGGGACCATTTGCAGTTTGGCCATTTTTGGCAAAGAGCAACGATCCCTTTCATTATTCCACCCTGTCGACTACTTTTCTATCATCTCTCTCATTTTAGGCGATTCGCCATTGTTAACTTTCAAAGCTTTTTCTTGCTTTTATGTATTGAATATTGGATCTTTGCTTTTAATCAATCGATTTTCATGTTTAGTTCATCGTTTATTGCATTTTGTTCGGTTTACTTCATGAGTAGTGAGTAGTTTCATCGGTTATCGGGGTTTAGAGGATTCAAAGGGGTTGAAAAGGTTTAAAGTTTGGTGTTTTCTTGTTCTTCATCGCCTTCTCTTCTAGGATTTGAGCGCTTAAGGCTTAAAGACTCTCACGCCAAGATCTTTATGATCAGAGGGATATCTTACCTTGACAGGATTCAGATGTCCTGGAGAAGTCAAATCCTAGAGGCTAATCCTTCCTTTCCCACACGCCATGGTCGTTTAGGGGATTAGTTAGGCCGTGTGTTTGAAATCTGTGTTTTATGCCTTTCAATCTCTTTTTCCACCAAAAGCCATGGGTTTGGAGAAGAGAATGAAAGAGTGATCCATACCACACGCCATGGATGGATCTTGTTTTGTTTTCAAGGCCTAGAGACTCTCACGAAGTGAGTAGATCTAAAGTTTTCAAACCAAGCTTGAACCTTTGAAACCCTTGAACATGAATCTAAATCCCTGGACCCTCTTTCTTAGTATTTTATCATCTCTGTTAATCATTCGCTTGCTATTTGTTCGCATCTTGGTCGTTAGATTCATTTCTGTTCAAACTGTTTAGTAGATCGATCGTTGTTGCTCGATCTAGTGGTCGATCCCGTGGTCGATCCACTAGTCGATTTTTATTAATTCGTAGCTTTGCATTTTAATCATTCTGTTTATTCCTCGTGGTAGTTCACTAGTTTCTAGTATTTTTAAAATAGTTTTTCTTTGCATTTGACTGTCGTATCTAGTTTTTAGGATTTTTACAAAACCGTTCATCACTTGCTTAGCTTTACATGATCCTTGCATTCTCACTGCACTTTCTAGCTTCTAGGTGGATTGATTCCTCTTGCACTGTACTACGAATGTGTGCTGCTTGAGTTTTGATAACCTCCTGCTTGCATTACCCCTATAGACAGTAAAAGCGTGTTATCAAATGGCGCCGTGTGTGATAACTCATTTTTATGGGTCTATAAGGCAATGCAATGCAGGAGGTTATCAAAACCCAAGCAGCACACAGTCGTAGTATAATGCAAGAGGAATCAATCCAACTTAGAGCTAGAAAGTGCAATGAGAATGCAAGGATCATGCAAAGCTAAGCAAATGATGAACGGTTTTGTGAAAATCCTAAAAACTATATGCAACAGTCAAATGCAAGGCAAAAGTATTTTAAAAATACCAGGAATGAGTGAACTACCACGAGGAATAAACAGAATGATTAAAATGCAAAGCTATGAATTACTAAAATTCGACTAGTGGATCGACCACAGGATCGGCCACTAGATCGAGCAAAAGCAATCGATCTCGTCTAACAGTTCAAACAGAAATGAATCTAATGACCAGGATGCAATGGATATCAAGCGAATGATTAAAAGAGATGTAAGAATACTAAGGAAGAGGGTCTAGGGTTGAGATTCATGTTCGAGGGTTTCAAAGGTTCATGCTTGGTTTGAAAACTCTAGATCTACTCACTTTGTGAGATTCTCTAAGCCTTGAAAACAAAACAAGATCCATCCATGGCGTGTGGTATTGATCACTCCTTCATTCTCTCCTCCAGACCCATGGCGTTTGGCGGAAGAAGAGATTGAAGGGCAAAGAACTCAGATTTCAAACACGCGGCTTAACTAGTCCCCTAAACTACCATGTCGTTTGGGAAAGGGTAACTAGTCTCTAGGATGCGATTTTCAGAGATCTCTGGACCCTGTCAAGGTAAGAGGCCTCTCTGATCATAAAGATCTTGGCGTGAGAGTCTTTAAGCCTTAAGAACTCGACATCCTAGAAGAGAAAGCCATGAAGAACAAGAAAACACCAAACTTTGAAAACTTTTTCGACCCCTTTGAATCCTCTCAACCCCAAAACCCGAAGAAACTACTCGCGACTCATAAATTAAACCGTACGAAATGCAATAAACGAAGAACTAAACATGAAAAGCGATTGATTTAACTTAAACGATCCAATATTCAAAAGCAAAAGCAAGAAAAGCTCGAAGTCTAACAATGGCGAAATCGCCTAAAACGAGAGAGATGATAGAAAAGTAGTCCACAGGGTGGAATCATGAAAGGGATCGTTGCTTTTTGCCTAAAATGGCCAAACCGCAACTGGTCCCCCCCTTCGCTTTGGTCCAAAAACAGGCTGGACGGATAAGGTTGGTCTGGGATCGATCATGAAGCTCGATCTGGCACTCGATCTAGTCTTGGATCTGATGGCTATTGGTCGATCTACGAGTCGATCTTATGCTGATGGAGTTAGAAGCTCGATCCGGCCCTCGATCTGCATGGCGTTGTTTACGTCCGTACTCCAAATTGATCTCCACACTCGATCTTCTGGTCGATCTCGTCTAGATCGACCTGCCTTGCTCGATCTGCTACTCGATCTCAGGTCCTTAGCGTACAATCCTGATTTCTCCAAGTGTCCACGGACTTCCTCACGAGCCTTGGCGCGTCCACAAGTCTTCCATAGCTCCAATGTAACCGAAAGCAACCTGATTGTGATGCAAAATGCACGAAACATGCAATTGCTGGTGCAAAAGTACCCTAGGAACTAAGGTGATGCAAACTAGCCTAACATGCAAGGTAAATGCGCAAAATACACTAAATATGCAGCAATATCAACTCCCCCAAACTTGCCTTTTGCTTGCCCTCAAGCAAACAAAATTAAAGAAGGGAGAGAGGTTTTAAAACAAACGGGGGTTTCAGCTTCTTGCAAAGGTGTCTTTCAAATGAATCAATCTCAACGTCCTAGTTACCAGTTCTAAAATGCATTGCGCACACTCTTACTCCAAAGAACTTAGCCATACTTATCACACAATGAATTTCAAATCATGAGTCTCCTATTCCAAACAATCAAAGAAACTCATCCTTTAACATTCATTAACGATCGAACCGTGAATCAAGCTTATGCACTTTAAAGCAAAACACATTTGGCTAAGGGTGAAGGCTATCCGTGGCTTTCGGTATAGATCACTCCTTCATCCTCTCCTCCAAACCCATGGCTTTTGGTGGAAAGAGAGGTCGAAGGGCAAGGAAAACAGATTTCAAACGAATGGCTTAACTAATCCCCCAAACTTCCATGGCTTTTGGGAAGGGGTAACTAGTCTCTAAGGTGTGATCTTCCGAGGCTCCTGAATCCTGTCAAGGTAAGGAACCTCTCGGATCATGAAGCTCTTGGCGTGAGAGTCTTCAAGCATTGAGATCTCAACACCTTAGAAGAGATAGCCATTGAAAACGTTTTGAAAAACCCCAAGATCGAAACCCTTTAGACCCCGTAATCCTCACAACCTCGAACCCAAATAAACTACTCGCTACACATAGAGTAAATCAAGCAAAGCATATGAAACGAGACGATGAACATGAAAAGAAAACTATATTGAAACAGAAATGATTCGAATACAAAGCTTAAGAAAAACGCGAGTTCAACAATGGTGTTCTTCACGAAAATGAGAGAGAAAACATAAAGAAAAAGATAAGGATCTAAAATTGTTCTAGGAAAAGGAGGTCGCCGCCTTCCCAAAATGCCGAAACAAGCTAATGGTCCCCCCTTCGCTAGCGGCCAAAAACGGTTGAAAGGACATAGATCGACTCCAAGATCGAGTGGTTCTCTCGATCATATCTGGACATCGTGTCTTCGGCTAGATCTGGGTCTCGATCATCATCGGCGAATCGAGTGTTGCATCCGATCTCGGTATCGATCTGGCTCTCGCTCTGCATGGCGTCATTTACGTCCATACCGTTTGATCGACTGCTTCACTCGATCTTCGATCCTTAGCATATATCCGAGCTCCCACGAAATGCTACATTAGCCTCAACATGTCCACGAACCTCCACGACCCCAAACCAGCCAGAAACAACCTGAATGTGATGCAAAATGCAAGGAAAATGCGTATGCTGATGCAAGAATGCTCTAGGACCCTAAGTGATGCAATCTAACCTAAAACGTGATACAAATGCATGAAAAGCTAACTAATGAGTATGCAAAATGTATGCAATATGCAATAACATCAACTCCCCCAAACTTACTTCTTGCTTGCCCTCAAGCAACAGAAAATAAGTAAGAAAGAGAGGTTTTCCGAAAAAATGAATGGGGGTTTAAACTTTTTGCAAAGGTGCCTTTCAAATGAATCAATCTCAATGTCCTAGTTAACAGTTCGAAAATGCTATGCTTACACTCATACTCCAAAGAACTTAGCCATACTCATCACACAAAGAAATTCAAATCATGACTCTCCTATTCCTAACAATCAAAGAAACTCATCCTTTAACATTCATTAACATTCGAACCATGAATCAAACTTATGCACTTTAAAGCAAAACACATTTGGCTAAGGGTGAAGGTTATGAGCATTGAATGATCTCATTTGAAAAGGGTTTATAATTAGAACAAGGGTTTCTCTCAAAAATGGTTGAACTTGTGCATAATGCTAAAGGTAAAGACAATTTATGCATACATGATTAGATTCTCATCTACCCATGTAAACTAACAAACGATCCTATACCCCTCTCATTTAACAAATTTTATCCTCAGTCACCACTTAAGAGTCTACCCTTATTCTTCACAAACTTAGCAATCTCTAATTCGAAATAAAGACATTTTTTAAAACTTTTTAGGCTAGTGAAAAGGTTTTGAAAAATATTTTTGCTCTTTAAATATTTCTTACTAGTAGCTCTCTTATTTTTTTCTTTTTATTTTTTTTTTCTTTACTTGGTACTTAGGCTCTTTTTATTTCTTTTTCTTTTCTTTTCTCTTTTTTTTTTTTATTTTATTATGGGAGAGCTACCTCCTGAAATTTATTAGAGCATACTTAGTTTTAAAAACAACCTTTCACTTAAAACCCATTTCTTTCCTTAAAACACAAAGCTCTTTGAAACCGAGAACAAATAGGCAAGAAAGCAACCCCAATGATCCCCCAAACTTATCCTAAGCCTATGCCTAGCTTCAAATTGCAAAGCTAGCAATCATATGAAAACCAAATCATGTCGCCTAAACCTAACACTTTATGCCAAGTTCAAACCGAAAGGAAGGCCTCACAAAGATGTCACACAAGAACATTTGGCTTCAAAGAAGGATAAGGTTCAAGGAGGGAGTTCTACTTAGGCTCACAAATAGTGGTAAAAAGGAAGAAGAGAGCCTAAATATTTTAAAACCATGTGTTCATTTTCAAATGCATAAGAATGATAATTAGAATTTCAAATTAAGGTTTTCACTTATTAGGATGAGTTTCAAATCATGAGAGTTCAATTTAAGCCATGAAAATCCTAACAAGTGATCCAAGCATGGTAAGAACTTACTTCCAAAGCATAGACAAAGCATTAGAGAACTACTAACTAGGGCATTGAAACAATCCATAAGTAAAAACACCTTTTTAAGAAACTCTAACCCCTTATGCAAAATGCAAACAACCTAGATGCTATGAGAAACTCTAGACTCAATCCTAACATGTTTTAAAAAAGATGAATGCAACTACATGAATCTTTGAAATTTTTTTTTTTAAAATTTTACCAATTTTTCATGAACTAAAGACTCAAGGATGCTAAAGGAAAATAAGATCAAAGAACACAAGTCAAATCACACATGTACTCCCTCAAACTTGCTTGACACCGTCCCGGTGGCAAACTCATCCGAAGGAGTATCAAAACACAAAGCAAAAAGAAACAAATATTATCGGTTATGTACAATGGAAGAAGGTTGTTACCTCTGGTCTAGTCTCGGCTAGAACTTGAGGATGTTCCAGAGGAGCTAGAGATTGTTGCTTTGCCCTTGTCGGCTGGTTCTTGTAGAGAGTGGCGCGCCGGCTGAATGGTGCTTCCTTGGGTCTCGCGGATGACAATACCACCGGTTGAGAGCCTTCTCTTCTCGGGTTGTTGCACCTCTTGACTTGCAGCTTTCTTAGGTGAGCCTCCCTGAAGTGCCTTGACTTTCTTTCCAAGCTTCTTGAGCATCTTTCCTTGCCACTTGTTGATCTTCCTTTGCATCTTCACAACTGATGCTAGGAACTTCTCGGTTTTTGTCCTCGGCTCAAAGTCTAGCTTGGGAAGTGTGTAAGCCTCGGGCATATCATCTTCCGTGGCTGGAGACTCTGACCTTTGACGAGGGGCAATCGCTGAAGCAGGTGGTCCTCCTAAAGGGGCAAAGCATTCTTCCTCCGTGGGCAAGAACTCGATGTTCCCAACACCAAGCAGCTCGGTTTCATCTTTGTTGGGCAGGATGCACACTCTCTTCTTGTCTTCGTCATCTATGAAGAGGTAGGCATAGAACCCTTCCGCTGGCGTGCGTCCCAAGCTGTCAGTATTCCTCATGTATGCCTCGTCCATGAAAGCTCTGGTTGGGACGTGAGCAAAGTCATGAATGGGCACACCGGCTTACACGAACAGAGGAGTAAGGAAACCGCCAATGTAAGAGGATGTTGCCTTGCACCGCATGGCATAAGCCTTGTATTTCACCAAGGAAGCCGCGAGCACACACCCGTAGTTCACTTCATCGCCGAGTTCATCCTCCATGGGCTCGTCATTTGCATCCGGATCACACACCAAGTGCTTCACACCTTGGAATAGGAAGCACAGCTCTGTCTTCGTGACCGTAGGAGCAACAGACCTTCCACTAAACGTGTTGGCAATCAGCTTCAGAGTGTATCTCAGCACCGGGCTCCTTACTCGCTTGATCTTGGCGGTGTTGGCTTTGTAGTCTTCATTGCTGATCAGGTCCCAAAAGTCGTCGGCTTTCTTGAAGGCTGGGAACTCGACCTTGTATGCATCCGCGTTGAGGCCATAGGCTTGGCATAGCTCAGGGATGGAAAGTGTATAGGCTTGACGTCCAACTTTGAAGTAAAGGCGACCTTGGGAAGGGACGGGTGCGCTAGGATTCTCGTAACGGAACTCCAAGGTGGCAAGGAAGTCTATTGTCACTTCAGGAATGGTTGGGCAATCCATCCGTGACAGACATCTTAAGCCAATGTTCTTGAGGAGTTGGTCGAAATCCCCAAGAATCCCTAGCTTAGATAACAGCTCTCGATCAGCAAACTTGGTAGGCTCAAACCGAAGCCTTTCCAGCCGTTTCTTGTCCCTCTTCTCATCCTTACTCCATCTGACCCTCTCTTGAACTGCCACTTCTTGTCCTTCTCCTTCTTGTGCTTGCTCTTCTCTTGTTCTCTTTGGGGCCATTGTTCCTGAAACAAGTTGCTAGAGAAATTTGACAAGCAAACGGCGGTTTTGATGAGAATGAGAGAAGAGAAGGAGAGAACTTATAAAAACTACCCTAGAATTTTGGGGAATAAATAAAAATCATAGCTAAATAAAGGAGAATCATATCTTTAGATACTGAAAAATCTAGAAATATTCCTTTTACTTAGCTAGTTTTTAAAAATCAAAACCGACCCTATATTCTAGAACAAGATCTTGCAAAATTAAAGGAGATTTTCTAAAATTAAATCATTAAATTTTTGAAAATACCTTTGCAAGAAATGCAGAATATCGTTGCTAGCTTTTGAAAACTGAAACTCTCACTCTCTTTGTTTAAAATTTTCGAGAAAAACAGGAATGAGAGGGTGAGAGGTTGTTGAAATATTTAAAGGCTAGCAAAAATCAAAACAATGGGTAGTAAAAGTGGTTTTTCTGACAAAGTCTTGGTCAAGGCACATCTTTCATGGTCAAAGATGCTTGCCTTGACAAAGTTTTGAATTCAAAAGTTGGAGGGAAAAGAGTAAAGGAGGGAAAGAAAATGTTACCTTGGCATGAGATCGAGTCCATTTGGTCGATCTATGACTCGATCTCATGCCCATAATGGCTTAGATCGAGAGGGTTACTCGATTTGAGACTCGATTCATGGTGAATCGAGTCTTGGATCGATTGGCTCTCTCGATCATTGAGATGTTGGCTCCACGGCTAAGTCCTCATGATCGAGCTATGTCCTCGATTTAGGGGTTGATTTGGCACAGATCGAGTGATGGATCGAGTCGAGTGATCGATCTATTTTCAACAGATTTTCCCGAGAGAAATTAGATCGGTCAATCCGATTTGGACCGATCGATTCTTTTTCGTCAAGGTCGATCTTGTCACTCGTTCTCGTCTAGATCGACTGGCTCCTCTCGATTCACTGACTCGATCTAGCAAAGATCTATAGCCTTACCTTAACCCCTATCGCCTCTTTTAGTCCTCAAGATCAAGGTTTAGACTCCTTATACCTGTTCCTACACACTTGCAGAATAAAAACATAAAACTGAAAGGGAAATAAAGCAGGAGTATGTACAAGATAAACATGGGAATGCCTCCCAAGTGCGCTTTCTTTAACGTCTTTAGCTAGACCTTACTTGGTTTAGACGGATGGTGGGTCTTGGAGAAGCACCGAGGTACTCTCCTTGTCATAGCTGTCTGCCAAGTAGGGCTTGACTCGTTGACGGTGAATGCACTGCCACTTTTTCCCATCAGAGTAACAGCTCCATAAGGCAACACTTCTTGAATCACGAACGGTCCGCTCCACCTTGATTTCAGCTTGCTCGGGAAGAATTTGAGCCTCGAGTTGTACAGCAACACTAGTCCTCCTTCCTTAAGCTCCTTGGCAACCAACTTCTTGTCATGAGTCTCCTTAGTCCGCTCCTTGTATATTCGAGAGCTCCTGAGCAGTTTTGAGGTCAAAGTTCAGCCTCTTCACAGCCCACAACGCGCGGTGTTCCAGCTCAACCGGGAGATGACAGCCCTTGCCATAGAGTAGAGTGAAAGGAGTTGTACCAATCGGCGTCTTGAAGGCGGTATGGTAGGCCCAAAGAGCGTCGTCCAGCTTCACTGCCCAGTCTTTCCTTGTTGCTCCGACAGTCTTTTCTAGTATAGCTTTGATTTGCCTGTTGGAGACTTCCACTTGACCGCTTGTTTGAGGGTGATACGGTGTAGCCACCTTATGCTTAATTCCATACTTTCTCAAGAGGTTCTCAAAGACCTTGTTTATGAAGTGGCTTCCTCCATCGCTTATGACAACCTTGGATACCCCAAACCTCGGGAAGATGATACTCTTGAACAGCTTGATTACCACCTTAGAGTCATTTGTAGGGGAAGCAACAGCCTCATCCCATTTAGAGACATAATCCACTGCTACTAAGATGTATTTGTTGCCGTATGAAGAAGGAAATGGCCCCATGAAGTCAATCCCCCACGCGTCGAACACGTCAACCTCGAAGATAGGAACTTGAGGCATTTCATTCCTCTTAGTTATATGCCCTGCTCGTTGACATGCCTCACAGCTCTTCACAAACTAGTGTGCATCTTTAAAAATGGACGGCCACCAGAAACCGGCTTGTAACACTTTCGTGGCAGTCTTGAATGAGGCGAAGTGTCCTCCGTAGGAAGAGCCATGGCAATGATAGAGGATGTCCCTGGCTTTTTCCTTTGTAACACATCTCCGGTACAAACCGTCTACTCCTCTCTTGTATAAGTAGGGCTCGTCCCAAAAGTAGTCACTGGCCTCTCTCATAAACCGCTTCTTGTGATAGCTGTTGAGATGTGTTGGCTCCTCACCACATGCTAGATAGTTCACTACATCAGCATACCACGGTAGATCCTCTTCTTTGAAACTCAACACCTCCTCAAACCTCCCTTCTAGCTTTCCACAAACAGCCGTAGTAATCGCCATAAGCTGCTCTTCTGGAAGAGAGTCATCTAAGGGGAGAGACTCGTTGATCCTTAGCTGTGAGAGATGGTCAGCGACTCCGTTTTCTATCCCTTTCTTGTCTTTAATCTCCATGTCAAACTCCTGGAGTAAAAGAATCCATTTCAAGAGCCGAGGCTTAGTGTCTTTCTTTGAGTAGATGTATCGCAAGGCAGCATGATCCATGTATACAATAGCCTTGGAACCAACGAGATACGATCTGAACTTCTCAAAGGCGAAAACTACTGCAAGCAACTCCTTCTCCGTAGTGGTGTATCTTGATTGCGTGTCATCCAAGGTTCTTGAAGCATAGTAGATCACGTGTAGCTTCTTGTCTTTCTTCTGACCAAGAACGGCTCCTACGGCGTAGTCACTAGCATCACACATGATCTCAAAAGGAAGAGACCAGTCTGGTGCTTGGACTATAGCAGCTGATGTAAGGGCTTCCTTGATGGTCACGAAAGCTTTCAAACACTCCTCATCAAACACAAACTCAGAAGCTTCTTGGGACACGCAGGGTTCACGGTGCATTACACAATCCAAACGGCATCCTTCAATATGCAAAGGTACCGTAGGGACATGTGAATGTCATCTTCTCCTGATCATTTGGGTGTATTGGTATTTGAAAGAAACCGCTATACCCATCGAGAAAACAGTAGTAAGGGTGATTAGCAAGTCTCTCAAGCATTTGATCAATAAAAGGCAAAGGGAAATGGTCTTTCCTAGTCGCAAGGTTAAGTTTCCTATAATCAATACACATCCTATGAACAATGATGGTTCTAGTAGGAATAAGCTCATCCTTTTCATTCCTTATGACCGTGATCCCTCCCTTCTTAAGCACCACGTGTACAGGAGAAACCCACGTGCTGTCACTTATGGGATAAATCACGTCAGCCTCTAAAAGCTTAAGGATTTCTTTCTTAACAACATCTTTCAAATTAGGATTCAAACCCCTTTGATGTTCTATAGAAAAGGCGTTCTCATTATCCAAGTGAATCCTATGAGTGCAAAGCATTGGTGAAAGGCCCTTGATGTCACTTAAAGAGTACCCAATGGCCTTCATATACTTTCTCAGCTCAGTCAGGAGCGAGTGCAACTCATCATCACTAAGGTTTTCATTCACAATCACGGGATAGGTGTTATTAGGCCCTAAGAAAGCATACCTTAGTCCTTTTGGGAGCTCCTTAAGGTCCACCTTTGGGGCTAACAGCTCACTCCAGTCATCCTCGTGGCTGTTGTTGTTGCTTTCCTCCTTGGAACTCTCCTTTGAACTCGAGGCATGGCCCTTCAGACTGCTTTCCTCCATCGCTATCCCATCTGAAATCGAGTCCTCCGGTCGAGTCTCCTCTCGATGTCGTCTAGATCGAGCCATTTCGCTCGATTCACTTACTCGATTTGATGTGGATCGAGTAAGGGATCGAGACGCTGAGTCAATCTCTTGATTGGACCCCAAAATGATCGGGAGGTCTTCCTCGATCGCCGACTCGATTGTTTTTCCTGATCGAGCATTCTTCTCGATCTGTCCGTCGATTGTTGCACCGGATCGAGTTGTGTTCTCGATTGCCTTGTCGATCTGTCTCCTGGATCGAGTGATAGCGTCGATCTCGGGGTCGATCTCTAGACAGGAACCTTCTTCATTCTTAACAATCCTCCTAGAATCCAGCAGGTTGACGTACTCTTGGGTTCTCTGGTCCACATAGCCAAACTCCCCTGGCTCCTTAGTCAGTGCTAGCTTCAGATGGTCTTCTAGAGCCAGCTCTTCCAGCAACTCATCCGCTAAAGCATCCATCGTTTCAATATAGAAAGCTTGCCCTTCAATGGTCGGCTTCTTTAGAATCTCGTTGATGTCGAAGTCAAGCGTGATCTCCTTTCCCAAATGCAAGGCAATCTTCCCATTTTTCACATCTATGATAGCCCCGGCGGTTGCAAGGAACGGTCTCCCTAAGATGAGTGGATCCTTAGGCTCTTCATCCATCTCCAACACTACGAAGTTCGTAGGTACGTTCACACCACTGATTCGCACCGGTAAATCTTCAAGCAGCCCCACTGGTAGCCTCACACTCCTATCAGCCAGTACCAACGAGATCCGACAGTCTTTGAAACGAGTAAAACCAAGCTTCTTAGCCACGGAGTGAGGCATCAGGTTTATGCTAGCTCCGAGATCACATAAGCAACTCTTGAACTCTAGAGGGCCTAAAGCGCAGGATATAGTGAAGCTTCCAGGGTCTCCCAACTTCTTAGGGACTATCTCCTTATGTATCACAGCACTACACTCTTCACTTAAAACAAGTACCTCCTTGCTTTCCTTATTCTTCTTCACGAGAGTGTCTTTGAAGAATTTAGCGCATTTAGGCATCATTGCAAGGCAGCCAACGAGAGGTAGCTTGATCTCCACGTCCTTAAGGTGCTTCTCAAAGAGGATTCTATGCTTCTCTATGAGTTGCTTCTTGAAGCGGCCAGGAAAAGGTAGCTTAGGTACATAAGGTGGAGGCACGTAAGCATTCTTCTCCATAGTGGTTTGCTCAGCTTTCTTTTCAGCAACTGCTTTGTCTCCTCTTCTTGGCCCTTGGATCCAAACGTTGTCAAAGTTAATCTCATCATCATCAGCCGAAGGTTTACCCTCCCCCTCTTGAATTACAACGTCCTTGTTGTTCTTGGTAGAGACCGGAGGTTCAAGCTCTTTGCCGCTTCTCAACGTTATAGCATTAGCATACTCCTTGGGATTCTGCTCACACTTTCCCGGAAGACTATTCTGACCACTCGTACTCGCTTTCCCTCTCTCCAGCTGCTTGATCTTGTTGTTTAAGTTGGTGATCTGAGTGGAGAAGTCAGTGAGAGACGAGTCTAGACGAGTGTTCATCTCGGCAAACTTCTGGTTTGTAGAGGCTTGCCCTTGTATTAGCTGTTGAAACATTGCTTGAACCGGATCAACTTGTTGTTGCATCGGTTATTGCTGCTGAGGTGCAAAGCCCGGAGGGTAGTTAGGTGTATAACCCTTGTTGTTATGATGTTGCCCTTGGAAGTTGCTCTGCCCTTGACCTTGGAAACCACCACTCGGTTGAAAACCTTTGTTGTAAGGGATGAAAGGTTTTGCTTGTTGAGCAGGGTACACTTGATCTTTAGGGTTGGCTACGTTGGTGCTTCGGTAAGAGAGGTTGTTGTTCTGGTAGCCTTGGTTGTAGCCTTGAGATTTGTAGTTGTTCTGTCCCGCTACCCAATTGGCTTCTTCTTGGCTCAACTCTAACTCCTCTTGGTTCTCATCAGTTTCACCAACAAAGTGAACATGCTTCTGATTGGCTAACACCAGCTTATCTATCTTCTCATGCAAAGATTTGAGCTCCTTCTTGTGAGACTCTAACTCTGATCCTCTCGGTGCACGGTCATAATCCTCAGCGTAGTTTCCATCACTCAACGCCAAGTTTTCTATCAGCTCCATACCCTCTTCTACCTCTTGACCGAGGAAGTTCCCTTTGCTAGCTGTGTCAAGCAACAACCTGATCTTTGGTGAGGCTCCACGGTATATGGTACTGAGTAGTGTCTCCTCGCTAAACCTGTGATGAGGACATTGGATCGTGTAGTCTTTAAAACGCTCCATTGCCTCGTTGAATGTCTCATTGTTCCTTTGAGTGAAACCGTTGATTTCGCTTCTCAACCGTGCTGTCCTGGTGCTTGAGAAGAACTTTGAGAGAAAGGCCTTCTTACACTCGGCCCATGATGTGATGGTGCCTTGTGGGAGGGTTTTCTCCCAATGTCTAGCTTTGTCTCCGAGTGAAAAGGGGAAGAGACGCAGCTTGAAAGCATCTTCGGATATGCCATTGATCTTTATCATCCCACATACTTGCTCGAAGTTGTCTAGGTGCTCCAAGGGGTCTTCCATTGCTAAGCCGTGGAACTTGTTGTTTTGCACCATTGAGATGAAACCTGGCTTGATCTCGAATTATTGTTTTGCACAGGAGGAGGAGTGATCCCAAACCTATTGTGATGAGTATTGGGAGCATCTCCGGCTCCTATGATCCTTGGGGGTCTAGCCGCGTGTTGGGGGTTTCCATTGCCCCTTCCTGCTGCCCCGTGAGCTGGAGGAGGTCCTTCTGGATGCTCGTGTTCAGCCATAGCTTCAAAGTCAACCAAACCGTGCTGAACAATCTCCTCAAAGGCTCTTGTTTGTTCTCTGACTCTCCTTTGCCGTGAGTGACCAAGTTGATGAATGTTGTCTAAGGGTTGTAGTAGATCGTTGTCTCTCCTTGAACGAAGATTCATGTACCTGAAAACACACGTTTGAGAGTAGAAGGATTAGTAACTTGAAAAAGGTAAAGACTTAGTCTTTGCTAAGACCCAAATCTCTATGTTCTCTAAACAGTCCTAGGATGGCAACGGCGCCATTTGATAATCACTTTTGCACAAGGGTGATAGAGAGCTTTTTTCACAGTTCTAATTATCAATCCTAAAGCCTCTTAGTGTTGCTGTAGTACTTTAGGTGTCAATCCAGCCTAGGTGAGAAAGATACTAGGAATACAAGAGCAAAGTAGAGCTAAGTCAAATTCGGGTAAATGAGGGAGAAATTCAACAAAAACTAAATGCAATACGAAATGAGCAAGAAAACAATTTTAAAATCCCCTCTTAAGGGTTAGCAACTACTAGAAGAAAACTAGGAATTTAAAGTGCAAGACTACTGATTATGAAAATTCGAAAACTGAAAACAGGCAATTAAGGCTATTTCTAGCAACTTAAATGAGCAAACTTTAAATCTAAAGTAGAAAGCTTTTGAAACTACTTGAATGATAAATAACAGATCCAAGGATGAGGTTCATGCTTAGGGAAGCTCAAGGTTCGATCTTGGTATGCAAAAAGTAAATCTACACATTTCAAAATGAGCTATCCTTAAGCCTAAGAAGCAATCTTCCCATGGTTTGTGGGTAAGATAAATTCCTCTCATTTTTCATCCCCTCCAAACCCATGGCTTGTGGTGGAAAAGGATGGTTGATGGAGCTGAAGCACGGATCTTAACATGGCTTAACTAGCCCTTACTTGCCACTTCCGTGGTCTTTAAGGCATACTAGTCTCTTGGTTTGTACATAAAAGATCTCCTAATTTCTTATGAGAAAAGGAAATCTCTTGGATCATAAAGCCTCTCTCAAGGTCTTTAAGCATTTGATATTCCAAACCAAGAAAGGATAAAGTTAAGAGCAAGAAAATACCAAGATCTAACCTTTAAAACCTTCCTAATCACCTCATCCTTAAATCCTAAAGAACTACTCTATTATCATTTTCAAACCCTTCTTAATCATAAGATAAGAGGAGTTAAACATGATTAAGATAATAAGAAAGAAAGATTAAAGCTTAAAGAGAAGTTCTTAAATTCAAAATCAAAGTGTTTACAAAAGATAAAGCTTGAAAAATGGAAAAAGATGCTTTAATGGTGATCCACAAACCCCAAAAATGGGGATGGAGGCTGTAAATTTCGTGGATCCCCCAAAATTTTAGGTTTAGAGTGTTCATATAGGACCACACAACTGGTCCCCTCACTAAAAGACAATGTCTGAGCTGTCCAAGGAAGGAAGCAGAAATCTGGGCCGAAGATCGACCCGCCTGGTCGATCTAGTGGTCGATCTGAGCTGAAACGAGTGGGATGGTCGATCTGGTGGTCGATCTCTGCTTGAAACGAGTGGGATGGTCGATCTGGTGGTCGATCTCTGCCTAATTCTTTTTGGCCGAACTCTTTCTTGACTCCCAGCAACTCCCAAGCTCTTCTTTTGACTCCTCGTCCATGCTCAGCGTCCAACAACAGCTCCATGTACTCCATATTACCTAAAAACAATGCATATATGCAAGAAATATGCAAATATTAATGCAAACATATCTAAAACCTAAAATGGAGCAAAAGTTACAGATAATCTTAATATGAATGCAATATGAATGCAAAATCTATCCTAAATGAGTGCTACAATATGCTAAATTTTGAGTTTATCAACTTCCCCAAACTTGCCTTTTTGCTTGTCCTCAAGCAAACAAAGACAAATACAAGAGAGAGGTTTAAAAATGGGGGTTCAAATTTCTTGAAAAAGTATGTTTTTCAAATGAATCATCTCAATGGTCTTTGTTCTTAATTCTAGGATGCAGTATACAAACTCTACTTCAAAAAACTTAGCCATATTCATCACATGTTGAATTTCAGATCATGACTCTCATATTCCAAACAATCCAAGAATTCTAACCTTTAACATTCAATTAGTGATCAAACCGTGAATCACACTCATGCACTTAGAACAGAATACATTTGGCTAAGGACAAGGTTATGAGACAAAGATGATCTCATTCAAGTGGGTAATTCAAACAATGGGTTATCTCAAAAAGGATTGAACTTATGCATAATGCTAAAGGTAAAGACAATTGATGCATACATGACTAGACTCTCATCTACCCATATACACTAACAATGATCCTAAACCCCTCTCATTTTCTTTCTTTTTCAAGCTCACTCACCCTCTAGAAACTACCCAAACAACAAGGCAAGAAGCCAAGCATAACCCACAAAAACAGAAGACATATTTACTCTTCTTAGGCTAGTGGTGGTCAAACACAAACTTAAAGCTCTTTCTTTAAATCTTGGTAGCTCTTTTCTCTTATTATTATTATTTATTTATTTATTTTTTCTTTTTAAACTTTGGCCTTTGGCTCTTTTCTTTCTGATTTTCTTTTATTTTTGAGAGCTACCTCCTTCTCTTTTAAAACTGAGCTTTTATTTAAAAACAGAACAACACCACCACTTAAAACCATGAGTCCGTTATTTTCAAACCCCAAACACCATTTCTTTTTAAACTGAAAACACATAAGCAAAATTCTTTTAACACCAGCGAATCCCTGCCCCAAAACAAACCTAAAACTGGCTTCAAAATGCAAAGCTAGCATCAATATGAAAGCCTAATCATGTCGCCTAAACCTAACACTTTATGCCAAGTTCAATCCAAAAATAAGGCCTCACATCACACAAGAAATATTTGGCTTGAAAGGAAGGCAAGGTTCAGAGTGTGGAGTTCTATTCAGACTTACAAAGAGTGGTAGAAAGGGGTAAGAAAGCCTGAATATGTATATGTGATCCATGTATTTCATTTCAAATGCACAAGTGTGATAATTCAAATTCAGATTAAGGTTCTCACTTAGTAGGAAAGGATTCAATTCATGTCTGTTCATCTTAAGCCACGAAAATCAAAACAAATGATCCAAATATGGTTAGAACTTAACTTCAAGTTTGCACAAGCATCAAAGAACTACTAACTAGGGCCTTGAACTAATTCATGAGCATAAAACACTTTTTTTTTAAAGAAAAATTGCCCCATATGCACGTGAATGCAAGCAACCTATATGATAATATCTAGACTCAATCCTAAATATTTACCAATGCAAGTGCAAGCTACATGAATTTTTTCGAAAATTTTGAAATTTTTTCTGATTTTCTATGCAAATGTATATGCATGAAGACTCAAATATGCTTAAAGGGAAAATAAGAAAACAAAACACAAAATTAAATCTCTCAACCTCTCCCCCAAACTTAAATTACACAGTCCCTTGTGTAATAAAAGTTCAAGAGAGACCAGCAACAAGAAATAAAATTCAAAAAGCCAAGAATTCATGATATATACAAGGTGTTGGAATGGTGTACCTTGGGCTGTGTTGTGGATTGAGCTAGAGGATCGATCTGAGGGTCGTTCTGGGCAGAAGATCGAGGATCATGCTCGATCAAGAGGTCGATCTAGATAGGAGCGATCGGTCCAAACTCTGAGAATTTCTCGAGAGAAATTAGATCGGTCGATCCATTTTTGGACCGATCGATCCGTTCCCTTAGATCGACCTTGTCACTAGATCTAGCCATCGATCTACTGGACATGCTTCAGTTTTCCTGTATTAAGAGCTTCCAAGAGCGTGCCTTTGAATCTCCATCTTCCTTGGTCATGTTGAGGCTTGTATCACCAGGCTCATACTCATCATAGAACCATCCCTCAAATGTGTGCATCTTTATCTCCTCAAAGGGTAGCTTCCATGGATCCTCAAGGCTCTCCTCCTTGGTCATGTTGAGGCTTGTATCACCAGGCTCATACTCATCATAGAACCATCCCCCAAATGTGTGCATCCTTATCTCCTCAAAGTGTAACTGCCGTGGATCCTCAATGCTTTCTTCATTGGTGAGGGTGAAACCGAGGTGCTTGGCAAAAGGTTGTTGCATTGGAGATTCTTCTTCTCCACCCTCCTTGGAGGCTAATGCAATGGGATGCTCCTTTGTCTCCTTCCTGGGAATGAGTTGCAAATGTGTTTCTTTCTTGGTGTAGGGCTATTGCCCAACAAATGAGCTCTCACTAGCATCCTCTAAACATTCAACAACCGAACTTTCTTCACAAGGATCTTCAAAGCTTTGCTCAAGATTTTCATCAACAATGTACCTAAGAAGAGCTTCAGGTTCTTCAGCTTCTTGTTGGAATTCATCATTGGTGAGAGCTTTATCCTCTTGTTCCTCATTCCTTTGTGTGATTTCGGTGTTGATAGACTCCACATGTGTTGTTGCAGCCACTCTTGAAAATGGAGCAGGAGAGCCTAGTTTGAAGTCAAGCATGCTAATGCTCTCATTAAGCTGTTCTTGCTGCTCCAAAAGTAACTTCATCATGTTGAGAGTTTCTTCCTCTTTAGAGATGTGGGAAGAGTAGGTTGCTCCTTGCTGCTCCATAAGCAACTTCATCATGTTGAGAGTTTCTTCCTCCTTAGAGATGTGGGAAGAATAGGCTGCTCCTTGCTCGTCCTCCATGTCCCAGAATTGGTATTCCTCAGCATATGCATAGTGATTCTCTGGAGCAGAATGTTCATCTATAAGCCCTCTTTGATAAGTGGATGACCTTTCAAAACCATGGTTGCTAGTTGGGTCACAAGCCAGCATTCTCTCTTGATTCGCTAATAAGGCCTCAAACATTGATGCTATATCCGACTCCATACTGTCTTCCTTGTGATTGTGCCTTGCAAAAAGAACAAACACTTGAAAGAGACTTAGTAACCAAAATGAAAAATAAAAACTTAGTCTATACTAAGCTCCAAATCCTAGTAATTTCAGCAAAACCTAAGTTGGCAACGGCGCCAATTGATAGAGAGCTTTTTTCACAGTTTTAATTATCAATCCTAAAGCCTCTTAGTGTTGCTGTAGTACTTTATGTGTCAATCCAGCCTAGGTGAGAAAGATACTAGGAATACAAGAGCAAAGTAGAGCTAAGTCAAATTCTGGTAAATGAGGGAGAAATTCAACAAAAACTAAATGCAATACGAAATGAGCAAGAAAACAATTTTAAAATCCCCTCTTAAGGGTTAGCAACTACTAGAAGAAAACTAGGAATTTAAAGTGCAAGACTACTGATTATGAAAATTCGAAAACTGAAAACAGGCAATTAAGGCTATTTCTAGCAACTTAAATGAGCAAACTTTAAATCTAAAGGAGAAAGCTTTTGAAACTACTTGAATGATAAATAACAGATCCAAGGATGAGGTTCATGCTTAGGGAAGCTCAAGGTTCGATCTTGGTTTGCAAAAAGTAAATCTACACATTTGAAAATGAGCTATCCTTAAGCCTAAGAAGCAATCTTCCCATGGTTTGTGGGTAAGATAAATTCCTCTCAATTTTCATCCCCTCCAAACCCATGGCTTGTGGTGGAAAAGGATGGTTGATGGAGCTGAAGCACGGATCTTAGCATGGCTTAACTAGCCCTTACTTGCCACTTCCGTGGTCTTTAAAGCATACTAGTCTCTTGGTTTGAACATAAGAGATCTCCTAAGTTCTTATGAGAAAAGGAAATCTCTTGGATCATAAAGCCTCTCTCAAGGTCTTTAAGCATTTGATACTCCAAACCAAGAAAGGATAAAGTTAAGAGCAAGAAAATACCAAGATCTAACCTTTAAAACCTTCCTAATCACCTCATCCTTAAATCCTAAAGAACTACTCTATTATCATTTTCAAACCCCTCTTAATCATAAGATAAGAGGAGTTAAACATGATTAAGATAACAAGAAAGAAAGATTAAAGCTTAAAGAGAAGTTCTTAAATTCAAAATCAAAGTTTTTACAAAAGATAAAGCTTGAAAAATGAAAAAGATGCTTTAATGGTGATCCACAAAACCCAAAAATGGGGATGGAGGCTGTAAATTTCTCGGATCCCCCAAAATTTTAGGTTTAGAGTATTCATATAGGACCACACAACTGGTCCCCTTACTAAAAGACAAAGTCTGAGCTGTCCAAGGAAGGAAGCAGAAATCTGGGCCGAAGATCGACCCGCCTGGTCGATCTAGTGGTCGATCTGATCTGAAACGAGTGGGATGGTCGATCTGGTGGTCGATCTCTGCCTAATTCTTTTTGGCCGAACTCTTTCTTGACTCCCAGCAACTCCCAAGCTCTTCTTTTGACTCCTCGTCCATGCTCAGCGTCCAACAACAGCTCCATGTACTCCATATTACCTAAAAACAATGCATATATGCAAGAAATATGCAAATGCTAATGCAAACATGTCTAAAACCTAAAATAGAGCACAAGTTACAAATAATCTAAATATGAATGCAATATGAATACAAAATTTATCCTAAATGAGTGCTAAAATATGCTAAATTATGAGGTTATCAAAGGGTTATATTGCAGTGAGGTTATCAAACTCAAATGCAAGACATGTTGTAGTACAGCCAGCAAGAGAGAGTCAATCCACTCCTAGGATGATAGTGAATGCACAGAGAATACAAGGACTAATGCAAATCTAAGCGAAATGAGATCGTTTATGAGAAAATCTTTAAAAACTAGATGCAGCAACTTAAACAGAATAAAACCTATTTTAAAAATACTAGAAATGAAGAAACTACCACAACAAACAAACAGAATAATTAAAGGAGAAAGTTTCGAATTATTAAAATTCGACTAGTGGATCGACCATGAGATCGACCACTAGATCGAGCAGTAACAATCGATCTCGTCTAAAAATGCAAGAATAGTAAAACTAATGACCAGGATGCTATCAGAGATCAAGCGAAAGACGAGATAAGATGTAAAGATGCTAAAAGAAAGGGACTAGGGTTGAGATTCATGGTCAGGGGTTTCAAAGGTTCGACCTTGGGTTTAAAACTTTAAATCGACTCACTTGGTGAGGATCTCTAAGCCTTGGAAACTAAACAAGATCCATCCGTGGCTTTCGGTATAGATCACTCCTTCATCCTCTCCTCCAAACCCATGGCTTTTGGTGGAAAGAGAGGTTGAAGGGCAAGGAAAACAGATTTCAAACGAATGGCTTAACTAATCCCCCAAACTTCCATGGCTTTTGGGAAGGGGTAACTAGTCTCTAAGGTGTGATATTCCGAGGCTCCTGAATCCTGTCAAGGTAAGGAACCTCTCGGATCATGAAGCTCTTGGCGTGAGAGTCTTCAAGCATTGAGATCTCAACACCTTAGAATAGATAGCCATTGAAAACGTTTAGAAAAACCCCAAGATCGAAACCCTTTAGACCCCGTAATCCTCTCAACCCCGAACCCAAATAAACTACTCGCTACACATAGAGTAAATCAAGCAAAGCATATGAAACGAGACGATGAACATGAAAAGAAAACTAGATTGAAACAGAAATGATTCGAATACAAAGCTTAAGAAAAACGCGAGTTCAACAATGGTGTTCTTCACGAAAATGAGAGAGAAAACATAAAGAAAAAGATAAGGATCTAAAATTGTTCTGGGAAAAGGACGTCGCCGCCTTCCCAAAATGCCGAAACAAGCTAATGGTCCCCCCTTCGCTAGCGGCCAAAAACGGTTGAAGGGACAAAGATCGACTCCAAGATCGAGTTGTTCTCTCGATCATATCTGGACATCGTGTCTTCGTCTCGATCTGGGTCTCGATCATCATCGGCAAATCGAGTGTTGCATCCGATCTCGGTATTGATCTTCGGCTGGATCGAGTGGTGTACTCGATCTGACTCTCGCTCTGCATGGCGTCATTTATGTCCGTACCGTTTGATCGACTGCTTCACTCGATCTTCGATCCTTAGCATATATCCGAGCTCCCACGAACTGCTACATCAGCCTCAACATGTCCACGAACCTCCACGACCCCAAAGCAGCCAGAAACAACCTGAATGTGATGCAAAATGCAAGGAAAATGCGTATGCTGATGCAAGAATGCTCTAGGACCCTAAGTGATGCAATCTAACCTAAAACGTGATACAAATTCATGAAAAGCTAACTAATGAGTATGCAAAATGTATGCAATATGCAATAACATCAACAATACCGCCAGTTGATCTCCTCCTCTTCTTGGGCTGGTTAACCTCTTCACTCTTGGACCCCTTAGACTTCGCGGATGAGCTCCCTTGAAGCGCCTTGACTTTCTTGGCAAGCTTCTTGATCATCTTCCCTTGCCACTTAGTTATCTTTCGCTGCACCTCCACCACCGAAGCAAGAAACTTCTCAGCCTTGGTCCGCGGCTCAAAGTCCAACCTTGGAAGCTCAAAGTGGGCTGGCATTGCACCATCTGATGGTGGTGACTCTGACTGCTCTCGCGCGGACTGAATAGGCATCATTGTTGTACCAAGTGGGGCGTAGCACTCCTCGTGGGTTGGGAAAAACTGTATCGTACCGATGCTGTCCAAGTTTGTCTCCGCGACATTGGGTAAGATGCACACACTCTTCTTCCCCGCGCCATTGTAGAACTGATAGGCGAAGAATCCTGGAGCTGGCGTAGGTCCCAAGCTATCGGTGTTGCGCATGTAGGTCTCATCAATGAAGGCTCTATCCGCGCAGGGTTCGAACCGTTGAAGGGGTACACCGGCCTGGATGAAGAGTGGCGTGAGAAACCCTCCGATGTAAGCTGAACTCGCCTTGCACCTCAGATCATATGCCTTGTACTTCATCAAGGAGGATGCTAGTATACACCTGTAGTTAACATCATTCCCAAGGTCATCCATCAGCGGATCGTGGTTCTCTTCCTCGCTGCTGCATAGTATCCTCTTGATCCATTGGAAGAGCAAAACACAGCTCGGTCTTTGTCACCGTAGGAGACACGGCTCGCCCGGTGAAAGTGTTCGCCAACAACTTGAGAGTGTACCTCAGAACGGGATTCCTCACTTTCTTGATTTTAGCCATGTTGGCCTTGTAGTATTCATCGCAAAGCACGTCCCATATGATGCTAGCGTTCTTGAGAGGAGGAAACTCCACTTGTTTAGCCGCGGTGTTGAGTCCATACGCATGGCAAAGCTCCTCAATGGAAAGGTGATAGGACCGCTTCTTAACCTTGAAAGTGAGATGTCCGTGTGAGGGAGTAGGGAGGCTCGGATTCTCATAGGAAAACGCCAAGGTAGCGAGGAAATCCATGGTTACTTGCGGATAAGTTGGGGAATCCATTCTCGAAGGGCAAGCAAGCCCCATGTTTTGGAGAAGGAAGTCAAAATCTTCTAGGAGATCCATTCTTTCTAGCAAGTCTCTGCTCGCGAAATTGGTAGGCTCGAAGCGCAGCCTCTCTAACCTCTTTTTCGCCGTCTTCTCCTCCTTAGTCCAACGGATTCTCTCATGACCTTGCTGAGGTTCCTCCTCTTGAACTTGCTGAGTTCCCTCTTCTTGAACCACTCGTTGTTCATCCTCTCTCTGTGTAGCCTCTTCTCTGCTTCTCTTAGGTGCCATTGGTGCCTGAAACACGATTCTCAAACAAGAGAATGAGCAAAGGCGGCGAAAAATCGAGAAAGAGACTAGCGAGAAGGAAAAATCTACAACTAACACCCTAGATTTTTGGGGGATTTATAAAAATTGTAACTAGATAAAGGTAAAGAAAATCTAGAGATGAAATTAAATCTAGAATATTTCCTCATTTCTAGCTACTGTAAAAAAATCGTTAAAACCCTTAGCAACTTAAATCGATAAAGCGATGATAAAAGGAATTTTTGAAAAGATTTAATTAAAAATCTGAAACTACCTTTGCAGGATCGAAAACAAGAGCTAAATGCCTTTAGGTAAGGAAGAAAAGCACTCTCTCTCGATTTTAAATTCGCAAGAACAGAAATGAGAGAGTGTGAAATTGTTGAAAACATAAAGGCAACAAAAATCTAAAACCATGGGTGATAAAAAGCGGTTT
Organism: Thlaspi arvense; assembly: GCA_911865555.2. Lineage (NCBI taxonomy): Eukaryota > Viridiplantae > Streptophyta > Magnoliopsida > Brassicales > Brassicaceae > Thlaspi > Thlaspi arvense. Next base: position 24,682,418 of record OU466858.1, on the reverse strand, counting down.
TCTGACAAAAGGTGTGGTCTACCTCAAAGATGGGAACTTGAGGCATCTCGTTCCTCTTAGTGATATTCCCTGCTCTTTGACAAGCTTTGCAACTTATCACGAACTCATGGGTGTCTTTAAAGATGGACGGCCACCAGAAACCGGCTTGCAAGACCTTAGTGGCGGTTTTAAACGAAGCAAAGTGCCTGCCATACGAAGAGCTATGGCAGTGAAAGATGATATCTCTTGCCTCCTCCTATGTCACACATCTTCTGTATAAGCTGTCAACACCTCTCTTGTATAAATAAGGTTCATCCCAGAAGTAATGGCTCACGTCCCTCATGAACTTCTTCCGGTGATAGTTGTCAAGATACGAAGGCTCTTCCCCACATGCCATGTAATTCACAATGTCCGCGTACCAAGGAAGATTCTCCTTCTAGCTTTCCATAAACAGCCGTAGTGATTGCCATGAGTTGTTCCTCGGGGAGAGAATCATCTAAAGGTAGAGACTCGTTGATTCTTAACCGAGAGAGATGGTTAGCAACGCCGTTTTCTATCCCTTTCTTGTCTTTGATCTCCATGTAAAACTCCTGAAGAAGAAGAATCCATCTCAAAAGTCTCGGCTTAGTGTCCTTCTTGAAATAGATGTACCTCAAAGCCGCGTGATCTGTGTAAACAATGGCCTTGGAACCCACGAGGTATGACCGGAACTTCTCAAAGGCAAACACTAATGCCAATAGCTCCTTCTCCGTAGTAGTGTACATTGTTTGCATGTCATCCAAGGTTCTTGAAGCATAGTAAATCACGTGCAGCTTCTTATCTTTCCTTTGACCTAGAACGGCTCCCACGGCGTAGTCACTAGCATCACACATAATCTCGAACGGTAGAGTCCAGTCTGGTGCTTCCACTATAGGCGCGGATACTAGAGCTTGCTTGATGGTCACGAAAGCTCGCAAATACTCCTCATCAAAGACAAAATCAGCTTCCTTGCACAACAGCCGTGTAAGAGGGCGTGCAATCTTAGAGAAATCCTTGATGAAGCGCCTCTAGAAGCCAGCGTGTCCCAAGAAACTCCTCACTCCTTTAACATTAACCGGAGGCTCAAGACTCATCATGACCTCAACCTTAGCCTTATCAACCTCAATGCCCTTCTCTGATATCTTATGGCCAAGCACGATCCCTTCCTTCACCATGAAGTGGCATTTTTCCCAGTTAAGCACCAAGTTTGTCTCCTCACAACGCTTTAGTACCTTTCAAAGATTCAACAAACACGCAGAAAAGGACACACCATAGACCGAGAAGTCATCCATACACACCTCTACCATCTCTTCTATTAGATCGGAGAAGATCGACATCATACACTGCTGAAACGTAGCCGGTGCGTTACACAACCCGAATGGCATCCTTCGATACGCGAAGATGCCATAAGGGCATGTAAAGGTCGTCTTCTCCTGATCATTTGGATGAATTGGTATTTGGAAAAATCCACTATATCCATCAAGAAAGCAATAGTAGGGATGATTAGCAAGTCTTTCAAGCATTTGATTAATAAAAGGTAAGGGAAAATGATCATTTCTAGTAGCAAGATTAAGCTTCCTATAATCAATACACATACAGTGTCCCGTGATAGTCCTAGTAGGTATAAGCTCTTCTTTGTCATTCTTAATGACCGTGATCCCTCCCTTCTTAGGCACCACGTGTATGGGAGAAACCCACGTTCTGTCACTTATGGGATAGATCATGTCAGCCTCTAAAAGCTTAAGAATCTCTTTCTTAACAACCTCTTTCAAATTAGGATTCAAACGCCTTTGATGTTCTATAGAAGAGGCGTTCTCATTATCCAAGTTAATCCTATGAGTGCAAAGCATTGGTGAAAGGCCCTTGATGTCACTTAAAGAGTACCCAATGGCCTTCCTATACTTTCTCAACTCAGTTAAGAGCGAGTGCAACTCATCATCACTTAAGTTTTCATTCACAATCACAGGATAGGTTTCGTTAAGCCCTAAGAAGGCATACCTTAGCCCTTTTGGGAGCTCCTTAAGGTCCACTTTTAAGGCTAGCAGCTCGCTCCAATCATCCTCGTGGCTGTTGCTGTTGTTTTCCTCCTTGGAACCCTCCTTAGAACCCGAGAAATGACCCTTGAGACTGCCTTCTTGAACCGTTATCCCTTTTGAAATCGAGGCATCTGGTCGATCTTGCTCTCGATGTCGTCTAGATAGAGCAGTTTCACTCGATTCACTCACTCGATTGAATGTGGATCGAGTGAGAGATCGAGACACAGGGTCGATCTCCGGATTGGACTCTGAACTGATTGGAAGACCTCTCTCGATCTCGGACTCGATTAATTTCCTGGATCGATTACCCTCCTCGATCTGACTGTCGATTTGACCCCTGGATCGAGTAATGTCATCGATCTCAGAGTCGATCTCTAGGCAAGAGATTTCATCCTCTAGCATAACCTTCCTTGAATCAAGCAGGTTAACGTATTCCTGAGTCCTCTGATCCAAGTAACTGAACTCTCCTGGCTCCTTAGTTAATGCCAGCTTCAAATGATCCTCTTGAGCCAACTCTTCTAGCAACTCATCCGCTAAAGCGTCCAATGTTTCAATGTAGAAAGCTTGCCCTTCTATCGTAGGCTTCTTCAAAACCTCATTGATATCAAAGTCCAGTCTTATATCTTTACCCAAGTGCAGAGCTATCTTCCCATTCTTGACGTCAATGATAGCTCCGGCGGTGGCTAAGAACGGTCTACCAAGAATTAGTGGATCCTTAGGTTCTTCATCTATTTCCAACACAACGAAGTCCGTAGGCACGTTTACACCGCTGATTTTCACTGGCAAGTCCTCAAGCAACCCCACGGGTAACCTCACGCTCCTGTCAGCTAGTACCAACGAGATTCTACAATCTTTGAACCGGGTAAAGCCAAGTTTCTTTGCTACGGAATGAGGCATCAGATTTATACTAGCTCCAAGATCACAAAGGCAACTCTTGAACTCCAAAGGACCTAAAGCGCAAGGTATAGTGAAGCTTCGAGGATTTCCCAACTTCTTGGGGAATATCTCCTTGTTTATTACGGCGCTACATTCTTCGCTAAGTACTAGCAGTTCCTTGCTTTCCTTATTCTTCTTAACAAGCGTGTCTTTGAAGAATTTGGCGCACTTAGGCATCATTCCAAGGTAGTCCACGAGAAGTAGCTTGATCTCTACGTCCTTAAGATGCTTCTCAAACAAGATTCTGTGCTTCTCTATAAATTGCTTATTGAAGCGGTCAGGAAAAGGTAGCTTGAGTACATACGGTGGGGGCACATAAGCATCATTCTCCTTAGCAGCTTGCTCCGCTTTCTTTTCTACAACCGCTTTCTCACCTCTCCTTGGTCCTTGAATCCAAACATTGTCAAAGTTGATCTCATCATCAGCCGAAAGCTTACCCTCCCCCTCTTGAATTACAACGTCCTCGTTGATCTTGGGAGTAACCGTAGGTGCAAGCTCTTTTCCACTCCTTAGCGTAATGGCATTGGCGTATTCCTTGGGATTCTGCTCACACTTGCCCGGCAAGCTATTCTGACCGCTTGTACTCGCCTTTCCCTTCTCTAGCTGCTTGATCTTGTTATTCAAGTTGGTGATCTGAGTAGTGAAATCCGTGAGAGACGAGTCTAAACGAGTGTTCATCTCGGCAAACTTTGGGTTTGTAGATGCTTGCCCTTGAATCAATTGTTGAAACATAGCCTGGACGGGATCAACTTGTTGCGGTTGCATCTGTTGTTGTTGAGGAACAAAGATCGGAGGGTACATTGGCGTATAACCCTTGTTTCCTTGTTGTTGTCCTTGGAAGTTCCCTTGCCCTTGCCCTTGGAAACCACCACTCGGCTGAAAATCTTTGTAGTAGGGAACAAATGGTTTTGTTTACTCAGCAGGGTACACTTGATCTTTAGGGTTCGCGACATTGGTGCTTCTATAGGAGAGATTATTGTTCTGGTTGTAGTCGTGTGAGTAGCCTTGAGGTTTGTAGTTGTTCTGACCCGCCACCCAATTGGCTTCTTCTTGACTCAATTCAAGTTCCTCTAAGGTCTCATCCGCTTCACCAACGAAGTGAACATGCTTCTGATTACTCAACACCAGCTTGTCAATCTTCTCGTGCAATGACTTAAGCTCTTTCTTGTGAGACTCTAGCTCCGAACCTCTCGGTGCACGGTCATAGTCTTCGGCATAGTTGCCGTCACTCAATGCCAAGTTTTCAATCTGCTCCATGCCTTCTTTTACCTATTGACCAAGGAAGTTTCCCTTACTCGCCGAGTCAAGTAGCAAGAGTATCATTGGTGAAGCTCCGCGGTAGATAGTGCTTAGTAAGGTCTCTTCACTGAAGCCGTGTGAGGACACTGGATTGTGTAGTCCTTGAACCACTCCATGGCTTCATTGAACGTCTCATTGTTCCTTTGAGTGAAGCCGCTGATCTCGCTTCTCAGCCGTACTGTTCTGGTGCTAGAGAAGAATTTTGAGAGGAACGCCTTCTTACACTCAGCCCAAGAGGTGATGGTGCCTTGTGGAAGGGTCTTCTCCCAATGTCTAGCCTTGTCTCCAAGAGAAAATGGAAAGAGACGCAGCTTGAAAGCATCTTCGGATATGCCGTTTATCTTGATCATCCCACACACTTGCTCGAAGTTGACGAGGTGCTCCAAGGTCTTCCATTGCTAACCCATGGAATTTATTATTTTGCACCGTTGAGATGAATCCCGGTTTAATCTCGAAATAGTTGTTCTGTACAGGAGGAGGAGTGATCCCAAACCTATTATGATGGGTGTTGGGAGCGTCTCCCGCTCCTTTTATCTGTGGGGGTCTAGCCGCGTGGTGGGGGTTTCCATTACCCCTTCCCACTGCCCCGTGAGCTGGAGGAGGTCCCTCTGGGTGCTCGTGTTTAGCTATCGCTTCAAAATCAACTGAACCTTGCTGAACAATGTCCTCAAAGGCTCTACCTTGTTCTCGGACTCTTCTTGATCTTGCGTTGCCAAGCTGATGAATATTGTCCAAGGGCGTGAGTAGGTTGTTGTCACCCTTGGAACGCAGATTCATGTACCTGAATGACACAAGTTTGAGAGTAGAGAAATCAGTAACAAACTTAAAGTAAAGGCTTAGTATTTACTAAACCCCAAATCTCAATGCTTTCTATCCCCTAAGATGGCAACGGCGCCATTTGATAACAGATTTTTGCAATGTGATGTTGTATCAAAGCCCAAATGCAACACTGAGATATAGTATAGTATGCAAGTGAGTGTCAATCCATACCTAGGAGCTAGAAAGTGCAATGAGGATGCAAGGATCATGCAAAGCTAAGCAAATGATGAACGGTTTTGTGAAAATCCAAAAAACTATATGCAACAGTCAAATGAAAGGCAAAACTATTTTAAAAATACCAGGAATGAGTGAACTACCATGAGGAACAAACAGAATGATTAAAATGCAAAGCTATGAATTACTAAAATTTGACTAGTGGATGGACCACAGGATCGACCACTAGATCGAGCAAAAGCAATCGATCTCGTCTAACAGTTCAAACAGAAATGAATCTAATGACCAGGATGCAACGGATAGCAAGCGAATGATTAAAAGAGATGTATGAATACTAAGGAAGAGGGTCTAGGGTTGAGATTCATGTTCGAGGGTTTCAAAGGTTCAAGCTTGGTTTGAAAACTCTAGATCTACTAACTTTGTGAGATTCTCTAAGCCTTGAAAGCAAAACAAGATCCATCAATGGCGTGTGGTATGGATCACTCCTTCATTCTCTCCTCCAGACCCATGGAGTTTGGCGGAAGAAGAGATTGAAGGGCAAAGAACTCAGATTTCAAACACGCGGCTTAACTAGTCCCTTAAACTACCATGGCGTTTGGGAAAGGGTAACTCGTCTCTAGGATGCGATTTTCAGAGATCTCTGGATCCTGTCAAGGTAAGAGGCCTCTCTGATCATAAAGATCTTGGCGTGAGAGTCTTTAAGCCTTAAGAACTCGACATCCTAGAAAAGAAAGCCATGAAGAACAAGAAAACACCAAACTTTGAAAACCTTTTCGACCCTTTTGAATCCTCTCAACCCCAAAACCCGAAGAAACTACTCGCGAATCATAAAGTAAACCGTACGAAATGCAATAAACGAACAACTAAACATGAAAAGCGATTGATTTAACTTAAACGATCCAATATTCAAAAGAAAAAGCAAGAAAAGCTTGAAGTCTAACAATGGCGAAATCGCCCAAAATGAGAGAGATGATAGAAAAGTACTCGACAGGGTGGAATCATGAAAGGGATCGTTGCTTTTTGCCTAAATTGGCCAAACCGCAACTGGTCCCCCCCTTTGCTACGGTCCAAAAACAGGCTGGACTAATAAAGTTGGTCTGGGATCGATCATGAAGCCCGATCTGGCACTCGATCTATTCTTGGATCGGATGGCTCTTGGTCGATCTCCGAGTCGATCTTATGCTGATCGAGTTGGAAGCTCGATCCGGTCCTCGATCTGCATGGCGTCGTTTACGTCCGTACTCCAAATCGATCTCCACACTCGATCTTCTGGTCGATCTCGTCTAGATCGACCTGCCTTGCTCGATCAGCTACTCGATCTCAGGTCCTTAGCGTTCAATCCTGATTTCTCCAAGTGTCCACGGACTTCCTCACGAGCCTTGGCGCGTCCACAAGTCTTCCATAGCTCCAAAGTAACCGAAAGCAACCTGATTGTGATTCAAAATGCACGAAACATGCAAATGCTGGTGCAAAAGTACCCTAGGACCTAAAGCGATGCAAACTAGCCTAACCTGCAAGGTAAATACGCGAAAACTAACTTATATGTATGGAAAATACACTAAATATGCAGCAATATCACGTTGCCATCTTAGGAGTGTTTAGAAAGCATTGAGATTTGGGGTTTGGTAAAGACTAAGCCTTTACTTTATGTTGGTTACTGATTTCTCTACTCTCAAACTTGTGTCTTTCAGGTACATGAATCTGCGTTCCAAGGGTGACAACAACCTACTCACGCCCTTGGACAATATTCATCAGCTTGGCAACGCAAGATCAAGAAGAGTTCGAGAACAAGCTAGAGCCATTAAGGAGATTGTTCAGCACGGTTCAGTGGATTTTGAAGCGATTGCTGAGCACGAGAACCCAAAAGGACCTCCTCCAGCTCACGGGGCAGTGGGAGATGCTCCCAATACTCACCATAATAGGTTTGGGATCACTCCTCCTCCAGTGCAGAACAATAATTTCGAGATCAAGCCAGGGTTTGTTCAGATGGTGCAAAACAACAAATTTCATGGGTTAGCTTTGGAGGACCCATTGGCGCATCTAGACAACTTCGAGCAGCTTTGTAGAATGCTCAAGATAAATGGCATCTCGGAAGACAGCTTCAAGCTGAACTTGTTCCCCTTTTCCTTAGGCGACAAGGCACGGCATTGGGAGAAGACTCTTCCACAGGGCACTATCACTTCTTGGGCAGATTGTAAGTAAGCTTTCCTCTCCAAGTTTTTCTCAAGCTCTCGGACAACAAGGTTGAGAAGCGAGATCAGTGGTTTCACTCGGCGTCAGAATGAGTCATTCAACGAGGCTATGGTGCGCTTTAAAGATTACACAATCGCCTGCCCTCACCACAGTTTCAGTGAAGAGACCTTATTGAGTACTAACTACCGCGGAGCACTTCCAAAGATCAGGCTACTACTTGACACGGCAAGCAAAGGAAACTTCCTTGGTCAAGAGGTTGAAGAAGGCATGAAGCTAATTGAAAACTATGACCGTGCACCAAGAGGAGCCGATCTCGAAACCAACAAGAAGGAAATGAAGTCTCTACATGAGAAGATCGATAAGCTCATGCTTGCTAACCAAAAGCATGTCCATTTTGTTGGTGAAGCCGCGGATGTCTTAAATGAGCTAGAGCAATGCCAAGAGGAAGAAGCTTATTGGGTAGCCGGTCAAAACAACTACAAACCTCAAGGTTACTCTCAAGGCTACCAAGGCAACAACAACTTGTCTTATAGAAGCACCAACGTTGAAAACCCAAAGGATCAGGTGTACCCTCCTCCACAAGCTAAACCGTTTGTGCCTTATAACAAAGGTTTTCAACCGAGTGGTGGTTTTCAAGGGCAGCGCCAAAGTAACTTTCAGGGACAGCAGCAGCAGCAAGGAAACAAACCTTATACTCCTATGTACCCTCCAGGCTTTGTTCCTCAACAACAGATGCAACCGCAACAAGTTGATCCTGTACAAGCCATGTTTCAGCAGTTGCTTCAAGGGCAAGCTTCCACAAATCAGAAGTTCGCCGAGATGAACAACCTCTTAGACTCCTCTCTCACTGATGTCTCTACTCAGATAACAACTCTCAACAACAAGATCAAGCAGTTAGAGAAGGGCAAAGCAATCAAAGTAGTTTACCGGGCAAGTGTGAGCAGAATCCTAAGGAATATGCCAACGCCATTACACTACGATGTGGCAAAAGAACTTCCACCGCGGGTTGCACCTAAGGACAATGAGGACATTGTGGTTCAAGAGGGGGAGGATAAGCCGTCGGCTGATGATGAGATCAACTTCCACAACGTGTGGATAGAGCGGCCAACAAAGGGTAAAGAAGCAGCTGTAAAGAAGCAAGCGGAGAAAGCAGCCGAGGAGAAGGATGAGTACATACCTCCGCCTTATGTTCCTAAGCTTCCTTTTCCTAGCCGTTTCAAGAAACAGCTTATAGAGAAGCATAGAGTCTTGTTCGAGAAGCATCTAAGGGACGTAGAGATCAAGCTACCTCTCGTGGATTGCCTTGCCATGATGCCTAAATGTGAAAAAAATTTCAAAGACACGCTCGCAAAGAAGAATAAGGAAAGCAAGGAAGTGCTAGTACTTAGTGAAGAATGTAGCGCCGTAATACACAAGGAGATAGTTCCCAAGAAGTTGTGAGATCCTGGAAGCTTCACTATACCTTGTGCCTTAGGTCCATTGGAGTTCAAGAGTTGTCTTTGCTAGTTGGGAGCTAGTATATATCTGATGCCTCATTCTATAGCAAAGAAGTTGGGATTCACAAGATTCAAAGACTGTAGAATCTCACTGGTGCTAGCCGACAGTAGCGTGAGGCTACCCCCGTGGTTTGCTTAAGGACTTACCGGTGAGGATCAGTGGTGTAAACGTGCCTACGACTTCGTTGTGCGTGAAATGGATGAAGAGCTTAAGGATCCGCTTATACTAGGGAGGCCATTCCTTGCAACCGCCGGAGCAATCATCGACGTCAAGAATGGGAAGATAGCTCTACACTTGGGTAAGGATATAAGGCTGGATTTTGATATCAACGAGGTCCTCAAGAAGCCTACTATAGAAGGGCAAGCTTTCTACATTGAGACGTTGGACGCTTTAGCTGATGAGCTGCTGGAAGAGCTTGCACAAGAGGATCAATTGAAGCTGCCATTGACTAAGGAGCTAGGAGAGTACGGTTTCATGGATCAAAGGGCTCAGGAGTACATAAATCTCCTTGATTCTAGGAAAGCTGTGCTAGAAGATGAAGGCGGATGCCTAGAGATCGATAAGGCAATCGAGAAGATCAGTCGATCAAAGTCAGCAATCGATAAGAAGATCGAGGATACTGGTCGATCCATAGAAGAGAACGACTTAGACGCTCGATCCACTACTCGATCCCATCTAAATCAAGTGAGTGATCGAGTTGAGAGCAGTCGATCCAGAAAAACAATCGACGTAACAACCGAGGGAAGTCAGTCGAACAATTCAGAGATCGGGACGAAGACTCGATCTCCTGCTCGATCCCAATCAAATCGAGTAGGAGAATCGAGTGAAGTTGCTTGATCCGGGTCAGAACGAGTGCAAGATCGACTGGAAGACTCGATCTCGGAGGGGACAACGGTTCAAGAAGGCAGTCTTTTGGGTCATGTATCGGGTTCTAGGGACGCTATTGAGGATGGGAACGTCAACAAGAGCCACGAGGAGGACTGGAGCGAGTTGCTAGCCCCAAAGGTGGACCTTAAGGATCTCCCAAAAGGGCTAAAGTATGCTTTCTTAGGGCTTAATGAAACCTATCCCGTGATTGTGAATGAGAACTTAAGTGATGATGAGTTGCACTCGCTCCTAACTGAGCTGGGAAAGTATAGGAAGGCCATTGGGTACTCTTTAAGTGTCATCAAGGGCCTTTCACCAATGCTTTGCACTCATAGGATTCACTTGGATAATGAGAACGCCTCTTCTATAGAACACCAAAGGCGTTTGAATCCTAATTTAAAAGAGGTTGTTAAGAAAGAGATTCTTAAGCTCTTAGAGGCTGACGTGATCTATCCCATAAGTGACAGCACGTAGGTTTCTCCCGTACACGTGGTGCCTAAGAAGGGAGGGATCACGGTCATTAAGAATGACAAAGATGAGCTTATACCTACTAGGACTATTACAGGACACAGTATGTGTATTGATTATAGGAAACTTAATCTTGCTACTAGAAAGGATCATTTTCCCTTGCCTTTTATTGATCAAATGCTAGAGAGGCTTGCTAATCATCCTTACTATTGCTTTCTTGATGGATATAGTGGATTCTTTCAAATACCAATCCATCCAAATGATCAGGAGAAGACGACCTTTACCTGCCCTTATGGCACCTTCGCGTATCGAAGGATGCCGTTCGGGTTGTGTAACGCACCGGCCACGTTTCAGCGCTGTATGATGTCGATTTTCTCCGATCTGATAGAAGAGATGGTAGAAGTGTTTATGGATGACTTCTCTGTATATGGTGTGTCTTTTTCTGTGTGTTTGTTGAATCTTTGCAGGGAACTAAAGCATTGTGAAGAGACGAATCTTGTGCCTAACTGGGAGAAGTGTCACTTCATGGTGAAGGAAGGGATCGTGCTTGGCCACAAGATATCAGAGAAAGGCATAGAGGTTGATAAAGCCAAGGTTGAGGTTATGATGATTCTTGAGCCGCCGATTAATGTCAAAGGGGTGAGGAGTTTCCTAGGAAATGCTGGCATCTACAGGCGCTTCATCAAGGATTTTTCCAAGATTGCACGCCCTCTCACACGGCTGTTGTGCAAGGAAGCTGACTTTGTGTTTGATGAGAATAGACTTCGTGCTTTCGTGACCATCAAGGAAGCTCTAGTATCCGCACCTATAGTACAAGCACTGGATTGGACTCTACCATTCGAGATAATGTGTGACTCTAGTGACTACGCCGTGGGAGCCGTTCTTGGTCAGATAAAAGATAAACGGCTGCACATGATTTACTATGCTTCACGTACCTTGGACGACACTCAAGCCAGATACACCATGACTGAGAAGGAGTTGCTGGCGGTTGTATTCGCCTTTGAGAAGTTCAGGTCTTACCTCGTAGGGTCCAAAGCCATTGTCTACATGGATCACGCGGCTCTTCGATACATATATTCCAAGAAAGACACTAAACCGAGGCTTTTGAGATGGATCCTCTTGCTCCAAAAATTTGACATGGAGATCAAGGACAAGAAAGGGATAGAGAACGGCGTCGCTGACCACCTCTCTAGGATGTGAATCAACGAGTCTCTACCCTTAGATGATTCGCTTCCAGAAGAACCAACTCATGGCGATCACTACGGCTGTTTGTGGGAGGCTAGAAGGGCGGTTTGAAGAGGTTTTGAGCTTCAAAGAGGAGGATCTCCCTTGGTACCCTGACATTGTGAACTACTTAGCGTGTGGAGAGGAGCCAACTCATCTCGACAGCTATCACAAGAAGAAGTTCATGAGAGACGCAAACAACTACTTTTGGGACGAGCCTTACTTGTACAAGAGAGGCATGGACAATTTATACAGGAGATGTGTTACAAAGGAAGAAGCTCAGGACATTCTCTTTCACTGCCATGGCTCTTCGTACGGCGGACACTTTGCTTCATTCAAAACTGCTACAAAGGTCTTACAAGCAGGCTTCTGGTGGCCGTCTATCTTTAAGGATGCTCACGAGTTTGTGAAGAGTTGTGAAGCATGTCAACGAGCAGGGAAAATCACCAAGAGAAACGAGATGCCTCAGGTTCCCATCTTTGAGGTGGACGTGTTTGACGCATGGGGCATAGACTTCATGGGGCCTTTCCCATCTTCCTACGGCAACAAGTTCATTCTAGTGGCTATTGACTACGTCTCTAAATGGGTCGAGGCACATTGCTTCCCCTTCAAATGACTCTAAGGTGGTGATCAAGCTCTTTAAGAGCATCATATTCTCGAGGTTTGGAGTATCCAAGGTGGTGATAAGCGACGGAGGAAGCCATTTCATCAACAAGTTTTTGAAAACCTTCTAAGGAAATATGGCGTGAAGCACAAGGTAGCTACACCTTACCATCCTCAAACGAGTGTCCAAGTGGAGGTCTCCAACCGGCAGATCAAGGCAATACTTGAGAGAACAGTTGGGACAACTCGGAAGGATTGGGCAGCTAAGCTAGACAACGCTTTGTGGGCTTACCGGACTGCTTTCAAAACGCCCCTTGGTACTACTCCTTTCACTCTTCTCTACGGCAAAGGATGTCACCTCCCCGTCGAGCTGGAACACAGAGCATTGTGGGCAGTGAAGCGGCTGAATTTTGATCTGAAGACGGCTCAGGAGAAGCGCTTGATCCAGCTACACAAACTTGATGAGCTAAGGCTGGATGCTTACGAAAGCGCTAGGATCTACAAGGAGCACACTAAGGCGGCTCATGACAAGAAGTTGGTACCCAAGGAGCTTAAGGAAGGGATTTGGTGCTGCTTTACAATTCAAGGCTCAAGCTCTTTCCAGGAAAGCTGAAATCTAGATGGAGTGGTCCATATGAAATGAAGGAGGTATTGTCCTATGGAGCTGTCACGTTGGTAGGCAAGAGTGGGAATGCATTCACAGTGAACGGACACAGAGATAAGCCATACATGGCAGAGTGCATTTGAGAAGGAGAGCACCTTAATGCTTCTCCAAGACCCACCATCTGCCTAAACCAAGTAAAGTCTAGCTAATGACGTTAAAGAAAGCGCACTTGGGAGGCATTCCCATGTTTATCCTGTATATATTCTTGCTTTATTTCTCTTTGAGTTTTATGTTTTTATCTTCTGAGTGTGTAGGAACGGGGATAAGGGATCGCAGGCCATGTTCTTAGATCCAAAGAGAGTAAGAAGGGGTGACTATAGGGTAGAAATCGAGTGCTAGTTGATATAACTGCATATTCCATGCATTTCGCATACATATAGTTTAGTTTCTCATGCATTTACATTGCATATTATGTTAGTTTGCATCACTTTAGGTCCTAGAGTGTCTTTGCACCAGCATTCGCATGTTTCGTGCATTTTGCATCACAATCAGGTTGATTTCGATTACTTTGGAGCTATGGAAGATTCGTGGACGTGCTGAGGCTCGTGAGGAGGTTCGTGGACACTTGGAGAAATCAGGATTGCACGCTAAGGACATGAGAACGGGTAGCAAATCGAGCAAGGCAGGTCGATCTAGATGAGATCGACCAGAAGATCGAGCATGGAGATCGATTTGGAGTACGGACGTAGACGACGCCATGTAGATTGAGGACCGGATCGAGCTTCCAACCCGACGCCATGTATGATGTCGATCTTCTCCGATCTAATAGAAGAGATGGTAGAGGTGTTTATGGATGACTTCTCGATCTATGATGCATCCTTTTCTGCGTGTTTGTTGAATCTTTGCAGGGTATTAAAGCGTTGTGAGGAGACAAACTTGGTGCTTAGCTGGGAAAAATGCCACTTCATGGTTAAGGAGGGGATCGTGCTTGGCCATATGATATCAGAGAAGGGTATTGAACTCGACAAAGCAAATATTAAAGTAATGACAAGCCTGGAGCCACCAGTTAACGTCAAGTGAGTGAGAAGTTTCTTGGGACACGCCGGCTTCTACAGGCGCTTCATCAAAGATTTCTCTAAGATTGCACGCCCTCTCACGCGGCTGTTGTGCAAGGAGGCTGAATTTATCTTTGATGAGGAGTGTTTGCAAGCTTTCATTGCCACGGGTCTTTGTATGGAGGGCACTTTGTTTCATTCAAAACCGCCACTAAGGTCTTACAAGCCGACTTCTGGTGGCCGTCCATCTTCAAAGACACCCATGAGTTCGTGATGAGTTGCGAAGCTTTTCAAAGAGCAGGGAATATCACTAAGAGGAATGAGATGCCTTAAGTTCCCATAATTTGAGGTAGATGTCTTTGACGCGTGGGGTATAGACTTTATGGGGCCGTTTCCTTCATCATACGGGAACAAGTTCATACTAGTAGCTGTTGACTATGTCTCTAAGTGTGTTGAGGCCATTGCTTCCCCAACAAACGACTCTAAGGTGGTAATCAAGCTCTTTAAGAGCATTATTTTCCCGAGGTTTGGAGTTCCCAAGGTGGTGATAAGCGACGGAGGAAGCCATTTCATCAGCAAGCTGTTTGAAAATCTTCTAAGGAAGTATGGCGTGAAGCACAAGGTAGCTACACCTTACCATCATCAAACGAGTGGCCAAGTGGAGGTCTCTAACCGTCAGATCAAGGCGATACTCGAGAGAACCGTTGGGACAACTCGGAAGGATTGGGCGGTGAAGTTGGATGACGCTTTGTGGGCGTACCGGACTGCTTTCAAGACACCCATCAGTACTACTCCTTTCACTCTTCTCTACGGCAAAGGATGTCATCTCCCCGTTGAGTAGGAACATAGGGCGGTGTGGGCGGTGAAGCGGCTGAAGGAAGGGAGTTTGGTGCTGCTTTACAATTCAAGGCTCAAGCTCTTTCCAGGGAAGCTAAAGTCATGGTGGAGCGGTCCGTATGAAATCAAGGAAGTATTACCTTACGCAGCTGTCACGTTGGTGGGCAAGAATGGGAATGCATTCACAGTTAACAGACACAGAGTTAAGCCATACATGGCGAGTGCATTTGACAAGGAGAGCACCTCAATGCTTCTCTAAGACCCACCATCTGCCTAAACCAAGTAAAGTCTAGCTATAGACGTTAAAGAAAGCGCACTTGGGAGGCATTCCCATGTCTATCCTGTACATATTTTTGCTTTATTTCTTTTCCAGTTTTATGTTTTTATCTTGTGAGTGTGTAAGAACAGGTATAAGGGATTGCAGGCAAAGATCTTAGATCCAAAAGGAGTGAGAAGGGGCGAATATCGACTAGGGATCGAGTGCTAGATCGACTAATCCTAACTCGATCTTTACTAGATCGAGTTAGTGAACCGACAGGAGTAAGTCGATCTAGACGAGATCGAGTGACAAGGTCGATCAAGATGAGCACGGATCGATTGGTCCTATCTAGATCGACCGATCTAAAATGACTCGAAAAATTCTTGGAGTTTAGATCGATCGATCCAAAAATGGACCGAGCGATCTATTTTCTCTCGGGAAAATCCTTCAAAGACAGATCGATCACTCGACTCGATCCATCACTCGATCTAAATCGAATCGACCCCTGAATCGAGAACATGGCTCGATCACGCGGACTCAGCCTAGTTGACCAAAAGTCAAGGAACAAGAGAGTATAATTGATCTAAGACTCGATTCTAGTCCAATCGAGTCACTGATCGATTAAATCTCTCATCCACCCATTATGGGAATGAGACCGAGTCCTAGATCGACCAAAGGGACTCGTAATCATGTCGAGGTAACAAAAAATTTTCTCTCCCTTTCTCCTTTCCCTCGCTTTTTAATTTTGAATGGTGGTCAAGGCAGGAATCTTTGACCACGAAAGTTGTGCCTTGACCTCCTTTTGTCAGAAAACCACTTTCATCACCAATGGTTTTAGATTTTTGTTTCCTTTAAGTTTTCCACAATTTTACACTCTCTCAGTTCTATTCCTACGAGTTTTTAATCGAGAGAAAGTGTTCTTCCTATTTTCGCAAAGGCATTTAGCTCTTGTCATCGATCTTGCAAGGTATTTCAAAGATTTTTAATTAAATCTTTTCAATATTTTCTTATATAACCGCTTGATCGATTTAAGTTGCTAAGGGTTTTATCGATTTTTTTTAAGTAGCTAGAAATCAGGAAATATTCTAGATTTAATCCTCTCTCTAGATTTTCTTTTCCTTTATCTAGATACAATTTTTATAAATCCCCAAAAATCTAGGGTGTTAGTTGTAGATTTTTCCTTCTCGATTTCTCGCCACCTTTGCTCACTCTTTGTTTGAAAATTGTGTTTCAGGCACCAATGGCACCTAAGAGAACCAGAGAAGAGTCTGCACAGAGAGAGGATGAACAACGAGTTGTTCAGGAAGAGGGAACTCAACAAGTTCAAGAGGAGGAACCTCAGCAAATTCATGAGAGGACCCGTTGGACTAAGGAGGAAAAGGCGGCGAAGAAGAGGCTAGAGAGGCTGCGCTTTGAGCCTACCAAGTTCGCGAGCAGAGACTTTCTGGAAAGGATGGGTCTCCTATGGGATTTTGACTCCCTTCTACAAAACATGGGGCTTGCTTGCCTTTCAAGGATGGACTGTCCAACATATCCGCAAGTGACGATGGATTTCCTCTCTACCTTGGCGTTCTCCTATAAGAATCCGAGCCTCCCAACTCCCTCTCAAGGGCATCTCAGCTTCAAGGTCAAGAAGCAGTCCTATCACCTTTCCATTGAGGAGCTTTGCCAAGCATGCAGACTCAACTCCGCGGCTAAGCAAGTGGAGTTTCCGCCTCTCAAGAACGCCAGCATCATATGGGACGTGCTTTGTGATGAAGAGTACAAACCCAACACGGCTAGAATCAAGAAGGTGAGGAATTCCGTTCTGAGGTACACGCTCAAGCTGTTGGCAAACACCTTCAGTGGACGAGCCGTGTCTCCCACGGTGACGAAGACCGAGCTGTGTTTCCTCTTCCAAGGGATCAAGAGGTACAATGCAGCAGCAAAGAGGAGAACCACGATCCGCTTATGGATTACCTCGGGAACGATGTCAACTACGGGTGCATTCTAGCCTCCTCCTTGGTGGAGTACAAGGGTTACGCTCTTAGATGCAAGGTGAGCTAAGCTCACATTGGAGGGTTTCTCACGCCGCTCTTCATCCAAGCCGGTGTACCACTTCAACGGTTCGAGCCTTGCGCGGACAGGTCATACATGGTGACTTACATGCGAAATACTGATAGCTTGGGACCTACGCCAGCTCCGGGATTCTTCGCTTATCAGTTCTATGATGACGGAGGGAAGAAGAACGTGTGCATCTTACCCAACATTGAGGAGACTAACTTGGATAGCATCGGTACAATTCAGTTCTGCCCAACACACGAGGAGTGCTACGCCCCTCTTGGTACGACAATGATGCCCATTCAGTCCATGCGAGAGCAGTCAGAGTCACCACCATCAGATGGAGCAATGCCAGTCCACTTTGAGCTTCCGAGGATGGACTTTGAGCCGCGGACCAAGGCTGAGAAGTTTCTTGCCTCAGTGGTGGAGATGCAGCGGAAGATAACTAAGTGGCAAGGAAAGATGATCAGAAAGCTTGCCAAGAAAGTCAAGGCGCTTCAAGGAAGCTCATCCGCGAGGTCTAAGGAGTCAAAGAGTGAAGAGGTTAACCAGCCCGAGAAGAGGAGGAGGTCAACTAGTGGTATTGTCATCCTTGAGCAGCAAGGAACCGCGGAACAAGCTCGCCATTCCGTTCATGGTTTCCCCACCGAGGATCAAGGCAAGAACATAGCCCGACACTCCTCTAGCACGAGCAGCTCCGCTGGAACATCCTCAAGTTCCAGCCGAGTCTAGCTCCGAGGTACCAAACGACCTACCCTTGTATATACCGTTCATATTTTCTTTCTTTTTGCATTATGTTTGGAGCTCCTTTGAATTTGTTTGCCACCGGGACGATGTCATTCAAGTTTGGGGGAGTATGTGTGTGGTTTGACATGTTTATTCTGATCTTATTTTCCCTTTAGCATCCTTGTGTCTTTATTGCATTAAAAATTGGTAAAAGTTTTAAAAATTTTAAGAAAAATTCATGTAGTTGCATTCACATTGTTAAGCATTTTAGGATTGAGTCTAGAATTTTTAAAGCATCTAGGTTGTTTACATTTGCATAAGGGGTTAAAGTTTTCTTAAAAAGGTGTTTTAAGCTTATGAATGGTTTCAATATCCTAGTTGGTAGTTCTCTAATGCTTTGCTCATACTTTGAAAGTAAGTTCTTACCATGCTTGGATAACTAGTATTGATTTTCGTGACTTGAATTGAACTCTCATGATTTGAAACTTGTCCTATTAAGTGAGAACCCTAACATGAATTTTTAAATATCAGTCTTATGCACTTGAAAGTGAACACATGGATCTTAAAAATATTTAGGCTCTCTTCTTCCTTTTACCACTCTTTGTGAGCCTAAGTAGAACTCCCACCTTGACCCTTACCTTTCTTTGAAGCCAAGTTTTCGTGTGTGACATCATTGTGAGGCCTCTTCCGGTTTGAACTTAGCATAAAGTGTTACATTTAGGCGACATGATTAGGTTCTCATATGATTGCTAGCTTTGCATTTTGAAGCTATATGTAGGTTTAGGATAAGTTTTACCTTTAGCATTATTCATAAAGTTCTTACCATTTTTTAGAGAAACCCTTGCCTTAAATAAAAAACCTTTTTCAAATGAGATCATTCTATGCTCATAGCCGATACCCTTAGCCAAATGTGTTGTGCTTTAAAGTGCATAAGTTTGATTCATGGTTCAGTTATTAATGAATGTTAAATGATGAGTTTCTTTGATTGTTTGGAATAGGAGAGTTATGATTTGAAATTCTTTGTGTGAACAGTATGACTAAGTTCTTTGGAGTAAGAGTGTGCGCATTGCAGTTTAGAACTAGTAACTAGGACGTTGAGATTGATTCATTTGAAAAACACCTTTGCAAGAAGCTTAAACCCCCGTTTGTTTCAAAACCTCTCTCCCTTCTTTAATTTTGTTTGCTTGAGGGCAAGCAAAAGGTAAGTTTGGGGGAGTTGATATAACTGCATATTCCATGCATTTCACATACATATAGTTTAGTTTCTCAAGCATTTACATTGCATATTAGGTTAGTTTGCATCACTTTAGGTCCTAGAGTGTCTTTGCACCAGCATTCGCATGTTTCGTATATTTTGCATCACAATCAGGTTGCTTTCGGTTACTTGGAGCTATGGAAGATTCGTGGACGTGCTGAGGCTCGTGAGGAGGTTCGTGGACCCTTGGAGAAATCAGGATTGCACGGTAAGGACCTGAGATCGAGTAGCAGATCAAGCAAGGCAGGTCGATCTAGATGAGATCGACCAGAAGATCGAGCATGCAGATCGATTTGGAGTACAGACATAGACGACGCCATGCAGATCGAGGACCGGATCGAGCTTCTAACCCGATCAGCACAAGATCGACTCGGGGATCGACCAAGAGCCGCTCGATTCAGGACATGATCGATTGCCAGATCGAGCTTCGTGATCGATCCCAGACCAACCTTATCCGTCCAGCCTGTTTTTGGACCATAGCGAAGGGGGGGACCATTTGCGGTTTGGCCATTTTAGGCAAAGACCAACAATCACTTTCATTATCACGTTTTGTCGACTACTTTTCTCTCTTCTCTCTCGTTTTAGGCGATTCACCATTGTTAGACTTCGAGCTTTTTCTTGTTTTTACTTTTGAATATTGAATCGATTATGTTAAATCAATCGCCCTTCATGATTAGTTCTTCGTTTATTGCATTTCTTACAGTTTATTTCATGAATCGCGAGTAGTTTCATTGGGCTTTGGGGTTGAGAGGATTCAAAGTGTCGAAAAAGTTTTCAAGTTTGGTGTTTTCTTGTTCTTCATGGCTTTCTGTTTTAGGATGTCAAGTTCTTAAGGCTTAAAGAGTCTCACGCCAAGATCTTTATGATCAGAGAGAGCTCTTACCTTGACAGGATCCAGAGATCTCTGAAAATCGCATCCTAGAGACTAGTTACCCTTTCCCAAACACCATGGTAGTTTAGGGACTAGTTAAGCCGCATGTTTGAAATCTGATTTCCTTGCCTTTTAATCTATTTTTCCGCCAAACGCCATGGGTCTGGAGGAGAGAATGAGAGAGTGATCCATACCACACGCCATGGATGGATCTTGTTTTGTTTTCAAGGATTAGAGAACCTCACAAAGTGAGTAGATCTAGAGTATTCAAACCAAGTTTGAACCTTTGAAACCCCCGAACGTGAATCTCAACCCTGGACCCTCCTTTTAGCATTTCTTAGACTCTGTTGATCATTCGCTTGTTGTTTGCTTGCATCCTGGTCATTAGATTTACTTTTGCTTAAACTGCCTTTTAAATCGATTGCTTTTGCTCGATCTAGTGGTCAATCCCGTGGTCGATCCACTAGTCAAATTTTAGTAATTAGTAGCTTTGCATTTTAATCATTCTGTCTTTTTTCTTGTGGTAGCTAACTCGTTCCTGGTATTTTTAAAATAGTTTTACCCTGCATTTAATCATTCCATCTAGTTTTTAGGATTTTTACAAAACCATCCATCATTTGCTTAGTTTTACATAATCCTTGCATTCTCATTGCACTTTCTAGCTGATGTTACTGCATATTGCATGCATTTTGCATACATATCAGTTAGCTTTTCATGCATTTAAACCACACTTTAGACTAGATTGCATCACTTAGAGTCCTAGAGCATTCTCGCACCAGCATACGCATGTTCCTTGCATTTTGCATCATATTCAGGTTGTTTCTGGCTACTTTGGAGTCGTGGAGATTCGTGGACGTGCTGAAGCTGTTGTGGCGGTTCGTGGAAAGTCGGATGTTTGTTAAGGACCAGACGATCCAAGGAAAATTATCGAGCAGAAGATCGAATGGAGCAATCGATCAAATGGTACAGACGTAAATGACGCCATGCAGAACGAGAGTCGGATCGAGTCCACCACCCGATCCGACCGAAGATCGATACCAAGATCGGATGCAACACTCGATCCGCCGAAGATGATCGAGACCCAGATCGAGTAGAAGACACGATGTCCAAAAATGATCGAGAGAGCCGCTCGATCCCGAAGTCGATCTCTGTCCTTTCAACCGCTTTTGGACGCTAGTGAGGGGGGGGGGGGGGACCATCGGGCTGTTTTCGCCATTTTGGGAAGGCGGTGATGTCTTTTTCCACATACACTTTTCAATCTTATTTTTTATGCTTTTTCTCTCTTGCTTGGAGATTACCTGCCATTGTCGAACTTGAAGTTTTTCTTGCTTTTGTATTCGAATCGTTTTGAAGTTTAATCTTGTTCTTTTTCATGTTCATCGTTTCTTTCTTCATGCTTTGCTTGATTTACCTTATGTGTAGTGAGTAGTTCCATTAGGGTTTCGGGGTTGGGAGGATTCAAGAGGTCAAAAAGGTTTTCAATCTTGGAGTTTTCTAGTGCTTAATGGCTATCTCTTCTAGGGTGTTGAGTTCCTAAAGCTTAAAGACTCTCACGCCAAGAGCTTTATGATCCGAGAGGTCTCTTAAGCCATGTGTTTGAAATCTGTTTTTCCTGCCCTTCGACCTCTCTTTCCACCAGAAGCCATGGGTTTGGAGGAGAGGATGAAGGAGTGATCTATACCGAAAGCCACAGATAGATATTATTTTATTTTCAAGGCTTAGAGATTCTCACAAATTGAGTCGATTTAAAGTTTTCAACCCAAGCTCGGACCTTTGAAACCCTAGACCATGAATCTCAACCCTAGACCCTCTTTCTGAGCATTTTTACATCCTCTCTCGTCATTTGCTTGATCTTTGATAGCATCCTGGTCGTTAGTTTCGCTGCTCTTACATTTTTAGACGAGATCGATCGTTGTTACTCGATCTAGTCGTCGATCCCGTGGTCGATCTACTAGTCAAATTTTAGTAATTCGTAGCTTTGTTCTTTAATTATTCTGTATATTCCTCATGGTAGTTTGATCATTCCTGGTAATATTAAAATAGTTTTGCCTTCCATTTAGTTGCTGCATCCTCACCCTTGCAAAGAAAATAGTTATCAAATGGTGTTGTTGCCATCCTAGGATTGTTTAGAACGCATAGAGATTTGGGACTTAGTAAAGACTAAGCCTTTACCTTGTTTTAGTTACTAATTATTCTACTCTCAAACGTGTGTCTCTTAGGTACATGAATCTTCGTTCAAGGGGAGACAACAATCTACTTCAACCCTTGGACAACATTCATCAGCTTGGTCATTCATGGCAAAGAAGAGTACGAGAACAAGCCAGAGCCTTTGAGGAGTTTGTTCAGCACGGTTTGGTTGACTTTGAAGCTATGGCTGAACACGAGCATCCTGAGGGACCTCCTCCAGCTCACGGGGCAGTGGGAAGAGGCAATGGAAACCCCCAACACGCGGCTAGACCCCCAAGGATCATAAGAGCCGGAGATGCTCCCAATACTCATCACAATAGGTTTGGGATCACTCCTCCTCCTGTACAAAACAACAACTTCGAGATTAAGCCAGGTTTCATCTCCATGGTGCAAAACAACAAGTTACACGGCTTAGCAATGGAAGATCCCTTGGAGCACCTTGACAATTTCGAGCAAGTATGTGGGATGATCAAGATAAACGGCATAGCCGAAGATGCTTTCAAGCTGCGTCTCTTTCCCTTTTCACTCGGAGACAAAGCTAGGCATTGGGAGAAGACCCTTCCACAAGGCACCATCACCTCATGGGCCGAGTGTAAAAAAGCATTTCTCTCAAAATTCTTATCTAGCACCAGAACAGCAAGGTTGAGAAGCGAAATCAGCGGTTTCACTCAGCGGAACAACGAGACATTCAAAGAGGCAATGGAACGTTTCAAAGATTACACAATCCAATGTCCTCATCACGGTTTCAGTGAGGAGACCCTACTCAGCACCATCTACCGCGGAGCTTCACCAAAGATCTGGTTGTTGCTTGACACAGCTAGTAAAAGGGAACTTCCTTGGTCAGGAGGTAGAAGAGGGCATGGAGCTAATAGAGAACTTGGCATTGAGCGATGGCAACTATGCTGAGGATTATGACCGTGCACCGAGAGGATCTGAGCTAGAGTCTCACAAAAAGGAGCTGAAATCTTTGCATGAGAAGATAGATAAGCTGGTGTTAGCCAACCAGAAGCATGTTCACTTTGTTGGTGAAGCGGATGAGAATCAAGAGGAGCTTGAGTTGAGCCAGGAAGAAGCCAATTGGGTGGCAGGACAGAACAATTAAAAACCTCAAGGCTGTACAACCAAGGCTACAACCAGAACAACAATCTCTTCTACCGTAGTACCAACGTTGCCAACCCTAAGGACCAAGTGTATCCTGCTCAGCAAGCAAAACCTTTCATCCCTTACAACAAAAGTTTTAGCCAAGTGGTGGTTTCCAAGGACAAGGGCAGAACAACTTCCAAGGGCAACATCAAGGTAACAAGGGTTATACGCCAAACTACCCTCCGGGCTTTGCACCTCAGCAGCAACAGCCGATGCAACAACAAGTTGTTCCGGTTCAGGCCATGTTTCAACAACTGATACAAGGGCAAGCCTCTACAAACCAGAAGTTCGCCGAGATGAACACTCGTCTAGACTCGTCTCTCACTGACTTCTCCACTCAGATCACCAACTTAAACAACAAGATCAAGCAGCTAGAGAAGGGGAAAGCGAGTACAAGTGGTCAGAATAGCCTACCGGGCAAGTGTGAGCAGAATCCTAAGGAATATGCCAACGCCATCACGTTAAGAAGCGGCAAAGAGCTACCACCGCCAGTTACTCCTAAGAACAACGAGGACATTGTAATTCACGAGGGGAAGGGTAAGCTTTCCGCTGACGATGAGATCAACTTTGACAATGTCTAGATTCAAGGGCCAAGAAGAGGAGACAAAGCAGTTGCTGAGAAGAAAGCGGAGCAAACTACTAAGGAGAAGGATGATTATATACCTCCACCGTATGTACCTAAGCTGCCTTTTCCTGGCCGTTTCAAGAAGCAACTCATAGAGAAGCACATAATCCTCTTTGAGAAGCATCTTAAGGACGTAGAGATCAAGCTACCTCTCGTTGACTGCCTTGCAATGATGCATAAATGCACCAAATTCTTCAAGGACACTCTCGTGAAGAAGAATAAGGAAAGCAAGGAGGTGCTTGTTCTAAGTGAAGAGTGTAGTGCTGTGATACATAAGGAGATAGTCCCTAAGAAGTTGGGAGACCCTGGAAGCTTCACTATACCCTGCGCTTTAGGTCCTCTGGAGTTCAAGAGTTGCCTTTGTGATCTCGGAGCTAGCATAAATCTGATGCCTCATTCCGTGGCGAAGAAGCTTGGCTTTACTCGTTTCAAAGACTGTAGAATCTCGTTGGTACTGGCTGATAGGAGTGTGAGGCTACCAGTGGGGCTGCTTGAAAATCTACCGGTGCGAATCAGCAGTGTGAACGTGCCTACGGACTTCGTCGTGTTGGAAATGCATGAAGAGCCTAAGGATCCACTCATCCTTGGAAGGCCATTCCTTGCAACCGCCGGGGCTATCATTGACGTCAAGAACGGGAAGATTGCCCTGCATTTGGGAAAAGATATAAGGCTGGACTTCGATATCAATAAGGTTCTGAAGAAGCCGACTATAGAAGGGCAAGCTTTTTACATTGAAACGATGGATGCCTTAGCGGATGAGTTGCTGGAAGAACTTGCCCAGGAGGACCATCTGAAGCTGGCACTGACAAAGGAGCCAGGAGAGTTTGGCTATGTGGATCAGAGGACCCATGAGTACGTCAACTTGCTGGATTCTAGGAAGATTGTTAAGAAGGATGAAAGCTGCTGCCTAGAGATCGACCCTGAGATCGACACTATCACTCGATCCAGGAGTCAGATCGACAAGGCAATCGAGAACACAACTCGATCCGGTGCAGGAATCGATAGTCAGATCGAGAGGAATGATAGATTCGGGAAAACAATCGAGTCAAAGATCGAGAAAGACCTTCCGATCAGTTTGGGGTCTAATCCGGAGATCGACTCAACGTCTCGATCCCTTACTCGATCCACATTAAATCGAGTAAGTGAATCGAGCGAAACTACTCGATCTAGACGACATCGAGAGCAAGATCAACTGAAGGACTCGATTTCAGAAGGGATATCGTTGAGGAAAGCAGTCTTAAGGGCCATGCCTCGGGTTCTGAGGAGGATTCCAAGGAGGAAAACAACAACAACAGCCACGAGGATGACTGGAGCGAGCTGTTAGCCCCAAAGGTGGACCTTAAGAAGCTCCCAAAAGGGCTAAGGTATGCTTTCTTAGGGCCTAATAACACCTATCCCGTGATTGTGAATGAAAACTTAAGTGATGATGAGTTGCACTCGCTCATGACTGAGCTGAGAAAGTATAGGAAGGCCATTGGGTACTCTCTATGTGACATCAAGGGCCTTTCACCAATGCTTTGCACTCACAGGATTCACTTTGATACTGAGAACGCCTCTTCTATAGAGCATCAAAGGCGTTTGAATCCTAATTTGAAAGAGGTTGTTAAGAAAGAGATCCTTAAGCTTTGAGAAGCTGACGTGATCTATCCAATAAGTGATAGCACGTGGGTTTCTCCTGTACACGTGGTGCCTAAGATGGGAGGGATCACGGTCATAAGGAACGATAAAGATGAGCTTATTCCTACTAGGACCATCACTGGTCATAGGATGTGTATTGATTATAGGAAACTTAATCTTGCAACTAGGAAGGATCATTTCCCCTTACCTTTTATTGATCAAATGCTTGCGAGACTTGCTAATCACCCTTACTACTATTTCCTTGATGGGTATAGCGGTTTTTTTCAGATACCAATTCACCCAAATGATCAGGAGAAGACGACCTTCACATGTCCCTACGTACCTTCGCTTATCGAAGGATGCCGTTTGGATTGTGTAATGCACCGGCTACGTTTCAGCGGTGTATGATGTCGATCTTCTCTGATCTAATAGAAGAGATGGTAGAGGTGTTTATGGATGACTTCTATGTCTATGGTGCGTCCTTTTTTGCGTGTTTGTTGAATCTTTGCAGGGTACTAAAGCGTTGTGAAGAGACAAACTTGGTGTTAAACTGGGAGAAATGCCACTTTATGGTTAAGGAAGGGATCGTGCTTGGTCATAAGATATCAGAGATGGGCATTGAGGTTGATCAGGCTAAAGTGGAAGTCATGATGGGTCTTAAGGCGCCGGTTAACGTTAAGGGAGTCAGAAGTTTCTTGGGACACGCCGGGTCCTATAGGCGCATCATCAACGACTTCTCCAAGATTGCACGCCCTCTTACACGGTTGCTGTGCAAAGAAGCTGAGTTTGCGTTTGATGATCATGTGTGATGCCAGTGACTACGCCGTAGGAGCTGTTCTTGGTCAGAGGAAAGACAAAAAGCTGCACGTGATTTACTATGTTTCAAGAACCTTGGATGACACGCAAACAAGGTACACTACTACAGAGAAGGAGTTGCTTGCAGTAGTGTTCGCCTTTGAGAAGTTCTGGTCGTATCTTGTGGGTTCCAAGGCTATTGTCTACACAGATCACGCGGCTTTGCGATACATCTATTCGAAGAAGGACACTAAGCCTCGGCTTTTAAGGTGGATTCTCTTGCTCCAGGAGTTTGACATGGAGATTAAAGACAAGAAGGGAATAGAAAACGGAGTTGCTGACCATCTATCTCGGCTAAGGATCAACGAGTCTCTTCCCTTAGATGATTCTCTTCCAGAAGAGCAACTCATGGCGATCACCACGGCTGTTTGTGGAAGGCTAGAAGGGCAGTTTGAAGAGGTGTTAAGCTTCAAAGAGGAGGATCTTCCCTGGTACGCTGATGTTGTGAACTACCTAGCATGCGGAGAGGAGCCAAGACATCTCAACAGCTATCAAAAGAAGCGGTTCATGAGAGAGGCTAGTGACTACTTTTGGGACGAGCCCTACTTATACAAGAGAGGGGTGGACAGTTTGTACCGGAGGTGTGTTACGAAAGAAGAAGCTAGAGACATCCTCTATCACGGTCATGGCTCTTCCTACGGAGGACACTTCGCTTCATTCAAGACTGCCACAAAAGTATTACAAGCTGGTTTCTGGTGGCCGTCCATCTTCAAAGATGCACACGAGTTTGTGAAGAACCGTGAGGCATGTCAACGAGCAGGGAATATCACTACGAGGAACGAGATGCCTAAGGTTCCTATCTTCGAGGTTGACGTGTTCGACTCGTGAGGCATAGATTTCATGGGGCCTTTTCCTTCTTCATACGGCAACAAGTACATCTTAGTAGCGGTTGATTATATCTCCAAATGGGTTGAGGCTGTTGCTTCCCTTACAAACGATTCTAAGGTGGTGATCAAGCTGTTCAAGAGCATCATTTTCCCGAGGTTTGGGGTACCAAAGGTGGTTATAAGCGATGGAGGAAGCCACTACATAAACAAGATCTTTGAGAACCTCTTGAGAAAGTATGGCGTTAAGCATAGGGTGGCTACACCGTATCATCCTCAAACGAGCGGTCAAGTGGAAGTCTCCAACCGGCAAATCAAGGCTATACCAGAGAAGACAGTTGGAGCAACAAGGAAAAACTGGGCAGTAAAGCTGGACGACGCTCTTTGGGCCTACCGTACTGCCTTTAAAACACCGATTGGTACGACCCCTTTCACTCTGCTCTATGGCAAAGGCTGTCACCTCCGAATTGAGCTGGAACACCGTGCATTGTGGTCTCCTAGAAGATTTTGACTTTCTCCTCCAAAACATGGGGCTTGCTTGCCTTTCAAGGATGGATTGCCCAACATATCCGCAAGTAACCATGGATTTCCTCTCTACCTTGGTGTTTTCCTATGAGAATCCGAACCTCCCTACTTCCTCACAAGGACATCTCACTTTCAAATTCAAGAAGCGAGCCTATCACCTGTTCGTTGAGGAGCTTTGCCAAGCCTATGGACTCAACGCCGCGGCTAAACAAGTGGAGTTTCCCCCTCTCAGGAACGCTATCATCATATAGGACGTGCTTTGTCATGAAGACTACAAGCCAAACACAACTAAGATCAAGAAGGTGAGGAACCCCATCCTGCGGTACACTCTCAAGCTTCTGGGGAATACTTTCAGCGGACGGTCCGTGTCTCCTACGGTGACAAAGACCGAGTTATGCTTTCTTTTCCAAGGGATCAAGAGGATACTATGTAGCAGCGAAGAGGAGAACCACGATCCGCTGATGGATGACCTTGGGAATGACGTTAACTATGGGTGTATCCTAGCATCCTCCTTGGTGAAGTACAAGGAATATGCTTGATGTCACTACATATTGCATGCATTTTGCATACATATAAGTTAGCTTTTCATGCATTTACATCATACTTTAGGCTAGATTGCATCACTTTAGATCCTAGAGCATTCTTGCACCAGCATACGCATGTTTCTTGCATTTTGCATCACATTCAGGTTGTTTCTGGCTATTTTGGAGTCTGGGAGGTTCGTGGACGTGCTGAAGCTGTTGTGGTGGTTCGTGGAAAGTCGGATGTTTGCTAAGGACAAGAGATCGGGGAGCAGATCGAGCACGGCAGGTCGATCTAGATGAGATCGACCAGAAGATCGAGAAGCCCAGGCGATCCAAGGGAAATGATCGAGACGAAGATCGAGTGGAGCAATCGATCAAATGGTACGGACGTAAATGACACCGTGCAGGGCGAGAGCCGGATCGAGTCCACCACTCGATCCGACCGAAGATTGATACCAAGATCGGATGCAACACTCGATCCGCCGAAGAAGATCAAGACCCAGATCGAGTAGAAGACATGATGTCCGAAGGTGATCGAGAGAGCTGCTCGATCCCGAAGTCGATCTCTGTCTATTCAACCGTTTTTGGCCGCTAGCGAGGGGGGACCATCGAGCTGTTTTTCCCATTTTGGGAAGGCGGCGATGATCTTTTCCCACATACTTTTTCATTTTCTTATCTTTTTATGCTTTACTCTCTGGTTTTTGAGGCGATCCGCCATTGTTAGACTTTGAGCTTTGTTATTGAATATTTTTTTGAATCGTTTAAGTTTAATCCATTGTTCTTATGTTTATCGTTTCATTCTCCATGCTTTGCTTAGTTTATTTAATGTGTAGTGAGTAGTTTCATTTGGGTTTCGGGGTTGAGAGGATTCACGGGGTTAAAAAGGTTTTCAAAGCTTGGTGTTTTCTTGTTCTTAATGGCTTTCTTTTCTAAGATGTTGAGTTCTTAAGGCTTAAAGAGTCTCACACCAAGATCTTTATGATCAGAGAGAGCTCTTACCTTGACAGGATCCAGAGATCTCTGAAAATCACATCTTAGAGGCTAGTTACTCTTTCCCAAACGCCATGGTAGTTTAGAGGACTTGTTAAGCCGCGTGGTTGAAATCTGTTTTCCTTGACTCTCAATCTCTTTTTCCGCCAAACACCATGGGTCTGGAGGAGAGAATGAGAGAGTGATCCATACCACACGCCATGGATGGATCTTGTTTAGTCTTCAAGGCATAGAGAATCTCACAAAGTGAGTAGATCTAGAGTTTTCAAACCAAGGTTGGACCTTTGAAACTCCTAACATGAATCTCAACCCTAGACCCTTCTTTCTTAGCATTCTTGCATCTTCGTTAGTCATTCGCTTGATATTCGCTGCATCCTGGTCATTAGTTTCTTCATACTTGCATTTTTAGACGAGATCGATCCAAACTGCTCGATCTAGTGGTCGATCCTGTGGTAGATCCACTAGTCGAGTGTAAGAAGGCTTTCCTCTCAAAATTCTTCTCTAGCACTAGAACGGCAAGGCTAAGAAGCGAGATCAGCGGCTTCACGCAAAGGAATAATGAGACCTTCAATGAAGCCATGGAACGATTCAAGGACTATACTATCCAATGTCCTCACCACGGCTTCAGCAAAGAGACCCTTCTAAGCACTATCTACGGCGGAGCTTCACCAAAGATAAGGTTGTTGCTTGACATGGCCAGTAAAGGGAACTTCCTTGGTCAAGAGGTAGAAGAAGGCATGGAGCGGATTGAGAACTTAGCACTAAGTGACGGCAACTATGCTGAATATTATGACCGTGCACCACGAGGTTCTGAGCTAGAGTCTCACAAGAAAGAGTTGAAATCATTACACAAGAAGATTGACAAGTTGGTTTTGGCAAATCAGAAGCATGTTCACTTTGTTGGTGAAGCGGATGTGAGCCAAGAGGAGCTTGAGTTGAGCCAAGAAGAAGCCAAAAGGGTGGCGGGTCAAAACAACTACAAACCTCAAGGCTATTCACAAGGTTACAACCAGAACAACAATTTCTCATACCGCAGCACCAATGTAGCAAACCCTAAGGATCAAGTGTACCCTGCTCAGCAAGCAAAGCCTTTCGTACCCTACAACAATGGTTTTCAGCCGAGTAGTGGCTTCCAAGGGCAAGGGCAGAACAACTTCCAAGGACAACATCAAGGAAACAAGGGTTATACGCCAATGTACCCTCCGGGCTTTGTACCTCAGCAGCAACAACCGATGCAACAACAAGTTGATCCTGTCCAAGCTATGTTCCAACAATTGATTCAAGAGCAAGCCTCTACAAACCAGAAGTTTGCCGAGATGAACACTCGTCTAGACTCGTCTCTCACTGACTTCTCTACTCAGATCAACAACTTAAACAACAAGATCAAGCAGCTAGAGAAGGGAAAGGCGAGTACAAGTGGTCAGAATACCCTACCGGGCAAGTGTGAGCAGAATCCTAAGAAGTATGTCAACGCCATCACATTAAGAAGCGGCAAAGAGCTGCCACCTACGGTTACTCCTAAGAACAACGAGGACTTTGTAATTCAAGAGGGGGAGGGTAAGCTTTCCGCTGATGATGAGATCAACTTCGACAATGTCTGGATTCAAGGGCCAAGAAGAGGAGACAAAGCGGTTGTTGAGAAGAAAGCAGCGCAAACTACTAAGGAGAAGGATGCTTATGTACCTCCACCGTATGTACCTAAGCTGCCTTTTCCTGGCCGTTTCAAGAAGCAACTCATAGAGATGCATAGAGTCTTGTTTGAGAAGCATCTTAAGGACGTAGAGATCAAGCTAGCTCTCGTGGACTGCCTTGCAATGATGCTTAAATGCGCCAAATGCTTCAAAGACACTCTCGTGAAGAAGAATAAGGAAAGTAAGGAAGTGCTTGTTCTAAGTGAGGAGTGTAGTGCTGTGATACACAAGGAAATAGTCCCTAAGAAGCTGGGAGACCCTGGAAGCTTCACTCTACCCTGCGCTTTAGGTCCTTTAGAGTTCAAGAGTTGCCTTTGTGATATCGGAGCTAGCATAAATATGATGCCTCATTCCGTGGCAAAGAAACTCGGCTTTACCTGTTTCAAGGACTGTAGAATCTCGTTGGTACTAGCTGACAGGAGTGTGAGGTTACCCGTAGGATTGCTTGAGGACTTACCAGTGAAGATCAGTGGAGTGAACGTGCCTACAGACTTCGTTGTTTTGGAAATGGATGAAGAGCCAAAGGATCCACTCATTCTTGGTAGACCCTTCTTAGGTACCGCCGGCGCCATAATAGACGTCAAGAAGGGAAGATTGCCTTGCACTTGGGTAAAGATATAAGGCTAAACTTCGATATAAATGAGGTTTTGAAAAGCCTACTATAGAAGGGCAAGCTTTCTACATTGATACATTGGATGCCTTAGCGGATGAGTTGCTGGAAGGGCTGGCTCAGGAAGATCATTTGAAGCTAGCACTGACTAAGGAGCCAGGAGAGTTCGGTTATGTGGATCAGAAGACTCAGGAGTACGTCAATTTTCTTGATTCGAGGAAAGTTGTGCTTCAAGATGTAGGCATTTGCCTAGAGATCGACTCCAAGATCGATGACATTACTCTATCCAGGGGTCAAATCGACAAGACAATCGAGAGCACAACTCGATCCGATGCAGAAATCGACAGTCAGATCGAGGAGGGTGATCGATCCAGGAAAACAATCGAGTCCGAGATCGAGAAAGGCCTTCCAATCAATTTGAGGTCCAATCCCGAGATCGACTCAGCGTCTCGATCTCTCACTCGATCCACATCAAATCGACCAGATGACTCGATTTCAGAAGGGATAGCGGTTGGAGAAAGCAGCCTCAAGGGCCATATCTCAGGTTCTAAAGAAGGTTCTAAGAAGGAGACAACAGCAACAGCCACGAGGATGATTGGAGCGAGCTGTTAGCCCCAAAGGTGGACCTTAAGGAGCTCCCAAAAGGGCTAAGGTATGCTTTCTTAAGGCTTAACGAAACCTATCCTGTGATTGTGAATGAAAACTTGAGTGATGATGAGTTGCAATCAATCTTAACTGAGTTGAGAAAGTATAGGAAGGCCATTGGGTACTATCTAAGTGACATCAAGGGCCTTTCACCAATGCTTTGCACTCATAGGATTCACTTGGATAATGAGAACGCCTCTTCTATAGAACATCAAAGGCGTTTGAATCCAAATTTGAAAGAGGTTGTCAAGATGGAGATTCTTAAGCTTTTAGAGGCTGACGTGATTTATCCCATAAGTGACAGCACGTGGGTTTCTCCCGTACACGTGGTGCCTAAGAAAGGAGGGATCACGGTCGTTAAGAATGACAAAGATGAGCTTATACCTACTAGGACTGTTACTGGACACCGTATGTGTATTGACTATAGGAAGCTTAATCTTGCTACTAGAAAGGATCATTTTCCCTTGTCTTTTATTGATCAATTGCTTGAAAGACTTGCTAATCACCCCTACTATTGGTTTCTTGATGGATATAGTGGATTTTTCCAAATACCAATCCATCCCAACGATCAGGAGAAGACGACCTTTACATGCCCTTATGGTACTTTCGCGTATCGAAGGATGCCATTCGGGTTGTGTAACGCACCGGCTACGTTTCAGCAGTGTATGATGTCGATCTTCTCCGATCTTATAGAAGAGATGGTAGATGTGTTTATGGATGACTTCTCGGTCTATGGTGCGTCCTTGTCTGTGTTTGTTGAATCTTTGCAGGGTTTTAAAGCGTTGTGAGGAGACAAACTTGGTGCTCAACTGGGAAAAATGCCACTTCATGGTTAAGGAGGGGATCGTGCTTGGACTTAAGATATCAGAGAAGGGTAGTGAAGTCGACAAGGCAAAGATTGATGTGATGAAAAGCCTTGAGCCGCCAGCTAACTTGAAAGGGGTGAGAAGCTTTTTGGGACACGCCGGCTTCTACAGGCGCTTCATTAAAGACTTCTCTAAGATTGCACGCCCTCTCACTCGGCTGTTGTGCAAGGAGGCTGAATTCGTCTTTGATGAGGAGTGTTTGCAAGCTTTCGTGACAATCAAGGAAGCCCTAGTATCTGCGCCTATAGTGCAAGCACCAGATTGGACTCTCCCATTCGAAATTATGTGCGATGCTAGTGACTACACCGTGGGAGCTGTCCTAGGCCAAAGGAAGGATAAGAAGCTGCACGTGATATACTATGCTTCAAGGACCTTGGATGACATGCAAACGAGGTACACCACTACTGAGAAGGAGCTATTGGCGGTTGTATTCGCCTTTGAGAAGTTCAGAGCTTACCTCGTGGGTTCCAAGACCATAGTTTACACGGATCACGCAGCTTTGCGCTACATCTATTCCAAGAAAGACACTAAGTCGAGGCTTTTGAGATGGATCCTCCTACTCCAGGAGTTTGACATGGAGATCAAAGACAAGAAAGGAATAGAGAACGGGGTTGCTGACCACCTCTCTCGGCTAAGGATCAACGAGTCTCTGCCCTTAGATGATTCTCTCCCCGAAGAGCAACTCATGGCGATCACTACAGCTGTTTGTGGAAAATTAGAAGGGCAGTTTGAGGAGGTGTTGAGCTTCAAGGAGGAGGATCTTCCCTGGTACGCTGATGTTGTGAACTACTTAGCGTGTGCTGAGGAGCCAACACATCTCACAGCTATCACAAGAAGAGTTTTATGAGAGAGGCGAGTGACTATTTTTGGGACGAGCCCTACTTGTACAAGAGAGGGGTGGACAGTTTGTACCGGAGGTGTGTTACAAAGGAAGAAGCTAAAGACATCCTCTTTCACTGTCATGGCTCATCCTATGGAGGACACTTTGCTTCGTTCAAGACCGCTACGAAAGTGTTGCAAGCTGGCTTCTGGTGGCCGTCTATCTTCAAGGATGCACACGAGTTTGTGAAGAGCTGTGAGGCGTGTCAACGAGCAGGGAATATCACTAAGAGGAACGAGATGCCTCAAGGTCCTATCTTCGAGGTAGATGTCTTTGACGCGTGGGGCATAGACTTCATTGGGCCGTTCCCTTCATCATACGGCAACAAGTTCATACTCGTAGCTGTAGACTACGTCTCTAAGTGGGTTGAGGCCATTGCATCCCCAACGAACGACTCTAAGGTGGTGATCAAGCTCTTTAAGAGCATTATTTTTCTGAGGTTTGGAGTTCCCAAGGTGATGATAAGCGACAGAGGGAGCCATTTCATCAACAAGCTGTTTGGAAATCTGCTAAAGAAGTATGGTGTGAAGCATAAGGTTGCTACGCCTTACCATCCTCAAACGAGTGGCCAAGTAGAGGTCTCTAACCGTCAGATCAAGGCGATACTCGAGAGAACAGTTGGGACTACTCGGAAGGACTGGGCTATGAAGTTAGATGACGCTTTGTGGGCGTATCGGACTGCCTTCAAGACGCCTATTAGTACCACTCCCTTCACTCTTCTCTACGGTAAAGGCTATCACCTTCCTGTTGAGCTGGTGCATAGGGCGTTGTGGGCTGTGAAGCAGCTGAATTTTGATCTCAAGACGGCTCAGGAGAAGCGTTTGATCCAACTGCACGAGCTTGATGAGCTAAGGCTGGATACCTACGAAAGCGCTCGGATCTACAAGGAACATACCAAGGCTGCTCAGGACAAGAAGCTGGTACCTAAGGAGCTTAAGAAAGGGAGTTTGGTGCTGCTTTACAACTCGAGGCTCAAGCACTTTCCAGGAAAGCTGAAATCACGGTGGAGCAGTCCGTATGAGATCAAGGAAGTACTACCTTACGGGGCTGTCACGTTGGTCGGCAAGAGTAGAGATGCATTCACAGTGAATGGGCACAGAGTTAAGCCGTACATGGCGAGTTCATTTGATAAGGAGAGCACCTCAATGCTTCTCCAAGACCCACTATCTGCCTAAACCATGTAAAGTCTAGCTAAAGACGGTAAAGAAAGCGCACTTGGGAGGCATTCTCATGTCTATCCTATACATATTTTTTACTTTATTTCTTTTTCCAGTTTTATGTTTTTGTCTTGCGAGTGTGTAGGAAAAAGTATGGGAGACGCAAGCGATGCCCGAGTTCCAAAAGGAGTAAGAAAGGGGCGTGTATGAGCTAGAGATCGAGTGCTAGATCGACTCATCCTGGCTTGATCTTTGCTAGATCGAGCTAGTGAATCGAGAGGAGGCAGTCGATCTAGACGAGATCGAGTAGACATCGAGTGGCGAACTCGATATAAAATGTCTTGGTAAATTCTTGGAGTTTAGATCGATCGATCCAAAAATGGATCGACCAATCTATTTTCTCTCGGGAAAGTCCCTCATAGACAGATCGATTAGTCAACTCGATCCACCACTAGATCCAAGCTGAATCGACCCCTAAATCGATAGCATGGCTCGATCACGAGGACTTAGTCGCGACTTCAAAAACTCAAGGAATGAGAGAGCCAATCAATCCACGACTCGATTCAAATCGAATCGTGTCCTAAATCGAGTGACCCTCTCGATCCGAGGCACTTTAGGCTAGTTTGAATCACTTTAGGTCCTAGAGTACTTTTCAACCAGCATTGCATGTTTCTTGTATTTTGTATCACAATCAGGTTATTTTCGGTTACTTTGGAGCTATGGAAGATTTGTGGACATGCTAAGTCTCGTGAGGAAGTCCGTGGATACTTGGAGAAATCAGGATTGCACGCTAAGGATCTGAGATCGAGTAGCAGATCGAGCAAGGCAGGTCGATCTAGCCGAGATCGACTAGAAGATCGAGTGTGAAGAATGATCTGAAGTACGGACGTAAACGACGCCATGCAGATCGAGGACCGGATCGAGCTTCCAACCTGATCAGCACAAGATCGACTCAGAGATCGACCAAGAGCCATCCGATCCAAGACGTGATCGAGTGTCAGATCAAGCTTCGTGATCGATCCCAGACCAACCTTATCCGTCCAGCCTGTTTTTGGACCGTAGCGAAGGGGGGGACCATTTGCGGTTTGGCCATTTTTGGCAAAGAGAAACGATCCCTTTCATTATTCCACCCTGTCGACTACTTTTCTATCATCTCTCTCGTTTTAGACGATTCGCCATTGTTAACTTTCGAAGCTTTTTCTTGCTTTTATGTTTTGAATATTGGATCTTTGCTTTTAATCAATCAATTTTCATGTTTAGTTCATCGTTTATTTCATTTTGTTCGGTTTACTTCATGAGTAGTGAGTAGTTTCATCGGGTTATCATGGTTGAAAGGATTCAAAGGGGTTGAAAAGGTTTAAAGTTTGGTGTTTTCTTGTTCTTCATCGCCTTCTCTTCTAAGATTTGAGCGCTTAAGGCTTAAAGACTCTCACACCTAGATCTTTAAGATAAGAGGGATATCTTACCTTGACGGGATTCAGATATCCTGGCGAAGTCAAATCCTAGAGGCTAATCCTTCTTTTCCCACACGCCATGGTCGTTTAGGGGATGAGTTAGGCCGTGTGTTTGAAATCTGTGTTTTATGCCTTTCAATCTCTTTTTCCACAAAAAGCCATGGGTTTGGAGAAGAGAATGAAAGAGTGATCCATACCACACGCCATGGATGGATCTTGTTTTGTTTTCAAGGCCTAGAGACTCTCACGAAGTGAGTAAATCTAAAGTTTTCAAACCAAGCTTGAACCTTTGAAACCCTTGAACATGAATCTCAATCCCTGGACCCTCTTTCTTAGTATTTTATCATCTCTGTTAATTCGCTTGCTATTTGTTCGCATCTTGGTCGTTAGATTCATTTCTGTTCAAACTGTTTAGTAGATCGATAGTTGTTGCTCAATCTAGTGGTCGATCCCGTGGTCGATCCACTAGTCGATTTTTATTAATTCGTAGCTTTGCATTTTAATCATTCTGTTTGTTCCTCGTGGTAGTTCACTCGTTTCTAGTATTTTTAAAATAGTTTTCCTTAGCATTTGACTGTCGCATCTAGTTTTTTGGATTTTTACAAAACCGTTCATCATTTGCTTAGCTTTACATGATCCTTGCATTCTCATTGCACTTTCTAGCTTCTAGGTGGATTGATTCCTCTAGCTGCTTGAGTTTTGATAACCTCCTGCTTGCATTACCCCTATAGACATTAAAAGCGTGTTATCAAAAAACTAGCTTCAAAATGCAAAGCTAGCAATCAAATGAGAGCCTAATCATGTCGCCTAGACCTAACACTTTATGCTAAGTTCAAACCGAGAAGAGGCCTCACAATGATATCACACAAGAACATTTGGCTTGAAAGAAATGTAAGGGTTATGGTGGGAGTTCTACTTGGTGAAAGGAGGAAGAGAGCCTAAATATGTATAAGATCCATGTGTTCATTTTCAAATGCATAAGTGTGATAATTAAAATTCAGATTAGGGTTCTCACTTATTAGGACAAGATTCAGTTCATGAATATTAAAGTCAAGCCACGAAAATCAAAACACATGATCCAAGTATGGTTAGAGCTTACTTTCAACGAGTGTACAATGCATCAAAGAGCTATTAACTAGGGCCTTGAAACAATTAATGAGCTTAAAACACCTTTTAAAGAAAACTTTAACCCCTTATGCAAATGTAAACAACCTAGATGCTTAAAAAATTCTAGACTCAATCCAAAAATGTTTAACAAAGTGAATGCAACTACATGAATTTATTTTGAAAATTTTTAATAATTTTACCAATTTTTTTGTTCTTTTCTTTGCCTTAGATGTAATGAAGACTCAAAGGATGCAAAGAGAAAATAAGAAGAAAGAAAACAATGTCAAATAACACACACACTCCCCCAAACTTGAATGACACCGTCTCGGTGGCAAACAAATTCAAAGGAAATCAAAACACAAAGCAAAAGAAAACGAAAACGGATGATGGTATTTACAAGGATCGGTTGTTGGTACCTTGGAGCTAAACTCGGCTGGAACTTGAGGATGTTTCAGCGAAGCTGCTCTTGCTTGAGGAGCGTCGTGCTATGCCCTTGCCTTTTTCCGCGGTCGGGAATCCATAGACGGAACGACGTGCTTGTTGCGTGCTGCCTTGAGGTTCACGGATGACTATCTGACCCGTCGATCTCCTCCTCTGCTCTCGCTCGGGCTGCTCGAACTCTACACTCATGGACTGCTTAGACTGCGCGTGAGAGTTCCCTTGAAACGCCTTGACCTTCTTGGCAAGTTTCTTGATCATCTTGCCTTGCCATTTGGTTATCTTGCGCAGCATCTCCACAACCGGAGCTAAGAACTACTCCACTTTGGTTCTTGGCTCAAAGTCTATCTTTGGGAGCTCAAAATCAGCTGGCATCACGCTGTCTGAGGGTGGTGATTCTGAGGGCTCATGAGTGACTCACGGCGGCATAATGGCTTCTCCAAGTGGTGCATAATACTCCTCTTGATTTGGACAGAACTCGATGGTGCCAATGCTGCCCACGTGTGTTTCACCAACATTAGGAAGGATGCATATGCTCTTCTTCTTGTCATCACTGTAGAACAGATAGGCAAAGAATCCCGGAGCTGGCGTAGGTCCCAAGCTATCGGTGTAACGCATATAGATCTCGTCCATGTATCCTCTATCCGCGCAAGGTTCGAAACTTTGGAGAGGTACACCGGCTTGATTGAAGAGTGGTGTAAGGAAGCCGCCAATGAATGCTGAACTCGCCTTGCACCTCGTAGCATACGCCTTGTATTTCACCATAGAGGACGCCAAGATACATCCATAATTCACATCATTCCCAAGCTCATCTTGCATCGGGTCTTGGTTCACCTCTTCGATGCTGCAAAGTACCCTCTTGATTCCTTGGAAGAGAAAGCACAGCTTGGTCCTTGTCAGGGTAGGAGCCACTGATCGCCCACTGAAGGTGTTTGCTAGCAGCTTTAGAGTGTACCTCAGGACGAGATTCCTCACTTTCTTGATATTAGCCGTGTTGGACTTGTAGTCTTCATCACAAAGCAAGTCCCATAGTTTGTTGGCAGTCTTGAGAGGGGGGAACTCTACTTGTTTAGCCGTGGCATTAAGACCATAAGCTTGGCAAACCTCTTAAATGGAGAGATGATAAGCTCGCCTCTTGACCTTGAAGGTGAGATGACCTTGTGAGGGAGTAGGGAGGCTCGGATTCTCATAGGAAAACGCCAAGGTAGAAAGGAAGTCTAGAGTGACTTGCGGATATGTTGGGCAGTCCATCCGTGAAAGGCATGCAAGCCCCATGTCTTGGAGAAGAAAATCAAAGTCTTATAAAAGTCCCATTCTCTCCAAGAGATCTCTACTAGCAAACTTAGTAGGCTCAAAGCAGCCTCTCTATCCTCTTCTTTGCCATCTTTTCCTCCTTCGTCCAACGAATCCTCTCTTGAACCACTTGTTGAGCTTCTTCTTGTTGAACCACTTGTTGCTCCTCTTGACCTTCTCCTTCTTGTTCTCTCTTTCCTCTCGTTCTCTTTGGGGCCATAGTACCTGAAACACAATTCTCAAACAAGAGAATGAACAAAGGCGGCAAATTTTGAGAGAAAGAGCAAGCAAGAAAGAAAAAGTTTTAACTAATGCCCTAGATTTTTGGGAAATTTATAAAAATTCTAGCAAGATAGTAGAGAAGAGAATCTAGAGATAGAAACAAATCTAGAATTTTTTCTAATACCTAGCTAGTTTTAAAAATTCGCTAAACCTATAACATCCTATTATTCAAACAATGCAAAGAAAAAGAAATTTTCCCAAAAGATTTAAAACAAAGACTTGAAAATACCGTTTCGAAGTTGAAAGAGGATGTTGTTGGCCCTTAGTAAAAAAGGAAAATCACACTCTCTCTTGTTTAGAAACTCGAAACACAAATAATGAGAGAGTGTGTTTGTTGAAAATTTAAAGGCCAACAAGAAAAATCTAAAACCATGGGCAAGAAAATGGTTTTCTAACAAAAGGTGTTGTCAAGGCACATCTTTCATGGTCAAAGATGCTTGCCTTGACCACTTTTTAAATTTAGAAACTGGAGGGAAAGTAGAAAAGAGGGAAAAAAAATTGTTACCTCGGCACAAGATCGAGTCCATTCGGTCGATCTAGGACTCGATCTCATGCCCATATTGGCTAGGATCGAGAGGTTTAATCGACCAGGGACTCGATTCAAATTGCATCGAGTCTTAGATCGACTGTCCGTCTCGTTCCTTGACTTTTGGTCAACAGGCATGATACACTCGTTTTTGACGCTCTTGATGTCAATCACCCTTACACTTGTACTAGTCAGTTGTAGTGTAGTATGGGTTTTATATCAATCCAATGGTAGGAGTTGAAAACAGAAGAGTTGAGAGTAAAACCTCTAAGTCAAGCAAGCAGAGAATTGGTTTTGTTGCCTAAGCAACAGTTCTAGCAACCTAAGTGAAACAAGCAACAAAAGAAGTGAAAGCAAAAGCAAACTAAGCAGTTCTAAACAAGAAAAACAGAGTAAAACAGAGCAAAACAGAGCAAATCCGAGATTCAAATAAGAGAAGACAAGTCTCTAGATGTGGTTATTGACTATTGGGAATTTCAGGCATTAACTGAGGCTGTTTCAAACTACATTGATCAAGCAAGCAAGCAAGCAATGGTGATTCCTAGACATAGAGTTCACACTTAAGCTAGTTAGATCTAATCTCTTGGCAAATAACCCTTTGCTAAACATTCTAACAAGAACTAACTATCATTAGTGCTAAAACATCAAGCAAGCATGATTAACAACTTTATTCAAGTCAAAATGCTCCTCAAACAGTCAATCTCTTGAGCCAAGGCCAGTAAATCCTCTATTAAACATGATCAGCATTTCATCAAACACTTGGTGGGCATAAGAGAAAGCTAACAACTTAGACAAGTTTGATCAAGACTAATCTAGGATGAATAACAGATTAATAGAGAGGAACCCATAGAATGAAGAAAATTACAAGCCTTAATCAAGCCTTAGATTCCCCTAATCTACCACATCTAGAAACCCTAAGATAACTACGCACTCATAATCATGTTTAACACCAAATCACAAAGGGAAAGGATGCTAATCATGATTAAAAGAAAGATTAAAGAAAGATTAAAGCAAATACTTGATTATATTAAACAAAGCAAAGAAATTGTCTTACAAACTTAAAAGAAATGCTCAAGAACAGTATTTTGACATGACTTGTCGAAAATCTGGAAAAAGAGGCTATTTATAGCCTAGAAAGGAAAACCCTAGAGTAATGGCATAATTGTAATTAAAAACACGTTTGGGCTGGGTGAGTATCGGTCAGTCGTGTCGATCTCAAGTGACCGAAATGGGTCCCTATCGGTCTTCAGTGATCGACACACATGACCAAAATTAATCCGGTGTGTTTGTGTAAATCACACATGACCGATACTGGTGACCGATATGCTCTGTATCGGTCACCCTTGACTGAAACTCTCTGTGCTCTACCTGAAAACTTCTGCAGAGATCTTCTGCTGTGATCCTTTTTGCTCCCTTTTGCCCAGCTAGCATCTTGTATCATTCCCAAAATTCCTCCAAGCTCCTTTAAGCTCCAAAAGCACCTAAAAACATCCAAACTGCAAAGAAAATGCAAACTATACTCTAAATGTAACCTAAGTCTAAAAGGAGAAGAAAATGGGACAAAAGCAAAGGGAAAACATGCAAAAGAGGATCAAAATATGTACTAAATGCAGACCTAAATGGTGTAAATACAAGGGATATAAACACCCCCACACTTGCCTTTTGCTTGTCCTCAAGCAATCAAGAACAAATGGGAGAGTGAGTTTTGAATTTGGGCATTCAGATTCCAAAAGTGCAAAGGTAAAGAGATGGTTTTAGTGCTTAAGTGCCTAGTTGTAAGATGCAAACATAATCAGCTATACTTTAAAGAACCTAGCCATGCTCATCATGTTTCAAAATGATCTCAAATCTCAACTTAGGCAAATGCTCAAATCAATTAACTCTTTAACATTCCATTAAGTTCAGAACATGAAGCATGCTTATGCAAATCAAGTGAAGACATTTGGTTGAAAAGGGCAAGGTTATGAGATAAGAATGATCTCATTTAAGCACAAGGGTTCAAAAACATAAAGGATCACTCAATGAAATGACTTCATCTTAAGCAAAATGCTAAAGGTAAAAGCACATTTATGCATGCAATTCAAAGCTCTCTTCTACCCTTACTTCCCAAAGATGAGTCCTAAGTATTTCTAAACCCAAGAGTGAACCCTCTAAGTTTACCCTTTCCTAGATTCTACCCTTTACCCATCTTCATGGCTGGGGAAACTTCTTCTTATGCTTGTGTGGCTGCTTCTTTTTGGTTGGTACTTGCTCTTCTTTGTTGTGTTGGCACCTTCATCACCTTTGGTGGATTGCTCCTTGGTCAGATTTTCTTCTTTTGGACCCTTTTGAGCATTGTTGTTGGTGCCAATCCTTCTTTTTAAACTTATAGCTTTTATTCCCTTTACTTAACCACAATACTAGACTGTTTCCCCTTTTCTACCATTTCAGATCTTTTCCCTTTCTTTCAAAACATAAAAACATTAAGCTCAAACCACCTAACTCTACCTTTTTAAACCCCAAAACTCCTATCCTAGAATCAATCTCAAGATGCAAGCTGATATCTACAAGAGAGCTAATCATTGCCAGCCTTATTCCTAACAATTTTTGCCAAGACAAAATCGAAAATGCAATGCAAATGCCTCACAGCTCTCACAATAGTGTTTAAACTCAAAAGGAGGTTTTGGTTAAGGGTGAGGATGTAACTGTCCCATAATTATGAGGATCAGCTATTTGGATCAACAAGAGTGGTAGAAAGAAGAAAGATGAT
Source organism: Thlaspi arvense (assembly GCA_911865555.2). NCBI lineage: Eukaryota > Viridiplantae > Streptophyta > Magnoliopsida > Brassicales > Brassicaceae > Thlaspi > Thlaspi arvense. The sequence goes on along the minus strand of OU466858.1, from coordinate 24,639,670 downwards.
CCAAATATGTATATAGTAGCCATGAATTCACTTTTCAATGCATAAGACATGATAATTAAAAGTCCAAATTAAAGTTCAAGTTGATAGAGTTGATTTTCTGAGAACAAATGCTTTCAGAATGAGATGAGAAGACCAAATCTAGCAATCTAAGCATGGTTCAGCCTTAACTTCTAGCAATCAAATGATGCATCAAACAACTAAGCATTTAAAAACTGAAATCATCTCTAAACACTAAGCACTTTACAAGGAAAATTCATCATAATACCCTATGCAAATACAATGCAACATATATGTCAACACTAGACTCAATCCTAGAAGAATGAAATGCAACTACATGCTCTCTTTTTGGTTTGCAAAAATGCAAAAAATTTCAAAATTTTTCGATTTTGTTTTGTGTTTTTCTATGCCTTACATGTATGGATGATATGCATGAGAATCAAAGTGAAAAGAAAAAGAAAAACTAAGAAAACAGAAAACAAAGTCAAACCCCAAATCTCTCCCCCACACTTACATTACACAGTCCCTTGTGTAATGAAAGCAATGGAAGAGAGAAGCAACAAAATATATTACAAAAATAAAAAGATGCAATGGTATAGAACAATGGAAGGGATGTGGTACTTGGTTCAATGGTAGGAGTTGTGGGATGATCCTGAGGTTTGTGGAGACTTGCTAGCTCTCCTCTTCCTTCTCTCATAGACTTTAGTGGAATGCTCTGCTTCTGGAGTTGGTTGAACCCAGCTTGACCATAGCTGTTCAGCCTGTGAAGAAGTCCCTTGTGTGCCCCATTGCCATGTCTCTTGAACTTCAGAGGAGTTGGGGGTTGGCGCCTCCCAAGTTGATGGGACATGGGATCTTGGCTAATAAGATGAGGCCCTTGGTTGTGCCCAGTACCCCATTGGTCACTTGGTTGAGCATGAAATGAGTGTCTTCCATGGGGGTTCCATACAGCTTCTTCCTCTTCAGTTGGCTCATCTTGGTGGAGTTGCTCTTCATGTTGAGAGTTGTGCTCTTGGGTTTGGCTGTGGTGGGAATTTTTTGCTGATATAGCCTTGTTCTTCCTGAACTTCCCCTTCACCATCTTCATAAGCCCTTTGATGGCTTTGTCCTGCCACTTGCACCACTTCTGTAGTGTGTTAATGTGCTCATGAGCTGCTCTCAAAGCGCTTCCTTGGTTGGGAGCTTCATAGGGGTGGAAGTGGAACTGCTTTGAGCTGTAGTTCAACACTTCTTCTTCTTCAAGCTCCTCTTCTTCATGGGTTCTTCCTTGGCCTTCAGCGCCAGCAGTAGCACTCCATTGTTCTTCTCCTTCTTCTTCTCTGATCTCTTCAGTGTGCTCCTCTTCTTCATCACTGTCTTCTTCTTCTTCTAGTATAGGAATAGGGCCGCCTATGTAGAGCTCCTCCTCACTCAAGTTGAAATAGATGTTTGATGTTGGGGTGAAGGAGGTCAGCCTTGGGTTTGGGAGAAGGACTCTCACATGCTCCAAGTGGTTGTTGAGGAATTGATAAACATACTTGCCTTGGATGCTTTTCTCAAGAAAATGACTCCTTGTCAGGTACTCCATATCTATCCAGACAGGAGCTAGAGCATCTTCAGCATGCTCCTCAAGGTTCACATCACAGGCTAGTAGAATTGCTGTCACAACTCCTCCAATGTGCAGCTGTCGATTCTTCTACCTTCTTCCCTTGTTGATAACCTAATTCTGGTATGATTGCAGATGCTCCATCAAAAGTCTTACAAGGAATGAGAGCTTGCTTGGTGGACTGACTGGTACTGCACATCTGCTGGTGCCTGGACCTGTGTACAATCCATTGTAGTGGAAGTCTCTTTCCTTGCCAGTTAGGTGTGAGGTTTCTTTCCTTGCAAAGAATGTGTTTGCAAGCACCTTGTGTGTGTATCTAACTGCAGGATGCTTCAAGTGTTGGTTCCTTGTAGCCCCAGCTTTGAATTCCCCTACTCCAATTGCCTCCCAAAACCTTTTGTACTGTGTTTCATGGATTAAGAACTTCTTCCCTCTTTGAAAGTAGGTGCTCAGTGATACAAGAGTTTTGACTCTCTTGGTCAATCACCCATTGTACTAGTCATTGTAGCATTGGGTTTTAATGTCAATCCAATAGGGAAGATTGAAACAGCAGGATTATGGTAGATTTCCTAATTCAAGCAGTTATAAAAGGGGTTTAGAACTTCTAGCAACCTAAGTGATCAAGCAAAAACCAAACAAGCACAAAATATGGAAGTAGGCAAGCAAACAACTAAAGTAAAGGTAAAAACAGAGCGAATTCAGAACATAGCTTAAAACAGAGAAAAGATGGGACTTGAAATGAGATAATTGGTGATAAGGAACTCTTGACTCAGCCTATGATGCTTACAAACACACACAATGCTATTCCTTATGCATAGGATTCATTTATATGACTAATCCAATCTCTTGGCACTAATCACTTTGCTAATTACCAAGTCAAGAACTAATTCTCATTAGTTAAATGATAAAGAGCAAGCATTAAAACAAATCTATCAACCCTATATTGCCAAATCACTCCCTGGACAGTCAATCTCTTGAGCAAGGATAAGCAATTCTCTTGCAAAGCAGTTCAGGCATTTCATCAAACACTTGGTGGTCATAAAATGAGCCTAAGATCTTAATCAACTTAGCTAGGGCTAACTAAGCATTAAACACAGCAATTAAGAAAAGAAATGGAAGAATTAACACTAAGCAATCATAGATAGAGTCTCAAATTCCCTAAACCTAACCCATCTCAAATCCCTAAAAAGAACTACTCACTAATCACCATTAAAGCCACCAAATCAAAGAGAGAAAGATGACTAATCATGATTAGAAAGCTTAAACAAGATGAAAGATGCAAACTTTTATTAAAATGAAGCAAAGATTCAAACTACAAAACCCAAGGGTCCAAAAAAAGAGAGAAAGAACTGCTGGGTAAAAGCTTGTTCCCAGAAATTAGGGATTTTTCGTATATATAGGAGTCCAAGCGAAAATTACAAAGTTGTAAATAAAAAGTCTTCAGTCTGGCAGTGTATCGGTCAGTTGTGTCGGTCTTGAGTGACCGAAAAGGTTCCATATCGGTCTGGAGTGATCAACACACTGGACCTGAATTAGAACGGTGTGTTTGTGTCGATCATGCATGACCGTTACTGATCGATTCTTAATAATTCCTGATTTCCTGCATTCTACATTCTTGGATTCAACCTGCGAACTGTCCTGACTTAGCGCTTTTAGTCTTCTGAAACTTAGATCATCTGGCAAAAATTGTTTGCTTACTTTTATTTATTAATTTGCATTACATACATTATATCCTGCTTAGCATAATCTGAATCTACATTCGATAGTGTAGTTTGCATTATTCCCTTGGGATTCGATACCCCTTGTACTACAACTGCTTTTGCTGTGCACTTGCAGTAGTTTTATTTGGGTAAAACCTGACCCTATCAAGTTTTTGGCGCCGTTGCCGGGGAGTAATAGCTGCCTTTCGATACCTAGTATTAGGATTTTGTCTAAGTTTTAATTTGTTTACTAACTTTTTGCTACTTTTCTTTGTTCCTGTTTCAGGTGCATGCATCTATTTACGTCTATACCATTTGATCGATTGCCCCACTCGATCTTCGTCTCGATCATTTCCCTTGGATCGCCTGGGCTTCTCGATCTTCTGGTTGATCTCATCTAGATCGACCTGCCATGCTTGATCTGCTCCCAGATCTCTGGTCCTTAGCAAACATCCGACATACCACGAACCACCACAACAGCTTCAGCACGTCCACGAACCTCCACGACTCCAAAGTAGCCAGAAACAACCTGAATGTGATGCAAAATGCAAGGAACATGCGTATGCTGGTGCGAGAATGCTCTAGGACCCTAAGTGATGCAATCTAGTCTAAAGTGTGATGTAAATGCATGAAAAGCTAACTAATATGTATGCAAAATAAATGCAATATGACGTAACATCAGGCAACAGCGCCATTTGATAACAGAATTTTTCTAGGGGTGAGCCAATGCAACAGGAGGTTATCAAAACTCAAGCAGCACACAGTCGTAGTATTGCATGCAAGAGGAATCAATCTAATCCAGGAGCTAGAAAGTGCAATGAGAATGCAAGGATCGAGTAAAGCTAGGCAAATGGTGAACGGTTTTGTGAAATTCCTAAAAACTAGATGCAATGATTAGATGCAGGGGAAAACTATTTTAAAATTACAAGGAATAAACTAGCTACCACGACGAACAAGCAGAATGATTAAAATGCAAAGCGTTGAATTTATAAAATTCGACTAGTGGAACTGATGAGGACATGGACCGTTTGATCGTACCGGGTCGAGAGGATGACGGTAGCAACGACCAGCAGCCCGTACCAGTACCAAGGGTGCCGGACTCGAACACCATACCATCCGTACATGGCTCTCCCATGACACGTTCTAAGACCAGGAGGTTGAGAGAAGGGTTCAACGAGGCAATACAAACACATTTGACCAACATGGACGTGGAGAACATACTTAGCCCCCAACCATTCCCCATTGCACCCGAACTAGACATTACCGAGAACTTTGCCAAGATGAGCCTCAAAGACGACCGTACTAGAATAAACCAAGGTATGAAAGTTTGTTTGACAGGAAATGACGTTCAGAACATCAACAAACCTACCAAGACTGAACCAAAGCCGCGAGCCACACCAAGTACAAGTATAGAAGCCGATAGAGCATCATTGGAGCATGAAGATGAATCAAGCCCCGAACGTGGAGAACCTCATGAAGACACGTACCAGCTCGACTTCTACACTCATCAGTACGAAGAGAATGTTGAGAAACTCGCCCCAACCGCACCAGAACAAGCCACATTCGCCAACGTACCAAACAAGCATCAAGCGCGCCAAAACCAGGTATTCTCAATTTATACAATTTGTGCAGGTACTGAGGCTTGCCTCAATGGTTCTTAAGCATCCCAACACGCCAAGGAACCACCAGTTCGAGCCACAAGAGATTCGGCTACGTTTAGCTTTTATTTTCTTTTTAGTTAAGTGAACTTTCCATTTTCATGTATTTTTGCCTTATGCGTTTTGTAGCTTTTCTTTTGCTTTGTGTTGTCGTTTCTTTACTTTTATTTCTGCCTTAGGGCTAGCTGACGAGCTGTTTATAAAGCTCCCCTGCAGCGTTGTATGATTTTTACCCTATATTATCAATAAAGACTGAACTTTCTTCCAAAAGCAATAGCCGCCGCTTTGTCTTTTGTTCTTGCTTTGTTCTTGTTCGTGTGATTCGTGCAAGACTAAGTGTTGCTGTATCAGGGAGCCCTCCATCCTCTCTGTGGTGCCATCAATCCACTTCTTTTCACCATTCATTCGATCCCTCAAGAGAGAGCGTTATAGCCAGCTTGACAGATCCCACCTCGGTTCAAGGAGTGACCATCACGCCTTGTTCTACCATTCCCACCCCTTAGTCAGCACAAGAGAGCGTTAAAGCCAGTGTGTTGGCTCCACCAAGTCCCTCACTCTGATCACCGTAACACTCCTAACCGAGTATTACATCAGGATCGATCACATGATCGACCACTAGATCGAGCAACAACGATCGATCTAAAAGACAGATTAAGCAAAAACGAATCTAATGACTAAGGTGCAAGCAAGCAACGAGCAAATGATTGACAGAGACTAAGAAATACTAAAAAGAGGGTCTAGGGTTGAGATTCACGTTCAGGTGTTTCAAAGGTTCAAGCTTGGTTTGAAAACTCTAGATCTACTCACTTTGTGAGGTTCTCTAAGCCTTGAAAACAAAACAAGATCAATCCATGGCGTGTGGTATGGATCACTCTCCCATTCTCTCCTCCAGACCCATGGCGTTTGGCGGAAGAAGAGATTGAAAGGCAAGGAAAACAGATTTCAAACACACGGCTTAACCAGTCCTCTAAACTACCATGGCGTTTGGGAAAGAGTAACTAATCTCTAGGATGCGATTTTCAGAGATCTCTGGATCCTGTCAAGGTAAGAGCTCTCTCTGATCATAAAGATCTTGGCGTGAGACTCTTTAAGCTTTAAGAACTCGACATCCTAGAAGAGAAAGCCATTAAGAACAAGAAAACACCAAACTTGAAAACCCTTTCGACCCTTTGAATCCTCTCAACCCCAAAACCCGATTAAACTACTCACTACACATTAAATAAACCAAGCAAAGCATGAAAGATGAAACGATAAACATAAAAACGATTGATTAAGCTTAAAACGATTCGAAATATTCAAGAACAAAGCTCAAAGTCTAACAATCGCGGAATCGCCTTCGAACAGAGAGAAAAAAGATGAAAATGATAAAGTGAAAACGTCCCCCCAAAAGCATGCTCGCCGCCTTCCCAAAATAGGCCAAACAGCTCGATGGTCCCCCCCTCGCTAGCGGTCAAAAATGGTTAAGGCACTGAGATCGACCTCGAGATCGAACACCTCGCTCGATCATCTTCGGACATCGTGACTTCGGCTCGATCTGTGTCTCGATCTTCTTCGGTGGATCGGGTGCTTCGTTCGATCTTGGAGGATCGAGTGGTTCACTCGATCTGACTCTCGATCTGCATGGCGTCATTTATGTCCGTACTCCTTGATCGGTCACTTCACTCGATCTTCGTCTCGATCAGTTCCCTTGGATCGGTTGGGCTATTCGATCTTCTGGTCGATCTCATCTAGGTCGACCGGCCATGCTCGATCCTCCTATCGATCTCTGGTCCTTAACAAGCATTCCTGAATCCTCCAAGTCCCACGAACTTCCTCACGAGCCTCAGTATGTCTACGAACCTTCCAAGACTCCAAAGTAGCCGAAAACAACCTGTATGTGATGCAAAATGCAAGAAATATGCATATGCTGATGCAAGAACACTCTAGGACCTAAAGTGATGCAAACTAACCTAAAATGCAATGTATATGCGTGAGAAACTAACTTATATGTATGCAAAATGCATGGAATATGCATGAAGGTATTTTCGAATCTTCAAGAAAATTTCCTTTTAATTCGCTTTGATTGTTTTAGATGCTAGGGCGGTTTAATTTTTTAAAAAACTAGCTTGATATTAGGAAAAATTCTAGATTTACCTATATCTCTAGATCTGATTCTCTATTATCCTGCTAGGATTTTTAAAAATTCCCCACAATTTTAGGGTATTAGTTATAAATTTTTCCTTCTTCCTAGTCTCTTTCTCGGTTTTTCGCCGCTTTTGCTCATTCTCTTGTTTGAGAATCGTGTTTCAGGCACCAATGGCACCTAAGAGAACCAGAGAAGAGGAGGCACAAAGGGAAGATGAGCAACGAGTGGTTCAAGAGGAGGAACCTCAGCAAGTTCACGAGAGGATCTGTTGGACTAAGGACGAAAAATCAGCAAAGAAGAGGTTAGAGAGGCTGCACTTCGAGCCTACCAAGTTCGCGAGTTGAGACTTGTTGGCAAGGATGGGTCTCCTGGAAGATTTTGACTTTCTTCTCCAAAACATGGGGCTTGCTTGCCTTTCAAGGATGGATTGGCCAACATATCCGCAAGTAACCATGGATTTCCTCTCTACCTTGGCGTTTTCCTATGAGAATCCGAGCCTCCCTACTCCCTCACAAGGACATCTCACCTTCAAAGTCAAGAACCGAGCCTATCACCTTTCCATTGAGGAGCTTTGCCAAGCTTATGGACTCAATGCCGCGGCTAAACAAGTGGAGTTCCCCCCTCTCAGGAATGCTAGCATCATATGGGACGTGCTTTGCGATGAAGACTACAAGCCAAACACCGCCAAGATCAAGAAAGTGAGGAACCCCATCCTGCGGTACACTCTCAAGCTTCTAGCAAACACTTTCAACGGGCGGTCCGTGTCTCCTACGGTAACAAAGACCGAGCTATGCTTCCTTTTCCAAGGGATCAAGAGGATACTATGCAGCAGCGAAGAAGAGAACCACGATCCGCTGATAGATGACCTTGGGAATGATGTTAACTACGGGTGTCTTCTAGCATCCTCTTTGGTGAAGTACAAAGCATACGCTCTGAGGTGCAAGGCGAGTTCAGCTTACATTGGAGGGTTTCTCACGCCACTCTTTATCCAAGCCGGTGTACCCCTTCAACGGTTCGAGCCTTGCGCGGATAGATCATTCATGGACAAAACCAACATGCGCAATACCGATAGCTTGGGACCTACGCCAGCTTCAGGATTCTTCGCCTATCAGTTCTACAATAACGCAGGGAAGAAGAGCGTGTGCATCTTACCCAACGTTGAGGAGACAAACTTGGACATCATCGGTATGATCCATTTTTGCCCAACCCACGAGGAGTGCTATGCCCAAATTGGTACAACAATGATGCCTATTCAGTGCGCGCGAGAGCAGTCAGAGTCACCACCTTCAGATGGCGCAATGCCAGCCAACTTTGAACCTCCCCGGATGGATTTTCAGCTGCGGACCAAGGCTGAGAAGTTTCTTGCTTCAGTGGTGGAGGTGCAGCGAAAGATAACTAAGTGGCAAGGGAATATTATCAAGAAGCTTGCCAAGATAGTCAAGGCGCTCAAAGGGAACTCATCCGCGAAGTCTAAGGGGTCCATGAGTGAAGAGGTCAACCAGCCCGAGAAGAGGAGGAGATCAACTGGCGGTATTGTCATCCGTGAGCCACAAGGCAATGCGCAACAAGCACATCATTCCGTTCATGGCTTCCCACCGAGGATAAAGGCAAGGACATAGCCCGACGCTCCTCTAGCAAGAGCAGCTCCGCTGGAACATCCTCAAGTTCCAGCCGAGTTTAGCTCCAAGGTACCAACAACCTTCCCTTGTATATACCGCTCATTTTCTTTGTTTTTGCTTTGTGTTTTTGAACTCTCTCAAGTTTGTTTGCCACCGGGACAGTGTCATTCAAGTTTGGGGGAGTGTGTGTGTTATTGGACATGTTTATTTTGCTCTTATTTTCAATTTGCATCCTTTGAGTCTTGCATTACATTTCATTGCATCTAAGGCATAGAAAAGAACAAAAAAATTGGTAAAATTTTTAAAAATTTTCTAAAACAATTTCATGTAGTTGCATCCATTTTGTAAGCATTTTAGGATTGAATCTAGAATTTTTAAGCATCTAGGTTGTTTACATTTGCATAAGGGGTTAAAGTTTTCTTAAAAAAGTGTTTTAAACTCATGAATTGTTTCAATGCCCTAGTTAGTAGTTGTTTGATGCTTTGCTAACGCTTTGAAAGTAAGTCCTTACCATGCTTGGATCACTTGTTTTGATTTTCGTGACTTGACTTAAACATTCATGATTTGAAACTTGTCCTAATAAGTGAGAACCCTAATCCGGCTTTTAAATATCATTCTTATGCATTTGAAAATGAACACATGGATCATATACATATTTAGGCTCTCTTCCTCCTTTTACCACTCTTTGTGAGTCTAAGTAGAACTCCCACCATTACCCTTACCTTTCTTTCAAGCCAAGTATTCGTGTGTGACATCATTGTGAGGCCTCTTTTCGGTTTGAACTTAGCATAACGTGTAACGTTTAGGCGACATGATTAGGTTCTCATATGATTGCTAGCTTTGCATATTGAAGCTAGTTATAGGCTTAGGATAAGTTTGGGGGTTTGATTGGATTGCATTCTTGTTTATATGCTTACGGTTTCAAAAAGTCTTGGTATTTGAAGTGAATAAAAGGTTTTAAGTGAAAGGCTTTGTTTTAAAAATGTATAAAGCTCTAAGTATTTCAGAAGATAGCTCTCTCAAGCAAAAAAAAAAAAATAGAGAGCTATCAATAAGAAAAAAAAAAAATAAAGAGCTAAAATATTTTCAGCCTTTTCTCTAGCTTAAAGAGTAAAGATGTTTTCGGTTTTGATTTGGGGTTTGCTAAGCTAATGATTTGTTGATAAGGGTAGCATCTAAGAGGGTGAGTGAGCTGAAATAAAAAGAAATGAGAGGGGTTTTAGGATCATTGATAGCGTATATGGGTATATGAGAATCTGATCATGTATGCATCAATTGCCTGTACCTTTAGCATTATGCATAAAGTTCATACCATTCTTGAGAGAAACCCATTGCATTGTGAAACCCTATCAAAATGAGATCATTCTATGCATATAGCCTTCACCCTTAACCAAATGTGTTCTGCTTTAAAGTGCATAAGTTTGATTCACGGTTTAATCATTAATGAATGTTAAAGGATGAGATTCTTTGATTGTTTGGAATAAAAGAGTCATGATTTGAATTCATTGTGTGATGAGTATGGCTAAATTCTTTGGAGTATGAGTGTGTGCAATGCATCTTAGAATTACTAACTAGGACGTTGAGATTGATTCATTTGAAAGACACCTTTGCGAGAAGCTTAAACCCCCGTTTTAAAACCTCTCTCCCTTCTCGAATTTTATTTGCTCGAGGGCAAGCAAAAGGCAAGTTTGGGGGAGTTTATATTGCTGCATATTTCATGAGTTTTGCATACATATAAGATAGTTTCTCATGCATTTACCTTGCACTTTAGGCTAGTTTGCATCACTTTATGTCCTAGAGTACTTTTGCACCAGCATTTGCATGTTTCTTGCATTTTGCATCGCATTCAGGTTATTTTCAGTTACTTTGGAGCTTTGGACGATTCCTGGACGTGCCATGGCTCGGGAGGAAGGTCATGGATACTTGGAGAAACCAGGATCGCACGCTAAGGACCTGAGATCGAGTAGCAGATCGAGCAAGGCAGGTCGATCTAGACGAGATTGACCAGAAGATCGAGTGTGGAGAATGATCTGAAGTACGGACGTAAACGACGCCATGCAGATCGAGGACCGGCTCGAGCTTCCAACCCGATCAGCACAAGATCGACTCAGAGATCGACCAAGAGCCATCTGATCCAAGACGAGATCGAGTACCAGATCAAGCCTCGTGATCGATCCCAGACCAACCTTATCCGTCCAGCCTGTTTTTGGACTGTAGCGAAAGGGGGGACAATTTACGGTTTGGCGATTTTTGGTAAAAGGCAACGATCCATTTCATTATTCCACTCTGTCGACTACTTTTTATCATTTCTCTCGTTTTTTAGGCGATTCGCCATTGTAAACTTTCGAGCTTTTACTTACTTTTATGCTTTGAATATTGAATCTTTGCTTTTAATCTGCCGTTTTCATGTTTAGTCTATCATCCATTGCTTTTCGTTCGGTTTACTTTATGAGTCGTCAGTAGTTTCATCGGGTTTTCGGGGTTGAGAGGATTCAAAGGGGTTGAAAAGGTTTAAAGTTTGGTGTTTTCTTGTTCTTCATCGCCTTCTCTTCTAGGATTTGAGCACTTAAGGTTTAAAGACTCTCATGCCAAGATCTTTATGATCAGAGGGATATCTTACCTTGACAGGATTCAGATGTCCTGCAGAAGTCAAATCCTAGAGGCTAATCCTTCCTTTCCCACACGCCATGGTTGTTTAGTGGATTAGTTAGGCCATGTGTTTGGAATCTGTGTTTTATGCCTTTCAATCTCTTTTTCCACCAAAAGCCATGGGTTTGGAGAAGAAAATGAAAAAGTGATCCATACCACACGCCATGGATGGATCTTGTTTTGTTTTCAAGGCCTAGAGAGTCTCACAAAGTGAGTAGATCTAAAAGTTTTCAAACCATGCTTGAATCTTTGAAACCCTTGAACATGATTCTCAACCCTGGACCCTCTTTCTTAGTATTTTATCATCTCTGTTAATCATTCGTTTGCTATCTGTTCGCATCTTGGTCGTTAGATTCATTTCTGTTCAAACTGTTTAGTAGATCGATCGTTGTTGCTCGATCTAGTGGTCGATCCCGTGGTCGATCCACTAGTCGATTTTTATTAATTCATAGCTTTGCATTTTAATCATTTCGCTTGTTCCTCGTGATAGTTAACCCTCTTCCAGGGATTTTAAAATAGTTTTGCCTTGCATTTGATCGTTGCATCTAGTTTTTAGGGATTTTACCAAACAATTATCATTTTAGCTTAGCTTTACGCATCCTTTGCATTCTTAGTGATCTTGCTACCCCTAGGTGTGGATTGATACCTCTCTTGCTCACTATACTACATCTCTGTGTGCATTAGAGCTTTGATAACCTCTCGGTTGCGTCTTGACATATCATTGCACTAAGAAAACGACTATCACGGCTCGTGGTTCTCCTCTTCGCTCCTGTAAAGTATCTTCTTGATTTCTTGGAAGAGAAAGCACAGCTCGGTCTTTGTCACTGTAGGAGCCACAGATAGCCAACTGAAGGTGTTGGCTAGTAGCTTGAGAGTATACTTCAAAATGGGGTTCCGCACTTTCTTGATCTTAGCCGTCTTGGGTTTGTAGTCTTCATAACAAAGCACGCCCCATAAATCATTGGCTGTCTTGAGAGGAGGGAACTCTACTTGGTTAGCCGTGGCATTAAGACCATAAGCTTGGCAAAGCTCTTCAATGGAGAGATGATAAGCCTGCCTATTGGCCTTGAAGGTGAGATGACCTTGTGAGGGAGTGGGGAGACTCGGATTCTCATAGGAAAACGCCAAGGAAGAGAGGAAGTCTAGAAAGGCATGCAAGCCCCATGTCTTGGAGAAGAAAATCAAAATCTTCTAGAAGTCCCATCCTCTCCAACAGATCTCTACTAGTAAACTTAGTAGGCTCAAAGCGCAGCCTCTCTAACCTCTTCTTTGCCAACTTTTCCTCCTTTGTCCAACGAACCCTCTCTTGTACTTGCTGAGCTTCTTCTTCTTGAACCACTTGTTGCCCCTCTTCTCCTTGTGTTGTTTCTTCTCTCGTTCTCTTGGGAGCCATAGTACCTGAAACACAATTCTCAAGCAAAAGAATGAGCAAATGCAGCGAATATTGAGAGAAAGACTAGTCAAGAAAGAAAAACTTATAACTAATACCCCAGATTTTTGGGGAATTTATAAAAATCCTAGCAAGATAATAGAGAAGCAAATCTAGAGACAAGATTAAATCTAGAATTTTTCCTAATATCTAGCTAGTTTTAAAAATTGTTAAACCCCCCCCCCCCATAACATCTAATATTCAAGCAATGCAAAGAAAAGGAATTTTTCCAAAATATTTAAAACAAAGACCCGAAAATACCTTTGCAAAGTTTGAAAGAAGAAGCTGTTAGCCTTTAGGAAAGAAAAATCACTCTCTCTCTTCCTTTAGAAATCTCGAAACAAAAATGAGAGAGAGTGTGTTGTTGCTTAAAAATATAAAGGCTAACAAAAATCTAAAACTATGAGCAAAACTAGTGGTTTCTCACAAAAAGCTTGGTCAAGGCACATCTTTCAAAGTCAAAGATTCCTGTCTTGACCAAGATTTGAATTTAAAAAACAGGAGGGAAAGAAGAAAAGTAGAAAAAGAAATTGTTACCTCTGCACGAGATCGAGTCCATTTGGTCGATCTAGGACTCGATCCCATGCCCATGTTGGCTAGGATCGAGAGGTTTGATCGATCAGGGACTCGATTCAAATTGCATCGAGTCTTAGATCGATTGTACCCTCTCATTCCTTGACTTTTGGTCAACTACGCTGTACTCCTTGGATCGAGCCACATGATCGATTTGGGGGTCGTTTTGGCTTAGATCGAGTGGCAGATCGAGTAGACTGATCGATCTATCTTTGACGATCGAGTGACCCGGTCTATCTACACCTCGTTTCCTTTTCAAGCTAAACGCATAGGTCGTCTATCCTCTCGTGATCGACCGTTCCACTCGATTTGTCTACTCGATCTCGTCTAGATCGAGTGACTCCTCTCGATTAACTAGCTATCTAGTAAAGATCGAGCTAGGATGAGTCGATCTAGCACTCGATCTCTAGCCTATACTTAACCCTTCTCGCCTCTTTGGACTCCAAGATCACATCTACCATTCTCTTATTCATTCACCTACACACTTAGACAATAAAAGCATAAAACTGAAATAATAGACATGGGAATGCCTCCCAAGTGCGCTTTCTTTAACGTCTTTAGCTAGACTTTACTTGGTTTAGGCCTGAGGGGGGTCTTGGAGAAGCACGGAGGTGCTCTCCTTGCTGCAATCACTCGCCAGGTAGGGCTTAACCCTGTGCCCGTTGACCGTAAAAGCATTGCCGCTCTTGCCAACCAATGTAACCGCTCCATAGGGAAGAACCTCTTTGATCTCAAACGGTCCACACCACCTTGATTTGAGCTTGCCCGAGAACAGCTTCAACCTCGAGTCGTAGAGCAGCACCAGACTGCCTTCTCTTAACTCCTTGTGAACAAGCTTCTTGTCATGAACCGCCTTTGTCCACTCTTTGTAGATCTTAGCACTTTTGTAGGCTTCCAACCGTAGCTCATCAAGCTCATGTAGCTCAATCAACCGCTTCTCCTGAGCTGTCTTGAGGTTGAAGTTCAGCTGCTTCACTGCCCTTAATGCTCTATGCTCCAACTCAACAGGAAAATGACATGCCTTGCCGTAAAGAAGAGTGAAAGAAGTCGTGCCTATAGGGGTCTTGAATGCGGTTCGGTAAGCCCACAAAGCATCATCGAGTTTAACTGCCCAATCTTTTCTAGTAGCCCCAACTGTCCTCTCTAGTATCGCCTTGATCTGCCTGTTAGATACTTCTACTTGCCCACTAGTTTGAGGATGATATGGAGTTGCTAAATTCATACTTCTTCAAGAGGCTTTCAAACACTTTGTTGATGAAATGGCTGCCACCGTCGCTTATAACTACCTTTGGAACTCCAAACCGTGGGAATATGATGGTCTTGAAGAGCTTTATCACCACCTTAGCATCATTGGTTGGGGAAGCTATAGCCTCAACCCACTTAGACACATAATTAACCGCCACTAAGATGAATTTGATGCAGTAAGAAGATGGGAACAGTCCTATGAAATCTATCCCCCAAGCGTCAAAAACATCAACTACAAAGATCGGCACCTGAGGCATCTCATTCCTCTTCGTGATGTTTCCAGCTCTTTTACATGCTTCACAAGACTTAACAAATTCATGCGCGTCTTTGAACAGAGATGGCCACCAAAAGCCGGCTTGTAACACCTTTGTAGCAGTCTTGAAAGAAGCGAAATGACCACCATATGAAGAGCCGTGACAATGTAGGAGGATGTCCTTAGCTTCTTCCCTTGTTACACACCTTCTATACAAGCTGTCCACTCCTCTTTTGTACAAGTATGGCTCGTCCCAAAAGTAATGAGAGATGTCTCTCATAAACTTCTTCTTGTGATAATGATCAAGATGAGAAGGCTCCTCTCCACAAGCCAAGTAGTTTACGATATCAGCGTACCAAGGCAAGTCTTCTTCTTTGAAACTCAAAACCTCTTCAAACTTGTCTTCAAGCTTCTCACATATCGCCGTGGTGATCATCATGAGCTGCTCTTCAAGAAGTGAATCGTTTAATGGCAAAGCTTCGTTGAGTCTCATCCTTGAGAGGTGATCAGCAACACCATTCTCTATCCCCTTCTTGTCTTTTATCTCCATATCAAACTCTTGTAGAAGGAGAATCCACCTTAAGAGCCTCGGCTTGGTGACTTTCTTCGAGTATATATACCTCAAAGAAGCATGATCCGTGTACACAACAACCTTGGAGCCAACCAAATACGACCTGAACTTCTCAAAAGCAAACAAAACGACCAGCAGCTCCTTCTCGGTTGTAGCATATTTCACTTGCGTGTCATCCAAGGTACGACTGGCGTAGTAGATAACATGCAACCGCTTGTCTTTCCTCTGACCAAGAGCAGCTCCTATGGCGTAGTCACTCGCGTCGCACATGATTTCAAACGGTAGACTCCAGTCCGGTGCTTGTACTATTGGCGCGGATATAAGAGCCTCTTTGATAGTCTTGAAAGCATGAGGATAATCCTCATCAAACACAAACTCAGCTTCATTGCACAATAGCCGCGTGAGGGGTCTAGCTATCTTGGAGAAATCTTTTATGAATCTCCTGTAGAAGCCCGCGTGACCTAGGAAACTCCTTATAACCTTGACATTAACCGGCGGTTCAAGACTCTTCATGACCTCAACCTTGGCTTTATCAACCTCTACGCCTTTCTCTGATCCCCTCCTTCACCATGAAGTGGCGCTTCTCCCAGTTAAGCACTAGGTTTGTCTCCTCACAACGCTAAGTACCTTGCAAAGATTCAACAAACAAGCAGAAAAAGACGCACCATATACAGAGAAGTCGTCCATAAACACTTCTACCATCTCCTCTATAAGATCAGAGAAGATCGACATCATACACTGCTGGAATGTAGCTGGTGCATTACGTAACCCGAATGGCATCCTTCGATACACGAAGGTACCATAAGGGCATGTAAATGTCATCTTCTCTTGATCATTAGGATAGATTGGTATTTGAAAGAATCCACTATAACCATCAAGAAAGCAATAGTAAGGATGATTAGCAAGCCTCTCTAACGCTTGATCAATAAAAGGAAGAGGTAAATGATCCTTTCTAGTAGCAGAATTGAGCTTCCTGTAGTTTATACATATACGGTGACCAGTTATAGTCCTAGTAGGTATCAATTCATCTTGTTCATTCCTAATGACCGTGATCCCCCCCTTCTTAGGTACCACGTGGACAGGAGATACCCATGTGCTGTCTTAACTACTTCTTTCAAATTCGCGTTTAAACGCGTTTGATGTTCAATAGAAGATGAGTTTTCATTATCTAAATGAATCCTATGAGTGCAAAGCATTTGTGAAAGGCCCTTCATGTCACTTAGAGAGTACCCAATGGCCTTCCTATACTTTCTCAGCTCATTTAGGAGCGAGTACAACTCATCATCACTCAGATTCTCATTCACAATCACGGGATAAGTATCATTAAGCCCTAAGAAAGCATACCTTAGCCCTTTTGGGAGCTCCTTTAGGTCCACCTTTGGGGCTAGCAGCTCGCTCCAGTCCTCCTCGTGGCTTGTGTTGACGTTCCCGTCCTCAGTAGCCTCCTTAGAACCCGAGACATTGATATTAATATATATTTTGCATATTTTGCATGCATTTAGGATAGTTTCTCATGCATTCATCTTGCATTATAGGCTAGTTTGCACCATTTTAGGTCCTAGAGCAATTTTGCATTAGCATTCGCATGTTTCTTGCATTATGCATCATATTCAGGTTGTTTTTGGACACTTTGGAGCTGTGGAGGATTCATGGACATGCTAAGGCACGTGAGGAAGCTTGTGGACACTTGGAGAACTCAACCATTCAGCAAAGGACCTGAGATCGAGTTGCGGATCGGGCAAGGCAGGGTGATCTAGACGAGATCGACCAGAAGATCGAGTGACCCCCAGTCGATTCAAGAGGAAGATCGAGCATGCGATTGAGGGAGGAGGTTGATCGCGAGTACAGACGTGGGCCATGCCATGCAGATCGAGGGCCAGATCGAGTTCCCGACCCGATCATCAAAGGATCGACTCAAAGATCGAGCGAAGTCATCCGATCAAAGAGAAGATCAAGCCAGAGATCGAGTGATCCGAGTCGATCCCTGACTAACCTTATCTGTCCAGCTGGTTTTGGCAGCTAGCGAAGGGGGGACCATTTGCAGTTTAGCCATTTTTGGCAAACCGCAGCTATCACTTTCATTATTCTCCATTCTGTCTTTTGCTTTTTTTTCTCTGAACTTTGGGCTTATCGCCATCGTAGAACATCTAAGCTTTTTGTGCTTTAAACCTTTGAATCTTTTAATATTAAGCAAGTTTTCTTTAATCGCATAGTAATCATGTTTAGTTCATCGTTTATTGCTTTTCAATCGGTCTTAACAATGTGTAGCTAGTAGTCTTTTTGGGTTTTCGGGGTTGAGGAGATTCAAAAGGGTTGAAAGGGTTAAAGCTTTGTGTTTTCTTTGTTCTTCCTACCTTCTCTTCTAGGATCTTGGGGTCATAAGGCTTAGAGAGCCTTGGAAAAGGTCTCTATGATTCCAGGGCTATCTTACCTTGACAGGATTCAGATATCCTAGAAATCCAGATCCTAGAGACTAATCTTTTCTTTCTCACACGCCATGGTTGTAAAGGGGATTAGTTAGGTCATTATATTGAAATCTGTTTTCCTTGCTCTTCGATCTCTTTTTCCCCCAAACGCCATGGGTTTGGAGAAGAGATTGAGGAAGTGAACCATACCACACGCCATGGATGGTTCTTGTTTTGTTTTCAAGGCTTAGAGAAACCTCACAAGTAAGTAGATCTAAATGTTTTCAAACCAAAGCTTAAACCTTTGAGACCCTTGAATATGACCCTCGACCCTAAACCCTCCTTTTTAGTATTTTAAAACCTCTGTTCATCATTCGCTTGTCAATTAGCTTGCATCCAGTTCATTAGAAGTCATTCGCTTTAAGCTGTTTGTTAGGTCGATCCATTTTGCTCGATCCAGTGCTCGATCCTGTGGTCGATTCACTGGTCGATTTTTAGTTTTTAGTCACCTTGCATTTTTAATCTGTTTGTTGTTCCTAGTGGTAGCTAACACTCTTCCAGGGATTTTAAAATTGTTTTGCATTACATTAGATTGTTGCATTTAGTTTTCCCTGATTTTACCAATCATTCATCCATTTTGCTTAAATTTGCTTCATCCTTGCATTCTTAGTGACTCTTCCTGCATCCTTGGTGTGGATTGATACCCATTACTACTGTACTACATCATAACATGTGGTTTGGGTTTTGATAACCTCCTTGCTTGCTTGCACCAATAATCCTGTTATCAAATGGCGCCGTTGCCATCTTAGGATTGTTAGGAAGCATTAAGATTTGGGGTTTAGTAAAGACTAAGCGTTTACTTTAAGTTTGGTTCCTAATCTCTTTCTCTTCACACTTGTGTCTTTCAGGTACATGAATTTGCGTTCTAGGGGTGACAACAACTTACTTACACCCCTGGACAATATTCACCAACTCGGACATTCAAGAACAAGAAGAGCAAGAGAGCAAGCTAGAGGCTTTGAGGAGATTGTTCAAGCCGGTTCAGAAGACTTTGCAACAATGGCTGATCAAGAACATCCTGAGGAACCTCCACCAGCTCAATGTGGTGTAGGAAGGGGCAATGGAAACCCCATCCACGCAGCTAGACCGCCATGGATTATAGGCGCTGGAGATGCTCCTAATACGCATCACAATCGCTTTGGGATCACTCCTCCTCCAGTCCAGAATAACAACTTCGAGATAAAGCCTGGATTCAACTCAATGGTTCAGAATAGCAAATTCCACGGGCTGGCTATGGAAGACCCCTTAGAGCACCTTGATAACTTTGAGCAGGTGTGTGGGATGATCAAGATCAATGGGATCTCGGAAGATGCCTTCAAGCTACGGCTCTTCCCATTTTCCATCGGTGACATAGCTAGGCATTGGGAGAAGACACTTCAACAAGGCACCATCACGTCTTGGGCTGAATGTAAGAAAGCTTTTTTCTCAAAGTTTTTCTCAAGCACCAGGACAGCTCGGTTGAGAAGTGAGATCTGTGGCTTCACTCAAAGGCAGAACGAGACATTCAATGAAGCTATGGAGAGATTCAAAGACTATACCATTCAGTGTGCTCACCACAGCTTCAGTGTGGAGACTCTCCTAAGCACAATATACCGAGGAGCATTGCCCAAGATCCGAATGCTACTTGATACGGCAAGCAAGGGCAACATCCTTGGTCAAGAAGTGGAAGAAGGTATGGAGCTGATAGAGAACTTGGCATTGAGTGATGGAAATTACACCGAGGATTATGACCGTGCACCACGAGGTTCTGAGCTAGAGTCTCACAAGAAAGAGATTAAGTCCCTCCATGAGAAGATAGACAAGCTTGTTCTTGCAAATCAGAAGAACGTTCACTTCGTGGGAGAAGCTGAAGATGTCTCCGAGGAGCTAGAGCTGAGTCAAGAAGAAGCTAACTGGATTGCTGGTCAGAACTACAACAAGCCTCCGGGGTATTCTCAAGGGTACCAAGCCAACAACAATCTCTCATACAGGAGTACAAACGTTGAGAATCCAAAGGACCAGGTGTACCCCCCTCAGCAAGCAAAGCCCTTTGTACCTTATGATAAGGATTTTCAACCAAATAGTGGCTTTCAAGGGCAGAGGCAAGGGAACTTTCAATTTCAGCAGCAACAGCAAGGCAACAAAGGTTACACACCTATGTTTCCTCCCGGCTTTGTTCCTCAACAACAACAGATGCAACAGCCTCCTCAAGGCCCGATTCAAGCAATGTTTCAGCAGTTGCTTTAAGGTCAAGCTTCAACTAATTGATATTGCTGCATATTTCATGTGTTTTGCATACATATAAGATAGTTTCTCATGCATTTACCTTGCACTTTAGGCTAGTTTGCATCACTTTAGGTCCTAGAGCACTTTTGCATCAACATTTGCATGTTTCTTGCATTATGCATCGCATTCAGGTTATATTCGGCTACTTTGGAGCTTTGGAAGATTCGTGGACGTGCTAAGGCTCGCGAGGAAGTTCATGGATACTCGGAGAACTCAGGATTTGCATGCTAAGGACCCGAGATTGATAAACAGTTTCTTTGCAAGGGTGAGTATGCAATGAGGTTATCAAACTCAAATGAAAAACAGGTTGTAGGACAGTAAGCAAGAGAGAGTCAATCCACACCTAGGATGATAGAAAAAGCAAAGAGAATGCAAGGGCTATGCAAATCTAAGCGAAACAAGAAAGGTTTTGAGAAAATCCCTAAAAACTAGATGCAGCAACTAAATGGAATGCAAACTATTTTAATATTACCAGGAATGATCAAACTACCATGAGGAACAAACAGAATAATTAAAGGACAAAGCTACGAATTACTAAAATTCGACTAGTGGATCGACCATGGGATCGACCACTAGATCGAGCAATAACGATCGATCTCGTCTAAAAATGCAAGGACAGTAAAACTAACGACCAGGATGCTATCAAAGATCAAGCGAATGACGAGAGAAGATGTACAGATGCTAAAAGAGAGGGTCTAGGGTTGAGTTTCATGGTCAGGGGTTTCAAAGATCCGAACTTGGGTTGAAAACTTTAAATCGACTCACTTTGTGAGAATCTCTAAGCCATGAAAACTAAATAAGATCTATATGTGGCTTTCGGTATAGATCACTCCTTCATCCTCTCCTCCAAACCCATGGCTTTTGGTGGAAAGAGAGGTCGAAGGGCAGGAAAAACAGATTTCAAACGAATGGCTTAACTAGTCCCCCAAACTTCCATGGCTTTTGGGAAGGGGTAACTAGTCTCTAGGGTGTGATCTTCAGAGGTCTCTGAATCCTGTCAAGGTAAGGAACCTCTCGGATCATAAAGCTCTTGGCGTGAGAGTCTTTAAGCTTTGAGAACTCGACACACAACCCGATGGTCCCCCCTCGCTAGCGGCCAAAAGCGGTTGAAAGGACAGAGATCGAGCTCGGGATCGAGCGGCTCTCTCGATCATCTTCGGATATCGTGTCTTCTACTCGATATGGGTCTCGATCATCTTCGGCGGATCGAGTGTTGCATCCGATCTTGGTATCCATCTTCGGTTGGATCGAGTGGTGGACTCGATCCGGCTCTCGCTCTGCATGGCATCATTTGATAGAGAGAGGGGGATCATATATATATATATATATACACTCACATGTGAATTAACTTTTACCATACCGTTTGATCGATTGCTTCACTCGATCTTTGTCTCAATCATTTTCCTTGGATCGCCTGGTCTTCTCGATCTTCTGTTCGATCTCATCCTAGATAGACCTGCCATGCTCGATCTGGTCCCCGATCTCTGGTCCTTAGCAAACATCCGAGCTTCCACGAACCGCCACAACAGCTTCAGCACGTCCACGAACCTCCACAACTCCAAAGTAGCCAGAAACAACCTGAATGTGATGCAAAATGCAAGGAAAATGCGTATGCTGGTGCGAGAATGCTCTAGAACCCTAAGTGATGCAATCTAGTCTAAAATGTGATGTAAATGCATGAAAAGCTAACTAATGTGTATGCAAATTGTATGCAATATGCAGTAACATCAGAGATCGAGTAGCAGATCGAGCATGACAGGTCGATCCGGACGAGATCGACCAGAGGATTGAGTAGCCGAGTCGATGCAAGGAAATAGATCGCGACCGGGATCGAGATGGGAGATCGATCTGAAGTACGGACGTAGATGACGCCATGCAGATCGAGGAGCGGATCGAGCTTTCAACCCGATCAGCACAACATCGACTCAGAGATCAACCAAAGTCACCCGATCCAAGCCAAAGATCGAGAGCCAGATCGAGCCTCCTGCTCGATCCCATACAACATTAACCGTTTTTGGCTTCTAGCGAGGGGGGGGGGGGGGACCATCGAGCTGTTTGCCCATTTTGGGAAGGCAGCGATCCTGCTTTTTCCACACGCGTTTTCACTTTACCTTTTTATCATCTTCTCTCTAGTTCGAGGGCGATTATCCCCGCCATTGTAGAAGCTTGAGTTTTCTTGCTTTTACGTTTTGAATATTGAATCTTTGCTTTTAATCAACCGTTTATCATGTTTAGTCAATCATCTATTGCGTTTTGTTCGGTTTCTTTTATGAGTAGTGAGTAGTTTCATTGGGTTTTCGGGGTTGAGAGGATTCAAAGGGGCTGCAAGGGTTTAAAGCTTCGTGTTTTCTTGTTCTTCATCGCATTCTCTTCTAGGATTTGAGCACTTAAGGCTTAGAGACTCTCACGCCAAGATCTCTATGATCAGAGGGATATCTTACCTTGACAGGATTCAGATGTCCTGGAGAAGTCAAATCCTAGAGGCTAATCCTTCCTTTCCCATACGCCATGGTTGTTTAGGGGATTAATTAGGCCGTGTGTTTGAAATCTATGTTTTATGCCCTTCAATCTCTTTTTCCACCAAACGCCAAGGGTTTGGAGAAGAGAATGAAGGAGTGATCCATAACACAAGCCATGGATGGATCTTGTTTTGTTTTCAAGGCCTAGAGAACCTAACAAAGTGAGTAGATCTAAAGTTTTCAAACCAAGCTTGAACCTTTGAAACCCTTGAAAATGAACCTCAACCCTTGACCCTCTTTCTTAGTATTTTCTCATCTCTGTTAATCATTCGCTTGCTATCTGTTTGCATCCTGGTCATTAGATTCATTTCTGTTTGAACTGTTTAGACGAGATCGATCGTTGTTGCTCGATCTAGTGGTCAATCTGGTGGTCGATCCACTAGTCGATTCTTAATAATTAGTAGCCTTGCATTTTAAATATTCTGCTTGTTCCTCGTGGTAGCTAACCCTCTTCCAGGGATTTTAAAATTGTTTTGCTTTGCATTTGACACATGCATTTAGTTTTTAGGGATTTTACCAATCATTTACCCGGCGCTGATTGAGCTGTTTTCACCATTTTGGGAAGACGGCGATGTCTTTTTCCACACACACTTTTCCATTCTTATTTTTTTTATGCTTTTACTCTCTGGTTTGGGGACTCTCCGCCATTGTTAGACTTTGAGCTTTGTTCTTGAATATTTCGAATCGTTTAAGTTTTAAGTGATCGTTTTCATGTTCATCGCTTCATCTTTCATGTTTATTTCGGTTATTCTCATGTGTAGCAAGTAGTTTCATTTGGGTCTCGGGGTTGAGAGGATTCACGGGGTCTAAGGGGTTTTCAAGTTGGTAGTTTACTTGTTCTTAATGGCTTTCTCTTCTAGGATGTTGAGTCCCTAAGGCTTAAAGACTCTCACGCCAAGATCTTTATGATCAGAGAGGTCTCTTACCTTGACAGGATCCAGAGATCTCTGAAAATCACATCCTAGAGACTAGTTACCCTTTCCCAAAAGCCATGGAAGTTTAGGGGACTAGTTAGGCCGTGTGTTTGAAATCTGAGTTCATTGCCCTTCAACCTCTCTTTCCACCAGAAGCCATGGGTTTGGAGGAGAGGATGAAGGAGTGATCCATATCGAAAGCCACGGATGGATCTTGTTTTCGTTTCAAGGCTTAGAGAATCTAACAAAGTGAGTCGATTTAAAGTTTTCAATCCCAACATGGACCCTTGAAACCCCGGACCATGAATCTCAACCCTAGACCTTTCTTTCTTAGCATTCTTACATCTTCGTTAGTCATTCGCTTGATATTCGCCGCATCCTGGTCATTAGTTTCTTCATACTTGCATTTTTAGACGAGATCGATCCAAACTGCTCGATCTAGTGGTCGATCCTGTGGTCGATCCACTAGTCGATTTTTGTTAAATCATAGCCTTGCATTTAAATTTTTCTGTTTGTTCCTCATAGTAGTTCAATCACTCTTGGTAATTTTAAAATAGTTTTGCATTCCATTCGGTCGTTGCATATAGTTTTTAGGATTTTCACAATATCGCCTGTTATTCGTTTAGCTTTACACTACTCTTGCATTCTCTTTGATCTTCCTAGCTCCTAGAAATGGATTGACTCTCACTTGCATACTGTACTACAACCTAAGTGTTGCATTTGAGTTTGATAGCTTCATTGCATCCTCACCCTTGCAAAGAAAGTAGTTATGAACTATATTAACGTTTGGATCCAAGGGCCAAGAAGAGGAGACAAAGCAGTTGCTGAGAAGAAAGCTGAGCAAACCACTAAGGAAAAGAATGCTTATGTGCCTCCACCTTATGTACCTAAGCTGCCTTTTCCTGGCCGCTTCAAGAAGCAACTCATAGAGAAGCATAGAATCCTCTTTGAGAAGCATCTTAAGGACGTGGAGATCAAGCTACCTCTCGTTGACTGCCTTGCAATGATGCCTAAATGCGCCAAATTCATCAAAGACACTCTCGTGAAGAAGAATAAGGAAAGCAAGGAGGTACTTGTTCTAAGTGAAGAGTGTAGTGCGGTTATACATAAGGAGATAGTCCCTAAGAAGTTGGGAGACCCTGGAAGCTTCACTATACCCTGCGCTTTAGGTCCTCTAGAGTTCAAGAGTTGCTTATGTGATCTCGGAGCTAGCATAAACCTGATGCCTCACTCCGTGGCTAAGAAGCTTGGTTTTACTCGTTTTAAAGACTGTCGGATCTCGTTGGTACTGGCTGATAGGAGTGTGAGGCTACCAGTGGGGCTGCTTGAAGATTTACCGGTGCGAATCAGTGGTGTGAACGTGCCTACGGACTTCGTAGTGTTGGAGATGGATGAATAGCCTAAGGATCCACTCATCCTAGGGAGACCGTTCCTTGCAACCGCCGGGGCTATCATAGATGTGAAGAATGGGAAGATTGCCTTGCATTTAGGAAAGGAGATCAGGCTTGACTTCGACATCAACGAGGTTCTGAAGAAGCCGACCATTGAAGGGCAAGCTTTCTATATTGAAACGATGGATGCTTTAGCGGATGAGTTGCTGGAAGAGCTGGCTCTAGAAGACCATCTGAAGCTAGCACTGACTAAGGAGCCAGGGGAGTTTGGCTATGTGGACCAGAGAACCCAAGAGTACGTCAACCTGCTGGATTCTAGGAGAATTGTTAAGAATGAAGAAGGTTGCTGCCTAGAGATCGACCCCGAGATCGACGCTATCACTCGATCCAGGATTCAGATCGACAAGACAATCGAGAACAGAACTCGATCCGGTGCAACAATCGACGGACAGATCGAGAAGAATGCTCGATCATGAAAAACAATCGAGTCGGCGATCGAGGGAGACCTCCCGATTCATATCAAATCGAGTAAGTGAATCGAGCGAAATGGCTCGATCTAGACGACATCGAGAAGAGAATCGACCGGAGGACTCGATCTCAGAAGGGATAGCGATGGAGGAAAGCAGTCTGAAAGGCCATGCCTCGGGTTCAAAGGAGAGTTCCAAGGAGGAAAGCAACAACAACAGCCACGAGGATGACTGGAGTGAGCTGTTAGCCCCAAAGGTGGACCTTAAGGAGCTCCCAAAAGGGCTAAGGTATGCTTTTTTAGGGCCTAATAACACATATCCCGTGATTGTGAATGAAAACCTTAGTGATGATGAGTTGCACTCGCTCCTGACTGAGCTGAGAAAGTATAGGAAGGCCATTGGGTACTGTTTAAGTGACATCAAGGGCCTTTCACCAATGCTTTGCACTCATAGGATTCACTTGGATAATGAGAACGCCTCCTCTATAGAACATCAGAGGCGTTTGAATCCTAACTTGAAAGAGGTTGTTAAGAAGGAAATCCTTAAGCTTTTAGAGGCTGACGTGATCTATCCCATAAGTGACAGCACGTGGGTTTCTCCTGTACACGTGGTGCCTAAGAAGGGAGGGATCACGGTCATAAGGAATGAAAAGGATGAGCTTATTCCTACTAGAACCATCACTGGTCATAGGATGTGTATTGATTATAGGAAACTCAACCTTGCGACTAGGAAAGACCATTTCCCCTTGCCTTTTATTGATCAAATGCTTGAGATACTTGCTAATCACCCTTACTACTGTTTTCTCGATGGATATAGCGGTTTCTTTCAAATACCTATTCACCCAAATGATCAGGAGAAGACGACCTTCACATGTCCTTACGGTACCTTTGCATATCAAAGGATGCCGTTTGGATTGTGTAATGCACCGGCTACGTTTCAGCGGTGTATGATGTCGATCTTCTCTGATCTTATAGAGGAGATGGTAGAGGTGTTCATGGATGACTTCTCTGTATATGGTGCTTCCTTTCCTGCGTGTTTGTTGAATCTTTGCAGGGTACTAAAACGTTGTGAAGAGACAAACTTGGTGCTGAACTGGGAGAAATGCCACTTTATGGTTAAGGAAGGGATCGTGCTTGGTCATAAGATATCAGAGAAGGGCATTGAGGTTGATCAGGCTAAAGTGGAGGCCATGATGGGTCTTGAGCCACCGGTTAATGTTAAGGGAGTCAGAAGCTTCTTGGGACACGCAGGGTTCTATAGACGCTTCATCAAAGATTTCTTCAAGATTGCACGCCCTCTTACACGGCTGTTGTGCAAGGAAGCTGAGTTTGTGTTTGATGAGGAGTGTTTGAAAGCTTTCGTGACCATCAAGGAAGCCCTTACATCAGCTCCTATAGTCCAAGCACCAGACTGGTCTCTTCCTTTTGAGATCATGTGTGATGCTAGTGACTACGCCGTAGGAGCCGTTCTCGGTCAGAAGAAAGACAAGAAGCTACACGTGATCTACTATGCTTCAAGAACCTTGGATGACACGCAATCAAGATTCACCACTACGGAGAAGGAGTTGCTTGCAGTGGTCTTCGCCTTTGAGAAGTTCTGATCGTATCTCGTTGGTTCCAAGGCTATTGTATACACGGATCACGCTGCCTTGCGATACATCTACTCGAAGAAAGACACTAAGCCTCGGCACTTAAGATGGATTCTCTTACTCCAGGAGTTTGACATGGAGATTAAAGACAAGAAAGGGATAGAAAACGGAGTCGCTGACCACCTCTCACGGCTAAGGATCAACGAGTCTCTCCCCTTGGATGACTCCCTTCCAGAAGAGCAGCTTATGGCGATTACTACGGCTGTTTGTGGAAAGCTAGAAGGGAGGTTTGAGGAGGTGTTGAGTTTCAAAGAGGAGGATCTACCGTGGTATGCTGATGTAGTGAACTATCTAGCGTGTGGTGAGGAGCCAACACATCTCAACAGCTATCACAAGAAGCGGTTTATGAGAGAGGCTAGTGACTACTTTTGGGACGAGCCCTACTTATACAAGAGAGGAGTAGACAGCTTGTACCGGAGATGTGTTACAAAGGAAGAAGCCAGGGACATCCTCTATCATTGCCACGGCTCTTCCTACGGAGGACACTTCGCCTCATTCAAGACTGCCACGAAAGTGTTGCAAGCCGGTTTCTGGGGGCCGTCCATCTTCGAGGTTGACGTGTTCGACGCGTGGGGGATAGACTTCATGGGGCCATTTCCTTCTTCATATGGCAACAAATACATCTTAGTAGCAGTGGATTATGTCTCTAAATGGGTTGAGGCTGTTGCTTCCCCTACAAATGACTCTAAGGTGGTAATCTAGCTGTTCAAGAGTACCATCTTCCCGAGGTTTGGGGTACCTAAGGTTGTCATAAGCGATGGAGGAAGCCACTTCATAAAAGAGGTCTTCGAGAACCTCTTGAGAAAGTATGGAGTTAAGCATAAGGTGGCTACACCGTATCATCCTCAAACGAGCGGTCAAGTGGAAGTCTCCAATAGGAAAATCAAGGCTATACTAGAGAAGACCGTCGGAGCAACAAGGAAAGACTGGGCAGTGAAGCTGGACGACGCTCTTTGGGCCTACCGTACCGCCTTCAAAACGTCGATTGGTACAACTCCTTTCACTCTACTCTATGGCAAGGGCTGTCACCTCCCGGTTGAGCTGGAACACCGTGCGTTGTGGGCTGTGAAGAGGCTGAACTTTGGCCTTAAGACTGCTCAGGAGAGGCGCCTTATTCAGCTACACGAACTGGACGAGTTGAGGCTGAATGCTTACGAGAGCTCCCGGATATACAAGGAGCGGACTAAGGAGCGGACTAAGGAGTTGGTTGCCAAGGAGCTTAAGTAAGGAGGACTAGTGTTGCTGTACAACTCGAGGCTCAAACTCTTCCCGGGCAAGCTGAAATCAAGGTGGAGCGGACAGTTCGTGATTCAAGAAGTGTTGCCTTATGGAGCTGTTACTCTGATGGGAAAAAGTGGCAGTGCATTCACCGTCAACGGACACAGGGTCAAGCCCTACTTGGCAGATAGCTATGACAAGGAGAGTACCTCGTTCCTTCTCCAAGACCCAACATCCGGCTAAACCAAGTAAGGTCTAGCTAAAGACGTTAAAGAAAGCGCACTTGGGAGGCATTCCCATGTTTATCTTGTACATATTCCTGCTTAATTTCCCTTTCAGTTTTATGTTTTTATTCTGCAAGTGTGTAGGAACAGATATAAGGAGTCTAAACCTTGACTTTGAGGTCCAAAAGAGGCAATGGGGGTTAAGATAAGGCTAGAGATCGAGTGCTAGATCGACTGATCCTGGCTCGATCTTTGCTAGATCGAGTCAGTGAATCGAAAGGAGCCAGTCGATCTAGACGAGAACGAGTGACAAGATCGACCTTGACGAAAAAGGATCGATCGATCCAAATTGGATCGACAGATCTAATTTCTCTCGGGAAAATCTGTTGAAAATAGATCGATCACTCGACTCGATCCATCACTCGATCTATGCCAAATCAACCCCTAAATCGAGGACATAGCTCGATCATGAGGACTCATCCGTGGAGCCAACATCTCAATGATCGAGAGAGCCAATCGATCCAAGACTCGATTCACTATGAATTGAGTCTCAAATCGAGTAACCCTCTCGATCTAAGCCATTATGGGCATGAGATCGAGTCCTAGATCGACCAAATGGACTCGATCTCATGCTGAGGTAACATTTCCTTTCCCTCATTAACTCTTTTTCCTGAATTCAAAACTTGGTCAAGACAAGCATCTTTCACCATGATAGATGTGCCTTGACCAAGACTTTGTCAGAAAAACCACTTTTGCTACCCATTGTTTTGGTTTTGCTAGTCTTTAAATATTTCAACAACCTCTCACCCTCTCATTCCTGTTTTTCTCGAAAATTTTAAACAAAGAGAGTGAGAGTTTCAGTTTTCAAAAGCTAGCAAAGATATTCTGCATTCCTTGCCAAGGTATTTTCAAAAATTTAATGATTTAATTTTAGAAAATCTCCTTTAATGTCGCAAGATCTTGTTCTAGAATATAGGATCGGTTTTGATTTTTAAAAACTAGCTAAGTAAAAGGAAAAATTCTAGATTTTTCAGTATCTAAAGATTTGATTCTTCTTTATTTAGCTATGATTTTTATTTATTCCCCAAAATTCTTGGGTAGTTTTTATAAGTTCTCTCCTTCTCTTCTCTCATTCTCATCAAATCGCCATTTGCTTATCAATCTCTTTAGAAACTTGTTTCAGGAACAATGGCCCCAAAGAGAACAAGAGAAGAGCAAGCACAAGAAGGAGAAGGACAAGAAGTGGCAGTTCAAGAGAGGGTCCAGTGGAGTAAGGATGAGAAGAGGGACAAGAAACGGTTGGAAAGGCTTCGGTTTGAGCCTACCAAGTTTGCTAATCAAGAGCTGTTGTCTAAGCTAGGGATTCTTGGGGATTTCGACCAACTCCTCAAGAACATTGGCTTAAGATGTCTGTCACGGATGGATTGCCCAACCATTCCTGAAGTGACAATAGACTTCCTTGCAACCTTGGAGTTCCGGTACGAGAATCCTAGCGCACCCGTCCCTTCCCAAGGTCGCCTTTACTTCAAAGTTGGACGTCAAGCCTATACACTCTCCATCCCTGAGCTATGCCAAGCCTATGGTCTCAACGCGGATGCATACAAGGTCGAGTTCCCAGCCTTCAAGAAAGCCGACGACTTTTGGGACCTGATCAGCAATGAAGACTACAAGGCCAACACCGCCAAGATCAAGCGAGTAAGGAGCCCGGTGCTGAGGTACACTCTGAAGCTGATTGCCAACACGTTTAATGGAAGGTCTGTTGCTCCTACGGTCACGAAGACGGAGCTGTGCTTCCTGTTCCAAGGTGTGAAGCACTTGGTGTGTGATCCGGATGCAAACGACGAGCCTATGGAGGATGAACTCGGCGATGAAGTGAACTACGGGTGTGTGCTCGCGGCTTCTTTGGTGAAATACAAGGCTTATGCCTTGCGGTGCAAGGCAACTTTCTCTTACATTGGCGGTTTCCTTACTCCTCTGTTCGTGCAAGCCGGTGTGCCCATTCATGACTTTGCTCACGTCCCAACCAGAGCTTTTATGGACGAAGCATACATGAGGAATACTGACAGCTTGGGACGCACACCAGCGGAAGGGTTCTACGCCTACCTCTTCATAGATGATGAAGACAAGAAGAGAGTGTGCATCCTGCCCAACAAAGATGAAACCGAGCTGCTTGGTGTTGGGAATATTGAGTTCCTGCCCACGGAGGAAGAATGCTTTGCCCCTTTAGGAGGACCACCTGCTTCAGCGATTGCCCCTCGTCAAAGGTCAAAGTCTCCAGCCACGGAAGATGAGATGCCCGAGGCCTACACACTTCCCAAGCTAGACTTCGA
Organism: Thlaspi arvense; assembly: GCA_911865555.2. NCBI lineage: Eukaryota > Viridiplantae > Streptophyta > Magnoliopsida > Brassicales > Brassicaceae > Thlaspi > Thlaspi arvense. The sequence goes on along the minus strand of OU466858.1, from coordinate 24,608,825 downwards.
GCCGAGGACAAAAACCGAGAAGTTCCTAGCATCGGTTGTGGAGATGCAAAGGAAGATCAATAAGTGGCAAGGCAAGATGCTTAAGAAGCTTGAAAAGAAGGTCAAAGCACTTCAGGGAGGCTCACCTAAGAAAGCTGCGAGCCAAGAGGTGCAACAACCCGAGAAGAGAACGCTCTCAACCGGTGCAGTTGTCATCTGCGAGACCCAAGGAACCACCATTCAGCCGGCGCACCACTCTTTCCAAGAACCAGCCGACAAAGGCAAGACCATAGTCTCTAGCTCCTCTGGAACATCCTCAAGTTCCAGCCGAGACTAGAACAGAAGTAACAACCTTCTTCCATTGTATATAACTGCTCATGTTTGTTTCTTTTTGCATTGTGTTTTGATGCTCCTTCGGATGAGTTTGCCACCGGGACGGTGTCAAGCAAGTTTGGGGGAGTACATGTGTGATTTGACTTGTGTTCTTTGATCTTATTTTCCTTTAGCATCCTTGAGTCTTTAGTTCATGAAAAATTGGTAAAATTTTTTAAAATTTTTCAAAGATTCATGTAGTTGCATTCATCTTTTTAAAACATGTTAGGATTGAGTCTAGAGTTTCTCATAGCATGTAGGTTGTTTGCATTTTGCATAAAGGGTTAGAATTTCTTAAAAAGGTGTTTTTACTTATGAATTGTTTCAATGTCCTAGTTAGTAGTTCTCTAATGCTTTGTCTATGCTTTGAAAGTAAGTTCTTACCATGCTTGGATCACTTGTTATGATTTTCGTGGCTTAAATTAAACTCTCATGATTTGAAACTCATCCTAATAAGTGAAAACCTTAATTTGAAATTCTAATTATCATTCTTATGCATTTGAAAATGAACACATGGTTTTAAAATATTTAGGCTCTCTTCTTCCTTTTTACCACTCTTTGTGAGCCTAAGTAGAACTCCCTCCTTGAACCTTACCCTTCTTTGAAGCCAAATGCTCTTGTGTGACATCTCTGTGAGGCCTTCCTTTCGGTTTGAACTTGGCATAAAGTGTTAGGTTTAGGCGACATGATTTGGTTTTCATATGATTGCTAGCTTTGCATTTTGAAGCTAGGTATAGGCTTAGGATAAGTTTGGGGGATCATTGGGGTTGTTTCTTTTCTTATTCGTTCTCGGTTTCAAAGAGCTTGTGTTTTAAAGAAAGAAATGGGTTTTAAGTGAAAGGTTGTGTTTTAAAAACTAAGTATGATCTAATAAATTTCAGGAGGTAGCTCTACCAAAAAAATAAAAAAAAGGGAGAAAAAGAAATAAAAGAGCCTAAGTGCCAAATAAAAAAAAAAAAAGAAAAAAAAAAAGAGAAAAAAAATAATAAGAGAGCTACCAATAAGAAATATCTAAAGAGCAAAATTATTTTCAAAATCTTTTCACTAGCCTAAAAAATTTAAAAATGTTGTTGTTTCAAATTGGGGATTGCTAAGTTTTGCGAAGAAAAAGGGTAGACTCTTAAGTGGTGAGTGAGGATAAATTTGTTAAATGAGAGGGGTATAGGATCGTTTGATAGTTTACATGGGTAGATGAGAATCTAATCATGTATGCATAAATTGTCTTTACCTTTAGCATTATGCACAAGTTCAGCCATTTTTGAGAGAAACCCTTGTTCTAATTATAAACCTTTTTCAAATGAGATCATTCAATGCTCATAACCTAAACCCTTAGCCAAATGTGTTTTGCTTTAAAGTGCATAAGTTTGATTCATGGTTCGAATGTTAATAAATGTTAAAGGATGAGTTTCTTTGATTGTTAGGAATAGGAGAGTCATGATTTGAATTTCTTTGTGTGATGAGTATGGCTAAGTTCTTTGAAGTATGAGTGTAAGCATAGCATTTTAGAACTGTTAACTAGGACATTGAGATTGATTCATTTGAAAGGCACCTTTGCAAAAAGTTTAAACCCCCATTCTTTTTTTTCGGAAAACCTCTCTTCGTTACTTATTTTCTGTTGCTTGAGGGCAAGCAAGAAGTAAGTTTGGGGGAGTTGATGTTATTGCATATTGCATACATTTTGCATACTCATTAGTTAGCTTCTCATGCATTTGTATCACGTTTTAGGTTAGATTGCATCACTTAGGGTCCTAGAGCATTCTTGCATCAGCATACGCATTTTCCTTGCATTTTGCATCACATTCAGGTTGTTTCTGGCTGCTTTGGAGTCGTGGAGGTTCGTGGACGTGTTGAGGCTGATGCAGCTGTTCGTGGGAGCTCGGATATATGCTAAGGATCAGAGATCGAGGAGCAGATCGAGCATGGCCGGTCGATCTAGGAGTTGATCGACCAGAAGATCGAGCCAACCAGGCGATCCAAGGAGAATGATCGAGACAAGGATCGAGTGAAGCAATCGATCAAACGGTACGGACGTAAATGACGCCATGCAGAGCGAGAGTCAGATCGAGTACACCACTCGATCCAGCTGAAGATCGATACCGAGATCGGATGCAACACTCGATTCGCCAATGATGATGGAGACCCAGATCGAGCCAAAGACACGATGTCTGGATATGATCGAGAGAACCACTCGATCTTGGAGTCGATCTCTGTCCTTTCAACCGTTTTTGGCCGCTAGCGAAGGGGGGACCATTAGTTTGTTTCGGCATTTTGGGAAGGCGGCGACGTCCTTATCCCATAACAACTTTAGATCCTTATCTTTTCCTTTATGTTTTCTCTCTCGTTTTCGTGTAGAACACCATTGTTGAACTCGCGTTTTTCTTAAGTTTTGTATTCGAATCATTTCTGTTCAATCTAGTTTTCTTTTCATGTTCATCGTCTTGTTTCATATGCCTTGCTTGATTTAATATATGTGTTGCGAGTAGTTTCTTTGGGTTCGGGGTTGAGAAGATTAAGGGGTCAAAAGGGTTTCGATCTTGGGGTTTTTCTAAACGTTTTCAATGGCTATCTCTTCTAAAGTGTTGAGATCTCAATTCTTGAAGACTCTCACGCCAAGAGCTTCATGATCCGAGAGGTTCCTTACCTTGACAGGATCCAGGAGCCTCGGATGATCACACCTTAGAGACTAGTTACCCCTTCCCAAAAGCCATGGAAGTTTGGGGGATTAGTTAAGCCATTCTTTTGAAATCCGTTTTCCTTGCCCTTCGACCTCTCTTTCCACCAAAAGCCATGGGTTTGGAGGAGAGGATGAAGGAGTGATCTATACCGAAAGCCACGGATAGATCTTGTTTAGTTTTCAAGGCTTAGAGATCCTCACCAAGTGAGTCGATTTAAAGTTTTAAACCCAAGGTCGGACCTTTGAAACCCCTGACCATGAATCTCAACCCTAGCCCCTTTCTCTTAGCATCTTTACATCTTATCTCATCTTTCGTTTGATCTCTGATAGCATCCTGGTCATTAGTTTTACTGTTCTTGCATTTTTAGACGAGATCGATTGTTACTGCTTGATCTAGTGGTCGATCTCATGGTCGATCCACTAGTCGAATTTTAATAATTCGAAGCTTTCTCCTTTAATTATTCTGTTTGTTTCTCGTGGTAGTTTCTTCCTTTCTAGTATTTTTAAAATAGGTTTCATTCTGTTTAAGTTGCTGCATCTAGTTTTTAGAGATTTTCTCATAAACCGTCTCATTTCGCTTAGATTTGCATTAGTCCTTGTATTCTCTGTGCATTATCTATCATCCTAGAAGTGGATTGACTCTCTCTTGCTTGCTGTACTACAACATGTCTTGCATTTGAGTTTGATAACCTCACTGCAATATAACTGTGCTAAAAGTGATTATCACAACCCTAGGCCCTCTCTTTTAGCATCTTTACATCTTTTCTCGTCATTCGCTTGATCTTTGATAGCATCCTGGTCGTTAGTTTTAATTTTCTTGCATTTTTAGACGAGATCGATCGTTATTGCTCGATCTAGTAGTCGATCCCATGGTCGATCCACTAGTCGAATTTTAGTAATTCGTAGCTTTGTCGTTTAATTATTATGTTTGTTCCTCATGGTAGTTTGATCATTCCTGGTAATTTTAAAATAGATCTGCATTCCATTTAGTCATTGCATCTAGTTTTTAGGGATTTTCTCAAAACCTATCTCGTTTCGCTTAGATTTGCATAGTCCTTGCATTCTCTTTGTATTTTATATCATCCTACGTGTGGATTGACTCTCTCTTGCATACTGTGCTACAATCTGTCTTGCATTTGAGTTTGATAACCTCATTGCATACTCACCCTTGCAAAGAAAAGTGTTTATCAAATGGCACTGTCGCCATCCTAGGGTTGTTTAGAAAACATAGAGATTTGGGACTTAGCATAGACTAAGTCTTTACCTTGTTTAAAGTTACTAATCATTCTACTCTCAAACGTGTGTTCTCAGGTACATGAATCTTCGTTCAAGGGGAGATAACAATCTACTTCAACCTTTGGACAATATTCATCAGCTTGGTCAGTCACGGAAAAGAAGAGTAAGAGAACAAGCCAGAGCCTTTGAGGAGATTGTTCAGCACGGTTTGGTTGACTTTGAAGCTATGGCTGAACACGAGCATCCAGAGGGACCTCCTCTAGCTCACGGGGCAGTAGGAAGGGGCAATGGAAACCCCCAACACGCGGCTAGACCCCCAAGGATCATAGGAGCCGGAGATGCTCCCAATACTCATCACAATAGGTTTGAGATCAATCCTCCTCCTGTACAAAACAACAACTTCGAGATTAAGCCAGGTTTCATCTCTATGGTGCAAAACAACAAGTTCCACGGCTTAGCAATGGAAGATCCCTTGGAGCACCTTGACAACTTCGAGCAAGTATGTGGGATGATCAAGATCAATGGCATATCCAAAGATGCTTTCAAGCTGCGTCTCTTTCCCTTTTCACTCGGAGACAAGGCTAGGCATTGGGAGAAGACCCTCCCACAGGGCACCATCACCTCATGGGCCGAGTGTAAGAAGGCCTTTCTCTCAAAGTTCTTCTCTAGCACCAGGACAGCACGGTTGAGAAGCGAAATCAGCGGCTTCACTCAACGAAACAACGAGACCAAGGAGGGTAACAAGGAGGAAAGCAACAACAACAGCCACGAGGATGACTTGAGCAAGCTGTTAGCCCCAAAGGTGGACCTTAAGGAGCTCCCAAAAGGGCTAAAGTATGCTTTCTTAGGCCCTAATAACACCTATCCTGTGATTGTGAATGAAAACTTAAGTGATGATGAGTTGCACTCGCTCCTGACTGAGCTGAGAAAGTATAGGAAGGCCATTGGGTACTCTTTAAGTGACATCAAGGGCCTTTCACCAATGCTTTGCACTCACAGGATTCACTTGGATAATGAGAATGCCTCTTCTATAGAACATCAAAGGCGTTTGAATCCTAATTTGAAAGAGGTTGTTAAGAAAGAGATCCTTAAGCTTTTAGAGGCTGACGTGATCTATGCCATAAGTGACAGCACATGGGTTTCTCCTGTACACGTGGTGCCTAAGAAGGGAGGGATCACGGTCATAAGGAATGAAAAAGATGAGCTTATCCCTACTAGAACCATTACTGGTCATATGATGTGTATTGATTATAGGAGACATAACCTTGCGACTAGGAAAGATCATTTCCCTTTGCCTTTTATTGATCAAATGCTTGAGAGACTTGCTAATAACCCTTACTACTGTTTTCTCGATGGGTATAGCGGTTTCTTTCAGATACCAATTCACCCAAATGATCAGGAGAAGACGACCTTCACGTGTCCCTACGGTACCTTCGCATATCGAAGGATGCCGTTTGGATTATGTAATGCACCGGCTACATTTCAGCGGTGTATGATGTCGATCTTCTCCGATCTAATGGAAAAGATGGTAGAGGTGTTTATGGATGACTTCTCTGTCTATGGTGCGTCCTTTTCTGCGTGTTTATTGAATCTTTGCAGGGTACTAAAGCGTTGTGAAGAGACAAACTTGGTGCTAAACTGGGAGAAATGCCACTTTATGGTCAAGGAAGGGATCGTGCTTGGTCATAAGATATCAGAGAAGGGCATTGAGGTTGATCAGGCTAAAGTGGAAGTCATGATGGGTCTTGAGCCGCCGGTTAACGTTAAGGGAGTCAGAAGTTTCTTGGGACACGCCGGGTTCTATAGGCGCTTCATCAAGGATTTCTCTAAGATTGCACGCCTTCTTACACGGTTGTTGTGCAAAGAAGCTGAGTTTATGTTTGTTGAGGAATGTTTGCGAGCTTTCGTGACCATCAAGGAAGCCCTTACATCAGCCCCTATAGTTCAAGCACCAGATTGGTCTCTACCCTTTGAGATCATGTGCGATGCTAGTGACTACGCCGTAGGAGCCGTTCTCGGTCAGAAGAAAGACAAGAAGCTACACGTGATCTACTATGCTTCAAGAACCTTGGATGACACGCAAACAAGGTACACCACTACAGAGAAGGAGTTGCTTGCAGTAGTGTTCGCCTTTGAGAAGTTCAGGTCATATCTTGTTGGTTCAAATGCTATTGTCTACACGGATCACGCGGCTTTGCGATACATCTATTCGAAGAAAGACACTAAGCCTCGGCTCTTGAGGTGGATTCTCTTGCTCCAGGAGTTTGACATGGAGATTAAAGACAAGAAGGGAATAGAAAACGGAGTCGCTGACCATCTCTCACGGCTAAAGATCAACGAGTCTCTCCCCTTAGATGACTCTCTTCCAGAAGAGCAACTCATGGCGATCACCACGGCTGTTTGTGGAAAGTTAGAGGGGTGGTTTGAAGAGGTGTTGAGTTTCAAAGAGGAGGATCTACCATGGGATGCTGATGTCGTGAACTATTTAGCGTGTGGTGAGGAGCAAACACATCTCAACAGCTATCACAAGAAGCGGTTCATGAGAGAGGCTAGTGACTACTTTTGGGACGAGCCCTACTTATACAAGAGAGGAGTAGACAGTTTGTACCGGAGGTGTGTTACGAAGGAAGAAGTTAGATACATCCTCTATCATTGCCATGGCTCTTCCTACGGAGGACACTTCACTTCATTCAAGACTGCCACGAAAGTGTTGCAAGCCAGTTTCTGGTGGCCGTCCATCTTCAAAGATGCACACGAGTTTGTGAGGAGCTGTGATGCATGTCAACGAGGAGGGAATATCACTAAGAGGAACGAAATGCCTCAGGTTCCTATCTTCGAGATTGACGTATTCGACGCGTGGGGCAGACTTCATGGGGCCATTTCCTTCTTCATATGGCAACAAGTACATCCTAGTAGCAGTGGATAATGTTTCTAAATGGGTTGAGGCTGTTGCTTCCCCTACAAACGATTCTAAGGTGGTGATCAAGCTGTTCAAGAGTATCATCTTCCCGAGGTTTGGGGTACCTAAGGTGGTTATAAGCGATGGAGGATGCCACTTCATAAACAAGGTTTTTGAGAACCTCTTGAGAAAGTATGGCGTTAAGCATAAGGTGGCTACACCGTATCATCCTCAAACAAGCGATCAAGTGGAAGTCTCCAACCGGCAAATCAAGGCTATACTAGAGAAGACTGTCAGAGCAACAAGGAAAGACTGGGCAGTGAAGATGGACGATGCTCTTTGGGCCTACCGTACTGCTTTCAAAACACCGATTGGTACAACTCCTTTCACTCTACTCTATGGCAAGGGCTATCATCTCTCGGTGGAGCTGGAACACCGTGCGTTGTGGGCTGTGAAGAGGCTGAACTTTGATCTCAAGACTGCTCAAGAGAGGCGCCTTATTCAGCTGCATGAACTGGACGAGTTAAGACTGAACGCTTATGAGAGCTCTCGGATATACAAGGAGCGGACTAAGGAAGCTCATGACAAGAAGTTGATTGCCAAGGAGCTTAAGGAACAAGGTTTAGTGTTGCTGTACAATTCAAGACTCAAACTCTTCCTGGAAAAGCTGAAGTCAAGGTGGAGCGGTGATATATCATGGTTTTTAACCATGATATAAGTTCTTTTTATTGAGTCTTTTTGGTCTTTTTAGAGTCCTAGAAGAGTTTTTGCAGGTTATAGCATGTCTGGAGCATAATTGGAGATTTTGGAACCTTTTGGAGCATTCTGAGTGGAAGCCACGAAGTACCAAGCTCGAAGAGGAAAGTATGCATATGGGTGACGCTCGTCACCCACCAAGGAAGGAGGTCGTGGCTTGTTTTTAAAAGATTGGGAAGAAATTGCAGTTTTGGCCCAAAAGTTCCAGTATTTGCAAAAAGACCCCAGATCGTGTTTTAGCTTGTATATTAGGTTTTTCAGCCATTCTTTTGGCATATATCTTGTATCTTATTATTTTGGAGAGCTTTAGAGAGAGATTTGTAGAAGAGCTTTTGGAGAGACAAATCAGACTCCTTCAGAGCAGATTTTGAACTCCTTTATTTCTACTTCTTATTTCTTTTATGCAATCTATTCTTTTCATGATGTTTTCTCAAATCACCATGTCTGAGTAGTTTGTTAGTTAAGTTAGGGCTTTTCAAAGGTTGAAGAAGAGTTTGTAGAATTGCTAAAAACTTCTAGGAAATTCATTGGTTCTTCATATGTGCTTGCATTCATATCGATTTCTTAGACACATCATCTGGATTTTGAAACCCTAGGTTTTTGATAGATGTGAGAGCATTATTAATCACCTGAACTAGTATTAGATGAGCAAAACGCCCTAGTACAAAGAGATTTGGCTTAGGAGTTTTGTGAACAATTGAACCTGATCATTACTGCATGTTTAGGTTGTTAGGGTTTGCAAAGAGATTTGAAACTCTGTGATTTAGACATAGATAGCTTCTGCAATGAGAATTGATTAGTTATATCTTTACGATTCATGTTCAAGACAGTTTTAATTCATTCCTGATTGCATGCATTCTACACTCTCAGATTCAACCTGCGAACTGTCCTGACTTAGCGCCTTTAGCCTTCTGAACTTTAAGAACAAGCATAAAAACGCCCTCCTGCATTTATTTTACTGTTTTGCATTACATTCATTATTTATCGCTTAGCTTAATCCGAACCTGAACTCTTTAGTGTAGTTTACTTACTCCCTTGGGATTCGATAACCCCTTGTACTACAACTGCTTTTGCTGTGCACTTGCAGTAGTTTTATTTGGGTAAAACCTGACCCTATCAAGTTTTTGGCGCCGTTGCCGGGGAGTAATAGCTGCCTATCGATTTTTAGTATTAGGATTTTGTCTAAGTTTTTATTTGTTTACTGACTTTCAGCTACTTTTCTTTGTTCCTGTTTCAGGTGTATGCCTAATCGCAGAACCAGAAGCAACAAAGAGAAGGAGCTTGTGACTTTGAGCATCGACGAGCTTGCTAGGTTGGAGAGAACTAACAGGAAAGCTAAGAAGCAATCTACAATGGTCGCTCCACTGATCTTGGTTGAAGATGCAGAAGGTCACTTGGTTGACAGGGAAGGAAATAGGAGGAACGAAGAGGGGCAGAGAATTGATCAAGAGGGGAATGTCATTGTTGAACAGCAGGTTCAGCAAGTAGCTGAGAACGTGGGAGTCCCTGCTGCTGTCAATAACGCTGCTGGGCGTTTTGTTCAGAGGACTCTAGGTGATTACAACAGACCTGATCAGTTCTATGCCAACAAAGCTGCAATCCGACCTCCTGCTTTCCAGAGGAACGATTTCGAGGTTAAACCTGTCTACTATCAGCTAGTTGGACAGCATCCCTTCCATGGTTTACCTCATGAGCATCGTATGGATCACATAGAGAGGTTTGAGGACCTAGCTTCCAGTGTCAAAGCTAATGGGGTTAGCAATGACTTTCTGTTCTGCAAGCTTTTTCCTTACTCTCTTGGAGGAGAGGCTGCATATTGGCTGAAGCAACTGGAGCCTGGTTCATTAACTACTTGGGAGGACACCAAGAATGCCTTTCTGAACAATTTCTATGATGATGCCAGATCAGAAGACATGAGGACGAAAATTGCATCATTTACACAAGGCCCTACTGAAGCTTTTAAGGCTTCTTGGATCAGGTTCAAGTCTTATCAAAGGGACTGCCCTCATCATGGTTTCAATCAAGTGCAACTGCTTGGTATCTTCTTCAGAGGCATTGACTGGAAGTACCAGATGGCGCTAGATGCAGCAAGTGCAGGAAACTTCAACACCAACAGACCAGAAGAAGCTGTAAGATTGATTGAAAACTTGGCCTGCAGTAACAGCACTAAAAATGCAGATTTTCAGAGAAAGCAGCAGGCTGGTTTGAATGATGAAAACCAAATAGCTGAAGTTAAGGCTAAGTTAGACAGCATGCACAGCCTTCTGGTGGGAAAGAAGTCAGTTCAGTTTGCTGCAGAAGTGGAGAGTTTCGAAAATCCTGAAGAATTTGAGCAGAAAGATGTTAATTTCATCAATGGAGGGGGTTTTCAGAGCCAAAGGTTTGGAAATCAGCAATGGAACAGAGGCTACAACAGCAATAATCAGCAGAGTACCTTTACAGGAGGACAGAGCACGCCTGGTTACACTCCTAAGCCTTACCAAAACAGCAGGAATTATGGTTCTTCTTCCTACCAAACTGCACCTCCACAAGACAATAAAATAGAAGCTATGCTGGAGCAGGTACTTGAAGGACAGCAGAAGATGACAATGAACTTCAATGGCAAGCTAGATTCGCTGTATCAAGACCTGAATGGAAAAATTGAGAGTCTGAACTCTCACATGAAGAAGCTTGATGTGCAGGTTGCTCAAACTGCAGGAGCTGTTCAAAGGCAACAGGGATTCCTTCCTGGAAGGACTGATATCAATCCCAAGCATCAGGTTAATGCCATCACAGTCAGGAATGAAAAGGAGCTTAAAACAGTGCAGAAAAAGAGGTTGAGTGCAGAACAGATCGTGCAACTCATGGAGTCTGAAGATGAAATTTTTTCTGTCTCAGAGATGAGTGACGAGCGTCACCAAGGAGGAGTGACGCTCGTCACCAACATAGAAGAGAATCGGGGGTTGTCACAGGTGAGTGACGAGCGTCACCCACCTGGTGACGGTCGTCACCCACCCCAGAACGAAGCTGCTTCGCCTGTAACTGCAAATTATGACCAGGAACGTGTCTATAAACCCAAAACACCATTCCCCAAGCATCCTAGGAAGTATAAACAGGAGATAGAAGAAGCCAGATGTAAAGCTATGATAGACAAGCTGATGCTTGAGATTCCACTTGTCGATGCAGTCAAGCTTTCACCAGCTCTAAGAAGGTATGTTAAGAGAATGGTTGTGAATGGTGTAAGTCCTGAGGAAGGAGCATTGCTTACCAGAGACATCAGTGCAATTCTTTTAGGCACAGTTCCAAAGAAGAAGAAGAAGGTGACTGTTTCTGAACAAGTCGATACCATCACTCAAAGCAGAGTTCCAGAGAAGCTATCTGATCCAGGGACCTTTGTGCTTGATTGCTCAATATATGCAGGACGTTTTCCCCACTCTCTATGTGATCTAGGGTCAAGTATTAACTTGATGCCTTTCTCTGTTGCTGCTAGACTTGGAATGACTGATTTCAAGCCAGCTGGGATCTCTCTCATCCTAGCAGATCGATCCATAAGGACCCCAGAAGGCATGTTAGAGAATGTTCATGTTAACATTAAAGACTGCATAATTCCTACAGATTTTGTGGTTCTGAAATATGCTGAAGAACCTAAAGATCCTCTTATTCTGGGAAGACCATTCTTGGCTACTGCTGGAGCCATCATTGATGTTAGAAAGGGGAACATTGAGCTTGATCTTGGTGATGTTGTCATGAACTTTGACATGGATAAGTTAAGAAAGAGTTCTAGCATTGATGGTCAGACCTATTCTGTAAGAACTTCCAGAGATGAAGAGACTGTCATGGAGCATTCAGAAGACACTATTGCTGAGTGTGTCAATGAATCAGATATTAGTAGGCAAGTGAGCAAGATGGCTGTTGAAGAGCCAATATCTGAAACTTCTGCAGAAGCTGTTGGGTTTGAGGATTGCAGTGAGGATCATATCTTCATGACTAGGCTTGAAAAAGAGGTTCTAATGAATGCCAAGTTGCTGGAGGAAGACGTGTATGTGATGGAAGCAACACTTGCAGAGCTGAATTGCAGGAAAACTGCAGAAACTCGAACTGCAGAGTCAGTGACGAGCGTCACTGACCTGGTGACGCTCGTCACCAACCTGAACACAAAGCAGCAACGTGATTTTACAGCTACAAGTCCATCATATGTTGCCAATCCGAAAATTCAACACTCCACAACCCAGAAACCTGCAACTAAGCAAAGAAAGCTTGGTGTTTCTTTTGATGATTCTGCAGGAAAACGAAATGTCCCACCCACAGTCACGACCCACCCTGCTGATGTTCCTCACTTCCTTGGAAGTGTTCATACATCTACTGCTTACAAACCACCATGGATGAGGAGACATTCTTCTCCAAGGCATTCACTGCCACCTTCTGTTCCACCAGCTGTCTGAGCAGCATTCAAAGTCGAGCTAATGACTTTAAACAAGCGCTTAGTGGGACGCAACCCACTAGTATGTTTTATTTTTCATATATTAGTTTAGTTTTCTATTACATAGCTAAAAAAAAATCCAAAAACATGAAAAAAAAAAAGAAAAAAAGGAGAGTCAGTTTGTCAGTTTGCTTGGATGATGTCTTGTGAACTTGTTGGACCATGGATTATGCTTTGTTTGGATGTTTTGATGTGTGTTTTGAGTGCTCTTACAGTTTGACTTCGGAGTACACATGATGGCATAGCATTTAAACATCCAACATGTCGATTCTGGAGTATCAGAGATGGTGACGCTCGTCACCAATCTGGTGACGCTCGTCACCAGCTCCTTCGCGAGGTACCACTTTTCCACCTTGGTTTTACACGTTCTCATGCTTCATTTTGACCAACTCTTGGCTTAATAACACTGGGGACAGTGTTGTTTAAGTCTGGGGGAGGTGGTTACTGACGTTGTGTGCTTTGTGTCATGTTTATAGAGTCTTAAAGTTGAGTCAAACAACCTGTTTTTCTAGAGTCAAAAAAATTTGAAACTGTTAGTTTTTCTTGGAACTAGCCATAGGACGTTTTTGCTGATAAGAAACATTGCCACAGTAGTTGATTACAAGTCTTACTAAGTTGAAAGTCATAGGTAGATCAGTCTAGCAATGAAGGTTTAGGTTCTTAGAGAATCTGGAAAAATTTGCTGTTAGCTCCACCTTAATGAACTTTAAATTTCTTGTCTTGGTGATTGATTCTTATTGATCTTGATTCTCTCTTTAAGCACTGACAATAAGGTTAAAATACAATCTCTCTTTGATCTTCCCTGATGTAGTTTTTAAAAGTTTAAGTTCAAAGAATGGTGCATTCATGACCCTGTCTCCTCACAAGGAACAACAGTAGTGAACACACTCAAGAACCTGTCTCCTCACAAGGAACACAAGTATTGAGTAGCACCATATCTTAGACTGTAAAAGTTGAGAAAAAAAGAAGTGAAAAATCGAAAATATCCTAAGGAAAAAGATTAAGGGAAGAGAAAATAGGAGAGCTGTGTTGAGATTGATTTGTTCAGTTGTTAGGAAGGGAAAAGAATCAGTAAAGTGATTAAGATGATAGAGCTTTGATGAGATTTCACACTTAGATAAAAAAAATAAGGAGTTAACAGTAGAAATTTCGGATTTCTTGAAGGGATTTGGACTGGACTTGAGAGATTTGCTAAGCTTGTGATAATTAGGCTGAAATTTGACCTTGTGTTGACTATGTGGTATGTGGATTCGAAAGCTCTAACTTGTATGGTCTTCCTGATGACTGACTGATTGTTTCTTGTTTTCAAACCTCGACCTTATTCTTTGTCTAATGTTTGCTTGAGGGCAAGCAAAAGCTAAGTCTGGGGGGAGTTGATATATCATGGTTTTTATGGTTTTTAACCATGATATAAGTTCTTTTTATTGAGTCTTTTTGGTCTTTTTAGAGTCCTAGAAGAGTTTTTGCAGGTTATAGCATGTCTGGAGCATAATTGGAGATTTTGGAACCTTTTGGAGCATTCTGAGTGGAAGCCACGAAGTACCAAGCTCGAAGAGGAAAGTATGCATATGGGTGACGCTCGTCACCAAGCTGGTGACGCTCGTCACCCACCAAGGAAGGAGGTCGTGGCTTGTTTTTAAAAGATTGGGAAGAAATTGCAGTTTTGGCCCAAAAGTTCCAGTATTTGCAAAAAGACCCCAGATCGTGTTTTAGCTTGTATATTAGGTTTTTCAGCCATTCTTTTGGCATATATCTTGTATCTTATTATTTTGGAGAGCTTTAGAGAGAGATTTGTAGAAGAGCTTTTGGAGAGACAAATCAGACTCCTTCAGAGCAGATTTTGAACTCCTTTATTTCTACTTCTTATTTCTTTTATGCAATCTATTCTTTTCATGATGTTTTCTCAAATCACCATGTCTGAGTAGTTTGTTAGTTAAGTTAGGGCTTTTCAAAGGTTGAAGAAGAGTTTGTAGAATTGCTAAAAACTTCTAGGAAATTCATTGGTTCTTCATCTGTGCTTGCATTCATATCGATTTCTTAGACACATCATCTGGATTTTGAAACCCTAGGTTTTTGATAGATGTGAGAGCATTATTAATCACCTGAACTAGTATTAGATGAGCAAAACGCCCTAGTACAAAGAGATTTGGCTTAGGAGTTTTGTGAACAATTGAACCTGATCATTACTGCATGTTTAGGTTGTTAGGGTTTGCAAAGAGATTTGAAACTCTGTGATTTAGACATAGATAGCTTCTGCAATGAGAATTGATTAGTTATATCTTTGCGATTCATGTTCAAGACAGTTTTAATTCATTCCTGATTGCATGCATTCTACACTCTCAGATTCAACCTGCGAACTGTCCTGACTTAGCGCCTTTAGCCTTCTGAACTTTAAGAACAAGCATAAAAACGCCCTCCTGCATTTATTTTACTGTTTTGCATTACATTCATTATTTATCGCTTAGCTTAATCCGAACCTGAACTCTTTAGTGTAGTTTACTTACTCCCTTGGGATTCGATAACCCCTTGTACTACAACTGCTTTTGCTGTGCACTTCCGTGATATTCAGGAGGAGTGGGATGAGTATGACACGCTGTTCTACAATGCGTGGCTAGGAGTTAAGATTATCCCTACTAGGCTCGCGGATCCTGCTGTTCTGCAGAAGATGGGGATCTTTGAGGAGGTTTATGAGATTTTAGAGCGCATTGGCATGGGGACTATGCCATTCCAGCAGTACGACTTGTACCCAGATTTGGTCCGCCAGCTTCTCTCTACAGTTCGCGTCTACTACGCGAATGAGCTGGCGAAGCGTGCTCAGGAAGGCACTATGACATTTCTGATCCGAGGGATTCGATACCGGATCAGTCTGATGGAGCTTTGTGGGATCTATGGCTTCTCTGACCATCCCACAGGCGTTCTCCTTCCCTCTCAGTGGACCCATATGAGGACATTCTGGTCCAAGTTTGGGAATGGAGTCTATGATAGCAAGACCAGCACGCAGACAGAGGTTAGACATCCGGTTTTGAGGTACCTTCTGCGCCTCTTTGGTCATACTATTCTGTGCAAGTCTGCGCCCTGCAAGACTCGAGTTAGCGAGCTGATTCTCCTTTACTATGGACTTTATGAGATGCTGGATGATTCGATACCAGTTGATAGTATGGTTCGCGCCAATTTAGGTGCTGTTTTCGCTGAGCATTTGGTCTCTTTGAAGACCAAGCCATTCACCAGTTCAGGGGAGAAGACTGAGAGTGTGGGTAGCTTGTTGACACCGATCTTCCATCATTTCCAGATCGATGTTACCCCTTGCAGTCTGCGCAGTGATAGATCGCTTATGGATGAGCAGTATCTGCGCCATGTCACTTGGATGAAGACCGGAGTTGTCTGGACTTTCACTACTACTTTTGGAGAGTATGTTGGCATTAAGTTGCCACAGAGAGCACTCACTACTATCCAGACAGACCCACGCCAGCTATTCTTCATGCCAGCACAGAGTCTTCTGCGCCCCTTGACTCTGCGCCCTGCTCGGGCTGCTACAGCTGGTCCCTCTGCTTCTACTGCTGCTGCTACTGATGCTGGACCTTCTACACGCCAGAGTGGCTCTTCTGCTGCCTTCAGGCGTCCTCCACGACCACAGACACCCATGGATATGGCTGCCTTCCAGGAGTATGTCATTGATAGCTTTGAGGGACTCTGGGATGCTGTTGCTACACTTAGCAACTGTGGTTGTGTCCGCCCCCACTACACTACTGAGCCTTGTGAGGATGAGGATTGAGGCTTCATTATCTGGTTACTTGTTCCATTTTCCCTTTTTATTTTTCCTTCTTTTGAGTCATTTTTGTGTTTCTTTTGCGTCAGTTGTCAGTTTCTTTGATGATGTTTTGTGAGATTGTTGAACCAGGTTATTATTGCTATGTTTGGATGTTGTTAATTATGTGTTTGAATGCTCAAAAAGTCTAACTTTCGAGTACACATGCAAACACTTCGTTAATTAACATCTACCATAAGATTTATGCAATACAGGTCGTGGTGACGCTCGTCACCTGACTGGTGACGCTCGTCACCCGACCCCACGCGAGGTAACACTTTTCTGACTTGGTTTTTCGACTTCTCATTCATTTTTCTGCCCAACTCTTGGCTTAATAACACTGGGGACGGTGTTGTTCAAGTCTGGGGGAGGTGGTTACTGACGTTGTGTGCTTTGTGTCATGTTTATAGAGTCTTAAAGTTGAGTCAAAAACCTGTTTTTCTAGAGTCAAAAATTTGAAATTGTCAGTTTTTCTTGGAACTAGCCATAGGACGTTTTTGCTGATAAGAACCATTGCCACAGTAGTTGATTACAAGTCTTACTAAGTTGAAAGTCATAGGTAGATCAGTCTTCTTAGAGAATCTGGAAAATTTGCTGTTAGCTCCACCTTAATGAATTTTAAATTTCTTGTCTTGGTGATTGATTCTTATTGATCTTGATTCTCTCTATAAGCACTGACAATAAGGTTAAAATACAATCTCTCTTTGATCTTCCCTGATGTAGTTTTTAAAAAAAGAAATTAAGTCCAAAGAATGGTGCATTCATGACCCTGTCTCCTCACAAGGAACAACAGTAGTGAACACACTCAAGAACCTGTCTCCTCACAAGGAACACAAGTATTGAGTAGCATCATATCTTAGACTGTAAAAGTTGAGAAAAAGAAGTGAAAAATCGAAAATATCCTAAGGAAAAGATTAAGGGAAGAGAAAATAGGAGAGTTGTGTTGAGATTGATTTGTTCAGTTGTTAGGAAGGGAAAAGAATCTGTAAAGTGATTAAGATGATAGAGCCTTGATGAGACTTCACACTTAGATTAAAAAAATAAAGAGTTAACAGTAGAAATTTCGGATTTCTTGAAGGGATTTGGACTGGACTTGAGAGATTTGCTAAGCTTGTGATGATTAGGCTGAAATTTGATCTTGTGTTGACTCTGTGGTATGTGGATTTGAAAGCTTTAACTAGTGTGGTGTTTCTGATGACTGACTGACTGTTTCTTGTTTTCAAACCTCGACCTTATTCTTTGTCTAATGTTTGCTTGAGGGCAAGCAAAAGCTAAGTCTGGGGGAGTTGATATATCATGGTTTTTATGGTTTTTAACCATGATATAAGTTCTTATTATTGAGTCTTTTTGGTCTTTTTAGAGTCCTAGAAGAGTCTTTGCAGGTTAAAGCATGTCTGGAGCATAATTGGAGATATTGGAACCTTTTGGAGCATTCTGAGTTGAAGCCACGAAGTACCAAGCTCGAAGCAGAAAAGTATCCCATATGGTGACGATCGTCACCCCATCGGTGACGCTCGTCACCCAGATAGGAAGGAGCGTGGCTATTTGTTAAAAGTATCAAGAAGAATTGCAGAACTTACCCAGAAGTTTCTTTTATTTATATGAAGACCCCAGATCGTGTTTAGCCCCTATTTATTAGGTTTTTCAGCCACTGTTGGCAAGAATCTTAGTTTTTGAGAATAGAGAGAGCTAGAGAGAGATTTTAATCAGAGCTTTTTGGGGAGACAAATCCTGTACTCTTTAGAGAAGATTTCGAACCCCCTTTGTTTTCTACTCTTTCTCTTAATGCAATTTTATTCAGTTATGTTTTGTGATCTCATAATCATGTCTGAGTAATTTGCTAGTTAAGTTAGGGTTTTTCGAAGGTTGATGAAAAGAGTGTAGAATCGCTATCTGTTAGGATTATCTCATGGTTTTTCATCTCTGCTTGCTTTAAAATCGAATTTCTGAGACACATCATCTAGGAATCCGAAAATCATAGGTTGTTAAATATATGTGAGAGCATTATTCATAACCTGAACTAGTATTTGATGAGCAAAACAACTTAGTACAAAGAGATTTGGCTTAGGAGTTTTGTAAACAATTGAATCTGATCATTCCTGCATACTTAGGTTGTTAGCGTTTGCAAAGAGATTTGAAACTCTGTGATCTAGGTATAGATAACTTCTGCAATGAGAATTGATTAGTTATGCATTAGAGATTCATATTTAAAAACGGTTCTTAATCATTCCTGATTCCCTGCATTCTGCATTCTTGGATTCATACCTGCAAATTACCCTAGCTTAGTGCTTTTAGTCTTCCTGAACTTAGAACATATCATACCATCGTTTGCTTATTTCTAATTATTCATTCGCATTACATACATCATATTTCACTTAGCTTAGTCCAAATCTATAATTGATAGTGTAGTTAGCATTACTCTCTTGGGATTTCGATACCCCTTATACTACATCTGCTTTGCTGTGCACTTGCAGTAGTTTTTATTTGGGTAAAACCTGAACCCTATCAAGTTTTTCTGTACAATTCAAGACTCAAACTCTTCCCGGAAAAGCTGAAGTCAAGGTGGAGCGGGCCGTTTGTGATCCAAGAAGTGTTGCCTTATGGAGCTGTTACATTGATGGGAAAGAGTGGCAGTGCATTCACCATCAACAGACACAGAGTCAAGCCTTACTTGGCAGACAGCAATGACAAAGAGAGTACCTCGGTGCTTCTCCAAGACCCACCATCGGCCTAAACCAAGTAAAGTCTAGCTAAAGACGTTAAAGTAAGCGCACTTGGGAGGCATTCCCATGTCTATCCTGTACATATTTCTGCATTCTTTCTCTTTTAGTTTTATGCTTTTATTTTGCAAGTGTGTAGGAACAGGTATGAGGAGTCTAAACCTTGATCTTGAAGTCCAAAAGAGGCGATAGGGGTTAAGAAAAAGCTAGAGATCGAGTGCTAGATCGACTGATCCTGACTCGATCTTTGCTAGATCGAGTCAGTGAATCGAGAGGAGCCAGTCGATCTAGACGAGAACGAGTGATAAGATCGACCTTGACGAAAAAGGATCGATCGATCCAAAATGGATTGACCGATCTAACTTCTCTCGGGAAAATCTGTTGAAAACAGATCGATCACTCGACTCGATCCATCACTCGATCTGTGCCAAATCGACCCCCAAATCGAGGACGTAGTTCCATCATGAGGACTTAGCCGTGGAGCCAACATCTCAACGATCGAGGGAGCCAATCGATCTAAGCAATTATGGGCATGAGATCGAGTCCTAGATCGACCACACGGACTCGATCTCATGCCGAGGTACAATGGCCCCCAAAAGAACAAGAGAAGACACAGCACAAGAGGGAGAAGGACAAGAGGTGGTTGTTCAAGAGAACGGCTTGAAAGGCTTCGGTTTGAGCCTACCAAGTTTGCTGATCGGGAGCTGCTGTTAAAGCTAGGGATTCTTGGGGATTTTGACCAACTCCTCAAGAACATTGGCCTAAGATGTCTGTCACGGATGGATTGCCCAACCATTCCAGAAGTGACAATAGACTTCCTTGCCACGTTGGAGTTCCGTTACGAGAATCCCAGCACACCCGTTCCTTCACAAGGTCGCCTCTCCTTCAAGGTTGGACGTCAAGCCTACAGCCTCTCCATCCCCGAGCTATGTCAAGTGTATGGTCTCAACGCGGATGCCAACAAGGTCGAGTTCCCAGCCTTCAAGAGAGCTAACGACTTTTGGGACCTGATTAGCAACGAGGACTACAAAGCAAACACCGCCAAGATCAAGAGAGTGAGAAGCCCGGTGCTGAGGTACACTCTGAAGCTGATTGCCAACACGTTTAGCGGAAGATCAGTTACTCCCACGGTCACAAAGACCGAGCTTTGCTTCCTGTTCCAAGGCGTGAAGCACTTGGTGTGTGACCCGGATAAAAATGACGAGCCTATGGAGGATGAGCTCGGCGACGAGGTGAACTACGGATGTGTGCTTGATGCCTCCTTGGTGAAATACAAGGCTTATGCCTTGCGGTGCAAGGCAACTTCTTCTTTCATTGGCGGCTTCCTCACTCCTCTATTCTTGCAAGCTGGTGTGCTTATACACGACTTCGCACATGTACCAGCCAGTGCTTTCATTGATGAGGCCTACATGAGGAATACCGACAGCTTGGGACGCACACCGGCAGAAGGGTTCTACGCTTACCTCTTCATAGACGACGAAGACAAGAAGAGAGTGTGCATCCTGCCAAACAGAAACGAGACCGAGCTGCTTGGTGTTGTTAACATCGAGTTCTTGCCCACGGAAGAGGAGTGCTTTGCTCCTCTAGGAGGACCACCTGCCTCGGCGATTGCTCCTCGTCAAAGGTCCGAGTCTCCAGCCACGGAAGATGAGATGGCCGAAGCCTACACACTTCCCAAGTTAGACTTTGAGTCGAGAACCAAAACAGAGAAGTTCCCAGCATCTATTGTGGAGATGCAAAGGAAAATCAACAAGTGGCAAGGCAAAATGCTCAAGAAACTTGCCAAGAAAGTCAAGGCACTTCAAGGAGGCTCGCCTAAGAAGGATACAAGTGAAGAGATTCACCAACCCGAGAAGAGGAGGCTCTCAACCGGTGGATTTGTCATCCGCGAGACACAAGGCAGCACCATTCAGCCGGCGCGCTATTCTCTCCAAGAACCAGCCGACAAGGGCAAAACCATAGTCTCTAGCTCCTCTGGAACATCCTCAAGTTCCAGCCGAGACTAGACCAGAGGTAACAACCTTCTTCCATTGTACATAACCGTTCATATTTGCTTCTTTTTGCTTTGTGTTTTGGTGCTCCTTCGAATGTGTTTGCCACCGGGACGGTGTCAAGCAAGTTTGGGGGAGTACATGTGTGGTTTGACATGTATTTTCTGATCTTATTTTTCTTTAGCATCCTTGAGTCTTTAGTTCATGAAAAATTGGTAAAAGTTTTAAATTTTTTTTCAAAGATTCATGTAGTTGCATTCATCTTGTCAAAACATGTTAGGATTGAGTCAAGAATTTCTCTTAGCATCTAGGTTGTTTGCATTTGCATAAGGGGTTAAAGTTTCTTAAAAAGGTGTTTTATACTCATGAATTGTTTCAGTGCCCTAGTTAGTAGTTCTCTAATGCTTTGCTTATGCTTTGAAAGTAAGTTCTTACCATGCTTGGATCACTTGTTATGATTTTCGTGACTTGAATTGAACTCTCATGATTTGAAACTTGTCCTAATCAGTGAGAACCTTAATTTGAAATTTTAATTTTTATCCTTATGCATTTGAAAATGAACACATGAATTTTAAAATATTTAGGCTCTCTTCTTCCTTTTTACCACTCTTTTTGAGCCCAAGTAGAACTCCCACCTTGACCCTTACCCTTCTTTGAAGCCAAATATTTCTTGTGTGACATCATTGTGAGGCCTTCTTTTCGGTTTTGAACTTAGCATAAAGTGTTAGGTTTAGGCGACATGATTTGATTCTCATATGATTGCTAGCTTTGCATTTTGAAGCTAGGTATAGACTTAGGATAAGTTTGTGGGATCATTGGGGTTGTTTTTATTTCTATTTGTTCTCGGTTTCAAAGAGTTTGGTGTTTAAAAGAAAGAAATGGGTTTTAAGTGAAAGGTAGTGTTTAAAATCTATATATGCTCTAATAAATTTCAGGAGGTAGCTCTGCCAAATAAAAGTAAAAAAAAAAAAAAAAAAAAAGAGCCTAAGTGCCAAATAAAAATAAAAAAAAAGAGAAAAGAAAAAAATAAATAAGAGAGCTACCAATCAGAAATAATTAAAGAGCAAAGTTATTTTCAAAAACCTTTTCACTAGCCTAAAGAGTTTAAAAATGTTTTTGTTTCGAATTGGGGAATGCTAAGCTTTGAGAAGAAAAAGGGTAGATTCTAAGTGGTGAGTGAGGATAAAAGTTGATAAATGAGAGGGGTTTAGGATCATTGTTAGTTTACATGGGTAGATGAGAATCTGATCATGTATGCATTAATTGCCTTCACCTTTAGCATTATGCATAAAGTTCTTGCCATTTTTGAGAGAAACTCTTGTTTTAAATTGTAAACCCTTTTCAAATGAGATCATTCAATGCTCATAACCTACACCCTTAGGCAAATGTGTTTTGCTTTAAAGTGCACAAGTTTGATTCATGGTTCGGATGTTAATGAATGTTAAAGGATGAGTTTCTTTGATTGTTAGGAATAGGAGAGTCATGACCTGAATTTCTTTGTGTGATGAGTATGGCTAAGTTCTTTGGAGTATGAGTGTGTGCATAGCATTTTAGAACTGTTAACTACGACATTGAGATTGATTCATTTGAAAGACACCTTTGCAAGAAGCTTAAACGCCCATTCGTTTTTCTTAAAACCTCTCTTCTTTACTTATTTTCTGTTGCTTGAGGGCAAGCAAGAAGTAAGTTTGGGGGAGTTGATGTTACTACATATTACATACATTTTCCATACTCATTAGTTAGCTTTTCATGCATTTACATCACATTTTAGATTAGATTGCATCACTTAGAGTCCTAGAGCATTCTTGCACCAGCATACGCATGTTCCTTGCATTTTGCATCACAATCAAGTTGTTTCTGGCTGCTTTGGAGTCGTGGAGGTTCGTGGACGTGCTGAAGCTGTTGTAGCGGTTCATGGAAGCTCGGATATTTGCTAAGGACCAGAGATCGAGGAACAGATCGAGCATGGCAGGTCGATCTAGGATGTGATCGACCAGAAGATCGAGAAGACTAGGCGATCCAAGGAGAATGATCGAGACGAAGATCGAGTGAAGCAATCGATCAATCGGTATGGACGTAAATGACACCATGCAGAGCGAGAGCCGGATCGAGTACACCACTCGATTCAACGAAGATCGATACCGAGATCGGATGCAACACTCGATCCGCCGAAGATGATCGAGACCCAGATCAAGTTGAAGACACGATGTCCGAAGATGATCGAGAGAGCCGCTCGATCCCGGAGTCGATCTCTGTCCATTCAACCGCTTTTAGCCGCTAGCGAGGGGGGACCATCACCTTGTTTTCACCATTTTGGGAAGGCGGCGACGTCCTTTTCCCACACAATTTTTCATCCTTATCTTTTTTTTTATGTTTTTCTCTCTGGTCTCGGAGATAATGACCATTGTCGAACTTTGAGTTTTTCTAAGCTTTTGTCATCAAATCGTTTTCAGCTTAATCTAGTTTTCTTTTCATGTTCATCGTTTCTTTTCCATGCTTTGCTTGATTTATCTTATGTGTAGTGAGTAGTTCATTTGGGTTCGGGGTTGAGAAGATCTAAGGGGTCAAAAAGTTTTTGATCTTGGGGTTTTTCTAAGTGTTTAATGGCTATCTCTTCTAGGGTGTCGAGTTCTCAAAGCTTCAAGACTCTCACGCCAAGAGCTTTATGATCCGAGAGGTTCCTTACCTTGACAGGATCCAGAGACCTCTGAAGATCACACCCTAGAGACTAGTTACCCCTTCCCAAAAGCCATGGAAGTTTGGGGGACTAGTTAAGCCACTCGTTTGAAATCTGTTTTCCATGCCCTTCGACCTCTCTTTCAACCAAAAGCCATGGGTTTGAAGGAGAGGATGAAGGAGTGATCTATACCGAAAGCCACAGATAGATCTTGCTTAGTTTTCAATGCTTAGAGATTCTCACAAAGTGAGTCGATTTAAAGTTTTCAACCCAAGGTCGAACCTTTGAAACCCCTGACCATGAATCTCAACCCTAGGCCATCTCTTTTAGCATCTTTACATCTTTTCTCGTCATTCGCTTGATCTTTGATAGCATCCTGGTCGTTAGTTTTACTGTTCTTGCATTTTTAGACGAGATCGATCGTTATTGCTCGATCTAGTGGTCGATCCCATGGTCGATCCACTAGTCGAATTTTAGTAATTCATAGCTTTGTCCTTTAATTATTCCGTTTGTTCCTCATGGTTGTTTGATCATTCCTGGTAATTATAAAATAGATCTGAATTCCATTTAGTCATTGCATCTATTTTTTAGGGATTTTCTCAAAACCTATCTCGTTCGCTTAGATTTGCATAGTCCTTGCATTCTCTTTGTATATTCTATCATCCTAGGTGTGGATTGACTCTCTCTTGCATACTGTGCTACAACATGTCCTGTATTTGAGTTTGATAACCTCATTGCATACTCACCCTTGCAAAGATAGTGCTTATCACTTGCATCCTGTTCATTAGAAATCAATCGTTTTAAGTTGTTTGTTAGATCGATCCATTCTGCTCGATCCAGTGCTTGATCCGGTAGTCGATTCACTGGTCGATTTTTAGTTCTTAGTAGCTTTGCATTTTTAATCTTCTGCTTGTTCCTAGTGGTAGTTAACCCTCTTCCAGGGATTTTAAAATTGTCCTGCATTGCATTACTCGTTGATATATCATGGTTTTTATGGTTTTTAACCATGATATAAGTCCTTCTTATAGAGTCTTTTTGGTCTTTTTAGAGTCCTAGAAGAGTCTTTGCAGGTTAAAGCATGTCTGGAGCATAATTGGAGATATTGGAACCTTTTGGAGCATTCTGAGTTGAAGCCACGAAGTACCAAGATCGAAGCAGAAAGTATTCACTAATGGTGACGATCGTCACCCCATTGGTGACGCTCGTCACCCAGATAGGAAGGAGCGTGGCTATTTGTTAAAAGTATCAAGAAGAATTGCAGAACTTACCCAGAAGTTTCCTTTATTTATATGAAGACCCCAGATCGTGTTTAGCCCCTATTTATTAGGTTTTTCAGCCACTGTTGGCAAGAATCTTAGTTTTGAGAATTGAGAGAGCTAGAGAGAGATTTTATTCAGAGCTTTTTGGGGAGACAAATCCTGTACTCTTTAGAGAAGATTTCGAACCCCCTTTGTTTTCTACTCTTTCTCTTAATGCAATTTTATTCAGTTATATTTTGTGATCTCATAATCATGTCTGAGTAATCTGCTAGTTAAGTTAGGGTTTTTCAAAGGTTGATGAAAAGAGTGTAGAATCGCTATCTGTTAGGATTATCTCATGGTTTTTCATCTCTGCTTGCTTTAAAATCGAATTTCTGAGACACATCATCTAGGAATCCGAAAATCATAGGTTGTTAAATATTTGTGAGAGCATTATTCATAACCTGAACTAGTATTTGATGAGCAAAACAACTTAGTACAAAGAGATTTGGCTTAGGAGTTTTGTAAACAATTGAATCTGATCATTCCTGCATACTTAGGTTGTTAGGGTTTGCAAAGAGATTTGAAACTCTGTGATCTAGGTATAGATAACTTCTACAATGAGAATTGATTAGTTATGCATTAGAGATTCATGTTTAAAAACGGTTCTTAATCATTCCTGATTCCCTGCATTCCGCATTCTTGGATTCATACCTGCGAATTACCCTAGCTTAGCGCTTTTAGTCTTCCTGAACTTAGAACATATCATACCATCGTTTGCTTATTTCTAATTATTCATTCGCATTACATACATCATATTTCGCTTAGCTTAGTCCAAATCTATAATTGATAGTATAGTTAGCATTACTCTCTTGGGATTTCGATACCCCTTATACTACATCTGCTTTGCTGTGCACTTGCAGTAGTTTTTATTTGGGTAAAACCTGAGCCCTATCAAGTTTTTGGCGCCGTTGCCGGGGATCGAACCCGGGTCACCTGCGTGACAGGCGGGAATACTTACCACTATACTATCAAGTTTTTGGCGCCGTTGCCGGGGAGTAATAGCTGCCTATCGATTTTTAGTATTAGGATTTTGTCTAAGTTTTTATTTGTTTACTGACTTTCAGCTACTTTTCTTTGTTCCTGTTTCAGGTGTATGCCTAATCGCAGAACCAGAAGCAACAAAGAAAAGGAGCTTGTGACTTTGAGCATCGACGAGCTTGCTAGGTTGGAGAGAACTAACAGGAAAGCTAAGAAGCAATCTGCAATGGTCGCTCCACTGATCTTGGTTGAAGATGCAGAAGGTCACTTGGTTGACAGGGAAGGAAATAGGAGGAACGAAGAGGGGCAGAGAATTGATCAAGAGGGGAATGTCATTGTTGAACAGCAGGTTCAGCAAGTGGCTGAGAACGTGGGAGTCCCTGCTGCTGTCAATAACGCTGCTGGGCGTTTTGTTCAGAGGACTCTAGGTGACTACAACAGACCTGATCAGTTCTATGCCAACAGAGCTGCAATCCGACCTCCTGCCTTCCAGAGGAACGATTTTGAGGTTAAACCTGTCTACTATCAGCTAGTTGGACAGCATCCCTTCCATGGTTTACCTCATGAGCATCCTATGGATCACATAGAGAGGTTTGAGAACCTAGCTTCCAGTGTCAAAGCTAATGGGGTTAGCAATGACTTTCTGTTCTGCAAGCTTTTCCCCTACTCTCTTGGAGGAGAAGCTGCATATTGGCTGAAGCAACTGGAACCTGCTTCACTAACTACTTGGGAGGACACCAAGAATGCCTTTCTGAACAATTTCTATGATGATGCCAGATCAGAAGATATGAGGACGAAAATTGCATCATTTACACAAGGCCCTACTGAAGCTTTTAAGGCTTCTTGGATCAGGTTCAACTCTTATCAGAGGGACTGTCCTCATCATGGTTTCAGTCAGGTGCAATTGCTTGGGATCTTTTTCAGAGGCATTGACTGGAAATATCAGATGGCGTTGGATGCTTCAAGCAGTGGAAACTTCAATACCAACAGACCAGAGGAGGCGGTGAGACTGATTCAGAACTTGGTCTGCAGCAACAGCACTAAAAATGCAGACTTTCAGAGAATGAAACAAGCTGGTGCAGCTGATGGAAATCAGATTGCTGAAGTTAAGGCTAAGTTAGATGATATGCACAGCCTTTTGGTAGGGAAGAAGTCAGTTCACTTTGCTGCAGAAGTAGAGACTTTCGAAGCTCCAGAGGAAGTTGAGCAGGAGGATGTAAATTTCATCAACTCTGGCGGATTTCAGGGACAAAGGTATGGGAATCAGCAGTGGAACAGAGGATACAGCAACAACAATCAGAAAAATGCCCCTACAGGAGGACAGAACACGCCTGGTTTCACTCCTAGACCCCCTTTTCAGAAGACAGAGTATCAGAAGCCATTCCAGAGCAGTGGAAACTACAGAAACTATGGTTCTACTTCCTATCAACCAGCACCTCCACAAGAGAACAAAATGGAAGCAATGTTCGAACAGATTTTGGAAGGACAACAGAAGCTTACTGTGAACTTCAATGGCAAGATAGATTCGCTCTATCAGGACCTGAATGGGAAAATTGAGAGTCTGAACACTCATATGAAGAAGCTTGATGTTCAAGTTGCTCAAACTGCAGGAGCTGTTCAGAGGCAAGAAGGATTTCTTCCAGGAAGAACTGATGCTAATCCCAAACACCACGTGAATGCCATCACATTGAGGAGTGGAAGGAACCTGCAACCAGTGTTGCAGAAGGATATAACCTCAAGAAATTTCGTGGATGTAGAAGAGTATGAAGATGAAGAAAATTTTGCTGCAGAACCATTGGTGACGATCGTCACCAATAATGGGTGTCGCTCGTCACCCAATGAGGACAACCCCGAGCCTGATTCTTCACTTATTGGTGACGACCGTCACCAAGGGAGTGACGCTCGTCACCCAAATCCAGTACTCGACCCCGACTTGTCCAAAGTGAGTAACGCTCGTCACCAGTCCAGTGACGCTCGTCACCAGACACCACATATTGCAGTTTCGCCTAAGACTTCAGATAATGCTAAGGAGACCGTGTATAAACCCAAGATACCCTATCCTAAGCATCCTAAGAAGTCTAAGCAGGAGCTTGAGGATGCCAGATGCAAGGCTATCATGGACAAGTTGGTGATAGAGATCCCATTGATTGATGCTGTAAGGATCACTCCTGTTATTAGGAGGTATGTGAAGAGAATGGTGACCAACAACTTGAGCCTTGAGGTTGGAGCTATGATGATCAACGAGCAGGTCAGTGCAGTGATTCAGAACAGAGTTCCAGAGAAGCTTTCA
This sequence comes from Thlaspi arvense, assembly GCA_911865555.2. NCBI lineage: Eukaryota > Viridiplantae > Streptophyta > Magnoliopsida > Brassicales > Brassicaceae > Thlaspi > Thlaspi arvense. The sequence continues at coordinate 24,580,688 of OU466858.1, read as the reverse complement.
GACCCAGGAAGCTTTGTTTTAGACTGCACCATCTTCAATGACAAGTTTGAGAGGTCATTGTGTGACCTTGGTTCTAGTGTGAACCTCATGCCCCACTCTGTTGCAAAGAGTTTAGGGATGACTGATTTTAAAACTACAAGGATATCTCTTGTCCTAGCTGATAGATCAGTTAGAGTTCCTGAAGGGGTAATAGAGGATGTTCCTATCAAAGTAGGAGATTGTATGATCCCTACTGATTTTGTGGTTTTAGAGTATGGAGAAGAGCCCAAAGACCCCTTGATTCTTGGCAGACCCTTCCTGGCCACTGCAGGAGCTATTATTGACGTCAGGAAGGGTAGAATAGAGCTGAATGTTGGCGATTTAGTGATGAAATTCGAAATGGACAAGCTGATGAAGAGGCCAACCATAGATGGACAGACTTTTTATGTTGATGTTCTCACAAACATTGCTGATCAGATCTTCCATGAGATGAGTTCAGATGACCCCTTGGAAAGGGCGTTGACCACTTCTACAGCTGAGTATGAGCATTTAGATGCTGCTGCAACAGGCTACACAAAGATGATGGATGCTACTGCACAAGTTATGCAACTGGTTGCACAGGATGAACTTGTCTCCACATCTGCAAAAGCCGCCACAATGGGTGACTGGTCAGCAGCAAAAGCACCAAAAGTTGAGCTTAAACAGCTCCCTGCAGGGCTAAGGTACGCATTCCTAGGAGAAAACTCCACCTATCCTGTTATTGTTAATGCTTCATTGAACAATGCAGAGCTCACCCTATTGCTAAGCAACCTGCGAAAATTTCGCAAAGCTCTTGGCTATTCTCTTGATGACATTTCAGGTATCTCTCCAGACTTATGCATGCATAGAATACACCTAGAAGATGAGTCGAAATCATCAGTTGAGCATCAGAGGAGGCTAAATCCGAATTTGCAAGATGTGGTCAAGAAAGAAATCATGAAGTTGTTGCAGGCTGGTATCATCTATCCTATTTCAGACAGTGCTTGGGTGAGTCCAGTGCACGTGGTGCCTAAGAAAGGAGGTGTCACCGTGGTCAAGAATGACAAGGATGAGCTGATTCCAACCAGGACTGTGACAGGACACAGGATGTGTATAGACTACAGGAAACTGAATGCAGCAACAAGGAAGGACCATTTTCCTCTACCTTTCATCGATCAGATGCTAGAAAGGCTGGCGAATCACAAGTATTACTGCTTCCTTGATGGGTATGCAGGCTTCTTTCAGATCCCCATCCATCCAGATGATCAGGAGAAGACCACGTTTACCTGTCCTTATGGCACTTTTGCCTACCGCAGAATGCCCTTTGGTCTGTGTAATGCTCCTGCAACCTTCCAGAGATGCATGATGTCGATTTTCACAGACATGATAGAGAAGTTTATGGAGGTGTTCATGGATGACTTCTCTGTTTATGGATCTTCTTTCAAGAGCTGTTTGGACAACCTGTGTGCAATTCTGCAGAGATGCGAAGAGAAACACTTGGTCTTAAATTGGGAGAAGTGCCATTTTATGGTACAGGATGGTATTGTACTTGGTCACAGAGTCTCAGGAGACGGTATAGAGGTGGATAGGGCAAAAATTGAGGTGATGACAAGTCTGCAAGCACCTGATTCAGTCAAAGCAGTGAGGAGTTTTCTGGGACATGCAGGCTTCTACAGAAGGTTCATCAAAGATTTTAGCAAGATAGCACGTCCACTTACTGCTCTCCTCTGCAAAGATGTGAAGTTTGAGTTCACAGAAGAGTGCAAATCTGCTTTTGAACAGATCAAACAGGCGTTGGTTACAGCCCCTGTTGTGCAGCCTCCAGATTGGGACTTACCTTTTGAGGTAATGTGTGATGCCAGCGATTTTGCAGTTGGAGCAGTGCTGGGACAGAGGAAAGACAAGAAACTCCACGCCATCTACTATGCAAGTAGGACTTTGGATGATGCTCAGAAGAATTATGCAACAACTGAGAAGGAATTGTTAGCTGTTGTGTTTGCTTTTGAAAAGTTCAGGCAGTATCTTGTTGGCTCCAAGGTCGTGGTTCATACTGACCATTCAGCACTGAAATACTTAATGCAGAAGAAGGATGCAAAACCAAGGCTGTTGAGATGGATCCTGCTTCTTCAGGAATTTGATATTGAAGTGAAGGATAAGAAAGGGGTTGAGAATGGAGTTGCTGACCATTTATCCCGGATTCAGGTCGAAGACAGTGTTCCCATCAATGATTTCTTGCCTGAAGAAAATGTTTACTTAGTGGAAACCAGAGAACAGGAGGAAAGTGTCGAAAACCTGCAGTTTTCACGAAACTACAGGGGAGTCACGAGCGACACCAGGGGGGTGACGCTCGTCACCAACCAAGACCATTCGCGACAAAAGTATACGAGCGAGGTGACGCTCGTCACCAACATTGGTGACGCTCATCACCGATCTCCACACTTATCTGCGATTTGTGCAAGCTTGGGGAAAGCTTTTGCAGAGCCTGTTTATGCTTTACATGATCCAAAGAGACCCTGGTATGCTGACATTGCAAACTACCTTGCTGCAGAGGATGAACCACATGATTTTAAAGGATATGCTAAGAAGAAGTTCTTGAGAGAACTTAGGAGATTCTATTGGGATGAGCCATACCTCTACAAGCATTGTGCTGATGGTATTTACAGAAGATGTTTAGCAGAAGAAGAAGTTCAGGACGTGCTCTTCCACTGTCATGGATCAGACTATGCTGGACACTTTGCTACATTCAAGACTGTCTCTAAGGTTTTGTAGGCTGGATTTTGGTGGCCTACCATGTTCAGGGACGCCCAAGCCTTCATCACAAGCTGTGATACTTATCAGAGAAGAGGAAAAATCAGCAGGAGACATGAGATGCCACAGAACTTTATTCTAGAAGTTGAAGTTTTCGATTGTTGGGGTATTGACTTCATGGGACCTTTTCCCTCATCTTATGGGAATAGATACATTCTGGTTGCTGTTGATTATGTATCTAAGTGGGTAGAGGCGTTGGCTACTCCTACTAATGATGCTGCAGTGGTTTTGAAGCTGTTTAAGACCATTATCTTTCCCAGATTTGGTGTCCCACGGATTGTCATAAGTGATGGGGGTTCTCACTTTGTCAACAAGGTTTTTGACAAGCTGTTGAAGAAGTATGGTGTACAGCACAGAGTGGCCACGCCCTATCACCCCCAAACAAGTGGACAAGTCGAGGTTTCCAACAGACAGATCAAGCAAATTCTGGAAAAGACAGTTGGGAAAACAAGGAAGGATTGGTCTGCAAAGCTGGATGATGCATTATGGGCCTACAGGACTGCCTACAAAACGCCACTTGGGACTACTCCTTTCCACCTTCTCTATGGCAAGGCGTGCCATCTACCAGTAGAACTGGAGTTCAGAGCAGAATGGGCAATCAAGAAGCTGAATTTCGATCTGAAACCTGCTGCAGAAAGGCGCTTGATTCAGCTCAATGAACTGGATGAGATCAGATATCTAGCCTATGAAAACTCCAAGTTATACAAGGAGAGGACAAAGGCATATCATGATAAGAAGATCATCTCCAGGCATTTCGAGCCCAATGACCAGGTATTACTCTATAACTCTCGTTTACAGCTTTTTCCTGGTAAACTGCGTTCTAGATGGTCAGGTCCTTTCACTGTCAAAGAGGCTCGCCCACATGGTGCAATTGTCCTGATTAACTCCAAAGGAGAGGAGTTTATTGTCAATGGACAAAGGGTGAAGCATTACTGGGCACAAGCAGAGATTCCAGCAGGACACATTGTGTCTCTGAATCAGGCACCAGCTGTCTAAACAGCCAACCAAAGTCAAGCTAATGACTTTAAAAGAGCGCTTAGTGGGAGGCAACCCACTGGTAAGTTGTAGATATATTACTTAGTATTTATTTTCGTGCTTAGGATTATTAGTTAGAATTTTAGTTAAAAAAAAAAAAAAAAAAAAAAAAAAAACGGTGACGATCGTCACCCTTATGGTGACGCTCGTCACCCATCAGAATCGAACACGGGACTTAAGCTTTTCTCTTCTTCTTCCTCGAGCACACCTGCAAAATAACCGAAACTAGTTAGAAAATAGGAATTTCATAACTTTTGATTTTCTTAACCAAATTGAGTGATTTAAGAGTCTAATCCGTGTGGATTTTACTCCTCTTTCTGAATATCCACTCAGTTTTTACGATCTGCAAGGTATGTTTTCGGAATCCCCAATTTTCAGTCCGCCATAGGTTTGGTAAAATCCGATTTTTGACTTGATTGGCTTGATTTAACTGTTGAATCATGGTTAGTTAGGTTGTATTAGAGGAATGGAACCATCTTTGTGAGCTTTTATCGGTTGATTGCACTATTTTGAATTTTCGAGTTCATGATGAAAGTTGCAAAAATCTGGAAATTTTGGGTGATTTAGGTTGAACTGATGCTTGAATTGTGTTCTTGGTAGTATAGAGATTAATCGCCATTAGCTATTTGATCCTGTTTGGTTGATTTTTCGAACTTTGAAAAATTTGCTAACTTTTGAGATGGTTTTGGTCGATTTTGGTACTCAATTTGCAGATGCCTCGTCAAGAGAAAAGACTAAGACAAAGCTCGTCTTCCAGCACTGCAACAGGGTCTACAGATTCCTTCAGTCAGCACCCGGTTTGCAGGCCCCCATGGCCCAAACGAGAGGATCGGAAAATAGCCTCGGAGATGGCTTAGGCAGGGACTCCGAAGCAAGAAGTGGCTCGGGATACCTGTGTATTCCGTGATATTCAGGAGGAGTGGGATGAGTATGACACGCTGTTCTACAATGCGTGGCTAGGAGTTAAGATTATCCCTACTAGGCTCGCGGATCCTGCTGTTCTGCAGAAGATGGGGATATTTGAGGAGGTTTATGAGATTTTGGAGCGCATTGGCATGGGGACTATGCCTTTCCAGCAGTACGACTTGTACCCAGATTTGGTCCGCCAGTTTCTCTCTACAGTTCGCGTCTACTACGCGAATGAGCTGGCGAAGCGTGCTCAGGAAGGCACTATGACATTTCTGATCCGAGGGATTCGATACCGGATCAGTCTGATGGAGCTTTGTGGGATCTATGGCTTCTCTGACCATCCCACAGGCGTTCTCCTTCCCTCTCAGTGGACCCATATGAGGACATTCTGGTCCAAGTTCGGGAATGGAGTCTATGATAGCAAGACCAGCACGCAGACAGAGGTTAGACATCCGGTTTTGAGGTACCTTATGCGCCTCTTTGGTCATACTATTCTGTGCAAGTCTGCGCCCAGCAAGACTCGAGTTAGCGAGCTGATTCTCCTTTACTACGGACTTTATGAGATGCTGGATGATTCGATACCAGTTGATAGTATGGTTCGCGCCAACTTAGGTGCTGTTTTCGCTGAGCATTTGGTCTCTTTGAAGACCAAGCCATTCACCAGTCCAGGGGAGAAGACTGAGAGTGTGGGCAGCTTGTTGACACCGATCTTCCATCATTTCCAGATCGATGTTACCCCTTGCAGTCTGCGCAGTGATAGATCGCTTATGGATGAGCAGTATCTGCGCCATGTCACTTGGATGAAGACCGGAGTTGTCTGGACTTTTACTACTACTTTTGGAGAGTATGTTGGCATTAAGTTGCCACAGAGAGCACTCACTACTATCCAGACAGACCCACGCCAGCTATTCTTCATGCCAGCACAGACTCTTCTGCGCCCCTTGACTCTGCGCCCTGCTCGAGCTGCTACAGCTGGTCCCTCTGCTTCTACTGCTGCTGCTACTGATGCTGGACCTTCTACGCGTCAGAGTGACTCTTCTGCTGCCTTCAGGCGTCCTCCACGACCACAGACACCCATGGATATGGCTGCTTTTCAGGAGTATGTAATTGATAGCTTTGAGGGAGTCTGGGATGCTGTTGCTACACTTAGCAACTGTGGTTGTGTCCGCCCCCACTACACTACTGAGCCTTGTGAGGATGAGGATTGAGGCTTCATTATCTGGTTACTTGTTCCTTTTTCCCTTTTTATTTTTCCTTCTTTTGAGTCATTTTTATGTTTCTTTTGAGTCAGTTGTCAGTTTTTTTGATGATGTTTTGTGAGATTGTTGAACCAGGTTATTATTGCTATGTTTGGATGTTGTTAATTATGTGTTTGAATGCTCAAAAAGTCTAACTTTCGAGTACACATGCAAACACTTCGTTAATTAACATCTAACATAAGATTTATGCAATACAGGTCGTGGTGACGCTCGTCACCCGACCCCACGCGAGGTAACACTTTCCTGACTTGGTTTTTCGACTTCTCATTCATTTTTCTGACCAACTCTTGGCTTAATAACACTGGGGACAGTGTTGTTCAAGTCTGGGGGAGGTGGTTACTGACGTTGTGTGCTTTGTGTCATGTTTATAGAGTCTTAAAGTTGAGTCAAAAACCTGTTTTTCTAGAGTCAAAAATTTGAAATTGTCAGTTTTTCTGGAACTAACCATAGGACGTTTTTGCTGATAAGAACCATTGCACAGTAGTTGATTACAAGTCTTACTAAGTTGAAAGTCATAGGTAGATCAGTCTAGCAATGAAGGTTTAGATTCTTAGAGAATCTGGAAAATTTGCTGTTAGCTCCACCTTAATGAACTTTAAATTTCTTGTCTTGGTGATTGATTCTTATTGATCTTGATTCTCTCTTTAAGCACTGACAATAAGGTTAAAATACAATCTCTCTTTGATCTTCCCTGATGTAGTTTTAAAAAAAAAGAAATTAAGTCCAAAGAGTGGTGCATTCATGACCCTGTCTCCTCACAAGGAACAACAGTAGTGAACACACTCATGAACCTGTCTCCTCACAAGGAACACAAGTATTGAGTAGCACCATATCTTAGACTGTAAAAGTTGAAAAAAAGAAGTGAAAAATCGAAAATATCCTAAAGAAAAAGAATTAAGGGAAGAGAAAATAGGAGAGCTGTGTTGAGATTGATTTGTTCAGTTGTTAGGAAGGGAAAAGAATCTGTAAAGTGATTAAGATGATAGAACTTTGATGAGATATCACACTTAGATAAAAATAAGGAGTTAACAGTAGAAATTTCGGATTTCTTGAAGGGATTTGGACTGGACTTGAGAGATTTGCTAAGCTTGTGATGATTAGGCTGAAATTTGATCTTGTGTTGACTCTGTGGTATGTGGATTCGAAAGCTTTAACTAGTGTGGTGTTTCTGATGACTGACTGACTGTTTCTTGTTTTCAAACCTCGACCTTATTCTTTGTCTAATGTTTGCTTGAGGGCAAGCAAAAGCTAAGTCTGGGGGAGTTGATATATCATGATTTTTTTGGTTTTTAACCATGATATAAGTCCTTTTTATTGAGTCTTTTTGGTCTTTTTAGAGTCCTAGAAGAGTCTTTGCAGGTTAAAGCATGTCTGGAGCATAATTGGAGATATTGGAACCTTTTGGAGCATTCTGAGTTGAAGCCACGAAGTACCAAGATCGAAGCAGAAAGTATTCACTAATGGTGACGATCGTCACCCCATTGGTGACGCTCGTCACCCAGATAGGAAGGAGCGTGGCTATTTGTTAAAAGTATCAAGAAGAATTGCAGAACTTACCCAGAAGTTTCCTTTATTTATATGAAGACCCCAGATCGTGTTTAGCCCCTATTTATTAGGTTTTTCAGCCACTGTTGGCAAGAATCTTAGTTTTGAGAATTGAGAGAGCTAGAGAGAGATTTTATTCAGAGCTTTTTGGGGAGACAAATCCTGTACTCTTTAGAGAAGATTTCGAACCCCCTTTGTTTTCTACTCTTTCTCTTAATGCAATTTTATTCAGTTATGTTTTGTGATCTCATAATCATGTCTGAGTAATCTGCTAGTTAAGTTAGGGTTTTTCAAAGGTTGATGAAAAGAGTGTAGAATCGCTATCTGTTAGGATTATCTCATGGTTTTTCATCTCTGCTTGCTTTAAAATCGAATTTCTGAGACACATCATCTAGGAATCCGAAAATCATAGGTTGTTAAATATTTGTGAGAGCATTATTCATAACCTGAACTAGTATTTGATGAGCAAAACAACTTAGTACAAAGAGATTTGGCTTAGGAGTTTTGTAAACAATTGAATCTGATCATTCCTGCATACTTAGGTTGTTAGGGTTTGCAAAGAGATTTGAAACTCTGTGATCTAGGTATAGATAACTTCTACAATGAGAATTGATTAGTTATGCATTAGAGATTCATGTTTAAAAACGGTTCTTAATCATTCATGATTCCCTGCATTCCGTATTCTTAGATTCATACCTGCGAATTTCCCTAGCTTAGCGCTTTTAGTCTTCCTGAACTTAGAACATATCATACCATCGTTTGCTTATTTCTAATTATTCATTCGCATTGCATACATCATATTTCGCTTAGCTTAGTCCAAATCTATAATTGATAGTGTAGTTAGCATTACTCTCTTGGGATTTCGATACCCCTTATACTACATCTGCTTTGCTGTGCACTTGCAGTAGTTTTTATTTGGGTAAAACCTGAGCCCTATCACTCGTTGCATCTAGTTTTCCTTGATATTACCAACCATTTATCCATTTCGCTAAGATTTGTTTCATCCTTGCATTCTTAATGGCTCTTCCTGCATCCTAGGTGTGGATTGATTCCCCTTACTACTGTACTACATCATAACATGTGGTTTGGGTTTTGATAACCTCCTTGCTTGCACCAATAAGCCTGCTATCAAACGGCGCCGTTGCCATCTTAGGATTGTTAGGAAGCATTAAGATTTGGGGTTTAGTAAAGACTAAGCCTTTACTTTAAGTTTGGTTACTAATCTCTTTCTGTTCGCACTTGTGTCTTTCATGTACATGAATTTTCGTTCTAGGGGTGACAACAACTTACTTACACCCCTAGACAATATTTACCAACTCAGACATTCAAGAACAAGAAGAGCAAGAGAGCAAGCTAGAGCCTTTGAGGAAATTGTTCAAGCCGGTTCAATAGACTTTGCAACAATTGCTGATCAAGAACATCCTGAGGGACCTCCACCAGCTCACGGTGGTGTAGGAAGGGGCAATGGAAACCCGATCCACGCAGCTAGACCCCCACGGATCATAGGCGCTGGAGATGCTCCTAATACGAATCATAATCGCTTTGGGATCACTCCTCCTCCAGTCCAGAATAACAACTTCGAGATAAAGCCTGGATTCATCTTGATGGTTCAGAATTGCAAATTCCACGGGCTGGCTATGGAAGACCCCTTAGAGCACATTGATAACTTTTAGCAGGTGTGTGGGATGATTAAGATCAATGGGATCTCGGAAGATGCCTTCAAGCTACGGCTCTTCCCATTTTCTCTCGGTGACAAGGCTAGGCATTAGGAGAAGACACTTCCACAAGGCACCATCACGTCTTGGGATGAATGTAAGAAAGCTTTCCTCTCAAAGTTTTTCTCAAGCACTAGGACAGCTCGGTTGAGAAGTGAGATCAGTGGCTTCACTCAAAGGCAGAACGAGACATTCAATGAAGCTATGGATAGATTCAAAGACTATACCATTCAGTGTCCTCACCATGGCTTCAGTGAAGAGACTCTCCTAAGCACAATATACCGAGGAGCATTGCCCAAGATCCGTATGCTTCTTGATATGGCAAGCAAAGGCAACTTCCTTGGTCAAGAAGTAGAAGAAGGTATGGAGCTGATAGAGAACTTGGCATTGAGTGACGGCAACTACGCCGAGGATTATGACTGTGCACCACGAGGTTCTGAACTAGAGTCTCACAAGAAAGAGCTTAAGTCCCTCCATGAGAAGATAGACAAGCTAGTGCTTGCTAATCAGAAGCACGTTCACTTCGTGCGAGAAGCTAAAGATGTCTCCAAGGAGCTAGAGCTGAGTCAAGAAGAAGCTAACTGGATTGCCGGTCAGAACTACAACAAGCCTCTGGGATATTCTCAAGGATACCAAGCCAACAACAATCTCTCATCCAGGAGTACAAACGTTGAGAATCCAAAGGATCAGGTGTACCCCCTCAACAAGCAAAGCCCTTTGTACCTTATAACAAGGGTTTTCAACCGAATAATGGCTTTCAAGGGCATAGGCAAGGTAACTTTCAAGGTCAGCAGCAACAGCAAGGCAACAAAGGGTACACACCTATGTTTCCTCCTGGCTTTGTTCCTCAACAACAACAGATGCAACAGCCTCCTCAAGACCCGGTTCAAGCAATGTTTCAGCAGTTGCTTCAAGGTCAAGCTTCAACTAATCAGAAGTTTGCCGAGATGAACAACCGCCTTGACTCCTTTCTTACCGACGGCTCAACTCAGATAACAGACCTGAACAACAAGATGAAGCAGTTAGAAAAGGGAAAGGCTAGTACAAGCGGCCAGAACAGCTTACCGGGCAAGTGTGAGCAGAATCCGAAAGAGTATGCAAACACTATCACCTTGAGGATTGGTAGAGAGCTACCGCCGAGAGTCGCACCTAAAGACACTGAGGACATTGAAGTCTAAGAGGGGGAGGGTAAGCTTTCAGCTGATGAGGAAATCAACTTTGATAATGTGTGGATTGAGAGACCAAGAAAGGGTAAAGAAGTAGCCGAAGAGAAGAAAGTGGAGCAAGCTACTAAAGAGAAAGATGTTTATATGCCTCCATCGTATGTACCTAAGCTTCCTTTTCCTGGCCGCTTCAAGAAACTGGTGATAGAGAAGCATAGACTCTTGTTTGAGAAGCATCTAAAGGACGTTGAGATCAAGTTGCCTCTTGTGGATTGCCTAGCTATGATGCCGAAGTGTCCTAAGTTCTTTAAAGACACCCTTACAAAGAAGAACAAGGAGAGTAAAGAAGGTTTGGTGCTTAGTGAAGAGTGTAGTGCCATTATTCACAGAGAAATAGTGCCTAAGAAGCTAGGAGATCCAGGATCCTTCACCATTCCTTTTGCTTTGGGTCCATTGGAGTTCAAGAGCTGCTTATGCGATTTGGGAGCAAGTATGAATCTCATGCCCCATTCTATAGCAAAGAAGCTCGGTTTCACACGTTTCAAGGAGTGTAGGATCTCCCTTGTGTTAGCTGACAGAAGCGTGAGACTTCCAGTGGGTAAGCTAGAAGATCTTCCACTGAGAAAAAGCGATGTCAATGTACCAACCGACTTTGTTGTGCTTGAGATGGATGAAGAACCTAAGGATCCGTTTATACTTGGAAGACAATTCCTTGCAACCGCCAGAGCAATCATTGATGTCAAGAATGGGAAGATAGCTCTGTACCTTGGTAAGGACATCAAGCTGGATTTTGATATCAATGAGGTCCTGAAGAAGCCGACCATTGAAGGGCAAGCATTCTACATAGAAATGTTAGATGAATTGCTAGAAGAGTTGGCACAAGAGGATCACTTGAAGCTAGCTTTGACTAAGGAGAGAGGAGAGTACGGTTTCTTAAGTGAGAAGACCCAAGAGTACGTTAATCTCCTCGAATCTAGAAGAGTTATCAAAGAAGATGAAGGCGGATGCCTAGAGATCGATCAGGAAATCGAGAAGATCACTTGATCCAGGACAGCAATCGACAAGAAGATCAGTTCAGAGAACGAGTCAGGGACTCGATCTCCTGTTCGATCCATATCAAATCGAGTAGGTGAATCGAGTGAAATTGCTCGATCCGGACCATAACAAGTAGAAGATCGACTGGATGACTCGATCTCTGAGGGGAGAACGGTTCAAGAAGGCAGTCTTAAGGCTCATGTCTCGGGTTCTAAGGAGGCTACTGAGGACAGGAACATCAACACAAGCCCCGCGGAGGACTGGAGCGAGCTGCTAGCCCTAAAGGTGGACCTAAATGAGCTCCCAAAAGGGCTAAGGTATGCTTTCTTAGGGCTTAATGATACTTATCCCGTGATTGTGAATGAGAATCTGGGTGATGATGAGTTGCACTCGCTCCTAAATGAGCTGAGAAAGTATAGGAAGGCCATTGGGTACTCTCTAAGTGACATCAAGGGCCTTTCACCAATGCTTTGCACTTATAGGATTCACTTAGATAATGAGAACTCTTCTTCTATTGAACATCAAAGGCGTTTAAACCCGACTTTGAAAAAAGTATTTAAGAAAGAGATCCTTAAGTTGTTAAAGGTCGATGTGATCTACCGCATCAGTGACAGCACGTGGGTATCTCCTGTCCATGTGGTGCCTAAGAAAGGGGGGGGGTATCACAGTCATTAGAAATGAACAAGATGAATTGATACCTACTAGGACTATAACTGGTCACCGTATGTGTATAGACTATATGAAGCTCAATTCGGCTACTAGAAAGGATCATTTTCCTCTTCCTTTTTTTGATCAAATGTTAGAGAGGCTTGCTAATCATCCATACTATTGCTTTCTTGATGGTTATAGTGGATTCTTTCAAATACCAATCTATCCTAACGATCAAGAGAAGACGACATTTACATGCCCTTATGGTACCTTCGCGTATCGAAGGATGCCATTCGGGTTGTGTAATGCACCCGTGACATTCCAGCGGTGTATGTTGTCAATCTTCTCTGATCTTATAGAGGATATGGTAGAAGTGTTTATGAATGACTTCTCTGTATATGGTGCGTCTTTTTCTGCTTGTTTGTTGAATCTTTGCAAGGTACTTAAGCGTTGTGAGGAGACAAACCTAGTGCTTAACTAGGAGAAGTGCCACTTAATGGTGAAGGAAGGGATCGTGCTTGGCCACAAGATATCAGAGAAAGGGATAGAGGTTCATAAAGCCAAGGTTGAGGTAATGATGAGTCTTGAGCCTCCGGTTAATGTCAAGGGTATAAGGAGTTTCCTAGGTCACGCGGGCTTCTACAGGAGATTCATAAAAGATTTCTCTAAGATAGCTAGACCCCTCACGCGGCTGTTGTGCAAAAAAGCTGAGTTCGTGTTTGATGAGGATTGTCTTCATGCTTTCAAGACTATAAAAGAGGCTCTTGTCTCCGCGCCAATAGTACAAGAACCGGACTGGAGTCTAGAGTTTGAAATCATGTACGATGCAAGTGACTACGCCATAGGAGCTGTTCTTGGTCAGAGGAAAGACAAGCGGTTGCATGTTATCTACTACGCCAGTCGTACCTTGGATGACACGCAACCAAGCCTCTTGAAGAAGTATGGCGTGAAGCACAAGGTAGCAACTCTATATCATCCTCAAACTAGTGGGCAAGTAGAGATGTCTAACAGGCAGATCAAGGCGATACTACAGAGGACAGTTGGGGCTACTAGGAAAGATTGGGCGGTCAAACTTGACGATGCTTTGTGGGCTTACCGAACCGCTTTCAAGACCCCTGTAGGCACGAGTCCTTTCACTCTTCTTTACGGCAAGGCATGTCATCTTCCTGTTGAGTTGGAGCATAGGGCACTATGGGCAGTGAAGCAGCTGAACTACAACCTCAAGACAGCTCAGGAGAAGCGGTTGATTGAGCTACATGAGCTAGATGAGCTACGATTGGAAGCCTACAAAAGTGCTTAGATCTACAAGGAGCGGACTAAGGCGGTTCATGACAAGAAGCTGGTTCATAAGGAGTTAAGAGAAGGCAGTCTGGTGATACTCTACGACTCGAGGTTGAAGCAGTTCCCGGGTAAGCTCAAATCAAGGTGGTGTGGACCGTTTGAAATCAAGGTAGTTCTACCCTACGGAGCAGTTACATTGGTTGGCAAGAGCGGTAATCCTTTCACTGTCAACGGGCATAAGGTTAAGCACTACCAGGCGAGTGATTGCAGCAAGGAGAGCACCTCCGTGCTTCTCCAAGACCCACCTCAGGCCTAAACCAAGTAAAGTCTAGCTAAAGACGTTAAAGAAAATGCACTTGGGAGGCATTCCCATGTCTATCCTGTACATATTTTTGCTTTATTTTTATTTCAGTTTTTATGCTTTGATTGCCTAAGTGTGTAGGTGAAAGGATAAGGGATTGTCAGGTGTGATCTTGGAGTCAAAAGAGGCGAGAAGGGCTAAGTGTAGGCTAGAGATCGAGTGCTAGATCGACTCATCCTAGCTCGATCTTTACTAGATCGAGCTAGTGAATTGAGAGGAGCCAGTCGATCTAGACGAGATCGAGTAGACAAATCGAGTGGAACGGTCGATCACGAGAGGATAAACCACTTATCCGTTTAGCTTGAAAAGCAAACGAGGTGTAGATCGACCGGGTCACTCGATCTTCAAAGATAGATCGATCAGTCTACTCGATCTGCCACTCGATCTAAGCCAAAACGACCCCCAAATCGATCATGTGGCTCGATCAAAGGAGTACAGCCTAGTTGACCAAAAGTCAAGGAACGAGAGGGTACAATCGATCTAAGACTCGATGCAATTTGAATCGAGTCCCTGATCGATGAAACCTCTCGATCCTAGCCAACATGGGCATGAGGTCGAGTCCTAGATCGACCAAATGGACTCGATCTCGTGCCGAGGTAACAATTTCTTTTCCCTCCTTTCTTCTTTCCCTCCTGTTTTTAGATTCAAATCTTGGTCAAGGCAGGAATCTTTGACCATGAAAGATGTGCCTTGACCAAGCTTTTTGTTAGAACCAATAGTTTTGCTCATAGTTTTAGATTTTTGTTAGCCTTTATATTTTCAAGCAACAACACACTCTCTCTCATTTTTGTTTCGAGATTTCCAAAGCAAGAGAGAGTGTGATTTTTCTTTCCTAAAGGCTAACAGCTTCTTCTTTCAAACTTTGCAAAGGTATTTTCGGGTCTTTGTTTTAAATATTTTAGAAAATTTTCTTTTTATTGCATTGTTTGAATATTAGATGTTAGGGGGGTTTAACGATTTTTTAAAACTAGCTAGATATTAGGAAAACTTCTAGGTTTGATCCTATCTCTAGATTTCCCTCTCTATTATCTTGCTAGAATTTTTATAAATTCCCCAAAAATCTAGGGTATTAGTTATAAGTCTTTCTTTCTTGACTGGTCTTTCTCTTAATATTCTCCGCCTTTGCTCATTCTTTTGCTTGAGAATTGTGGTTCAGGTACTATGGCTCCCAAGAGAACGAGAGAAGAAACAACACAAGGAGAAGAGGGGCAAAAAGTAGTTCAAGAAGAAGAAGCTCAGCAAGTACAAGAGAGCGTTCGTTGGACAAAAGAGTAAAAGTTGGCAAAGAAGAGGTTAGAGAGGTTGCGCTTTAAGCCTACTAAGTTCGCTAGTAGAGATCTGTTGGAGAGGATGGGACTACTAGAAGATTTTGGTTTTCTTCTCCAAGACATGAGGCTTGCATGCCTTTCAAGGATGGATTGCCCAACATATCCAAAAGTTACTCTAGACTTCCTCTCTACCTTGGCCTTTTCCTATGAGATTCCGAGTCTCCCCACTCCCTCACAAGGTCATCTCACCTTCAAGGTCAAGAGGCAAGCTTATCATCTCTCCATTGAAGAGCTTTGCAAAGCTTATGGTCTTAATGCCACAGCTAAGCAAGTAGAGTTCCCTCCTCTCAAGACCGCCAACGATTTCTGGGAGGTGCTTTGTGAGGAACCCCGTTTTGAGGTATACTCTCAAGCTACTAGCCAACACCTTCAGTGGGCGATCCGTGGCTCCTACAGTGACAAAGACCAAGCTGTGCTTTCTCTTCCAAGAAATCAAGAGGATACTTTGCAGCAGCGAAAGAGGAGAACGACGAGCCGATGCAAGATGAGCGTGGGAATGATGTTAATTATGGATGTATCTTGGCATCCTCTTTGGTGAAGTACAAGGTGTATTCATCATTCATTGGAGGCTTCCTTACACCGCTCTTCATTCAAGCCACTGTACCTCTTCAAGGCTTCGAACCTTGCGCAGATAGAGCATACATGGACGAGACCTATATGCGCAATACCGATAGCTTGGGACCTACGCCAGCTCCAGGATTCTTTGCCTATTGATAATATGTTTTTATGCGTCTATAGAGGTAATGCAATGCAGGAGGTTATCAAAACTCAAGCAGCACACAGTCGTAGTACAGTGCAAGAGGAATCAATCCAACCTAGAAGCTCGAAAGTGCAATTCAAATGATGAACGGTTTTGTAAAAATCCTGAAAAACTAGATGCAACAGTCAAATGCAAAGCAAAACTATTTTAAAATTACTAGAAACGAGTGAACTACCACGAGGAAGAAACATAATGATTAAAATGCAAAGCCATGAATTAATAAAAATCGACTAGTGGATCGACCATGGGATAGACCACTAGATCGAGCAACAACGATCGATCTACTTAACAGTTTAAACAGAAATGAATCTAAAGACCAAGATGCGAACAAATAGCAAGCGAATGATTGATAGAGATAATAAAATACTAGGAAAGAGGGTCCAGGGTTGAGATTCATGTTCAAGGGTCTCAAAGGTTCAAGCTTGGTTTGATAACTTTAGATCTACTCACTTCGTGAGGTTCTCTCCTTCATCCATGGCTTGTGGTATGGATCACTCCTTCATTCTCTCCTCCAGACCCATGGCGTTTGGCGGAAAAAGAGATTGAAGGGCATAAAACTTAGATTTCAAATACACGGCATAACTAGTCCCCTTAACTTCCATGGCGTTTGGGAAAGGTAGACTAGCCTATAGGATTCGATTTTCAAGGACCTATGGATCCTGTCAAGGTAAGAGGCCCTTTGGATCATAAAGATATTGGCGTGAGAGTCTCTAAGCCTTAAGAACTCGATATCCTAGAAGAGAAAGCCATGAAGAACAAGAAAACACCAAACTTTGAAAACTTTTTCGACCCTTTTGAATCCTCTCAACCCCAAAACCCGATGAAACTACTCGCTACACATTAAATAAACCAAACAAAGCATAGAAGATGATCTAGTAAACATGAAAAACGATTGCTTTAACTTAAACGATTCAATATTCAAGAACAAAAAGCAAGAAAAGCTTTGAAGTCTAACAATGGCGAAATCGCCTAAAACCTGAGAGATGATAGAAAAGTTGTCGACAGGGTGGAATTAAGAAAGGGATCGTTGCTTTTTGCCTAAAATGGCCAAACCGCAACTGGTCCCCCCCTTTGCTACGGTCCAAAAACAGGCTGGACGGATAAGGTTGGTCTGGGATCGATCACGAAGCTCGATCTGGCATTCGATCTCGTCTTGGATCGGATGGCTCTTGGTCGATCTCTGAGTCGATCTTGTGCTGATCGGGTTGGAAGCTCGATCCAGTCCTCGATCTGCATGGCGTCGTTTACATCCGTACTTCAAATCGATCTCCACACTCGATCTTCTGGTCGATCTCATCTAGATCGACCTGCCTTGCTCGATTTGCTACTCGATCTCAGGTCCTTAGCGTGAAATTCTGATTTCTCCAAGTGTCCACGGACTTCCTCACGAGCCTTGGCACATCCACAAATCTTCCATAGCTCCAAAGTAACCGAAAACAACTTGATTGTGATGCAAAATGCACAAAACATGCAAATGCTTGTGCAAAAGTACTCTAGGACCTAAAGCGATGCAAACTAGTCTAATATGCAAGGTGAATGCATGAGAAACTAACTTATATGTATGCAAAATACACTAAATATGCAACAACATCAACTCCCCCAAACTTGCCTTTTGCTTGCCCTCAAGCAAACAAAATTCGAGAAGAGAGAGAAGTTTTAAAACAAACGGGGGTTTAAGCTTCTCGCAAAGGTGTCTTTCAAAGGAATCAATCTCAAAGTCCTAGTTATTAGTTCTAAAATGCAATGCGCACACTCTTACTCTAAAGAACTTATCCATGCTCAACAGACAATGAATTTCATATCATGACTCTCCTATTCCAAACAATCAAAGAAACTCATCCTTTAACATTCATTAATGGTCAAACCGTGAATCAAACTTATACACTTTAAAGCAAAACACATTTGGTTAAGGGAGAAGGCTATGATCATATAATGATCTCATTTTAAAGAGGGTTTCACAATGCAATGGGGTTCTCTCACGAATGGTTTGAACTTTATGCATAATGTTAAAGGTAAAGGCAATTGATGCATACATGATTAGATTCTCATCTACCCTTGTATACTAACAATGATCCTAAAACCCCTCTCATTTTTTTGCTTTTTAGCTCACTCACACTCCTAGAGACTACCCTTATTAAGCTCAAACCCAAATAAAAAAAAGAAAACATCTTTACTCTTTAGGTTAGTGAAATGGCTTGAAAATATTTTAGCTCCTTATTTTTTTTCTTATTGATAGCTCTCTTATTCTTTTCTTTCTTTTTCTTTTCTTTTTATTTTGGCACTTAGGCTCTTTTCTCTTTTTTTTATTTTATTTTATTTTATTGTGAGAGAGCTATCTTCGGAAATATTTAGAGCATTATACATTTTGAAAACAAAGTCTTTCACTTAAAACCTTTTGTTCACTTCAAATACCAAACTTTTTGAAACCGTAAGCATATAACAAGAAAGCAATCCCGTCAAACCCCCAAACTTATCCTAAGCCTACAACTAGCTTCAAAATGAAAAGCTAGCAATCATATGAGAGCCTAAACATGTCGCCTAAACGTAACACGTTCTGCTAAGTTCAAACCGAAAAGAGGCCTCACAATGATGTCACACAAGAAAGCTTGGCTTGAAGGAAAGGTAAGGGTGATGGTGGGAGTTCTACTTAGGCTCACAAAGAGTGGTAAAAGGAGGAAGAGAGCCTAAATATTTTTACGATCCATGTGTTTAGTTTCAAATGCATAAGAATGATATTTAAAAATTCAGATTAGGGTTCTCACTTATTAGGACAAGTTTCAAATCATGAATGTTCAATTCAATTCACAAAAATCAAAACAAGTGATCCAAGCATGGTAAGGACTTACTTTCAAAGCGTGAGCAAAGCATTAGAGAACTTCTAACTAGGGCATTGAAACAATTCATGAGCTTGAAACACCTTTTTAAGAAAACTTTAACCCCTTATGCAAATGTAAACAACCTAGAAGCTTAGAAATTCTAGACTCAATCCTAAAATGCTTAACAATATGAATGCAACTACATGAATTTTTTTTGAAAATTTTTAAAAATTTTACCAATTTTTTTGTTCTTTTCTATGCCTTAGAATGTATGTAAGACTCAAGGGATGCAAATAAAAAATAAGAGCAAAATAAACATGTCAAATAACACACACACTCACCCAAACTTGAATGACACCGTCCCGGTGGCAACCAAACTTGAGAGAGTTCAAAAACACAAGGCAAAAACAAAGAAAATGAGCGGTATATACAAGGGAAGGTTGTTGTTACCTTGGAGCTAAACTCGGCTGGAACTTGAGGATGTTCCATCGGAGCTGCTCTTGCTAGAGGAGCGTCGGGCTATGTCCTTTCCTTTATCCTTGGTGGGGAAACCATGAACGGAATGGCATGCTTGTTGCGCGATGCCTTGTTGCTCACGGATGACAATACCGCCAGTTGATCTCCTCCTCTTCTCGGGCTGGTTGACCTCTTCACTCATGGACCCCTTAGACTTCACGGATGAGCCCCCTTGAAGCGCCTTGATTTTCTTGGCAAGCTTCTTGATCATCTTCCCTTGACACTTAGTTATTTTTCGCTGCACCTCCATCACTGAAGCAAGGAACTTCTCAGCCTTGGTTCGCGGCTCAAAATCCATCCGGGAAAGCTCAAAGTTGGCTGGCATTGCGCCATCCGAAGGTGGTGACTCTGACTCCTCTCACGCGGACTGAATAGGCATCATTGTTGTACCAAGTGGGGCATAGCACTCCTCGTGGGTTGGGCAAAACTGTATCGTGCCGATGCTGTCCATGTTTGTCTCCTCAACATTGGGTAAGATGCACACACTCTTCTTCCCTGCGTCATTGTAGAACTGATAGGCAAAGAATCCTGGAGCTGGCGTAGGTCCCATGCTATCGGTATTGCGCATGTAGGTTTCGTCCATGAATGACCTGTCCGCGCAAGGCTAGAACCATTGAAGGGTTACACCGGCTTGGATGAAGAGTGGCGTGAGAAACCCTCCAATGTAAGCTGAACTAGCCTTGCACCTCAGAGCATATGCCTTGTACTTCACCAAGGAGGATGCTAGGATACACCCGTAGTTAACGTCATTCCCAAGGTCATCCATCAGCAGATCCTGGTTCTCCTCTTCGCTGCTGCATACTATCCTCTTGATCCCTTGGAAAAGGAAGCATAAATCGGTCTTTGTCACCGTAGGAGACACAGACCGCCCGCTGAAAGTATTCGCCAAAAGCTTGAGAGTGTACCGCAGGATGGGGTTCCTCACCTTCTTGATCTTACCCGTGTTTGGCTTGTAGTCTTCATCGCAAAGCACGTCCCATATGATGCTAGCGTTCTTGAGAGGTGGAAACTCCACTTGTTTAGCCGCGGCGTTGAGTCCATAGGCTTGGCAAAGCTCCACAACGGATAGGTGATAGGCTCGCTTCTTGACCTTGAAAGTGAGATGTCCTTGTGAGGGAGTAGGGAGGCTCGGATTCTCATAGGAAAACGCCAAGGTAGAGAGGAAATCCATGGTTACTTGCGGATATGTTGGGCAATCCATCCTTGAAAGGCAAGCAAGCCCCATGTTTTGGAGAAGAAATTCAAAATCTTCTAGGAGACCCATCCTTGCCAGCAAGTCTCTACTCGCGAACTTGGTAGGCTCGAAGCGCAGCCTCTCTAACCTCTTCTTCGCTGCCTTTTCCTCCTTAGTCCAACGGATCCTCTCGTGAACTTGCTGAGGTTCCTCCTCTTGAACTTGTTGAGTTCCCTCTTCTTGAACCACTTGTTGTTCATCCTCTCTCTGTGCAGCTTCTTCTCTGGTTCTCTTAGGTGCCATTGGTGTCTGAAACAAGATTCTCAAACAAGAGAATGAGCAAAGGCGGCGAAAAATCGAGAAAGAGACTAGCAAGAAGGAAAAATCTACAACTAATACCCTAAAATTTTGGGGTATTTATAAAAATTATAACAAGATAATAGAGAATCATATCTAGAGATATCGAGAAATCTAGAATTTTTCCTATTATCAAGCTATTTTAAAAAATAAAACCATGGGTAAAAGGAGTGGTTTTCTGACAAAAGCTGTGGTCAAGGCACATCTTTCATGGTCAAAGATGCTTGCCTTGACCACTTTTTGAATTTAAAAATCAGAGGGAAACAGAAAAAGAGGGAAAAGGAATTGTTACCTCAGCACGAGATCGAGTCCATTTGGTCGATCTAGGACTCGATCTCATGCCATGTTGGCTGGATCGAGAGATTTGATCGATCAGTGACTCGATTGATTTAGAATCGAGTCTTAGATCTATTTGATCCTCTCGGTCCTTGACTTTTGGTCAACCTGGCTGTGCTCCTTGGATTGATTTCCTTGATCGATTCGGGGGTCGATTTGGCTGAAATCGAATGTTCGATCGAGTAGACTGCTCGATCTTTTCAAGGATCGAGTGACTCGGTCGATCTACACCTCGTTCGCTTTTCAGGCTGAGTGCATTGGTGATTTGTCCTCTCATGATCGACTGTCTCACTCGATTTGTCTACTCGATCTTGTCTAGATCGACTGACTCCTCTCGATTCACTAGCTCGATCTAGCAAAGATCGAGCCAGGATGAGTCGATCTAGCACTAGATCTCTAGCCTATATTCGCTCCTTCTTACTCCCTTTGGATCTAAGAACATGGCTTGCGATCCCTTATCCCTGTTCCTACACACTCAGAAGATAAAAACATAAAACTGAAAGAGAAGTAAAGCAAGAATATATACAGGATAAACATGGGAATGCCTCCCAAGTGCGCTTTCTTTAACGTCTTTAGCTAGACTTTACTTGGTTTAGGCAGATGGTGGGTCTTGGAGAAGCATTGAGGTGCTCTCCTTGTCAAATGTACTCGCTATGTATGGCTTAACCCTGTGTCCGTTCACTGTGAATGCATTCCCACTCTTGCCTACCAACGTGACAGCTCCGTAAGGCAATACCTCCTTGATTTCATGAGGACCGCTCCATCTAGATTTCATCTTTCCTGGAAAGAGCTTGAGCCTTGAATTGTAAAGCAGCACCAAACTACCTTCCTTAAGCTCCCTGGGTACCAACTTCTTGTCATGAGCAGCCTTAGTGCGCTCTTTGTAGATCCTAGCGCGTCCGTAAGCATCCAGCCTTAGCTCATCAAGTTCGTGTAGCTGGATCAAGCGCTTCTCCTGAGTCGTCTTTAGATCAAAATGCAGCCGCTTCACAGCCCACAATGCTCTAAGTTCCAGCTCAACGGGGAGGTGACATCCTTTGCCGTAGAGAAGAGTGAAAGGAGTAGTACCAATGGGTGTTTTGAAAGCAGTCCGGTAAGCCCACAACGCGTCGTCTAACTTCACTGCCCAATCCGTCCGAGTTGTCCCGACAGTTCTCTCAAGTATTGCCTTGATCTGCCGGTTAGAGTCCTCCACTTGGCCACTCGTTTGTGGATGGTAAGGTATAGCTACCTTGTGCTTCACGCCATACTTCCTTAGAAGGTTTTCAAACAACTTGTTGATGAAATGGTTTCCTCCGTCGCTTATCACCACCTTGGGTACTCCAATACCTCGGGAATATGATGCTCTTAAAGATCGACCTGCCTTGCTCGATTTGCTACTCGATCTCAGGTCCTTAGCGTGGAATCCTGATTTCTCCAAGTGTCCACGGACTTCCTCACGAGCCTTGGCACGTCCACAAATCTTCCATAGCTCCAAAGTAACCGAAAACAATCTGATTGTGGTGCAAAATGCACAAAACATGCAAATGCTGGTGCAAAAGTACTCTAGGACCTAAAGCGATGAAAACTAGCCTAATATGCAAGGTGAATGCATGAGAAACTAACTTATATGTATGCAAAATACACTAAATATGCAACAACATCACCTATCTGTTCTACAGTGATGACAAGGAGAAGAGCGTATGCATCTTACCTAATGTGGATGAGACACACTTTGACAGCATAGGCACCATCGAGTTTTGTCCAACTCAAAAGGAGTGTTAGGCACCACTTGGAGCAGCCATGATCCCAACTCAAGCCGCTCGTGAGCCCTCAGAATCACCACCCTCAGACGCCGTGATGCCAGCTGACTTTGAGCTTCCCAAGATAGATTTTGAGCCAAGGACCTAAGCGGAGAAGTTCCTAGCTTCGGTCGTGGAGATACAGCGTAAGATAACCAAGGGGCAAGGCAAGATGATCAAGAAACTTGCCAAGAAAGTCAAGGCGCTTCAAGGGAACTCACCCGCGAAGTCTAAGCAGTCCATGAGTGTAGAGGTCGAGCAGCCCGAGAAGAGGAGGAGATCGACTGGTGCGATAGTCATCCGTGAGCCTCAAGGCAGCACACAACAAGCACGTCACTCCATCCATGAACTCCCAACCATGGACAAACGCAAGGGCATAGCACGACGCTCCTCTAGCAACAGCAGCTCCGCTGGAACATCCTCAAGTTCCAGCCAAGTTTAGCTCCAAGGTACCAACAACCATCCCTTGTATATACCACGCATGTTTTACGTTTTTGCTTTGTGTTTTGAGCTTCACTAGAGTTTGTTTGCCACCGAGACGGTGTCATTCAAGTTTGGGGGAGTGTGTGGTGTTATCATCCTTTGAGTCTTGCATACATCCTAAGGCATAGAAAAGAACAAAAAATTGGTAAAATTTTTAAAATTTTCAAAAAAAAATTCATGTAGTTGCATTCACTTTGTTAAACAATTTAGGATTGAGTCTAGAATTTTTGAGCATTTAAGTTATTTACATTTGCATAAGGGGTTAAAGTTTTTCTTTAAAAGGTGTTTTAAGCTCATGAATTGTTTCAAGGCCCTAGTTAGTAGTTCTTTGATGCAATGTTCACACTTTGAAAGTAATCTCTAACCATACATGGATCATCTGATTTGATTTTCGTGGCTTGACTTGAACATTCATGAATTGAATCTTGTCATAATAAGTGATAACCCTAATTTGATCTTTAATTATCATACTTATGCATTTGAAAATGAACACATGGATCATATACATATTTAGGCTCTCTTCCTCCTTTCACCACTCTTTTGTGAGCCCAAGTAGAATTCCCACCATTCCCCTTACCCTCCTTCCAAGCCAAATGTTCTTGTGTGATATCATTGTGAGGCCTCTTTTCGGTTTGAACTTGGCATAACGTGTTACGTCTAGGCGACATGATTAGGCTCTCATTTGATTGCTAGCTTTGCATTTTGAAGCTAGTTTTAGGCTTAGAATAGGTTTGGGGATCATGGGGCTTGTTCATTTTTCTTACTTGTTTTCGGTTTCAAAAGAGTTTGGTGTTTGAAGTGAATGAAAAGGTTTTAAGTGGAAGGCTCACTGTTTTTAAAAAAATGAAAAGCTCTAGTTTAATTCAGAAGATAGCTCTCAAAGAAAAGAAAAAGAAAAGAAAAGAGCCAAAGAGCCAAATGTTTGAAAAGAAAAGAAAAAAAATAAGTAGAGAGCTATCAAAAAGAAAAGAAAAGAGCTAAATGTGTTTTCAGCCTTTCCACTAGCCAAAAGAGTTTTAAGATGATGCTTTTATTTGGGTTATTGCTAAGCGAATTGCCTTGATGATAAGGGTAGTTTCTAGGAGGGTGAGTGAGCTGAAAAGAAAAGAAATGAGAGGGGTTTTAGGATCATTATTAGTATATATGGGTAGATGAGAGTCTAGTCATGTATGCATCAATTGCCTTTACCATTAGCATTATGCATAAGTTCATACCTTTTTTTGAGAGAAACCATTGCATTGGAGAACCCATTTAAATGAGATCATTCTAATCTCATAGCCTTTATCCTTAGCCAAGTGTGTACGGCTTTAAAATGCATAAGTGTGATTCACGGTTTTGATCGTAATGAATGTTAAAGGATAGAATTCTTGGATTGTTTGGGATATAAGAGTCATGATTTGAAATTCATTATGTGATGAGTATGGCTAAGTTCTTTGCAGTATGAGTGTATGCATTGCATCTTAGAATTAAGAACTAGGACCATTGAATTGATTCATTTGAAAAAAACTTTTGCAAGAAGCTTAAACCCCCGTTTTTTTTAAAAAAAACCTCTTCTCCTTTCTTGAATTTTGTTTGCTTGAGGGCAAGCAAAAGGCAAGTTTGGGGGAGTTGATATTACTATATATTTTGCATATTTTGCATGCATTTAGGATAGTTTCTCATGCATTCATCTTGCATTATAGGCTAGTTTGCACCATTTTAGGTCCTAGAGCACTTTTGCATTAGCATTCGCATGTTTCTTGCATTATGCATCATATTCAGGTTGTTTATGGACACTTTGGAGCTGTGGAGGATTCATGGACATGCTAAGGCTCGTGAAGAAGCTTGTGGACACTTGGAGAACTCAACCATTCAGTAAATGACCTGAGATCGAGTTGCAGATCGGGTAAGTCAGGTCGATCTAGACGAGATCGACCAGAAGATCAAGTGACCCCCAGTCGATTCAAGAGGAAGATCGAGCATGCGATAGAGTGAGGAGGTCGATCGAGAGTACAGACGTGGGCCATGCCATGCAGATCGAGGGCCAGATCGAGTTCCCGACCCAATCATCAAAGGATCGACTCAAAGATCGAGCGAAGTCATCCGATCCAAGAGAAGATCGAGCCGGAGATCGAGTGATGCGAGTCGATCCCAGACTAACCTTATCCGTCCAGCTGGTTTTGGCAGCTAACAAAGGGGGGACCATTTGCGGTTTAGCCATTTTTGGCAAACCGCAACTAACGTTTTCATTATCCTCCATTCTGTCTTTTGCTTTTCTTTCTCTCGACCTTAGGCTTATCGCCATTGTAAAACATCTAAGCTTTTTCAGTTTTAGAGACCTTGAATCATTTAATATTAAGCAAGTTTTTACTTTAATCGGTTGTTAATCATGTTTAGTTCATCCTTTACTGCTTTTCAATCGGTCTTAATAAGGTGTAGCAAGTAGTCTCTCAGGGTTTTCGGGATTGAGGCGATTCAAAAGGGTTGAAAGGGTTAAAGCTTTGTGTTTTCTTTGTTCTTCATACCTTCTCTTCTAGGATCTTGGGGTCATAAGGCTTAGAGAGCCTTGGAAAAGGTTTCTATGACTCCAGGGATGTCTTACCTTAACAGGATTCAGATATCCTAGAAAACCAGATCCTTTGAAGAGTCTTAGCGTGAGAGTCTTTAAGCTTTAAGAACTCGACATCCTAGAAGAGAAAGCCATGAAGAACAAGAAAACACCAAACTTGAAAACCTTTTCGACCCCTTTGAATCCTCTCTATCCCAAAACCCGAAGAGACTACTCGCGCCTCATAAAGTAAACCGTACGAAATGCAATAAACGAAGAACTAAACATGAAAAGCGATTGATTTAACTTAAATGATCCAATATTCAAAAGCAAAAGCAAGAAAAGCTCGAAGTCTAACAATGGCGAAATCGCCTAAAACGAGAGAGATGATAGAAAAGTAGTCGACAGGGTGGAAATAATGAAAGGGATCATTGCTTTTTGCCTAAAATGGCCAAACCGCAACTGGTCCCCCCCTTCGCTACGGTCCAAAAACAGGCTGGACGGATAAGGTTGGTCTGGGATCGATCATGAAGCTCGATCTGGCACTCGATCTCGTCTTGGATCGGATGGCTCTTGGTCGATCTCTGAGTCGATCTTGTGCTGATCGGGTTGGAAGCTCGATCCGGTCCTCGATCTGCATGGCATTGTCTACGTCCGTACTCCAAATCGATCTCCATACTCGAACTTCTGGTCGATCTCGTCTAGATCGACCTGCCTTGCTCGATCTGCTACTCGATCTTAGGTCCTTAGCGTGCAATCCTGATTTCTCCAAGTGTCCACAGACTTCCTCACGAGCCTTCGCGCGTCCACAAGTCATCCATAGCTCCAAAGTAATCGAAAGCAACCTGATTGTGATGCAAAATGCACGAAACATGCAAATGCTGGTGCAAAAGTACTCTAGGACCTAAAGCGATGCAAACTAGCCTAACATGCAAGGTAAATGCGTGAAAACTAACTTATGTGTATGCAAAACACACTAAATATGCAGCAATATCAACTCTAATGAAAGGGTCATGTTTCATAATAAAATTGTCAAGTGGGTTATTTCAAAAATTATCCCTGCATATCTGAACTTGGAAGAAACCTCTTACTTGGGTGATTCGGATATAGACTCAAAGGTCCAATATCTGGCATTGTGAGAACCACTTATCTTTAGTTGCCTTACACTGAACATGGCACCCTGGCGATTTACATCCGGCTGCGGTATTTGAATGGCTTCAAGCTGTTCTCTCTGATTTGAATTCCCTGCTCTAATAAGCTCCAGCATTCTCTTAACCTCCACGACTATTGAGTTTATGAATTCCCTATCTGTCCTGTCACTATGATAAGACATGCATGAGTAAGGCTGCACACATATTTTCTCCATAAATTGATGAAACACATGAGGTTGCATTGGGGTCACAATTCAACATGAGAGGAAAAGAAGAAGAAAAAGCAGCCATAGGAGAGCATTTGTTAGGCCAAAAGAGAGTTTAAGATGATTGTTCTTTGACCCTTTGTGTTTTTTAAGATGCCTTGAACCATACCTCGAATAAACGTTCTTTATATTAAAATTAATAAGTTTCCAACTTGTCGTAATTATTATTTATCATCTAACAATCGATCAATAAGAATCAAGTTATTGTTAGGCTGTCATTGTTGAACTACAACTACTTAGGCCCAATCGGACCATTCTCTGTCAACATATTTTCAAGACTCCAAAAATGAATGGTCAATTAGGGAACAATATAAAGTTTCAGAAAAAGTTTTATTTTTGTGCCAAAAGAATTAATAGGTATGGGAGTAGTGTTTTTTGGACCAAAAATCTGAGGGTCACTCTTCCCAGATTTTGAATCAGCCCTGCTAAATTTTGGTCCGAACTTGTTGCAAAATAGTTTAGGACATCCTATTCTCAAACACAGAGGGTCTCTGCCCAATATACCTAATGGCTATGGCTATATATTAAAGTAAATTTAAAGATGCGGATTCCAGAGATTAGTTTGGGTTTTGATTCAGGATGTTAAATAATTATTGAAGAAACAAAAAAGAAAGAAACCTGTTTTCTAGAAATGACAAGCCAAACTTTTGGGGAACAGATGCTAAAGCTTCCTCCTATTTATGGGTTCTTCCTGGATCATTTTTATATCTGCTCTTCAAATTCATGAAAGTTTCTCCAAAGTAACCATGAAGATGTTTCACAACGGATGGTTCTACTTTATAGAAGATGGGAATTACATCAAGATTGCCTAGATCCATGCATTCTTTGATCTTTGCCAGCTCGTCCAAGCACCATTCTGAATTTTCATAGTCCTTGGAGAAGATCACCAGCGATATTTTGGACTCTTTGATCCTCACGAACAGGTTCTGTAGATCCCTCCCCCTCAACTCCTGCTCGTCTATGAAAACATTTATATTTTCCTTTTTTAAGGCGGGCTCGAGGAAGCTGATGCAGCCTCTGCGTAGATCTTCTCCCCGGAAATTGATGAACACTTGAGGCCATGTTGACCTCAATCCTATGCCAGAAGAAGAAGTCGCCATGATCAATTCTTGTTTGTGCTACAATATACTTTGAACCATAATTTTTATCATGTTAATATACTTATATAACAGTAATCCTCGACAACTTCTTAATAAATGATATCGAGGACATACTCTCTCCGTTGACAACTTGATTATTTAATCCTAGTTGGCTGCATAGAATCTTCTTTTGAGTCTCCATAAATTATTTAATCCAAATGACAAATCCAATATTTCAGCCGGAGAGAATACGTCCATAATTGTCTTCAAAGCTACTTAATTAGAATATTTTAAAATTTTATAAATTGGACTTATTTTATTTGTAGGGATGGACAAATGTA
Organism: Thlaspi arvense; assembly: GCA_911865555.2. Taxonomy (NCBI): domain Eukaryota; kingdom Viridiplantae; phylum Streptophyta; class Magnoliopsida; order Brassicales; family Brassicaceae; genus Thlaspi; species Thlaspi arvense. The sequence goes on along the minus strand of OU466858.1, from coordinate 24,552,017 downwards.
TCAGATCTGCTTCAAAAATAGGTGTGAGTTCTTGGATCTAATATTTTAATCTAGAAATAATTATATATGAATCCATTTCATATATATTATTTTTTCCAAAAAAGTTTGTATAGCAATATATGCTCACGTAGGATTTTGGATTCTCTGAACAATTAAAATTTGTTCTACAAAGGGAACTGCGTGTGCCTGGAATAACCAGCGAACTGTTGAGTATATAAGGAAGGTTTATCATTTCACTTATGAGAATTAGTTTTTGAATTGATAATTAATGAAGAGATTAGTGCCAAGAGATTGGATTAATTATATAAATGAATTCTATGCATAAGGAATATCAATGTGTGAGTTTCTATGCATCATGGAGAGAGTAGAGAGTTCCCTAATACCAATTATCCCACCTTAAGTCCTGTTTTTCCTCTGCTTTTAGTTGAACTCGAAATTGCTCTGTTTTTGTTTAAGGTTTAGTTATTTTGCTTGTTACTCGCTCTTGATTAAGTGTTTGCTTCAAGTTTGTTTTGATCCTTTAAGTTGTTAGTTATCTAAATCTTCTTGCTCAGCTTGAATTAAGAACTCTATTGCATTCTTACTGCTTCAATATCCCCTTTTGGATTGATAAAAAACCTATGCTATACTACAGTGGCTAGTACAAGCTTGGGTGATTGAGAAAGAGACTCAAAACTTTTGTATCAATTTGGCGCCGTTGCCAATAGGGGATTGGTTTGATCAGTAGGATTTGTAGAGATCTTGAGATCAAGCTCTTTCAATTTCGTTTTTGGTTACTAATTCCTCTTTTTGGTCTAGAATCTCTTTTGTAGGTACCAAAATACTTGCTCTTAAGTGCCTACAACTGCAACTAAGGTTCAAGGTCAAATATTTTGGGTTCACAGCAGCAGAAATCAGTTGTTGAAGCATGGTAGATCATCAATATGCTGCTGGTTTTGGTTTACAAGGTCTGCAAGGTCCACAAAGAATCCAAGGCTTGTAAGGACAGCAAGGTCCACATGGTTTACAATGAGCTTGGTGTATGAGAGATCAAAGACCATTGAGACCTAGAGGTGCTGCAGATATACCATTTAGCTATGCTTCAAGATAAGGTATCCTTCAACCTATGGAGACTCACCACTATGAGATAAAGAGCAGCATGATTGCTATGGTTCAGGAAAGGAAGTTCTTTGGCTTGCCTAACCAAGATCCTCTTGAGCATTTGGATCACTTTGAGAGGATTTGTTCTATGACAAAGCTTAGTGGAGTTTCAGATGATGGATTCAGGCTCAGATTGCTTCCATTCTCTCTTGGTGATAGAGCTCAAATGTGGAAAAAGTCTTTACCACAAGGAAGCATCACCTCTTGGGAACAATGCAAAATGAGCTTTCCTAAACAAGTTCTTCTCTCCCTCTAGGACTGCAAGATTCAGGAATGAGATATCAGACTTCAAACAACGGTCCAATGAGAGCTTTAGAGACACTTGGGAAAGGTTTAGAAGATTTATTCAGCAATGCCCCCGTCATGGTAAGAAGATGCTTCTCTCAAATCTTTATAGAGGTGTTCTACTAAGCATAAGAATCCTTCTTGATACAACTAGTAATGCTTATTTCCTTGGGAATGATGTTGATGAAGGTTGTATATTAATGGAGAATATGGTACTCAGAAATTGGAACTATGTTGATGAGTTTGAGCAAAATGCCAAAGCAGCTGAAGAGAAGATTGAAACTACAAGGAAAGAGATGAAAGCTTTGCAGGAAAAAGGTGGATATGTTGTTCAATAGAGTCACAAAATCTCTTCAAATTGCTGGAGCACATAGGCAATACAAAGAACATGAATTAAACTTTGTTCATATCCAAGGTGCTCACAGCAAGCACTCTCACCAAGGCTATGATGTTTCTCCACAATAGTTCAATGGAGGCCTTTACATTCAACACCATCAAGGCTCTTCTTCTCAACCACTTGGTGCCTATAACAACCAGCTAAGTGGCATGACAACTCCTACTACTTACATTCCAGCCGTCTTGGTTCCTCCTCAACAACTACCAAGCTCTCAGCCTTCTCAAGATTTGTATATCAAGCAACTTCTACTTCAAATGCAACAAGTCCAAACTGCTGAAATCCAAAATAGTATAGCTGAACTTCACCAAAACTTTCAATCCCAGCTAGACTCTCTGAACATGAAGATATATAAGCAAGAGATTTTTACTCCAACATCTTCTTCTTCACTCATACAAGAGCACATCAAAGCTGTCACCTTAAGGAGAGGAAAGCAGCTTCCTCTAAGAGTAGTACCCACTACACACAATGAGGACATTGAGGAACAAGAATAGGGGGTGGTGGTTAAAGATGTTGAAGAAGCTAAAGAGGATGAAGTGGTTGAAGCAGATGAGAGTTCAAAGAACAGCAAGGCCAAAAAAGTGGTTAAAGAGAAAACAAAAGAAGAACCTAAGGAGTTAGCCAATGAACTAAGATACATTCCTCCTCCTTATCAGCCTACAATACCATTTCCTAGAAGGTTCAAAAAGCAGCTACTTGCTAAGTATAAAGGTCTCTTTGATGAGCAGATGAAGAAAATACAGCTTATTATGCCATTGCTAGATGCCTTTGTCTTGGTTCCACCTTACCAGAAGTTCTTGAAGGATGCTGTGGTTGAGAGAACAAAAGATTTGCAAGGGATGGTAGTACTAACACATGAGTGCAGTGCCATAATTCAACAACAAAAGGTGACTCCCAATAAGCTCAGTTATCCAGGAAGTTTTACTTTGCCTTGCTCTATAGGTCCACTACTATTTGAGAAGTGCTTATTTGACTTAGGAGCAAATGTAAGCCTAATGCCTTACTCCATATCTCGGCGCCGAGGTCTCACTGAGTTTAAGGACTGCCGGATGTCTTTGGTATTGGCTGATAGATCAGTGAGACTCCCTAAAGGACTGCTTGAGGATGTGCCAATCAGAGTTTGGAATGTGGAGATCATAACTGACTTTGTAGTCCTAGAGACGGATGAGGAACCTAAAGACCCTCTTATACTTGGAAGACCGTTCTTGGCCACAACAGGAGCTGTTATTGATGTCAAGAAAGGAAAGATTGAGTTGCAACTGGGTAAGGACATGTCTCTGAAATTTGACATCAAGCATATTATGCAACAGCCTACTATAGAAGGTCAAATGTTCAAGATAGAGACCTTAGAGGAGCTGCATGATGAGGTTCAAGAGGAATTGTGCTGTAATGACAAACTCCAAGTGGTTTTGACATAGGAGCATGGGGAAGATGGTTATTTGGATAAGGAAGGCTTGGGTTACATGCTAAGGCTTGACTCTCACAAGGCCGTTGAAGAAGAGGAACCATTTGAGGAGTTGGGTTACACAGAGAAAGAGGTCCTCTCGATCCAAGAAGTTGGCCCTTCAAGCATGGAACCTGATGCCAAGGAGCAAAGCAGCTTAGGAGAGGACTCTAGTGAGCTCAAAGCACCCAAGGTGGAGCTCAAACCACTTCCTAAAGGGCTAAGGTATGTCTTCATAGGCTCTAATTCTACTTATCCTGTAATTATCAATGATAACCTCTGCGATGATGAAATCCTTGCTCTTATCAACGAGCTAAAGAAGTTTAGGAGAGCCATTGGATATTCATTAGATGATATAAAAGTGCTCTTTCCTAATCTATGCACTCATATGATTCATCTAGAGGATGAGATAAAAACTTCTACTGAACCTCAAAGGAGATTGAATCCTAACCTAAAAGACGTTGTTAAAAAGAAAATCTTAAAATTGCTTGATGCTGGTGTGATTTACCCTATCTTATACAGCACATGGGTCTCACCAGTCCATGTGGTGCCTAAGAAAGGAGGAATCACAGTAGTTAAAAATGAAAATGATGAGCTAATCCCCACAAGAACTATAACGGGTCATAGGATGTGCATAGACTATAGAAAACTAAATGCTGCATCTATGAAAGATCATTTCCTTTTGCCATTCATAGACCAGATGCTAGAAAAATTAGCTAATCACCCTTATTATTGCTTCTTAGATCGCTACAGTTGTTTTTTCCAGATTCCCATTCACCCTAATGATCAGGAAAAAACCATTTTCACATGTCCTTATGGCACTTTTTCATATAGAAAAATGTTATTTGGACTGTGCAATGCCCCAGAAACATTTCAGAGATGTATGACCTCTATTTTCTCTGATTTACTTAAAGAGATGGTGGAAGCATTCATGGCTGACTTTAGTGTCTATGGATCTTCCTTTGGTGTCTGTTTGTCCAATCTTTCTCAGATTTTACAGAGATGTGAAGACACTAAGTTAGTTCTGAATTGGAAGAAATGCCATTTCATGATCCAAGAAGGCATAGTGTTGGGTCACAAGATTTTAAAGAAGGGGATAGAAGTTGTGGTAGCCCGACCCGGCAAACCATACCGCAGCCGTGCCCCACTACATTCTAACAGTTCGGTTCTTTTCTTTCATTTAACCAATACTTCAAAAACAACTCATTTCATTAATAAACTTGCATATAAACACTCAATCAGATTCGGGGTTAACTTAAACAAATCAGAACGGTTCACTAATGAATACATCATATCATCTAGCAACCTAAAACGCTTAACACCAAAGCCCATAAGACAAAACACACGTCTTAAACATAAATAAACACCCAATCCCCGATCCATCCATGTCCATCACTGCCGCCTGGTCTCGCTCCCTTTACTGCTTAGTACATGCACACTCAAGAAGAGAGGCATAAGTATTTGATAAATACTTAGTGAGTACGGTCATCCCGTAACACCTGGTCAGTACCAATCACGCATTGATACTATCGGATTCAAGATCCCACACAATCAATTTGCAATAGATATAACATATATATCAAACGGCTATGATCATCTAATCTAACCAACCAAGAGCAATCCCTTTTTAAGACCCATGTCTACTTCAGCGAGAATCCTACATCCCCTAAGCTAGTACATGATCCGGATTACCCTGAGGTTAGCTAGACATCATCTATGCCACGGTAAACACCTCACAATACCATAACACATAATCTCTTAACAGTTCTAACACACAACATGACAATCAAACATGCAAAACATTCAACCCTAGCAATCCAACGATCCTTGACACCAACCACAGTCACGCACTCACCTTAAACAAGGTTGAAAACAGATTGGTCAGAAGAAATCCCGATGAAATCCGCGTGGAAACGAAGATATCTGATCACCCTAGGAATCTCTCTGCTGTCCGTACGATCCGATCCCTTTCCCTTAGGCTATCTCTCGATCCGTTCATCTTTCTCCGAGCCAGACTCTGTTTACCCTCGGAAACCCCACAAAACAAGGCTATTAGCTTGAGGTTATCCGATGGAAACTAGATACTTAAGGAATTGTTCAGTCGCTTACCGATTTATCTCGGCGATGGTCGAATCTGCTCGGTGATAGCTCAATCTCTCTCGGATGTCCTCGGGATAAACTGTTTTTCTTAGGGTTTTCTCTCGACTAAACTCTCCTTTTGCTTTATTTAGCTTAAATATACGCAACACCCTCGAGTGAAGTCTCCAAAATCCTTATATACTCGCAAAACCCTAGGTAACTCGGACTTAACCGACGTTTTCCTGGTTCCAGTAGGATTTATCCCAAACCGATTAGATTCTCTCGGCTATTTCCCATACCGACTGACCATCCACGCGATAAACTAACAAAATAGCCGACAGAACACTTGGCCCACGGCTCAATTCCCTTCCCTCTAGGATAAACCGCCCTTATCCGAGTTATTTCCATTTTCCACCCAGATATTCCCTTTTCTCTCGGACAACTCGCCCCGCCTCGGCTAATCCTCTTTTTCCCTCGGAGATTTTCCTTTTTTCCTCGGAGACAGTCCACTGTCACTCGGACTAACCTCACTCTCACTCGGATAAATCCCATTTTCTCACGGACTAGACTATTTTCTCTCGGATATGGTCCATCCGGCTCGGCTATCCCAGCCATATATCCGACTATTTCCCAGTCATCACCCGACCATAGTCCGAACCTCCCAGTTCCCAGCCAAAATCCGTCCTTGCTCGATCATTCCTCGGACAATGCCCTGTCCAGCTCGATCATTCCGAATTTTCTCGGATATAGTTGCTACAGAAGTATTCAAGGTCAAGATAGATATGATGCTGCACTTAGAGCCTCCAAACTCAGTCAAGGGAATCGAGAGCTTCTTCGGACATGTTGGTTTCTATAGGAGGTTCATCAAGGACTACTCAAGGATAGCAAGACCACTAACAAGGCTGCTATGCAGGCATACAGAAATTTTCTTTGATGAACTGCTTGCAAGCTTTCCTCACTCTCAAGAAAGCTTTAGTGAGTGCATACTTAGTGCAAGCACCTAACTGGGGTCTCCCCTTTGAGGTCATGTGTGATGCAAGTGATTATGCTGTGGTGGCTGTCTTGGGACAAAGAGTGGACAAGAAGCTACATGTCATCTACTATGCTAGTAGAACAATTAGAACAATAAATGAAGCTCAAACCAGATATGCTACAACAGAGAAGGAGCTTCTTGCAGCAGTTTTGGCACTTGAAAAGATCATAAGCTACTTGGTTTGGTCCAAGGTGATAGTCTACACTGATCATGCTGCACTAAGGCACATCTATTGATATATCATAGTTTTTATGGTTTTTAACCATGATATAAATCCTTTTTATTGAGTCTTTTTGGTCTTTTTAGAGTCCTAGTAGAGTCTTTGCAGGTTAAAGCATGTCTGGAGCATAATTGGAAGTTTTGGAGCTTTTTGGAGCATTGCAAGATACAACCCCGAATGAAGGAAGTCAGAAGCGTTGTTCTGGCTTGGGTGACGACCGTCACTGACCTGGTGACGCTCGTCACCCGTAGAAGAAGGATCGTGGCTGGTTTTTAAAAGATTGGGAAGAAATTGCAGTTTTGACCCAGAAGTTCTAGTATTTGCAAAAAAGGCCCCAAATCGTGTTTTAGCTTGTATATTTTAGGTTTTCAGCCATTGTTGACTTTTATCTTGTATCTTATTCTTTTTGAGAGCTTTAGAGAGAGATTTGTAGCAGAGCTTTTGGAGAGACAAATCAGACTCCTTCAGAGCAGATTTCGAACTCCTTTACTTCTATTTCTTATTTCTTTTATGCACTCTATTGTTTTCATGATGTTTTCTCAATTCACCATGTCTGAGTAGTTTGTTAGTTAAGTTAGGACTTTTCGAAGGTTGAAGAAGAGTTTGTAGAATTTCTAAACTTATTGGAAATCCATTGGTTCTTCATATGTGCTTGCATTCATATCGATTTCTTAGACACATCATCTGGATTTCAAAACCCTAGGTTGTTTGATAGATGTGAGAGCATTATTAATCATATGAACTAGTATTATATGAGCAAAACGCCCTAGTGCAAAGAGATTTGGCTTAGGAGTTTTGTGAACAATTGAACCTGATCATTATTGTATGTTTAGGTTGTTAGGGTTTGCAAAGAGATTTGAAACTCTGTGATTTAGGCATAGTTAACTTCTGCAATGAGAATTGATTAGTTGTATCTTTGTGATTCATGTTCAAGACGGTTTTAATTCATTCCCGATTGCATGCATTCTACACTCTCGGATTCAACCTGCGAATTGTCCTGACTTAGCACCTTTAGCTTTCTGAACTTTAAGAACAATCCCAAAAACGCCCACTTACATTTATTTTTCTGTTTTGCATTACATTCATTACTTATTACTTAGCTTACTCTGAACCTGAACTCTTTAGTGTAGTTTAATTGCTCCCTTGGGATTCGATAACCCCTTATACTACGATTGCATTGTTGTGCACTTGCAGTAGTTTTATTTGGGTAAAACCTGAGCCCTATCATCTATGCCAAGAAGGATACTAAGCCAAGAATCCTCAGGTGGATACTCCTCTTGCAAGCGTTTGATATGGAGATTGTAGACAAGAGAGGCATTGAAAATGGTGTGGCTGATCACCTCGCAAGGCTAAGGATTGATGACTTTGTCCCCATCAATTACAATCTACCAGAAGAGCAACTGCATGCATTGGGAATGAAAAAAGTGGAGATAATGAGTTTGGAAGAGGAGAAACTGTCTTGGTATGCTGACTTTGTGAACTATTTGGTCATTGGCAAAATATCACTGAATCTTAACCCACATCAAAAGAAGAAATTCTTCAGAGATGTCTCTCACTTCTATTGGGATGAACCATATCTCTACAATAAAGGGAATGGTAGATTGTTCAGAATGTGTATAGCTGAAGAAGAAGTTCAAGGAATTATACATCATTGCCATGGATCAGCTTATGGGGGCCATTTTGCAACCTTCAAGACAGCCTCAAAGGTACTTCAAGCTGGTTTTTGGTGGCCAAGTTTGTTTATGGACGCCCAAGCTTATATCTCCTCATGTGATGCATGCCAAAGGAAGAGAAGCATCTGCAAGAGAGACGAGATGCCTCTAAACTCAATTCTTGAAGTGGATCTCCTTGAGGTTTGGGGTATTGACTTCATGGGACTATTTCCCTCCTCTTATGGGAACAAGTACATCCTTGTGGCTGTGGATTATGTATCAAAGTGGGTTGAAGAAGTAGCTAGTCCAACAAATGATGCCAAGGTTGTGCTGAAACTCTTCAAGACAATCATCTTTCCAAGGTTTGGTGTTTCAAGATGTGTTATAAGTGATGGAGGGAGCCACTTCATTAACAAAGTTTTTGAGAGTCCGCTAAGGAAGCATGGTGTTAAGCATAGGGTTGCTACTCCTTACAATTCTCAAACAAGTGGTCAAGTGGAGGTGTCTAACAGAGAGATCAAGGCTATCTTAAAGAAGACTGTTGGTATTACACGGAAGGATTGGTCGCATAAGTTGGATGATGCTCTTTGGGCATATAAAACAGCCTTCAAAAAACACCCATTGGAAGATCAGCATTCTCCCTTCTTTATGGTAAAGCTTGCCATCTTCCTGTAGAACTAGAGTACAAGGCCTTTTGAGCAATAAAAATGTTGAATTTTGACATCAAGACTGGCCAAGAGAAGAGACTCATCAACCTCCATGAGCTTGAGGAAAATCGCCTTGAAGCATTTGAAAGCTCTAAGATCTAAAAGGAAAGAACCAAAGCCTTCCATGACAAGAAGATAAGACCTAAGAACTTCAAGGCTGGAGATCAGGTACTGCTATTCAACTCAAGGCTGAAATTGTTTCCTGGAAAACTTAAGTCAAGATGGTCAGGACCTTTCAAGATCAAAGAGGTATTGCCCAATGGAGCTGTTACACTGTTTGACAAGGATGGAGAAGGATTCACAGTGAATGGCCATAGACTGAAACCATACATGGCAAGTGAGTCTCTTGAAGATTATGTTTCCATTCACCTTCAAGACCCTTCACAAGAGTGATTGGTTAAGGAAAGTCAAGCTTATGACGTTAAACAAGAGCACTTGGGAGGCATTCCCATGGTATTCTTGTACAAATTATTGCATTTTAAGTTTGTGTTTATGTCTTTCTTTTGATCCTAGAAGCAGGTGGAGTTCAAAGCAGGTGGTTGGTTGGATTGGGGAACATCTACTCATGTTCTGGCTAATATCTAGCTTCAGCATCGAGTATGCTACGCTCGATGTGGCTAACATCGAGTATAAGCATCGAGTACAGGAACTTGATGTTAGTAGAGCCGAGATACATCGGGCAGCCACATCGCGCGATGTGCAAAAGCCGAGAAGAGCCTCAAAGCACATCGATTTAACACATCAGGCGATGTAAACGGCCCGAGTGTTGAGCCAAACTTGTCGAGCACTTGCATCGAGCCAACTATGCTTGATGTCCCAACATCGACCAACTACATCGCAAGATGTGAAAACAGAGGAAATACATTGCCAACATCGACCAACGACATCGCACGATGTGTTCAGTCCAATACTTCAAGTGTTTACATCGAGTCTCAACATCGACCAGGTCAGCTCGATGTGAATACCTTGTCTCCCAAAAACTCTTCTAAGGTACCTAACTCCACTCATTTCTTTATGCATCATTTTGCAATTATTCTTAGTTTGTTCTATTCACCTCCTTCACGCTTTTATTACACAAGGGAATGTCTAATTTAAGTGTGGGGTAGGGTATTGCATTTGACATTGTGTTTTTTTTTTCTTATTTTCTCCTTTGCATACTTGAGTCTCATGCATTCATGCATTCATCTATATGCACTAAAAATCCATAAAATTTTCAAATTTTTGAAACCAAAAAGAATCATTTAGTTGCATTTGCGTAGTTAAGATTGAGTCTAGATGGTTTGGTTTGATAAAAACTTCTTATGTTTCGTCTGTACGCATATGTTCATTATAAATTGATCCACACATGTGTTTATTATAAATTTTCTTCTTATGATTTTTAAATGACTCTTTAAAATAAAGCACGAGAGTTTTACAAAAACAAACAAAACTGTACAGATTTATTTATATTTTAACTTATACTTCTTATTTATAATTATTTAATCTTATTACAATTTATTTTTTCATCTAGTTATATATAATTTTATTTCTAATCTCAAATTCTCAATTTACAATGAAACTGTATATGAGTATGATATAAACTTTTATTGTTAAAAAATGATAAGAGATAAAATGAAATGGTAATGAAAGCTACGTAAATTTTAAAAAATAACAATATAAAAATGTAAAATATTATATACAAATAATAATATATCAAACTCCCAACATTATAAATATATAGAGTATTTACTATCATACTGGATAAACTATTAGTATTTTTATTTCTTTTTCTATATAAAATGTAATATATATATATATATATATATTGATTGTAAAAAATTGTAATCATATTTTATACAATCTATAATGAATATATGTAAGAAAAAATTTAAATTATAGTCATTATCATTTTTTGTTAATTTAAATTTATTAATTTTATTGTTATAATCTAGTGTATTAATATTTTAATTTTTAAATTTATTTAATTTCAATTTAACCAATTAAAACATTTTTTATATAAAAAAATTATTATGTTATATTTTCAGGTCAACAGTATAAATCACTAACTTTTGCTCTTCTTGTGACACACACGGCCGTGCCTACCCTTATACAAAATAGGCTTTCGCCTACTGTCTGTTTAAAAAGAAAAAATTAATAAATCTTTAGTTATGGTTATAATTATGATCAAGCCCGTTTACTTGACTTAAAACAAGAAAAATATTATGGTTCGTAATTTTTTTTTTTTCTATTGCCGACTACATCATTTTTATAATTCATTCAAGTGACTTTATCAAACATCATTAATGCATCATTAGGGTAAGTTTGTAATTTTTAATCTATTTTACTTCTTTCTTCTTTTATAATTCTTAATCACTAATGAAAAATATTACATCTTAATATTTTCTGAACTAAAAGTTCTAAGAGAAGCTTTACCTAAATAAGTAAAAAAGCCTATTGAAATGTTAGTCTTTTTGAAGATCGGTAAAGATTTTTATTGAAACTCATAGATCGCTTATCGAATATTGTTGATGATTCCAGTCTCTGTTACGTATACATCTGCTGGAAGAAGTTTTTCAAAGTTGAAATTGATAAAATTATGTCTTGCTTGAGTTTGCCATACAAAAAAAAAATTGAATATTTGACGATTTTATCTATCAAAAGGGAGTTGGTTAAAAATATTAATTTTAAAATTTTGGTTAATGATTATGTCGGAAAAAAAGAAAGAAAAGTCACATGTTTATTATTTTTGTTTTTTAGTTATATGATAATATTTTTTATATTAGATTTTTTTTGTTAATTTTTATTATAATATACTTTTATTTTTTATGAATTAATTTTTTATACAATTACAAAAAAAATTATTGATGCCTACGGTATCAAATTAGCTTGGCAAGTTCTGGTGACACAGCAGAAATTTTCACTTAAAAAACTTCTTAAATAATAATAATCAAAATTTTAGTGACCTTCTGAAAATTTATTTAAAATTTTGGAGTCGTTTTAAAAGCCAAACAAGCAAGAGTGGCCAGAATATTATTTTGCATGGGGGCATTGTCGTGGTCCTTAAAACTATAATGAAGCAAATATTTTCATGCGGTACAATTGCCACCAACATAATCCTATACTTAAGGGTGTTGCAGCCGCCCTTGCTTACGCCATGGGACGAATAATAGCACCTTTAACCAAAAGCCCCGTGGATCATATCGGGTATCATTAGTTGCGCTGTTGCCGGATTGTTCCATCTCGTCATTGTATCCTCTACTTTCACCACAAAGACCACCTCGTATCTTGTCCCATATATCAGTTCATTGGTGTCTATCTTTCCGCACAATTCTAGATAATAACATCTTTTCATCTTTGCAACTTCAATGGCCGGCTCACTGTGCATAATAATTAAAAACCATCAGGGTTTGTATAAGAAAATGATATCACCATATGTCACGTGTTAAATTATCACAAGGATGAAAGTAAATCCACGTATTTTCAAAATTTATTAGGTCGGTTAAAAAGGTCGTCTAAGTAAGTACAAGGATAAAATAATTTTCAGATGTAAATCAATTCCAAAAAAGGATGATATAGACGAATAGGGAAATTTTCTTAAGACCAAGACCTGGCCTTGTGACACCATTATCACCCAAGTAATAATTATATTAGAGAAAATGCTCTAAAATGATACAGAATGATAAAATAATGTGATATGGATATCTTATCAAGGAAAAATTGTGAAAATGACTCATTTTTACGATTTTTATAAATACCAGCGCTACGCTTCTAACTACTGGTATTTGTAGACTAATGGCAGATTAACGGCAGACTACTAACAGACTCATTGGTCAAATAATTGAATGTAGACTAATGGCAGACTAATGGCAGACTAACGACAGACTGAATGCAGACTACTGGCACACTGATTGGTCAAATAATTGAATATAGACTACTGGCAGACTAACGGTAAACTGACAGACTAATAGCAGACTGAAAGCAAACTAGTGGACAAACAGCATAGGCCAATAGTAACGAAGTAATAGTAAGAAGGGAAGGGGTAATCCAGCACACTAAGGCTAGTACTTCTGGGTAGTTCTTGCAGTGTGCTGCAGTTGAGGAGCTACTCTTTCCTGAGTCAGAAGTACCATGACTAGATAGGATGTCTGGCTTGTCAGTATTCCTAGTTCAGCACACCTTTATATAACTACCTGTTCTGTGTAGAGGAATAGACCGACAATGGTTTCTCGAATCTCATATGTATACTCTTTTCTACCGGTGTGCTGCATTTCAGAATCCTGATTTCTGAGTTTCCAGTTTCAAAGTTTCATGGATGGCTAGGAACTCATGCAATTCTTCCTTAGAAGCAGGTTTGTTTCTTCCTTGGTTCCCCAACTTTATTCCTTGGGTAGGTGGTATAGATACCTTAGGTGCCCTGATCAGCACACTCTTCTCTCATCCTCGGGTGAGCTCCTTCTTTTCAGGTTTTCAAGTTTTCCAGTTTGGAACTACTTGACTACTGAACCCCAGGAATACACTACTTGCCTAGGGAACTACTTGGGAAGTCATCTCTTTACTTAACGAACTAACCACTCAGGGATTCAAATCCACGATACTCCTACCATCTGCTTGATCCAGTTGAAAACTTTACTCCGACTTCACATCAGCCCTTAGGGTCAACACAGCTCCTCTTATCCTTTACTCTTTCTATTCCTGGATTCCTATGCCTGTTTTACCTCGAGTTGGAATTCAGTGGGAGAAATTCCAACAAAATTCAGTGGTAGAAATTCTCCAGAAAACGAAAACGGCGATTCCAACTCTACAATCAAGGCAGAACGCAGGGAGGAGAAGAGAATAGATTATAGACGGCGGCGCTCCAACACAGAGTTGAAAGAATGCTCAACCACGAGGACGCTTGGAAACCATACTCCCTATATCACCGGGTCGATCATCATCTCAAAGTTTTTTTAGCCATGTCGGGCTTCCTTGTGCCACATAAGACTCCTATTATCCCGAACTTCGTGCTATAGCCAAAGCACCAAAGCTTCGATCTTCTCTTCTCCAATTAGTCACCTCAGAAAGGGATGTTAATAAGTCCAAGGTATCCAACCGTAGAGCTGGCCACTCTCTAGGGGATCGTACCGCAGAAACAATTTCAATAGCATCAACAAGAGCACCCCCATGAATCGTAAACTTCGAATACTCTCGACAGCCCTCCGCACTTTAGCCTAAAAATCTGATTGCTCGTCGACTATGCATCAAAACCTTACCCATGTGGTCACGGAGCACCCAAGAAGCACCTCTAAGTAGTTTCTTTTTAGACCAGGCTACTCCAACATTACATTTCACAAAGCCTAACGTAGGAGCTTCACCACTGGGCTATTTTCTCATCCGCCATGGGTTGTTGATAGAGCTCTCGATAAACCATTGCCGTGCGTCTTCCATGACCTTATCCACCGCTTTATCAGCTTCATACACCTTCCCCTTCAAATACCATTTTGTTCCTATTCTTCCACAAAACCCACAGAATCAAAGGGAACTTCTTATCTCAAAAGGCATTTGTCTTCATAGACCATGAGTAAGTGATAAAAATTAGCGTAGATAGAGGAAGAAGAATACTCTCCTATCATGGACAGGAAGTCGTCATTGTCATCAATATGCTTTCGAGACTGCTGGACTACCACGCCAGGATTGGGAAAATCGAATATCATCCTCGTTGCAAAGCCCTGGGACTCACAAATCTTTGTTTTGCTGATGATCTACTCATTTTCAGCAAAGGCAACATCTCCTCAGTCAATGGGATTTTCAATGTATTAGACATCTTAGAAAGGGTTTCAGGTTTATCCATCAACAATTCCAAGTCCTCGGCTTTCTTAGCAGGATGTGATGATCTTTTGTCTGCTTATATTCGTGACACTCTGGGGGTGGCATTAAGACATTCATTCAATCCCATATTGCCAAATCATTCCCTAGACAGTTAATCTCTTGAGCTAGGATTAGCAATTGTCTTACATTGCAATTCAGGCATTTCAACAAACACTTGGTGGGCATAAATTGAGCCTAAGATCCTAATCAATTTAGCTAAGGATAATCAGGCATTAAACACAACAATTAAGAAAGGAAATGGAAGAATTAACACAAAAACATCATGGATTAAGTATCAAATTCCCTAAATATAACCCATCTCAAATCCCTAAAAAGATTACTCACTAATCACCATCAAAACCAACAAATCAAAGAAGAAATCATGATTTGGGAGACTAAACAAGAAATTAAATGAAAACTTATATTAAAATAGAGCAGAGATTCAAAACTACAAAATCAAAGCTAATGGAGTTACCAATGATTTTATGATCTGCAAGCTTTTCTCTTACTCTCTTGGAGGAGAGACTGCATATTGGCTGAAGCAACTGGAACCTGCTTCACTGACCACTTGGGAAGACACTAAGAATGCTTTTCTGAACAACTTCTATGATGATGCCAGATCTGAAGACATGAGGACGAAAATTGCATGCTTTACACAAGGACCTACTAAAGCTTTTAAGTCTTCTTGGATCAGATTCAAGTCTTATCAAAGGGACTGTCCTCATCATGGCTTCAGTCAGGTGCAACTATTTAGGATCTTCTTCAGAGGCATTGAATGGAAATACCAGATGACGCTGGATGTAGCTAGTGCTGGAAACTTCAACACCAACAGACCAGAAGAGGCGATCAGGTTGATTGAGAATCTGGTCTGCAACAACAACACTAAGAATGCAGACTTTCAGAGGATGAAACAAGTTGTTTTGGATGATGGAAATCAGATTGCTGAAGTTAAGGCTAAGCTGGACAGTATGCACAATCTCTTGGTGGGAAAGAAGTCAGTTCATTTTGCTGCAGAGGTGGAGACTTACGAAAATCCAGAAGAGGTTGAGCAGGAAGATGTGAATTTCATCAATTCTGGCGGTTTTCAGGGTCAAAGGTATGGAAATCAGCAGTGGAACAGATGCTAAAACAACAACAATCAGAAGAGTTTCCTTCACAGGAAATCAGAGCACGCCTGGTTACACACCTAAGCCTCCATTCCATAAGACAGAGTACCAGAAACCATTCCAGAGCAGTGGAAATTTCAACAGGAATTATGGTTCTTCTTCCTATCAATCTGCACCTCCACAAGAGAACAAGATGGAAGCAATGCTGGAACAGATCCTAAAAGGACAACAGAAGCTGACAGTGGACTTCAATGGCAATATAGATTCGCTCTATCAGGACTTGGATGAGAAAATTGAGAGTCTGAACTCTCACATGAAGAAGCTTGATATCCAAGTTGCCCAAACTGCAGGAGCTGTTTAGAGGCAAGAAGGATTTCTTCCAGGAAGAACTGATGCTAATCCCAAACACCATGTGAATGCCATCACATTGAGTATGCTGTTTGCCTAGCTTACTTTGCCCTCAAGCAAACAAAGTTAGAGAAGGGAGAGAGGTTTTAAAACAAACGGGGGTTTAAGCTTCTTGCAAAGGTGTCTTTCAAATGAATCAATCTCAACGTCCTAGTTACTAGTTCTAAAATGCAATGTGCATGCTCTTACTCCAAAGAACTTAGCCTTACTCATCACACAATGAATTTCAAATCGTGACTCTCCTATTCCAAACAATCAAAGAAACTCATCCTTTAACATTCATTATTGACCAAACCATGAATCAAACTTATGCACTTTAAAGCAAAACATATTTGGCTAAGGGTAAAGGCTATGAGCATAGAATGATCTCATTTTAAAGAGGGTTTATTTTAAGCAAGGGTTTCTCTCGAAAATGGTAAGAACTTTATGCATAATGCTAAAGGTAAAGGCAATTGATGCATACATGATCAGATTCTCATCTACCCATGCAAGCTAACAATGATCCTAAACCCCCTCTCATTTTCTTTCTTTTTAGCTCACTCACCCCCTTAAAATCTACCCTTATCTTCAAAGCGAAAGCTTTAGCAAACCCCAATTCAAAATAGAAAACATCTTAACTCTTTTAGGCTAGTGAAAAGGTTTGAGAATATTAAGCTCCTTATTTCTTTCTTATTGATAGCTCTCTTATTATATATTTGTTTTTTCTTTTTCTTTTTCTTTTTATTTTGGCACTTAGGCTCTTTTTTTTTTTAATTTTATTTTGAGAGAGCTATCTTCTGAAATTATTAGAGCATTATACATTTTAAACACAAAATCTTTAACTTAAAACCCTTTTGTTCACTTCAAATACAAAACTCTTTTGAAACCGAAAGCATATAAACATGAAAGCAATCCCATCAAACCCCCAAACTTATCCTAAGCCTACATCTAGCTTCAAAATGAAAAGCTAGCAATCATATGAGAACCTAATCATGTCGCCTAAACGTAACACGTTATGCTAAGTTCAAACCGAAAGAGGCCTCATAATGATGTCACACACGAAAGCTTGGCTTGAAATAAAGGTAAGGGTGAAGGTGGGAGTTCTACTTATGCTCACAAAGAGTTGTAAAAGGAGGAAGATAGCCTAAATATTTTTAAGATCCATGTGTTCATTTTCAAGTGCATAAGAATGATATTTAAAAATTCAGATTAGGGTTCTCACTTATTAGGACAAATTTCAAATCATGAATGTTCAATTCAAGTCACGAAAATCAAAACAAGTGATCCAAGCATGGTAAGAACTTACTTTCAAAGCGTGAGCAAAGCATTAGAGAACTACTAACTAGGATATTGAAACCATTCATAAGCTTAAAACACCTTTTTAAGAAAGCTCTAACCCCTTATGCAATTGTAAACAACCTAGATGCTTAAAAAATTCTAGACTCAATCCTAAAATGCTTAACAAGGTGAATGCAACTACATGAATTTTTTTGAAAATTTTTAAAAATTTTACCAATTTATTCCTTTTCTTTTCTATGCCTTAGATGTATGCAAGACTCAAGAGATACAAAGATAAAATAAGAGCAAAATAAACATGTCAAACCACACACATACTCCCCCAAACTTGAATGACACCGTCCCGGTGGCAAACAAATTTGAGAGAGCTTAAAACACAAAGCAAAAATCACGAAAACATGAACGGTATGTACAATGGAAGGTTGTTGGTACCTTGGAGCTAAACTCCGCTGGAACTTGAGGATGTTCCAGCGGAGCTGCTCTTGCTAGAGGAGCGTCGGGCTATGTCCTTGCCTTTATCCTCGGTGGGGAAACCATGAATGGAATGAGGAGCCTGTTGCGCGGTGCCTTGTCTCTCACGGATGACAATACCGCAAGTTGATCTCCTCCTCTTCTCGGGCTAGTTAACCTCTTCACTCTTGGACCCCTTAGACTTCGCGGATGAGCTCCCTTGAAGCGTCTTGACTTTCTTGGCAAGCTTCTTGATCATCTTCCCTTGCCACTTGGTTATCTTTCGCTGCACCTCCACCACCGAAGCATGAAACTTCTCAGCCTTGGTCCGCGGCTCAAAGTCCATCCTTGGAAGCTCAAAGTGGGCTGGCATTGCGCCATATGATGGTGGTGACTCTGATTGCTCTCGCGTGGACTGAATAGGCATCATTGTTGTACCAAGTGGGGCGAAGCACTCCTCGTGGGTTGGGCAAAACTGGATCATACCGATGCTGTCCAAGTTTGTCTCCGCGACATTGGGTAAGATGCACACACTCTTCTTCCCCGCGTCATTGTAGAACTGATAGGCGAAGAATCCTGGAGCTGGCGTAGGTCCCAAGCTATCGGTGTTGCACATGTAGGTCTCGTCCATGAAGGCTCTATCCGCGCAAGGTTCGAACCGTTGAAGGGGTACACCGGCCTGGATGAAGAGTGGCGTGAGAAACCCTCCGATGTAAGCTGAACGCGCCTTGCACCTCAGAGTGTATGCCTTGTACTTCATCAAGGAGGATGCTAGTATACACCCGTAGTTAACATCATTCCCAAGGTCATCCATCAGCTGATCGTGGTTCTCTTCCTCGCTGCTGCATAGTATCCTCTTGATCCCTTGGAAAAGAAAACACAGCTCGGTCTTTATCACCGTAAGGTACACGGCTTGCCCGCTGAAAGTGTTCGCCAACAACTTGAGAGTGTACCTCAGAACGGGATTCCTCACTTTCTTGATTTTAGCCGTGTTGGCCTTGTAGTCTTCATCGCAAAGCACATCCCATATGATGCTAGCGTTCTTGAGAGGAGGAAACTCCACTTGTTTAGCCGCGGCGTTGAGTCCATATGCTTGGCAAAGCTCCTCAATGGAAAGGTGATAGGACCGCTTTTTAACTTTGAAAGTGAGATGTCCTTGTGAGGGAGTAGGGAGGCTCGGGTTCTCGTAGGAAAACGCCAAGGTAGAGAGGTAATCAATGGTTACTTGCGGATAAGTGGGGCTATCCATTCTTGAAAGGCAAGCCAGCCCCATGTTTTGGAGAAGGAAGTCAAAATCTTCGAGGAGATCCATCCTTTCCAGTCTCTGCTCGCGAACTTGGTAGGCTCGAAGCGCAGCCTCTCTAACCTCTTCTTTGCCGCCTTTTCCTCCTTAGTCCAACAGATCCTCTCATGAACTTGCTGAGGTTCCTCCTCTTGAACTTGTTGAGTTCCCTCTTCTTGAACCACTTGTTGTTCATCCTCTCTCTGTTCAGCCTCTTCTCTGGTTTTCTTAGGTGCCATTGGGGCCTGAAACACGATTCTCAATCAAAAGAATGAGCAAAGGCGGCGAAAAATCGAGAAAGAGACTAGCGAGAAGGAAAAATCTATAACTAATACCCTAGATTTTTGGGGGATTTATAAAAATTGTATCTAGATAAAGGAAAAGAAAACCTAGAGATGGAATTAAATCTAGAATATTTCCTAATTTCTAGCTACTTTTTAGAAAATCGTTAAAACTCTTAGCAACTTAAATCGATCAAGCGATGATAAAAGGAAATTTTGAAAAGATTTTATTAAAAATCTGAAAATACCTTTGCAGGATCAAAGACAAGAGCTAAATGCCTTTAGGAAAGGAAAAAGAACACTCTCTCTCGATTTAAAATTCGCAAGAACAGAAATGAGAGAGTGTGAAATTGTTGAAAACATAAAGGCAACAAAAATCTAAAACCATGGGTGATAAAAGCGGTTTTCTGACAAAAGGTGGTCAAGGTACACCTTTTGTGGTCAAAGATTCTTGCCTTGACCACCATTCAAAGTTAAAAAGCGAGGGAAAGGAGAAATGGAGGGAAAATTGTTTGGTCGATCTAGGACTCGATCTCATGCCATGTTGGCTGGATCGAGAGATTTGATCGATCAGTGACTCGATTGATAAAAAATCGAGTCTTAGATCGATTTGATTCTCTCGTTCCTTGACTTTTGGTCAACTTGGTTGAGCTCTTTGGATCGATATCCTTGATAATTCGGGGGTTGATTTGGCTGAGATCGAATGGCAGATCGAGTAGACTGCTCGATCTTTTCAGGGATCGAGTGACCCGGTCGATCTACACCTCGTTCGCTTTTTAGGCTGAACGCATTGGTGAATTGTCCTCTCATGATTGACCGTCCCACTCGATTCGTCTACTCGATCTCGTCTAGATCGACTGACTCCTCTCGATTCGCTAGCTCGATCTAGCAAAGATCGAGCCAGGATGAGTCGATCTAGCACTCGATCTCTAGCCTATATTCGCCCCTTCTCCTTCTCCTTGGATCTAAGAACATGACGTGCGATTCCTTATCCCTGTTCCTACACACTTAGAAGATAAAAACAAGAATATATACAGGATAAACATGGGAATGACTCCCAAGTGCGCTTTCTTTAACGTCTTTAGCTAGACTTTACTTGGTTTAGGCAGATGGTGGATCTTGGAGAAGCATTGAGGTGCTCTCCTTGTCAAGTGCACTCGCCATATATGGCTTAACTCTGTGTCCGTTCACTGTGAATGCATTCCCACTCTTGCCTACCAACGTGACAGCTCCGTAGGGCAATACCTCCTTGATTTCATACGGACCGCTCCATCTAGATTTCAGCTTTCCTGGAAAGAGCTTGAGCCTTGAATTGTAAAGCAGCACCAAACTCCCTTCCTTAAGCTCCTTGGGTATCAATTTCTTGTCATGAGCAGCCTTAGTGCGCTCCTTGTAGATCCTAGTGCTTTCGTAAGCATCCAGCCTTAGCTCATCAAGCTCGTGTAGCTGGATTAAACGCTTCTCCTGAGCCGTCTTCAGATCAAAATTCAGCCGCTTCACAGCCCACAACGCCCTATGTTCCAACTCAACGGGGAGGTGACATACCTTGCTGTAGAGAAGAGTGAAAGGACTAGTACCAATGGGCGTTTTGAAAGCAGTCCGGTAAGCCCACAAAGCGTCATCTAACTTCACTGCCCAATCCTTCCGAGTAGTCCCAACTGTTCTCTCGAGTATGGCCTTTATCTGTCGGTTAGAGACCTCCACTTGGCCGCTCGTTTGAGGATGGTAAAGTGTAGCTACCTTGTGCTTCACGCCATACTTAGAAGGTTTCCAAACAGCTTGTTCATGAAATAGCTTCCTCCGTCGCTTATCACCACCTTGGGTACTCCAAACCTCGGGAAAATGATGCTCTTAAAGAGCTTGATCACCTCCTTAGAATCGTTTGTAGAGGAAGCAATGGCCTCAACCCATTTAGAGACGTAATCAACAGCCACCAAAATGAACTTGTTGCCGTAGGAAGATGGGAAAGGCCCCATGAAGTCTATGCCCCACGCGTTAAAGACATCTACCTCAAATATGGGAAATTGAGGCATCTCGTTCCGCTTAGTGATATTTCCTGCTCTTTGACATGCTTTGCAAGAGCTTAGTGGCGGTTTTGAACGAAGCAAAGTGCCCGCCATACGAAGAGCCATGGCAATGAAAGATGATATCTCTTGCTTCCTCCTTTGTCACGCATCATCTGTATAGGCTGTCAACACCTCTCTTGTATAAATAGGGTTCATCCCAGAAGTAGTGGCTCACGTCCCTCATGAACTTCTTTCGGTGATAGTTGTCAAGATGTGAAGGCTCTTCCCCACATGCCAAGTAGTTCACAATGTCCACGTACCAAGGAAGATCCTCCTCTTTGAAGCTCAGAACTTCCTCAAACCGCCCTTCTAGCTTTCCACAAACAGCCGTAGTGATCGCCATGTGTTGTTCCTCGGGGAGAGAATCATCTAAAGGTAGAGACTCGTTGATTCTTAGCCGAGAGAGATGGTCAGCAACGCCATTTTCTATCCCTTTCTTGTCATTGATCTCCATGTCAAACTCCAGAAGAAGAAGAATCCATCTCAAAAGCCTCGGCTTAATGTCCTTTTTGGAATAGATGTACCGCAAAGCCGCGTGATCTGTGTAGACAATGGCCGTGGAACCCATGAGGTATGACCGGAACTTCTCAAAGGCAAACACTACTGCCAATAGCTCCTTCTCCGTGGTAGTGTACCTTGTTTGCGAATCATCCAAGGTTCTTGAAGCATAGTAAATCACGTGCAGCTTCTTATCTTTTATTTGACCTAGAACGGCTCCCACGGCGTAGTCACTAGCATCACACATAATCTCGAAGGGTAGAGTCCAGTCCGGTGCTTGCACTATAGGCGCGGATACTAGAGCCTCCTTGATGGTCACGAAAGCTTGCAAACACTCCTCATCAAAGACGAAATCAGCTTCCTTGCACAACAGTCGTGTAAGAGGGCGTGCAATCTTAGAAAAATCCTTGATGAAACGCCTGTAGAAGCCGGCGTGTCCCAAGAAACTTCTCACTCCTTTGACGTTAACCGGCGGCTCAAGACTCATCATCACTTCAACCTTAGCTTTGTCAACCTCAATACCCTTCTCTGATATCTTATGGCCAAGCACGATCCCTTCCTTCACCATGAAGTGGCATTTTTCCCAGTTAAGCACCTAGTTTGTCTCCTCACAACGCTTTAGAACCTTGCAAAGATTCAACAAACACGCAGAAAAGGACGCACCATAGACCGAGAAGTCATCCATAAACACCTCTACCATCTCTTCTATTAGATCGAAGAAGATCGACATCATACACCGCTGAAACGTAGCCGGTGCGTTACACAACCCGAATGGCATCCTTCGATACACGAAGGTGCCATAAGGGCATGTAAAGGTCATCTTCTCCTGATCATTTGAATGGATTGGTATTTGGAAAAATCCACTATATCCATCAAGAAAGCAATAGTAGGGGTGATTAGCAAGTCTTTCAAGCATTTGATCAATAAAAGGCAAGAGAAAATGATCCTTTCTAGTAGCAAGATTAAGCTTCCTATAATCAATACATATACGGTGTCCCGTAATAATCCTAGTAGGTAGAAGCTCATCTTTGTCATTCTTAATGACCGTGATCCCTCCCATCTTAGGCACCACGTGTACGGGAGAAACCCACATGCTGTTACTTATGGGATAGATCACGTCAGCTTCTAATAGCTTAAGAATCTCTTTCTTAACAACCTCTTTCAAATTGGGATTCAAACGCCTTTGATGTACTACAGAAGAGGTGTTCTCATTCTCCAAGTGAATCCTGTGAGTGCAAAGCATTGGTGAAAGGCCCTTGATGTCACTTAGAGAGTACCCAATGGCCTTCCTATACTTTCTCAACTCAGTTAAGAGCGAGTGCAACTCATCATCACTTAAGTTTTCATTCACAATCACAGGATAGGTTTCGTTAAGCCCTAAGAAAGCATACTTTAGCCCTTTTGGGAGCT
The DNA here is from genome assembly GCA_911865555.2 of Thlaspi arvense. NCBI lineage: Eukaryota > Viridiplantae > Streptophyta > Magnoliopsida > Brassicales > Brassicaceae > Thlaspi > Thlaspi arvense. Next base: position 24,528,464 of record OU466858.1, on the reverse strand, counting down.
CCTTAAGGTCCACCTTTGGGGCTAACAGCTCGCTCCAATCATCCTCATGGCTGCTGCTGTTGTTTTCCTCCTTGGAACCCTCCTTGAATCCCGAGACATGACCCTTGAGGCTGCCTTCTTGAACCGTTGTCCCTTCTGAAATCGAGTCGTGCAGTCGATCTTGCTCCCGATGTCGTCTAGATCGAGCATTTTTGCTCGATTCACTCACTCGATTTAATGTAGATCGAGAGAGAGATCGAGACAATGAGTCGATCTCCGGATTAGATGCCAAACTGATCAGAAGGCTTCTCTCGATTTCAGACTCGATTGATTTTCTGGATCGATCACCCTCCTCGATTGTCTTGTCGATTTGACCTCTGGATTGAGTAATGTCATCGATCTTGGAGTCGATCTCTAGGCAAGCGCCTTCATCTTCTAGCACAACCTTCCTTGAATCAAGCAGGTTAACGTATTCCTGAGTCCACTGATCCAAGTAACCGAAATCTCCTGGCTCCTTAGTTAATGCCAGCTTCAAATGATCCTCCTGAGCCAACTCTTCTAGCAACACATCCGCTAAAGCATCCAACGTTTCAATGTAGAAAGCTTGCCCTTCTATCGTAGGCTTCTTCAGAACCTCATTGATGTCAAAGTCCAGCCTTATGTCTTTACCCAAGTGCAGAGCTATCTTCCCATTCTTGACGTCTATGATGGCTCTGGCGGTGGCTAAGAACGGTCTACCGAGAATGAGTGGATCCTTAGGTTCTTTATACATTTCTAACACAACGAAGTCCGTAGGCACGTTTACAACGCTTATTTTCACTGGCAAGTCCTCAAGCAAACCCACGGGTAACCTCACGCTCCTGTCAACCAGTACCAATGAGAAAGAAAATGAGAGGGGTTTTAGGATCATTGTTCGCTTGCGTGGGTAGATGAGAATTTGATCATGTATGCATCGATTGCCTTTACCTTTAGCATTATGCATAAAGTTCTTACCATTTTCAAGAGAAACCCTTGCTTAAAATAAACCCTCTTTAAAATGAGATCATTCTATGCTCATAGCCTTTACCCTTAGCCAAATGTGTTTTGCTTTAAAGTGCATAAGTTTGATTCATGGTTCGGTCATTAATGAATGTTGTTAAAGGACGAGTTTCATTGATTGCGAGGAATAGGAGAGTCATGATTTGAAATTCTTTGTGTGATGAGTATGGCTAAGTTCTTTGGAGTATGAGTGTGCGCATTGCATTTTAGAACTAGTAACTAGGACGTTGAGATTGATTCATTTGAAAGACACATTTGCAAGAAGCTTAAACCCCGGTTTGTTTTAAAACCTCTCTCCCTTCTTTAACTTTGTATGCTTGAGAGCAAGCATAAGGCAAGTTTGGGGGAGTTGATATTGCTGCATATTTAGTGTATTTTGCATACATATAAGTTAGTTTTCACGCATTTACCTTGCATGTTAGGCTAGTTTGCATCGCTTTAGGTCTTAGAGTACTTTTGCACCAGCATTCACATGTTTCGTGCGTTTTGCATCACAATCAGGTTGCTTTCAGTTACTTTTTAGCTATGGATGACTTGTGGACGCGCGAAGGCTCGTGAGGAAGTCTGTGGACACTTGGAGAAATTAGGATTGCACGCTAATGACCTGAGATCGAGTAGCAGATCGAGCAAGGCAGGTCGATCAAGATGAGATCGACCAGAAGATCGAGTATGGAGATCGATTTGGAGTACGGACGTAGACGACGCCATGCAGATCGAGGACCGGATCGAGCTTCTAACCCGATCAGCACGAGATTGACTTAGAGATCGACCAAGAGCCATCCGATCCAAGACGAGATTGAGTGCCAGATTGAGCTCCATGATCGATCCCAGACCAACCTTATCCGTCCAGCCTGTTTTTGGACCGTAGGGAAGGGGGGACCAGTTGCGGTTTAGCTCTTTTAGGCAAACAGCAACGATCCCTTTCATTATTCCACCCTGTCAACTACTTTTCTATCTTCTCTCTCGTTTTAGGCAATTCGCCATTGTTAGACTTCGAGCTTTTCTTGTTTTTACTTTTGAATATTGAATCGTTTAAGTTAAATCAATCGCTTTTTATGTTTAGTTCTTCGTTTATTGCATTTCGTACGGTTTATTTCATGAGTTGCGAGTAGTTTCGTCGAGTTTTGGGGTTGAGAGGATTCAAAGGGGTCGAAAAGGTTTTCAAGTTTGGTGTTTTCTTGTTCTTCATGGCTTTCTCTTCTAGGATGTCGAGTTCTTAATGCTTAAAGAGTCTCACACCAAGATCTTTATGATCAGAGAGACCTCTTACCTTGACAGGATCCAGAGATCTCTGAAAATCACATCCTAGAGACTAGTTACTCTTTCCCAAACGCCATGGTAGTTTCGTGGGTTTGCTTGAGGACTTGCCAATGAGAATAAGCGGTGTAAATGAAGAATAAGGAAAGCAAGGAAGTGCTAGTACTTAGTGAAGAATGTAGCGCCGTAATACACAAGGAGATAGTTCCCAAGAATTTGGGAGATCCTGGAAGCTTCACTATACCTTGCGCCTTAGGTCCATTGGAGTTCAAGAGTTGTCTTTGCGATTTGGGAGCTAGTATAAATTTGATGCCTCATTCTATAGCAAAGAAGTTGGGATTCACGAGATTCTACAATCTTTGAATCACTGGCAAGTCAGCTAGCACCAAGGAGATTCTACAAGCTAGTCCCCTAAACTACCATGGCGTTTGGGAAAGGGTAACTAGTCTCTAGGATGCGATTTTCAGAGATCTCTGGATCCTGTCAAGGTAAGAGCTCTCTCTGATCATAAAGATCTTGGCGTGAGACTCTTTAAGCCTTAAGAACTTGACATCCTAGAAGAGAAAGCCATTAAGAACAAGAAAACACCAAATTTGAAAACCTTTTCGACCCCTTTGAATCCTCTCAACCCCAAAACCCGATTAAACTACTCACTACACATCAAGTGAACCAATCAAAGCACGGAAGATGAAAAGATAAACATGAAAAATGATTACTTAAAGCTTAAACGATTCAAAGATTCAAGAACAAAGCTCAAAGTCTAAAAATGGCGGAATCGCCTTCGAACAAGGAGAAAAAGATGAAAAATGATAAAGTGAAAACGTGTGTATGAAAGCATGATCGCCGCCTTCCCAAAATAGGCCAAACAGCTCGATGGTCCCCCCTCGCTAGCGGCCAAAAATGGTTAAAGCACTGAGATTGACCTCGAGATCGAGCACCTCGCTCGATCATCTTCGAACATAGTGACTTCGGCTCGATCTGTGTCTCGATCTTCTTCGGTGGATCGAGTGCTTCGTTCGATCTTGGAATCGATCATTGGAGGATCGAGTGGTTGAATCGATCTGACTCTTGATCTGCATGGCGTCATTTACGTCTGTACTCCTTGATCGGTCGCTTCACTCGATCTCTGTCTCGTTTAATTCCCTTGGATCGGCTGGACTACTCGATCTTCTGGTCGATCTCATCTATATCGACCGGCCATGCTCGATCCTCCTATCGATCTGGTCCTTAGAAAGCATTCCTGAATTCTCCAAGTCCCATGAACTTCCTCACGAACCTCAGCACGTCCACGAACCCTCCAAGACTCCAAAGAAGCTGAAAACAACCTGTATGCGATGCAAAATGCAAGAAATATGCATATGCTGGTGCAAGAACACTCTAGAACCTAAAGTGATGCAAACTAACCTAAAATGCAATGTTTATGCGTGAGAAACTAACTTATATGTATGCAAAATGCAAGGAATATGCATCTATATCAACTCCCCCAAACTTACCTTTTGCTTGCCCTCAAGCAAACAAAATTAAAGAAGGGAGGGAGGTTTTAAAACAAACGGGGGTTTAAGCTTCTTGCAAAGGTGTCTTTCAAATGAATCAATCTCAACGTCCTAGTTACTAATTATAAAATGCAATACAAACACTCATACTCCAAAGAACTTAGCCATACTCATCACACAAAGAATTTCAAATCATGACTCTCCTATTCCAAACAATCAAAGAAACTCATCCTTTAACAATCATTAATGACCGAACCATGAATCAAACTTATGCACTTTAAAGCAAAACACATTTGGCTAACGGTAAAGGCTATAAGCATAGAATGATCTCATTTTAAAGAGGGATTATTTTAAGCAAGGGTTTCTCTCGAAAATGGTAAGAACTTTATGCATAATGCTAAAGGTAAAGGCAATTGATGCATACATGATCAGATTCTCATCTACCCACGCAAGCTAACAATGATCCTAAAACGCCTCTCATTTTTTTTTCTTTTAAGCTCACTCACCGTCCTAGAGTTTACCCTTTTTCCCAAAGCAAAAGCTTAGCAATCCCCAAATCAAAATAGAAAACATCTTAACTCTTTTAGGCTAGTGAAAAGGTTTGAAAATATTAAGCTCCTTATTTTTTTCTTATTGATAGCTCTCTTATTTTTTCTATTTTTTTTTCTTTCTTTTTCTTTTCTTTTTATTTTGGCACTTAGGCTCTTATATATATATATATATATATATATAAATATATTTTTTTTTTTCAGAGAGCTATCTCCTGAAATTATTGGAGCATTATACTTTTTAAACACAAACCGTTCACTTAAAACCTTTTTTTCATTTCAAATATCAAACTCTTTTGAAACCGAAAGCATATAAAGATGAAAGCAACCCCAATGATCCCCCAAACTTATCCTATGCCTACATCTAGCTTCAAAATGCAAAGCTAGCAAACATATGAGAACCTAATCATGTCGCCCAAACGTAACATGTTATGCTAAGTTCAAACCGAAAGAGGCCTCACAATGATATCACACACGAAAACTTGGCTTCAAAGAAAGGTAAGGGTCAAGGTGGAAGTTCTACTTAGGCTCACAAAGAGTGGTAAAAGGAATAAGAGAGCCTAAATATTTTAAAATCCATGTGTTCATTTTCAAATGCATAAGGATGATACTTAAAAATTCAGATTAAGGTTTTCACTTACTAGGACAAGTTTCAAATCATGAGAGTTCAATTCAAGTCACGAAAATCAAAACAAGTGATCCAAGCATGGTAAGAACTTACTTTGAAAGTGTGAGCAAAGCATTAGAGAACTAATAACTAGGATACTGAAACCATTCATAAGCTTAAAACACCTTTTTAAGAAAACTTTAACCCCTTATGCAAATGTAAACAACCTAGATGCTTAAAAATTTTAGACTCAGTCCTAAAATGCTTAACAATGTGAATGCAACTACAATAATTTTTCTTAAAGTTTTTTAAATTTTTATCAATTTTTCATGTAATGAAGACTCAAGGATGCTAAAGGGAAAATAAGATCAGAATAAACATGTCAATCCACACACATACTCCCCCAAACTTGAATGACACCGTCCCTGTGGCAAACAAATTCAAAGGAGCTAAAAACACAATGCGAAGACAAAGGAAATATGAATGGTATATACAATGGAAGGTTGTTGGTACCTTGGAGCTAAACTCGGATGGAACTTGAGGATGTTCCAGCGGAGTTACGCTTGCTAGAGGAGCGTCGGGCTATGTCCTTGCCCTTATCCTCGGTTGGGGAACCATGGACTGAATGGCGCGCCTGTTTCTCTTCGTCTTGTGGCTCACAGATGACAATACCGCCGGTTGAGAACCTCCTCTTCTCCGGTTGGTGAACCTCCTCACTTGCAGCCTTCTTTGGCAGACTCCCTTGAAGCATCTTGACTTTCTTGGCAAGCTTCTTGATGACCTTACTTTGCCATTTGTTTATCTTCCTTTGCATCTCCACAACAGAAGCAAATAACTTTTCTGTTTTGGTCCGCGGCTCAAAGTCAATCTTGGGAAGGACAAAGGCTTCGGGCATCTCATCATCAGTGGCAGGAGACTCAGACCTTGGGCGAGGAGCTCCTTGGATGGCGGTTGTGCCTCCTAGAGGAGCAAAGCACTCCTCTACGCTTGGAAGAAACTCGATGTTCCCAACTCCCAACAGCCCTGTTTCGCTCAGGTTTGGCAGTATACACACCCTCTTCTCATTATCCTCGTCAATGAATAAGTATTCAAAGAAGCCCTCGGCAGGCGTGCGTCCCAAGCTGTCTGTGTTCCTTAGGTATGTCTCGTCCATGAAGGCTCTATCCGGTACGGAGTGAAATTCTGAAGCGGTACGCCGGCTTGCACGAACAGGGGTGTGAGGAAACCGCCAATGAGTGATGAACTCGCCTTGCACCTCAAGGCATACGCCTTGTATTTGACCAATGAAGCGGCGAGGATGCACCCGTAGTTCACGTTATCTCCGAGCTGGTCTTCCAACGGCTCATCGTTCTCATCCGGATCACAAAGAAGATGCTTAAGGCCTTGGAACAAGAAACAGAGCTCCGTCTTAGTTATCGTGGGGGCTACGGACCGACCGTTAAAGGTGTTGGCCATCAGCTTCAAGGTGTAACGTAACACTGGGTTCCTCACTCTCTTGATCTTCGCGGTACTCGCCTTGAAGTCTTCATTGGTGATGAGGTCCCAAAAGTTGTTTGCTTGAGTGAAGGAGGGAAACTCCACTTTCGTGGCAGCTGCATCAAGGCCATAAGCTTGGCAGAGCTTGGGGATTGAGAGGCTGAAAGCTTGGCGCTTTATCTTGAAGGAGAGGCGGCGTTGAGGAGGAACTGGGATGCTAGGATTCTCGTACGCAAGCTCTAGAGTGGCAAGGAAGTCGATTGTCACTTCGGGATAGGTTGGGCAATCCATCCGTGACAAACACCTCAGCCCTATCTTCTGGAGTAGTTGATCAAAATCCTCCAGAATCCCCATCTTAGACAGCAATCCCCTGTCCGCAAACTTAGTTGGCTCGAACTTCAGCCTTTGAAGCCGTTCCTTGTCCCGTTTATCCGCCTTACTCCAATGGACCGTCTCCTGAAAAGCTACTTCTTGGTTTCCTCCCTCTTGTGCTGTCTCTTCTCTCGTTCTTTTGGGAGCCATTGTGCCTGAAACAAGTTTCTCAAACAAAGCAATGAGCGATTCGGCGATATGATGAGAGAAAGAGAGGAGCAAAGAAGAAGAATTTTAACTAATACCCTAGAATTTTGGGATATTTATAAAAATTATAGCAAAATAATAGAGAATCAAATCTAGAGAAAGAGAGAAATCTAGAATTTTTCCTATTATCAAGCTATTTTTAAAAATTTAAAACCGCCCTAGCATCTAAAACAATCAAAGCGAATAAAAAGGATATTTTCTTAAAGATTTTCTTAAAGCTTCGAAAATACCTTTTGCAAAGATTGAAAAAGGTGGTTGTTAGCCTTTAGAAAACAAGAATTCTCACTCTCTTTTTGCTTAACACTCGAGAAGACAAGAATGAGAGAGTGTGAAAGTAGTTGAAAACATTTAAAGGCCAACAAAACAAAACCATGGGTAAAAAGAAGTGGTTTTCTGACAAAAGCTGTGGTCAAGGCACATCTTTCATGGTCAAAGATTCTTGCCTTGACCACTTTTTGAATTTAAAAACCGGAGGGAAAGAGTAAGAGAGGGAAAGGAAAATGTTACCTTGGCACGAGATCGAGTCTGTTTGGTCGATCTGGGACTTGATCTCGTGCCCATAATGGCGTGGATTGAGAGGGTTGCTCGATTTGGGACTCGATTCGAATTGAATCGAGTCTTGGATCGATAACACCTCTCGTTCCTTGAATTTTTGGCACAACGGCTAAGTCCTCATGATCGAGCCACGTTCTCGATTCAGGGGTCGATTTTGCTTAGATCGAGTGATGGATCGAGTTGTCTGATCGATCTGTCTTTGAAGGGATTTCCCGAGAGAAAATAGATCGGTCGGTCTATGTTTGGACCGATCGATCCGTTCTCATATAGATCGACCTTGTCACTCGATCTCATCTAGATCGACTAACTCCTCTCGATTCACTAGCTCGATCTAGCAAAGATCGAGCTAGGATGAGTCGATCTAGCACTTGATCTCTAGCTTATACTCGCCTCTTCTTACTCCTTTTGGACCTAAGATCATGGCTTGCAGTCCCTCACACATGTTCCTACACACTCACAAGATAAAAACTTAAAACTGGAAAAGAAATAAAGCAAAGATATGTACAGGATAGACATGGAAATGCCTCCCAAATGCGCTTTCTTTAACGTCTTTAGCTAGACTTTACTTGGTTTAGGCAGATGGTGGATCTTGGAGAAGCATTGAGGTGCTCTCCTTGTCAAATGCACTCGCCATGTATGGCTTAACTTTGTGTCCGTTCACTGTGAATGCATTCCCACTCTTGCCGACCAACGTGACAGCTCCGTAAGGTAATAATTCCTTGATTTCATACGGACCGCTCCACCATGACTTTAGCTTCCCTAGAATATGCGTTCTCATTCTCCAAGTGAATCCTGTGAGTGCAAAGCATTGGTGAAAGGCCCTTGATGTCACTTAAAGAGTACCCAATGGCCTTTCTATACTTTCTCAACTCAGTTAAGAGTGAGTGCAACTCATCATCACTTATGTTTTCATTCACAATCGCAGGATAGATTTCGTTAAGCCCTAAGAAAGCATACCTTAGCCCTTTTGGGAGCTCCTTAAGGTCCACCTTTGGGGCTAGCAGCTCGCTCCAATCATCCTCGTGGCTGTTGCTGTTGTTTTCCTCCTTGGAACCTTCCTTTGAACCCGAGACATGGCCCTTGAAGCTGCTTTCTCCAACCGCTATCCCTTCTGAAATCGAGTCGTCCAGTCGATCTTGCTCTCGATGTAGTCTAGATCGAGCAGTTTCGCTCGATTCACTTGCTCGATTTAATGTGGATCGAGTGAGAGATCGAGACGCAGAGTCGATCTCCAGATTAGTCCCCAGACTGATCGGAAGGCCTTTCTTGATTTTGGACTCGATTGTTTTCCTGGATCGATCACCCTCCTCGATCTGACTGTTGATTGCTGCACTGGATCGATTTGTCCTCTCGATTATCTTGTCGATTGGACCCCTGGATCGAGTAATGTCATCGATCCCAGAGTCGATCTCTAGGCCAACGCCTTCATCTTCTAGCGCAACCTTCCTTGAATCGAGCAAGTTGACGTATTCTTAAGTTCTCTGATCCACGTAGCTGAACTCTCCTGGCTCCTTAGTCAATGCCAGCTTCAAATGATCCTCCTGAGCCAACTCTTCCAGCAACTCATCCGCTAAAGCATCCAACGTTTCAATGTAGAAAGCTTGCCCTTCTATCGTAGGCTTCTTCAAAACCTTATTGATGTCAAAGTCCGTAGGCACGTTTACACCACTGATTCTCACTGGCAAGTCCTCAAGCAGGCCCACTGGTAACCTGATGCTCCTGTCAGCTAGTACCAACGAGATTTTATAATCCTTGAAACGGGTAAATCCAAGCTTCTTTGCCACGAAATGCGGCATCAGATTTATACTAGCTCCGAGATCACAAAGGCAACTCTTGAACTCCAAAGGACCTAAAGCGCAAGGTATAGTAAAGCTTCCAGGGTCTCCCAACTTCTTAGGGACTATCTCCTTGTGTATCACAGCACTACATTCCTCACTAAGAACAAGCACTTCCGTGCTTTCCTTATTCTTCTTCACGAGAGTATCTTTGAAGAATTTGCCGCATTTAGGCATCATTGCAAGGCAGTCCACGAGAGGTAGCTTGATCTCTACATCCTTAAGGTGCTTCTCAAACAAGACTCTATGCTTCTTTATGAGTTGCTTCTTGAAACGGCCAGGAAAAGGTAGCTTAGGTACATACGGTGGAGGTACATAAGCATCTTTCTCCTTAGTAGTTTGCTCTGCTTTCTTCTCTACAACCGCTTTGTCACCTCTTCTTGGCCCTTGAATCCAAACATTATCAAAGTTGATCTTATCATCAGCGGAAAGCTTACCCTCCCCCTCTTGAATTACAACGTCCTCGTTGATCTTGGGAGCAACCGTAGGTGCAAGCTCTTTCCCACTCCTTAGCGTAATGGCGTTGGCGTATTCCTTGGGATTCTGCTCACACTTGCCCGGTAAGCTATTCTGACCGCTTGTACTTGCATTTCCTTTCTATAGCTGCTTGATCTTGTTATTCAAGTTAGTGATCTGAGTAGAGAAATCCGTGAGAGACGAGTCTAGACGAGTGTTCATCTCGGCAATCTTCTGATTTATAGACGCTTGCCCTTGGATCAATTATTGAAACATAGCTTGGACAGGGTCAACTTGTTGTTGCTGCATTGGTTGTTGTTGAGGAGCAAAGCCCGGAGGGTACATTGGCATATAGCCTTTGTTTCCTTGCTGTTGTCCTTGGAAGTTGTTCTGCCCTTGCCCTTGGAAGCCACCACTCGGCTGAAAACCTTTGTTGTATGGTACGAAAGGCTTTGCTTGCTGAGCAGGGTACACTTGATCCTTAGGGTTCGCGACATTGGTGCCACGGTACGAGAGATTGTTGTTCTGGTTGTAGCCTTGTGAATAACCTTGAGGTTTGTAGTTGTTCTGACCGGCCACCCAATTGGCTTCTTCTTGACTCAACTCCAGTTCCTCTAAGGCTTCATCCGCTTCACCAAAGAAGTGAACATGATTCTAATTAGCCAACACCAGCTTGTCAATCTTCTCGTGCAGTGACTTAAGCTCTTTCTTGTGAAACTCTAGCTCAGAACCTCTCAGTGCACGGTCGTAATCCTCAGCATAGTTGCCGTCACTTAATGCTAAGTTCTCAATCAGCTCCATGCCTTCCTCTACCTCTTGACCAATGAAGTTTCCCTTACTAGCCGTGTCAAGCAATAAGCGAGTCTTTGGTGAAGCTCCGCGGTAGAGAGTGCTTAGAAGAGTCTCTTCGCTGAAGCCGTTGTGAGGACATTGAATGGTATAGTCTTTGAACCGCTCCATGGCTTCATTGAAAGTCTCATTGTTCCTTTGAGTGAAACCGCTGATCTCGCTTCTCAACCTTGCTGTTCTGGTGCTAGTGAAGAACTTTGAGAGGAAAGCTTTCTTACACACAGCCCAAGATGTAATGGTGCCATGTAGAAGGGTCTTCTCCCAATGTGTAGCCTTGTCTCCAAGAGAAAATGGAAAGAGACGCAGCTTGAAAGCATCTTCGGATATGCCGTTAATTTTGATCATCCCATATACTTGTTCGAAGTTATTAAGGTGCTCCAAGGAGTCTTCCATTGCTAGCCCGTGAAACTTATTGTTTTACACCATCGAGATGAATCCCGGCTTAATCTCGAAGTTATTGTTCTGTACAGGAGGAGGAGTGATCCCAAACCTATCGTGATGGGTGTTGGGAGCATCTCCCGCTCCTATGATCCTTGGGGGTCTAGCCGCGTGTTGGGGGTTTCCATTACCCCTTCCCACTGCCTGGTGAGCTGGAGGAGGTCCCTCTGGTTGCTCGTGCTCAGCCATAGCTTCAAAGTCAACCAAACCGTGCTGAACAATCTCCTCAAAGGCTTTGGCTTGCTCTCTAACTCTTCTTTGTCGTGAGTGTCCGAGTTGGTGAATGTTGTCCAAGGGTTGAAGTAGATTGTTGTCTCCCCTTGAACGAAGATTCATGTACCTGAAAGACACACGTTTGAGAGTAGAGAAATCAGTAACTTAAACAAAGTAAAGGCTTAGTCTTTACTAAACCCTAAATCTCAATGCTTTCTAAACACTCCTAGAATGGCAACGGCGCCATTTGATAACAGCTTTTTATCTTGGGTGAGCAAATGCAACAGGAGGTTAGCAAAACTCAAGCAGCACACAGCCGTAGTATAGCATGCAAGAGGAATCAATACAACCTAGGAGCTAGAAAGTGCAATGAGAATGCAAGGATCGAGTAAAACTAGGCAGATGGTGAACGGTTTTGTAAAAATCCTAAAAACTAAATGCAATGACTAAATGCAAGGAAAAACTATTTTAAAATTACCAGGAACGAGTGAACTACCACGACGAACAAACAGACTGATTAAAATGCAAAGCTATGAATTTATAAAAATCGACTAGTGGATCAACCACATGATCGACCACTAGATCGATCAACAACGATCGATCTCGTCTAAAAGTTCAAATGCAACGAAACTAATGACCAGGATGCAAAACGTAGCAAGCGAATGACTAGCAAAGATGTAAGAATACTAAGAAAGAGGGTCTAGGGTTGAGATTCACGTTCAGGGGTTTCAAAGGTTCAAGCTTGGTTTGAAAACTCTAGATCTACTCACTTTGTGAGGTTCTCTAAGCCTTGAAACAAAAAGAGATCCATCCATGGCGTGTGGTATGGATCACTCCTTCATTCTCTCCTTTAGACCCATGGCGTTTGGCGGAAGAAGAGATTGAAGGGCAAGGAAATCAGATTTCAAACACGCGGCTTAACTAGTCTCCTACACTACCATGGCGTTTGAGAAAGGGTAACTAGTCGCTAGGATGCGAATTTCAGAGATCTCTGGATCCTGTCAAGGTAAGAGCTCTCTCTGATCATAAAGATCTTGGCGTGAGACTCTTTAAGCCTTAAGAACTCGACATCCTAGAAGAGAAAGCCATTAAGAACAAGAAAACACCAAACTTGAAAACATTTTCGACCCCTTTGAATCCTCTCAACCCCAAAACCCGATTAAACTACTCACTACACATCAAGTGAACCAATCAAAGCACGGAAGATGAAACGATAAACATGAAAAACGATTACTTAAAGCTTAAACGATTCAAAGATTCAAGAACAAAGATCAAAGTCTAAAAATGGCGGAATCGCCTTCGAACAAGGAGAAAAAGATGAAAAATGATAAAGTGAAAACGTGTGTATGAAAGCATGATCGCCGCCTTCCCAAAATCAGCCAAACAGCTCGATGGTCCCCCCCTCGCTAGCGGCCAAAAACGGTTAAAGCACTGAGATTGACCTCGAGATCGAGCACCTCGCACGATCATCTTCGGACATCGTGACTTCGGCTCGATCTGTGTCTCGATCTTCTTCGGTGGATCGAGTGCTTCGTTTGATCTTGGAATCGATCTTTGGAGGATCGAGTGGTTGACTCGATCCAACACTCGATCTGCATGGCGTCATTTACGTCCGTACTCCTTGATCGGTGTCTTCACTCGATCTCCGTATTGATCAGTTCCCTTGGATCGGCTGGACTACTCGATCTTCTGGTCGATCTCATCGGCCATGCTCGATCCTCCTATCGATCTCTGGTCCTTAGCAAGCATTCCTGAATTCTCCAAGTCCCATGAACTTCCTCACGAACCTGAGCACGTCCACGAACCCTCCAAGACTCCAAAGTAGCCGAAAACAACCTGTATGCAATGCAAAATGCAAGAAATACGCATATGCTGGTGCAAGAACACTCTAGGAACTAAAGTGATGCAAATTAACCTAAAATGCAATGTTTATGTGTGAGAAACTAACTTATATGTATGCAAAATGCATAGAATATGCAGCTATGTATGCAAAGCTAAGCAAATGATGAACGGTTTTGTAAAAATCCTGAAAAACTAGATGCAACAGTCAAATGCAAAGCAAAACTATTTTAAAAATACTAGAAACGAGTGAACTACCATGAGCAACAAACAGAATGATTAAATTGCAAAGCCATGAATTAATAAAAATCGACTAGTGGATCTACCACGGGATCGACCACTAGATCGAGCAACAACGATCGATCTACTATTCAGTTTAAACAGAAATGAATCTAACGACCAAGATGCGAACAAATAGCAAGCGAATGATTGATAGAGATGATAAAATACTAGGAAAGAGGGTCCAGGGTTGAGATTCATGTTCAAGGGTCTCAAAGGTTCAAGCTTGGTTTGAAAACTTTAGATCTACTCACTTCGTGAGGTTTTCTAGGCCTTGAAAACAAAACAAGATCCATCTATGGCGTGTGGTATGGATCACTCCTTCATTCTCTCCTCCCGACCCATGGCGTTTGGCGGAAAAATATATTGAAGGGCATAAAACATAGATTTCAAATACACGGCCTAACTAGTCCCCTTAACTACCATGGCGGTTGGGAAAGGTAGACTAGCCTCTAGGATTCGATTTTTAAGGACCTATGGATCCTGTCAAGGTAAGAGGCCCTTTGGATCATAAAGATCTTGGCGTGAGAGTCTCTAAGCCTTAAGAACTCGATATCCTAGAAGAGAAAGCCATGAAGAACAAGAAAACACCAAACTTTGAAAACCTTTTCGACCCCTTTGAATCCTCTCAACCCCAAAACCTGATGAAACTACTCGCTACACATTAAATAAACCGAACAAAGCATAGAAGATGATCTAGTAAACATGAAAAACGATTGCTTTACGATTCAATATTCAAGAACAAAAGGTAAGAAAAGCTTTGAAGTCTATCAATGGCGAAATCGCCTAAAACGAGAGAGATGATAGAAAAGTTGTCGAGAGGGTGGAATTAAGAAAGGGATCGTTGCTTTTTGCCAAAAATGGCCAAACCGCAACTGGTCCCCCCCCCCTCTTTGCTACGGTCCAAAAACAGGCTGGACGGATAAGGTTGGTCTGGGATCGATCACAAAGGTCGATCTGGCACTCGATCTCGTCTTGGATCGGATGGCTCTTGGTCGATCTCTGAGTCGATCTTGTGCTGATTGGGTTGGAGCTCGATCCGGTCCTCGATCTGCATGGCGTCGTTTACGTCTGTACTTCAAATCGATCTCCACACTCGATCTTCTGGTCGATCTCATCTAGATCGACCTGCCTTGCTCGATTTGCCACTCGATCTCAGGTCCTTAGCGTGCAATCCTGATTTCTCCAAGGGTCCACAGACTTCCTCATGAGCCTTGGCACGTCCACAAATCTTCCATAGCTCCAAAGTAACCGAAAACAATCTGATTGTGATGCAAAATGCACAAAACATGCAAATGCTGGTGCAAAAGTACTCTAGGACCTATTATGCAAGGTGAATGCATGAGAAACTAACTTATATGTATGCAAAATACACTAAATATGCAACAACATCACCTATCTGTTCTACAGTGATGACAAGGAGAAGAGCGTATGCATCTTACCTAATGTGGATGAGACACACTTTGACAGCATAGGTACCATCGAGTTTTGTCCAACTCAAGAGGAGTGTTAGGCACCACTTGGAGCAGCCATGATCCCAACTCAAGCCGCTCGTGAGCCCTCAGAATCACCACCCTCAGACGCCATGATGCCAGCTGACTTTGAGCTTCCCAAGATAGATTTTGAGCCAAGGACCGAAGCGGAGAAGTTCCTAGCTTCGGTCGTGGAGATACAGCGCAAGAAAACCAAGTGGCAAGGCAAGATGATCAAGAAACTTGCCAAGAAGGTAAAGGCGCTTCAAGGGAACTGACCCGCGAAGTCTAAGCAGTCCATGAGTGTAGAGGTCGAGCAGCCCGAGAAGAGGAGGAGATCGACTGGTGCGATAGTCATCCGTGAGCCTCAAGGTAGCACACAACAAGCACGTCACTCCACCCATGAACTCCCAACCATGGACAAAGGCAAGGGCATAGCACGACGCTCCTCTAGCAAGAGCAGCTCCGCTGGAACATCCTCAAGTTCCAGCCGAGTTTAGCTCCAAGGTACCAACAACCATCCCTTGTATATACCACACATGTTTTAAGTTTTTGCTTTGTGTTTTGAGCTTCTCTAGACTTTGTTTGCCACCGAGACGGTGTCATTCAAGTTTGGGGAGTGTGTGGTGTTATCATCCTTTGAGTCTTGCATACATCCTAAGGCATAGAAAAGAACAAAAAATTGGTAAACTTTTTAAAATTTTCAAAAATAAAATTCATGTAGTTGCATTCACTTTGTTAAACAATTTAGGATTGAGTCTAGAATTTTTGAGCATTTATGTTATTTACATTTGCATTAAGCTCATAAATTGTTTCAAGGCCCTAGTTAGTAGTTCTTTGATGCATTGTTGACACTTTGAAAGTAAGCTCTAACCATACTTGGATCATCTGATTTGATTTTCGTGGCTTGACTTGAACATTCATGAATTGAATTTTGTCCTAATAAGTGATAACCCTAATTTGATCTTTAATTATCATACTTATGCATTTGAAAATGAACACATGGATCATATACATATTTAGGCTCTCTTCCTCCTTTCACCACTCTTTTGTGAGCCTAAGTAGAACTCCCACCATTCCCCTTACCCTCCTTTCAAGCCAAATGTTCTTGTGTGATATCATTGTGAGGCCTCTTTTCGGTTTGAACTTGGCATAACGTGTTACGTCTAGGCGACATGATTAGGCTCTCATTTGATTGCTAGCTTTGCATTTTGAAGCTAGTTTTAGGCTTAGAATAGGTTTGGGGATCATGGGGGTTGTTCATTTTTCTTACTTGTTTTCGGTTTCAAAAGAGTTTGGTGTTTGAAGTGAATGAAAAGGTTTTAAGTGGAAGGCTCACTGTTTTTAAAAAAATGAAAAGCTCTAGTTTAATTCAGAAGATAGCTCTCAAAGAAAAGAAAAAGAAAAGAAAAGAGCCAAAGAGCCAAATGTTTGAAAAGAAAAGAAAAAAAATAAGTAGAGAGCTATCAAAAAGAAAAGAAAAGAGCTAAATGTGTTTTCAGCCTTTCCACTAGCCAAAAGAGTTTTAAGATGATGCTTTTATTTGGGTTATTGCTAAGCGAATTTCCTTGATGATAATGGTAGTTTCTAGGAGGGTGAGTGAGCTGAAAAGAAAAGAAATGAGAGTCTAGTCATGTATGCATCAATTGC
The DNA here is from genome assembly GCA_911865555.2 of Thlaspi arvense. Taxonomy (NCBI): domain Eukaryota; kingdom Viridiplantae; phylum Streptophyta; class Magnoliopsida; order Brassicales; family Brassicaceae; genus Thlaspi; species Thlaspi arvense. The sequence continues at coordinate 24,511,901 of OU466858.1, read as the reverse complement.
CTTTACCTTTAGCATTATGCATAAGTTCATACCTTTTTTTGAGAGAAACCATTGCATTGGAGAACCCATTTAAATGAGATCATTCTAGTCTCATAGCCTTTATCCTTAGCCAAGTGTGTGCGGCTTTAAAATGCATAAGTGTGATTCACGATTTTGATCGTAATGAATGTTAAAGGATAGGATTCTTGGATTGTTTGGGATATGAGAGTCATGATTTGAAATTCATTATGTGATGAGTATGGCTAAGTTCTTTGCAGTATGAGTGTGTGCATTGCATCATAGAATTAAGAACTAGGACCATTGAATTGATTCATTTGAAAAAAACTTTTGCAAGAAGCTTAAACCCCCGTTTTTTTTAAAAAAAACCTCTTCTCCTTTCTTGAATTTTGTTTGCTTCAGGGCAAGCAAAAGGCAAGTTTGGGGGAGTTGATATTACTATATATTTTGCATATTTTGCATGCATTTAGGATAGTTTCTCATGCATTCATCTTGCATTATAGGCTATTTTGCACCATTTTAGGTCCTAGAGCACTTTTGCATTAGCATTCACATGTTTCTTGCATTATGCATCATATTCAGGTTGTTTATGGAAACTTTGGAGCTGTAGAGGATTCATGGACATGCTAAGGCTCGTGAGGAAGCTTGTGGAAACTTGGAGAACTCAACCATTCAGCAAAGGACCTGAGATCGAGTTGTGCATCGGGCAAGTCAGGTCGATCTAGACGAGATCGACCAGAAAATCGAGTGACCCCCAGTCGATTCAAGTGGAAGATCGAGCATGCGATCGAGTGAAGAGGTCGATCGAGAGTACGGACGTGGGCCATGCCATGCAGATCGAGGGCCAGATCGAGTTCCCGACCCGATCATCAAAAGATCGACTCAAAGATGGAGCGAAGTAATCCGATCCAAGAGAAGATCGAGCCGGAGATCGAGTGATCCGTGTCGATCCCAGACTAACCTTATCCGTCCAGCTGGTTTTGGCAGCTAGCGAAAGGGGGACCATTTGCGCCTTAGCCATTTTTGGCAAACCGCAGCTATCGTTTTCATTATCCTCCATTCTGTCTTTTGCTTTTCTTTCTCTCGACCTTAGGCTTATCGCCATTGTAAAACATCTAAGCTTTTTCAGTTTTAGAAACCTTGAATCATTTAATATTAAGCAAGTTTTTCCTTTAATCGGTTTTCAATCATGTTTAGTTCATCCTTTACTGCTTTTCAATCGGTCTTAATAAGGTGTAGCGAGTAGTCTCTTAGGGTTTTCGGGATTGAGGCGATTCAAAAGGGTTGAAAGGGTTAAAGCTTTGTGTTTTCTTTGTTCTTCATACCTTATCTTCTAGGATTTTGGGGTCATAAGGCTTAGAGAGCCTTGGAAAAGGTTTCTATGATTCCAGGGGTGTCTTACCTTGACAGGATTCAGATATCCTAGAAAACCAGATCCTAGAGACTAATCTTCCCTTTCCCACACGCCATGGTTGTAAAGGGGATTAGTTAGGTCATTATATTGAAATCTGTTTTCCTTGCTCTTCGATCTCTTTTTCCACCAAACGCCATGGGTTTGGAGAAGAGATTGAGGAAGTGAACCATACAAAACGCTATGGATGGTTCTTGTTTTGTTTTCAAGGCTTAGAGAAACACACAAGTGAGTAGATCTAAATGTTTTCAAACCAAAGCTTAACCTTTGAGACCCTTGAATATGACCCTTGACCCTAAACCCTCATTTTTAGCATTTTAAAACCTCTGTTCATCATTCGCTTGTCATTTAGCTTGCATCCTGTTCATTAGAAATCAATCGCTTTAAGTTGTTTGTTAGATCAATCCATTCTGCTCGATCCGGTGGTCGATTCACTGGTCGATTTTTAGTTTTTAGTAGCTTTGCATTTTTAATCTTCTGCTTGTTCCTAATGGTAGTTAACCCTCTTCCAGATTTTAAAATTGTTCTGCATTGCATTAGTCGTTGCATCTAGTTTTCCTTGATTTTACCAACCATTTATCCATTTCGCTTAGATTAGCTTCATCCTTGTATTCTTAGTGACTCTTCCTGCATCCTGGGTGTGGATTGAATCCCCTTACTACTGTACTACATTATAACATGTGGTTTGGGTTTTGATAACCTCCTTGCTTGCACCAATAAGCCTGCTATCAACTTACGCTCCAGGTGTGACAACAACTTACTTCAACCCCTGGACAATATTCACCAACTCGGACACGCAAGACAAAGAAGAGCAAGAGAGCAAGCTCAGGCCTTTGAAGAGATTGTGCAAGCTGGTTCAGTAGACTTTACAACAAAGGCTGAGCAAGAACATCCTGAGGGACCTCCACCAGATCACGGTGGTGTCGGAAGGGGTAATGGAAACCCCAACCACGCAGCTAAACCACCACGGATCATTGGTGCTGGAGATGCTCCAAATACACATCATAACCGCTTTGGGATAACTCCTCCACCAGTCCAAAACAACAACTTCGAGATAAAGCCTGGATTCATCTCTATGGTTCAGAACAGCAAATTCCATGGGCTGGCTATGGAAGACCCCTTGGAGCATCTTGACAACTTTGAGCAAGTGTGTGGGATGATAAAGATCAATGGGATCTCGGAAGATGCGTTTAAGCTACAGCTCTTCCCATTTTCTCTTGGAGATAAGGCTAGGCATTGGGAGAAGACCCTTCCACAAGGCACCATTACCTCTTGGGCTGAATGTAAGAAGGCGTTCCCCTCAAAGTTTTTCTCGAGCACAAGAACAGCTAGGCTGTAAAGTGAGATCAGCGGATTCACTCAAAGGCAGAACAAGACATTCAATGAAGCTATGGAGATATTCAAGGACTATACCATTCAGTGTCCTCACCACGGCTTCAGTGAAGAGACTCTCTTGAGCACAATATATCGAGGAGCATTACCCAAGATCCGAATGCTACTTGATACGGCAAGCAAGGGTAACTTTCTTGGTCAAGAAGTGGAAGAAGGGATGGAGCTCATAGAAAACTTGGCTTTGAGTGATGGGAGTTACACCGAAGATTATAACCGAGCACCTAGAGGTTCTGAGCTGCAGTCACACAAAAAAGACCTTAAGTCCCTCCATGAGAAGATAGACAAGCTCGTTCTTGCAAATCAGAAGCAAGTTCATTTCGTGGGAGAAGCTGAAGATGTCTTAGAGGAGCTAGAGTTGAGTCAAGAAGAAGCTAATTGGATTGCTGGTCAGAACTACAACAAGCCTCAAGGATATTCACAAGGCTACCAGGGAAACAAGAATCTCTCATACCGTAGAACCAACGTTGAGAAGCAAAGCCGTTTGTTCCTTACAACAAGGGTTTTCAACAAAATGGTGGATATCAAGGTCAGAGGCAAGGGAACTTCCAAGGTCAGCAGCAACAGCAAGGCAACAAAGGTTACACTCCTATGTTTTCCCCCCGGTTTCATGCCTCAACAGCAACAAGCTCCACCGCCTCCTCAAGATCCGGTTCAAGCAATGTTTCAACAGTTGCTTCAAGGTCAAGCTTCTACAAATTAGAAGTTTGTTGAGATGAACAACCGGCTAGATTCCTCTCTTACTGACGTCTCTACACAGATCACCAATCTGAATAACAAGATCAAGCAGTTAGAGAAAGGCAAAGCTAGCACAAGCGGTCAAGGCAGCTTACCGGGCAAGTGTGAGCAAAATCCCAAGGAGTATGCCAACGCTATCACCTTGAGAAGTGGTAAAGAGCTTCCGCTGAGGGTTGCACCTTAAGACAATGAAGACATTGTTGTTCAAGAGGGGGAGGGTAAGCTTTCAGCTGATGAGGAGATTACCTTTGATAATGTGTGGATTGAAAGACCAAGAAAGGGTAAAGAAGCGGTTGTAGAGAAGAAGGTAGAGGAGGTGAGCAAAGAGAAAGATGCGTTTGTTCCTCCACCATACAAGCCGAAGCTTCCTTTTCCTGGCCGGTTCAAGAAGCAGCTGCTAGAGAAGCATAGAGCAGTCTTTGAGAAGCATTTGAAAGATGTTAAGATCAAGCTACCTTTGGTGGATTGTTTAGCCATGATGCCTAAGTGTGCCAAGTTCTATTCAAGGGTATCAAAGATTCAAGCTTTGGTTTGAAAACATTTAGATCTACTCTTTTAAGAGGTTTCTCTAAGCCTTGAAAACAAAACAAGAACCATCCATGGCGTGTGGTATGGTTCACTTCCTCAATCTCTTCTCCAAACCCATGGCGTTTGGTGGAAAAAGAGATCGAAGAGGAAGAAAGACAGATTTCAAAAAATGACCTAACTAATCCCATTTACAACCATGGCATGTGGGAAAGGAAAGATTAGCCTCTATGATCTGGTTTTCCAGGACATCTGAATCCTGTCAAGGTAAGAAAGCCTTTGGTTCATAGAGACCTTTTTCAAGGCTCTCTAGGCTTTAAGGTCACAAGATCCTAGAAGAAAAGGTATGAAGAACAAGAAAACACAAAGCTTTGAACCCTTTCACCCTTTTGAATCACCTCAACCCCAAAACCGAAAAGACTACTCACTACACATGTTTAAGATCAAATTGAAAGCAATAAACGATAAGCATGATTAACGATAGATTAAAGAAAAACTTGCTTGATATTAAAATATTTAAAGGTTCAAAAACGAAAAAGCTTAAGCTGTTCTACTATGGCGAATCGCCTAACTTAGAGAGATCAAGGAAAAGCCAGAATGAAGATAAGATAAAGGTGAAGGCTTCTTTTGACAAAAATGGCTAAACCGTTGGCTGGTCCCCCCTTTGCTAGCCGCCAAAGACAGCTGGACGGATAAGCTCGTCTGGGATCGACCTTGAGATCGACCAATGTGCTTAATCATCTTCAGGAGTCGCCTTGCTCCGCTCGATCTTCTGGTCGATCTGGTTGGAGGGATTGAGTATCTTCCTCGATCTACTTCTATATCTTCGGGTGATCGAGTCTTGGTCTCGATCTGGCTCTCATTCTACATGGCGTCATTTACGTCCGTACTCCAGATCGATCTCCTCTCTCGACATCGGTCTCGATCCTTCCTCTTGAATCGACTTGGTGCACTCGATCTTCTGGTCGATCTCATCTAGATCGACCTGCCTTGCTCGATCCGCTACTCTATCTCGGGTACTTCCCATGCCGTGCTAAGTTTTCCAAGTGTCCACGAGCTCCACTTTTAACCTCCTCACGTCCACATAGCCTCCGCAACTCCATAGTGCTCCAAACAACCTGATAATGATGCATATATGCAAGAAATATGCAAAATGCGAATGCAAGGGGACCTAGAACCTAAAATGCAACAAATGGAACAATCTAGCCTATAATACAAGATGAATGCATGAAAAACTACTCTAAATGCATGTAAAATATGCAGAATATATGGTAATATCAGGCAGTGAGGACAGCGACGTCAACACAAGCCACGAGGAGGACTGGAGCGAGCTGATAGTGATAACGGTTTTTATGCGTCTATTGGGGTAATGCAATGAAGGAGGTTATCAAAACTCAAGCAACACACAGTCGTAGTATAATGCAAGAGGAATCAATCCAACTTAGGGCTAGAAAGTGCAATGAGAATGCAAGGATCATGCAAAGCTAAGCAAATGATGAACGGTTTTGTGAAAATTCTAAAAACTAGATGCAACAGTCAATTGCAAAACAAAACTATTTTAAAAATACTAGAAACGAACTACCTACCACGAGGAAAAGACAGAATGATTAAAATGCAAAGCTATAAATTACAAAAATTCGACTAGTGGATCGACCACGGGATCGACCACTAGATCGAGCAAAAGCAATCGATCTCGTCTAAAAGTTCAAACAGAAATGAATCTAATGACCAGGATGCAACAGATAACAAGCGAATGATTAACAGAGAAGATAGAATACTAAGAAAGAGGATCTAGGGTTGAGATTCATGTTCAAGGGTTTCAAAGGTTCAAGCTTGGTTTGAAAACTCTAGATCTACTCACTTTGTGAGATTCCCTAAGCCTTGAAAACAAAACAAGATCCATCCATGGCGTGTGGTATGGATCACTCTTTCATTCTCTCCTCCAGACCCATGGCGTTTGGCGGAAGAAGAAATTGAAGGGCAAAGAACTCAGATTTCAAACACGCGGCTTAACTAGTACCCTAAACTACCATGGCGTTTGGGAAAGAGTAACTAGTCTCTAGGATGCGATTTTCAGAGATCTCTGGATCTTGTCAATGTAAGAGGCCTCTCTGATCATAAAGATCTTGGCGTGAGAGTCTTTAAGCTTTAAGAACTCGACATCCTAGAAGAGAAAGCCATGAAGAACAAGAAAACACCAAACTTGAAAACCCTTTCGACCCCTTTGAATCCTCTCTACCCCAAAACCCGAAGAGACTACTCGCGCCTCATAAAGTAAACCATACGAAATGCAATAAACGAAGAACTAAACATGAAAAGCGATTGATTTAACTTAAACGATCCAATATTCAAAAGCAAAAGCAAGAAATGCTCGAAGTCTAACAATGGCGAAATCGCCTAAAACGAGAGAGATGATAGAAAAGTAGTCGACAGGGTGGAATAATGAAAGGGATCATTGCTTTTTGCCTAAAATGGCCAAACCACAACTGGTCCCCCCTTCGCTACGGTCCAAAAACAGGCTGGACGGATAAGGTTGGTCTGGATCGATCATGAAGCTCGATCTGGCACTCGATCTCGTCTTGGATCGGATGGCTCTTGATCGATCTCTGAGTCGATCTTGTGCTGATCGGGTTCGAAGGTCGATCCGGTCCTCGATCTGCATGGCGTCGTCTACGTCCGTACTCCAAATCAATCTCCATACTCAAACTTCTGGTCGATCTCGTCTAGATCGACCTGCCTTGCCCGATCTGCTACTCGATCTCAGGTCCTTAGCGTGCAATCCTGATTTCTCCAAGTGTCCACGGACTTCCTCACGAGCCTTCGCGCGTCCACAAGTCATCCATAGCTCCAAAGTAATCGAAAGCAACCTGATTGTGATGCAAAATGCACGAAACATGCAAATGCTGGTGCAAAAGTACTCTAGGACCTAAAGCGATGCAAACTAGCCTAACATGCAAGGTAAATGCGTGAAAACTAACTTATGTGTATGCAAAATACACTAAATATGCAGCAATATCAGCTCCCCAAAATTTGCCTTTTGCTTGCCCTCAAGCAAACAAAATTAGAGAAGGGAGAGAGGTTTTAAAACAAACGGGGGTTTAAGCTTCTTGCAAAGGTTTCTTTCAAATGAATCAATCTCAACGTCCTAGTTACTAGTTCTAAAATGCAATGTGCACGCTCTTACTCCAAAGAACTTAGCCTTACTCATCACACAATGAATTTCAAATCGTGACTCTCCTATTCCAAACAATCAAAGAAACTCATCCTTTAACATTCATTTTTGACCGAACCATGAATCAAACTTATGCACTTTAAAGCAAAACATATTTGGCTAAGGGTAAAGGCTATGAGCATAGAATGATATCATTTTAAAGAGGGTTTATTTTAAGCAAGGGTTTCTCTCAAAAATGGTAAGAACTTTATGCATAATGCTAAAGGTAAAGGCAATTGATGCATACATGATCAGATTCTCATCTACCCATGCAAGCTAACAATGATCCTAAAACCCCTCTCATTTTCTTTCTTTTTAGCTCACTCACCCCCTTAGAATCTACCCTTATCTTCAAAGCGAAAGCTTTAGCAAACCCCAATTCAAAATAGAAAACATCTTAACTCTTTTAGGCTAGTGAAAAGGTTTGAGAATATTAAGCTCCTAATTTCTTTCTTATTGATAGCTCTCTTATTATATATATTTTTTTCTTTTTCTTTTTCTTTTTATTTTGGCACTTAGGCTCTTTTTTTTTTTTAATTTTATTTTGAGAGAGCTATCTTCTGAAATTATTAGAGCATTATACATTTTAAATACAAAATCTGTCACTTAAAACCCTTTTGTTCACTTTAAATACCAAACTCTTTTGAAACCGAAAGCATATAAACATGAAAGCAATCCCATCAAACTCCCAAACTTATCCTAAGCCTACATCTAGCTTCAAAATGAAAAGCTAGCAATCATATGAGAACCTAATCATGTCGCCTAAACGTAACACGTTATGCTAAGTTCAAATCGAAAGAGGCCTCATAATGATGTCACACACGAAAGCTTGGCTTGAAATAAAGGTAAGGGTGAAGGTAGGAGTTCTACTTTTGCTCACAAAGAGTTGTAAAAGGAGGAAGAGAGCCTAAATATTTTTAAGATCCATGTGTTCATTTTCAAGTGCATAAGAATGATATTTAAAAATTCAGATTAGGGTTCTCACTTATTAGGACAAGTTTCAAATCATGAATGTTCAATTCAAGTCACGAAAATCAAAACAAGTGATCCAAGCATGGTAAGAACTTACTTTCAAAGCGTGTGCAAAGCATTGGAGAACTACTAACTAGGATATTGAAACCATTCATAACCTTAAAACACCTTTTTAAGAAAGCTCTAACCCCTTATGCAAATGTAAACAACCTAGATGCTTAAAAAATTCTAGACTCAGTCATAAAATGCTTAACAAGGTGAATGCAACTACATGAATGTTTTTGAAAATTTTTAAAATTTTTACCAATTTTTTCCTTTTCTTTTCTATGCCTTAGATGTATGCAAGACTCAAGAGATGCAAAGATAAAATAAGAGCAAAATAAACATGTCAAACCACACACATACTCACCCAAACTTGAATGACACCGTCCCGGTGGCAAACAAATTCGAGAGAGCTTAAAACACAAAGCAAAAATCACGAATGAACGGTATGTACAATGGAAGGTTGTTGGTACCTTGGAGCTAAACTCCGCTGGAAGTTGAGGATGTTCCAGCGGAGCTGCTCTTGCTAGAGGAGCGTCGGGCTATGTCCTTGCCTTTATCCTTGGTGGGGAAACCATGAACGGAATGACGAGCCTGTTACGCGGTGCCTTGTCCCTCACGGATGACAATACCGCCAGTTGATCTCCTCCTCTTCTTGGGCTGGCTAACCTCTTCACTCTTGGACCCCTTAGACTTCGCGGATGAGCTCCCTTGAAGCGCCTTGACTTTCTTGCCAAGCTTCTTGATCATCTTCCCTTGCCACTTGGTTATCTTTCGCTGCACCTCCACCACCGAAGCATGAAACTTCCCAGCCTTGGTCCACGGCTCAAAGTCCATCCTTGGAAGCTCAAAGTGGGCTGGCATTGCGCCATATGATGGTGGTGACTCTGGTTGCTCTCGCGCGGACTGAATAGGCATCATTGTTGTACCAACTAGGGCGAAGCACTCTTCGTGGGTTGGGCAAAACTGGATCATACCGATGCTGTCCAAGTTTGTCTCCGCGACATTGGGTAAGATGCACACACTCTTCTTCCCTGTGTCATTGTAGAACTGATAGGCGAAGAATCCTGGAGCTGGCGTAGGTCCCAAGCTATCGGTGTTGCGCATTTAGGTCTTGTCCATGAAGGCTCTATCCGCGCAAGGTTCGAACCGTTGAAGGGGTACACTGGCCTGGATGAAGAGTGGCGTGAGAAACCCTCAGATGTAAGCTGAACTCGCCTTGCACCTCAGAGCGTATGCCTTGTACTTCATCAAGGAGGATGCTAGTATACACCCATAGTTAACATCATTCCCAAGGTCATCCATCAGCGGATCATGGTTCTCTTCCTCGCTGCTGCATAGTATCCTCTTGATCCCTTGGAAAAGAAAACACAGCTCGGTCTTCGTCACCGTAGGGGACACGGCTCGCCCACTGAAAGTGTTCGCCAACAACTTGAGAGTGTACCTCAGAACGGGATTCCTCACTTTTTTGTTTTTAGCCGTGTTGGCCTTGTAGTCTTCATCGCAAAGCACATCCCACATGATGCTAGCGTTCTTGAGAGGAGGAAACTCCACTTGTTTAGCCGCGGCGTTGAGTCATATGCTTGGCAGTGCTCCTCAATGGAAAGGTGATAGGACCGCTTTTTAACTTTGAAAGTGAGATGTCCCTTGTGAGGGAGTAGGGAGGCTCGGGTTCTCGTAGGAAAACGCCAAGGTAGAGAGGTAATCAATGGTTACTTGCGGATAAGTGGGGCAATCCATTCTTGAAGGGAAGCAAGCCCCATTTTTTGGAGAAGGAAGTCAAAATCTTCAAGGAGATCCATCCTTTCCAGCAAGTCTCTGCTCGCGAACTTGGTAGGCTCGAAGCGCAGCCTCTCTAACCTCTTCTTTGCCACCTTTTCCTTCTTAGTCCAACGGATCCTCTCATGAACTTGCTGAGGTTCCTCCCCTTGAACTTGTTGAGTTCCCTCTTCTTGAACCACTCGTTGTTCATCCTCTCTCTGTTCAGCCTCTTCTCTGGTTCTCTTAGGTGCCATTGGGGCCTGAAACACGATTCTCAAACAAAAAAATGAACAAAGGCGGCGAAAAATCGAGAAAGAGACTAGCGAGAAGGAAAAATCTACAACTAATACCCTAGATTTTTAGGGGATTTATAAAAATTGTATCTAGATAAAGGAAAAGAAAATCTTGAGATGGAATTAAATCTAGAATATTTCCTAATTTCTAGCTACTTTTTAAAAAATAGTTAAAATCCTTAGCAACTTAAATTGATCAAGCGATGATAAAAGGAAATTTTGAAAAGATTTTATTATAAATCTGGAAATACCTTTGCAGGATCGAAGACAAGAGCTAAATGCCTTTAGGAAAGGAAGAAGAACACTCTCTCTCGATTTAAAATTCGCAAGAACAGAAATGAGAGAGTGTGAAATTGTTGAAAACATAAAGGCAACAAAAATCTAAAACCATGGGTGATAAAAGCTGTTTTCTGACAAAAGGTGGTCAAGGCACACCTTTCGTGGTCAAAGATTCTTGCCTTGACCACCATTCAAAGTTAAAAAGCGAGGGAAAGGAGAAAGGGAGGGAAATTTTTTTGTTACCTCGGCATGAGATCGAGTCTGTTTGGTCGATCTAGGACTCGATCTCATGCCATGTTGGCTGGATCGAGAGATTTGATCGATCAGTGACTCGATTGATATAAATCGAGCCTTAGATCGATTTGATTCTCTCGTTCCTTGACTTTTGGTCAACTTGGCTGAGCTCTCTGGATCGATATCCTTGATAATTCGGGGGTCGATTTGGCTGAGATCGAATGGCAGATCGAGTAGACTGCTCGATCTTTTCAGGGATCGAATGACCCGGTCGATCTACACCTCGTTCGCTTTTTAGGCTGGACGCGTTGGTGAATTGTCCTCTCATGATCGACCGTCCCACTCGATTCGTCTACTCGATCTCGTCTAGATCGACTGACTCCTCTCAATTCGCTAGCTCGATCTAGCAAAGTTCGAGCCAGGATGAGTCGATCTAGCACTCGATCTCTAGCCTAAATTCGCCCCTTCTCCTTCTCTTTGGATCTAAGAACATGACCTGAGATTCCTTATCCCTGTTCCTACACACTTAGAAGAGAAAAACAAGAATATATACAGGATAAACATGGGAATGCCTCCCAAGTGCGCTTTCTTTAACGTCTTTAGCTAGACTTTACTTGGTTTAGGCAGATGGTGGATCTTGGAGAAGCATTGAGGTGCTCTCCTTGTCAAGTGCACTCGCCATATATGGCTTAACTCTGTGTCCGTTCACTGTGAATGCATTCCCACTCTTGCCTACCAACGTGACAGCTCCGTAGGGCAATACCTCCTTGATTTCATACGGACCGCTCCATCTAGATTTCAGCTTTCCTGGAAAGAGCTTGAGCCTTGAATTGTAAAGCAGCACCAAACTCCCTTCCTTAAGCTCCTTGGGTATCAATTTCTTGTCATGAGCAGCCTTAGTGCGCTCCTTGTAGATCCTAGTGCTTTCGTAAGCATCCAGCCTTAGCTCATCAAGCTCGTGTAGCTGGATTAAACGCTTCTCCTGAGCCGTCTTCAGATCAAAATTCAGCCGCTTCACAGCCCACAACGCCCTATGTTCCAACTCAACGGGGAGGTGACATACCTTGCTGTAGAGAAGAGTGAAAGGACTAGTACCAATGGGCGTTTTGAAAGCAGTCCGGTAAGCCCACAAAGCGTCATCTAACTTCACTGCCCAATCCTTCCGAGTAGTCCCAACTGTTCTCTCGAGTATGGCCTTTATCTGTCGGTTAGAGACCTCCACTTGGCCGCTCGTTTGAGGATGGTAAGGTGTAGCTACCTTGTGCTTCACGCCATACTTAGAAGGTTTCCAAACAGCTTGTTCATGAAATAGCTTCCTCCGTCGCTTATCACCACCTTGGGTACTCCAAACCTTGGGAAAATGATGTTCTTAAAGAACTTGATCACCACCTTAGAATCGTTTGTAGGGGAAGCAATGGCCTCAACCCATTTAGAGACGTAATCAACAGCCACCAAAATGAATTTGTTGCCGTAGGAAGATGGGAAAGGCCCCATGAAGTCTATGCCCCACGCGTTAAAGACGTCTACCTCAAATATGGGAACTTGAGGCATCTCGTTCCGCTTAGTGATATTCCCTGCTCTTTGACAAGATTTGCAAGAGCTTAGTGGCGGTTTTGAACGAAGCAAAGTGCCCGCCATACGAAGAGCCATGGCAATGAAAGATGATATCTCTTGCTTCCTCCTTTGTCACGCATCTTCTGTATAGGCTGTCAACACCTCTCGTGTATAAATAGGGTTCATCCCAGAAGTAGTGGCTCACGTCCCTCATGAACTTCTTCCGGTGATAGTTGTCAAGATGCGAAGGCTCTTCCCCACATGCCAAGTAGTTCACAATGTCTGCGTACCAAGGAAGATCCTCCTCTTTGAAGCTCAGAACTTCCTCAAACCGCCCTTCTAGCTTTCCACAAACAGCCGTAGTGATCGCCATGAGTTGTTCCTCGGGGAGAGAATCATCTAAAGGTAGAGACTCGTTGATTCTTAACCGAGAGAGATGGTCAACAACGCCATTTTCTATCCCTTTCTTGTCTTTGATCTCCATGTCAAACTCCTGAAGAAGAAGAATCCATCTCAAAAGCCTCGGCTTAGTGTCCTTCTTGGAATAGATGTACCGCAAAGCCGCGTGATCTGTGTAGATAATGGCCTTGGAACCCACGAGGTATGACAGGAACTTCTCAAAGGCAAACACTACTGCCAATAGCTCCTTCTCCGTGGTAGTGTACCTTGTTTGCGAATCATCCAAGGTTCTTGAAGCATAGTAAATCACGTGCAGCTTCTTATCTTTTATTTGACCTAGAACGGCTCCCACGGCGTAGTCACTAACATCACACATAATCTCGAAGGGTAGAGTCCAGTCCGGTGCTTGCACTATAGGCGCGGATACTAGAGCCTCCTTGATGGTCACGAAAGCTTGCAAACACTCCTCATCAAAGAGGAAATCAGCTTCCTTGCACAACAGTCGTGTAAGAGGGCGTGCAATCTTAGAAAAATCCTTGATGAAACGCCTGTAGAAGCCGGCGTGTCCCAAAAAACTTCTCACTCCTTTGACATTAACCGGCGGCTCAAGACTCATCATCACTTCAACCTTAGCTTTGTCAACCTCAATACCCTTCTCTGATATCTTATGGCCAAGCACGATCCCTTCCTTCACCATGAAGTGGCATTTTTCCCAGTTAAGCACCAAGTTTGTCTCCTCACAACGCTTTAGAACCTTGCAAAGATTCAACAAACACGCAGAAAAGGACGCACCATAGACCGAGAAGTCATCCATAAACACCTCTACCATCTCTTCTATTAGATCGAAGAAGATCGACATCATACACCGCTGAAACGCAGCCGGTGCGTTACACAACCCGAATGGCATCCTTCGATACACGAAGGTGCCATAAGGGCATGTAAAAGTCGTCTTCTCCTGATCATTTGGATGGATTGGTATTTGGAAAAATCCACTATATCCATCAAGAAAGCAATAGTAGGGGTGATTAGCAAGTCTTTCAAGCATTTGATCAATAAAAGGCAAGAGAAAATGATCTTTTCTAGTAGCAAGATTAAGCTTCGTATAATCAATACACATACGATGTCCCGTAATAATCCTAGTAGGTAGAAGCTCATCTTTGTCATTCTTAATGACCGTGATCCCTCCCTTCTTAGGCTCCATGTGTACAGGAGAAACCCACATGCTGTCACTTATGGGATAGATCACGTCAGCTTCTAATAGCTTAAGAATCTCTTTCTTAACAACCTCTTTCGAATTGGGATTCAAACGCCTTTGATGTTCTACAGAAGAGGCGTTCTCATTATCCAAGTGAATCCTGTGAGTGCAAAGCATTGGTGAAAGGCCCTTGATGTCACTTAGAGAGTACCCAATGGCCTTCCTATACTTTCTCAACTCAGTTAAGAGCGAGTGCAACTCATCATCACTTAAGTTTTCATTCACAATCACAGGATAGGTTTCGTTAAGCCCTAAGAAAGCATACCTTAGCCCTTTTGGGAGCTCCTTAAGGTCCACCTTTGGGGCTAGCAGCTCGCTCCAATCATCCTCGTAGCTGATGCTGTTGTTTTCCTCCTTGGAACCCTCCTTGAATCCAGAGACATGACCCTTGAGGCTGCCTTCTTGAACCGTTGTCCCTTCTGAAATCGAGTCGTCCAGTCGATCTTGCTCTCGCTGTCGTCTAGATCGAGCATTTTCGCTCGATTCACTCACTCGATTTAATGTAGATCGAGATAGAGATCGAGACATTGAGTCGATCTCCGGATTAGACGCCAAACTGATCGGAAGGCTTCTCTCGATTTCGGACTCAATTGATTTCCTGGATCTATCACCCTCCTCGATTGTCTTGTCGATTGGACCCCTGGATCGAGTAATGTCATCGATCTCAGAGTCGATCTCTAGGCCAACGCCATCATCTTCTAGCGCAACCTTCCTTGAATCGAGCAAGTTGACGTATTCTTAAGTTCTCTGATCCACGTAGCCGAACTCTCCTGGCTCCTTAGTCAATGCCAGCTTCAAATGATCCTCCTGAGCCAACTCTTCCAGCAACTCATCCGCTAAAGCATCCAACGTTTCAATGTAGAAAGCTTGCCCTTCTATCGTAGGCTTCTTCAAAACCTCATTGATGTCAAAGTCCAGCCTTATGTCTTTAGCCAAGTGCAGAGCAATCTTCCCATTCTTGACGTCTATGATGGCTCTGGCGGTGGATAAGAACGGTCTACTGAGAATGAGTGGATCCCTAGGTTCTTCATACATTTCCAACACAACGAAGTCCGTAGGCACGTTTACACTGCTGATTTTCATTGGCAAGTCCTCAAGCAAACCCACGGGTAACCTCACGCTCCTGTCAGCCAGTACCAATGAGATTCTACAATCTTTGAACCGGGTAAAGCCAAGTTTCTTTGCTATGGAATGAGGCATCAGATTTATACTAGCTCCGAGATCACAAAGGCAACTCTTGAACTCTAAAGGACCTAAAGCGCAAGGTATAGTGAAGCTTCCAGGGTCTCCCAACTTCTTAGGGACTATCTCCTTGTGTATCACAGCACTACATTCCTCACTAAGAACAAGAACTTCCTTGCTTTCCTTATTCTTCTTCACAAGCGTGTCTTTGAAGAATTTGGCACACTTAGGCATCATTGCAAGGCAGTCCACGAGAGGTAGCTTGATCTCTAAGATGCTTTTCAAACAAGATTATATGCTTCTCTATGAGTTGCTTCTTGAAGCGGCCAGGAAAATGTAGCTTACGTACATACGGTGGAGGCAAATAAGCATCCTTCTCCTTAGTAGTTTGCCCTGCTTTCTTCTCAACAACCGCTTTCTCACCTCTCCTTGGCCCTTGAATCCAAACATTGTCAAAGTTGATCTCATCATCAGCTGAAAGCTTACCCTTCCCCTCTTGAATTACAACGTCCTCTCTGACCTTGGGAGTAACCGTAGGTGCAAGCTCTTTCCCACTCCTTAGCGTAATGGCGTTGGCGTATTCCTTGGGATTCTGCTCACACTTGTCCGGTAAGCTATTCTTACCACTTGTACTCGCTTTTCCTTTCTCTAGCTGCTTGATCTTGTTATTCAAGTTAGTGATCTGAGTATATAAATCCGTGAGAGACGAGTCTAAACGAGTGTTCATTTCGACAAACTTCTGATTTGTAGACGCTTGCCCTTGAATCAATTGTTGGAATATAGCTTGGACAGGATCAACTTGTTGTTATTGCATCGGTTGTTGTTGAGGAACAAAGCCTGGAGGGTACATTGGCGTATAACCCTTGTTTCCTTGCTGTTGTCCTTGGAAGTTTTTATGTTACTGCATATTGCATGTGTTTTGCATACATATAAGCTAGCTTTTCATGCATTTACATCACACTTTAGGCTAGATTGCATCACTTTAGGTCCTAGAGCATTCTTGCACCAGCATACGCATGTTCCTTGCATTTTGCATCACATTCAGGTTGTTTCTGGCTACTTTGGAGTCGTAGAGGTTCGTGGACGTGCTGAAGCTGTTGTGGTGGTTCATGGAACGTAGGATGTTTTCTAAGGACCAGAGATCGGGGAGCAGATCGAGCATGGCAGGTCGATCTAGATGAGACCAACCAGAAGATCGAGAAGCCCAGGCGATCCAAGGGAAATGATCGAGACGAAGATCGAGTGGGGCAATCGATCAAATGGTACGGACGTAAATGACGCCATGCAGAGCGAGAGCCGGTTCGGGTCCACCACTCGATCCGACCGAAGATCGATACCAAGATCGGATGCAACACTCGATCCGCCGAAGAAGATCGAGACCCAGATCGAGTAGAAGACGCGATGCCCGAAAGTGATCGAGAGAGCCGCTCGATCCTGAAGTCGATCTCTGTCCTTTCAACCGTTTTTGGCCGCTACCGAGGGGGGGACCATCGAGCTGTTTTCACCATTTTGGGAAGGCGGCGATGTTTTTTTTTGGGACACACTTTTCATTCTTATCTTTTTATGCTTTTTCTCTCTGGTTTTGGAGACTCTCCGCCATTGTTAGACTTTGAGCTTTGTTCTTGAATATTTGGAATCGTTTAAGTTTTAAGTAATCGTTTTCATGTTCATCGCTTCATCTTTCATGTTTATATAGGTTATTCTCATGTGTAGCTAGTAGTTTCATTTGGGTCTCGGGGTTGAGAGGATTCACGGGGTCTAAGGGGTTTTCAAGTTGGTAGTTTTCTTGTTCTTAATGGCTTTCTCTTCTAGGATGTTGAGACCCTAAGGCTTAAAGACTCTCACGCCAAGATCTTTATGATCAGAGAGGTCTCTTACCTTGACAGGATCCAGAGATCTCTGAAAATCACATCCTAGAGACTAGTTACCCCTTCCCAAAAGCCATGGAAGTTTGGGGGACTAGTTAAGCCACTCGTTTGAAATCTGTTTTCCATGCCCTTTGACCTCTCTTTCCACCAAAAGCCATGGGTTTGGAGGAGAGGATGAAGGAGTTATCTATACCGA
Source organism: Thlaspi arvense (assembly GCA_911865555.2). NCBI lineage: Eukaryota > Viridiplantae > Streptophyta > Magnoliopsida > Brassicales > Brassicaceae > Thlaspi > Thlaspi arvense. The sequence continues at coordinate 24,494,595 of OU466858.1, read as the reverse complement.
AAGCCACAGATAGATCTTGCTTAGTTTTCAAGGCTTAGAGATTCTCACAAAGTGAGTCGATTTTATGATCAAGGAGTTATCTATACCAAAAGCCACGGATGGATCTTGTTTTCGTTTTCAAGGCTTACGGAATCTCACAAAGTGAGTCGATTTAAAGTTTTCAATCCCAACTTGGACCCTTGAAACCTCGGACCATGAATCTCAACCCTAGACCCTTCTTTCTTAGCATTCTTACATCTTCGTTAGTCATTCGCTTGATATTCACCGCATCCTGGTCATTAGTTTCTTCATACTTGCATTTTTAGACGAGATCGATCCACACTGCTCGATCTAGTGGTCGATCCTGTGGTCGATCCACTAGTCGATTTTTGTTAAATTATAGCCTTGCATTTTAATTTTTCTGTTTGTTCCTCGTAGTAGTTCAATCGCTCTTGGTAATTTTAAAATAGTTTTGCATTCCATTCGGTCGTTGCATATAGTTTTTAGGATTTTCACAATATCGCCTGTCATTCGCTTAGCTTTACACTGCTCTTGCATTCTCTTTGATCTTCTTAGCTCCTAGAAATGGATTGACTCTCACTTGCATACTGTACTACAACCTAAGTGTTGCATTTGAGTTTGATAACCTCATTGCATCCTCAACCCTTGCAAAAGAAAGTAGTTATCAAATGGCGCCATTGCCGTTCTAGGAATGTTAGAAAGCATAGAGATTTGGGGCTTAGTAAAGACTAAGCCTTTACCTTGTTTTAGTTACTAATTTCTCTACTCTCAAACGTGTGTCTCTCAGGTACATGAATCTTCGTTCAAGGGGAGACAACAATCTACTTCAACCCTTGGACAACATTCATCAGCTTGGTCATTCACGGCAAAGAAGAGTACGAGAACAAGCCAGAGCCTTAGAGGAGATCAGGTTGTTGCTTGACACGGCTAATAAAGGGAACTTCCTTGGTCAGGAGGTAGACGAGGGCAAGGAGCTGATTGAGAACTTGGCATTGAGTGACGGCAACTATGCTGAAGATTATGACCATGCACCGAGTGGATCTGAGCTAGAGTCTCACAAAAAGGAGCTGAAATCCTTGCATGAGAAGATTGATAAGCTGGTGTTAGCCAACCAGAAGCATGTTCACTTTATTGGTGAAGCAGATGAGAATGAAGAGGAGCTTGAGTTGAGCCAGGAAGAAGCCAATTGGGTGGCGGGACAGAACAATTACAAACTTCACGAGTACACCCAAGGCTACAACCAGAACAACAATCTCTCCTACCATAGTACCAACGTCGCCAACCCTAAGGACCAAGTGTACCCTTCTCAGCAAGCAAAACCTTTCATAACTTACAATAAAGGTTTTCAGCAGAGTGGTGGCTTCCAAGGTCAAGGGCAGAACAACTTCCAAGGGCAACATCAAGGCAACAAGGTTTATACGCCAAACTACCCTCCGGGCTTTGCACCTCAGCAGCAACAGCCGATGCAACAACAAGTTGATCCGGTTCAGGCCATGTTTCAGCAGCAGATCCAAGGGCAAGCCTCTACAAACCAGAAGTTTGCCGAGATGAACACTCGTTTAGACTCGTCTCTCACTGACTTCTCCACTCAGATCACCAACTTAAACAACAAGATCAAGCAGCTAGAGAAGGGGAAAGCGAGTACAAGTGGTCAGAATAGCCTACTGGACAAGTGTGAGCAGAATCCTAAGGAATATGCCAACACCATCACGTTAAGAAGCGGCAAAGAGCTAGCACCTACGGTTACTCCTAAGAACAACGAGGACGTTGTAATTCAAGAGGGGGAGGGTAAGCTTTCCGCTGATGATGAGATCAACTTTGACAATGTCTGGATTCAAGGGCCAAGAAGAGGAGACAAAGCGGTTGTTGAGAAGAAAGTAGAGCAAACTACTAAGGAGAAGGATGCTTATGTACCTCCACAATATGTACCTAAGCTACCTTTTCCTGGCCGTTTCAAGAAGCAACTCATAAAGAAGCATAGAGTCTTGTTTGAGAAGCACCTTAAGGATGTAGAGATCAAGCTACCTCTCGTGGACACTCTCGTGAAGAAGAATAAGGAAAGTAAGGAAGTGCTTGTTCTAAGTGAGGAGTGTAGTGCTGTGATACACAAGGAAATAGTTCCTAAGAAGTTGGGAGACCCTGGAAGCTTCACTATACCCTGCGCTTTAGGTCTTTTGGAGTTCAAGAGTTGCCTTTGTGATCTCGGAGCTAGCATAAATCTGATGCCTCATTTCGTGGCAAAGAAACTCGGCTTTATCCGTTTCAAGGACTGTAGAATCTCGTTGGTACTAGCTGACAGGAGTGTGAGGTTACCCGTAGGATTGCTTGAGGACTTGCTAGTAAAGATCAGTGGAGTGAACGTACCTACAGACTTCGTTGTTTTGGAAATGGATGAAGAGCCAAAGAATCCACTCATTCTCGGTAGACCCTTCTTAGCTACCGCCGGCGCCATAATAGACGTCAAGAACTGGAAGATTGCCTTGCACTTGGGTAAAGATATAAGGCGACACTTTGATATCAATGAGGTTTTGAAAAAGCCTACGATAGAAGGGCAAGCTTTCTACATTGATACAATGGATGCCTTAGCGGATGAGTTGCTGGAAGAGCTGGCTCAGGAAGATCATTTGAAGCTGACACTGACTAAGGAGCCAGGAGAGTTTGGTTATGTGGATCAGAGGACTCAGGAGTACGTCAACTTGCTTGATTCGAGGAAAGTTGTGCTTGAAGATGTAGGCGTTTGCCTAGAGATCGACTCCAAGATCGATGACATTACTCGATCCAGGTGTCAAATCGACAAGACAATCGAGAGCACAACTCGATCCGGTGCAGAAATCAATAGTCAGATCGAGGAGGGTGATCGATCCAGGAAAACAATCGAGTCTGAGATCGAGAAAGGCCTTCCGATCAAATTGAGGTCCTATCCAGAGATCGACTCAGCGTCTCGATCTCTCACTCGATCCACATCAAATCGAGTGAGTGGATCGAGCGAAACTGCTCGATCTAGACGAAATCGAGAGCAAGATCGACCAGACGACTCAATTTCAGAAGGGATAGCGGTTGGAGAAAGCAGCCTCAAGGGCCATATCTCGGGTTCTAAGGAAGGTTCTAAGAAGGAGAACAACAGAAACAGCCACGAGGATGATTGGAGCGAGCTGTTAGCCCCAAAGGTGGACCTTAAGGAGCTCCCAAAAGGGCTAAGGTATGCTTTCTTAAGGCTTAACGAAACCTATCCTGTGATTGTGAATGAAGACTTGAGTGATGATGAGTTGCAATCACTCTTAACTGAGTTGAGAAAGTATAGGAAGGCCATTGGGTACTCTCTAAGTGACATCAAGGGCCTTTCACCGATGCTTTGCACTCATACGATTCACTTGGATAATGAGAACGCCTCTTCTATAGAACATCAAAGGCGTTTGAATCCAAATTTGAAAGAGGTTGTCAAGAAGGAGATTTTTAAGCTTTTAGAGGCTGACGATATCTATCCCATAAGTGACAGCACGTGGGTTTCTCCCGTACACGTGGTGCCTAAGAAGGGAGGGATCACAGTCGTTAAGAATGACAAAGATGAGCTTATACCTACTAGGACTATTACTGGACACCGTATGTGTATTGACTATAGGAAGCTTAATCTTGCTACTAGAAAGGATCATTTTCCCTTGCCTTTTATTGATCAAATGCTTGAAAGACTTGCTAATCACCCCTACTATTGCTTTCTTGATGGATATAGTGGATTTTTCCAAATACCAATCCATCCCAACGATCAGGAGAAGACGATCTTTACATGCCCTTATGGTACCTTCGCGTATCGAAGGATGCCATTCGGGTTGTGTAACACACCGGCTACGTTTCAGCGGTGTATGATGTCAATCTTCTCCGATCTAATAGAAGAGATGGTAGAGGTGTTTATGGATGACTTCTCGGTCTATGGTGCGTCCTTTTCTGCGTGTTTGTTGAATCTTTGCAGGGTTTTAAAGCTTTGTGAGGAGACAAACTTGGTGCTCAACTGGGAAAAATGCCACTTCATGGTTAAGGAGGGGATCGTGCTTGGACATAAGATATCAGAGAAGGGTATTGAAGTCGACAAGGAAAAGATTGATGTGATGACAAGCCTTGAGCCGCCAGTTAACGTAAAAAGGGTGAGAAGCTTCTTGGGACACGCCGGCTTCTACATGCGTTTCATTAAAGACTTCTCTAAGATTGCACGCCCTCTCACTCGGCTGTTGTGCAAGGAGGCTGAATTCGTCTTTGATGAGGAGTGTTTGCAAGCTTTCGTGACAATCAAGGAAGCCCTAGTATCTGCGCCTATAGTGCAAGCACCAGATTGGACTCTCCCATTCGAGATTATGTGCGATGCTAGTGACTACGCCATGGGAGCTGTCCTAGGCCAAAGGAAGGATAAGAAGCTGCACGTGATATACTATGCTTCAAGGACCTTGGATGACACGCAAACGAGGTACACCACTACTGAGAAGGAGCTATTGGCGGTTGTATTCGCCTTTGAGAAGTTCAGAGCTTACCTCGTGGGTTCCAAGACCATAGTTTACACGGATCACGCAGCTTTGTGCTACATCTATTCCAAGAAAGACACTAAGACGAGGCTTTTGAGATGGATCCTCTTACTCCAGGAGTTTGATATGGAAATTAAAGACAAGAAAGGGATAGAAAACGGAGTTGCTGACCATCTCTCTCGGCTAAGGATCAACGAGTCTCTGCCCTTAGATGATTCTCTCCCCGAAGAGCAACTCATGGCGATCACTACGGCTGTTTGTGGAAAGCTAGAAGGTCAGTTTGAGGAGGTGTTGAGCTTCAAAGAGGAGGATCTTCCCTGGTACGCTGATGTTGTAAACTACTTAGCGTGTGGTAAGGAGCCAACACATCTCAACAGCTATCACAAGAAGAGGTTTATGAGGGAGGCGAGTGACTACTTTTGGGACGAGCCCTACTTGTACAAGAGAGGGGTGGACAGTTTGTCCTGGAGATGTGTTACAAAGGAAGAAGCTAAAGACATCCTCTTTCACTGTCATGGCTCATCCTATGGAGGACACTTCGCTTCATTCAAGACTGCCACGAAAGTGTTGCAAGCTGGTTTCTGGTGGCTTTCCATCTTCAAAGATGCACACGAGTTTGTGAAGAGCTGTGAGGCGTGTCAACGAGCAGGGAATATCACTAAGAGGAACGTGATGCCTCAGGGTCCTATCTTCAAGGTTGACGTGTTTGACGCGTGGGGCATAGACTTCATGGGGCCATTTCCTTCTTCATACGGCAACAAGTACATCTTAGTAGCGGTTGATTATGTCTCCAAATGGGTTGAGGCTGTTGCTTCCCCTACAAACGATTCTAAGTTGGTGATCAAGCTGTTTAAAAGCATCATTTTCCCGAGGTTTGGGGTACCAAAGGTGGTTATAAGCGATGGAGGAAGCCACTTCATAAACAAGATCTTTGAGAGCCTTTTGAGAAAGTACGGCGTTAAGCATAAAGTGGCTACACCGTATCATCCTCAAACGAGCGGTCAAGTGAAAGTCTCCAACCGGCAAATGAAGGCTATACTTGAGAAGACGGTCGGAGCAACAAGGAAAGACTGGGCAGTGAAGTTGGACGACGCTCTTTGGGCCTACCGTACCACCTTTAAAACACCGATTGGTACGACCCCTTTCACTCTGCTCTATAGCAAAGGCTGTCACCTCCCAGTTGATTTGGAACACCGTGCATTGTGGGCTTTAAAGAGGCTGAACTTTGACCTCAAGACTGCTCAAGAGAGGTGCCTCATCCAGCTACATGAACTGGACGAACTAAGGCTGAACGCTTATGAGAGCTCTCGGATATACAAGGAGCGGACTAAGGAAGCTCATGACAAGAAATTGGTTGCCAAGGAGCTTAAGGAAGGAAGTTTGGTGTTGCTGTACAATTCAAGACTCAAACTCTTCCCGAAGTGCTGCCTTATGGAGCTGTCACATTGATAGGCAAGAGTGGCAGTGCATTCACCGTGAACGGACACAGGGTCAAGCCTTACTTGGCGGACAGCTATGACAAGGAGAGTACCTCGGTGCTTCTCCAAAACCCACCATCTGCCTAAACCAAGTAAAGTCTAGCTAAAGATGTTAAAGAAAGCGCACTTGGGAGGCATTCCCATGTCTATCATGTACATATTTCTGCTTTATTTCTCTTTCTGTTTTATGTTTTTATTTTGCAAGTGTGTAGGAACAGGTATGAGGAGTCTAAACCTCGATAGGGGTTAAGAAAAGGCTAGAGATCGAGTGCTAGATCGACTAATCCTAACTCGATCTTTGCTAGATCGAGTTAGTGAATCGAGAGGAGCCAGTCGATCTAGACGAGAACGAGTGATAAGATCCATCTAGATGAAAACGGATCGATCGATCCCAAATGGATCGACCGATCTAATTTCTCTCGGGAAATCCTTAAAAGACAGATCGATCACTCGACTCGATCCATCACTCGATCTAAGCCAAATTGACCCCCAAATCGAGGACGTAGCTCGATCACAAGGACTTAGTCGTGGAGCCAAAATCTCAACGATCGAGGGAACCAATCGATCCAGGACTCGATTCACCATGAATCGAGTCACAAATTGAGTAACCCTCTCGATCTAAGCCATTATGGGCATGAGATCGAGTCCTAGATCGACCAAACGGACTCGATCTCATGCCGAGGTAACATTTGCTTTCCCTCCTTTATTCTTTTCCCTCCAGTTTTTAAATTTAAAACTTGGTCAAGGCAAGCATCTTTGACCATGAAAGATGTGCCTTGACGAAGACTTGTGTCAGAAACCACCTCCTTTTACCCATAGTTTTGTTTCTTGTTGGCCTTTAAATGTTTTCATCAACTTCACACTCTCTCATTCTTGTTTTCTCGAAATTTTAAGCAATGAGAGTGAGAGTTTTCTGTTTCAAAAGGCTAACAAACTTCTTAACAATCTTTGCAAAAGGTATTTTCGGATATTTGATAAAAATCTTTAGAAAAATCTCCTTTTATTTCGCAATTGATAGTTTTAGATGGTAGAGCGGTTTTCAGTTTTTTAAATTTAGCTAAATAATAGGAAAAATTCTGGATTTTCTAGTATCTTTAGATTTGATTCTCTATTATTTTGCTATATTTTTTATATATTCTCCAAAATTCTAGGGTATTAAGTATAAGTTTTCTTCTTTGCCTCTCTTCTTCTCTCATCCTATCGCCGTTTTGCTCATTACTTTGCTTGACAAACCTGTTTCAGGCACGATGGCCTCCAAGAGAACGAGAGAGGAGACGGCACAAGAAGGAGAAGGTCAGGAAGTGGCTGTTCAAGAGAGGGTCCGATGGAGTAAGGACGAGAAAAGGGATAAGAAGCGGCTGCAAAGACTTCGGTTCGAGCCTACTAAGTTTGGGGACCGGGAGCTGCTGTCCAAGCTAGGGATCCTTGGAGATTTCGACCAACTCCTCAAGAACATTGGCTTAAGATGTCTGTCACGAATGGATTGCCCAACCATTCCAGAAGTGACAATAGACTTCCTTGCCACGTTGGAGTTTCATTACAAGAACCCTAGCGCCCCTGTCCTTCACAAGGCCGTCTCTCTTTCAAGGTTGGACGTCAAGCCTTCAGCCTCTCAATCCCCGAGCTGTGTCAAGCATATGGTCTCAACGCAGCCGCCACCAAGATCGAGTTCCTCTCCTTCACGCGAGCAAACAATTTTTAGGACCTGATAAGCAACGAAGATTACAAGGCCAACACCGCCAAAATCAAGAGAGTTAGAAGCCCGGTGCTGAGGTATACCTTGAAGCTGATCGCCAACACATTCAGCAGAAGGTCAGTTGCTCCCACGGTCACGAAGACCGAGCTTTGCTTCTTGTTCCAAGGCGTGAAGCATTTGTTGTGTGATCCGGCGGAGAATGAAGAGCCTATGGAGGATGAACTCGGCGACGAGGTGAACTATGGATGCGTACTTGCTGCCTCTTTGGTGAAGTACAAGGCTTATGCCTTGCGGTGCAAGGCAAGCTCTTCTTTCATTGGCGGCTTCCTCACTCCTCCATTCATACAAGCTGGCGTACCTATACACGACTTCACACCCGTCCGGGCTAGAGCTTTCATGGATGAGGTCTACATGAGGAATACCGACAGCTTGGGACGCACGCCAGCAGAAGGGTTCTACGCTTATCTTTTCATCGACGACGAAAACAAGAAGCGAGTATCCATCCTACCAAACAAGGATGAGACCGAGCTGCTTGGTGTTGGGAACATCAAGAACCAAAACCGAGAAGTTCCTTGCTTCAGTCGTCGAGATGCAGCGCAAGATCAACTAATGGCAGAGCAAGATGATTAAAAAGCTTGCTAAGAAGATCAAGGACTTGAAGAAGAAATCATCTGAGGCATCTTCTAGCGAAGAGGTTGAACAACCCGAGAAGAGAAGGAGATCAACTGGTGGGATAGTGATCCGTGAGCCCCAAGGCGAGAACCAAGCTGCACGCCACTCTCTACACGAAGGAGCAAGCAAGGAGAAAGGCAAGGCGGTCACCCACGAGACTCCTAAGAAGAGCAGGAAGTCTGGAGCATCCTCAAGCTCCAGCCATGCCTAGCTCCGAGGTACCAACAACCAAACCATTGTATATACCATGCATCTTTTTAAATTTTTGCTTTGTGTTTTGACTCCTCTTGGATTTGTTTGCCACCGAGACGGTGTCATTCATGTTTGGGGGAGTGTGTGGTGTGTTTGACATGTTTTCTTTGATCTTATTTTCTGTTATCATCCTTTGAGTCATCATGCATCATGTAAGGCATAGAAAACACCAAAAAAATGATAAAACTTTTAAAACTTTTCAAAAAAAATTCATATAGTTTGCATTTGCGTTGTTAAATATTTTAGGATTGAGTCTAGAATTTTTAAAATCATTTAGGTTGTTGCATTTGCATAGGGAGTGAATGATAAACACTTGTTAAGATGTTAATGTTTGAACTGTTTTTTAATGCCTTGGTTGTTTGTTGTTTGAATGCATCTAGTGAGTTTGAAGTTAAGGCTGCACCATACTTTGATTACTTGCATTTGATACACTAGTCTTGTGTTGAAACTCGCTTTCATTTGATGCCAACTCCATCTTAGTAGAACCATAATTTTGACATTGAGTTATCTTGTTTGTGCATTGAGAGTGATTGTATGGCTTACCTTTATAAATACTTGGATTATCTTCTTCCCTTCTTACCACTCTTGTTAATCCAAGTAGCTGATCCTCATCATCATGAGACAGTTAACCTCGCCTTAAACCAAACCTTCTTTCAGACCTAAACACTTTTGCGTGAGTTGTGAGGCCTTATATTGCATCATTTTCTATCATATCTTAGCAAAAAGTGTTAGGAATAAGGCTGGCAAGGAGAAGCTCCCTTGTAGACACCAGCTTGCATTTTGAGGTTGGTATTAGGTTAGGAGTTTGGGAAAAGGGTTGTTTAAGTGGTTTAAGTGTTTTATGTTTACATCTTTACAAAAAATGAGGAAGTATAGGATTGGTAGCAAAAGGGGGAATAAATCGTTGTGGTTAAGTAAAATAGAAAAAGTGTGCTCTTAGTTTTAAAATAGAAAGGCGCAAGCAGCAACAAGGCTTACAAAGGTCATTCAAAAAGAAGAAAATCAAACCGAGCCATCCACCAAAGGTGAAGAAAGCTGCGCCAAGCATACAACAATGGAGAGCTAGTTCAAACAAAAAGAAATCAACCACACGGACTGAAGAAGAAAGAGTTTCCCCCAATTGTGAAAGGTGAAGAGATCAAGCGCTTTGGGAAAGGGTAGATTTAGGGGTTACACTTGGGGTTTTAGAGGTTTTTAGGATCATCTTGGGTAAAAAAGGCAGAAGGGAGCTTTAACTTGCATGCATAAGTGTGCTTTTACCTTTAGCATTTTGCCAAAGATAGGATTCTTTCATTGAGTGATCCCCTGAATTTTTAAACCCTTATTTGAATGAGATCATCTTCATCTCATGACCATGTCCCTTGACCAAATGATTTCTCTTGATATGCACAAACATGATCCATTGGTTACCGCTTAATGAATGTTAAGGAGTTGGTTGATTTAGCTAAGCTAGAGTTCATTTGTTTGCTTTGATGAGTATGGCTAAAGCTTTTAAAGTAGAACAACCTCTGTGCATTTTAGAACTTATAACTTGGGCATTGAATCAGTTTTTCCATTGACATCTTTTGTTTTGAACTCCCGTTTTCAAACTTCTCTTCCTTTCTTAAATTATGTTTGCTTGAGGGCATAGGCTCTTGTTTGAGAAGCATAGGCTCTTGTTTGAGAAGCATCTAAGGGACGTAGAGATCAAGCTACCCGTTGTGGATTGCCTAGCGATGATGCCTAAGTGTGCCAAATTTTTCAAGGACACGCTTGCAAAGAAGAACAAGGAAAGCAAGGAAGTGCTGGTGCTTAGTGAAGAGTGTAGCGCCATTATACACAAGGAGATAGTCCCCAAGAAGTTGGGAGATCCAGGAAGCTTCACTATACCATGTGCTCTCGGTCCTTTAACATTTCAAAGCTGCCTATGCGATCTTGGAGCTAGTATAAATCTGATGCCCCATTCTATAGCAAAGAAGCTAGGTTTCACACGGTTCAAAGAGTGTAGGATCTCCCTTGTGTTAGCTGACAGAAGCGTGAGACTTCCAGTGGGTTTGCTAGAGAATCTTCCAGTGAGGGTAAGCGGTGTGAACGTACCAACCGACTTCGTTGTGCTTGAAATGGATGAAGAACCTAAGGATCCGCTTATACTTGGGAGGTCATTCCTTGCAACCGCCGGACTCAAGAATACGCCAACCTTCTCGATTCTAGGAAGGTTGTGACGGAAGATGAAGGCAGATGCCTAGAGATCGATCAGGCAATCGAGAAGCTCACTCGATCCAAGACAGCAATCGACAAGAAGATCGAGGAGACTGGTCGATCCAGAGAAGAGAACGACTCAGAGACTCGATTCACTACTCGATCCACTTCAAATCGAGTAAGTGATCGACCTGAGTGCAGTCGATCCAGCAAAGCAATCGATGGGAAGATCGAGAGAAGCCAATCGATCAATTCAGAGAACGAGACGGGGACTCGATCTCCTGCTCGATCCCAAACAAATCGAGTAGGAGAATCGAGTGAAATTGCTCGATCTGGACAAGAACGAGTGTAAGATCGACTGGAAGACTCGATCTCGGAGGGGACAACGGTTCAAGAAAGCAGTCTTTTGGGTCATGTCTCAGGTTCTAAGGAGGCTATTGAGGATGGCCACGAGGAGGACTGGAGCAAGCTGCTAGCCCCAAAGGTGGACCTAAGGGAGCTCCCAATAGGGCTAATGTATGCTTTCTTAGGGCTTAATGATACCTACCCCGTGATTGTGAATGAGAACTTAAGTGATGATGAGTTGCACTCGCTCCTAAATGAGCTGAGAAAGTATAGGAAGGCCATTGGGTACTCCCTAAGTGACATCAAGGGCCTTTCACCAATGCTTTGCACTCATAGGATTCACTTGGACAATGAGAATGCCTCTTCTATAGAACACCAAAGGCGTTTGAATCCTAATTTAAAGGAGGTTGTTAAGAAAGAGATTCTTAAGCTGTTAGAGGCTGACGTGATCTATCCCATAAGTGACAGCACGTGGGTTTCCCCTGTACACGTGGTGCCTAAGAAGGGAGGGATCACGGTCATTAAGAATGATAAAGATGAGCTTATACCTACTAGGACTCTTACAGGACACCGTATGTGTATAGATTATAGGAAGCTTAATCTTGCTACTAGAAAGGATCATTTTCCCTTACCTTTTATTGATCAAATGCTCGAGAGGCTTGCTAATCATCCTTACTATTGCTTTCTTGATGGATATAGCGGTTTCTTTCAAATACCAATCCATCCAAACGATCAAGAAAAGACGACCTTTACATGCCCTTATAGCACCTTCGCGTATCGAAGGATGACATTCGGGTTGTGTAACGCACCGGCTACGTTTCAGCGGTGTATGATGCCGATCTTTTCTGATCTAATAGAAGAGATGGTAGAAGTGTTTATGGATGACTTCTCTGTATATGGTGAGTCTTTTTCTGCGTGTTTATTGAATCTTTGCAAGGTACTAAAGCGTTGTGAAGAGACGAATCTTGTGCTTAACTGGGAGAAGTGTCACTTCATGGTGAAGGATGGGATCGTGCTTGGCCACAAGATATCAGAGAAGGGCATAGAGGTTGATAAAGCCAAGGTTGAGGTCATGATGAGTCTTAAGCCACCGGTTAATTTCAAAGGAGTAAGGAGTTTCTTAGGCCACGCAGGCTTCTACAGGAGATTCATAAAGGATTTCTCCAAGATAGCAAGGCCCCTCACACGGTTGCTATGCAAGGAAGCTGACTTTGTGTTTGATGAGGATTGTCTTCGTGCTTTCGTGACCATCAAGGAAGCTCTTGTATCCGCGCCAATAGTGCAAGAACCGGACTTGACTCTACCGTTCGAGATCATGTGTGACGCGAGTGACTACGCCATATGAGCTGTTCTTGGTCAAAGGAAAGACAAACGGCTGCACGCCATCTACTATGCCAGCCAGACTTTGGAATACACTCAAGTAAAGTATGCTATAATCGAGAAGGAGTTGCTGGCTGTTGTATTCGCCTTTGAGAACTTCAGGTCTTACCTCGTAGGCTCTAAGGTGGTTGTCTATACAGATCACGCAGCTCTGAGGTACATCCATTCCAAGAAAGACACTAAACCGAGACTCTTGAGATGGATCCTTTTGCTCCAAGAATTCGACTTGGAAATTAAGGACAAGAAAGGGATAGAGAACGGCGTGGCAGATCACCTCTCTTGGATGAGAATCAATGAGTCTTTGCCCTTAGATGATTCGCTTCCAGAAGAACAACTCATGATGATCACTACAGCTGTTTGTGGAAGGCTAGAAGGGCAATTTGAAGAGGTTCTGAGTTTCAAAGAAGAAGACTTGCCTTGGTACGCTGACATTGTAAACTTCTTGGCATGTGGAGAGGAGCCAACTCACCTTGATCATTACCACAAGAAGAATTTTATAAGAGATGTTGCCTACTACTTTTGGGACGAGCACTACTTATATAACAGAGGGGTTGATAGCTTGCACAGAATATGTGGATGAAGCTCAAGACATTCTACTTCACTGCCATGGATCTTCTTACGGAGGACACTTTGCTTCTTTCAAAACCGCTACAAAAGTGTTGCAAGCCGGCTTTTGGTGCCCATCAATCTTCAAAGACGCTTACGAGTTTGTTAAGAGTTGTGAAGCGTGTCAAAAGTGATATTACTGCATATTACATACATTTTGCATACATATTAGCTAGCTTTTCATGCATTTACATCACATTTTAGATTAGATTGCATCACTTAGAGTTCTAGAGCATTCTTGCACCAGCATACGCATGTTCCTTGCATTTTGTATCGCATTCAGGTTTTTTCTGGCTGCTTTGGAGTCGTGGAGGTTCTTGGACGTGCTGAAGCTGTTGTAGCGGTTCGTGGAAGCTTGGATATGTGCTAAGGATCAGAGATCGAGGAACAGATCGAGCATGGCAGGTCGATCTAGGATGAGATCGACCAGAAGATCGAGAACACCAGGCGATCCAAGGAGAATGATCGAGACGAAGATCGAGTGAAGCAATCGATCAAATGGTACAGACGTAAATGACGCCATGCAGAGCGAGAGCCGGATCGAGTACACCACTCGATCCAACCGAAGATCGATACCGAGATCGGATGCAACACTCAATCTTCCGAAGATGATCGAGACGCAGATCGAGTTGAAGACACGATGTCCGAAGATGATCGAGAGAGCCGCTCGATCCCGGAGTCGATCTCTGTCCTTTCAACCGCTTTTGGCCGCTAGCGAGGGGGGGACCATCAGCTTGTTTTCGACATTTTAGGAAGGCGGCGACGTCCTTTTCCCATACAACTTTTCATCCTTATCTTTTTTTATGTTTTTTCTCTCTGTTTTTGGAGAAATCCACCATTGTCGAACTTTGAGTTTTTCTAAGCTTTTGTAATCGAATCGTTTTCAGCTTAATCTAGTTTTCTTTTCATGTTCATCGTTTCCTTTTCCATGCTTTGCTTGATTTATCTTATGTGTAGTGAGTAGTTCATATGGGTTCGGGGTTGAGACGATCTAAGGGGTCAAAAAGGGTTCGATCTGGGGGTTTTTCTAAGTGTTTAATAGCTATCTCTTCTAGGGTGTCGAGTTCTCAAAGCTTAAAGACTCTCACGCCAAGAGCTTTATGATCCGAGAGGTTCCTTACCTTGACAGGATCCAGGGACCTCTGAAGATCAAACCCTAGAGACTAGTTACCCCTTCCCAAAAGCCATGGAAGTTTGGGGGACTAGTTAAGCCACTCGTTTGAAATCTGTTTTCCATGCCCTTCGACCTCTCTTTCCACTAAAATCCATGGGTTTGGAGGAGAGGATGAAGGATTGATCTATACCAAAAGCCACAGATAGATCTTGCTTAGTTTTCAAGGCTTAGAGATTCTCACAAAAATGAGTCGATTTAAAGTTTTCAACCCAAGGTCGAACCTTTGAAACCCCTGACCATTAATCTCAACCCTAGGCCCTCTCTTTTAGCATCTTTACATCTTCTCTCGTCATTCGCTTGATCTTTGATAGCATCCTGGTTGTTAGTGGTCGATCCCATGGTCGATCCACTAGTCGAATTTTAGTAATTCGTAGCTTTGTCCTTTAATTATTCTGTTTGTTCCTCATGGTAGTTTGATCATTCCTGGTAATTTTAAAATAGATCTGCATTCCATTTAGTCATTGCATCTAGTTTTTAGGGATTTTCTCAAAACCTATCTTGTTTCGCTTAGATTTGCATAGTCCTTGCATTCTCTTTGTATTTTCTATCATCCTAGGTGTGGATTGACTCTCTCTTGCATACTGTGCTACAACCTGTCTTGCATTTGAGTTTGATAACCTCATTGCATACTCACCCTTGCAAAGAAAGTGCTTATCAAATGGCGTCGCTGCCATCCTAAGGTTGTTTAGAAAATATAGAGATATGGGACTTAGCAAAGGCTAAGTCTTTACCTTGTTTAAAGTTACTAATCATTCTACTCTCAAACGTGTGTTCTCAGGTACATGAATCTTCGTTCAAGGGGAGATAACAATGTACTTCAACCTTTGGACAATATTCATCATTTTGGTCATTCACGGCAAAGAAGAGTAAGAGAACAAGCCAGAGCCTTTGAGGAGATTGTTCAGCACGGTTTGGTAAACTTTGAAGCTATGGCAGAACACGAGCAACCAGAGGGACCTCCTCCAGCTCACGGGGCAGTAGGAAGGGGCAATGGAAACCCCCAACACGCGGCTAGACCTCCAAGGATCATAGGAGCCGGAGATGCTCCCAATACTCATCACAATAGGTTTGGGATCACTCCTCCTCCTGTACAAAACAACAACTTCGAGATTAAGCCAGGTTTCATATCCATGGTGCAAAACAACAAGTTCAACGGCTTAGCAATGGAAGATCCCTTGGAGCACCTTGACAACTTCGAGCAAGTATGTGGAATGATCAAGATCAATGGCATATCCGAAGATGCTTTCAAGCTACGTCTCTTTCCCTTTTCACTCGGAGACAAGGCTAGGCATGGGAGAAGACCTTCCCACAAGGCACCATCACCTCATGGGCCGAGTGTAAGAAGGCCTTTCTCTCAAAGTTCTTCTCTCGCACCAGGACAGCATGGTTGAGAAGCGAAATCAGCGGCTTCACTCAACGAAACAACGAGACCTTCAACGAGGCAATGGAGCGTTTCAAAGACTACACGATCCAATGTCCTCATCACAGTTTCAGCGAGGAGACCCTACTCAGCACCATATACCGCGGAGCTTCACCAAAGATCAGGTTGTTGCTTGACACAGCTAGCAAAGGGAACTTCCTTGGTCAGGAGGTAGAAGAGGGCATGGAGCTGATAGAAAACTTGGCATTGAGTGATGGCAACTACGCTGAAGATTATGACCGTGCACCGAGGGGATCCGAGCTAGAGTCTCACAAAAAGGAGCTGAAATCTTTGCATGAGAAGATAGATAAGCTGGTGTTAGCCAACCAGAAGCATGTTCACTTTGTTGGTGAAGAAGATGAGAATCAAGAGGAGCTAGAGTTAAGCCAAGAAGAAGCCAATTGGGTGGCGGGACAGAACAATTACAAACCTCAAGGCTACAACCAAGGCTACAACCAGAACAACAATTTCTCCTACCGAGGCACCAATGTTGCCAACCCTAAGGACCAAGTGTACCCTGCTCAGCAAGCAAAATCTTTCATCCATTACAACAAAGGCTTTCAGCCGAGTGGTGGTTTCCAAGGTCAAGGGCAGAACAACTTCCAAGGGCAACATCAGAGTAACTACCCTCCGGGCTTTGCACCTCAGCAGCAACAGCCGATGCAACAACAAGTTGATCCGGTTCAGGCAATGTTTCAACAGCTGATACAAGGGCAAGCCTCTATAAACCAGAAGTTTGCCGAGATGAACACTGGTCTAGACTCGGCTCTCACTGACTTCTCCACTCAGATCACCAACCTAAACAACAAGATCAAGCAGCTAGAGAAGGGGAAAGCGAGTACAAGTGGTCAGAATAGCCTACCGGGCAAGTGTGAGCAGAATCCTAAGGAGTATGCCAACGCCATCACGTTAAGAAGCGGCAAAGAGCTAGAACCTCCGGTCTCTACTAAGAACAATGAGGACGTTGTAATTCAAGAGGGGGAGGGTAAGCCTTCAGCTGATGATGAGATTAACTTTGACAATGTCTGGATCCAAGGGCCAAGAAGAGGAGACAAAGCAGTTGCTGAGAAGAAAGCTGAGCAAACTACTAAGGAGAAGAATGCTTATATGCCTCCACCGTATGTACCTAAGCTGCCTTTTCCTGGCCGCTTCAAGAAGCAACTCATAGAGAAGCATAGAATCCTCTTTGAGAAGCATCTTAAGGATGTGGAGATCAAGCTACCTCTTGTTGACTGCCTTGCAATGATGCCTAAATGCGCCAAATTCTTCAAAGACACTCTCGTGAAGAAGAATAAGGAAAGCAAGGAGGTGCTTGTTCTAAGTGAAGAGTGTAGTGCTGTGATACATAAGGAGATAGTCCCTAAGAAGTTGGGAGACCCTGGAAGCTTTACTATACCCTGCGCTTTAGGTCCTCTGGAGTTCAAGAGTTGTCTTTGTGATCTCGGAGCTAGCATAAATCTAATGCCTCATTCCGTGGCTAAGAAGCTTGGCTTTACTCGTTTCAAAAACTGTAGGATCTCGTTGGTACTGGCTGATAGGAGTGTGAGGCTACCAGTGGGGCTGCTTGAAGATCTACCGGTGCGAATCAGTGGTGTGAACGTGCCTACGGACTTCGTCGTGTTGGAGATGGATGAAGAACCTAAGGATCCACTCATCCTAGGAAGACCATTCCTTGCAACCGCCGAGGCTATCATCGACGTCAAGAACGGTAAGATTGCCTTGCACTTGAGAAAGGACATAAGGCTGGACTTCGATATCAATAAGGTTCTGAAGAAGCCGACCATAGAAGGGCAAGCTTTCTACATTGAAACGATGGATGCCTTAGCGGATGAGTTGCTGGAAGAGCTGGCTCTGGAAGACCATCTGAAGCTAGCACTGACTAAGGAGCCAGGGGAGTTTGGCTATGTGGATCAAAGGACCCAGGAGTACGTCAACTTGCTGGATTCTAGGAAGATTGTTAAGAAGGATGAAAGCTGCTGCCTAGAGACCGACCCCGAGATCGACACTATCACTCGATCCAGGAGTCAGATCGACAAGGCAATCGAGAACACAACTCGATCCGGTACAGCAATCGACAGACAGATCGAGAGGAATGATCGATCCGGAAAAACAATCGAGTCGACGATCGAGAGAAACCTTCCGATCATTTTGGGGTCCAATCAGGAGATCGACTCAGCGTCTTGATCCCTTACTCGATCCACATCAAATCGAGAAAGTGAATCGAGCAAAATTGCTCGATCTTGACGACATCGAGAGCAAGATCGACTGGAGGACTCGATTCCAGAAGGGATAGCGGTTGAGGAAAGCAGTCTTAAGGGCCATGCCTCGGGTTCTAATGAGGGTTCCAAGGAGGAAAGCAACAACAACAGCCACGATGATGACTGGAGCGAGCTGTTAGCGCCAAAGGTGGACCTTAAGGAGCTCCCAAAAGGGCTAAGGTATGCTTTCTTAGGGCCTAATAACACCTATCCCGTGATTGTGAATGAAAACTTAAGTGATGATGAGTTGCACTCGCTCCTAACTGAGCTGAGAAAGTATAGAAAGGCCATTGGGTACTCTTTAAGTGACATCAAGGGCCTTTCACCGATGCTTTGCACTCACAGGATTCACTTGGATAATGAGAACGCCTCTTCTATAGAACATCAAAGGCGTTTGAATCCTAATTTGAAAGAGGTTGTTAAGAAAGAAATCCTTAAGCTTTTAGAGGCTGACGTGATCTATCCCATAAGTGACAGCACGTGGGTTTCTCCTGTACACGTGGTGCCTAAGAAGGGAGGGATCACGGTCATAAGGAATGATAAAGATGAGCTTATTCCTACTAGAACCATTACTGGTCATAGGATGTGTATTGATTATTGGAAACTTAACCTTGCGACCAGGAAAGATCATTTCCCTTTGCCTTTTATTGATCAAATGCTTGATCAAATGCTTGAGAGACTTGTTAATCACCCTTACTACTGTTTTCTCGATGGGCATAGCGGTTTCTTTCAGATACCAATTCACCCAAATGATCAGGAGAAGACGACCTTCACATGTCCTTATGGTACCTTTGCATATCGAAGGATGACGTTTGGATTGTGTAATGCACCGGCTACATTTCAGCGGTGTATGATGTCGATCTTCTCCGATCTAATAGAAGAGATGGTAGAGGTGTTTATGGATGACTTCTCTGTCTATGGTGCGTCCTTTTCTGCGTGATTGTTGAATTTTTGCAGGGTACTAAAGCATTGTGAAGAGACAAACTTGGTGCTAAACTGGGAGAAATGCCACTTTATGGTCAAAGAAGGGATCGTGCTTGGTCATAAGATATCAGAGAAGGGCATTGAGGTTGATCAGGCTAAAGTGGAAGTCATGATGGGTCTTGAGCCGCCGGTTGACGTTAAGGGAGTCAAAAGTTTCTTGGGACACGCCGGGTTCTATAGGCGCTTCATCAAGGATTTCTCCAAGATTGCACGCCCTCTTACACGGTTGTTGTGCAAAGAAGCTGAGTTTGTGTTTGATGAGGAATGTTTGCGAGCTTTCGTGACTATCAAGGAAGCCCTTACATCAGCCCCTATAGTTCAAGCACCAGACTGGTCTCTACTCTTTGAGATCATGTGCGATGCTAGTGACTACGCCGTAGGAGCCGTTCTTGGTCAGAAGAAAGATAACAAGCTACACGTGATCTACTATGCTTCAAGAACCTTGGTTGACACGCAAACAAGGTACACTACTACGGAGAAGGAGTTGCTTGCAATGGTGTTCGCCTTTGAGAAGTTCAGGTCATATCTTGTTGGTTCCAAGGCTATTGTATACACGGATCACGCTGCTTTGCGATATATCTATTCGAAGAAAGACACTAAGCCTCGGCTTTTGAGGTGGATTCTCTTACTCCAGGAGTTTGACATGGAGATTAATGACAAGAAGGGAATAGAAAATGGAGTCGCTGACCATCTCTCATGGCGATTACCACGGCTGTTTGTGGAAAGCTAGAGGGGCGGTTCGAAGAGGTGTTGAGTTTCAAAGAGGAGGATCTACCATGGTATGCTGATGTCGTGAACTATTTAGCGTGTGGTGAGGAGCCAACACATCTCAACAGCTATCACAAGAAGCGGTTCATGAGAGAGGCTAGTGACTACTTTTGGGACGAGCCCTACTTATACAAGAGAGGAGTTTACAGTTTGTACCGAAGATGTGTTACGAAGGAAGAAGCTAGAGACATCCTCTATCACTGCCATGGCTCTTCCTACGGAGGACACTTCGCTTCATTCAAGACTGCCACGAAAGTGTTGCAAGCCGGTTTCTGGTGGCCTTCCATCTTCAAAGATGCACACGAGTTTGTGAAGAGCTGTGAGGCATGTCAACGAGCAGGGAATATCACTAAGAGGAACGAAATGCCTCAGGTTCCCATCTTCGAGGTTGACGTGTTCGACGCGTGGGGCATAGACTTCATGGGGCCATTTCCTTCTTCGTATGGCAACAAATACATCTTAGTAGCAGTGGATTATGTCTCTAAATGGGTTGAGGCTGTTGCTTCCCCTACAAATGACTCTAAGGTGGTAATCAAGCTGTTCAAGAGTATCATTTTCCCGAGATTTGGGGTACCTAAGGTGGTTATAAGTGATGGAGGAAGCCACTTCATAAACAAGGTCTTTGAGAACCTCTTGAGAAAGTATGGCGTTAAGCATAAGGTGGCTACACTGTATCATCCTCCAACAAGTGGTCAAGTGGAAGTCTCCAACCGGAAAATCAAGGCTATACTGGAGAAGACTGTCGGAGCAACAAGGAAAGACTGGGCAGTGAAGCTGGACGACGCTCTCTGGGCTTACCGTACCGCCTTCAAAACACCGATTGGTACAACCCCTTTCACTCTACTATATGGCAAGGGCTGTCATCTCCCGGTTGAGCTGGAACACCGTGCGTTGTGGGCTGTGAAGAGGCTGAACTTTGATCTCAAGACTGCTCAAGAGAGGCGCCTCATTCAGCTACATGAACTGGACGAGTTGAGAGTGAGTGCTTATGAGAGCTCTCGGATATACAAGGAGCGGACTAAGGAAGCTCATGACAAGAAGTTGGTTGCCAAGGAGCTTAAGGAAGGAGGTTTAGTGTTGCTGTACAATTCAAGACTCAAACTCTTCCCGGGAAAGCTGAAATCAAGGTGGAGCGGGCCGTTTGTGATCCAAGAAGTGTTGCCTAATGGAGCTGTTACATTGATGGGAAAGAGTGGCAGTGCATTCACCCTCAACGGACACAGAGTCAAGCCTTACTTGGCAGACAGCTATGACAAGGAGAGTACCTCAGTGCTTCTACAAGACCCACCATCCGCCTAAACCAAGTAAAGTCTAGCTAAAGATGTTAAAGAAAGCGCACTTGGGAGGCATTCCCATGTCTATCCTGTACATATATCTGCTTTATTTCTCTTTCAGTTTAATGTTTTTATTTTGCAAGTGTGTAGGAACAGGTATGAGGAGTATAAACCTTGATCTTGAAGTCCAAAAGAGGCGATAGGGGTTAAGAAAAGGCTAGAGATCGAGTGCTAGATCGACTGATCCTGACCCAATCTTTGCTAGATCGAGTCAGTGAATCGAGAGGAGCCAGTCGATCTAAACGAGAATGAGTGATAAGATCGACCTTGACAAAAAAGGATCGATCGATCCAAAATGGATCGACCAATCTAATTTCTCTCGGGAAATCTGTTGAAAACAGATCGATCACTCGACTCAATCCATCACTCGATCTATGCCAAATCGACCCCTAAATCGAGGATGTAGCTCGATCATGAGGACTTAGCCGTGGAGCCAACATCTCAACGATCGAGGGAGCCAATCGATCCAAGACTCGATTCATCATGAATCGAGTCTCAAATCGAGTAACCCTCTCGATCTAAGCCATTATGGGCATGAGATCGAGTCTTAGATCGACCAAACGGACTCGATCTCATGCCGAGGTAACATTTTCTTTCCCTCCTTTGTTCTTTTCCCTCCAATTTTTAAATTCAAAACTTGGTCAAGGCAAGCATCTTTGACCATGAAAGATGTGCCTTGACCAAGACTTTGTCAGAAAACCACATTTACTATCCATGGTTTTGCCTTTTGCTAGTCTTTAAATGTTTCAACAACCTCTCACCCTCTCATTCTTGTTTTCTCGAAAATTTTAAACAAAGAGAGTGAGAGTTTTTGGTTTTCAAAGGTGAGCAAAGGTTCTTTAACATTCTTGCAAAGGTATTTTCAGAGTTTAATGAAATATTTTTGAGAAAATTTCCTTTTAATTCGCAAGATATTGTTCTAGAAGATAGGGCTGTTTTTGAATTTTAAATTTTAGCTAAGTAAAAGGAATAATTCTAGATTTTCTAGTATCTAAAGATTTGATTCTCCTTTATTTAGCTATAATTTTTATTAATTCCCCAAAATTCTAGGGTAGTAGTTATAAGCTTTCTCCTTCTCCTCTCTTATTTTCTCATCAAACCGCCGTTTTGCTTATCACACTTCTTGGGAAATTTTTTTCAGGTACAATGGCCCCGAAAAGAACAAGAGAAGAGACAGCACAAGAGGGAGAAGGACAAGAGGTGGCTTTTCAAGAGAGGGTCAGATGGAATAAGGATGAGAAGAGGGACAAGAAACGGCTTGAAAGGCTTCGGTTTGAGCCTACCAAGTTTGCTGATCGGGAGTTGCTGTTCAAGCTAGGGATTATTGGGGATTTTGACCAACTCCTCAAGAACATTAGCTAAGATGTCTGTCACGGATAGATTGCCCAACCATTCCAGAAGTGACAATAGACTTCCTTGCCATGTTGGAGTTCCGTTACGAGAATCCTAGCACACCCGTTCCTTCACAAGGTCGCCTCTCCTTCAAGGTTGGACGTCAAGCCTACAGCCTCACCATCCCCGAGCTATGTCAAGCGTATGGTCTCAACGCGGATGCCAACAAGGTCGAGTTCCCAGCCTTTAACAGAGCTAATGACTTTTGGGACCCGATTAGCAACGAGGACTACAAAGCCAACACCGCCAAGATCAAGAGAGTGAGAAGCCCGGTGCTGAGGTACACTCTGAAGCTGATTGCTAACACATTTAGTGGAAGATCAGTTGCTCCCACAGTCACAAAGACCGAGCTTTGCTTCCTGTTCCAAGGCGTGAAGCACTTGGTGTGTGACCCGGATGAAAATGACGAGCCTATGGAGGATGAGCTCGGCGACGAGGTGAACTACGGTTGTGTGCTTGCTGCCTCCTTGGCGAAATACAAGGCTTATGCCTTGCGGTGCAAGGCAACTTCTTCTTTCATTGGCGGCTTCCTCAGTCCTCTATTCTTGCAAGCTGGTGTGCCTATACACGACTTCGCACATGTAGCAGCCAGAGCATTCATGGATGAGGCCTATATGAGGAATACCGACAGCTTGGGACGCATGCCAGCAGAAGGGTTCTACGCCTACCTCTTCATAGACGACGAAGACAAGAAGAGAGTGTGCATCCTGCCAAACAGAAACGAGACCGAGCTGCTTGGTATTGGGAACATCGAGTTCTTGCCCACGGAAGAGGAGTGCTTTGCTCCTCTAGGAGGACCACCTGCCCCAGCTATTGCTCCTCGTCAAAGGTCCGAGTCTCCAGCCACGGAAGATGAGATGCCCGAAGCCTACACCCTTCCCAAGTTAGACTTTGAGCCGAGAACCAAAACAGAGAAGTTTCTAGCATCTGTTGTGGAGATGCAAAGGAAAATCAACAAGTGGCAAGGCAAAATGCTCAAGAAACTTGCCAAGAAGGTCAAGGCACTTCAAGGAGGCTTGCCTAAGAAGGACACAAGTGAGGAGGTTCACCAACCCGAGAAGAGGAGGCTCTGAACCGGTGGAGTTGTCATCCGCGAGACACAAGGCAGCACCATTCAGCTGGCGCGCCATTCTCTCCAAGAACCAACCGACAAGGGCAAGACCATTGTATCTAGCTCCTCTGGAACATCCTCAAGTTCCAGCCGAGACTAGACCAGAGGTAACAACCTTCTTCCATTGTACATAACCGCTCATATTTGCTTCTTTTTGCTTTGTGTTTTGGTACTCCTTCGAATGTGTTTACCACCGGGACGGTGTCAAGCAAGTTTGGGGGAGTACATGTGTGGTTTGACATGTGTTTTCTGATCTTTTTTTCCTTTAGCATCCTTGAGTCTTTAGTTCATGAAAAATTGGTAAAATTTTTAAAAAATTTTCAAAGATTCATGTAGTTGCATTCATCTTGTCAAAACATGTTAGGATTGAGTCTAGAATTTCTCTTAGCATCTAGGTTGTTTGCATTTGCATAAGGGGTTAAAGTTTCTTAAAAAAGTGTTTTATACTTATGAATTGTTTCAATGCCCTAGTTACTAGTTCTCTAATGGTTTGCTTATGCTTTGAAAGTAAGTTCTTACCATGCTTGGATCACTTGCTATGATTTTCGTGACTTGAATTGAACTCTCATGATTTGAAACTTGTCCTAATAAGTGAAAACCTTAATCTAAAATTTTAATTATCATCCTTATGCATTTGAAAATGAACACATGGATTTTAAAATATTTAGGCTCTCTTCTTCCTTTTTACCACTCTTTGTGAGCCTAAGTAGAACTCCCACCTTGACCCTTACCCTTCTTTGAAGCCAAATAATTCTTGTGTGACATCATTGTGAGGCCTTCTTTTCGGTTTTGAACTTAGCATAAACTGTTTGGTTTAGGCGACATGATTTGATTCTCATATGATTGCTAGCTTTGCATTTCGAAGTTAGGTATAGGCTTAGGATAAGTTTGGGGGATCATTGGGGTTGTTTTTATTTCTATTTGTTCTCGGTTTCAAAGAGTTTGGTGTTTAAAAGAAAGAAATGGGTCTTAAGTGAAAGGTTGTGTTTATAAGCTATATATGCTTTAATAAATTTCAGGAGGTAGCTCTCCCAAATAAAAGTAAAAAGAAAAAAAAAAGAGCCTAAGTGCCAAATAAAAAAATAATTAAAAAAAAAAGAGAAAAGAAAAAAAATAAATAAGAGAGCTATGAATAAGAAATAGTTAAAGAGCAAAATTATTTTCAAAACCTTTCACTAGCCTAAAGAGTTTAAAAATGTTTTTGTTTCGAATTGGGGAATGCTAAGGTTTGAGAAGAAAAAGGGTAGATTCTAAGTGGTGAGTGAGGATGAAAGTTAATAAATGAGAGGGGTTTAGGATCATTGTTAGTTTACATGGGTAGATGAGAATCTGATCATGTATGCATCAATTGCCTTCACCTTTAGCATTATGCATAAATTTCTTGCCATTTTTGAGAGAAACCCTTGTTTTAATTGTAAACCCTTTTCAAATGAGATCATTCAATGTTCATAACCTACACCCTTAGCCAAATGTGTTTTGCTTTAAAGTGCATAAGTTTGATTCATGGTTCGAATGTTAATGAATGTTAAAGGATGAGTTTCTTTGATTGTTAGGAATATGAGAGTCATGATCTGAATTTCTTTGTGTGGTGAGTATGGCTAAGTTCTTAGGAGTATGAGTCTGAGCATAGCATTTTAGAACTGTTAACTAGGACATTGAGATTGATTCATTTGAAAAGCACCTTTGCAAGAAGCTTAAACCCCCATTCGTTTTTCTTAAAACCTCTCTTCCTTACTTATTTTCTGTTGCTTGAGGGCAAGCAAGAAGTAAGTTTGAGGAAGTTGATATTACTGCATATTACATACATTTTGCATACACATTAGCTAGCTTTTCATGCATTTACATCACATTTTAGATTAGATTGCATCACTTAGAGTCCTAGAGCATTCTTGCACCAGCATACGCATGTTCCTTGCATTTTGCATCGCATTCAGGTTGTTTCTGGCTGCTTTGGAATCGTGGAGGTTTGTGGACGTGCTGAAGCTGTTGTAGCGGTTCGTGGAGGCTCGGATATGTGCTAAGGATCAGAGATCGAGGAACAGATCGAGCATGGCAGGTCGATCTAGGATGAGATCAACCAGAAGATCGAGAACACCAGGCGATCCAAGGAGAATGATCGAGACGAAGATCGAGTGAAGCAATCGATCAAATGGTACGAACGTAAATGACGCCATGCAGAGCGAGAGCCAGATCGAGTACACCACTCGATCCAACCGAAGATCGATACCGAGATCGGATGCAACACTTGATCCTCCGAAGATAATCGAGACCCAGATCGAGTTGAAGACACGATGTCCGAAGATGATCGAGAGAGCCGCTCGATCCCGGAGTCGATCTCTGTCCTTTCAACCGCTTTTGGCCGCTAGCGAGGGGGGGACCATCAGCTTGTTTTCAACATTTTGGGAAGGCGGCGGCGTCCTTTTCCCATACAACTTTTCATCCTTACCTTTTTTATGTTTTTTCTCTCTGTTTTTGGAGAAATCCACCATTGTCGAACTTTGAGTTTTTCTAAGCTTTTGTAATCTAATCGTTTTCAGCTTAATCTAGTTTTCTTTTCATGTTCATCGTTTCCTTTTCCATGCTTTTCTTGATTTATCTTATGTGTAGTGAGTAGTTCATTTGGGTTCGGGGTTGAGAGGATCTAAGGGGTCAAAAAGGTTTCGATCTTGGGGTTTTTCTAAGTGTTTAATGGCTATCTCTTCTAGGGTGTCGAGTTCTCAAAGCTTAAAGACTCTCACGCCAAGAGCTTTATGATCCGAGAGGTTCCTTACCTTGACAGGATCCAGGGACCTCTGAAGATCACACCCTAGAGACTAGTTACCCCTTCCCAAAAGCCATGGAAGTTTGGGGGACTAGTTAAGCCACTCGTTTGAAATCTGTTTTCCATGCCCTTTGACCTCTCTTTCCACCAAAAGCCATGGGTTTGGAGGAGAGGATGAAGGAGTTATCTATACCGAAAGCCACAGATAGATCTTGCTTAGTTTTCAAGGCTTAGAGATTCTCACAAAGTGAGTCGATTTAAAGTTTTCAACCCAAGGTCGAACCTTTGAAACCCCTGACCATGAATCTCAACCCTAGGCCCTCTCTTTTAGCATCTTTACATCTTCTCTCGTCATTCACTTGATCTTTGATAGCATCCTGGTTGTTAGTTTTACTGTTCTTGCATTTTTAGACGAGATCGATCGTTATTGCTCGATCTAGTGGTCGATCCCATGGTCGATCCACTAGTCGAATTTTAGTAATTCGTAGCTTTGTCCTTTAATTATTCTGTTTGTTCCTCATGGTAGTTTGATCATTCCTGGTAATTTTAAAATAGATCTGCTTTCCATTTAGTCATTGCATCTAGTTTTTAGGGATTTTCTCAAAACCTATCTTGTTTCGCTTAGATTTGCATAGTCCTTGCATTCTCTTTGTATTTTCTATCATCCTAGGTGTGGATTGACTCTCTCTTGCATACTGTGCTACAACCTGTCTTGCATTTGAGTTTGATAACCTCATTGCATACTCACCCTTGCAAAGAAAGTGCTTATCAAAAAGGCAGGAAACATCACCAAGAGAAACGAGATGCCTCAGGTTCCTATCTTTGAGGTTGATGTCTTTGACGCATGGGGGATAGACTTCATGGGTCCATTCCCATCTTCTTACGGCAACAAGTTTATCCTAGTAGCGGTCGACTACGTATCTAAATTTTTTGAGGCCATTGCTTCCCTTATTAACGACTCTAAGGTGGTGATCAAGCTCTTTAAAACCATCATATTCCCAAGATTTGGAGTTCCTAAGCTTGTGATCAGTGATGGTGGCAGCCATTTCATCAACAAAGTATTCGAGAATCTCTTAAGGAAGTATGGTGTGAGGCATAAGGTAGCTACACCTTATCACCCTCAAACGAGTGGGCAAGTAGAGGTCTCTAACCGGCAGATCAAGGCAATACTCGAGAGGACAGTAGGTACTACTCGGAAGGATTGGGCGTCTAAGCTAGACGATGCTTTATGGGCTTACCGGACCGCCTTCAAAACCCCCATTGGTACTACTCCTTCCACTCTTCTCTATGCAATTGAACTATGATCTCAAAACAGCTCAGGAGAAGCGCTTGATTCAGCTACATGAGCTTGATGAGCTAAGGCTGGACGCCTACGAAAGCGCTAAGATCTACAAGGAACGTACTAAGGCGGCTCATGACAAGAAGTTGGTTCATAAAGAGCTTAAGGAAGGCAGTTTGGTGCTACTCTATGACTCGAGGCTGAAGCTGTTCCCGGGCAAGCTCAAATCAAGATGGTGCGGACCGTTTGAGATCAAGGAGGTATTGCCCTATGGAGCTGTTACATTGGTTGGCAAGAGTGGGAAGGCATTCACAGTCAACGGACACAGAGTAAAGCCATACATGGCCAGTGCATTCAACAAGTAGAGCACTTCAATGCTTCTCCAAGACCCACCATCTGCCTAAACCAAGTAAAGTCTAGCTAAAGACGTTAAATAAAGCACACTTTAGAGGCATTCCCATGTCTATCTTGTATATATTTCTGCTTTCTTTCTATTTCAGTTTTATGTTTTTATCTTCTAAGTGTGTAGGAAAGGGTGTAAGGGATTGCAGGCCATGATCTTGGAGTCCAAAAGAGACGAGAAGGATTAAGAATATGCTAGAGATCGAGTGCTAGATCGACTCATCCTAGCTCGATGTTTACTAGATCGAGGTAGTGAATCGAGAGGAGTCAGTCGATCTAGACGAGATCGAGTAGACAGATCGAGTGGAACGGTCGATCACGAGAGGATGAACACCCTATACGTTTAGCTTGAAAAGCAAACGAGGTGTAGATCGACCGAGTCACTCGATTCTCAAAAATTGATCGAATAGTCTACTCGATCTAAGCCAAATCGACCCTCAGATCGATCATGTAGCTCGATCCAAGGACCAATGCCTGGTTGACCAAAGTCAAGGAACTAGAGGGTACAGTCGATCTAAGACTCGATGCAATTTGAATCGAGTCTCTGATCGATCAAACCTCTCGATCCTAGCCATTATTGGCATGAGATCGAGTCCTAGATCGACCAAATCGACTCAATCTCGTGCCGAGGTAACAATTTCTTTTCCCTCTTTTCTACTTTCCCTCCAGTTTTTAAATTTGAAATGTGGTCAAGGCATGCATCTTTGACCATGAAAGATGTGCCTTGACCACACCTTTTGTCAGAAAAACACTTGCTTGCCCATAGTTTTGTATTTTTGTTGGTCGTTATATTTTCAAGCTAGAACACACTCTCTCATACTTTTTGTTTCGAGTTTCTTAAACAAGAGAGAGTGTGATTTTCCTTGTTCAAAAGATCAACAGCATCTGTTTTCAAGCTTGCTAAGGTATTTCCGAATCATTGTTCAAAATGTTTTGGAGAATTTCCTTTTTATTGCTTTGCTTGAGAACTAGATGTTAGGAAATTTAAACGAATTTTTAAAACTAGCTAGTTATTAGAAAAAATTCTGGATTTGCTCTTATCTCTGGATTTGCTCCTCTATTTTCTTGCTAGAATTTTTATAAATTCTTCAAAAATTTAGGGCATTAGTTAAAACTTTTCCTTTCTTGCTTGCTCTTTCTCTCAATACTCGCCGTCTTTGCTCACTCTCTTGTTTCAGGCACCATGGCTCCAAAAAGAACAAGAGAGGAGACAGCACAAGAAGGAGAAGGTCAAGAAGTGGTGGTCCGGGAGAGGGTTAAGTGGACCAAGGAGGTAAAGCAAGCTAAGAAGAGGCTAGAGAGGCTGAGGTTCGAACCAACTAAGTTCGCGGATAGAGATTTGCTGGCTAAGATGGGGATCTTGAGGGACTTTGATCAACTCCTGAAGAACATAGGCCTCCGGTGCTTGTCAAAGATGGACTGCCCGACCTATCCCGAGGTGACAATCGATTTCCTAGCCACCTTGGAGTTCGCATATGAGAATCCGAGCATCCCCACTCCTTCTCAAGGCCACCTATCTTTCAAGATCAAACGTCAGGCCTTTTGTCTCTCAATCCCGGAGCTTTGTCAAGCCTATGGCCTCAACGCTGCTGCCAACAAGGTTGAATTCCCCTCCTTCACTCAAGCGAATGACCTGTGGGACCTCATAAGCAATGACGACTACAAGGCGAATACAGCAAAGATCAAGAGAGTGAGGAGTCCGGTGCTGAGGTACACGCTGAAACTGATTGCTAACAGCTTCAGCGGACGGTCAGTAGCCCCTACAGTCACCAAGACAGAGCTTTGCTTCTTGTTCCAAGGCGTTAAGCATCTCGTGTGTGACCCCAATGAGAATGATGAGCCGTTAGAAGACCAGCTAGGAGATGACGTGAACTACGGTTGTATTATAGCCTCTTCATTGGTGAAGTATAAGGCGTACGCCATGAGGTGCAAGGCGAGTTCGTCTCTGATTGGAGGGTTCCTTACTCCTTTGTTTGTTCAAGCCGAAGTGCCACTAGCTGACTTCGTACCTTGCGCGGATAGGGCGTACATGGATGAGATTTATCTAAGAAACACCGATAGCTTGGGACGCACAGCAGCTGAGGGTTTCTTTGCTTATCAGTTCATTGCCTCCGAGAATGAGAAGCGGGTTTGCATATTGCCGAACAAGGAGGAAACCGAGCTGCAAGGGGTTGGGAACATCGAGTTCTTGCCGAGTGTAGAGGAGTGTTTCGCACCTTTAGGAGCCACAGTCGCCATTCAACAAGCCACTCGCCCAAGATCAGAGTCTCCTGCCTTGGATGATGAGATGCCCGAGAGCTTTGTGCTTCCTAAGATCGACTTTGAGCCGCAGACTAAGACGGAGAAGTTTCTTTCTTCTGTTGTGGAGATGCAAAGGAAAATCAACAAATGGCAGAGCAAGGTACTGAAGAAGCTTGCCAAGAAGGTCAAGGCGCTTCAAGGGAGCTCACCTAAGAAGGCTATAAGCAAAGAAGTCCAGCAGCCCGAGAAGAGGAGGAGATCGACTGGTGGAATCGTTTTACGTGAGCCTCAAGGAAGCCCCATCTTACCTACTCGCCACTAGGTTCATGAAGGAGCTGCAATGGACAAGGGCAAAGGAGTAGCCCACGAGACCCCAACAAAGAGCAAGAGGTCTGGAACGTCCACAAGTTCCAGCACCACTTAGCTCCGAGGTAACAAACAACCGCCCCTTGTATATACCGCACATCTTTTCTATGTTTTTGCTTTGTGTTTTGAACTCTCTTGGATTTGTTTGCCACCGAGACGGTGTCATTCATGTTTGGGGGAGTGTGTGTGTTATTTGACATTGTTTTGTTTCTTCTTATTTTCTATTTGCATCCTTTGAGTCTTCATTGCATCTAAGGCATAGAAAAGAACAAAAAAATTTGTAAAATGTTTGAAAAATTTTCAAAAAAATTAATGTAGTTGCATTCACTTTGTTAAACATTTTAGGATTGAGTCTAGAATTTTTAATCATCTAGGTTGTTTACATTTGCATAAGGGGTTAAAGTTTTCTTTAAAAGGTGTTTTAAGCTCATGAATTGTTTCAAGGCCCTAGTTAGTAGCTCTTTGATGCATTGTACACTCTTTGAAAGTAAGCTCTAACCATACTCGGATCATGTGCTTTGATTTTCGTGGCTTGACTTGAACATTCATGAACTGAATCTTGTCCTAATAAGTGAGAACCTTAATCTGATCTTTAATTATCATACTTGTTGGAGCTGGATTTGACACCCCAGCTCGACTAAGTCCTGAGAAACAAGGAAGAGTCCGAGCCATGTCAGAGAATATTCCCGCCAGTTCAAACGAGTCCGAAGATCGTGGAGGAAGTTGCTGCACGTGGCGAGATATTCGGCTGAGGCTACTGCACATGGCCGAGATACGCGCTGGAGTTCGAAGCTCGACGAGGCAAGCTATATAAAGGAGGGGAATGGCTTAGTTCGGGGGACCTTCGGCTTGATCTTCTTACAAACTTTTTATACTTAGAAACTCCAAAACTGCTCTCAGAGCTCCTTGAGTTCATCTTCTACACTAAAATCTTTTGTCACCGTTTCATTCAACCGATTAATATCACGTCCTTATTTTAGTTAGTGCTAGCTTATATTGTCAATCTGTACGAGAGAATCTAGCCCTCAATTCTTCTAAGTTTCTTTCCTTACTAAACACATAAATTTCTTAGTGTGGATTTCTGTATCCACATTTTGGCTCTGTCTTTGGGGAAAGATCTATAGATTTCTCTTGCTCAAGAGCAGATCCTAAGCCAGCTGAAATCGAAATGGATTCAACTCAACAAACTTCGGGAAACGTCTCACCGATTCCGATCTCTCCAGATCAAGTAACCCCGATCGGCAACGTCAACCAGACAGCCGGCGGAAATGAACCCAGGGTTACGATCCTCGTCGACACCACCGGCACGAACTCTAACGTTCCCAACCGTGTGGAACCGATCGTGATCAACCTCGTCACCCCACCGGGTACAACGAGTAACCAGTCACAAACAGTCGAGAGACCTCCCTCTCGAACCTGGGTGCGATCTGAGAATCCACCTATAGCTTCGGCATCACAGAGCCGAGCAGCTCATGTTTCCCCGCCGATACCCGCAGCTTCTAGGAGCACGTCAGAGTCGGCGGAGATACTCCAAATGCTCACACATCTGATCGATCGACAACGAGATCAGGAGATCAGATTAGAAAGGCAGGAACGACGTCAAGCCGCAGCTCAATTTGCTGCGAGTCCACCTCCATGTACTCAGCTCGACTTTTCGTCGATCCCTGCTCCGAGTAATCCACCCGGACCATACGTGACACCTCTGCGTGCTCCAGGTCCACCGAACTTCGCCCCCGCAGTGAACCACACACCAATCGCCACAGATATTTCGGCTCCAGAAATACCAAAGATGGGACCTCGTCCCGCGATGAGATATTCGTCTCCACTCGTGCCGACACCAGGAATACCCGAAATGGGACCTCGTCCCAACACGAGATACTCATCTCGACCTTTAAGACAACCTGGAACCGAGCCACCTCGACAGAGATGGCTTGGATCCTCGGCATTCGCCTCGAGCTCGCAAACACCACCCCAGCTCGGCCAACTACCGAACACGAACTCGAGCTCGGGACCTCCGAACGGAATCCGCAAAAAACCTGTAGGATTCTTTCACAAATAACTCGGAACTCACATTCCAAAGATCCGACTCGAGATAACCACCTCGGCGTCGGCCCAAGAAACCTAGTCGACTGCGAATCTTTTGAAAGATTCCAGAACCAGACCGATTACGCTATTCGGCAGATGAACTCCATGTTCCATTAAGCCATGAGCTCAGCTCCCGACATCAATCGAGTAATTCGCGAGACCCAACGAACTCCGTTCACCTACTCGATCATGCACACATACCTCCGAGACACTACCAAAGTAAGAGTCCTGGAGTACGCTGGGAAGAGCGACCCGAAAGCCCATATCCGACTCTTCAACCTCGCAGCTATCCGAGCTAATTTCTTCCCATAAGAGAAAAAAAGCAGGATACTGCAGACTCTTCGCCGTGAACCTAGTCGGACCAGCTCAGGAATGGTTCGCGACGCTGGAAGAAAATTTGATCTCGAATTTCAACGAGCTCGCAGTAGCTTTCCTCAAGCAATATTCGATATTCATCGAAAAACGAGAAACCGAAGCTGACCTCTGGAAGCTAGTCTAAGCTCCAGATGAACCACTTTGATCATACATCGCCAAATTCAAAGCGATCAAAGCAAAAATCGCTAACCCTAACAAAGCAGTAGCGACGCTCGCCCTGCGAACCAACCTTTGGTA
This sequence comes from Thlaspi arvense, assembly GCA_911865555.2. Lineage (NCBI taxonomy): Eukaryota > Viridiplantae > Streptophyta > Magnoliopsida > Brassicales > Brassicaceae > Thlaspi > Thlaspi arvense. Next base: position 24,461,293 of record OU466858.1, on the reverse strand, counting down.
CCAATCGAGGTTCAAGGCAGAGCACACGCTCCGACCTACAGACTCACTCGATGACGCACTCCATCGCGCTTCCATATACGCTAACTTCGAAGACGAAACGGTCGCCTGAGAAGCAAAATACTGTAACTCACAGCTCCACCTCGCACCCTCAAGGTCAGCATTCATATGCCATAGAGAGCTCGTCTCCTGAAAAGGGGTCGAGCTTCGACCAAAGCAAATACTGCGAGCACCACAAAAAGAACGGACATTCCACCGAGGAATGTCGAACTCGAGCTAGGATCCTGGCGAAAAGGCTCGCCAAGTAAAAAGCCGAGAAGGCCGAGGGAAAAAGCGAAAAGCCCAAAAAGACCTCGACCTGAAACAGGGAAGCAGACACCGACAAAACACCTCAAGAACGAGATCGCGAAGTCGTATTCGAAGTCCAAACCCCTGACTCCCCTCCATTAGCAAGGAAAAGGATCGACCTCATCTTCAGAGAGTTGAACCTTTGTGGTGGATCAATGAAATCAGTAATCACCCCCCCCCCCCCCCTCCCCCCCCACCTGCACCTATGAAATCATCGAGCTCTAGCTCCACCAAACTCCAACAGGTCGCGGGGGGACACGTGCTCAAACTACTCGGAAGCTCCTCAAAACCGAGCAATACCCAACTCTCGGCACCTCGAACCCAAGCGAGCTCTAGCTCACGCATCGCTCACTCGTTCGGAGGGGGGAAAGGGAGCTACCCACGATGAAGCAAATCGACTTCATCTGTGGAGGCTCGAAGATGTACCGAGACTCAATCAACTCAATCAAGGCATATCAACGCAAAGTAGAGTCCGCCACGGTAAACCTACCCTTGGACGGACCCGACCACCAAATCAGCTTTCTAGAAAGCGAAACGCTGACTCTAGATTAACCACATGACGATGCATTCGTCATACAAATCGCTGTAGGCGGATTCGACCTCACAAGGGTCATGATTGATACCGGAAGCTCGGTAGACGTGTTGTTCTTCGACGCTTTTAGACGCATGGGATACCAAACATCCATGTTGTCGAACGATCGAACTCCACTCACCGGCTTCGCAGGAGAAGCCACCTACTCGTTGGGAACCATCCAGCTCCCAGTTAAGGCCGGCAGAGTCATAAAAACAATTGACTTCGTAGTCGTAGATCGCCCAGCTCCGTTTAATGCCATTCTCGGCAAACCTTGGCTCTACGCAATGAAAGCTGTGGCTTCTACATACCACCAATGTGTCAAATTCCCAACCCCTTGGGGGAACCAAATCGATATACGGCTCCCAACAGGCCTCAAGGGATTGCTATATGGGTAGTTTCTTGCGAGCTGAGAAAGCTCTCGTATAGCAATTACTGAAAGAGGAGGAGCTCGCAGTCCGACAACTCAAACACAACAAAGATCCCTCTGTATGCGAACCTCGAACAGAACTAATCGAGCAAGTATGCATAGACGACTCTAACCCCGAAAGGTGCGTTGGAATCGGGGTCGACCTGGTGAAAACAATTCACACCAAACTAATAGATTTTCAAAAAGAAAACCTAAGCACCTTCGCATGGTCCACTGCGGACATGTCGGGCATCGATACAGAGGTCACCGCGCACGAACTCAACATCGACCCAACTATCAAACCCGTCAGACAGAAACGCCGCAAGCTCGGTCCAGATCGAGCTAAGGCAGTCAATGATGAGGTAGACCGACTGCTCAAATGGGATCAATCAGAGAGGTAAAATACCCCGACTGGTTGGCGAACCCCGTGGTCGTCAAAAAGAAAAATGGAAAGTGGAGAGTCTGCGTCGATTTCACCGACCTAAACAAACCATGTCGAAAAGACAGCTTCCCACTTCCACACATTGACCGCCTTGTCGAGGCCACAGTTGGCCATCAACTCTTGTCCTGCATGGACGCCTTCTCCGGCTACAATCAGATCAAGATGAATCCGGAAGACCAAGAAAAAACGGCCTTCATCACCCATCGAGGTACCTACTGCTACAAAGTAATGCCATTCGGCCTGAAAAAGGCAGGAGTGACCTATCAAAGGCTAGTGAACAAAATGTTTGCTAACCAGCTCGGTCAAACCATGGAATTCTACATAGACGAGATGCTGGTCAAGTCCGCAAGAGACACAGACGACGTCGCACAACTCATGGAATGCTTCAAAATCTTAAACCAATATGAGATGAAGCTCAACCCAGCTAAATGTACCTTCGGAGTCGCCTCATGCGAATTCCACGGCTACCTAGTCACCGAACGAGGAATCGAAGCGAACCCGAAACAAATTTCGGCTTTCCTTGAAATGCCATCTCCCAAAACAACTCGGGAAGTGCAATGTTTGACCGGCCGAGTCGCAGCCCTCAACCGGTTCATCTCGCGGTCAACCGACAAGTGTCTCCCATTCTACCAGCTCCTCAAAGGAAACAAAAAAATTCCAGTGGGACAAAAAATGCGAGGAGGCACTAACCCAACTAAAAACCTACCTCACTGAGCCCCCCATCCTAGCTAAACCCATCGAAGGAGAACCCGTATACCTTTATACATCGGTCTCTCCAGCTGCAGTAAGCGGTGTGCTAGTTCGGGAGGAACTCAAAGAGCAAAAACCAATTTTTTACGTAAGAAAAACGCTTATCGACGCCGAGACTAGGTATCCAGCCATGGAAAAACTAGCACTAGCTGTAGTAATGTCGGCTCGCAAGCTCCAGCCTTACTTCTAGTCGCACTCAATCGTGGTAATGACCTCGCAACCATTGTGAACTATACTCCACAGTCCCAGCCAGTCGGGTCGCCTCGCAAAATGGGCCATCGAGCTCAGCGAGTACGACATCGAATATCGAACCAGGACATGTGCTAGGGCCCTGGTCCTGGCAGACTTTATGGTCGAGCTAGCTCCAAAGCCAGCTCCGAAAACCCATCCTCCAAAACTTGAACCCTCTACGTCGACATAGCATCTTCTAAACAAGGCTCCAGAGTCGGGGTCCAGCTCACCTCCCCAACCAGAGAAGTCATGGAACAATCTTTTCGTCTCGGATTCACCTCGTCTAACAACGAGTCCGAGTACGAAGCACTAATAGCCGGGCTCCGGCTCGCAATCGGCGTCGGTGCGAGCGAGATCAAAGGTCAGAGCAACTCGAGACTCGTAACCGGCCATTACAGCGGCGAATACGAAACAAGAGAAGAACGCATGGAAGCCTACTTGGCTATAGTTCAGAGCCTTGCAGAACAGTTCACTCGTTTCGAGCTCGTCCATATACCCCGAGGAGAAAACACGGCAGCAGACGCTTTGGCGGCTCTAGCTTCCACCTCGGACCCAGCAATAAAGCGAATAATCCCAGTCGAAGGCATTGAGAAACCTAGCATAGACTTAGTACTCAAAAATCCGACTGTGAACGCAATCACCACGCGACCATTAGCCCGGTCGCAAACACAACAATCCCAAGACCCTGGACCTTCTAACATAGCTAGCCATCCCGACAAGGATGAGCCGGCTGACCCTACACCAGAGGACGCAGAGTCGAACCCGACCTCCTCACAAAGTACTCAGGAATCAATAATACACACAGTACCGACTGCACTCGCAGATGAATCGACCTTCAAAGATGAGTTCGTCGCTAGAGCGGACTGGAGCATACCCATCCTCGAATACATTATAAACGGAATAGCTCCCCCGACAAGTGGGAAGCTCGAAAGCTTAAGGTCAAAAGTGCCCGCTATAGCGTGTTATTCAATGACAAGCTATACAAGCGAGGTCTATCCGAACCTTACCTCAAGTGTGTACACGGTGAGGAAGCCTACACCGTAATGTCCGACACTCACCAAGGCCCTTGCGGAAGCCACGCCGGAGGCCGAGTGCTCGTCATTCAAATTAAAAAACTCGGCTAATTCTGGCCAACCATGATAGCAGACTGCCAAAGACTATCTAAAAGCTGCGATAAATGTCAAAGGCATGCCCCGATCATACATTGTCCAGCAGAAAGACTGTCATCGATCTCCGCACCCAATCCATTCATGAGATGGTCAATGGACATAGTAGGACCCATGGTCCCCTCGGGACCAAAGCAATTCAGGTACCTGCTGGTGCTCACCGACTATTTTACTAAATGGATAGAAGCTAAAGCTTATCAGCAAACAACCGAGCTCCAGGTACGCAGCTTCATCTGGAAAAACGTGATTTGCCGTCACGGACTTCCTTATGAAATCGTGACAGACAACGATTTGCAGTTTATCTCACGAAATTTCAAACACTTCTGCGCGAAGTGGAAGATAAAAATCTCATACTCCACACCTCGTTACCCTCAAGGAAACGGGCAAGCCAAACCAACAAACAAAACCATCTTGAGTAACCTCAAGAGACGGCTCGACGCCAAGAAAGAGAGATGGTCCGAACACATCTCGGCCATCCTCTGGCTTGTCGAACCACACCTCATAAAGCAACCAGCGAAACACCGTTTTCACTATCTTACGGGCTGAAAGCTGTGATCCCAACCGAAACTGCAGTTCCCAGCCTTCATCGGACTCTGTGCCCGACGAACACCGAACTACACGAGCAGCTCTTAAGGGACCAGCTCGATCTGATCGACGAACGTCGAGATCAAGCACTGATCAAGATCCAAAACTACCAGCAGGCCGCAGCTCGCTACAACAACTCTAAGGTAAAACATCGTAGATTCAACGTAGGAGACTTAGTTCTGCGCAAGGTACAAGACTACACCAGAGAGCCTGATGCTGGGAAACTAGGAACCAACTGGGAAGGTCCTTATCGCATCACCGAGGTAGTTCGCGACGGCGTCTACAAGCTCATGAAAGTACGAAACAGGGTGCCCGAGATAAGACCTTGGAACGTAATGAACCTCAAGAGGTATTATTGCTAAAGCACTTTAAACAATTGAACGACGTCATGGCTTGATCCCCTTACGAGGTATGTAGGCAGCTCGACCCACGAGTTCAGCCACCACTTTTTATAAAAATTTTATTCCGCAACACGACAACATCAATAGGCGAGCTTCGCACGACGACCCTACGTTGTATCATCTCCTTTCCCTATTTTTACTTGAAATAATACATTCATCCACTCAGCAACAATTATATTTATCAAAACCGAAATCACGAACCAAAACAGTTCGGACCACTCTCGTCATACATCTATAAGCTGAATCGAAATGAATTCGAAACGCGAGACACGCTAAGGCTGCAATCTTTCTAAAGAAACAAGCGAGAAACTTGCCAGTCTTTACTTAACTCGACCCAAGTAATGCCCAAAGAATTACATTTAAAAACAAACTCGAGCTTCGCAGCTCGTCTTCAAGGTCAAAACATAGCCCCCCACCCACACCTCGTTCAAGCAAGCTCTAGCTCACGCATCGCTCACTCGTTCGGAGGGGGGGTAAAGTCCTATTTCACCGACCTCGAAGCCCAAGCAAATATCCTACTCGAACATAAATGCAAGAAGACAAAAATTAAACAAAGTCTAAGGCACGAGGCCCGATTGCATTATAAGTAAACCCCTTTCGGGCACGGACGAGTTCGAGACTTAAGGATAAAAGCCCTCCCGGGCACCAAAACAAGCGTAAAAGCCCCGCCGGGCAACCAAGTTCGAAAATAAAATTTAAAAAGAGGAAGGAAAAGAGAAAGGAGCCACGGTCAGCCGTCAAGCTAACCACCCGCCTTCTCGTCGTCATCTTCCCTCTTCGCTCCGCTGCTTCCACTTTCCTCCGCGTTTGTACCAAACTGATTAAGGCCAACAGGCGCGCCTGAAACCGGGTCGACATCCATAGCCACCGAGTCCTCAGAGATCACGGGGAGAATGAGCTTGCTAATCATGACGTTCGAAACCTGGGCAGCCTTAAAAGTTGCTCCCAAGTTCTCCTCTTCTTTGGTCACCCTCTCCAGCTCCTCTTCGACAGTCGTTGCTTTCGCCTTGAGCTGTTCGCACTCGGCCACGCCCTCGGCCTGGAGATCGCACTCGGCCACGCCCTCGGCCTTCTTCCTCTCCCACTTCAGCTTGAAGCCCTCAATCACCTCCATGAACTTCTGAAACATATCCTTCCGGATCTCACGGCCCGCTTTGCGGACATCATTCTCGTGCTCACGGACCATACAGAGATTCTCCTCCTGGTAGGCCGCGGCCTCGCGTTGAGCCTGCACCGCTTCTGCTTGAGCCTCGACGATCTGGTTGGTGGCAACCTTGAACTTCTCACCCTTGTCAGCCAGCTCGATGTCGAGGTTGGTGATGTGAGCTTGCTGGCCCTTGTACTGCTTAAGGAGTCTAGTCTGGCGAGCGAGCTTGCTGGCCCTTGTACTGATTCGCGGCCTCTAAGTCGGACTTCAGCTTGCCGACTACCTCCTTCATCTCCTTTGATCTCGTCCGGATGTGGAACGTCTCGCAGCCTTTGCTCAAGTCGAGCATAGAGCCGGTTCCCAGCCTCCGCCGCCTAAAAGCATCAAGAACCAAAGCGTTAAGGCAAGTGACACTTAACCAAGCTTACACAAAGAAAAAGGTATTCCCGTGCCTTCCCCTGGGCAGCCGCCATCTCCACGTAGAGCTCCCTCTCAGTCATTTTCTTGAGAGCTGGAAGTTGGCACCCAGCAGACTTGAAATGACGCCACATGGCCGCCATGCCCTCGGAGTCATCCGTGATCGGATGATGATATCCCTTGTATTTATACCATTTAGGGCTGCATTTAGTACATATTTTGGTTCTCTTTTGCATGTTTTCCCTTACCTTTTTCATACAAGTCTTTTTGTGACTTTGTTTCAATCACCCTTGTACTAGTCAGTTGTAGTAAGGGTTATATGTCAATCCATTGGGAAGAGTTGAAAACAGAAGAGTTGAGAGTAAAGTCTCTAAGTCAAGCAGGCAGAGAATTGGTTTTGTTGCCTAAGCAATAGTTCTAGCAACCTAAGTGAAACAAGCAACAAAAGAAGTGAAACAAAAGCAATCTAAGCAGTTCTAAGCAAGAAAAACAGAGTAAAACAGAGCAAAACAGAGCAAATCCGAGATTCAAATTAGAGGAACACAAGTCTCTAGATGTGGTTATCGACTTTGGGGAATTTCAGGCATTAACTAAGGCTGTTTCAAAATACATTGATCAAGCAAGCAATGGTGATTCCTAGTAATAGAGTTCACACTTAAGCTAGTTAGATCCAATCTCTTGGCAAATAACCCTTTGCTAAACATTCTAACAAGAACTAACTCTCATTAGTGCTAAAACATCAAGCAAGCATGATTAAACAACTCTATTCAAGTCAAAATGCTCCTCAAACAGTCAATCTCTTGAGCCAAAGCCAGCAAATCCTCTATTAAACATGATCAGCATTTCATCAAACACTTGGTGGGCATAAGAGAAAGCTAACAACTTAGACAAGTTTGATCAAGACTAATCTATCATGAATAACAGATTAATAGAGAGGAACCCATAAACTGAAGCACTTAACAAACCTTAATAAAGCCTTAAATCCCCCTAATCTACCACATCTAGAAACCCTAAGATGACTACTCACTCATAATCATGTTTAACACCAAATCACAAAAGGAAAGGATGCTAATCATGATTAAAAGAAAGATTAAAGAAAGATTAAAGCAAATACTTGATTATATTAAACAAAGCAAAGAAATTGTCTTACAAACTTAAAGAAAGTGCTCAAGAACAGTAAAATGACATGACTTTTTGAAAATCTGGAAAAAGAGGCTATTTATAGCCTAGAAAGGAAAACCCTAGAGTAATGGCATATTTGTAATTAAAAACATATTCAAACTGGGTCAATATCGGTCAGCCGTGTTGATCTTCAGTGACCGAAATGGGTCCCTATCGGTCTTCAGTGTGTTTGTGTCGATCACACTTGACTGATACTGGTGACCGATATGCTCTGTATCGGTCACCTTTGACCGAAACTCTCCGTGCTCTGACCGAAAACTTCTGCAGAGATCTTCTGCTTTGATCCTTCTTGCTCCCTTTTGCCCAGCTAGCATCTTGTATCATTTCCAAAACTCCTCCAAACTCCTTTAAGCTCCAAAAGCACCTAAAAACATCCAAAATGCAAAGAAAATGCAAACTATACTCTAAATGCAACCTAAGTCTAAAAGGAGAAGAAAATGGGACAAAAGCAAAGAGAAAACATGCAAAAGAGGACCAAAACATGTACTAAATGCAGCCCTAAATGATGTAAATACAAGGGATATCAACACCACACTTGCCTTTGCTTGTCCTCAAGCAATCAAGAACAAATGGGAGAGTGAGGTTTGAAAGTAGGCATTCAGATTCCTAAAGTGCAAAGGTAAAGAAATGGTTTTAGTGCTTAAATGCCTAGTTGTAGGATGCAAACATAATCCGCTATACTTTAAAGATCCTAGCCATGCTCATCATGTTTCAAAATGATCTCAAATCTCAACTTAGGCAAATGCTCAAATCAATCAACTCTTTAACATTCAATTAAATTCAGAACATGAATCATGCTTATGCAAATCAAGTGAAGACATTTGGTTGAAAAGGGTAAGGTTATGAGATAATAATGATCTCATTTAAGCACAAGGGTTCAAAAACATAAAGGATCACTCAATAAAATGACTTCATCTTAGGCAAAATGCTAAAAGTAAAAGTACACTTATGCATGCAATTCAAAGCTCTCTTCTACCCTTACTTCCTAAAGATGAGTCCTAAGCATTTGTAAACCCAAGAGTGAACCCTCTAAGTCTACCCTTTCCTAGATTCTACCCTTTACCCATCTTCATGGCTGGGAAAACTTCTTATTTTGCTTGTGTCGCTGCTTCTTTTTGGTTGGGACTTGCTCTTCTTTGTTGTGTTGGCACCTTCATCACCTTTGGTGGATTGCTCCTTGGTCAGATTTTTCTTCTTTTGGACCCTTCTGAGCATTGTTGTTGGCGCCAATCCTTCTTTTTAAACTTAGAGCTTTTATTCCCTTCACTTTACCACAATACTAGACTGTTTCTCCTTTTCTACCATTTCAGATCTTTTCCCTTTCTTTCAAAACATAAAAACATGAAGATCAAACTACTTATACTACCCTTTTTAAACCCCAAAACTCCTATCCTAGAATCAAGCTCAAGATGCAAGCTGATATCTACAAGAGAGCTATTAATTGCCAGCCTTATTCCTAACACTTTTTGCCAAGACAAAATCGAAAATGCAATGCAAAGGCCTCACAGCTCTCACAATAGTGTTTAAGCTCAAAATGAGGTTTTGGTTAAGGGTGAGGATGTAACTGTCCCATAACTATGAGGATCAGCTATTTGGATCAACAAGAGTGGTAGAAAGAAGAAAGATGATCCAAATATGTATATGGTAGCCATGAATTCACTTTTCAATGCATAAGACATGATAATTAAAAGTCCAAATTAAAGTTCAAGTTGATAGAGTTGATTTTCAGATTCAAATTGATAGAGTTGATTTTTGGAGAACAAATGCTTTCAGAATGAGATGAGAAGACCAAATCTAGCAATCTAAGCATGGTTCAGTCTTAAGTTCTAGCAATCATATGATGCATCAAACAACTAAGCACTTTACAAGGAAAATTCATCATAATGCCCTATGCAAATGCAATGCAACCTACATGTCAACACTAGACTCAATCCTAGAAGAATGAGATGCAACTACATGCTTTCTTTTTGGTTTGCAAAAATGCAAATTTTTTTTTAAAATTTTTTGATTTTTTGTGTTTTTCTATGCCTTACATGTATGCATGATATGCATGAGATTCAAAGTGAAAAGAAAAAGAAAAACTAAGAAAACAGAAAACAAAGTCAAACCCCTAATATCTCCCCCACACTTAAATTACACAGTCCCTTGTGTAATGCAAGCAATGGAAGAGAGAAGCAACAAAATATATTACAAAAATAAAAAGATGCAATGGTATAGAACAATAGAAGGGATGTGGTACTTGGTTCAATGGTAGGAGTTGTGGGATGATCCTGAGGTTTGTGGAGACTTGCTAGCTCTCCTCTTCCTTCTCTCATAGACTTTAGTGGAATGCTCTGCTTCTGGAGTTGGTTGAACCCAGTTTGACCATAGCTGTTCAGCTTTTGAAGAAGTCCGTTGTGTGCCCCATTGCCATGTTTCCTGAACTTCAGAGGAGTTGGGGGTTGGCGCCTCCCAAGCTGATGGAACATGGGCTCTTGGCCCATAAGATGAGGCCCTTGGTTGTGCCCATATACCCCATTGATCACTTGGTTGTGCATGGAATGAGTGTCTTCCATGGGGGTTCCATACAGCTTCCTCCTCTTCAGTTGGCTCAGCTTGGTGCAGCTGCTCTTCTTGTTGAGAGTTGAGCTCCTGGGTGTCGCTGTGGTGGGAAGTTTTTGCTGATGTAGCCTTGTTCTTCCTGAACTTCCCCTTCACCATCTTCATAAGCCCTTTGATGGCTTTGTCCTGCCACTTGCACCACTTCTGTAGTGTGTTAATGTGCTCATGAGCTGCTCTCAAAGAGCTTCCTTGGTTGGGAGCTTTATAGGGCTAGAAGTGGAACTGCTTTGAGTTTTAGTTCAACACTTCTTCTTCTTCAGCTCCTCTTCTTCATGGGTTCTTCCTTGGCCTTCAGCGCCAGCAGTAGCATTCCATTGTTCTTCTCCTTCTTCTTATCTGATCTCTTCAGTATGCTCCTCTTCTTCTTCACTGTCTTCTTCTTCTTCTACTGTAGGAATAGGGCCGCCTGTGTAGATCTCCTCCTCTCTCAAGTTGAAATCGATGTTTGATGTTGGGGTGAAGGAGGTCAGCCTTGGGTTTGGGAGAAGGACTCTCACATGCTCTAAGTGGTTGTTGAGGAATTGATAAACATACTTGCCTTGGATGCTCTTCTCAAGAAAATGACTCCTCGTCAGGTACTCCATATCTATCCAGACAGGAGCTAGAGCATCTTCAGCATGCTCTTCAAGGTTCACATCACAATCTAGTAGAATTGCTGTCACAACTCCTCCAATGTGCAGTTGTGGATTCTTCTCCCTTCTTCCCTTGTTGATAACTCAATTCTGGTATGATTGCAGCTCCTCCATCAACAGTCTTACAAGGCATGGGAGCTTGCTTGGTGGATCAACTGGTACTGCACATCTGCTGGTGCCTGAACCTGTATACAATCCATTGTAGAGGAAGTCTCTCTCCTTGCCAGTTAGGTTTGAGGTTTCTTTCCTTGCAAAGAATGTGTTTGCAAGTACCTTATGTGTATATCTAACTGCAGGATGCTTCAAGTGTTGGTTCCTTGTAGCCACAGCTTTGAATTCCCCTACTCCAATTATCTCCCAAAACCTTGTGTACTGTGATTCATGGATTAAGAACATCTTCCCTCTTTGAAAGTAGGTGCTCAGCCCCAGCGCCATAGAGAGTTCTTGGAATGTGATTTTGAACTTCTGTTTTTCAAGCTTGAAAGAGATCCATCCATCATGGTTAGGGAGCTCACTCTTCTCATAATAAACCACCTTGAGGGTGGAGAGGAAATGATGAGTGAAGCGCTCATAGGATGGGAGATGCTGTAGTAGCTCTGTAAGCCCCATCTGTTCAAAGGTGCAGATGCAGTCTTCATAGATTCCCATCTCCTTCATTGTGGAGGGGCATGGGTATCTTGTTGGCTTGAAGGTGCATCTACTGAATCCCTCCATGAGTTCCCTAGCACTGTACTTCATGGGTGGAGCTTCTTCCTCAACAGCTTTTCCCTTGCCTCTCTGTTTGGCGCTTTTATCCTTAGCTGGCCTCTTTTTAGCAACTTTGGATGAAGTCTCAGCAGCTTTGCCCTTTCCTTTTTCTTGCCTTACTGTTGGAGATGTTGGTGCTTCCTGAGGTACTTCTCCCTTTTTCCCAGCAGCTATTTTTGTTCTTGCCATGGTACCTTCAAAAGCAAAGCTTGAAAACAAGGTAAGTGAAAGAATAAAAGCTGAAGAACCAAATAGCTGAAAGCTTTTAAATGAGAAACTCTTAAATGCTAATGAAAAGTCTAACAAGTCCTAATAACAAGCTGAAACTTATTCAAAGCAAGAAGAGATCAAAAGCTAGCAACTAAATAAGCTAGAATGCACAAAAGATAAAAAATTATGCATGACATTCTAGCAAAATGGTTCTTAGGCAAAATAGATGATGATTTCGCAAAAGGATGAAGATGAGCAAGCAATGAGATAAATAGATATAAATCAGAACTTCAACATCTAGCTTGAAATCTCAAAACAAATCCATATTGCAAAACCATAGCACAACAATCAAAACTAAACACTGCTTGCTCTTAAACACTTCATATAAGCGATTTTTATCATAAGCTAAGAGTAAGAGCAAAGAGAGATAGTTTAGGAAGCAAACCTTTAGTGGACTTCTGAACACTTAGAGAAAGCAATAAAAGAGAAAAAGAACTAGTTATTTCGAGCTTTAGGTAAGAAGAAGAGTGAGTTTAAGTGTGAAGAGAAGTGAAGAAAGTTGTTGCTTAAATAGAGAGAAAGGAGAGGAAACCAAAGGAATCAAAGGTTGGTGAGAGAACATAAGGAATCAAAAGTGTGGGGGGACAAAAACAAAAGTGTTCAGAAGCTAGGAAAGAGGTCAGAAGGAATCCCATTTAAAAATTCAAACTACTTTTGCTCCAAACCAAGGTAGGTAAATTTTTTTGAAAGTTGAGACACTTACCTCGGAAGGAGTTTCAGTCACTCATGACCGATATTACTGACCGAAATTGCATTTTCGGTCTTAAGTGATCGACACTAGAAACCGACGTGCTTCCTGGGATTAGTATCGGTCATCAGTGATCAACACACCTGACCGAAATACATCCGGTATGATTGTGTCGATCTTGTGTGATCGATACTGGTGATCGATACGATTTCAAGAATCTTATCGGTCTCCGATGATCGATACTCTGGACCGAAAATCATACGGTGTGTTTATGTCGATCAAGTGTGGTCGATAGGGATGACCGAAAATTAACTTCTTTCAAAACTTCTTTACATATCGGTCACAAGTGACCGATATGTTGACTGGTGTAAACTGGCTCCACCGATATCGGTCAATCATGATCGATACTGATGACCGAAAATCTGGGTATCGGTCTGTCATGACCGATACAAATGACTGATATCAGCCAGAATACACTTGTTCTTTGTCCCCATCATACTCTCTCAAACCCCAGTTCGAAATCCTGTTTCTATACACTAAAACAAAACATAAAAGATATACTATAAAGCATAATATACACAAAAGGATACCATGGGACTACCTCCCAAGTGTGCTTGTTTAAAGTCACTAAGCTTGACTTTGATTACCTCCTTAGTTGAGGTGAGTAGAGGTGGATGGAGCTGGTGCTCCTACCTCTTTCTTCCTCCAGACCCATGTTCCTGATGATGGGTGGTGTTGTTTGTCCCTTGATGATATCTCATGCCTCTTCTCTTTGACACTTGGTTTGATTGGAGGCTTCACACCCTTGGTGGTTAAGTTCTCATTGCTCTTCAAACCTCCTTCAAGCCTCAATCCAGCATTCAGTGTCTGTCCTGGCTCAGCAGGGGAAGCATCATCCATAAACATCTTCACAGTGAAGTTCAACACATCATCTAGATTATCTAGGAGATTCCATTGTTCACACTCTTGTTCAAGTACTCCACAGAAAATAATGGGAGGAGGGTCAATTTTGTAGACCTTGAATTCATCAACATTCTTTAGAATGACTGAGCCTCTCTTGAAATCCAACTGAGCTCCTGCTGTTGCCAATAATGGAGTGCCTAGAAGTAGTGGTACCTCTCTGGAGTATGTTTTCTCCATGACCAAAAAGTCTGTTGGAACTAGGCAATCCCCAATCATTAAAAGGTAGTCCTTCACCATGCCCAGAGGTTTTGTGGAAGTGTTATCCACAAAAGTGATAGAAGTCCTGGATGGCAGCAGTTTCTTGATCTCCAAAGTTTGGCTCAGATGGATGGACATGACATTGACAGTGGATCCTGAATCACATAGGGCTTTGACATTGTCAAGCATCTCCAGCTCACAAGTGATGAGAACCTTTCCTGGGTTTGTGATTTTTGGCAATGACTTCATTATCTTGCTCTTCTTCATGTGAGCCCCACATTCTCAAGGATTGGTTCCACCACTTCCAGCTTGTCAAAGACTTCTTTCAGGAACCTAATTTGATGCTTCACATCCAGCAAAGTGGTGCCATGTGGGAGTTGTATTCCAGCATCTTGTATGTCGTGCTTGAACTTTGTGTACATCTCCATTCTAGCTTTTGTGAAATTCATTGAGGGGTAGGAGACTGGTGGTTTTCAGTCCTGAGTTGAAAGTTCTTTACCCTTTCCAGTAGTGCTTGAAGAGGCACCCACTTGATTGTGGTAGAGCTTCTTAGAGTCCTGAGGAGTATTGTGAGACAGAACCATCAAAGCATGATGTTTTTCTAGTGTCTCTTCCTCAGCATCAGTGTGCTTTGGTGTGGGGATCTCTTCTGTAGCAGTTGGGGTTTCCTCAGCCCCCTCTTTCTGAGCAGCTTCCAGTGCTGCTCGTTCCTGTTCTTCTTCTCTGTTCAAGTGTTCATCAAAGCCACGGAGGAACGTCCCTACAACTTCCTGAGCTTCTTCATCACTGATGTTTCTTCTTCTGGATTCTCCTCCGTACTCAACCCTCATCCTGTCTAGGTGCACTTCTTCGATCATGATACCCAGCTCTTCCAATGAAGCATCTTCATCAGTGAATTCCTCTTCTGCTTCCTCTACCTCTTCAGTAAGTAAGTGGCAGTATTCCTGAGGTATGTGTGCAGCTTGTTGAGGAAGAGTGTACTGTAGTCTTGGTGTGTGTGCCTCATCTTGGCTGTTCTCCAAGAGATGTATCCTTGAGTCTAGATCCTCAAATTTAGTATGAAGGTCATCATGAACATAAGCAATCTTGTTGTTCAGCTCATCAAATCTCTTGTTCATCTCCATGTTTCCAATGGTTTGAAGGTTGATATTGACCATGATCATGCTCCTAATGTCATCTGATCCAGATGTAGGAATGTAGGGTTGGTCTTAAGTGTGTGAAGGAGTGTAGCTCTCTTCAAAGTAGTGCAGAGGTAAAGGCTCTTGGCAGAAGTTGCTGTAGGTAGTGTCTTCGAAGTGCACCATCTTGATGTGTTGTTTCAACTCACCTGAAATGAAAACACTTGAAAACAGAGTTAGTAACTAAAGAAAAGTAAAAGCTTGATCTTAAAGATTCTACAAACTCTAATGATTCAAACTGATCCCAAATGGCAACGGCGCCAAATTGATACAAGTCTTTTTGTGACTTTTTTTCAATCACCCTTGTACTAGTCAGTTGTAGTAAGGGTTTTATGTCAATCCATTGGGAAGAGTTGAAAACAGAAGAGTTGAGAGTAAAGTCTCTAAGTCAAGCAGGCAGAGAATTGGTTTTGTTGCCTAAGCAACAGTTCTAGCAATCCTAAGTGAAACAAGCAGCAAACAAAGTGAATGCAGAAGCAAACTAAGCAGTTCTAAACAAGAAAAACAGAGTAAAACAGAGCAAACCCGAAATTCAAATAAGAGAAAAGCAAGTCTCTAGATGTAGTTATTGACTTTGGGGAATTTTAGACATTAACTAAGGCTGTTTCAAACTAAATTGATCAAGCAAACATGCAAGCAATGGTGATTCCTAGACATAGAGTTCATACTTAAGCTAGTTAGATCCAATCTCTTGGCAAATAACCCTTTGCTAAACATTCTAACAAGAACTAACTCTCATTAGTGCTAAAACATCAAGCAACCATGATTAAACAACTCTATTCAAGTCAAAATGCTCCTCAAACAGTCAATCTCCTGAGCCAAGGCCAGAAAATCCTCTATTAAATATGATCAGCATTTCATCAAACACTTGGTGGGCATAAAAGAAAGCTAACAACTTAGACAAGTTTGATCAAGACTAATCTAGCATGAATAACAGATTAATAGAGAGGAACTCATAAACTGAAGCACTTAACAAACCTTAATCAAGCCTTAAATCCCCTAATCTACCACATATAGAAACCCTAAGATGACTACTCACTCATAATCATGTTTAACACCAAATCACAAAGGGAAAGGATGCTAATCATGATTAAAAGAAAGATTAAAGAAAGATTAAAGCAAATACTTGATTATATTAAACAAAGCAAATAAATTATCTTACAAACTTAAAGAAAGTGCTCAAGACCAGTAAAATGACATGACTTTTCGAAAATATGGAAAAAGAAGCTATTTATAGTCTAGAAAAGAAAACCCTAGAGTAATGGCATAGTTGTAATTAAAAACAGGTTCGGGCTGGGTCAGTATCGGTCAGTCCTGTCGATCTTCAGTGACCGAAATGGGTCCCTATCGGTCTTCAGTGATCGACACACATGACCGAAATTAATCCGGTGTGTTTGTGTCAATCACACTTGACCGATACTGATGACCGATATGCTCCGTATCGGTCATCCTTGACTGAAACTCTCTGTGCTCTGACCGAAAACTTCTGCAGAGATCTTCTGCTGTGATCCTTCTTGCTCCCTTTTGCCCAGCTAGCATCTTGTATCATTCCCAAAACTCCTCCAAGCTCCTTTAAGCTCCAAAAGCACCTAAAAACATCCAAAATGCAAAGAAAATGCAAACTATACTCTAAATGCAACCTAAGTCTAAAAGGAGAAGAAAATGGGACAAAAGCAAAGGGAAAACATGCAAAAGAGGACCAAAACATGTACTAAATGCAGCCCTAAATGATGTAAATACAAGGGATATCACTTTTGTCCCATTTTCTTCTCCTTTTAGACTTAGGTTGCATTTAGAGTTTAGTTTGCATTTTTCTTGCATTTTGGATGTTTTAGGTGCTTTTGGAGCTAAAAGGAGCTTGGAGGAGCTTTGGGGATGATCCAGGATGCTAGCTGGGCAAAAGGGAGCAAGAAGGATCGAAGCAGAAAATCTCTGCAGAAGTTTTCGGTCAGAGCACGGTGAGTATCGGTCAAGCATGACCGATAAGGAGCAGTATCGATCACCAGTATCGGTCAAGTGTGATCGACACAAACACAACGGATGGATTTTGGTCTTATGTGCTGATCACTCCAGACCGATAGGGATCCATTTCGGTCACTGAAGACCGACACAATTGACCGATACTGACCCAGCCCGAACCTGTTTTCAATTACGCTTATACCATTACTCTAGGGTTTTCTTCTCTAGGCTATAAATAGCCTCTTTTTCCAAATTTTCGACATGTCTTGTCAAAATACTGTTCTTGAGCATTTTCCTTAAGTTTGTAAGACAATTTCTTTGCTTTTTTTAATATAATCAAGTATTTGCTTTAATCTTTCTTTAATCTTTCTTTTAATCATGATTAGCATCCTTTCCCTTTGTGATTTGGTGCTAAACATGATTATGAGTGAGTAGTTATCTTAGAGTTTCAAGATGTGGTAGATTAGGGGAATTTAAGGCTTGATTAGGGCTTGTTATGTGCTTCAGTTTATGGGTTCCTCTCTATTAATCTGTTATTTATGCTAGATTAGTCTTGATCAAACTTGTCTAAGTTCTTAGCTTTCTCTTACGCCCACCAAGTGTTTGATGAAATGCTGATCTTGTTTAATAGAGGATTTGCTGGCCTTGGCTCAAGAGATTGACTGTTTGAGGAGCATTTTGACTTTAATAGAGTTGTTTATTCTTGCTTGCTTAATGTTTTAGCACTAATGAGAGTTAGTTCTTGTTAGAATGTTTAGCAAATGGTTATTTGCCAAGAGATTGGATCTAACTAGCTTAATTGTGAACTCTATGTCTAGGAATCACCATTGCTTGCTTACTTTCTTGATCAATGTAGTTTGAAACAGCCTTAGTCAATGTCTGAAATTCCCCAAAGTCAATAACCACATCTAGGAACTTGCCTTTCTCTTATTTGGATCTCGGACTTGCTCTGTTTTTCTTGTTTAAAACTGCTTAGATTACTTTTGTATTCACTTCCTTTGTTGCTTGTTTCACTTAGGTTGCTAGAACAGTTGCTTAGGCAACAAAACCTTTTCTCTGCTTGCTTGACTTAGAGATTTTACTCTCAACTCTTCTGTTTTCAACTCTTCCCAATAGGATTGACATAAAACCCATACTACAACTGACTAGTACAAGGGTGATTGAAACAAAGTCACAAAAAGACTTGTATCAATTTGGCACCGTTGCCGGAGATAGGGATCAAGAGTCAAAATGCTCCTCAGACAGTCAATCTCTTGAGCCAAGGCCAGCAAATCCTCTATTAAACAAGATCAGCATTTCATCAAACACTTGGTGGGCATAAGAGAAAGCTAACAACTTAGACAAGTTTGATCAAGACTAATCTAGCATGAATAACAGATTAATAGAGAGGAACCCATAAACTGAAGCACATAACAAGCCCTAATCAAGCCTTAAATTCCCCTAATCTACCACATCTAGAAACTCTAAGATAACTACTCAGTCATAATCTTGTTTAACACCAAATCACAAAGGAAAAAGATGCTAATCATGATTAAAAGAAAGATTAAAGAAAGATTAAAGCAAATACTTGATTATATTAAACACACAAAAATTGTCTTACAAACTTAAAGAAAGTGCTCAAGAACAGTATTTTGACAAGACATCTCGAAAATCTGGAAAAAGAGGCTATTTATAGCCTAGAGAAGAAAACCCTAGAGTAATGACATAAGCGTAAATAAAAACAGGTTCGGGCTGGGTCAGTATCGGTCAGTTGTGTCGGTCTTCAGTGACCGAAATGGATCCCTGTCGGTCTAGAGTGATCGACACATAAGACCGAAATCCATCCGTTGTGTTTGTGTCGATCACACTTGACCGATACTGGTGATCGACACTGCTCCGTATCTGGGGGAGGTAGTTGCTGACGTTGTGTTTGTTTTTGAGAGTCAGTTCTGAGTTAGTCCAAAATTTGTTTTATTGAGTCAAAACTAGTTGGGAACTAGGATCTTTCTCTTGATTGTTTGTGCTGATTGTTTTATCAGAGTGACCATTGCTGCATGATTAATACCTGTTTCTGACTAATGAAAAATTCTTTGGCTGATCAGTTAATTAGAAACATCCATAGTTCCAGCAAAGTACACTTAACTTAAGCTTCAAAAAGACTAATTTAGTAAGTTTAATGTTCATAGAGCTTGATTCCCCATTCATACCTGATAAATTGCCTATTTCAAAGATGGTACTCCTCTCCCTTGATAGTTAAAGAAAAAGAAAGAAATAATGTGATAAATTTTGAAAATTTGATATGACTCTCTTTGGATGAAGGGTAAGAAAATTTCAAATGATCCCAGTATTTCATTTTAAAGAGATGATCACAGGTGGAAGTAAGGTTAGGATTATCCCGTGATACCATTATTTACCTACACCTGAATAATATAATGAAACATAAAGAAAAGAATAAGTCTGGGGGAGAGAAAGAGTACCAAAGGTTTATAGATTGCAATGGATGTTTATTTATGTATAGTATGGGAATGAATCTATAAGGTTCTTGAACATTTAGGCTGCTGATGAAGTTTAGCAATGATAGTTATTGGACAATGCTGTGAATTTATGTGTTGATTCTGGGATGCTGTGAATGTCTAAGGCGAAGTACATGGTGGTTGGATTTGGTTTAAGAAATGCAGTGTGTGGATTACAAGATGAACAGTCAAAGCAATGATCTATGAGAAGGTGAGTTCCCGCGTTTTTAAACCTCGATTCTGTATTTAGTTTTTTGTTTGCTTGAGGGCAAGCAAAAGCTAAGTCTGGGGGAGTTGATATATCATGGTTTTTATGGGTTTTTGACCATGGTATAAGTCCTGTTTATAGAGTCTTTTTGGTATTTTTCGAGTCTTTTTGAGTCTTTACAGGTTTGGATATGTTTGGAGCTTATTTGGAGTTATTGGAGCATTCTTGAGCAAAACAGAAGATGTTGCTGAAGAACTCAAGTCGTGCAAAAATTGTACACTCTCGAACAGAAATTGTGCAGTCCGCGTGCAAATCCCGTGTCGATCGACACTAGGGTCTTGGTGTCGATCGACACCAAAAGTGCACAAATCTTGTCTGAGTTTTTAAAGATTTCTGCGGACTTACAAGTTTGCCCATAAGTTTTATATATTTGCAGTTTCGCCCCAAATCGTGTTTTGGGTCTATAAAGAATTTTTATGGTCATTGTTTAGATCTAAGCTTTATTTTTACAAAGAGATTAAGAGATAGATTTTTTGAGAGTTTTTGGAGAGATTAATCATTCTCATTTAAAGGGGATTTTGAACTCCTTTATTTCTTCTATTGATTTCTTTTATGCTTTCTATTCAAATTATGATTTGTGTTTCATTGACCATGTCTGAGTAGTTTGCTTGTTAGGTTTAGGGTTTTTCAAAGGTGATGATGAATTGCTAGGTTGAATTGAATTGTTAGGATAAAATCATTAGAGTTCTTCATTTGGATTTGTGTTTAATGCTTATTCTAGATTCATGACCTAGAATCTGTTATTAGGTTGATTAATAGATGCGGAAGTATTGTTAATCACCATAACTAGTCTTTGATGAGCAAAATTCATATGTGCAAAGGAATTTGGTTTAGGATTTTGTGAACAATTGAACCTGATTTTAATGCTTGTTTGAATTGATAGGGTTCGCAAAGGAATTTGGAATTCTAGGATTTAGACATAGATAATCTCTGCAGCGGAAGTTGATTGATTTTATGTTATCGTTTCAAGTTCAAGAACAGTGCTTAATAAACTCCTAACATTCTGTCTAGATTTGCAATTCGGATTCACCTACGAAATTCCCAAAGCCTAGCGTTTGTCTCTTTGATTTCAAACCTTCGAAATCGATTTGCTGCTTTCTTTTTATTACTTGCATTACATTTATTTAGTTTTGCTTAGCTTGATTTGAACCTAAAATTTATCGTCCAACAATTTATGTCCTTGTGGATTTGACCCCTAAGTACTACAGTGATCTCTTAATTTGAGAGAGTAGCTCTAAGGGATAATTTGAGCATATCAAATTTTGGCGCCGTTGCCGGAGACTTAATCGTTGCCTATAGATTTTAGTTTTAGAATTTTGTCTAAGTTTTTTATTTTTGTTACTAATATTCTCTTGTCTGTTTCAGGTGCATGCCTAATCGTATTACTCGAAGCAACAAGGAAAAGGAGCTGATCGACTTGGACAACCAGACACTAGCACATTTGGAGCGAACAAACAGGAAAGCAACAAAACCTGTTAAGATGGTTACTCCATTGGTGCTGATTCAAGGTGAAGATGGTTTGCTGTATGATGCAGAGGGTAACAGGTGCAATGAAGAAGGGCAGCGACTTGCTGATGATGGGACTGTGATAGTCGAGCAAGCAGTGTTACCAGTGCAGAATCAGCAGCCTGCAGTCGTAGGGAATGGCGCAGGAATCGCTGCTGGGTGTTTTGTTCAGCGCACTCTGGGTAATTACAACAGACCAGATCAGTTTTACGCCAACAGAGCTGCAATCCGCCCTCCTGCATTCCTGAGAAAGGATTTTGAGCTGAAGCCTGCCTACTACCAGCTTGTGGGTCAGCATCCTTTTCATGGCCTTCCACATGAGCATCCCATGGACCACATAGAGAGGTTTGAGGATTTGGCAACCAGCATTAAAGCTAATGGAGTCAGTAATGATTTTCTGTTCTGCAAGCTGTTCCCTTACTCTCTTGGTGGAGATGCAGCTTATTGGCTGAAATAACTAGAGACTGGCTCTTTGACTACTTGGGAGGACACCAAGAACACCTTCTTCAACAATTTATTTGATGATGCAAGGTCTGAAGAGTTCAGAGCGAAAATTGCCTCCTTCTCTCAAGGACCAGCTGAAGCTTTACATTTATTTAGTTTTGCTTAGCTTGATTTGAACCTAAAATTTATCGTGCAACAATCTAAGTCCTTGTGGATTCGACCCCTAAGTACTACAGTGATCTCTTAATTTGAGAGAGTAGCTCTAAGGGATAATTTGATCATATCACTTACGATAATAAGTACATCTTTGTGGCGGTTGATTATGTATTTAAATGGGCTGAGGCCATTGCTTCCCCTACAAATGACTCTAAGGTGGTGATCAAGCTCATTAAAACCATTATATTCCCAAGATTTGGAGTCCCTAAGGTTGTGATCAGCGACGGTGGCAGCCATTTCATCAACAAAGTATTCGAGAACCTCTTAAGGAAATATCGTGTGAAGCACAAGGTAGCTACACCTTATCATCCTCAAACGAGTGGACAAGTATAGGTCTCTACCCGGCAGATCAAGGCAATACTCGAGAGGACAGTAGGTACTACTTGGAAGGATTGGGCGGCTAAGCTAGACGATGCTTTGTGGGCTTACCGGACCGCTTTCAAAACCCCATTGGTACTACTTTTACTCTTCTCTACGGCAAAGGATGTCACCTCCCTGTTGAGCTGGAACATAGAGGATTGTGGGCTGTGAAGCAGGTGAACTATGATCTCTAGACTGCTCAGGAGAAGCATTTGATTCAGCTACACGAGCTTGATGAACTAAGGGTGGACGCCTACGAAAGCGCTAAGATCTACAAGGAGCGTACTAAGGCGGCTCATGACAAGAAGCTGGTTCATTGAGAGCTTAAGGAAGGCAGCCTGGTGCTACTATATGACTCGAGGTTGAAGCTGTTCCCGGGCAAGCTCAAATCAAGGTGGTGCGGACCGTTTGAGATCAAGGAGGTATTGCCCTATGGAGCCGTTACGTTGGTTGGCAAGAGTGGGAATGCATTCACAGTCAACAGACATAGAGTTAAGCCATACATGGTCAGTGCATTCAACAAGAAGAGCACTTCAATGCTTCTCCAAGACCCACCATCTGCCTAAACCAAGTAAAGTCTAGCTAAAGGCGTTAAAGAAAGCGCACTTGGGAGGCATTCCCATGTCTATCTTGTATATAGTTCTGCTTTCTTTCTATTTCAGTTTTTATGTTTTTATCTTCTAAGTGTGTAGGAAAGGGTGTAAGGGATTGCAGAACATGATCTTGGAATCTAAAAGAGGCGAGAACGGTTAAGAATAGGCTAGAGATCGAGTGCTAGATCGACTCATCCTAGCTCGATCTTTACTAGATCGAGGTAGTGAATCGAGAGGAGTTAGTCGATCTAGACGAGATCGAGTAGACAAATCGAGTGGAACGGTCGATCACTAGAGGATGAACACCCAATACGTTTAGCTTGAAAAGCAAACGAGGTGTAGATTGACCGAGTCACTCGATTCTAAAAAATGATCGAATGGTCTACTCGATCTGCCACTCTATCTAAGCCAAATCGACCCTCAGATCGATCACGTAGCTCGATCCAAGGACCAGTGCCTGTTGACCAAAAGTCAAGGAACGAGAGGGACAGTCGATCTAAGACTCGATGCAATTTGCATCGAGTCCCTGGTCGATCAAACCTCTCGATCCTAGCCATTATGGGCATGAGATCGAGTCCTAGATCGACTGAATGGACTCGATCTCGTGCCGAGGTAACAATTTCTTTTCCCTCTTTTATATTTTCCCTCCAGTTTTTAAATTTAAAAAGTGGTCAAGGCAAGCATCTTTGACCATGAAAGATGTGTCTTGACCACACCTTTTGTCAGAAAACCACTTTCTTGCCCATGGTTTTAGATTTTTCTTGTTGGCCTTTAAATTTTCAACAAACACACTCTCTCATTATTTGTGTTTCAAGTTTCTAAACCAGAGAGAGTGTGATTTTCCTTTTTTACTAAGGGCCAACAACATCCTCTTTCAACTTCGAAAAGGTATTTTCAAGTCTTTGTTTTAAATCTTTTGGGAAAATTTCCTTTTCTTTGCATTGTTTGAATAATAGGATGTTATAGGTTTAGCGAAATTTTAAAACTAGCTAGATATTAGGAAAAATTCTAGATTTTGTTCTATCTCTAGATTCTCTTCTCTACTATCTTGCTAGAATTTTTATAAATTCCCCAAAAATCTAGGGCTTTAGTTAAAACTTTCTATTTCTTGCTTGCTCTTCCTCTCAAAATTCGCCGCCTTTGTTCATTCTCTTGTTTGAGAATTGTGTTTCAGGTACTATGGCCCCAAAGAGAACGAGAGAGGAGACAGGACAAGAAGGAGAAGGTCAAGAGGAGCAACAATTGGTTCAACAAGAAGAAGCTCAACATGTGGTTCAAGAGAGGGTTCGTTGCACGAAGGAGGAAAAGTTGGCAAAGAAGAGTATAGAGAGACTGCGCTTTGAGCTTACTAAGTTTGCTAGTAGAGATCTCTTGGAGAGGATGGGACTTCTAGAAGACTTTGATTTTCTTCTCCAAGACATGGGGCTTGCATGCCTTTCGTGGATGGACTGCCCAATATATCCGCAAGTCACTCTAGACTTCCTCTCTACCTTGGCGTTTTCCTATGAGAATCCGAGCCTCCCTACTCCCTCACAAGGTCATCTCACCTTCAAGGTCAAGAGGCGAGCTTATCCATTGAAGAGCTTTGCCAAGCTTATGGTCTTAATGCCATGGCTAAACAAGTAGAGTTCCCTCCTCTCAAGTCTGCCAACGAACTATGGGACTTGTTTTGTGATGAAGACTACAAGCCCAACACGGCTAAGATCAAGAAAGTGAGGAATCCCGTCCTGAGGTACACTCTAAAGCTGCTAGCAAACACCTTCAGTGGGCGATCAGTGGCTCCTACCGTGGCAAGGACCGAGCTGTGCTTTCTCTTCCAAGGAATCAAGAGGGTACTTTGCAGCAGCGAAGAGGTGAACCACGAGCCGATGCAAGATGAGCTTGGGAATGATGTGAATTATGGAATACAAGGCGTATGCTATGAGGTGCAAGGCGAGTTCAGCATTCATTGGCGGCTTCCTTTAACCACTCTTCCTTCAAGCCGGTGTACCTCTTCAAAGTTCCAAACCATGCGCGGATAGAGCATACATGGACGAGATCTATATGCGTAACACCGATAGCTTGGGACCTACGCCAGCTCCGGGATTCTTTGCCTATCTGTTCTACAGTGATGGCAAAAAGAAGAGCATATGCATCCTTCCTAATGTGGATGAAACACACGTGGGCAGCATAGGCACCATCGAGTTCTGTCCAAATCAAGAGGAGGGTTATGCACCAGTTGGAGAAGCCATGATGCCGCCGCGAGTCACCTGTGAGCCCTCAGAATCACCACCCTCAGACGCCGTGATGCCCGCTGATTTTGAGCTCCCAAAGATAGACTTTGAGCCAAGAACCAAAGCAGAGAAGTTCTTAGCTTCGGTTGTGGAGATGCAGCGCAAGATAACCAAATGGCAAGGCAAGATGATCAAGAAACTTGCCAAGAAGGTCAAGGCGTTTCAATGGGAACTCTCGCGCGCAGTCTAAGCAGTCCATGAGTGTAGAGGTCGAGCAGCCTGAGCGAGAGCAGAGGAGGAGATCAACGGGTCAGATAGTCATCCGTGAACCTCAAGGCAGCACGCAACAAGCACGTCATTCCGTCCATGGATTCCCAACCGCGGATAAAGGCAAGGGCATAGCACGACGCTCCTCTAGCAAGAGCAGCTCCGCTGGAACATCCTCAAGTTCCAGCCGAGTTTAGCTCCAAGGTACCAACAACCGATCCTTGTAAATACCATCATCCGTTTTTGTTTTCTTTTGCTTTGTGTTTTGAACTCCTTTGAATTTGTATGCCACCGAGACGGTGTCATTCAAGTTTGGGGGAGTGTGTGTGTTATTTGACATTGTTTTCTTTCTTCTTATTTTCTATTTGCATTCTTTGAGTCTTCATTGCATCTAAGGCATAGAAAAGAACAAAAAAATTGGTAAAAGTTTTAAAAATTTTAAAAAAAAAATCATGTAGTTGCATTCACTTTGTTAAACATTTTAGGATTGAGTCTAGAATTTTTTAAGCATCTAGCCTGTTTACATTTGCATAAGGGGTTAAAGATTTCTTTAAAAGGTGTTTTAAGCATATTAATTGTTTCAAGGCCCTAGTTAGTAGCTCTTTGATGCATTGTACACTCGTTGAAAGTAATCTCTAACCATACTTGGATCATATGTTTTGATTTTCGTGGCTTGACTTGAACATTCATGAACTGAATCTTGTCCTAATAAGTGAGAACCCTAATCTGAATTTTAATTATCACACTTATGCATTTGAAAATGAACACATGGATCTTATACATATTTAGGCTCTCTTCCTCCTTTCACCACTCTCTTGTGAGCTTAAGTAGAACTCCCACCATAACCCTTACCTTTCTTTCAAGCCAAATGTTCTTGTGTGATATCATTGTGAGGCCTCTTCTCGGTTTGAACTTAGCATAAAGTGTTAGGCCTAGGCGTCATGATTAGGCTCTCATTTGATTGCTAGCTTTGTATTTTGAAGCTAGTTTTTAGGCTTAGGTTAGGTTTGGGGTTCATTGGGATTGTTTATTTGCTTAATTGTTTACGGTTTCAAAAGAGTTTGGAGTTTGAAGTGTTTGAAATGGTTTTAAGTGGAAGGCAATGTTTTCAAAATAAAAAGCTCTAAGTATATTTCAGAAGATAGCTCTCAAATAAAAGAAAAAGAAAAAGAAAAAGAAAAGAAAAGAGCCTAAGTGCCAAATAAAAAGAAAAGAAAAACAAAAAAAAATAATAAGTAGAGAGCTATCAATAAGAAACGTAAAGAGCTAAAAATGTTTTCAGCCTCTCCACTAGCCTAAAAGAGTAAGGATGTTTTCTTTTTTAACTTGGGTTTTTTCTAAGGGAATTGCTTTGGTGATGAGGGTAGTATCTAGAAGGGTGAGTGAGCTAAAAAGAAAAGAAATGAGAGGGGTTTTAGGATCATTGTTAGTGTACATGGGTAGATGAGAGTCTAGTTATGTATGCATCAATTGCCTTTACCTTTAGCACTATGCATAAGTTCTTACCCTTCTTGAGAGAAACCCTTTGCATTATAAAACCTTTTTTTTAAACGAGATCATTCTAGTCTCGTAGCCTTTGTCCTTAACCAAATGTGTTCGGCTTTAAAATGCATAAGAGTGATTCACGGTTCTAATCTTAATGAATGTTAAAGGATAAGATTCATTGATTGTTTGGAATAGGAGAGTCATGATTTGAAATTCATTGTGTGATGAGTATGGCTAAGTTCTTTGGAGTATGAGTGTGTGCATTGCTTTTTAGAGTTAAGAACTAGGAACATTGAAGTGATTCATTTGACTAGCACCTTTGCAAGAAGCTTAAACCCCTGTTTTAAAAACTTCTCTTCCTTCTTGAATTTTGTTTGCTTAAGGGCAAGCAAAAGGCAAGTTTGGGAGAGTTGATATTACTATATATTTTGTGTATTTTGCATGCATATTAGGCTAGTTTGCACCATTTTAGGTCCTAGAGCTCTTTTGCACTAGCATTCGCATGTTTCT
This sequence comes from Thlaspi arvense, assembly GCA_911865555.2. Classification (NCBI taxonomy): domain Eukaryota; kingdom Viridiplantae; phylum Streptophyta; class Magnoliopsida; order Brassicales; family Brassicaceae; genus Thlaspi; species Thlaspi arvense. Next base: position 24,434,057 of record OU466858.1, on the reverse strand, counting down.
TGCATTATGCATCATATTCAGGTTGTTTTTGGACACTTTGGAGCTTTGGAGAACTCGTGGACGTGCTAAGGCTCGTGAGGAAGCTCGTGGACACTTGGAAAACTCAGGAGTACATGCTAAGGACCTGAGATCGAGTAGCAGATTGAGCAAGGCAGGTCGATCAAGAAAAGATCGACCAGAAGATCGAGTGCACCAAGGCGATTCAAGAGGAAGGATCGAGATCAAGATCGAGAGAGGAGATCGATCTGGAGCACGGACGTAAATGACGCCATGCAGATCGATGATAACAACTTTCTTTGCAAGGGCGAGGATGCAGTGAGGCTATCAAAACTCAAATGCAACACTTAGGTTGTAGTACAGTATGCAAGTGAGAGTCAATCCATTTCTAGGAGCTAGGAAGGTCAAAGAGAATGCAAGAGCAATGTAAAGCTAAGCGAATGACAGGCGATTTTGTGAAAATCCTAAAAACTATATGCAACAACCAAATGGAATGCAAAACTATTTTTAAATTACTAAGAGTGATTAAACTACCATGAGGAACAAACAGAATAATTAAAATGCAAGGCTATGAATTATTAAAAAACGACTAGTGGATCGACCACAGGATCGACCACTAGATCCAGCAGTTTGGATCGATCTCGTCTAAAATTGCAAGTATGAAGAAACTAATGACCAGGATGCGACGAATATCAAGCGAATGATTAACGAAGATGTAAGAATGCTAAGAAAGAAGGGTCTAGGGTCGAGATTCATGTTAAGGGTTTCAAAGGTCCAAGCTTGGTTTGAAAACTCTAGATCTGCTCACTTTGTGAGATTCTCTAAGCCTTGAAAACAAAACAAGACCCATCCATGGCGTGTGGTATGGATCACTCTCTCATTATCTCCTCCAGACCCATGGCGTTTGGCGGAAAAAGAGATTGAGAGGCAAAGGAAACAGATTTCAACCACGCGGCTTAACTAGTCCTCTAAACTACCATGGCGTTTGGGAAAGACCTCTAAGATGTGATTTTCAGAGATCTCTGGATCCTGTCAAGGTAAGAGCTCTCTCTGATCATAAAGATCTTGGCGTGAGACTCTTTAAGCCATAAGAACTCAACATCTTAGAAAGGAAAGCCATTAAGAACAAGAAAACACCAAGCTTTGAAAACCTTTTCGACCCCGTGAATCCTCTCAACCCTGAAACCCAAATGAAACTACTCACTACACATTAAATAAACTAAGCAAAGCATGAAGAATGAAACGATAAACATAAGAACGATGGATTAAACTTAAAACGATTCAAAATATTCAAGAACAAGCTCAAGGTCTAACAATGGCGGATCGTCTCCAAACAAGAGAGATAAAGCATAAAAAGATAAGAATGAAAAAAGTATGTGTGAAAAGATCATCTCCGCCTTCCCAAAATCGGAAAAACAGCTCGATGGTCCCCCCCTCGCTAGCGGCCAAAAACGGTTGAAAGGACAGAGATCAACTTCGGGATCGTACGGCTCTCTCGATCACTTTCGGACATCGTGTCTTCAACTCGATCTGGGTCTCGATCCTCTTCGGTGGATCGAGTGTTGCATCCGATATTGGTATCGATCTTCGGTCAAATCGAGTGGTGGACTCGATCCGGCTCTCGCTCTGCATGGCGTCATTTACGTCCGTGCCACTTGATCGATTGCTTCACTCAATCTTCTTCTCGATCAATTCACTTGGATCGCCGGGGCTTCTCGATCTTCTGGTCGATCTCATCTAGATCGACCTGCCGTGCTTGATCTGATCCCCGATCTCTGGTCCTTAGCAAACATCCGACGTTCCACGAACCTCCACAACAGCCTCATCACGTCCACGAACCTCCACGACTCCAAAGTGGCCAGAAACAACCTAAATATGATGCAAAATGCAAGGAACATGCGTATGCTGGTGCAAGAATGCTCTAGGACCTAAAGTGATGCAACCTAGCCTAAAGTGTGATGTAAATGCATGAAAAGCTATTGCAGTGACATCAACTCCCCCAAACTTACTTCTTGCTTGCCCTCAAGCAACAGAAAATAAGAAAGGAAGAGAGGTTTTAAAACAAACGGGGGTTTTAAGCTTCTTGCAAATGTGCCTTTCAAATGAATCAATCTCAATGTCCTAGTTACTAGTTCTAAAATGCAATGCACACACTCATACTCCAAAGAACTTAGCCATACTCATCACACAAAGAAATTCAGATCATGGCTCTCCTATTCCTAACAATCAAAAAAACTCATCCTTTAACATTCATTAAAGACTGAACCATGAATCAAACTTACGCACTTTAAAGCAGAACACATTTGGCTAAGGGTGCAGGCTATGAGCATAGAATGATCTCATTTTTAAAGAGGGCTTATTTTAAGCAAAGGGTTTCTCTCAAATATGGTAAGAACTTTATGCATAATTCTAAAGGTAAAGGCAATTGATGCATACATGATCAGATTCTCATCTACCCATGTAAACTAACAATGAACCTAAAAACCCCTCTCATTTATTTTTTTTTAAGCTCACTCACCACTTAGAGTCTACCCCTTTTTTCCCAAAGCAAAAGTTTAGCAATCCCCAAAACAAAACAGAAAACATTTTAACTCATTTAGGTTAGTGAAAAGGTTTTGAAAATACTTAGCTCTTTATATTTTTCTTATTGATAGCTCCCTTTACTATTTTTTTTCTTTCTTTTTGTTTTCTTTTATTTTGGCACATAGACTCTTTTCCTTTTTTTTTCTTTATTATTATATATTTTTTTATTTTGAGAGAGATATCTTCTGATATTATTAGAGCATAAACAATTTTAAACATAAATTTTTCACTTAAAACCTTTTTCTTACTTCAAATGCCAAACTCTTTTGAAATCGAAAGCATGAAAACATGAAAGCAACCCCAATGATCCCCCAAACTTATCATAAACCTACATCTAGCTTCAAAATGCAAAGCTAGCAGTCATATGAAAACCTAATCATGTCGCATAAACCTAACATTTTATGCTAAGTTCAAACCGGAAAAAGGCCTCACAATGATGTCACACACGAAAACTTGGCTTCAAAGAAAGGTAAGGGTCAAGGTGGGAGTTCTACTTAGGCTCACAAACAGTGGTAGAAGGAAGAAGAGAGCCTAAATATTTTAAAATCCATGTGTTCATTTTCAAATGCATAAGGATGATAATTGAAATTATAGATTAATGTTTTCACTTATTAGGTTCAATTCAAGTCACAAAAATCATAGCAAATGATCCAAGCATGGTAAGAACTTACTCTCAAAGTATAAGCAAAGCATTAGAGAACTACTAACTAGGGCATTGAAACAATTCATGAGTTTAAAACACCTTTTTAAGAAAAACTCTAACCCCTTATGCAAATATGAACAACCTAGATGCTTTAAAAATTCTAGACTCAATCCTAAAATGCTTAACAAGATGAATGCAACTACATGAATCTTTGAAAATTTTTTAAAAATTTTACCAATTTTTCATGCAATGAAGACTCAAGGATGCTAAAGGGAAAATAAGATCAAAACAAACACGTCACACCACACACATACTCCCCCAAACTTGCTTGACACCGTCCCGGTGGCAAACAAATTCGAAGGAGGACCAAAACATAAAGCAAAAAGAAGCAAACATGAGCGGTATGTACAATGGAAGAAGGTTGTTACCTCGGGTCTAGTCTCGGCTGGAACTTGAGGATGTTCCAGAGGAGCTAGATGCTACGGCTTTGCCTTTGGAGCCTAGCTCTTGAAGAGAGAGACGCACCGGTTGAATGTTGCTGCCTTGAGTCTCACGGATGACAACTCCACCGGTTGAAAGCCTCCTCTTCTCGGGTTGTTGAACCTCCTGACTTGCAGCTTGCTTAGGCGAGCCTCCTTGAAGCGATTTGACCTTCTTGGCAAGTTTCTTGAGCATTTTGCCTTGCCATTTGTTGATTTTCCTTTGCATCTCCACAACAGATGCTAGGAACTTCTCCGTTTTGGTTCTCGGCTCAAAGTCTATCTTGGGAAGGGTATAAGCCTTGGGCATCTCATCTTCCGTGGCTGGGGACTCAGACCTTTGACGAGGAGCAATCGCTGGGGCAGGCGTTCCTCCTAGAGGAGCAAAGCACTCCTCTACGGTTGGCAAGAACTCGATGTTCCCAACACCAAGCAGCTCGGTCTCGTCCTTGTTTGGTAGGATGCATACTCTCTTCTCGTTTTCGTCGTCGATGAAAAGATAAGCGTAGAACCCTTCTGGTGGCGTGCGTCCCAAGAGGTCGGTATTCCTCATGTAAACCTCATCCGTGAAAGCTCTAGCCGGGACGGGTGTGAAATCGTGTATAGGTACGCCGGCTTGTATGAATAGAGGAGTGAGGAAGCCGTCATTGAAAAAAGAGCTTGCCTTGCACCGCAAGGCATAAGCCTTGTACTTCACTAAAGAGGCAGCAAGTACGCATCCATAGTACACCTCATCGCCGAGTTCATCCTCCATAGGCTCTTCATTCTTCGCCGGATCACACAAAAAATGCTTCACGCCTTGGAACAAGAAACAAAGCTCGGTCTTCGTGACCGTGGGAGCAACTGACCTTCCGCTGAATGTGTTGGCGATCAGCTTCAATGTGTACCTCAACACCGGGCTTCTCACTCTCTTGATTTTGGCAGTGTTGGCCTTGTAGTCTTCGTTGCTGATCAGGTCCCAATAATCGTTTGCTCGCGTGAAGGAGGGGAACTCGATCTTGGTGGCGGCTGCGTTGAGACCATATGCTTGACACAGCTCGGGGATTGAGAGGCTGAAGGCTTGACGTCCAACCTTGAAAGAGAGACGGCCTTGTGAAGGAACGGGGGCCCTAGGGTTCTCGTAACGAAACTCCAACGTGGCAAGGAAGTCTATTGTCACTTCTGGAATGGTTGGGCAATCCATTTGTGACAGACATCTTAGGCCAATGTTCTTGAGGAGTTGGTCGAAATCTCCAAGGGTCCCTAGCTTGAACAGCAGCTCCCTGTCCGCAAACTTAGTAGGCTCGAACCGAAGCCTTTCCAGCCGTTTGTTATCCCTCTTCTTGTCCTTAATCCATCGAACCCTCTCTTGAACAGCCACTTCCTGACCTACTCCCTCTTGTGCTGTCTTTTCTCTCGTTCTCTTGGGGGCCATTGTTCCTGAAACAAAGTTCTCAAGCATAGCTATGAGCAAAATATGCGATATTTTGAGAGAAAGAGATAAGCAAGGAAGAATGCCGATAGCTAATACCCTAGAATTTTGGAAAATTTATAAATAAATATAGCAGAATAATAGAGAATCAAATCTAGAGATACTAGAAAATCTAGAATTTTTCCTATTATTGAGCTAAATTTAAAAATTGGAAACCGCCCTAACATCTAAAACAATCAATTGCGAAATAAAGGGAGATTTTCTAAAAGATTTTTTCAAAAATCCGAAAATACCTTTTGCAAAGGTTGTTAAAGAAGCTTGCTAGCCTTTAGAAACAAATAACTCTCACTCTCTTTGCTTAAAAGTTCAATAATAGAAGAGATGAGAGAGTGAGAAGTTGTTGAAAACATTTAAAGGCTAACAAAAACAAAACTATGGGTGCAAGAAGTGGTTTCTGACAAAAGTCTCGGTCAAGGCACAGTTTTCAGCGTCAAAGATTCCTGCCTTGACCAATATTAGAATTTAAAAAGTGGAGGGAAAGAATGAGAGAGGGAAGAGGAAATGTTACGTCGGCACGAGTACGAGTCCCTTTGGTCGATCTAGGACTCGATCTCATGCCCATAATGGCTTGGATCGAGAGGGTCACTCGATTTGGGACACGATTCGATTGGAATCGAGACGTGGATCGATTGGCTCTCTCGTTCCTTGAGTTTTTGAAATCGCGACAAAGTCCTCGTGATCGAGTCATGCTATCGATTCCGGGGTCGATTTAGCTTGGATTGAGTGGTGGATCGAGTTGACTAATTGATCTGTCTATGAGGGACTTTTCCCGAGAGAAAATAGATCGGTCGATCCATTTTTGGATCGATCGATCTAAACTCCAAGAATTTCCCGAGACATTTTAGATCGAGTTCGTCACTCGATCAGTCTACTCGATCTCGTCTAGATCGACTGCCTCCTCTCGATTCACTAGCTCGATCTAGCAAAGATCGAGCCAGGATGAGTCGAAATAGCACTTGATCTCTAGCTCATATACGCCTCTTTCTTACTCCTTTTGGAACTCGGATCATGGCTTGCGTCTCCCATACTTTTTCCTACACACTCACAAGACAAAAACATAAAACTGGAAAAAGAAATAAAATAAAAAATATGTGCAAGATAGAAATGGGAATGCCTCCCCAGTGCGCTTTCTTTAACGTCTTTAGCTAGACTTTACTTGGTTTACGCAGATGGTGGGTCTTGGAGAAGCATTGAGGTGCTCTCCTTGTCAAATGCACTCGCCATTGATATCCACTTTGTTTGCAAGGGTGAGAATGCAATGAGGTTATCAAACTCAAATGCAAGACAGGTTGTAGTACAGCAAGCAAGAGAGAGTCAATCCACACCTAGGATGATAGAGAATGCAAAGAGAATACAAGGACTAATGCAAATCTAAGCGAAATGAGATGAGTTATGAGAAAATCCTTAAAAACTAGATGCAGCTACTTAAATGGAATGCAACCTATTTTAAAATTACTAGGAATGATGAAACTACCACGAGGAACAAACAGAATAATTAAAGGACAAAACTTTGAATTACTAATATTCCACTAGTGGATCGACCATGAGATCGATTACTAGATCAAGCAATAACAATCGATCTCGTCTAAAAATGCAAGAACAGTAAAACTAACGACCAGGATGCTATCAAAGATCAAGCGAATGACGAGATAAGATGTAAAGATGCTAAAAGAAGGGCCTAGGGTTGAGATTCATGGTCAGGGGTTTCAAAGGTTTGACCTTGGGTTGAAAACTTTAAATCGACTCACTTTGTGAGGATCTCTAAGCCTTGAAAACTAAGCAAAATCTATCCGTGGCTTTCGGTATAGATCACTCCTTCGTCCCCTCCTCCAAACCCATGGCTTTTGGTGGAAAGAGAGGTCGAAGGGCATGGAAAACAGATTTCAAATGAGTGGCTTAACTAGTCCCCCAAACTTCCATGGCTTTTGGGAAGGGCTAACTAGTCTCTAGGGTGTGATCTTCCGAGGCTCCTGAATCCTGTCAAGGTAAAGAAATTCTTGGATCATGAAGCTCTTGACGTGAGAGTCTTCAAGCATTGATATCTCAACACCTTAGAAGAGATAGCCGTTGAAAACACTTAGAAAAACCCCATGATCGAAACCCTTTAGACCCCTTAATCCTCTCAACCCCGAACCCAAATAAACTACTCACTACACATAAAGTAAATCAAGCAAAGCATGTAAGAGGAAATGATGAACATGAAAAGAAAACTAGATTAAGATGAAAAACGATTCGATTACAAGCTTAAGAAAAACTCAAGTTCGACAATGGTGTTCTTCGTCAAAACCAGAGAGAAAACATACAGAAAATGATAAGGATTGAAAGTTGTGTGGGAAAAGGACGTCGCCGCCTTCCCAAAATGGCCAAAACAAGCTGATGGTCCCCCCTTCGCTAGCTGCCAAAAGTGGTTGAAAGGACAGAGATCGACTCCGGGATCGAGCGGTTCCCTCGATCATATCCGGACATCGTGTCTTCAGCTCGATCTGGGTCTCGATCATTATCGGTGGATTGAGTGTTGCATCCGATCTCGGTATCGATCTTCGGTTGGATCGGGTTGTGTACTCGATCTGGCTCTCGCTCTGCATGGCGTCATTTACGTCCGTACCGTTTGATTGACTGCTTCACTCGATCCCTGTCTCGATCATTCTCCTTGGATCGCCTGGTTGGCTCGATCTTCTGGTCGATCACCTCCTAGATCGACCGGCCATGCTCGATCTGCTCCTCGATCTCTGATCCTTAGCAAATACCCGAGCTTCCACGAACTGCTACAACAGCCTCAACATGTCCACGAACCTCCACGACTCCAAAGAAGCCAGAAACAACCTAAATGTGATGCAAAATGCAAGGAACATTCGTATGCTGGTGCAAGAATGCTCTAGGACTCTAAGTGATGCAATCTAACCTAAAATGTGATACAAATGCATGAAAAGCTAACTAATGAGTATGCAAAATGTATGTAATATGCAGTAACATCAACTCCCCCAAACTTACTTCTTGATTGCCCTCAAGCATCAGAAAATAAGTAAGGAAGAGAGGTTTTCAGAAAAACGAATGGGGGTTTAAACTTCTTGCAAAGGTGCCTTTCAAATGAATCAATCTCAATGTCCTAGTTAACAGTTCTAAAATGCTATGCTTACACTCATACTCCAAAGAACTTAGCCATACTCATCACACAAAGAAATTCAAATCATGACTCTTCTATTCCTAACAATCAAAGAAACTTATCCTTTAACATTCATTAACATTAGAACCATGAATCAAACTTATGCACTTTAAAGCAAAACACATTTGGCTAAGGGTGAAGGTTATGAGCATTGAATGATCTCATTTGAAAAGGGTTTATAATTAGAACAAGGGTTTCTCTCAAAAATGGTTGAACTTATGCATAATACTAAAGGTAAAGACAATTGATGCATACATGATTAGATTCTCATCTACCCATGTAAACTAACAAATGATCCTAAACCCCTCTCATTTAACAACTTTTATCCTCACTCACCACTTAGAGTCTACCATTTTTCTTCACAAAACTTAGCAATCCCCAATTCGAAACAAAAAAGTTTTTTTAAACTTTTTAGGCTAATGAAAAAGTTTTGAAAATAACTATGCTCTTTAAATATTTCTTTTATCTTTTTTTTTTATTTGGCACTTAGGCTCTTTTATTTCTTTTTCTTTTTTCTTCTCTTTTTTTTTTATTTTTATTGGGAGAGCTACCTCCTGAAATTTATTAGAGCATATGCTTAGTTTTTAAACACAACCTTTCACTTAAAACCCATTTCTTTCTTTAAAACACCAAACTCTTTGAAACTGAATACAAATAGAAATAAAAACAACCCCAATGAACCCCCAAACTTATCCTAAGCCTATACCTAGCTTCAAAATGCAAAGCTAGCAATCATATGAGAACCAAATCATGTCGCCTAAACATAACACTTTATGCCAAGTTCAAACCAAAAGGAAGGCCTCACAATGATGTCAAACAAGAACATTTGGCTTCAAAGAAGGATAAAGTTCAAGGTGGGAGTTCTACTTAGGCTCACAAAGAGTGGTAAAAAGGAAGAAGAGAGCCTAAATATTTTAAAACCATGTGTTCATTTTCAAATGCATAAGGATGATAATTAGAATTTCAAATTAAGGTTCTCACTTATTAGGACAAGTTTCAAATCATGAGAGTTCAATTCAACCACGAAAATCCTAACAAGTGATCCAAGCATGGTAAGAACTTACTTTCAAAGCATAGACAAATCATTAGAGAACTACTAACTCGGGCATTGAAACAATTCATAAGTAAAAACACCTTTTCAAGAAATTCTAACCCCTTATGCAAAATACAAACAACCTAGATGCTATGAGAAACTCTAGACTCAATCCTAGAATCTTTGAAATTTTTTTAAAAAGTTTTACCAATTTTTCATGAACTAAAGACTCAAGGATGCTAAAGGAAAATAAGATCACAGAACACAAGTCAAATCACACATGTACTCCCCCAAACTTGCTTGACACCGTCCCGGTGGCAAACTCATTCGAAGAAGTATCAAAACACAAAGCAAAAAGATGCAAGAAGAAGGTTGTTACCTCTGTTCTAGTCTTGGCTGGAACTTGAGGATGTTCCAGAGGAGCTAGAGATTGTTCCTTTGCCCTTGTCGGCTGGTTCTTGGAGAGAATGGTGCGCTGGCGGAATGGTGCTGCTTTGTGCCTCGCGGATGACAACTCCACCGGTTGAGAGCCTTCTCTTCTCGGGTTGTTGAGCCTCCTTACTTGCATCCTTCTTAGGCGAGCCTCCTTAAAGTGCCTTGACTTTCTTTCCAAGTTTCTTGAGCATTTTGCCTTGCCACTTATTGATCTTCCTTTGCATCTCCACAACAGATGCTAGGAACTTCTCGGTTTTTGTCCTCGGCTCAAAGTCTAACTTGGGAAGTGTGTAGGCCTCGGGCATCTCATCTTCCGTGGCTGGAGACTCGGACCTTTGACGAGGAGCAATCGCTGAAGCAGGTGGTCCTCCTAGAGGAGCAAAGCACTCTTCCTCCGTGGGCAAGAACTCGATGTTCCCAACACCAAGCAGCTCGGTTTCATCCTTGTTTGGGAGGATGCACACTCTCTTCTTGTCTTCGTCGTCTATGAAGAGGTAGGCGTAGAACCCTTATGCTGGCGTGCGTCCCAAGCTGTCGGTATTCCTCATGTACGCCTCATCCATGAAAGCTCTGGCTGGTACGTGGGCGAAGTCGTGAATAGGCACACCAGCTTGCAAGAATAGAGGAGTGAGGAAGCCACCAATGTAAGAAGAAGTTGCCTTGCACCGCAAGGCATAATCCTTGTATTTCACCAAGGAAGCAGCAAGCACACATCCGTAGTTCACCTCATCGCCGAGTTCATCCTCCATATGCTCGTCATTTGCATCCGGATCACACACCAAGTGCTTCACGCCTTGGAACAGGAAGCAAAGCTCGGTCTTTGTGACTGTGGGAGCAACAGATCTTCCACTAAACGTGTTGGCAATCAGCTTCAGAGTGTACCTCAGCACCGGGCTTCTCACTCGCTTGATCTTGGCGGTGTTGGCTTTGTAGTCCTCATTGCTAATCAGGTCCCAAAAGTCGTTGGCTTTCTTGAAGGCGGGGAACTCGACCTTGTTGGCATCCGCATTGAGAGCGTAAGCTTGGAATAGCTCAGGGATGGAGAGGGTGTAGGCTTGACGGCCAACCTTGAAGTAGAGGCGACCTTGTGAAGGGACGGGTGTGCTAGGATTCTCGTAACGGAACTCCAACGTGGCAAGGAAGTCTATTGTCACTTCTGAAATGGTTGGGCAATCCATCCGTGACAGACATCTTAGGCCAATGTTCTTGAGGAGTTGGTCGAAATCCCCAAGAATCCCTAGCTTGTACAGCAGCTCTCGATCAGCAAACTTGGTAGGCTCAAACCGAAGCCTTTCCAGCGGTTTCTTGTCCCTCTTCTCATCCTTAGTCCATCTGACCTTCTCTTGAACTGCCACCTCTTGTCCTTCTCCCTCTTGTGCTGTCTCTTCTCTTGCTCTTTTGGGGGCCATTGTACCTGAAACAAGTTTCTCAAGAAGGATAAGCTAAACGGCAGTTTGATGAGAATGAGAGAGAAGAAGGAGAGAACTTATAAATACTACCCTAGAATTTTGGGGAATTAATAAAAATCATGGCTAAATAAAGGAGAATCAGATCTTTAGATACTAAAAAATCTAGAATTATTCCTTTTACTTAGCTAATTTTTAAAAATCAAAACCGACCCTATATTCTAGAACAATATCTTGCAGATTTAAAGGAAATTTTCCTAAAGATAAATCATTAAATTTTGAAAATACCTTTGCAAGAAATGTAAAAGATCTTTGCTAGCTTCTGAAAACCGAAACTCTCACTCTCTTTGTTTAAAATTTTCGAGAAAACAGGAATGAGAGGGTGAGAGGTTGTTGAAACATTTAAAGACTAGCAAAGAGCAAAACTATGGGTAGTAAAGGTGGTTTTCTGACAAAGTCTTGGTCAAGGCACATCTTTCATGGTCAAAGATGCTTGCCTTGACCAAGTTTTGAATTCAAAAATGGGATGGAAAAAAATAAAGGAGGAAAAGAAAATGTTACCTCGGCATGAGATCAAGTCCATTTGGTCGATCTAGGACTCGATCTCATGCCCATAATGGCTTAGATCGAGAGGGTTACTCGATTTGAGACTCGATTCATGAAGAATCGAGTCTTGGATCGGTTGGCTCCCTCGATCATTGAGATGTTGGCTCCACGGCTAAGTCCTCATGATCGAGCTATGTCCTCGATTTAGGGCTCGATTTGGCACAGATCGAGTGATGGATCGAGTCGAGTGATCGATCTGTTTTCAACAGATTTTCCCGAGAGAAATTAGATCGGTCGATCCGTTTTGGATCGATCGATCCTTTTTCGTCAAGGTCGATCTTATCACTCGTTCTCGTCTAGATCGACTGGCTCCTCTCGATTCACTGACTCGATCTAGCAAAGATCGAGTCAGGATCAATCGATCTAGCACTCGATCTCTAGCCTCATCTTAACTCATATCGCCTCTTTTGGACTTCAAGATCAAGCTTTAGACTCCTCATACCTGTTCCTACACACTTGCAGAATAAAAACATAAAACTAAAAGAGAAATAAAGCAGAAATATGTACAAGATAAGCATGGGAATGCCTCCCAAGTGCGCTTTCTTTAACGTCTTTAGCTAGACTTTACTTGGTTTAGGCGGATGGTGGGTCTCGGAGAAGCACCGAGATACTCTCCTTGTCATAGCTGTCTGCCAAGTAAGGCTTGACTCTGTGTCCGTTGACGGTGAATGCACTGCCACTTTTTCCCATCAGAGTAACAGCTCCATAAGACAACACTTCTTGGATCACGAACGGTCCGCTCCACCTTGACTTCAGCTTTCCCGGGTAGAGTTTGAGCCTTGAGTTGTACAGCAACACTAACCCTCCTTCCTTAAGATCCTTGGTAACCAACTTCTTGTCATGAGTCTCCTTAGTCCGCTCCTTGTATATCCGAGAGCTCTCATAAGCGTTCAGTCCTAACTCATCCAGTTCGTGTAGCTGAATAAGGCGCCTCTCCTGAGCAGTCTTGAGGTCAAAGTCCAGCCTCTTCACAGCCCACAACGCACGGTGTTCCAGATCAACCGGGAGATGACAGCCCTTGCCATAGAGTAGAGTGAAAGGGGTTGTACCAATCGGCGTTTTGAAGGCAGTACGGTAGGCCCAAAGAGCGTCGTCCAGCTTCACTGCCCAGTCTTTCCTTGTTGCTCCGACAGTCTTCTCTAGTATAGCCTTGATTTGCCGGTTGGAGACTTCCACTTGACCGCTTGTTTGAGGATGATACGGTGTAGCCACCTTATGCGTAACTCCATACTTTCTCAAGAGGTTCTCAAAGACCTTGTTTATGAAGTGGCTTCCTCCATCGCTTATAACCACCTTAGGTACCCCAAACCTCGGGAAGATGACACTCTTGAACAGCTTGATTACCACCTTAGAGTCATTTGTAGGGGAAGCAACCGCCTCAACCCATTTAGAGACATAATCCACTGCTACTAAGATGTATTTGTTGCCATATGAAGAAGGAAATGGCCCCATGAAGTCTATGCCCCACGCGTCGAACACGTCAACCTCGAAGATGGGAACTTGAGGCATTTCGTTCCTCTTAGTGAAATTCCCTGCTCGTTGACATGCCTCACAGTTCTTCACAAACTCGTGTGCATCTTTAAAAATGGACGGCCACCAGAAACCGGCTTGCAACACTTTCATGGCAGTCTTGAATGAGGCGAAGTGTCCTCCGTAGGAAGAGCTATGGCAATGATAGAGAATGTCCCTAGCTTCTTCCTTTGTAACACATCTTCGGTACAAACTGTCTACTCCTCTCTTGTATAAGTAGGGCTCGTCCCAAAAGTAATCACTAGCCTCTCTCATAAATCGCTTCTTATGATAGCTGTTGAGATGTGTTGGCTCCTCACCACACGCTAGATAGTTCACTACATCAGCATACCACGGTAGATCCTCCTCTTTGAAACTCAACACCTCTTCAAACCTCCCTTCTAGCTTTCCACAAACAGCCGTGGTAATCGCCATGAGCTGCTCTTCTAGAAGAGAGTCATCTAAGGGGAGAGACTCGTTGATCCTTAGTCGTGAGAGATGGTCAGCGACTTCGTTTTCTATTCCTTTCTTGTCTTTAATCTCCATGTCAAACTCCTGGAGCAAGAGAATCCATCTTAAGAGCCGAGGCTTAGTGTCTTTCTTCGAATAGATGTATTGCAAGGCAGCGTGATCCGTGTATACAATAGCCTTGGAACCAACGAGATATGATCTGAACTTCTAAAAGGCGAACACTACTGCAAGCAACTCCTTCTCTGTAGTGGTGTACCTTGTTTGCATGTCATCCAAGGTTCTTGAAGCATAGTAGATCACGTGCAGCTTCTTGTCTTTCTTCTGACCAAGAACGGCTCCCACGGCGTAGTCACTAGCATCACACATGATCTCAAAGGGAAGAGACCAGTCTGGTGCTTGGACTATAGGAGCTGATGTAAGGGCTTCCTTGATGGTCACAAAAGCTCTCAAACACTCCTCATCAAACACAAACTCAGCTTCCTTGCACAACAACCGTGTAAGAGGGCGTGCAATCTTGGAGAAATCTTTGATGAAGCGCCTATAGAACCCTGCGTGTCCCAAGAAGCTTCTGACTCCCTTGACGTTAACCGGCGGCTCAAGACCCATCATGACTTCCACTTTAGCCTGATCAACCTCAATGCCCTTCTCTGATATCTTATGACCAAGCACGATCCCTTCCTTAACCATAAAGTGGCATTTCTCCCAGTTCAGCACCAAGTTTGTCTCTTCACAATGCTTTAGTACCCTGCAAAGATTCAACAAACACGCAGAAAAGGACGCACCATAGACAGAGAAGTCATCCATGAACACCTCTACCATCTCCTCTATTAGATCGGAGAAGATCGACATCATACACCGCTGAAACGTAGCCGGTGCATTACACAATCCAAACGGCATCCTTCGATATGTGAAGGCACCATAGGGACATGTGAAGGTCGTCTTCTCTTGATCATTTGGGTGAATTGGTATCTAAAAGAACCCGCTATACCCATCGAGGAAACAGTAGTAAGGGTGATTAGCAAGTCTCTCAAGCATTTGATCATTAAAAGGCAAAGGGAAATGGTCTTTCCTAGTCGCAAGGTTAAGTTTCCTATAATCAATACACATCCTATGACCAGTGATGGTTCTAGTAGGCACCACGGGTACAGGAGAAACCCACGTGCTGCCACTTATGGGGTAGATCACGTCAGCCTCTAAAAGCTTAAGGATTTCTTTCTTAACAACCTCTTTCAAATTAGGATTCAAACGCCTTTGATGTTCTATAGAAGAGGCGTTCTCATTATCCAGGTGAATCCTATGAGTGCAAAGCATTGGTGAAAGGCCCTTGATGTCACTTAAAGAGTACCCAATGGCCTTCCTATACTTTCTCAGCTCAGCCAGGAGCGAGTGCAACTCATCATCACTTAGGTTTTCATTCACAATCACGGGATAGGTGTTATTAGGTACTAAGAAAGCATACCTTAGCCCTTTTGGGAGCTCCTTAAGGTCCACCTTTGGGGCTAACAGCTCGCTCCAGTCATCCTCGTGGCTGTTGTTGTCGCTTTCCTCCTTGGAACCCTCCTTAGAACCCGAGGCATGGCCCTTTAGACTGCTTTCTTCCATCGCTATCCCTTCTGAAATCGAGTCCTCCACTCGATTCTCCTCTCGATGTCATCTAGATCGAGCCATTTCGCTCGATTCACTTACTCAATTTGATGTGGATCGAGTAAGGGATCGAGACGCTGAGTCGATCTCCTGATTGGACCCCAAAATGATCGGGGGGTCTCTCTCGATCGTCGACTCGATTGTTTTTCCTGATGGAGCATTCCTCTCGATCTGTGTGTCGATTGTTGCACCGGATCGAGTTGTGTTCTCGATTGCCTTGTCGATCGGACTCCTGGATCGAGTGATAGCGTTGATCTCGGGGTCGATCTCTAGGCAGCAACTTTCATCATTCTTAACAATCTTCCTAGAATCCAGCAGGTTGACGTACTCCTGGGTCCTCTGATCCACATAGCCAAACTCCCATGGCTCCTTAGTCAGTGCTATCTTCAGATGGTCTTCTAGAGCCAGCTCTTCCAGCAACTCATCCGCTAAGGCATCCATCGTTTCAATGTAGAAAGCTTGCGCTTCAATGGTCGGTTTCTTCAGTACCTCATTGATATCGAAGTCCAGCCTTATCTCCTTTCCCAAGTGCAAAGCAATCTTCCCATTCTTGACATCTATGATAGCCCCGGCGGTTGCAAGGAATGGTCTCCCTAAGATGAGTGGATCTTTAGGCTCTTCATCCATCTCCAGCACGACGAAGTCCGTAGGCACGTTCACAACACTGATTCGCACCAGTAAATCTTCAAGCAGCCCCACTGGTAGCCTCACACTCCTATCAGCAAGTACCAACGAGATCCGACAGTCTTTGAAACGAGTAAAGCCAAGCTTCTTAGCCACGGAGTGAGGCATCAGGTTTATGCTAGCTCCGAGATCACATAAACAACTCTTGAACTCTAGAGGACCTAAAGCGCAGGGTATAGTGAAGCTTCCAGGGCCTCCCAACTTCTTAGGGACTATCTCCTTATGTATCACAGCACTACACTCTTCACTTAGAACAAGTACCTCATTGCTTTCCTTATTCTTCTTCACTAGAGTGTCTTTGAAGAATTTGGCGCATTTAGGCATCATTGCAAGGCAGTCAACGAGAGGTAGCTTGATCTCCACGTCCTTAAGATGCTTCTCAAAGAGGATTCTATGCTTCTCTATGAGTTGCTTCTTGAAACGGCCAGGAAAAGGCAGCTTAGGTACATATGGTGGAGGCACATAAGAATTCTTCTCCTTAGTAGTTTGCTCAGCTTTCTTTTCAACAACTGCTTTGTCTCCTCTTCTTGGCCCTTGGATCCAAACGTTGTCAAAGTTAATCTCATCATCATCAGCTGAAGGTTTACCCTGCCCCTCTTGAATTACAACGTCCTCGTTGTTCTTGGTAGAGACCGGAGGTTCGAGCTCTTTGCCGCTTCTTAACGTTATGGCGTTAGCATACTCCTTAGGATTCTGCTCACACTTTCCCAGAAGACTATTCTGACCACTCGTACTCGCTTTCCCCTTCTCTAGCTGCTTGATCTTGTTGTTTAAGTTGGTGATCTGAGTGGAGAAGTCAGTGAGAGACGAGTCTAGACGAGTGTTCATCTCGGCGAACTTCTGGTTTGTAGAGGCTTGCCCTTGTATCAGCTGTTGACACATTGCTTGAACCGGATCAACTTGTTGTTGCATCGGTTGTTGCTGCTGAGGTGCAAAGCCCGGAGGGTAGTTAGGCGTATAACCTTTGTTACTTTTATGTTGCCCTTGGAAGTTGTTCTGCCCTTGACCTTGGAAACCACCAAAGACTTAGTTTTCAAAGGTCAAATGAAGTCAAATAAAGACTTAGTCGATTTCCCCGGCAACGGCGCCATTTGATATCCACTTTATTTGCAAGGGTGAGAATGCAATGAGGTTATCAAACTCAAATGCAAGACAGGTTGTAGTACAGCAAGCAAGAGAGAGTCAATCCACATCTAGGATGATAGAGAATACAAGGACTAATGCAAATCTAAGCGAAACGAGATGAGTTATGAGAAAATCCTTAAAAACTAGATGCAACTACTTAAATGGAATGCAACCTATTTTAAAATTGCTAGGAATGATGAAACTACCACGAGGAACAAACAGAATAATTAAAGGACAAAGCTTTGAATTACTAAAATTTGACTAGTGGATCGACCATGAGATCGACCACTAGATCGAGCAATAACAATCGATCTCGTCTAAAAATGCAAGAACAGTAAAACTAACGACCAGGATGCTATCAAAGATCAAGTGAATGATGAGATAAGATGTAAAGATGCTAAAAGAAAGGGCCTAGGGTTGAGATTCATGGTCAGGGGTTTCAAAGGTTCGACCTTGGGTTGAAAACTTTAAATCGACTCACTTTGTGAGGATCTCTAAGCCTTGAAAACTAAGCAAGATCTATATGTGGCTTTCGGTATAGATCACTCCTTCGTCCCTCCTCCAAACCCATGGCTTTTGGTGGAAAGAGAGGTCGAAGGGCATGGAAAACGGATTTCAAATGAGTGGCTTAACTAGTCCCCCAAACTTCCATGGCTTTTGGGAAGGGGTAACTAGTCTCTAGGGTGTGATCTTCTGAGGCTCCTGAATCCTGTCAAGGTAAGGAACCTGTCGGATCATGAAGCTCTTGGCGTGAGAGTCTTCAAGCATTAAGATCTCAACACCCTAGAAGAGATAGCCGTTGAAAACACTTAGAAAAACCCCAAGATCGAAACCCTTTAGACCCCTTAATCCTCTCAACCCCGAACCCAAATAAACTACTCACTACACATAAAGTAAATCAAGCAAAGCATGTAAAAAGAAACGATGAACATGAAAAGAAAACTAGATTAAGATGAAAAATGATTCGATTACAAGCTTAAGAAAAACTCAAGTTTGACAATGGTGTTCTACGTCAAAACCAGAGAAAAAACATACAGAAAAAAGATAAGGATTGAAAGTTGTGTGGGAAAAGGACATCGCCGCCTTCCCAAAATGGCCAAAACAAGCTGATGGTCCCCCCTTCTCTAACGGCCAAAAGTGGTTGAAAGGACAGAGATCGACTCCGGGATCGAGTGGTTCCCTCGATCATATCCAGACATCGTGTCTTCAGCTCGATCTGGGTCTCGATCATTATCGACGGATCGAGTGTTGCATCCGATCTCGGTATCGATCTTCGGTTGGATCGGGTTGTGTACTCGATCTGGCTCTCGCTCTGCATGGCGTCATTTACGTCCGTACCGTTTGATCGACTGCTTCACTCGATCCTTGTCTCGATCATTCTCCTTGGATCGCCTGGTTGGCTCGATCTTCTGGTCGATCACCTCCTAGATCGACCGGCCATGCTCGATCTGCTCCTCGATCTCTGATCCTTAGCAAATACCCGAGCTTCCACGAACTGCTACAACAGCCTCAACATGTCCACGAACCTCCACGACTCCAAAGCAGCCAGAAACAACCTAAATGTGATGCAAAATGCAAGGACCATGCGTATGCTGGTGCAAGAATGCTCTAGGACTCTAAGTGATGCAATCTAACCTAAAATGTGATACAAATTCCTGAAAATCTAACTAATGAGTATGCAAAATGTATGTAATATGCAGTAACATCAACCATGTACGACTTAACTCTGTGCCCGTGCACTGTGAATGCATCTCCACTATTGCCGACCAACGTGACAGCCCCGTAAGGTATTACTTCCTTGATCTCATACGGACCGTTCCACCGTGACTTCAGCTTTCCTGGAAATAGCTGGAGCCTCGAGTTGTAAAGCAGCACCAAACTCCCTTCCTTAAGCTCCTTAGGTACCAGCTTCTTCTCATGAGCAGCCTTGGTACGTTCCTTGTAGATCCGAGCGCTTTCATTGGCATCCAGTCTTAGCTCATCAAGCTCGTGCAGTTGGATCAAACACTTCTCCTGAGCTGTCTTCAGATCAAAATTCAGCCGCTTCACAGCCCACAACGCCCTATGCTCCAGCTCAACAGGAAGGTGACAGCCTTCACCGTAGAGAAGAGTGAAGGGAGTGGCACCAATAGACGTCTTGAAGGCAGTCCGGTACGCCCACAAAGCGTCATCTAACTTCATAGCCCAGTCCTTCCGAGTAGTCCAAACTATTCTCTCGAGTAATGCCTTGATCTGACGGTTAGAGACCCCCGCTTGGCCACTCGTTTGAGGATGGTAAGGCGTAGCTACCTTATTCTTTAGCAGATTTTCAAACAGCTTGTTGATAAAATGGCTCCCTCCGTCGCTTATCACCACCTTGGGAACTCCAAACCTCGAGAAAATAATGCTCTTAAAGAGCTTGATCACCACCTTAGAGTCGTTTGTTGGGGAAGCAATGGCTTCAACCCACTTAGAGACGTAGTCAACAGCCACTAGTAAGTACTTGTTGCCGTATGATGAAGGGAACGGCCCCATGAAGTCTATGCCCCATGTGTCAAAGACATCTACCTCGAAGATAGGAACTTGAGGCATCTCGTTCCTCTTAGTGATATTCGCTGCTAGTTGACACGCCTCACAGCTCTTCACAAACTCGTGTGCGTCCTCGAAGATAGACGGCCACCAGAAACCAGCTTGCAACACTTTCGTAGCAGTCTTGAACGAAGCAAAGTGTCCTCCGTAGGAAGAGCCATGGCAGTGAAAGAGAATGTCCTTGGCTTCTTCCTTTGTAACACACCTCTGGTATAAACTGTCTACGCCTCTCTTGTACAAGTAGGGATCATCCGAATAATAGTGGCTCACGTCTCTAATGAGCTTCTTCCTATGGTAGTTGTCAAGATGCGACGGCTCCTCACCACATGCCAAGTAGTTCACAATATCCGCGTACCAGGGAAGATCTTCTTCCTTGAAGCTCAGAACTTCCTCAAACTGCCCCTCTAAGCTTCCACAAACAGCCGTAGTGATTGCCATGAGTTGTTCCTCGGGGAGAGAATCGTCCAAAGAAAGAGATTCGTTGATCCTTAACCGAGAGAGATGGTCAGCAACGCCGTTCTCTATTCCTTTCTTGTCTTTGATCTCCATGTCAAACTCCTGAAGTAAGAGGATCCATCTCAAAAGCCTCGGTTAGTGTCCTTCTTGGAATAGATATAGCGTAAAGCCGCGTGATCCGTGTAGACTATGGTCTTGTAACCCACGAGGTAAGCTTTGAACTTCTCAAAGGCGAATACAACCGCCAACAGCTCCTTCTCAGTAGTGGTGTACGTCGTTTGCGTGTCATCCAAGGTTCTTGAAGCATAGTATATCACGTGCAGCTTCTTATCCTTCCTTTGGCCTAGAACGGCCCCCACGGCATAGTCACTAGCATCACACATAATCTCGAAAGGTAGAGTCCAGTCTGGTGCTTGCACTATGGACGCGGATACTAGGGTCTCCTTGATGGTCACAAAAGCTTGCAAACACTCCTCATCAAAGACGAGTTCAGCCTCCTTGCACAACAGCCGAGTGAGAAGGCATGTAATCTTAGAGAAGTCTTTAATAAAGCGCCTGTAGAAGCCGGCGTGTCCCAAGAAGCTTCTCACCCCTTTGACGTTAGCTGGCGGCTCAAGGCTTGTCATCACATCAATCTTTTCTTTGTCGACTTCAATACCCTTCTCTGATATCATATGTACAAGAACGATCCCCTCCTTAACCATGAAGTGGCATTTTTCCCAGTTGAGCACCAAGTTGGTCTCCTCACAACGCTTTAAAACTCTGCAAAGATTCAACAAACACGCAGAAAAGGACGCACCATAGACCAAGAAGTCATCCATAAACACCTCTACCATCTCTTCTATTCGATCGGAGAAGATCGACATCATACACCGCTGAAACGTAGCCGGTGCGTTACAAAACCCGAATGGCATCCTTCGATACGCGAAGGTACCATAAGGGCATGTAAAGGTCGTCTTCTCCTGATCGTTGGGATGGATTGGTTTTTGGAAAAATCCACTATATCCATCAAGAAAGCAATAGTAGGGGTGATTACCAAGTCTTTCAAGCATTTGATCAATAAAAGGCAAGGGAAAATTATCCTTTCTAGTAGCAAGATTAAGCTTCCTATAGTCAATACACATACGATGTCCAGTAATAGTCCTAGTAGGTATAAGCTCATCTTTGTCATTCTTAACGACCGTGATCCCTCCCTTCTTAGGCACCACGTGTACGGGAGAAACCCACGTGCTGTCATTTATGGGATAGATCACGTCAGCCTCTAAAAGCTTAAGAATCTCCTTCTTGACAACCTCTTTCAAATTTGGATTCAAACGCCTCTGATGTTCTATAGAAGAGGCGTTCTCATTATCCAAGTGAATCCTATGAGTGCAAAGCATTGGTGAAAAGCCCTTGATGTCACTTAGAGAGTACTAATGGCCTTCCTATACTTTCTCAACTCAGTTAAGAGTGATTGCAACTCATCATCACTCAAGTTTTCATTCACAATCACAGGATAGGTTTTGTTAAGCCCTAAGAAAGCATACCTTAGCCCTTTTGGGAGCTCCTTAAGGTCCACCTTTGGGGCTAACAGCTCGCTCCAATCATCCTCGTGGCTGTTGCTGTTGTCCTCCTTTTTAGAACCTTCCTTAGAACCCGAGATATGGCCCTTGAGGCTGCTTTCTCCAACCGCTATCCCTTCTGAAATCGAGTCGTCAGGTCGATCTTACTCTCGATGTCATCTAGGTCGAGCAGTTTCACTCGATTCACTCAATCGATTTAATGTGGATCGAGTGAGGGATCGAGACGCTGGGTCGATTTCCAGATTAGACCCCAAATTGATCGGAAGGCCTTTCTCAATCTCGGACTCGATTGTTTTCCTGGATCGATCACCTTGCTCGATCTGACTGTCGATTGCTGCACCGGATCGAGTTTTTCTCTCGATTGTCTTGTCGATTTGACTCCTAGATCGAGTAATGTCATCGATCTTGGAGTCGATCTCTAGGCAAAACCTACATCTTCAAGCACAACTTTCCTCGAATCAAGCAAGTTGACGTACTCCTGAGTCCTCGGATCCACATAACTAAACTCTCCTGGCACCTTAGTCAGTGTCAGCTTCAAATGATATTCCTGAGCCAGCTCTTCCAACAACTCATCCGCTAAGGCATCCAACGTATCAATGTAGAAAGCTTGCCCTTCTATCGTAGGCTTTTTCAAAACCTCATTGATATCGAAGTCTAGCCTTATATCTTTACCCAAGTGCAAGGCAATCTTCCCGTTCTTGACGTCTATTATGGCTCCGGCGGTAGCTAAGAAAGGTCTACCGAGAATGAGTGGATCCTTTGGCTCTTCATCCATTTCAAGCACAACGAAGTCTGTAGGCACGTTCACTCCACTGATCTTCACTGGCAAGTCCTCAAGCAATCCCACGGGTAACCTCACACTCCTGTCAGCTAGTACCAACGGGATTATACAGTCCTTGAAACGGGTAAAGCCGAGTTTCTTTGCCATGGAATGAGGCATCAGATTTATGCTAGCTCCGAGATCACAAAGGCAACTCTTAAACTCCAAAGGACCTAAAGCGCAGGGTATAGTGAAGCTTCCAGGGTCTCCCAACTTCTTAGGGACTATTTCCTTGTGTATCACAGCACTACACTCCTCACTTAGAACAAGCACTTCCTTACTTTCCTTATTCTTCTTCACGAGAGTGTCTTTGAAGAATTTGGCGCATTTAGGCATCATTGCAAGGCAGTCCACGAGAGGTAGCTTGATCTCTACGTCCTTAAGATGCTTCTCAAACAAGACTCTATGCTTCTCTATGAGTTGCTTCTTGAAACGGCCAGGAAAAGACAGCTTAGGTACATACGGTGGAGGTACATAAGCATCCTTCTCCTTAGTAGTTTGCTCCGCCTTCTTCTCAACAACCGCTTTGTCTCCTCTTCTTGGCCCTTGAATCCAGACATTGTCAATGTTGATCTCATCATCAGCTGAAAGCTTACCCTCCCCCTCTTGAATTACAACGTCCTCGTTGTTCTTAGGAGTAACCGTAGGTGCAAGCTCCTTTCTGCTTCTTAACGTGATGGCGTTGGCATATTTCTTAGGATTCTGCTCACACTTGCCCGGTAGGCTATTCTGACCACTTGTACTCGCCTTCCCCTTCTCTAGCTGCTTGATCTTGTTGTTTAAGTTGGTGATCTGAGTAGAGAAGTCAATGGCAAACTTCTGGTTTGTTGAGGCTTGCCCTTGAATCAGTTGTTGGAACATAGCTTGGACAGGATCAACTTGTTGTTGCATCGGTTGTTGCTGCTGAGGTACAAAGCCGGGAGGGTACATTGGCGTATAACCCTTGTTTCCTTGCTGTTGCCCGTGGAAGTTGTTCTGCCCTTGCCCTTGGAAGCCACCACTCGGCTGAAAACATTTGTTGTAGGGTACAAAAGGCTTTGCTTTCTAAGCAGGGCGCACTTGATCCTTAGGGTTTGCTACATTGGTGCTGCGGTATGAGAGATTGTTGTTCTGGTTGTAACCTTGCGAATAGCCT
The DNA here is from genome assembly GCA_911865555.2 of Thlaspi arvense. NCBI lineage: Eukaryota > Viridiplantae > Streptophyta > Magnoliopsida > Brassicales > Brassicaceae > Thlaspi > Thlaspi arvense. The sequence continues at coordinate 24,410,267 of OU466858.1, read as the reverse complement.
TGAGGTTTGTAGTTGTTTTGACCCGCCACCCAATTGGCTTCTTCTTGGCTAAACTCAAGCTCCTCTTGGCTCTCATCCACTTCACTAATAAAGTGAACATGCTTCTGATTTGCCAAAACCAACTTGTCAATCTTCTCGTGTAATGATTTCAACTCTTTCTTGTGAGACTCTAGCTCAGAACCTCGTGGTGCACGGTCATAATCTTCAGCATAGTTTCCGTCACTTAGTGCTAAGTTCTCCGGCTCCTATGATCCTTGGGGGTCTAGCCGCGTGTTGGGGGTTTCCATTGCCCCTTCCCACTGCCCTGTGAGCTGGAGGAGGTCCCTCTGGATGCTCGTGTTCAGTTATCACTTCAAAGTCAAACAAACCGTGCTGAACAATCTCCTCAAAAGCTCTAGCTTGTTCTCATACTCTTCTTTGCCGTGAATGACCAAGTTGAAGGATGTTGTCCAAGGGTTGAAGTAGATGGTTGTCTCCCCTGGAACAAAGATACATGTACCTGGAAGAAACACGTTTGAGAGTAGAGAGATTAGTAACTTAAACAAAGTAAAGCTTAGTCTTCACTAAGCCCCAAATCTCTATGCTTTCTAACACTCCTAGAATGGCAACAGCGCCATTTGATAACAACTTTCTTTACAAGGGCGAGGATGCAATGAGGCTATCAAAACTCAAATGCAACACTTAGGTTGTAGTACAGTATGCAAGTGAGAGTCAATCCATTTCTAGGAGCTAGGAAGGTCAAAGAGAATGCAAGAGCAGTGTAAAGCTATGCGAATGACAGGCGATTTTGTGAAAATCCTAAAAACTATATGCAACAACCAACTGGAATGCAAAACTATTTTAAAATTACCAAGAGTGATTAAACTACCACGAGGAACAAACAGAATAATTAAAATACAAGGCTATGAATTACTAAAAATCGATTAGTGGATCGACCACAGGATCGACCACTAGATCGAGCAGGTTGGATCGGTCTCGTCTAAAAATGCAAGTATGAAGAAACTAATTACCAGAATGCGACGAATATCAAGCGAATGAATAACGAAGATGTAAGAATGCTAAGAAAGAAGGGTCTAGGGTCGAGATTCTTGTTAGGGGTTTCAAAGGTCCAAGCTTGGTTTGAAAACTCTAGATCTGCTCACATTGTGAGATTCTCTAAGACTTGAAACCAAAACAAGACCCATCCATAGCGTGATGTATGGATCACTCTCTCATTCTCTCCTCCAGACCCATGGTGTTTGGCGGAAAAAGAGATTGAGAGGCAAGGGAAACAGATTTCAACCACGCGGCTTAACTAGTCTTCTAAACTACCATGGCGTTTGGGAAAGAGTAACTAGCCTCTAAGATGTGATTTTCAGAGATCTCTGGATCCTGTCAAGGTAAGAGCTCTCTCTGATAATAAAGATCTTGGTGTGAGACTCTTTAAGCCTTAAGAACTCAACATCTTAGAAAAGAAAGCCATTAAGAACAAGAAAACACCAAGCTTTGAAAACCTTTTCGACCCCGTGAATCCTCTCAACCCCGAAACCCAAATGAAACTACTCACTACACATTAAATAAACTAAGCAAAGCATGAAGAATGAAACGATAAACATAAGAACGATGGATTAAACTTAAACGATTCAAAATATTCAAGAACAAGCTCAAGATCTAACAATGGCGGATCGTCTCCAAACCAGAGAGAAAAAGCATAAAAAGATAAGAATGAAAAAAGTATGTGTGAAAAGATCATCGCCGCCTTCCCAAAATGGGAAAAACAGCTCGATGGTCCTCCCCTCGCTAGCGGCCAAAAACGGTTGAAAGGACAAAGATCGACTTCGGGATCGAACGGCTTTCTCGATCACTTTCGGACATCGTGTCTTCTACTCGATCTGGGTCTCGATCCTCTTCGGTAAATCGAGTGTTGCATCCGATCTTGGTATCGATCTTCGGTCGGATCGAGTGGTGGACTCGATCTGGCTCTCGCTCTGCATGACGTCATTTACATCCGTACCACTTGATCGATTGCTTCACTCGATCTTCTTCTAGATCAATTCCCTTGGATCGCCTGGGCTTCTCGATCTTCTGGTCGATCTCATCTAGATCGACCTGCCGTGCTCGATCTGCTCCCCAATCTCAGGTCCTTAGCAAACATCCGACGTTCCATGAACCTCCACAACAGCCTCAGCACGTCCACGAACCTCCACGACTCCAAAGTGGCCAGAAACAACCTGAATATGGTGCAAAATGCAAGGAACATGCGTATGCTTGTGCAAGAATTCTCTAGGACCTAAAGTGATGCAACCTAGCCTAAAGTGTGATGTAAATGCATGAAAAGCTAACTCATATGTATGCAAAATGCATGCAATATGCAGTGACATCAATCGAGTACCAGATCGAGCTTCCAACACGATCGACACAGGATCGACTCAGAGATCAACCGAAGTCATCCGATCCAAGAGAAGATCGAGCCAGAGATCAAGTGATCCGAGTCAATCCCAGACTAACCTTATCCGTCCAGCTAGATTTGGACCGTAGCGAAGGGGGGACCATTTGCGGTTTGGCCATTTTTGGCAAAACGCAGCCATCCCTTTCATTATCTTCATTCTGTCTCTTTACCTTTTCGTTCTCTCTGGTTTTTAGGCAAATCCGCCATTGTAGCACTTGAAGTTTTTCTTGCTTTTTCACTTTGAATATTGAACCTTTTGCCTTTAATCAAACGTTAATCATGTTTTATAGATCATCTTCTGCATTCTGTTCGGTTTTCTCTATGAGTAGCGAGTAGTTTCGTATGGATTGATGGGTTGAGGCGATTCAAAAGGGGTTGAAAAGGTTAAAGCTTTGGGTTTTCTTGTTCTTCATTACCTTCTCTTCTAGGATCTTGAGTGTTTAAGGCTTAGAGAGTCTCACACCAAGATCTCTATGATCCAAGGGATGTCTTACCTTGACAAGATTCAGATGTCCTGGAAAATCAGATCCTAGAGGCTAGTCTTTCCTTTCCCACACGCCATGGTTGTGAAGGAGACTAGTTAGGTCGTTGTTTGAAATCTGTGTTCTTTGCCCTTCGATCTCTTTTTCCACCACAAGCCATGGGTTTGGAGTAGAGATTGAGGGAGTGAATCATACCACACGCCATGGATGGTTCTTGTTTTGTTTTCAAGGCTTAGAGAAACCTTCTAAAGCAGTAGATCTATATGTTTTCAAACCAAGCTTTAATCTTTGAGACCCATGAATATGACCCTCAACCCTAGACCCTCTTTCTTAGTGTTTTAAACCCTTGTTTATCATTCTGTAATCATAAAGTTTGCATCTTGTTCATTAAACCATCGCATCATTCATCACTTTAAGTTGTGAGACGAGATCGATCCATATCGCTCGATCTAGTGGTCGATCCAGTGGTCTATCCACTAGTCGATTTTTAGTTTTTTATAGCCTTGCATTTTTGTCATTCCGCTTGTTCCACGTGGTAGTTAACCCTCTTCCAAGGATTTTAAAATTCTTTTGCTTTGCATTTGACACTTGCATTTAGTTTTTTGAATTTTAACAATCATTTATCATTTTCGTTTAGCTTTGCTCATTCCCTTGCATTCTTAGTGAACTTGCTAACCCTAGGTGTGGATTGACACTCACTTGTATGCTATACTACATCTCAGTGTTGCATTTGAGCTTTGATACATCATTGCATTGCAAAAACCTGTTATCAGGCCCTGCAACTAAAGAGAGAGAAGAGGATACTGAAGAAGATGTGCAAGAAGAAGGTGAAGAGAACAGAGAAGAGGAGGTGCAAGAAGAAGCTGCTGTAGGCGCTGCAAGCCAAGATGATTCCCAAGAGGAAGAGCTAGATGAGGATGAGTTGCTGAACTACAACACCAAGAGGTTTCACTTCAAACCTCATGAGGTCCCAAGCAAAGGAAGCTCTCTGAAGCATGCCCATGACCACATCAACCAACTCCAGAAGTGGTGTAATTGGCAAGACAATACCATCAAGAAACTAGTGAATTTGGTCAAGGGGTAGTTCAAGAAGGATAAATCTACATCAAGAGGAGCTTCCCAACAAAGCCATGGTCATGAGCACACTTCCCACTATGAAGAGCTAATGCCACAAATAGAACCTACAGAAGAAGAGGAAGCAATGTGGATGCCCCAAGGAAGACACTCCTTCAATGTCCAACAAACTGATCAGTAGGCGCCTTGGGAACTGATATCCCTTGTATTTACACCATTTAGGACTGTATTTAGTACATATTCTGGTCCTCTTTTGCATGTTTTCCCTTAGCTTTTGTCCTATTTTATTCTCTTTTTAGACTTAGGTTGCATTTAGAGTATATGTTGCATTTATCTTGCATTTTGGATGTTTTTAGGTGCTTTAGGGATGATCCAGGATGCTAGCTGGGCAAAAGGGAGCAAGGAGGATCGAAGCAGAAGATCTCTGCAGAAGTTTTCGGTCAGAGCACGGTGAGTATCGGTCAAGTGTGACCAATACGGAGCAGTGTTGATCACCAGTATCGGTCAAGTGTGATCGACACAAACACAACGGATAGATTTCGGTCTTATGTGTCGATCACTCCAGACCGATAGGGATCCATTTCGGTCACTGAAGACCGACACAACTGATCGATACGCTGCCAGACTGAAGACCTTTTATTTACAATTCTTCCATTTTCGCTTAGACTCTTATAAATACAAAAAATCCTTAATTTCTGGGAACAAGCTTTTACCCAACAGTTCTTTCTTTTTTGTTTGGACCCTTGGGTTTTGTAATTTGAATATTTGCTTCATTTTAATCAAAGTTTGCATCTTTCATCTTGTTTAAGCTTTCTAATCATGATTAGTCAACTTTCTATTTCTGATTTGGTGGCTTTAATGGTGATTAGTTAGTAGTTCTTTTTAGGGATTTGAGATGAGTTAGGTTTAGGGAATTTGACACTCTATATATTATTGCTTAGTGTTAATTCTTCCATTTCCTTTCTTGATTGCTGAGTTTAATGCTTGATTAGCCCTAGCTAAGTTGATTGAGATATTAGGCTCATTTTATGCCCACCAAGTGTTTGATGAAATGCCTGAACTGCTTTGCAAGAAAATTGCTTATCCTAGCTTAAGAGATTGACTGTCTAGGGAGTGATTTGGCAATATAGGGTTGATAGATTTGTTTTAAGGCTTGCTCTTTATCATTTCACTAATGAGAATTAGTTCTTGACTTGATAATTAGCAAAGAGATTAGTGCCAAGAGATTGGGTTAGTCTTATAAATGAATCTTATGCATAAGGAATAGCATTGTGTGAGTTTGTAAGCATCATAAGTAGAGTCAAGAGTCCCCTATTACCAATTATCTCATCTCAAGTCCCATATTTTCTCTGTTTTAAGCTCTGTTCTGAATTTGCCCTGTTTTTTCCTTTACTTTGATTGTTTGCTCATCTTCTTGCTTACTTTGTGTTTGTTTGGTTTCTGCTTGATCACCTAGGTTGCTAGATATTCTAAACCCCCTTTTATATCTGCTTGAATTAGGAAATCTACTATAATCCTACTGTTTCAATTTTCCCCTTTGGATTGACATTAAAACCCAATGCTACAATGACTAGTTCAATGGGTGATTGACATAAGAGAGTCAAAACTCTTGTATCAATTTGGCGCCGTTGCCATTATGGGAAAGCTTTGTTCAGTAGGATTTGTACAGATCTTGAGATCAAGCTTTGTTATTTTCGATTTTGATTACTGATTTCTCTTTTGGTCTAGAATTTCTTTTGTAGGTACCACAACACTTACTCCTAAGTGTCTACAGCTACATCTGTAGTTCAAGGTCAGGAATTTGGGGTTTGCTAAGCCAGAATTCAGTTGTTGAAGCATGGAAGGACATCAGTTTTCTGCTGGTTTTGGTCCACATGGTCCACAAGGTCAACAAGGTCTTCAAGGGATCCAAGGGTTACAAGGACAGCAAGGTCAAGCTGGTGTACAAGGAGCTGTTGCTCAGAGACTAAGAAGACCCATTGGTGCTGCTGATATACCCTCCAACTATGCTTCAAGGCAAGGAATTCTTCCACCAATGGAAACTGAGCAATACCAGATAAAGAGCAGTCTCATCACAATGATCCAAGATAGGCAGTTCTTTGGATTGCCCAACCAAGACCCTTTAGAGCACCTGGATCAGTTTGAAAGGATATGCACTTTAACAAAGCTTAGTGGAGTATCAGATGATGGTTTGAAGCTCAAGCTATTTCCATTCTCACTTGGTGATAGAGCTAGATTATGGGAGAAATCTCTAGCACAAGGCAGCATCACTACTTGGGAACAATGTAAAGGTGCTTTCTTAACCAAATTCTTCTCTCCCTCAAGAACTGCACACTTCAGAAATGAGATCACAAACTTCAGGCACTGGTCTAATGAAAGCTTTGGAGATACTTGGGAGAAGTTCAGAGGATTCACTCATCAATGCCCTCATCATTGGTTCACTAAGGAAATGCTTATATCCACACTTTATAGAGGTGTTCTCCCAAAGATCAGAATCCTTCTTGACACAGCAAGTAATGGCCATTTTTCTTGGGAAAGATGTTGATGAAGGCTTGACACTAGTGGAGAACATGGCACTCAGCAATTGGGACTATGTGGATGACAAAGAGCAACATTCCAAGGAACTTGCAACAGCATTGTCTGAGATGAAAGCTCTACAAAAGAAAGTTGATCTACTACTCAATGTAACCACTAAACTCCTAGCCAATGAACTCTCACCAAACCTTTACAAGGAACACCATGTCAAGGCTCTCCAACAACAAGAGGCACCACTGATGCATCATGACCATGACGTCTATATACACCAGCCCATTAAAGACACTCACTCTCCACAGGATCAAGCTTCCTCTTCTCAAACAGCTGGTATCAATAATTCTACACCTTCACATCATCTGGATTATAAAGAGATGCTCCTCCAACTCCAACAACTTCACAATGGAGGATTGCAGAAGATGATGGCTGTTGAGATTCAAAAGAGTTTCACTGATATTCAGAGAAGTATGACTGATGAAATACACAAGGACATTGACTCCAAACTTCAGTCACACATAGCTCCTATCAACATCAAGATCAACAAACTAGAAACCATGTCTACCCCTTCTACCTCTCCACCCACACAGGAATATGTCAAAGCTGTCACTCTCAGAAGTGGGAAGCAGCTTCCCCCAAGAGTAGTTCCTTCTACACCCAATGAGGACATTGAGGAACAAGAAGAGGTGGTGGAGGTCAAAGAATATGAGGAAACTCCAGAAGATGGAATGATTGAAGCTGAAAGGATTTCAGAAAAAGCCAAGGACAAGGAGGTTCCTAAAGGCAAAGCAAAGGAGTCTTCTAAGGAGTTAGTCTAGGAACCAAGATACATACCTCCTCCTTATCAGCCCACAATACCTTTTCCTGGAAGGTTCAAGAAGCATCTGGTTGCTAAATACAAAGAAATCTTTGATGAACAGATGAAGAAAATCCAACTCACAATGCCACTGTTAGATGCCTTTGTTTTAGTCCCTCCTTATCAGAAATTCTTGAAGGATGCTGTTGCTGAAAGAATCAAGGATCTGCAAGGAATGGTAGTCCTCACACATGAATGTAGCATCATTATTCAGCAGAAGAGAGTGACTCCCAACAAGCTAGGAGATCCAGGGAGTTTCACCTTACCCTGCTCTATAGGTCCACTACTGTTTGACAAATGCTTGTGTGATCTTGGAGCTAGTGTCAGCTCGATGCCCTACTCTGTAGCACAGCGCCTAGGCTTCACTAAGTTCAAAGACTGCAGGATCTCCTTGGCATTAGCTGATAGGTCAGTAAGGCTTCCCAAAGGTCTGCTTGAAGATGTGCCACTCAGGATTGGGAGTGTAGAAATACCTACTGATTTTGTATTTTTGGACATGGATGAAGAGCCTAGAGATCCTCTTATTCTTGGGAGACCATTCCTAGCCACAACAGGAGCAGTCATTGATGTTAAGAAGGGAAAGATTGAGCTAAAGTTGGGCAATGATATGTCTTTGAAGTTTGACATCAAGAAGATTATGCAGCAGCCTACTATTGAAGGTCAGGTATTCCAGATTGATATTCTAGAGAAGTTGAATGATGAACATCAAGAGGAGCTGTGTTGTGAAGACAAGCTCCAAGTCGCTTTGACAAGTGAGCATGTAGATGATGGGTACTTGGATAAAGAAAGCTTGGGCTATCAGCTGAAATTGGATTCTCACAGGTTCTTTGAGGAGGAAGAGCCATTTGAAAGCTTGGAGTACACAAGGAAAGAAGCCTTCCCAGCTCAGGAAATTGATTCCCCAAGCAAGGAAGATGACGCCAAGAAGCAAGGCAGCTCAGATGAGGACTGGAGCGAACTCAAGGCACCGAAGGTGGAACTCAAACCACTTCCTCATGGTCTAAGGTATGTTTTCCTAGGTCCTAACTCCACTTACCCTGTTATAGTCAATGACAGACTCAATGATAATGAGATCCTGGCCCTTGTCAAGGTGTTGAAGAGGTTAAGGAAAGCTATTGGGTATTCATTAGATGATATCCAAGGCATATCTCTTAACCTCTGCACTCACATGATCCATCTAGAGGATGAGACAAGAACTTCTATTGAACCTCAGAGAAGGCTGAATCCTAATCTAAAAGAAGTAGTAAAAAAGGAAATCCTGAAGTTGCTGGAAGCAGGAGTGATCTATCCCATCTCATATAGCACATGGGTTTCAGCAGTCCATGTGGTACCTAAGAAGGGAGGGATCACTGTTGTTAAAAATGAAAATGATGAGCTAATACCAACTAGGACAATCACTGGTCATAGAATATGCATAGATTACAGAAAGTTTAATTCTGCTTCTAGGAAAGATCACTTCCCTTTGCCATTTATAGACCAAATGCTAGAGAGATTAGCAAATCATAAGTATTACTGCTTTTTAGATGGTTATAGTGGATTCTTTCAGATCCCTATCCATCCCATTGATCAGGAAAAAACTACTTTTACTTGTCTATATGGATCTTTTGCTTATAGGAGAATGCCTTTTGGTTTATACAATGCTCCTGCTACTTTCCAAAGATGTATGACTGCTATCTTTTCTGACTTGCTTGAAGAAATGGTGGAGGTATTCATGGACGACTTTAGCGTCTATGGATCCTCCTTTGGTGTCTACTTGTCTAACCTTTCTCAGGTTCTCCAAAGGTGTGAAGACACAAAACTAGTCCTGAATTGGGAAAAGTGTCACTTCATGGTGCAAGAAGGGATTGTTTTGGGGCATAAGATCTCAGAGAAAGGAATAGAGGTGGACAAGGCTAAGATTGATGTAATGGTGCATTTAGAACCTCCAACAACTGTCGAGGGGGTCAGGAGTTTTCTGGGGAATGCTGGCTTCTACAGAAGATTCATCAAGGACTTCTCAAGGATTGCAAGACCTTTGACAAGATTGTTGTGTAAAGAAACAGAGTTTGTGTTTGATGAAGACTGTCTTCAAGCCTTCCTTACTCTCAAACAAGCTCTTATATCAGCACCAATAGTTCAAGCACCAAATTGGGATATGCCAATTGAAATAATGTGTGATACTAGTGACTATGCAGTTGGAGTAGTTTTGGGGCAGAGAGTTGACAAGAAGCTTCATGTCATCTACTATGCCAGCAGAACTATGGATGAGGCTCAGTCAAGGTATGCTACAACTGAGAAAGAGCTCTTGGCAGTTGTCTTTGCATTTGAGAAGTTCAGGAGCTACCTAGTAGGCTCCAAAGTGATTATTTATACTGATCATCCTGCGCTGAGACACATCTATGCTAAGAGGACACCAAACCAAGGCTTCTTAGGTGGATTCTTCTCTTGCAAGAGTTCGACATGGAGATTGTGGATAAGAGAGGCATTGGGAATGGAGTTGCTAATCACCTCTCAAGACTGAGGATAGATGACTTTGTCCCTATCAATGATACTCTACCAGAGGAACAGTTGCATGCTTTAGGAGTCAAGAAAGCAGAAGTGGAAGGGCTAGAAGAAGATAAACTACCTTGGTATGCTGACTTTGTAAACTACTTGGTGGTTGGACAGATACCACAGACCCTCAACTCACATCAGAAGAAGAAGTTCCTAAGAGATGTCTCCCACTACTTTTGGGATGAGCCCTATTTGTACAAAAGAGGGAGTGATGGGTTGTTCAGAAGGTGTGTAGCTGAGGAAGAGATTCCAGGAATCCTGCACCATTGCCATGGCTCAGCCTATGAAGGACATTTTGCAACATTCAAGACAGCCTCCAAGGTCCTACAAGCTGGTTTCTGGTGGCCTAGTCTGTTCAAGGACGCTCCAGCCCATATGCCCTCATGTGATGCCTGCCAAAGGAAGGGGAACATCTCCAAGAGAGATGAGATGCCTCTGAATTCTATCCTTGAAGTAGATCTTTTTGATGTGTGGGGGATTGACTTTATGGGACCCTTCCCTTCGTCTTATGGGAACAAGTACATTCTTGTAGCTGTTGATTATGTGCAAAAGTTGTTTGTAGCCATTGCTAGTCCAACAAATGATGTTAGAGTTGTGCTGAAGCTCTTCAAGACAATTATCTTCCCAAGGTTTGGTACTCCAAGATGTGTGATCAGTGATGGTGGAAGCAATTTCATCAACAAGGTTTTTGAGAGCTTGCTCAAGAAGAATGGTGTCAAGCACAAGGTTGCTACTCCTTACCATCCTAAAACAAGTGGCCTAGTGGAGGTGTCCAACAGACAAAATCAAGGTAATCTTAGAGAAAACAGTTGGTGTTACAAGAAAGGATTGGTCTAATAAGCTTGATGATGCTTTGTGGGCTTACAGGACAGCCTTCAAGACACCCATTAGCAGAACACCCTTCTCACTCATCTATGGGAAGTCCTGCCATCTGCCTGTTGAGCTAGAGTATAAGGTCTTGCGGGCAACAAAGTTGCTGAATTTTGACATCAAGATAGCTCAGGAAAAGAGACTTATCAACTTGCATGAACTAGAGGAAAACCGCCTTGAAGCTTTTGAGAGTTCTAGGATCTACAAGGAGAGGACAAAAGCCTTCCATGACAAAAGGATCAAACACAAGGACTTCAAGGCAGGGGATCAGGTGCTGCTATTCAACTCAATGTTGAAGTTATTTCCTGGAAAGCTGAAGTCAAGATGGTCAGGACCATTCAATATTAAGGATGTGCTGCCATATGGAGCTGTGACTTTGTTCAGCAAGAATGGAGAAGACTTCACAGTGAATGGGCATAGGATGAAACCATACATGGCAAGTGAGTCTCTTGGAGATGAAGTGGACATCAACCTTGATGAACCTCCACAAGAGTAATCAACCAAAAGTCAAGCTTAGTGACTTTAAACAAGCACGCTTGGGAGGTAGTCCCATGGTATCCTTTTGTATATATTATGCTTTCTAGGTTATCTTTTATGCTTTGTTTTAGTGTATAAAAGCAGGATTTCGAACTGGGGTTTGAGAAAGTTTGAAGGAGACAAAGAACAGGTGTATTCTGGCTGATATCAGTCATCTGTATCGGTCATGACAGACCGATACACAAATTTTCGGTCATCAGTATCGATCATGGCTGACCGATATCAGTGGAGCAATTCTACACCAGTCAACATATCGGTCACTTGCGACCGATATGGAAAGCAGCTTGGCAGCAGGACGAAGTTTCGGTCATTCATATCGACCACACTTGATCGACACAAACACACCGTTTGATTTTTGGTCCAGAGTGTCGATCACTGGTGATCGATGAGATTCTTGGAATCATATTGGTCACCAGTATCGATCACTCAAGACCGAGACAATCGCACCGGATGTATTTCGGTCAAGTGTGTCGATCAGTAATGACCGATACTAATCCCAGGAAGTACCAGTCTCCAATATCGATCACTAATGACCGAATCTGCCATTTCGGTCAGTTGTATCGGTCATGTGTGACCGATATTCCTTCTGAGGTACAATGAGGAGCAGGAGCAGCTCAACAGCGAGCAACAGGAGGTCACAAAGAGAGGAAGCATCCCTTTCCCCAAGAGCTAGCAAGTCTCCACACACCTTAGGATCATCCCACAATTCCCACCATTAAACCAAGTACCACATCCTTTCCATTGTTCTATACCATAACATCTTTTTATTTCTGTAATATATTTTGTTGCTTCTCTCTTCCATTGCTTTCATTACACAAGAGACTGTGTAATTTAAGTGTGGGGGAGAGATTTGGGGTTTGACTTTGTGTTCTGTTTTCTTAGTTTTTCTTTTTCTTTTCACTTTGAGTCTCATGCATATCATGCATACATGTAAGGCATAAAAAAGCACAAAAAATCGAAAAACTTGAAATTTTTTTGCATTTCTTGCAAACCAAAAAGAAAGCATGTAGTTGCATTTCATCCTTCTAAGATTGAGTCTAGTGTTGACATATAGGTTGCATTGCATTTGCATAGGACATATTAATGAATTTTCCTTGTAAAGTGCTTAGTGTTTAGAGATGATTTCAGTTTTTAAGTGCTTAGTTGTTTGATGCATCATTTGATTGCTAGAAGTTAAGGCTGAACCATGCTTAGATTGCTAGATTCGGTCTTCTCATCTCATTTTGAAAGCATTTGTTCTCTGAAAATCAACTCTATCAACTTGAACTTTCATTTGGACTTTTAATTATCATGTCTTATGCATTGAAAAGTGAATTCATGGCTACCGTATACATATTTGGATAATCTTTCTCCTTTCTACCACTCTTGTTGATCAAAATAGCTGATCCTCATAATTATGGGACAGTTACATCCTCACCAACCAAAACCTCCTTTTGAGCCTAAACACTATTATGAGAGCTGTTAGGCCTTTGCATTGCATTATTGATTTTGTCTTGGCAATAAGTGTTAGGAATAAAGCTGGCAATGATTAGCTCTCTTGTAGATATCAGCTTGCATTTTGAGCTTGATTCTAGGATATCAGCTTGTAGGTGGTTTGAGCTTAATGTTTTTATGTTTTGAAAGAAAAGGAAAGATTTGAAATGGTAGAAAAGGGGAAACAATCTGGAATTGTGGTTAAGTAAAGGGAAGAAAAGCTCTAAGTTCAAAAAGAAGAATTGATGCCAACAACAAAGCTCAGAAAGGGTCCAAAGAAGAAAAATCAGACCAGGAGCAAGCCACCGAAGGTGATGAAGGCGCCAATACAACAAAGAAGAGCAGGTCCCTACCAAGAAGAAACAACCACACAAGCAAAAAAAAGAAGTTTCCCCAGCCATGAAGAAGGGTAAAGGGTAGAGTTTAGGAAAGGGTAGACTTAGAGGATTCACCCTTGGGTTTAGAAATGCTTAGGACTCATCTTTGGGAATTAAGGGTAGAAGAGAGCTTTGAATTGCATGCATAAGTGTGTTTTTACCTTTAGCATTTTGCCTAAGATGAAGTCATTTCATTGAGTGATCCTTTATGTTTTTAAAACCCTGTGCTTAAATGAGATCATTCTTATCTCATAACCTTACCCCTTTTCAACCAAATGTCTTCACTTGATTTGCATAAACATGATTCATGTTGTGAACTTAATTGAATGTTAAAGAGTTGATTGATTTGAGCATTTGCCTAACTTGAGATTTGAGATCATATTGAAACATGATGAGCATGGCTAGGTTCTTTAAAGTATAGCTGATTATGTTTGCATCCTACAACTAGGTACTTAAGCACTAAAACCATCTCTTTACCTTTGCATTTTTGGAATCTGAATGCCCACTTTCAAACCTCACTCTCCCATTTGTTCTTATTTGCTTGAGGACAAGCAAAAGGCAAGTGTGGGGATGTTGATATCCCTTGTATTTACATATTTTAGGGCTGCATTTAGTACATATTTTGGTCCTCTTTTGCATGTTTTCCCTTAGCTTTTGTCCCATTTTCTTCTCCTTTTAGACTTAGGTTGCATTTAGAGTATAGGTTGCATTTTTCTTGCATTTTGGATATTTTTAGGTGCTTTTGGAGCTAAAAGGAGCTTGAAGGAGCTTTGGAGATGATCCAGGATGCTAGCTGGGCAAAAGGAAGCAAGGGGGATTGAAGCAGAAGATTTCTGCAGAAGTTTTCGGTTAGAGCACGATGAGTATCGGTCAAGTGTGACTGATACAGAGCAGTGTCGATTACCAGTATCGGTCAAGTGTGATCGACACAAACACAACGGATAGATTTCGGTCTTATGTGTCGATCACTCCAGACCGATAGGGATCCATTTCGGTCACTGAAGACCGACACAACTGACCGGTACGCTGCCAGACTGAAGACTTTTTATTTACAATTCTGCCATTTTCGCTTAAACTCCTATAAATACGAAAAATCCCTAATTTCTGGGAACAAACTTTTACCCAGCAGTTCTTTCTTTCTTGTTTGGACCCTTGGGTTTTGTAATTTGAATATTTGCTTCATTTTAATCAAAGTTTGCATCTTTCATCTTGTTTAAGCTTTCTAAACATGATTACTTATCTTTCTCTTTGATTTGGTGGCTTTAATGGTGATTAGTGAGTAGTTCTTTTTAGGGATTTGAGATGGGTTAGGTTTAGAGAATTTGAGACTCCATCTATGATTGCTTAGTGTTAATTCTTCCATTTCCTTTCTTGATTTCTGAGTTTAATGCTTGATTAGCCCTAGCTAAGTTGATTGAGATATTAGGCTCATTTTATGTCCACCAAGTGTTTGATGAAATACCTGATTTGCTTTGCAAGAAAATTGCTTATCCTAGCTCAAGAGATTGACTGTCTAGGGAGTGATTTGGCAAAATAGGGTTGATAGATTTGTTTTAATGCTTGCTCTTTATCATTTCACTAATGAGAATTAGTTCTTGACTTGATAATTAGCAAAGAGATTAGTGCCAAGAGATTGGGTTAGTCTTATAAATGAATCCTATGCATAAAGAATAGAATTGTATGAGTTTGTAAGCATCATAAGTAGAGTCAAGAGTCCCCTATTACCAATTATCTCATCTCAAGTCCCATCTTTTCTCTGTTTTAAGCTCTGTTCTGAATTTGCCCTGTTTTTTCCTTCACTTTGATTGTTTGCTCATCTTCCTTCTTACTTTGTGTTTGTTTGGTTTCTGCATTGATCACTTAGGTTGCTAGATATTCTAAACCCCCTTTTATATCTGCTTGAATTAGGAAATCTACTATAATCCTACTGTTTCAATCTTCCCCTTTGGATTTACATTAAAACCCAATGCTACAATGACTAGTACAATGGGTGATTGACATAAGAGAGTCAAAACTCTTGTATCAGGAACCTTCAAGAGTTTCATCTTATGAGCCAAGGTCCCAACCACCATCAGCATGGGAGGCGCCAGTTTACACTTCTTCTCAGGGTTATACAACATGGCGACAATGGGATGCTTAAGGAAATGCAACTCAAGTGCAAGCTCAATGGCCAAGTTGGGTTCCTCCACCACAAGAGCCAGAAACTTCTTCACAAGGCAAGCAGAGGAGAAACAAGAGAAGGGCTAGTCAGTCTTTGATATCCCTTGTATTTACACCATTTAAGCTTACATTTAGTTCATGTTTTGGTTCTCTTTTGCATGTTTTCCTTATCTTTTGTCCCATTTTCTTCTCCTTTTTGACTTAGGTTGCATTTAGGACATAGTTTGCATTTTCTATGCATTATGGATGTTTTTAGGTACTTATGAGCTAGCTAAGAGGAGCATTGGAGGAGCTTTGGGGATGATCCAGGAAGCTAGCCGGGCCAAGAGGAGCAAAATGGACCAAGGCAGACGATCTCTGCAGAGCCTATCGATCAAGGCACAAGACCTATTGGTCAGAAGTGACCGATAGGATCCTATCGACCAGGCCTATCGGTCAGTGAAGTGACCGATAGCAGTGCACCGTTTATATTTTGGTCACCCTATCGGTCATCTTCCAGACCGATAGGATTCCTATCGGTCATCTTCCAGACCGATAGGATCCCTATCGGTCATCTTCCAGACCGATAGGATCCCTATCGATCACCCCTATCGGTCACAACTGACCGATAGGAACCCAGTCCGAGCCTGCCTTTTATTACACTTTTGCCATTACTTTAGGGCTTCCTTCTTTTATGTATAAATTCCCTTTTTCTGGGATTTTCGACAAGTCACCTCATAACACTTTTCTTGAGTTTATTTTCTGGGTTTCTAAGACAAATTTCTTGCTTTATTAAATATAAGTTTGTATTTGCCATTAATCTTTCTCTAATCTCTCTTTTAATCATGATTAACATCTTTTCTTCTAGTGATTTGGTGTTAAACATGAGTATTAGTGAGTAGTTTGCTTAGGGTTCTTAGATGTGGTAGATTAAGGGGATTTAAGGATTGATTAAGGTTTGTTTAGTGTTTAATTTAATGGGTTCCTCTCTATTAATCTGTTTTAAGCTATATTTGTCTTGATCACACTTATCTAGGATTTAGGCTTTCTCTTATGCCCACCAAGTGTTTGATGAAATGCTGATCTTGTTTGATAGAGGATTTGCTGGCCTTGGCTCAAGAGATTGACTGTTTGAAGAGCCTTTTGACATGAATAGAGTTGATTGTTATTGCTTGCTAGATGTTTTAGCACTAATGAGAGTTAGTTCTTGCTAAGGTGTTTAGCGAAGGGCTATTTTACAAGAGATTGGACTTAGGTTGCTTGTTTGTGAACTCTATGTCTATGAACCACCATTGCTAGCTTTGTTGCTTGATCAATGCTGTTTGAAACAACCTTAGTTAGTCTCTAGATTACCCAAAGTCAATAACCACATGTAGGAACTTGCTTTCTCTTTGATAGAATTTCGAATTTTCTTAGTACTCTGTTTATTTTGCTCTGCTTTACTTCTTGATCATAGCTAAACTGTCTCTTTTAAGTTATCTTTGGTGATTGATCATTCTAGGTTGTTAGATAAGTTGCTTAGGCAACAAAAACTCTCTTTTCTTTGCTTAACTTAAGGATTCCTACTCACAACTCTTTTGCTTTCAACAAAACCCATATGTATTGACATAAAACCCTTTGCTATGCTACAACTGATTCACATACAAGGGTGAAAACTACATCAGGGAAGATCAAAGGGAGTCTATATCTTAACCTTATTGTCAGTGCTGAAAGAGAGAATCAAGATCAATGAGAATCAAGCCCCAAGATAAAAAGTTTAAAGTTCATTAAGGTGGAGCTAACAGCAAATTTTCCAGATTCTATAAGAACCTAAACTTTCATAGCTAGACTGATCTACCTATGACTTTCAACTTAGTAAGACTTGTAATCAACTACTGTGGCAATAGTTCTTATAAGCATAAACGTCCTATGGTTAGTTCCAAGGAAAACTGATAATTTCAAAATTTTGACTCTATAAAAACAGGTTTTTGACTCAAACTTAAGACTTTATAAAATAAACACAAAGCACACAACGTCAGTAACCACCTCCCCCAGACTTAAACAACAATGTCCCCAATGTTATTAAGCCAAGATTTGGTCAAAATGAAGCATGAGAACTTGTAAAACCGAGTTGAAAAAGTGGTACCTCGCGAAGTTGCAGGTGACGAGCGTCACCAGCTGGGTGATGAGCGTCACCACGTCTGATACTCTAAAATCGACAAGTTAGATGGTTATAAACCTAATGTTATCATATGTACTCTAAAGTCAGACTAGTAGAGTACTCAAACACACATTTAAAAGCATCCAAACATAGCAATAGAAACCTGGTTCAACAATCTCACAAAACATCATCAAAGTAACTGACAACTGACTCAAAGAAAACATAAGAATGACTCAAGAGAAATAAAAGAAAAGAGAAACAGAAACAAGTAACCAGATAGTAGATGCTCAGTCCTCATCCTCGCAGGGCTCAGTGGTGTAATGTGGGCGGACACAACCACAGTTGCTAAGTGTAGTAACAGCATCCCAAAGTCCCTCAAAGCTGTCAATGACATACTCCTGAAAAGTAGCCATGTCCATGGGTGTCTGTGGTCTTGGAGGACGCCTGAAAGCAGTGGATGCAGTGGTCTGACGTCTGGATGGTTCAGCAGCAGCAGTAGTTGAAACGCCAGCAGTAGCAGCTCTAGCTGGACGGAGAGGTAGAGGACGCAGCAGACTCGGATCTGGCAGAAAGAGCAGCTGGCGTGTGACACCCTGGATCGTCGTGAGCGCTCTGTTCGGCAACTTAATGCCAACATACTCCCCAGCAGTGGTAGTGAATGTCCAGACAAATCCAGGCTTGAGCCACGTAACATGGCCCAGATGCTGCTCATCCATGAGAGATCGGTCACTGCGAATGGTGCAAGGCGTGACATCGATCTATAAGTGCTGGAAGATCAGTGTCAGGAGACTGTCCACACTCTCAGTCTTCTCCCCCAGACTGGTGAATCGCATGGTCTTCAAGGAGACCAAATGCTCAGCGAAAATAACGCCAAAGTTGGCGCGGATCATGCTATCCATGGGTATCACCTCATCGAGCATATCAGCATAGCTATAGTAAAGGAGAATCAGCTCACTAACCCGCATCTTGCTCGACACAGACTTGCACAATATAATGTTGCCAAGAAGGCGCATAATGTACCTCAGAACTGGATGTCGAACCTCTGTCTGCGTGCTCATCTTGCTGTCATAGACTCTATTCCCGAACTTGGACCAGAATGTCTGCATGTGGGTCCACTGTGAGGGAAGGAGAACGCCTGTGGGGTGGTCAGAGATACCATAAATCCCGCAAAACTCCATGAGACTGATCCTGTAGCAAATCCCGCGGATCAGGAAAGTCAGCGTGCCTTCCAGCGCACGCTTACCCAACTCATTCGCGTAGTACACATGAGTAATGGAGAGAAACTGGCGAACCAAGTCTGGGATCGTACTGCTGTAATGGCATAGTGCCCATCCCGATCCTCTCCAGAGTCTCCACAACCTCATCAAAGATACCCATCTTCTCCAGTATAGTGGCGTCTGCGAATCTGGTGGGGACAATCTTCACCTCCTGCCACGTATTGTCGAACAGCGTGTCGTACTCATCCCATTCCTCCTGAATATTGCGGTGTATACAGGTATCCCGTGCTACCTCCTGCTTCGGCATTCCTGTCCTAGCCACTCCTGAAGCGATTCTCAGGTTCTCTCACTTTGGCCTTGGAGGCCTGCAAACTGGGTAATTGCTGAATGACTGTGTTGAGCCTGATGCAGAGCTCGAAGATGAACCCTATCGCTGCCGTTTCTCCTGTCGAGGCATCTGAAAATTCAAGCCAAAAATCAACCGAAAACATCACCAAAATCAGCAAATTTTCAAAAATTCGAAAAGTCAATGAATCAAGATGAAATAACTGATGGCGATCGACAACAACCCTACCAGGAACACAATTCAATCATCAGTTCAACCCATAATCACACAAAATTTCCAGATTTTTGCAAATTTCATCATGAACTCGAAATTTCAAAAACTTGCAAATCAACCGATTAAATCACAAATGGATGGTATCATTCATCTAATACAACCTAACTAACCATGATTGAACAGTTAAATCAAGCTAATAAAGTCGAAAATTGAATTTTACCAAACCTATGGCAGACTGAAAATTGGGGATTCCGAACACATAGCTTGCAAATCTTGAAAACTGAGTTTAGATTATGAAAGAGGGCCAAAATCCGCACGGATTAGGCTTTTGAATCACTCAATTCGGCTCAAGAAATAAAAAGTCATGAGTTTGAGAGTTTTTGTTCTAAGTGTTCGTTACTTTCAATAATATCACGAGGAAGAAGGAGAGGGAGGTTAAGCGCGTACCTGAGCCTCGGACGGGTGACGAGCGTCAGCCGTTTTTTGTTTGGTCGGGTATTTTTTTTTTTTAACTGAATAATAATTTTTTGAACACGAAAAAAAAATATTAAGTACAGAAAATAAAACTTACTAGTGGGCTGCCTCCCAGTAAGCGCTTGTTTAAAGGCATTAGCTCGACTTTGATTGACTGTTTAGACAGCTGATGCATCATCCAGGGACACAATATGTCCTGCCAGAATCTCGGCTTGCGCCCAAAAATGCTTCACCCTCTGTCCATTGACAGCGAACTCCTCTCCTTTGGAGTTAATCAAGACAATGGCACCATGTGGTCGAGCTTCTTTGACAGTGTAGGGACCTGACCATCGAGAACGCAGTTTACTAGGAAAGAGCTGTAAACGAGAGTTGTAAAGGAGTACCTGGAAATATTACCATATATTCTGCATATTTTGCATACATTTAGAGTAGTTTTTCATGCATTCATCTTGCATTATAGGCTAGATTGTTCCATTTGTTGCATTTTAGGTTTTAGGTCCCTTTGCATTCGCATTTTGCATGTTTCTTGCATATATGCATCATTATCAGGTTGTTCGGAGCACTATGGAATTGCGGAGGCTATGTGGACGTGAGGAGGTTCAAAGTGGAGCTCATGGACACTTGGAGAACTCGGATGTGTATGCTAAGGACCCGAGATCGAGTAGCGGATCGAGCAAGGCAGGTCGATCTAGATGAGATCGACCAGAAGATCGAGTGCAACTAGTCGATTCAAGACAAAGGATCGAGACCGAGATCGAGAGAGGAGATCGATCTGGAGTACGGACGTAAATGACGCCATGCAGAACGAGAGCCAGATCGAGAACCAGACTCGATCACCCGAAGATCGAGAAGTAGATCGAGGAAGATACTCGATACCTCCAACCAGATCGACCAGAAGATCGAGAGGGGCAAGGCGATTCCTGAAGATGATTGAGCACATTGGTCGATCTCAAGGTCGATCCCAGACGAGCTTATCCGTCCAGCTGTCTTTGGCGGCTAGCGAAGGGGGGACCAGCTAATGGTTTAGCCATTTTTGGCAAAAGCAGCCTTCACCTTTATCCTATCTTCATTCTGTCTTTTCCCTTATCACTCTAACTTAGGAGATTCGCCATTGTAGAACAGCTTAAGCTTTTTCAGTTTTTGATCCTTTGAATCTTTTTATATCAAGCAGTTTTTCTTTAATCTATCGTTAATCATGCTTAGCTTATCGTTTATTGCTTTCGATTCTGTTTTAAATATAAGTAGTGAGTAGTCGTTTCGGGTTTTGGGGTTGAAGTGATTCAAAAAGGGTTGAAGGGGTTCAAAGCTTTGTGTTTTCTTGTTCTTCATACCTTTTCTTCTAGGATCTTGGGATCTTAAAGCCTAGAGAGCCTTGGAAAAGGTCTATATGAACCAAAGGCTGTCTTACCTTGACAGGATTCAAATGTCCTGGAAAACCAGATCCTAGAGGCTAATCTTTCCTTTCCCACATGCCATGGTTGTAAAGGGGATTAGTTAGGTCATTGTTTGAAATCTGTCTTTCTTGCTCTTCGATCTCTTTTTCCACCAAACGCCATGGGTTTGGAGAAGAGATTAAGGAAGTGAACCATTCCACATGCCATGGATGGTTCTTGTTTTGTTTTCAAGGCTTCGAGAAACCTCTTAAAAGAGTAGATCTAAATGTTTTCAATCCAAAGCTTGAATCTTTGATACCCTTGAATGTGAACCTCGACCTTAAACCCTCTTTTTAAGTGTTTTAAATCTCTGTTTATCATTTGCTTGTCATTTACTTGCATCCTGTTCGTTAGAAGTCATATCGCTTTAAGTTGCTTTTTAGATCGATCCATTCTGCTCGATCCAGTGCTCGATCCTGTGGTCGATTCACTGGTCGATTTTTAGTTTTTAGTAGCTTTGAATTTTTCATCTTTTGCTTGTTCCTCGTGGTAGTTGACCCTCTTCCAGAGATTTTAAAATTGTTTTGCATTGCATTAGAACGTTGCATTTAGTTTTCCTAGGTTTTACCAATCATTTATCCATTTTGCTTAGTTTCACTAGATCCTTGCATTCTCATTGCTCTTCCTGCTCCCTAGGTGTGGATTAATACCTCGTGCTTTACTACAACTGTGTATTGCTTGAGTTTTGATAACCTCCTTGCTTGCACCTGTGTAAAAACCTGTTATCAAATGGCGCCGTTGCCATCTTAGGGTTGCTTGGAAGCATTAAGATTTGGGGTTTGGTAAAGACTAAGCCTTTACTTTAAGTTTGGTTACTAATTTCTTTCTCTTCACACTTGTGTCTTTCTGGTGCATGAATTTGCGTTCTAGGGGTGATAGCAACTTACTTACACCCCTGGACAATATTCACCAACTCGGACATTCAAGAACAAGAAGAGCAAGAGAGCAAGCTAGAGCCTTTGAGGAGATTGTTCAAGCCGGTACAGTAAACTTTGCAACAATGGCTGAGCAGGAACATCCTGAAGGACCTCCACCAGCTCACGGTGGTGTAGGAAGGGGCAATGGAATCCCCATCTACGCAGCTAGACCCCCACGGATCATAGGCACTATAGATGCTCCTAATACACATCACAATCGCTTTGGGATCACTCCTCCTCCAGTCCAGATTAACAATTTCGAGATAAAGCCTGGATTCATCTCAATGGTTCAGAATAGCAAATTCCACGGGCTGGCTATGGAAGACCCCTTACAGCACCTTGATAACTTTGAACAGGTGTGTGGAATGATCAAGATTGATGGCATATCCGAAGATGCTTTCAAGCTGCGTCTCTTTCCATTTTCTCTCGGTGACAAGGCTAGGAATTGGGAGAAGACACTTCCAGAAGGCACCATCACGTCTTGGGCTGAATGTAAGAAAGCTTTTCTCTCAAAGTTTTTCTCAAGCACCAGGACAGCTCGATTGAGGAGTGAGATCAGTGGCTTCACTCAAAGGCAGTACGAGACATTCAATGAAGCTATGGAGAGGTTCAAAGACTATACCATTCAGTGTCCTCACCACAGCTTCAGTGAAGAGACTCTCCTA
The DNA here is from genome assembly GCA_911865555.2 of Thlaspi arvense. NCBI lineage: Eukaryota > Viridiplantae > Streptophyta > Magnoliopsida > Brassicales > Brassicaceae > Thlaspi > Thlaspi arvense. The sequence goes on along the minus strand of OU466858.1, from coordinate 24,387,565 downwards.
AGCACAATATACCGAGGAGCAACCCAAGATCAGAATGTTGCTTGATACAGCAAGTAAGGGCAATTTCCTTGGTCAAGAAGTTGAAGAAGGTATGGAGCTGATAGAGAACTTGGCATTGAGTGATGGGAATTATTTAGAGGACTATGACCGAGCACCAAGAGGAGCTGATTTAGAGTCTCACAAGAAAGAGCTTAAGTCCCTCCATGAGAAGATAGACAAGCTAGTGCTTGCAATTCAGAAACAAGTCCACTTCATAGGAGAAGCTGAAGATGTCTCCGAGAAACTAGAGCTGAGTCAAGAAGAAGCTAACTGGATTGCTGGTCAGAACTACAACAAAAATCACGGTTATTCACAAGGCTACCAAGCGAACAACAATCTCTCTTACATGAGCACGAATGTAGAGAACCCTAAAGATCAGGTCTACCCCCCTCAGCAAGCAAAGCCCTTTGTACCTTACAACAAGGGTTTTCAACCGAATAATGGCTTTCAAGGGCAGAGGCAAGGGAACTTTCAAGGTCAGCAGCAGCAGCAAGGCAACAAAGGTTACACTCCTATGTTTCCTCCCGGATTTGTTCCTCAACAACAGCAGATGCAACAGCCTCCTCAAGACCCGGTTCAAGCAATATTTCAGCAGTTGCTTCAAGGTAAAGCTTCCACTAATCAGAAGTTTGCTGAGATGAACAACCGCCTTGACTCCTCTCTTACTGACGTCTCAACTCAGATAACAAACCTGAACAACAAGATCAAGCAGTTAGAGAAGGGAAAGGCTAGTACAAGTGGTCAGAACACCTTACCGGGCAAGTGTAAGCAAAATCCAAAGGAATACACCAACGCTATCACCTTGAAGAGTGGTAGAGAACTTCCTCCGCGTGTTGCTCCTATGAACAATGTGGACTTTGTAGTCCAAGAGGAGGAGGGTAAGCTTTCAGCTGATGAGGAGATCAACTTTGATAATGTGTAGATTGAGAGACCAAGAAAGGGTAAAGAGGTAGCTGTAGAGAAGAAAGTGGAGCAAGCTACTAAAGAGAAAGATGTCTATGTGCCTCCACCGTATGTGCCTAAGCTTCCTTTTCCTGACCGCTTCAAGAAACAGCTGATAGAGAAGCATAGACTCTTATTTAAGAAGCATCTAAAGGACGTTGAGATCAAGTTGCCTCTTGTAGATTGCCTAGCTATGATGCCGAAGTGTGCTAAGTTCTTCAATGACACCCTTACAAAGAAGAACAAGGACAGTAAAGAAGTTTTGGTGCTTAGTGAAGAGTGTAGTGCCATTATTCACAGAGAAATAGTGCCTAAGAAGCTAGGAGATCCAGGATCCTTCACCATTCCTTGTGATTTAGGTCCATTGAAGTTTGAGAGCTGTTTATGCGATTTGGGAGCAAGTATAAATCTCATGCCTCATTCTATAGCAAAGAAGCTCGGTTTCACACGGTTCAAAGAGTGTAGGATCTCCCTTGTGTTAGCTGACAGAAGCGTGAGACTTCCAGTGGGTATGTTAGAGGATCTTCCAGTGAGGATAAGCGATGTCAATGTACCAACTGACTTTGTTTTGCTTGAGATGGATGAAGAACCTAAGGATCCGCTTATACTTGGAAGACCATTCCTTGCAACCGCCGGAGCAATGATAACAGGTTTCTAGTGATGCAATGATTGACATGCAGTAGAGAGGTTATCAAAGCTCTAATGCAACACTGAGATGTAGTATAGTGGGCAAGAGAGGTACCAATCCACACCTAGGGGTAGCAAGTTCACTAAGAATGCAAGGGAATGAGAAAATCTAAGCGAAAATGATAAATGATTGGTAAATTCACGGAAAACTAAATGCAAAGACCAAATGCAAAGCAAAACAATTTTAAAATCCCCGGAAGAGGGTTAACTACCACGAGGAACAAGCAGAAAGTCTAAAATGCAAGCCTATTAAAAACTAAGAATCCACTAGTGAGTCGACCACTGGATCGACCACTAGATCGAGCAATATGGATCAATCTCGTCTAACAACTTAAGATGATGAATGATGCGATGAACTAATGAACAAGATGCGAACTTTATGATGACAGAATGATAAGCAGAGATTTAAAACACTAAGAAAGAGGGTCTAGGATTGAGGGTCATATTTATGGATCTCAAAGATTAAAGCTTGGTTTGAAAACTTTTAGATCTACTCACTTTGTGAGGTTCTCTAGGCCTTGAAAACAAAACAAGAACCATCCGTGGCATGGGGTATGGTTCACTTCTTCAATCTCTTCTCCAATCCCATGGCGTTTGGTGGAAAAAGAGATCGGAGAGCAAGAAACACAGATTTCAAATGTTGACCTAACTAATCCCCTAAACAACCATGGCATGTGGGAAAGGAAGGATTAGCCTCTAGGATCTGATTTTCCAGGACATCTGAATCCCGTCAAGGTAAGACAGCCTTTGGATCATATAGATCTTGGCGTGAGACTCTCTAAGCCTTAAGTACTCAAGATCCTAGAAGAGAAGGTAATGAAGAACAAGAAAACACAAAACTTTAACCTCTTTGACCCTTTTGAGTCACTTCAACCCATCAACCCAAATGAAACTACTCGTTACGCATAAAGAAAGCCGAACAAAATGCAATAAATAGAAAGCTAACCATAATTAACGATTGATTAAAAGCAAAAGATTTTATATTCAAAGGTTCAAATGCAAGAAAAAGCTTAAAGGTTTCTATAATGGCGGAATCGCCTAAGCTAGAGAAAGAAGAACAAAAAAAGATAAAAGTGAAAGCGTGTGAGAAAACGGGATCACCGCCTTCCCAAAGTGGACAAACAGCTTGATGGTCCCCCCTTTGCTAGAAGCCAAAAACGGTTAAAGTAGCCTGGGATTGACCTTGATATCGAGCATATCACTCGATCGTCTTCGGGAATCGCCTGCCTCAGCTTGATCTGCGTGTCGAACTTCTTGGATGAATCGAGTGCTTTGTCCGATCTTCAAGTCGATCCTTGGATGATCGAGTGGTGGACTCGATCCGGCTCTCGTTCAGCATGGCGTCATTTACGTCCGTACTCCGGATCGATCTCTTCTCTCGATCCTTCCTCTTGAATCGACTTGGTGTACTCGATTATCTGGTCGATGTCATCTAGTTCGACATGCCTTGCTCGATCCGCTTCTCGATCTCGGGTCCTTAGCATGCACTCCTGAGTTCTCCAAGTGTCCACGAACTTCCTCACGAGCTTTAGCACGTCCACGAATCCTCCAAAGCTTCAAAGTATCCGAAAAGAACCTGAATGTGATGCATAATGCATGAAATATGCGAATGCTAATGCAAAAGTGCTCTAGGACTAAAAATGGTGCAAACTAGCCTAATATGCAAGGTAAATGCATGAGAAACTACCTTATATGCATGCAAAATACACAAAATATATAGTAATATCAACTCCCCCAAACTTGCCTTTTGCTTGCCCTCAAGCAAACAAAATTCAAGAAGGAAGAGAGGTTTTAAAAACGGGGGTTTAAGCTTCTTGCAAAGGTGTTTTTCAAATGAATCATTTCAATGGTCCTAGTTCTTAACTCTAAGATGCAATGCACACATTCATACACCAAAGAACTTAGCCATACTCATCACACAATGAATTTCAAATCATGACTCTCATATTCCAAGCAATCAAAGAATCTTATCTTTTAACATTCATTAATAATCGAACCGTGAATCACATTTTAAAGCCGAACACATTTGGCTAAGGACAGAGGCTATGAGCATAGAATGATCTCATTTAAAAAGAGTTTAACAATGTAATGGTTTCTCTCAAGAAAGGTATGAACTTATGCATAATGCTAAAGGTAAAGGCAAATGATGCATACATAACTAGACTCTCATCTACCCATGTACACTAACAATGATCCTAAAACCCGTCTCATTTCTTTTCTTTTTAGCTCACTCACCCTCCTAGATACTACGCTTATCACCAATGCAATTCGCTTAGCAAAAACCCATGTTAAAACAGAAAACATCCTTACTCTTTAGGCTAGTGGAAAGGCTGAAAACATTTTTAGCTCTTTACTTTTCTTATTGATAGCTCCCCACTTATTTTTTTCTTTTTTTTTTCTTTTTTTTTGGCACTTAGGCTCTTTTCTTTTCTTTTCTTTTCTTTTATTTGAGAGCTATCTTCTGAAATATACTTAGAGCTTTTCATTTTGAAAACATTGCCTTCCACTTAAAACCTTTTTATTCACTTTAAACACCAAACTCTTTTGAAACCGCAAACAAATAAGCAAATAAACAATCCCCACGAACCCCAAACCTACCCTAAGCCTAAAAACAAGCTTCAAAATGCAAATCTAACAATCAAATGAGAGCCTAATCATGTCGCCTAGACCTAACACTTTATGGTAAGTTCAAACCGAAAAGAGGCCTCACAATGATACCACACAAGAACATTTGGCTTGAAAGAAAGGTAAGGGTTATGGTGGGAGTTATACTTAGCCTCACAAAAGAGTGGTGAAAGGAGGAAGAGAGCCTTAATATGTATATAATCCATGTGTTCATTTTCAAATGCATAAGTGTGATAATTAAAATTCAGATTAGGGTTCTCACTTCTTAGGATAAGATTCAGTTCATTAATGTTCAAGTCAAGCCACGAAAATCAAAACACATGATCCGAGTATGGTTAGAGCTTACTTTCAAAGAGTGTACAGTGCATCAAAGAGCTACTTACTAGAGCCTTGAAACAATTCATGAGCTTAAAACACCTTTTAAAGAAAACTTTAACCCCTTATGCAAATGTAAACAACCTAGATGCTTAAAAATTCTAGACTCAATCCTAAAATGTTTAACAAAGTGAATGCAACTACATGAATTTTTTTAAAAATTTTTAAAAATTTTACCAATTTTTTGTTCTTTTCTATGCCTTAGATGCAATGAAGACTCAAAGGATGCAAAGAGAAAATAAGAAGAAAGAAAACAATGTCAAATACACACACACTCCCCCAAACTTGAATGACACCGTCTCAGTGGCAAACAAATCCAAGAGAGTTCAAAACACAAGTGAAAACAAAGAAAAGATGTGCGGTATATACAAGGGACGGTTGTTTGTTACCTCGGAGCTAAGTGGTGCTGGAACTTGTGGACGTTCCAGACCTCTTGCTCCTTGTTGGGGTCTCGTGGGCTACTCCTTTGCCCTTGTCCAATGCAGCTCCTTCATGAACCGAGTGGAGAGTAGGTAGGATGGGGCTTCCTTGAGGCTCACGTAAAACGATTCCACCAGTCGATCTCCTCCTCTTCTTGGGCTGCTCAACTTCTTTGCTTATAGCCTTCTTATGTGAGCTCCCTTAAAGCGCCTTGACCTTCTTGGCAAGCTGCTTGAGTACCTTGCTCTGCCATTTGTTGATTTTCCTTTGCATCTCCACAACAGAAGCAAGAAACTTCTCCGTCTTTGGAAGCACAAAGCTCTCGGGTATCTCATCATTCGAGGCAGGAGACTCTGATCTTGGGCGAGTGGCTTGTTGAATGGCAGCTGTGGCTCCTAAAGGGGCGAAGCAATCCTCTACACTCGGCAAGAACTCGATGTTGCCAACTCCTTGTAGCTCGGTTTCCTCCTTGTTCGGCAGGATACACACCCTCTTCTCATTCTCTGAGTCGATGAATAGATAGGCAAAGAAGCCTTTGGCTGGCGTGCGTTCCAAGCCATCGGTGTTTCTTAGATAAATCTCATCCATGTACGCCCTATCTGCGCAAGGTACGAAGTCAGCTAGTGGTACTCCAGCTTAAACAAACAAAGGAGTAAGGAACCTTCCAATCAGAGATGAACTCGCTTTGGACCTCATGGCGTACGCCTTATACTTCACCAATGAAGAGGCTAGAATACAGCCGTAGTTCACGTCATCTCCTAGCTGGTCTTCCAACGGCTCATCATTCTCATTGGGGTCATACACGAGGTGCTTCACGCCTTGGAATAGGAAGCAATGCTCGGTTTTGGTGACCGTTGGGGCTACTGACCGTCCGCTGAAGGTATTAGCAATCAGCTTCAGCGTGTAACGCTGCACCGGACTCCTCACTCTCTTGATCTTTGTTGTATTCGCCTTGTAGTCGTCATTGCTTATGAGGTCCCACAGGTCATTCGCTTGAGTGAAGGAGGGGAATTCAACCTTGTTGGCAGCAGCGTTGAGGCCATAGGCTTGACAAAGCTCCGAGATTGAGAGACAAAAGGCCTGACATTCAATCTTGAAGGATAGGTGGCCTTGAGAAAGAGTGGGGATGCTCGGGTTCTCATAATCGAACTCCAAGGTGACTAGGCAATCGATTGTCACCTCGGGATAGGTTGGGCAGTCCATCCTTGACAAGCACCGGAGGCCTGTGTTCTTCAGGAGTTGATCAAAGTCCCTCAAGATCCCCATCTTAGCCAGCAAACCTCTATCCGCGAACTTAGCTGGTTCGAACCTCAGCCTCTCTAGCCTCTTCTTGGCTTGCTTTTCCTCCTTGGTCCACTTAACCCTCTCCTGAACCACCACTTCTTGACCTTATCCTTCTTGTGCTGTTTCTCCTCTCGTCCTTTTAGGGGCCATAGTGCCTGAAACAAGATTCTCAAACAAGAGAATGAGCAAAGGCGGCGAGTCTTGAGAGAAAGAGCAAGCAAGAAAGAAAAAGTTTTAACTAATGCCCTAGATTTTTGGGGAATTTATAAAAATTCTAGCAAGATAATAGAGAAAGAAATCTAGAGATAGAATAAAATCTAGAATTTTTCCTAATATCTAGCTATTTTTAAAAATCGGTAAACCTATAACATCTTATTATTCAAACAATGCAAAGAAAGGAAATTTTCTAAAAGATTTAAAACTAAAACCCGAAAATACCTTTGCAAAGTTTTGAAAGAAGATGTTGTTGACCTTTAAGAAGAAATATCACACTCTCTCTTTGCTTTAGAAATCTTGAAACATGGATAATGAGAGAGTGTGTGGTTTGAAAATATAAAGGCCAACAAGAGAAATCTAAAACCATGGGCAAGGCAAGTAAGTGGTTTTCTGACAAAATGTGTGGTCAAGGCACATCTTTCATGGTCAAAGATGCTTGCCTTGACCACATTTCAAATTTAAAAACTGGAGGGAAAGTAGAAAAGAGGGAAAAGAAATTGTTACCTCGACACGAGATCGAGTCCATTTGGTCGATCTAGGACTCGATCTCATGCCCTTAATGGCTAGGATCGAGAGGTTCGATCGATCAGGGACTCAATTCAAATTGCATCGAGTCTTAGATCGACTGTACCCTTTCGTTCCTTGCTTTGGTCAACCAGGCATTGGTCCTTGGATCGAGCTACATGATCGATCTGAGGGTCGATTTGGCTTAGATCGAGTGGCAGATCGAGTAGGCTATTCGATCTATTTTTGAGAAACGAGTGACTCAGTCAATCTACACCTCGTTTGCTTTCAAGATGAACGTATAGGGTGTTCATCCTCTCGTGATCGACCGTTCCACTCGATCTGTCTACTCGATCTCGTCTAGATCGACTGACTCCTCTCGATTCACTACCTCGATCTAGTAAAGATCGAGCTAGGATGAGTCAATCTAGCACTCGATCTCTAGCCTATTCTTAACCCTTCGCGCCTCTTTTGGACTCCAAGGTCATGGCCTGCAATCCATTACACCCTTTCCTACACACTTAGAAGATAAAAACATAAAACTAAACAAGGTCATTAAGAAGCCTGCCAAGAAAGTCAAGGCGCTTCAAGGGAGTCCGCCAAAGAAGGCTTCAAGTGAAGAGGTTCATCAACCGGAGAAGAGGAGGTTCTCAACCTGCGGTATTGTCATCCGTGAGCCACAAGGCGAAGAGCAACAAGCACACCATTCAGTCCATGGTTTCCCAACCGTGGATAAGGGCAAGGACATAGCCCGACGCTCCTCTAGCAAGCGCAACTCCGCTGGAACATCCTCAAGTTCCAGCCGAGTTTAGCTCCAAGGTACCAACAACCTTCCATTGTAAATACCGCTCATGTTTTCTTAATTTTTGCTTAATGTTCTTAGCTCTCTCAATTTTGTTTGCCACTGGGACGGTGTCATTCAAGTTTGGGGGATTATGTGTGTGGTTTGACATGTTTATTCTGATCTTATTTTCCCTTTAGCATCCTTGAGTCTTCATTACATGAAAAATTGGTAAAATTTTTAAAAATTTTTTAAGAAAAATTCATGTAGTTGCATTCACATTGTTAAGCATATTAGGATTGAGTCTAGAATTTTTTAAGCATCTAGGTTGTTTACATTTGCATAAGGGGTTAAAAGTTTTCTTAAAAATGTGTTTAACTCATGAATGGTTTCAATATCCTAGTTATTAGTTCTCTAATGCTTTGCTCACACTTTGAAAGTAAGTTCTTACCATGCTTGGATCACATGTTTTGATTTTCGTGACTTGAATTGAACTCTCATGAATTGAAACTTGTCCTAATAAGTGAACACTTTAATCTGAATTTTTAAATATCATCCTTATGCATTTGAAAATGAACACATAGATTTTAAAATATTGAGGCTCTCTTCTTCCTTTTACCACTCTTTGTGAGCCTAAGTAGAACTCCCACCTTGACCCTTACCTTTCGTTGAAGCCAAGTTTTCGTGTGTGACATCATTGTGAGGCCTCTTCCGGTTTGAACTTAGCATAAAGTATTACGTTTAGGCGACATGATTAGGTTCTCATGTGATTGCTAGCTTTGCATTTTGAAGCTAGATGTAGGCTTAGAATAAGTTTAGGGGATCATTGGGATTGCTTTCATACTTATATGCTGTTGGTCTCGAAAAGAGTTTGGTGTTTGAAGTAAGAAAAAGGTTTTAAGTGAAAGGTTTTATGCTTAAAAATGTATAATGCTCTAATAATTTCAGAAGATAACTCTCTCAAAATAAATAAAAAATAAAAAAAAATAATAATAAAAGAGCATAAGTGCCAAAAAAAAAAAAAAGTTAAAGAGCGTAGTATTTTCAAATCTTTTCACTAATCTAAAAGAGTTAAAATGCTTTCTGTTTTGTTTTGGGGATTGCAAAGCTTTTGCTTTGGGAAAAAGGGTAGACTCTTAGTGGTGAGTGAGCTTAAATAAAAATAAATGAGAGGGGTTTTAGGATTATTGTTAGTTTACATAGGTAGATGAGAATCTGATCATGTATGCATCAGTTGCCTTTATCTTTAGCATTATGCATAAAGTTCTTACCATTTTCGAGAGAAACCCTTGCTTAAATAAACCCTCTTTAAAATGCGATCATTCTATGCTCATAGCCTGTACCCTTAACCAAATGTGTTCTGCTTTAAAGTGCATAAGTTTGATTCATGGTTCGGTCATTAATGAATGTTAAAGGATGAGTTTCTTTGATTGTTTGGAATAGGAGAGTCATGATTTGAAATTCTTTGTGTGATAAGTATGTCTAATTTCTTTGGAGTATGAGTGTGTGTATTGCATTTTAGGACTAGTAACTAGGACGTTGAGATTGATTCATTTGAAAGACACTTTTGCAAGAAGCTTAAACCCCCGTTGTTTTAAAACCTCTTTCCCTTCTTTAATTTTGTTTGCTTGAGGGCAAGCAAAAGGTAAGTTTGGGGGAGTTGATATAGCTGCATATTCCATGCATTTTGCATACATATAAGTTAGTTTCTCACGCATATACATTGCATTTTAGGTTAGTTTGCATCACTTTAGGTCCTAGACTGTTCTTGCACCAGCATATGCATATTTTTTGCATTTTGCATCGCATACATGTTGTTTTCGGCTACTTTGGAGTCTTGGACGGTTCGTAGACATGCTGAGGTTCGTGAGGAAGTTCGTGGGACTTGGAGAATTTAGGAATGCTTGCTAAGGACCAGAGATCGATAGGAGGATCGAGCATGGCCGGTCGATCTAGATGAGATCGACCAGAAGATCGAGTAGTCCAGCCGATGCAAGGGAACTGATCGAGACGAGGATCGAGTGAAGCGACCGATCAAGGAGTACGGACGTAAATGACGCCATGCAGATCGAGAGTCGGATCGAGTCAACCACTCGATCCTCCAAAGATCGATTCCAAGATCGAACGAAGCACTCGATCCACCAAAGCAGATCGAGACACAGATCGAGCCGAAGTCACGATGTCCGAAGATGATCGAGCGAGGTGCTCGATCTCGAGGTCGATCTCAGTGCTTAAACCATTTTTGGCCGCTAGCGAGGGGGGGGACCATCGAGCTGTTTGGCCTATTTTGTGAAGGCAGCGATCATGCTTTCCGAGACACGCGTTTTTACTTTATCATTTTCATCTTTTTCTCTCTGTTGGAAGGTGATTCCGCCATTGTTAGACTTTGAGCTTTGTTCTTGAATCTTTGAATTTAATCCATCGTTTTTCATGTTTAACGTTTCATCTTTCGTGCTTTGCTTGGTTTACTTAATGTGTAGTGAGTAGTTTAATCGGGTTTGGGGGTTGAGAGGATTCAAAGGGGACGAAAAGGTTTTCAAGCTTGGTGTTTTCTTGCTCTGAATGGCTTTCTCTTCTAGGATGTCGAGTTCTTAAGGCTTAAAGGGTCTCGCGCCAAGATCTTTATGATTAGAGAGAGCTCTTACCTTGACAGGATCCAGAGATCTCTGAAAATCGCATCCTAGAGACTAGTTACCCTTTCCCAAACGCCATGGTAGTTTAGGAGATTAGTTAAGCCGCGTATTTGAAATCTGATTTCCTTGCCCTTCAATATCTTCGTCCGCCAAACGCCATGGGTCTGGAGGAGAGAATGAAGGAGTGATCCATACCACACGCCATAGGTGGATCTTGTTTTGTTTTCAAGGCTTGGAGAACCTCACAAAGCGAGTAGATCTAGAGTTTTCAAACCAAGCTGGAACCTTTGAAACCCCTGAACGTGAATCTCAACCCTAGACCCTCTTTCTTAGTATTCTTACATCTTTGCTAGTCATTCGCTTGTTACCTGTTGCATCCTGGTCATTAGTTTCGTTGCATCTGAACTTTTAGACGAGATCGATCGTTGTTGCTCGATCTAGTGGTCGATCCTGTGGTCGATCCACTAGTCGATTTCTATAAATTCAAAGCTTTGCATTTTAATCATTCTGTTTGTTCGTCGTGGTAGTTCACTCGTTCCTGGTAATTTTAAAATAGTTTTGCCTTGCATTCAGTCATTGCATTTAGTTTTTAGGATTTTTACAAAATCGTTCACCATTTGCCTAGCTTTACTCGATCCTTGCATTCTCATTTCAATTTCTAGCTCCTAGGTTGGATTGATTCCTCTTGCATGCTATACTACGACTGTGTGCTGCTTGAGTTTTGATAACCTCCTGTTGCATTGCATCACTCTCATTAACTTGATCGAAAAATCTTGTTATCAGTAGGTTGTTGTCACCCCTGGAGCGTAGATTCATGTACCTGAAAGACACAAGTTCGAAAGCAGAGAAATCAATAACTAACTTAAAGTAAAGGCTTAGTCTTTACTAAACCCCAAATCTTAATGCTTTCTATCCCCTAAGATGGCAACGGCGCCATGTGATAACAGGTTTCTAGTGATGCAATGATTGAAATGCAGCAGAGAGGTTATCAAAGCTCTAATACAACACTGAGATGTAGTATAGTGGGCAAGAGAGGTATCAATCCACACCTAGGGGTAGCAAGTTCACTAAGAATGCAAGAGAATGAGCAAATCTAAGGGAAAATGATAAATGATTGGTAAATTCAAGGAAAACTAAATTCAAAGACTAAATTCAAAGCAAAACAATTTTAAAATCCCCGGAAGAGGGTTAACTACCACGAGGAACAAGCAGAAAATCTAAAATGCAAGCCTATTAAAAACTAAAAATCGACTAGTGAATCGACCACTAGATCGAGCGATATGGATCGATCTCGTCTAATAACTTGAGATTATGAATGATGCGATGAACTAATGAACAAGATGCGAACTTTATGTTGACAAAATGATAAGCAGAGATTTAAAACACTAAGAAAGAGGATCTAGGGTTGAGGGTCATATTAATGGATCTCAAAGATTAAAGCTTGGTTTGAAAACTTTTAGATCTACTCACTTTGTGAGGTTCTCTAGGCCTTGAAAACAAAACAAGAACCATCCATGACATGTGCTATGGTTCACTTCTTCAATCTCTTCTCCAAACCCATGGCGTTTGGTGGAAAAAGAGATCGAAGAGCAAGAAACACAGATTTCAAATGTTGACCTAACTAATCCCCTAAACAACCATGGCATGTGGGAAAGGAAGGATTAGCCTCTACGATCTGATATTCCAGGACATCTGAATTCCGTCAAGGTAAGACAGCCTTTGGATCATAGAGATCTTTGCGTGAGACTCTCTAAGCCTTAAGTACTCAAGATCCTAGAAGAGAAGGTAATGAAGAACAAGAAAACAAAAAACTTTAACCTCTTTGACCCTTTTCAATCACCTCAACCCATCAACCCAAATGAAACTACTCGCTACTCATAAAGAAAGCCGAACAAAACGCAATTAACAGAAAGCTAAGCACGATAAACGATTGATTAAAAGCAAAAGATTCGATATTCAAAGGTTCAAATGCAAGAAAAAGCTTAAAGGTTTCTACAATGGCGGAATCGCCTAAGCCAGAGAAAGAAGAACGAAAAAGATAAAAGTGAAAGCGTGTGAGAAAACGGGATCGCCTCCATCCCAAAGTGGACAAACAGCTTGATGATCCCCCCTTGGCTAGAAGCCAAAAACGGTTAAAGTAGCCTGGGATCGACCTTGAGTTTGAGCATATCACTCTATCGTCTTCGGGAATAACACAATTCTTACGGTGTAAATGCAAGCACGAGAGGTTATCAAACTCAAATGCAAGACTAAGATGTAGTATAACATGCAAGCGAGGTATTAATCCACACCTAAGGGTAGCAAGTTCACTAAGAATGCAAAGGAATAAGCAAAGCTAAGCAGATTATGAAAATGATTGGTAAAATCCTTAAAAACTAAATGCAAGTGTCAAATGCAAAGTGAAACAATTTTAATATCCCTGGAAGAGGGTTAACTACCACGAGGAACAGGCGGAATGACAAAAATGCAAAGCTATAAAAAACTAAAAATCGACTAGTGAATCGACCACTGGATCGACCACTAGATCGAGCAATATGAATCGATCTCGTCTAATAACTTAGAATGATGAATGATGCGATGAACTAATGAGCAAGGTGCGAACTTTATGATGACAGAATGATAAACGAAGGTATAAAACACTAAGAGAGAGGGTTTAGGGTTGAGGGTCATATTCGTGGGTCTCAAAGATTAAAGCTTGGTTTGAAAACGTTGGATCTACTCTTTTAAGAGGTTCTCTAGTCCTTGAAAAAAAAACAAGATCCATCCATGGCATGTGGTATGGGTCACTTCCTCAACCTCTTCTCCAAACCCATGACGTTTGGTGGAAAAAGAGATCGAAGAGCTTGGAACAAAGATTTCAAACAAATGACCTAACTAATCCCTAAACAACCATGGCATGTGGGAAAGGAAGGATTAGCCTCTAGGATCTGATTTTCCAGGTCATCTGAATCCTGTCAAGGTAAGACAGCCCTTGGATCATAGAGATCTTGGCGTGAGAGTCTCTAAGCCTTAAGTACTCAAGATCCTAGAAGAGAAAGTAATGAAGAACATTAAAACTCAAACCTTTAACCTTTTTGACCCTTTCGAATCACCTCAACCCATCAACCCAAATGAAACTACTCGCTACACATAAAGAAAACCGAACAGAATGCAGAAGATGATCTACTAAACATGATTAACGATTGATTAAAGGTAAAAGGTTCAATATTCAAAGTGAAAAAGCAAGAAAAGCTTGAAGTTCTACGATGGCGGATTAGCCTAAAAACGAGAGAGAACGAAAAAGTAAAAAGACAGAATGAAGATAATGAAAGGGATGGCTGTGTTGCCAAAAATGGCCAAACCGCAAATGGTCCCCCCTTCGCTACGGTCCAAATCCAGCTGGACGGATAAGGTTAGTCTGGGATCGACTCGGGTCACTCGATCTCTGGCTCGATCTTCTCTTGGATGGATGACTTCCGTCGATCTCTGAATCGATCTTGTATCGATCGTGTTGGAAGCTAGATCTGGTTCTCGATCTGCTTGGCGTCATTTACGTCCGTACTCCAGATCGATCTCCTTTCTCGATCATGACCTCGATCCTTCCTCTTGAATCGACTTGGTGCACTCGATCTTCTGGTCGATTTTCTCTTGATCGACCTGCATTGCTCGATCTGCTACTCGATCTCAGGTCCTTAGCATGCACTCCTGCGTTTTCCAAGTGTCCATGAGCTTCCTCACGAGCCTTAGCACGTCCACGAGTCCTCCAAAGTGTCCAAAAACAACCTGAATATGATGCATAATGCATGAAACATGCGAATGCTAGTGCAAAAGTGCTCTAGGACCTAAAATGGTGCAAACTAGCCTAATTTGCAAGGTGAATGCATGAAAAACTATCCTAAATGCATGCAAAATACACAAAATATATAGTAATATCAATCCCCCCAAACTTGCCTTTTGCTTGCCATCAAGCAAACAGAAAACAAGAAAGGAAGAGAAGTTTTAAAAATGGGGGTTTAAGCTTCTTGCAAAGGTGTTTTTAAAATGAATCATTTCAATGGTCCTAGTTCTTAACTCTAAAATGCAATGCACACACTCATACTCCAAAGAACTTAGCCATACTCATCACACAATGAATTTCAAATGATGAGTCTCCTATTCCAAACAATCAAAGATTCTTATCCTTTAACATTCATTAAGATTAGAACCGTGAATCACACATATGCATTTTCAAGCCGAACACATTTGGTTAAGGACAAAGGCGATGAGACTAGAATGATCTCATTTAAAAAGGGTTTTATAATGCAAAGGGTTTCCCTCAAGAATGGTAAGAACTTATGCATAATGCTAAAGGTAAAGGCAATTGATGCATACATAACTAGACTCTCATCTACCCATGTACACTAACAATGATCCTAAAACCCCTCTCATTTCTTTTCTTTTTAGCTCACTCACCCTCTTAGATACTACCCTTATCACCAAAGCAATTCGCTTAGCAAAAACCCAAGTTAAAACAGAAAACATCCATACTCTTTTAGGCTAGTGGAAAGGCTGAAAACATTTTTAGCTCTTTACTTTTCTTTTTGATAGCTCTCTACTTATTTTTTCTTTTTCTTTTTCTTTTCTTTTTATTTGGCACTTAGACTCTTTTCTTTTCTTTTTCTTTTATTTGAGAGCAATCTTCTGAAATATACTTAGAGCTTTTCATTTTGAAAACATTGCCCTTCCACTTAAAACCACTTAAAACACTTCAAACACCAAACTCTTTTGAAACCGTAAACAATTAAGCAAATAAACAATCCCAGTGAATCCCAAACCTAACCTAAGCCTAAAAAATAGATTCAAAATGCAAAGCTAGCAATCAAATGAGAGCCTAATCATGTCGCCTAGACCTAACACTTTATGCTAAGTTCAAACCGAAAAGAGGCCTCACAATGATATCACACAAGAACATTTGGCTTGAAAGAAAGGTAAGGGCTATGGTGGGAGTTCTACTTAGCCTCACAAAAGAGTGGTGAAAGGAGGAAGAGAGCCTAAATATGTATAAGATCCATGTGTTCATTTTCAAATGCATAAGTGATAATTAAAATTCAGATTAGGGTTCTAACTTATTAGGACAAGATTCAGTTCATGAATGTTCAAGTCAAGCCACGAAAATCAAAACACATGATCTAAGTATGGTTAGAGCTTACTTTCAAAGAGTGTACAATGCATCAAAGAGCTACAAACTAGGGCCTTGAAACAATTTATGAGCTTAAAACACCTTTTAAAGAAAACTTTAACCCCTTATGCAAATGTAAACAACCTAGATGCTTAAAAATTCTAGACTCAATCCTAAAATGCTTAACAAAGTGAATGCAACTACATGAATTTTTTTGAAAAGTTTTATAAATTTTACCATTTTTTTGTTCTTTTCTATGCCTTAGATGCAATGAAGACTCAATGGATGCAAAGAGAAAATAAGAAGAAAGAAAACAATGTCAAATAACACACACACTCCCCCAAACTTGAATGACACCGTCTCGGTGACAAACAAATTCAAAGGAGTTCATAACACAAAGCAAAAAAAAACGAAAACGGATGATGGTATTTACAAGGATCGTTTGTGGGTACCTTAGAGCTAAGCTCGGCTGGAACTTAAGGATGTTCCAGCGGAGCCGCTCTTGCTAGAGGAGTGTCGTGCTATGCTCTTGCCTTTATCCGCGGTTGGGAATCCATGGACGGAGTGACGTGCTTGTTGCCTGCTGCCTTGAGGTTCACGGATGACTATCTGACCCGTTGATCTCCTCCTCTGGTCTCGTTCGGGCTGCTCGACCTCTACACTCATGGACTGCTTAGACTGTGCGTGAGAGTTCCCTTGAAACGCCTTGACCTTCTTGGCAAGTTTCTTGATCATCTTGCCTTGCGATTTGGTTATCTTGCGCTGCATCTCCACAACCGAAGCTAGGAACTTCTCCGCTTTGGTTCTTGGCTCAAAATCTATCTTTGGGAGCTCAAAATCAGCTGGCATCACAGCGTCTGAGGGTGGTGATTCTGAGGGCTCACAGGTGACCTGAGGCGGCATCATGGCTGCACCAAGTGGTGCATAAAACTACTCTTGATTTGGACAGAACTCAATGGTGCCTATGCTGCCCACGTATGTTTCATCCACATTAAGAAGGATGCATATGCTCTTTTTCTTGTCATCACTGTAGAACAGATAGGCAAAGAATCCTGGAGCTGGCGTAGGTCCCAAGCTATCGGTGTGACGCATATAGATCTCGTCCATGTATGCTCTATCCGCACAAGGTTCGAACCTTTGAAGAGGTACACCGGCTTGAATGAAGAGTGGTGTAAGGAAGCCGCCAATGAATGCTGAACTTGCCTTGCACCTCATAACATACGCCTTGTATTTCACCAAAGAGGACGCCAATATACATCCATAATTAACATCATTCCCAAGCTCATCTTGCATTGGCTCGTGGTTCTCCTCTTCGCTGCTGCAAAGTACCCTCTTGATTCATTGGAAGAGAAAGCACATCTCGGGCCTTGTCACGGTAAGAGCCACTGATCGCCCATTCAAGGTGTTTGCTAGCAGCTTGAGAGTATACCTCAGGACGGGATTCCTCACTTTCTTGATCTTAGCCGTGTTGGGCTTGTATTCTTCATCACAAATCAGGTCCCATAGTTCGTTGGCAGTCTTGAGAGAAGGGAACTCTCACTTGCTTAGCCGTGGCATTAAGACCATAAGCTTGGCAAAGCTATTCAATGGAGAGATGATAAGCTCGCCTCTTGATCATGAAGGTGAGATGACCTTGTGAGGGAGTAGGGAGGCTCGGATTCTGATAGGAAAACGCCAAGGTAGAGAGGAAGTCTATAGTGACTTATGGATATGTTGGGCAATCCATCCGTGAACGGCATGCAAGCCCCATGTCTTGGAGAAGAAAATCAAAGTCTTCTACAAGTCCCATCCTCTCCAAGAGATCTCTACTAGCAAACTTAGTAGGCTCGAAGCGCAGCCTCTCTAACCTCTTCTTTGCCAACTTTTCCTCCTTTGTCCAACGAACCCTCTCTTGAACCACTTTTTGAGCTTCTTCTTGTTGAACCACTTGTTGCTCCTCTTGACCTTCTCCTTCTTTTTCTGTCTCCTCTCTCGTTCTCTTTGGGGCCATAGTACCTGAGACACAATTCTCAAACAAGAGAATGAGCAAAGGCGGCGAATTTTGAGAGAAAGAGCAAGCAAGAAAGAAAGAGTTTTAACTAATGCCCTAGATTTTTGGGGAATTTATAAAAATTCTAGCAAGATAATAGAGAAGGGAATTTAGAGATAGAACCAAATCTAGAATTTTTCCTAATATCTAGCTAGTTTTAAAAATTCACTAAACCTATAACATCTTATTATTCAAACAATGCAAAGAAAAGGAAATCTTCCCAAAAGATTTAAAACAAAGACTTGAAAATACCTTTTCGAAGTTGAAAGAGGATGTTGTTGGCCCTTAGTAAAAAAGAAAATCACACTCTCTCTGGTTTAGAAACTCGAAACACAAATAATGAGAAAGTGTGTTTGTTGAAAATTTAAAGGCCAACAAGAAGAACCTAAAACCATGGGCAAGAAAGTGGTTTTCTTACAAAAGGTGTGGCCAAGGCACATCTTTCATGGTCAAAGATGCTTGCCTTGACTACTTTTAAAATTTAAAAATTGGAGGGAAAGAAGAAAAGAGGGAAAAGAAATTGTTACCTCGGCACGAGATCGAGTCCATTTGGTCGATCTAGGACTTGATCTCATGCCCATAATGGCTTGGATCGAGAGGTTTGATCGATCAGGGACTCGATTCATTTTGCATCGAGTCTTAGATCGACTGTCCCTCTCGTTCCTTGACTTTTGGTCAACAGGCACTGGTCCTTGGATCGAGCTACGTGATCGATCTGAGGATCGATTTGGCCTAGATCGAGTGGGAGATCGAGTTGACTGATCGATCTATCTTTGAAGAATCTTCTCGAGAGAAATTAGATCGGTCGATCCAGATTTGGACCGATCTATCCAAACTCCAAGAATTTCCCGAGACATTTTAGATCAGTCGATCTAGATTGGATCGATCGATCCGAACTCATATAGATCGACCTTGTCTACTCGATCTTATCTAGATCGACTGGCTCCTCTCGATTCGCTAGCTCGATCTAGTAAAGATCGAGCTAGGATAAGTCGATCTAGAACTCGATCTCTAGCCTATTGTTAACCCTTCTCGCCTTTTTTGGACTCCAAGATCATGTCCTGCAATCCCTTACACCCTTTCCTACAAACTTAGAAGATAAAAACATTAAAGTGAAATAGAAAGAAAGCAGAAATATATACAAGATAGACATGGGAATGCCTCCCAAGTGCGCTTTTTTTAACGTCTTTAGCTAGACTTTACTTGGTTTAGGCAGATGGTGGGTCTTGGAGAAGCATTGAAGTGCTCTCCTTGTGGAATGCACTGACCATGTATGGCTTTACTCTGTGTCTGTTGACTGTGAATGCATTCCCACTCTTGCCAATCAACGTAACGGCTCCATAGGGCAATACCTCCTTGATCTCAAACGGTCTGCACCACCTTGATTTGAGCTTGCCCGGGAACAGCTTCAACCTCGAGTCATAGAGTAGTACCAGACTGCTTTCCTTAAGCTCTTTATGAACCAACTTCTTGTCATGAGCCGCCTTAGTACGCTCCTTGTAGATCTTAGCGCTTTCGTAGGCGTCCAGCATTAGGTCATCAAGCTCATGTAGCTGAATCAAACGCTTCTCCTGAGCTGTCTTGAGATCATAGTTAAACTGCTTCACAGCCCACAATGCTCTATGTTCCAGCTCAACAGGGAGGTGACACCCTTTGCCATAGAGAAGAATAAAAGGAGTAGTACCAATGGGGTTTTGAAAGCGGTCCGGTAAGCCCACAAAGCATCGTCTAGCTTAGCCGCCCAATCCTTCCGAGTAGTACCTACTGTCCTCTCGAGTATTGCCTTGATCTGCCGGTTAGAGACCTCTACTTGCCCACTCGTTTGGGGGTGATAAGGTGTAGCTACCTTGTGCTTCACACCATACGTCCTTAAGAGGTTCTCGAATACCTTGTTGATGAAATGGCTGCCACCGTCACTGATCACAACCTTAGGGACTCCAAATCTTGGGAATATGATGGTTTTAAAGAGCTTGATCACCACCTTAGAGTTGTTTGTAGGGGAAGCAATGGCCTCAACCCATTTAGATACATAATCAACCGCTACTAGGATAAACTTGTTGCCGTAAGAAGACGGGAATGGACCCATAAAATCTATCCCCCAAGCGTCAAAGACATCAACCTCAAAGATAGGAACCTGAGGCATCTCGTTTCTCTAGGTGATGTTTCCTTCCCTTTGACACGCTTCAAAACTCTTAACAAACTCGTGGGCGTCTTTGAAGATAGATGGCCACCAAAAACCCGCTTGTAACACCTTTGTAGCGGTTTTGAAAGAAGCAAAGTGTCCTCTGTAAGAAGATCCATGGCAGTGAAGTAGAATGTCTTGAGCTTCATCCTTCAAGACACATCTTCTGTACAAGCTATCAACCCCTCTCTTGTATAAGTAGGGCTCATCCCAAAAGTAGTAGGCAACATCTCTCATAAACTTCTTCTTGTGGTACTGATCAAGGTGAGTTGGCTCCTCTCCACATGCCAAGAAGTTTACAATGTCAGCGTACCAAGGCAAGTCTTCTTCTTTGAAACTCAGAACCTCTTCAAACTGCCCTTCTAGCCTTCCACAAACAGCCGTAGTGATCATCATGAGTTTTTCTTCTGGAAGCGAATCATCTAAGGGCAGAGACTCATTGATTCTCATCCTAAAGAGGTGATCTGCCACGCCGTTCTCTATCCCTTTCTTGTCCTTAATTTCCATGTCGAATTCTTGGAGCAAAAGGATCCATCTCAAGAGTCTCGGTTTATTGTCTTTCTTGGAATAGATGTACCTCAGAGCTGCGTGATCTGTACTATTGGCGCGGATACAAGAGCTTCCTTGATTGTCACGAAAGCACGAAGACAATCCTCATCAAACACAAAGTCAGCTTCCTTGCACAACAGCCTTGTGAGAGGGCGTGCAATCTTGGAAAAGTCTTTGATGAAGTGTCTGTAGAAGCCAGCAAGGCCTAGGAAACTCCTTACTCCTTTGACATTAACCGGCGGCTCAAGACTCATCATGACCTCAACCTTGGCTTTATCAACCTCTATGCCCTTCTCTGATATCTTGTGGCCAAGCACGATCCCTTCCTTCACCATGAAGTGACACTTCTCCCAGTTAAGCACAAGATTCGTCTCTTCACAACGCTTTAGTACCTTGCAAAGATTCAACAAACACGCAGAAAAAGACACACCATATACAGAGAAGTCATCCATAAACACTTCTACCATCTATTCTATTAGATCAGAGAAGATCAACAACGTAGCCGGTGCGTTGCACAACCTGAATGGCATCCTTCGATACGCGAAGGTGCCATAAGGGCATGTAAAGGTCGTCTTCTCTTGATTGTTTGGATGGATTGGTATTTGAAAGAAACCACTATATCCATCAAGAAAGCAATAGTAAGGATGATTAGCAAGCCTCTCAAGCATTTGATCAATAAAAGGTAAAGGAAAATGATCCTTTCTAGTAGCAAGATTAAGCTTCCTATAGTCTATACACATACGGTGTCCTGTAATAGTCCTAGTAGGTATAAGCTCATCTTTATCATTCTTAATAACCGTGATCCTTCCCTTCTTAGGCACCACGTGTACAGGGGAAACCCACGTGCTGTCACTTATGGGATAGATCACGTCAGCCTCTAACAGCTTAAGAATCTCTTTCTTAACAACCTCTTTTAAATTAGGATTAAAACGCCTTTGGTGTTCTATAGAAGAGGCATTCTCATTATCCAAGTGAATCCTATGAGTGCAAAGCATTGGTGAAAGGCCCTTGATGTCACTTAGGGAGTACCCAATGGCCTTCCTATACTTTCTCAGCTCATTTAAGAGCGAGTGCAACTCATCATCACTTAAGTTCTCATTCACAATCACGGGGTAGGTATCATCAAGCCCTAAGTAAGCATACCTTAGCATATTTGGGAGCTCCTTAAGGTCCACCTTTGGGGCTCGCAGTTCGCTCCAGTCCTCCTCGTGGCTCTTGTTGACGTTCCCATCCTCAATAACCTCCTTAGAACCCGAGACATGACCCAAAAGACTACTTTCTTGAACCGTTGTCCCCTCCGAGATCGAGTCTCCCAGTCGATCTTGCACTCGTTATGGTCCGGATCGAGAAATTTCACTCGATTCTCCTACTCAATTTGGTTGGGATCGAGCAGGAGATCGAGTCCCCGTCTCGTTCTCTGAACTGATCGATTGGCCTCCCTCGATCTTTCCATCGATTGTTTTGCTGGATCGACTGCACTCAGGTCGATCACTTACTCGATTTGATTGGGATCGAGTAGTAGATCGAGCGTCTGAGTCGTTCTCTTCTCTGGATCGACCAGTGTTCTCGATCTTCTTTTCGATTGCTGTCTTGGATCGAGTGATCTTCTCGATTGCCTGATCGATCTCTAGGCATCTGCCTTCATCTTCTAACACAACTTTCCTAGAGTCAAGGAGATTAATGTACTCCTAAGTCTTCCTACTCAGAAAACCAAACTCCCCTGGCTCCTTAGTCAATGCCAGCTTCAAGTGATCCCCTTGTGCGAGCTCTTCTAGCAGTTCATACACCAAAGAATCCAACGTCTCTATATAGAAAGCTTGCCCTTCTATGGTGGGCTTCTTCAGGACCTCGTTGATATCAAAATCCAGCCTTATATCCTTGTCCAAGTGTAGAGCTATCTTCCCATTCTTGACATCAATGATTGCTCCGGCGGTTGCAAGGAATGGCCTCCCAAGTATAAGCGGATCCATAGGTTCTTCATCCATTTCAAACACAACGAAGTCGGTTGGAACATTCACACCGCTTACCCTCACTGGTAGATCCTCTAGCAAACCCACTGGAAGTCTCACGCTTCTGTCAGCTAACACGGGGGAGATCCTACACTCTTTGAACCGTGTGAAACCTAGCTTCTTTGCTATAGAATGGGGCATCAGATTTATACTAGCTCCAAGATCGCATAGGCAGCTTTGAAATGTTAAAGGACCGAGAGCACATGGTATAGTGAAGCTTCCTGGATCTCCCAACCTCTTGGGGACTATCTCCTTGTGTATAATGGCGCTACACTCTTCACTAAGCACCAGCACTTCCTTGCTTTCCTTGTTCTTCTTTGCAAGCGTGTCCTTGAAAAATTTAGCACACTTAGGCATCATCGCTAGGCAATCCACAAGGGGTAGCTTGATCTCTACGTCCCTCAGATGCTTGTCAAACAAGAGCCTATGCTTCTCTATAAGCTGTTTCTTGAAGCGGCCAGGTATAGGAAGCTTAGGAACATAAGGTGGAGGTATGTAGTTATCCTTCTCCTCGGTTGCTTTCTCCACTTGCTTCTCTACGGCTGCTTCTTTGCCCTTCGTTGGCCTCTCTATCCACACGTTGTGGAAGTTGATCTCATCATCAGCCAAACGTTTACCCTCCCCCTCTTGAACCACAATGTCCTCATTTTCTTTAGGTGTAACCCTCGGTGGAAGTTCTTTCCCACTTTGTAGTGTAATAGTATTGGCGTATTCCTTGGGATTTTGCTCACACTTGCCCGGTAGACTGCTTTGACCACTTGTACTTGCTTTATCCTTCTCTAACTGCTTGATCTTGTTGTTAAGAGTTGTAATCTGAGTAGAGACATCAGTGAGAGGGGAGTCTAAGCGGGTGTTCATTTCGGCGAACTTCTGGTTTGTTGAAGCTTGCCCTTGAAGCAACTGCTGAAACATGGCTTGTACAGGATCAACTTGTTGAGGTTGCATCTGTTGTTGAGGAACAAAGCCTGGAGGGTACATAGGAGTATAACCTTTGTTTCCTTTCTGCTGCTGCTGTCCCTGAAAGTTACCTTGTCGCTGACCTTGAAAACCACCACTCGGCTGAAAACCTTTGTTATAGGGCACAAATGGTTTAGCTTGTTGAGGAGGGTACACCTGATCCTTTGGGTTTTCAACATTGGTGCTTCTATAAGACAAGTTGTGGTTGCCTTGGTAGGCTTGAGAGTAACCTTGAGGCTTGTAGTTGTTCTGACCGGCTAGCCAATTAGCTTCTTCTTCTTGGCATTGCTCTAGCTCATCCAAGACATCCGCAGCTTCCCCAACAAAATGTACATGCTTTTGGTTTGCAAGCATGAGCTTATCGATCTTCTCATGGAGAGACTTCATTTCATTCTTGTTGGCTTCAAGATCAGCTCCTCCTGGTGCACGGTCATAGTCTTCAGAATAATTCCCCTCGCTCAATGCTAGGTTTTCAATGAGCTCCATACCTTCCTTAACCGCTTGACCAAGGAAGTTTCCTTTGCTTGCCGTGTCAAGTAGTAATCTGATCTTTGGAAGTGCTCCGCGGTAGATAGTAATCAATAGGGTCTCTTCGCTGAAACCATGGTGAGGGCAGGCTATTGTATAATCCTTAAAGCACTCCATAGCCTCATTGAAGGACTCATTCTGTCGCTGAGTGAAACCATTGATCTCGCTTCTCAACCTTGCTGTCCGAGAGCTTGAGAAATACTTGGAGAGGAAAGCTTTCTTACAGTCAGCCCAAGAAGTGATAGTGCCTTGTGGAAGAGTTTTCTCCCAATGCCGTGCCTTGTCGCCTAAGGAAAAGGGAAACAAACGCAGCTTGAAGCTATCCTCCGAGATGCCGTTTATCTTGAGCATTCCACAAAGCTGCTCAAAGTTGTCTAGATGCGCCAATGGGTCCTCCAAAGCTAATCAATGAAACTTATTGTTTTGCCCCATCTGAAAAAACCTGGCTTGATCTCGAAGTTATTTGTTTGCACTAGAGGAGGAGTGATCCCAAACCTATTATCGTGAGTATTGGGAGCATCTCCTGCGCCAATGATCCGGGAGGTCTAGCTGCATGGTGGGGGTTTCCATTACCCATTCCCACTGCCCCGTGAGCTGGAGGAGGTTCCTCTGGATGCTTGTGTTCAGCTATTGCTTCAAAATCCACTGAACCTTGCTGAACAATCTACTCAAAAGCTCTGCGTGCTCTCTAACTCTTCTTGATCTTGCGTGTCCAAGCTGATGAATATTTTCCAAGGGTGTGAGTAAGGCGTTGTCACCCTTGGAACGCAGATTCATGTACCTGAAAGACACAAGTTTGAAAGTAGAGAAATCAGTAACCAACTTAAAGTAAAGGCTTAGTCTTTACTAAACCCCAAATCTTAATGCTTCTTATCCCCTAAGATGGCAATGGCGCCATTTGATAACACAATTCTTACGGTGTAAATGCAAGCACGAGAGGTTATAAAACTCAAATGCAAGATTAAGATGTAGTATAGCATGCAAGTGAGGTATCAATCCACACCTAAGGGTAGCAAGTTCACTAAGAATGCAAACGAATGAGCAAAGCTAAACAGATTATGAAAATGATTGGCAAAATCCTTAAAACTAAATGTAAGTGTCAAATGCAAAGCGAAACAATTTGAATCCCTGGAAAAGGGTTAACTACCACGAGGAATAAGAGGAATGACAAAAATGCAAAGCTATAAAAAACTAAAAATCGACTAGTGAATCGACCACTAGATCGGGCAATATGAATCGATCTCGTCTAACAACCTAGAATGATGAATGATGCGATGAACTAATGAGCAAAGTGCAAACTTTATGACGACAGAATGATAAACGAAGGTTTGAAACACTAAGAGAAAGGGTCTAGGGTTGAGGGTCATATTCGTGGGTCTCAAAGATTAAAGCTTGGTTTGAAAACGTTGGATCTACTCTTTTAAGAGGTTCTCTAGGCCTTGAAAAGAAAACAAGATCCATCCAAGGCGTGTGGTATGGGTCACTTCCTCAATCTCTTCTCCAAACCCATGGGGTTTGGTGGAAAAAGAGATCGAAGAGCTTGGAACACAGATTTCAAACAAATGACCTAACTAATCCACTAAACAACCATGGCATGTGGGAAAGGAAGGATTAGCCTCTAGGATCTGATTTTCCAGGACATCTGAATCCTGTCAAGGTAAGACAGCCCTTGGATCAAAGAGATCTTGGCGTGAGAGTCTCTAAGCCTTAAGTACTCAAGATCCTAGAAGAGAAAGTAATGAAGAACAAGAAAACTCAAAACTTTAACGTTTTTGACCCTTTCGAATCACCTCAACCCATCAACCTAAATGAAACTACTCGCTACACATAAAGAAAACCGAACAGAATGCAGAAGATGATCTACTAAACATGATTAACGATTGATTAAAGGTAAAAGGTTCAATATTCAAAGTGAAAAAGCAAGAAATCTTGAAGTTCTATGATGGCGGATTCGCCTAAAACGAGAGAGAACGAAAAAGTAAAAAGATAATTGATGTTATTGTATATTGCACACATTTCGCATACTCATTAGTTAGCTTTTCATGCATTTGTATCACGTTTTAGGTTAGATTGCATCACTTAGGGTCCTAGAGCATTCTTGCATCAGCATACGCATTTTCCTTGCATTTTTCATCACATTCAGGTTGTTTCTGGCTGCTTTGGAGTCGTGGAGGTTCGTGGACGTGTTGAAGCTGATGTAGCAGTTCGTGGGAGCTCGGAAATATGCTAAGGACCAGAGATCGAGCAGCAGATCGAGCATGGCCGGTCGATCTAGGAGTTGATCGACCAGAAGATCGAGCCAACTAGGCGATCCAAGGAAAGTGATCGAGACGGAGATCGAGTGAAGCAATCGATCAATCGGTACGGACGTAAATGACGCCATGCAGAGCGAGAGACAGATCGAGTACACCACTCGATCCAGCCGAAGATCGATACCGAGATCGGATGCAACACTCGATTCGCTGATGAAGATCGAGACCCAGATCGAGCCGAAGACACGATGTCCGGATATGATCGAGAGAACCACTCGATCTTGGAGTCGATTTCTGTCCTTTCAACCGTTTTTGGCTGCTAGCGAAGGGGGGACCATTGGCTTGTTTGGGCATTTTAGGCAAGGCGGCGACGCCCTTTTTCGATAACTTTTAGATCCTTATCCTTTTCTTTTATGTTTTCTCTCTCGTTTTCGAAAGAACACCATTGTTGAAACTCGTTTTTCTCTTAGCTTTTGTATTCGAATCTTTATCGTTTAATCCAGTTTTTCTTTCATGTTCATCGTCTCGTTTCATATGCTTTGCTTGATTTAATTTATGTGTAGTGAGTAGTTCCTTTGGGTTCGGGGTTGAGAGGATTAAGTGGTAGAAAAGGTTTCGATCTTGGGGTTTTTCTAAACGTTTTTAAAGGCTATCTCTTTTAAGGTGTCGAAAGCTTAAAGCTTGAAGACTCTCACGCCAAGAGCTTCATAATCCGAGAGGTTCCGTACCTTGACAGGATCCATGAGCCTCGGAAGATCACACCTTAGAGACTAGTTACCCCTTCCCAAAAGCCATGGAAGTTTGGGGGACTAGTTAAGCCATTTACTTGAAATCTGTTTTCTTTGCCTTCGACCTCTCTTTCCACAAAAAGCCATGGGTTTGGAGGAGAGGATGAAAGAGTGATCTATACCGAAAGCCACGGATAGATCTTGTTTTGTTTTCAAGGCTTAGAGATCCTCACCAAGTGAGTCGATCTAAAGTTTCAAACCCAAGGTCGAACCTTTAAACCCCTTTTACATGAATCTCAACCCTAGGCCCTTTCTTTTAGCATCTTTACGTCTATTCTCATCATTCGCTTGTTATCTGATAGCATCCTGATCATTAGCTTTACTGTTCTTACGATTTTAGACGAGATCGATTGTTACTGCTCGATCTAGTGGTCGATCTCGTGGTCGATCCACTAGTCGAATTTTAATAATTTGAAGCTCTTTCCTTTGATTAATCTGTTTGTTTCTCGTGGTAGTTTCTTGCTTTCTAGTATTTTTAAAATAGGTTTCACTCTGTTTAAGTTGCTGCATCTAGTTTTTAGAGATTTTATCATAAACTGTCTCATTTTGCTTAGATTTGCTTTAGTCCTTGCATTCTCTGTGCATTCTCTATCTCCTAGAAGTGGATTGACTCTCTCTTGCTTGCTATACTACGACGTTGCTTGCATTAGAGTTTGATAACCTCTCTGTATCATAAACCCTCGCTAGAAATAAGTTTATCAAATGGCGCCGTTGCCATTCTAGGATTGTTTAGAGAACATAGAGATTTGGGTCTTAGCAAAGACTAAGTCTTTACCATTTTCAAGTTACTAATACTTCTACTCTCAAACATGTGTTTTCAGGTACATGAATCTTCGTTCAAGGGGAGACAACAATCTTCTACAACCCTTAGACAACATTCATCAACTTGGTCACTCACGGCAAAGGAGAGTTAGAGAGCAAACAAGAGCCTTTGAGGAGATTGTTCAGCACGGTTTGGTTGACTTTGAAGCTATGGCTGAACACGAGCATCTAGAAGGACCTCCTCCAGCAGGACGGGGCAATGGAAACCCCCAACACGCGGCTAGACCCCCAAGGATCATAGGAGCCGGAGATGCTCCCAATACCCACCACAATAGGTTTGGGATCACTCCTCCTCCTGTACAAAACAATAACTTCGAGATCAAGCCAGGTTTCATCTCCATGGTGCAAAACAACAAGTTCAACGGCTTAGCAATGGAAGACCCCTTGGAGCACCTAGACAACTTCGAGCAAGTATGTGGGATGATCAAGATCAATGGCATATCTGAAGATGCTTTCAAGCTGCGCCTCTTCCCCTTTTCACTTGGAGAGAAGACCCTCCCACAAGGCACCATCAAATCAAGGGCTGAGTGTAAGAAGGCATTCCTCTCAAAGTTCTTCTCAAGCACAAGGACAGCATGGTTAAGAAGCGAAATCAGCGGTTTCACTCAAAGGAACAACGAGACATTCAACGAGGCAATGGAGCGTTTCAAAGATTACACGATCCAATGTCCTCATCACGGTTTCAGTGAGGAGACACTACTCAGTACCATATACCGTGGAGCTTCACCAAAGATCAGGTTGTTGCTTGACACAGCTAGGAAAGGGAACTTCCTCGGTCAAGAGGTAGAAGAGGGTATGGAGCTGATAGAAAACCTTGCGTTGAGTGATGGAAACTATGCTGAAGATTATGACCGTGCACCAAGAGGATCAGAGTTAGAGTCTCACAAAAAGGAGCTCAAATCTTTGCATGAGAAGATTGACAAGTTGGTGTTAGCTAATCAGAAGCATGTTCACTTTGTTGGTGAAGTTGATGAGAACCAAGAGGAGTTAGAGCTAAGCCAAGAAGAAGCAAATTGGTTGGCTGGACAGAACAACTACAAGTCTCACGGCTACAACCAAGGCTAACAGAACAACAACCTCTCTTACCGAAGCACCAACGTAGCCAACCCTAAAGACCAAGTGTACCCTGCTCAGCAAGCTAAACCTTTCATCCCTTACAACAAAGGTTTTCAACCGAGTGGTGGTTTCCAAGGTCAAGGGCAGAGCAACTTCCAAGGGCAACAACAAAACAACAAGGGTTATACTCCTAACTACCCTCCAGGCTTTGCACCTCAGCAACAACAACCGATGCAACAACAAGTTGATCCGGTTCAAGCAATGTTTCAACAGCTAATACAAGGGCAAGCCTCTACCAACCAGAAGTTTGCTGAAATGAACACTCGCCTAGACTCATCTCAAACCGACTTCTCCACTCAGATCACCAACCTAAACAACAAGATCAAGCAGTTGGAGAAAGGGAAAGCAAGCACGAGTGGTCAGACCAGTCTTCCGGGAAAGTGTGAGCAGAATCCCAAGGAGTATGCCAATGCTATAACGTTGAGAAGCGGCAAAGAGCTCGAACCTCCGGTCTCTACAAAGAACAACGAGGAAGTTGTAATTCAAGAGGGGGAGGGTAAACTTTCGGCTGATAATGATGAGATAAACTTTGACAACGTTTGGATCCAAGGGCCGAGGAGAGGAGATAAGGCGGTCGCTGAGAAGAAAAGTGAGCAAACCGCCAAGGAGAAGAACTCTTACGTGCCCCCACCTTACGTACCGAAGTTGCCATTTCCCGGTCGTTTCAAAAAGCAGCTCATCGAGAAGCACAGAATCTTGTTTGAGAAGCACCTGAGAGACGTGGAAATCAAGCTGCCTCTTGTTGATTGTCTAGCTATGATGCCCAAGTGCGTCAAGTTTTTCAAGGACACCCTTGTGAAGAAGAACAAAGAAAGCAAAGAGGTACTTGTTCTAAGTGAAGAGTGTAGCGCGGTTATACACAAGGAGATAGTCCCTAAGAAGCTGGGAGACCCTGGAAGCTTCACTATACCCTGCGCTTTGGGTCCTCTAGGGTTCAAGAGTTGCTTGTGTGATCTCGGAGCTAGCATAAACTTGATGCCTCACTCCGTGGCTAAGAAGCTTGGTTTTACTCGGTTTAAAGACTATCGGATCTCATTGGTGCTGGCTGATAGAAGCGTGAGGCTACCAGTGGGGCTGCTTGAAGACTTACCGGTACGAATCAGTGGTGTGAACGTACCCACAGACTTTGTCGTGCTGGATATGAATGAGGAGCCTAAAGACCCACTCATCTTAGGGAGACCATTCCTTGCAACCACCGGGGTTATCACAGATGTGAAGAATGGGAAGATTGCCTTGCATTTGGGGAAGGAGATCAGGCTAGACTTCGACATCAACGAGGTTCTAAAGAAGCCAACCATTGAAGGACAAGCTTTTTTTATTGAAGCGATGGATGCATTGGCGGATGAGTTGCTGGAAGAGCTAGCTCTAGAATACCATTTGAAGCTAACACTAACTAAGGAGCCAGGGGAGTTTGGCTATGTGGACCAAAGAACCCAAGAGTACGTGAACCTGCTGGATTCTAGGAGGATTATCAAGAATGAAGAAGGTTGCTGCCTAGTGATCGACCTCGAGATCGACGCTATCACTTGATCCAGGAGTCAGATCGACAAGTCAATCGAGAACACAACTCGATCCGGCGCAACAATCGATGGACAGATCGAGAAGAATGCTCGATCAGGAAAAACAATCGAGTCGACGATCGAGAGAGACCTCCCGATCATTTTGGAGTCCAATCAAGAGATCGACTCAGCGTCTCGATCCCTTACTCGATCCCTATCAAATCGAGTAAGTGAATCGAGCGAAATGGCTCGCTCTAGACAACATCGAGAGGAGAATCGACCAGAGGACTCGATCTCAGAAGGGATAGCGATGGAAGAAAGCAGTCTGAAGGGCCATGCCTCGAGTTCAAGGGAGAGTTCCAAGGAGGAAAGCAACAACAACAGCCACGAGGATGACTGGAGTAAGCTGTTAGCCCCAAAGGTGGACCTTAAGGAGCTCCCAAAAGGGCTAAGGTATGCTTTCTTAGGGCCTAATAACACCTATCCCGTGATAGTAAATGAAAACCTTAGTGATGATGAGTTGCACTCGCTCTTGACTGAGCTGAGAAAGTATAGGAAGGCCATTGGGTACTCTTTAAGTGACATCAAGGGCCTTTTACCAATGCTATGCACTCATAGGATTCACTTGGATAATGAGAACGCTTCTTCTATAGAACATCAAAGGCGTTTGAATCCTAACTTGAAAGAGGTTGTTAAGAAGGAAATCCTTAAGCTTTTAGAGGCTGACGTGATCTATCCCATAAGTGACAGCACGTGGGTTTCCCCTGTACACGTGGTGCCTAAGAAGGGAGGGATCACGGTCATAAGGAATGAAAAGGATGAACTTATCCCTACTAGGTCCATTACTGGTCATAGAATGTTTATTGACTATAGAAAACTCAACCTTGCGACTAGGAAAGACCATTTCCCTTTGCCTTTTATTGATCAAATGCTTAAGAGACTTGCAAATCACCCCTACTACTGTTTTCTCGATGGGTATAGTGGTTTCTTTCAAATTCCTATTCACCCAAACGATCAGGAGAAGACGACTTTCACATGTCCCTACGGTACCTTTGCATATCGAAGGATGCCGTTTGGATTGTGTAATGCACCGGCTACGTTTCAGCGGTGTATGATGTCTATCTTCTCTGATCTTATAGAGGAGATGGTAGAGGTATTCATGGATGACTTCTCTGTGTATGGTGCGTCCTTTCCTGCGTGTTTGTTGAATCTTTGCAGGGTACTTAAACGTTGTGAAGAGACAAATTTGGTGCTGAACTGGGAGAAATGCCACTTCATGGTTAAGGAAGGGATCGTGCTCGGTCACAAGATATCAGAGAAGGGTATTGAGGTTGATCAGGCTAAGGTGGAGGTCATGATGGGTCTTGAGCCGCCGGTTAATGTCAAGGGAATCAGAAGCTTCTTGGGGCACGTAGGGTTCTACAGGCGTTTCATCAAGGATTTCTCCAAGATTGCACGCCCTCTTACATGGCTGTTGTGCAAGGAAGCTGAGTTTGTATTCGATGAGGAGTGTATGAAGGCTTTCGTGACCATCAAGGAAGCCCTTACATCAGCCCCTATAGTCCAACCACCAGACTGGTCTCTCCCCTTTGTGATCATGTGTGATGCTAGTGACTACGCCGTAGGAGCCGTCCTTGGTCAGAAGAAAGACAAAAAGCTACACGTGATCTATTATGCTTCAAGGACCTTGGATGACACGCAATCACGATACACCACTACGGAGAAGGAGCTGCTTGCAGTAGTCTTCGCCTTTGAGAAGTTCAGATCATATCTCGTTGGCTCGAAGGCTATTGTATACACGGATCACGCTGCCTTACGACACATCTACTCGAAGAAAGACACTAAGCCTCGGCTCTTAAGATGGATTCTATTACTCCAGGAGTTTGACATGGAGATTAAAGACAAGGAAGGGATAGAAAATGGAGTTGCTGACCACCTCTCACGGCTAAGGATCAACGAGTCTCTCCCCTTAGATGACTCTCTTCCAGAAGAGCAGCTTATGGCGATCACTACTGCTGTTTGTGGGAAGCTAGAAGGGAGGTTTGAGGAGGTGCTGAGTTTCAAAGAAGAGGATCTACCGTGGTATGCTGATGTAGTGAACTATCTAGCATGTGGTGAGGAGCCAACACATCTCAACAGCTATCACAAGAAGAGGTTTTTGAGGGAGGCTAGTGACTACTTTTGGGACGAGCCCTACTTATACAAAAGAGGAGTAGACAGCTTGTACCGGAGATGTGTTACAAAGGAGGAAGCCAGGGACATCCTCTACCATTGCCATGGCTCTTCTTACGGAGGACACTTCGCCTCATTCAAGACAGCCACGAAGGTGTTGCAAGCCGGTTTCTGGTGGCCCTCCATTTTTAAAGATGCACACGAGTTTGTGAAGAGATGTGAGGCATGTCAACGAGCAGGGAATATAACCAAGAGGAACGAAATGCCTCAAGTTCCTATCTTCGAGGTTGACGTGTTCGACGCGTGGGGAATTGACTTCATGGGACCATTCCCTTCTTCATACGGCAACAAATACATTTTTGTAGCTGTGGATTATGTCTCCAAATGGGTTGAGGCTGTTGCTTCCCCTACAAATGACTCTAAGGTGATAATCAAGCTGTTCAAGAGTATCATCTTCCCAAGGTTTGGGGTACCCAAGGTTGTTATAAGTGATGGAGGAAGCCACTTTATAAACAAGGTCTTTGAGAACCTCTTGAGAAAGTATGGGGTTAAGCATAAGGTGGCTACACCGTATCATCCTCAAACAAGCGTTCAAGTGGAAGTCTCCAATAGGCAAATCAAGGCTATCCTAGAGAAGACCGTCGGAGCCACAAGGAAAGACTGGTCAGTGAAGCTGGATGACGCTCTTTGGGCCTACCGTACCGCCTTCAAGACACCAAATGGTACAACTCCTTTCACTCTACTCTATGGCAAGGGCTGTCACCTCCCGGTTGAGCTGGAACACCGTGCGTTGTGGGCTGTGAAGAGGCTGAACTTTGATCTCAAGACGGCTCAGGAGAGGCGCCTTATTCAGCTACACGAACTGGACGAGTTGAGGCTGAATGCTTACGAGAGCTCCCGAATATACAAGGAGCGGACTAAGGAGGCTCATGACAAGAAGTTGGTTGCCAAGGAGCTTAAGGAAGGAGGACTGGTGTTGCTGTACAACTCGAGGCTCAAGCTCTTCCCGGGCAAGCTGAAATCAAGGTGGAGCGGACCGTTCGTGATTCAAGAAGTCTTGCCGTATGGAGCTGTTACTCTGTTGGGAAAAAGTGGCAGTGCATTCACCGTCAATGGACATAGAGTCAAGCCCTACTTGGCAGACAGCTACGACAAGGAGAGTACCTCGGTGCTCCTCCAAGACCCACCATCCGCTTAGACCAAGTAAGGTCTAGCTAAAGACGTTAAAGAAAGCGCACATGGGAGGCATTCCCATGTTTATCTTGTACATATCTTTGTTTCATTTCCTTTCCAGTTTTATGTTTTTATTTTGCAAGTGTGTAGGAACAGGTATAAGGAGTCTAAACCTTGACTTTGAGGTCTTAAAAAGGCAATAGGGGTTAGAATAAGGCTAGAGATCGAGTGCTAGATCGACTGATCCTGGCTCGATCTTTACTAGATCGAGTCAGTGAATCGAGAGGAGCCAGTCGATCTAGACGAGATCGAGTGACAAGATCGACCTTGATGAAAAAGGATCGAACGATCCAAATCGGATCGACCGATCTAATTTCTCTCGGGAAAATCTGTTGAAAACAGATCGATCACTCGACTCGATCCATCACTCAATCTATGCCAAATCGACCCCTAAATCGAGGACATAGCTCGATCATGAGGACTTAGCCGAGGAGCCAACATATCAATGATCGAGAGAGCCAATCAATCCAGGACTCGATTCACTATGAATCGAGTCTCAAATCGAGTAACCCTCTCGATCTAAGCCATTTTGGGCATGAGATCGAGTCCTAGATCGACCAAATGGACTCGATCTCATGCCGAGGTAACATTTTTCTTTCCCTCCTTTACTCTTTTCCCTCCAACTTTTGAATTCAAAACTTGGTCAAGGTAAGCATCTTTGACCATGAAAGATGTGCCTTGACCAAGACTTTGTCAGAAAAACAACTTTGACCATCCATTGTTTTGGTTTTGCTAGTCTTTAAATATTTCAAACATCCTCTCACCCTCTCATTCCTGTTTTGCTCGAGATTTTTAAACAAAGAGAGTGAGAGTTTTACTTTTCAAAAGCTAGCAAAAGATATTCTGAACTTCTTGCAAAGGTATTTTCAAAGATTTAATGATTTAATTCTAGAAAATCTCCTTTAAATCCGCAAGATCTTGTTTTAGAATATAGGATTGGTTTTGAATTTTTAAAACTAGCTAAGTAAAAGGAATAATTCCAGATTTTTCAGCATCTAAAGATTTGATTCTCCTTTACTTAGCTGTGATTTTTATTTATTCCCCAAAATTCTAGGGTAGCCTTTTATAAATTCTCTCCTTCTCTTCTCTCATTCTCATCAAACCGCCGTGTACTTATCAATATCTTTAGAAATTTGTTTCAGGAACCATGGCCCTAAAGAGAACAAGAGAAGAGCAAGCACAAGAAGGAGAAGGGCAAGAAGTGGCAGTTCGAGAGAGGGTTAGATGGAGCAAGGATGAGAAAAGGGATAAGAAGAAGCTAGAGAGGCTCCGGTTTGAGCCTACCAAGTTTGCTGATCGAGAGCTGTTGTCTAAGCTTGGGATTCTTGGGGACTCTGACCAACTCCTCAAGAACATTGGCTTAAGATGTCTGTCACGGATGGATTGCCCAACCATTCCTGAAGTGACAATAGACTTCCTTGCCACCTTGGAGTTCCGGTATGAGAATCCTAGTGCACCCGTCCCTTCTCAAGGCCGCCTCTACTTCAAAGTTGGAAGTCAAGCCTACACACTCTCCATCCCTGAGCTATGCCAAGCCTACGGTCTCAACGCTGAAGCATACAAGGTCGAGTTCCCAGCCTTCAAGAAAGCCGACGAGTTTTGGGACCTGATCAGCAATGAGGATTACAAAGCCAACACTGCCAAGATCAAGCGAGTAAGGAGCCCGGTTCTGAGGTATACTCTGAAGCTGATTGCCAACACGTTCAGTGGAAGGTCTGTTGCCCCTACGGTCACGAAGACGGAGCTGTGCTTCCTGTTCCAAGGTGTGAAGCACTTGGTGTCTGATCCGGATGCAAATGAAGAGCCCATAGAAGATGAACTCGGCGATGAAGTGAACTACGGCTGTGTGCTCGCGGCCTCTCTGATGAAGTACAAGGCTTATGCCTTACGGTGCAAGGCAACCTCCTCTTACATCGGCGGTTTCCTTACTCCTCTGTTCGTGCAAGCCAGTGTGCCCATTCATGACTTTGCTCACGTCCCAAACAGAGCTTTCATGGATGAAGCATACATGAGGAATACTGATAGCTTGGGACGCACGCCAGCAGAAGGGTTCTATGCCTACCTCTTCATTGATGACGAAGACAAGAAGAGAGTGTGCATCCTTCCCAACAGAGATGAAACCGAGCTGCTTGGTGTTGGGAACATCGAGTTCTTGCCCACGGAGGAAGAATGCTTTGCCCCTTTAGGAGGACCGCCTGCTTCAGCCATTGCCCCGCGTCAAAGGTCAGAGTCTCCAGGCACGAAAGATGAGATGCCCAAGGCTTACACACTTCCCAAGCTGGACTTTGAGCCGAGGACAAAAACCGAGAAGTTCCTAGCATCGGTGGTAGAGATGCAAAGGAAGATTAACAAGTGGCAAGGCAAGATGCTGAAGAAGCTTGGGAAGAAAGTCAAAGCACTTCAGGGAGGCACGCCTAAGCCAGCTGCAAGTCAAGAGATGCAACAACTCGAGAAGAGAAGGCTCTCAACCGGAGGAATTGTCATCCGCGAGACCCAAGGAGACAACATTCAGCCGGCGCGCCACTCTCTCCAAGAACCAGCTGACAAAGGCAAAGCAACGATCTCTAGCTCCTCTGGAACATCCTCAAGTTCCAGCCGAGCCTAGACCAGAGGTAAACAACCTTCTTCCATTGGATATAACCGCTTATATTTGTTTCTTGCATTGTGTTTTGATGCTCTTTCAGATGAGTTTGCCACCGGGACGGTGTCAAGCAAGTTTGGAGGAGTACATGTGTGATTTAATCTTGTGTTCTTTGATCTTATTTTCCTTTTTGCATCCTTGAGTCTTAGTTCATGAAAAATTGGTTTTTTTTTCAAAGATTCATGTAGTTGCATTCATATTTTTTAAAACATGTTAGGATTGAGTCTATAGTTTCTCATATCACCTAGGTTGTTTGCATTTTGCATAAGGGGTTAGAATTTCTTACAAAGGTGTTTTTACTTATGAATTGTTTCAATACCCTAGTTGGTAGTTCTCTAATGCTTTGTCTATGCTTTGAAAGTAAGTTCTTACCATGCTTGGATCACTTGTTATGATTTTCGTGGCTTAAATTGAACTCTCATGATTTGAAACTCATTCTAATAAGTGAAAACCTTAATTTGAAATTATAATTATCATTCTTATGCATTTGAAAATGAACACATGGTTTTAAAATATTTAGGCTCTCTTCTTCCTTTCTACCACTCTTTGTGAGCCTAAGTAGAACTCCCTCCTTGAACCTTATCCTCCTTTGAAGCCAAATGTTCTTGTGTGACATCTTTGTGAGGCCTTCCTTTCGGTTTGAACTTGGCATAAAGTGTTAAGTTTAGGCGACATGATTTGGTTTTCATATTGTTACTAGCTTTGCATTTTGAAGCTAGGTATAGGCTTAGGATAAGTTTGGGGGATCATTGGGGTTGCTTTCTTGATCATTTGTTTTCGGTTTCAAAGAGCTTTGTATTTTAAGGAAAGAAATGAGGTTTTAAGTGAAAGGTTGTTTTTAAAACATAAGTATGCTCTAATAATTTCAGGAAGTAGCTCTCCCATAAAAAAAAAAAAAAAGAGAAAAAAAGAACAGAAAAAGAAAAAAAAATATATAAGAAAAACAATAATAAGAGAGCTACCAGTAAGAAATTTCTAAAGAGCAAAAGTATTTTTCAAAACCTTTTCACTAGCCTAAAAGTTTAAAAATGTCTTTATTTTGAATTGGGGATTGCTAAATTTGTGAAGGAAAGGGTAGACTCTTAAGTGGTAAGTGAGGATAAAATTTCTTAAATGAGAGGGGTATAGGATTATTTGCTAGTTTAC
The DNA here is from genome assembly GCA_911865555.2 of Thlaspi arvense. Taxonomy (NCBI): domain Eukaryota; kingdom Viridiplantae; phylum Streptophyta; class Magnoliopsida; order Brassicales; family Brassicaceae; genus Thlaspi; species Thlaspi arvense. The sequence goes on along the minus strand of OU466858.1, from coordinate 24,349,999 downwards.
ATGGGTAGATGAGAATCTAATCATGTATACATAAATTGTCTTTACCTTTAGCACTATGCACAAGTTCATCCATTTTTGAGAGAAACCCTTGTTCTATTTATAAACCCTTTTCAAATGAGATCATTCTATGCTCATAACCATAACCCTTAGCCAAATATGTTTTGCTTTAAAGTGCATAAGTTTGATTCATGGTTAGAATGTTAATGAATGTTAAAGGATGAGTTTCTTTGATTGTTAGGAATAGGAGAGTCATGATTTAAATTTCTTTGTGTGATGAGTATGGCTAAGTTCTTTGGAGTATGAGTGTAAGCATAGCATTTTAGAACTGTTAACTAGGACATTGAGATTGATTCATTTGAAAGGCACCTTTGCAAAAAGTTTAAAACCCCATTCATTTTTCTGAAAACCTCTCTTCCTTACTTATTTTCTGTTGCTTGAGGGCAAGCAAGAAGTAAGTTTGGGGGAGTTGATGTTATTGCATATTGCACACATTTCGCATACTCATTAGTTAGCTTTTCATGCATTTGTATCACGTTTTAGGTTAGATTGCATCACTTAGGGTCCTAGAGCATTCTTGCATCAGCATACGCATTTTCCTTGCATTTTGCATTACATTCAGGTTGTTTCTGGCTGCTTTGGAGTCGTGGAGGTTCGTGGACATGTTGAAGCTGATGTAGCAGTTCGTGGGAGCTCGGAAATATGCTAAGGACCAGAGATCGAGCAGCAGATCGAGCATGGCCGGTCGATCTAGGAGTTGATCGACCAGAAGATTGAGCCAACTAGGCGATCCAAGGAAAGTGTTCGAGACGGAGATCGAGTGAAGCAATCGATCAATCGGTACGGACGTAAATGACGCCATGCAGAGCGAGAGACAGATCGAGTACACCACTCGATCCAGCCGAAGATCGATACCGAGATCGGATGCAACACTCGATTCGCCGATGAAGATCGAGACCCAGATCGAGCCGAAGACACGATGTCCGGATATGATCGAGAGAACCACTCGATCTTGGAGTCGATTTCTGTCCTTTCTACCGTTTTTGGCTGCTAGCGAAGGGGGGACCATTGGCTTGTTTGGGCATTTTAGGCAAGGCGGCGACGCCCTTTTTCGATAACTTTTAGATCCTTATCCTTTTCTTTTATGTTATCTCTCTCGTTTTCGAAAGAACACCATTGTTGAAACTCGTTTTTCTCTTAGCTTTTGTATTCGAATCTTTATCGTTTAATCCAGTTTTTCTTTCATGTTCATCGTCTCGTTTCATATGCTTTGCTTGATTTACTTTATGTGTAGTGAGTAGTTCCTTTGGGTTCGGGGTTGAGAGGATTAAGGGGTAGAAAAGGTTTCGATCTTGGGGTTTTTCTAAACGTTTTTAAAGGCTATCTCTTTTAAGGTGTCGAAAGCTTAAAGCTTGAAGACTCTCACGCCAAGAGCTTCATGATCCGAGAGGTTCCTTACCTTGACAGGATCCAGGAGCCTCGGAAGATCACACCTTAGAGACTAGTTACCCCTTCCCAAAAGCCATGGAAGTTTGGGGGACTAGTTAAGCCATTTACTTGAAATCTGTTTTCCTTGCCTTTCGACCTCTCTTTCCACCAAAAGCCATGGGTTTGGAGGAGAGGATGAAAGAGTGATCTATACCGAAAGCCACAAATAGATCTTGTTTTGTTTTCAAGGCTTAGAGATCCTCACCAAGTGAGTCGATCTAAAGTTTCAAACCCAAGGTCGAACCTTTAAACCTCCTTTACATGAATCTCAACCCTAGGCCCTTTCTTTTAGCATCTTTACGTCTATTCTCATCATTCGCTTGTTATCTGATAGCATCCTGGTCATTAGCTTTACTGTTCTTACGATTTTATACGAGATCGATTGTTACTGCTCGATCTAGTGGTCGATCTCGTGGTCGATCCACTAGTCGAATTTTAATAATTCGAAGCTCTTTCCTTTGATTAATCTGTTTGTTTCTCGTGGTAGTTTCTTACTTTCTAGTATTTTTAAAATAGGTTTCACTCTGTTTAAGTTGCTGCATCTAGTTTTTAGAGATTTTATCATAAACTGTCTCATTTTGCTTAGATTTGCTTTAGTCCTTGCATTCTCTGTGCATTCTCTATCTCCTAGAAGTGGATTGACTCTCTCTTGCTTGCTATACTACGATGTTGCTTGCATTAGAGTTTGATAACCTCTCTGCATCATAAACCCTCGCTAGAAATAAGTTTATCAATAATGAAAGGGATGGCTGTGTTTTGCCAAAAATGGCCAAACCGCAAATGGTCCCCCATTCGCTACGGTCCAAATCCAGCTGGACGGATAAGGTTAGTCTGGGATCGACTCGGGTCACTCGATCTTTGGCTCGATCTTCTCTTGGATTGGATGACTTTGGTCGATCTCTGAGTCGATCTTGTATCGATCGTGTTGGAAGCTCGATCTGGTTCTCAATCTGCATGGTGTCATTTCCGTCCGTACTCCAGATCGATCTCCTTTCTCGATCTTGACCTTGATCCTTCCTCTTGAATCGACTTGGTGCACTCGATCTTCTGGTCGATCTTCTCTTGATCGACCTGCCTTGCTCGATCTGCTACTCGATCTCAGGTCCTTAGCATGCACTCCTGAGTTTTCCAAGTGTCCACGAGCTTCCTCACGAGCCTTAACACGTCCACGAGTCCTCCAAAGCTCCAAAGTGTCCAAAAACAACCTGAATATGTTGCATAATGCAAGAAACATGCGAATGCTAGTGCAAAAGTGCTCTAGGACCTAAAATGGTGCAAACTAGCCTAATATGCAAGGTGAATGCATGAGAAACTATCTTAAATGCATGCAAAATACACAAAATATATAGTAATTTCACTGCCTCAGCTCGATCTGCGTGTCGATCTTCTTGGATGAATCGAGTGCTTTGTCCGATCTTCAAGTCGATCCTTGGATGATCGAGTGGTGGACTCGATCCAGCTCTCGTTCTGCATGGCGTCATTTACGTCCGTACTCCGGATCGATCAATTCTCTCGATCTCGATCTCCATCCTTCCTCTTGAATCGACTTGGTGTACTCAATCTTCTGGTCGATCTCATCTAGATCGACTTGCCTTGCTCGATCCTCTTCTCGGTCTCGGGTCCTTAGCATGCACTCCTGAGTTCTATAAGTGTCCACGAACTTCTTCACGAGCCTTAGCACGTCCACAAATCCTCCAACGTATCCGAAAACAACCTGAATGTGATGCATAATGCAAGAAATATGCGAATGCTAATGGAAAAGTGCTCTAGGACTTAAAATGGTGCAAACTAGCCTAATATGCAAGGTAAATGCATGAGAAACTACCTTATATGCATGCAAAATACACGAAATATATAGTAATATCAAGCAATCACTGATGTCAATAATGGGAAGATAGCTCTACACCTTGGCAAAGACATTAAGCTGGATTTTGATATCAACGAGGTCCTTAAGAAGCCAACCATAGAAGGACAAGCATTCTACATAGAGACGTTGGATGCTTTGGCAGATGAATTGCTAGAAGAGTTGGCACAAGAGGATCACTTGAAGCTGGCATTGACTAAGGAGCCAGGGGAGTTTGGTTTTCTGAGTAAGAAGACTCACGAGTATGTTAATCTCCTCGACTCTAGGAAGATTGTCAAAGAATATGAAGGCGGATGCCTAGAGATCGATCGGGAAGTCGAGAAGATCACTCGATCCAAGACAGCAATCGACAAGAAGATTGAGGAGGCTGGTCGATCCAGAGAGGAGCACAGTGAGAAGATCGAGAGAAGCCAATCGATCAGTTCAGAGAACGAGTCAATGACTCGATCTCCTGCTCGATCCATATCAAATCGAGTAGGTGAATCGAGTGAAGTTGCTCGATCCGGACCAGAACGAGTGCAAGATCGACTGGAAGACTCGATCTATAAGGGGACAACAGTTCAAGAAGGCAGTCTTAAGGCTCGTGTCTCTGGTTCAAAGGAGGCTACTGAGGACGGGAACGCAAACGCTAGCCACGAGGATGACTGGTGCGAGCTGCTCGCCCCAAAGGTGGACCTAAAGGAGCTCCCAAAAGGGCTAAGATATGCTTTCTTAGGGCATAATGATACCTACCCCTTGATTGTGAATGAGAACTTAAGTGATGATTAGTTGCACTCGCTCCTAAATGAGCTGAGAAAGTATAGGAAGGCCATTGGGTACTCTCTAAGTGACATCAAGGGCCTTTCACCAATGCTTTGCACTCATAGGATTCACTTAGATAATGAGAACTCTTATTCTATTGAACACCAAAGGCGCTTAAATCCGAATTTGAATGAAGTAGTCAAGAAAGAGATTCTTAAGTTGTTAGAGGCTGACGTGATCTATCCCATAAGTGACAGCACGTGGGTATCTCCTGTCCACGTGGTGCCTAAGAAGGGAGGGATCACGGTCATTAGAAATGAACAAGATGAATTGATACCTACTAGGACTATAACTGGTCACCGTATGTGTATAGACTATAGGAAGCTCAATTCTGCTACTAGAAAGGATCACTTTCCTTTTCCTTTTATTGATCAAATGATAGAGAGGCTTGCTAATCATCCTTACTATTGCTTTCTTGATGGTTATAGTAGATTCTTTCAGATACCAATCCATCCTAACGATCAAGAGAAGACGACTTTTACATGCCCTTATGGTACCTTCGCTTATCGAAGGATGCCATTCGGGTTGTGTAATGCACCGGCTACATTTCAGCGGTGTATGATGTCGATCTTCTCTGATCTAATAGAGGAGATGGTAGAAGTGTTTATGGATGACTTCTCTGTATATGGTGCGTCTTTTTCTGCTTGTTTGTTGAATCTTTGCAAGGTACTTAAGCGTTGTGAAGAGACAAACCTTGTGCTTAACTGGGAGAAGTGCCACTTCATGGTGAAGGAAGGGATCGTGCTTGGCCACAAGATATCAGAAAACGGCATAGAGGTTGATAAGGCCAAGGTTGAGGTCATGATGAGTCTTCAGCCGCCGGTTAATGTCAAGGGAGTAAGGAGTTTCCTAGGCCACTCATGCTTCTACAGGAGATTCATAAAATATTTCTCCAAGATAGCAAGCCCCCTCACACGGTTGTTATGCAAAGAAGCTGAGTTTGTGTTTGATGAGGATTGTCTTCATGCTTTCAAGACTATCAAGGAAGCTCTTGTATCCGCGCCAATAGTACAAGCACCAGACTGGACCCTACCGTTCGAGATCATGTGTGACGCGAGCGACTACGCCATTGGAGCTGTTCTTAGTCAGAGGAAGGACAAGCGGTTGCATGTTATCTACTATGCCAGCCGCACCTTGGTTGACACGCAAGTGAAGTACGCTACAACCGAGAAGGAGTTGCTGGCCGTTGTGTTTGCCTTTGAGAAGTTCAGATCATACCTCGTAGGGTCTAAGGTTGTTGTCTATACGGATCACGCAGCTTTGAGGTACATCTATTCCAAGAAAGACACTAAACTGAGGCTCTTAAGGTGCATTCTCCTTCTACAAGATTCTAAAAGACAAGAACGGGATAGAGAATGGTGTTGCTGATCACCTCTCAAGGATGAGAGTCAATGAAGCTTTGCCACTTGATGATTCACTTCCTGAAGAGAAGCTCATGATGATCACCACGGCGGTATGTGAGAAGCTTGAAGACAAGTTTGAAGAAGTTTTGAGTTTCAAGGAAGAAGTCTTACCTTGGTATGTTGATATAGTGAACTTCTTGGCTTATGGAGAGGAGCCTACTCACCTTGATCATTACCACAAGAAGAAGTTCATGAGAGACATTTCACATTACTTTTGGGATGAGCCATACTTGTACAAAAGAGGAGTGGACAGCTTGTATAGAAGATGTGTTACAAGGGAAAAAGCTAAGGACATACTTCTACATTGTCACGGCTCTTCATATGGTGGTCATTTCGCTTCCTTCAGGACTGCTACAAAGGTGTTACAAGCGGGTTTCTGGTGGCTATCTATATTCAAGGACGCTCACGAGTTTGTCAAAAGTTATGAAGCTTGTCAACGGGCAGGGAACATCACCAAGAGAAACGAGATGCCTCAGGTTCCTATCTTTGAGGTTGATGTCTTTGACGCTTGGGGGTTAGATTTCATGGGACCGTGCCCATCTTCTTACGGCAACAAGTTCATCTTAGTAGCTGTTGACTATATGTCTAAGTGGGTTGAGGCTATAGCTTCCCCAACAAATGATGCAAGGGTGGTGATCAAGCTCTTCAAGACCATCATCTTCCCACGGTTTGGAGTCCCCAAGGTATTAATCAGTGACGGTGAAAGCCACTTTATCAACAAGGTGTTTGAAAGCCTCTTGAGGAAGTATGGCGTGAAGCACAAGGTAGCAACACCTTATCATCCTCAAATGAGTGGGCAAGTAGAGGTCTCTAACAGGCAGATCAAGACTATACTTGAGAGGACAGTTGGGGCTACTAGGAAGGATTGGGCGGTCAAACTCGATGACGCTTTGTGGGCTTACAAAACTGCTTTCCAAACCCCTATAGGCACGACTCCTTTCACTCTCCTATACGGCAAGGCATGTCATCTTCCTGTTGAGTTGGAGCATAGGGCACTATGGGCAGTGAAGCAGCTCAACTACAACCTCAAGACAGCTCAGGAGAAGTGGTTGATTCAGCTACATGAGCTTGATGAGCTACGGCTAGATGCATACGACAGTGCTAAGATCTACAAGGAGCGGACTAAGGCTGTTCACGACAAGAAGCTTGTTCACAAGGAGTTAAGAGAAGGCAGTCTGGTGCTACTCTACGACTTGAGATTGAAGCTGTTCCCGAGCAAGCTCAAATCAAGGTGGTGTGGACCGTTTGAGATCAAAGAGGTTCTACCCTATGGAGCAGTTACATTGGTTGGCAAGAGCGGGAGTGCCTTCACGGTCAACGAGCACAGGGTTAAGCCTTACTAGGCGGATGGCTACAGCAAGGAGAGCACATCTGTGCTTCTTCGAGACCCCCCTCAGGCCTAAACATAGTAAAGTCTAGCTAAAGACGTTAAAGAAAGCGCACTTGATAGGCATTCCCATGTCTATCCTGTACATATTTTTTTCTTTATTTCTACATCAGTTTTTTGTTTTTAATGTTTAAGTGTGTAGGTGATTGGATAAAGCAAGTTGAATCGAGTCCCTGATCGATCAAACCTCTCGATCTTAACCATTATGGGCATGAGATCAAGTCCTAGATCGACCAAATGGACTCGATCTCGTGTCGAGGTAACAATTTTTTTCCCTATTTTCTTCTTTCCCTCCTATTATTAAATTCAAATTTTGGTTAAGGCAGGAATCTTTGACCATAAAAGATGTGCCTTGACCAAGCTTTTGTCAGAAATCACTCTTGGATGTGCCCAAAATTTTTTTTTCTTTAAAACCTCTCTTTCTCTCTTTTGTTTCTTCACTTTGAAAGCCCGATTTTCACAAAACAAAGAGAGAGAGAGAGCGAATTTTAGTTTTTAAGACTTGTGCATTTTATTTTCCTCTAAACTCAAAGGTATTTTCGTGATTATTTTCTCAAATCTTTCAAGAAAATCTTTTTATGTTGTGATTTAGGGAATGATTTGCTAGGGGATTAGGAAAATTTTTAGATATAGCTAGATATTAGGAAAATTTCTAGATTTGATGCTATCTCTAGATTTTCATTTTTTTTATCCAGTTATAATTTTTATAAAATCCCCTAAAATCTTGGCTAATTGTTATAAGTTTTTCTTTCTTGCCTAGTCTTTCTCTCAATATACGCCGCCTTTGCTCATTCTCTTGCTTGAGAATTGTGTTTCAGGTACTATGGCCCCTAAAAGAACGAGAGAAGAGACAGCACAAGAAGGAGAAAGTTAAGAAGTGGTGGTTCAGGAGAGGGTTAAATGGACCAAGGAGGAAAAGCAAGCCAAGAAGAGGCTAGAGAGGCTGAGGTTCGATTCCACTAAATTCGCGGATAGAGGTCTGTTAGCTAAGATGGGGATCCTGGGAGACTTTGATCAGCTTTTGAAGAACATAGGACTCCGGTGCTTGTCAAGGATGGACTGCCCAAGTTTTCCCGAGGTGACAATCGATTTCCTAGCCACTTTGGAGTTCGCATATGAGAACCCGAGCATCCCTACTCCTTCTCAAGGCCACCTCTCCTTCAAGATCAAACGTCTGGCCTTTCGTCTCTCAATCCCGGAGCTTTGTCAAGCCTATGGCCTCAACGCTGCTGCCAACAAGGTTGAGTTCCCCTACTTCACTCAAGCCAATAACCTATGGGACCTCATAAGCAATGACGACTATAAGGCGAATACAGCAAAGATCAAGAGAGTGAGGAGTCCGGTGCTGAGATACATGCTAAAACTGATTGCTAACACCTTCAGCGGACGGTCAGTAGCCCCCACGGTCAGGAAGACCGAGCTTTGCTTCTTGTTCCAAGGCGTCAAGCATCTGCTTTGTGATCCTAAGGAGAACAACGATCCAATGGAGGATGAGCTCGGCGATGACGTGAACTATGGGTGTATCCTAGCTGCCTCATTAGTGAAATACAAGGCATATGCCTTGCGATGCAAGGCAAGCTCGGTGCTTATAGGAGGCTTTCTCACCCCCTTGTTTGTGCAAGCTGGTGTACCGCTTCAAGACTTCACTCCTGTTCCGAGGAGAGCTTTCATGGACGAGATTTATATAAGGAACACGGACAGCTTGGGACGCACGCCAGCCAAGGGCTTCTTTGCCTATCTGTACATCGACTCCGAGAATGAGAAGCGAGTTTGCATCTTACCGAACAAGGAGGAAACCGAGCTGCAAGGAGTTGGCAACATCGAGTTCTTGCCGAGTGTAGAGGAGTGCTTCATCCCTTTAGGAGCTACAGCCGCCCTTCAACAAGCTCGCCCGCGATCAGAGTCTCCTGCCTCAGATGATGAGATGCCCGAGAGCTTTGTTCTTCCCAAGATCGACTTTGAGCCGCGGACTAAGACCAGGAAGTTCCTTGCTTCTGTTGTGGAGATGCAAAGGAAAAATCAATAAATGGCAAAGCAAAGTAATTAAGAAGCTTGCCAAGAAGGTCAAGGCACTTCAAGGGAGCTCACCTAAGAAGGCTGTAAGCGAAGAAGTCGAGCAGCCTGAGAAAAAGAGGAGATCGACTGGTGGGATTGTTTTACGTGAGCCTCAAGGAAGCACCATCCTACCTGCTCGCCACTCGGTTCATGAAGGAGCTGCAAAGGACAAAGGCAAGGCAGTAGCTCATGAGACCCCTAAGAAGAGCAAGAAGTCTTAAGCAACCTCAATCTCCAGCACTACTTAGCTCCGAGGTACCAACAATCGTCCCTTGTATATACCACGCATGTTTTCTTTGTTTTTGCTTTGTGTTTTGAGGTTCTCTAGACTTTGTTTGCCACCGAGACGGTGTCATTCAAGTTTGGGGGAGTGTGTGGTGTGTTTGACATATTTTCTTTCTTCTTATTTTCTGTTATCATTCTTTGAGTCTTGCATACATCCTAAGGCATAGAAAAGAACAAAAAATTGGTAAAATTTTTAAAAATTTTCAAAAAAATTCATGTAGTTGCACTTGCATTGTAGAATATTTTAGGATTGAGTCTAGAAATTTTAAAAATTATTTAGGTTGCTGCATTTGCATAGGGAGTAAATGATAAACACTTTTTAAGTTGTCAATGTTTGAATTGTTTTCAATGCCTAAGTTGTTTGTTGTTTGATTCAATCTAGTGAGTTTGAAGCTAAGACTGCACTATACCTTGATTGCTTACAATTGATACTCTAGACTTATGTTGAAACTTGCTTTGATTTGATGCCAACTCCATTTTATTTGAACCTTGTCTTGACATTGAAATATCTTGTGTGTGCATTGAAAGCGATTGCATGGCTTACCCTTATACATACTTGGCATATCTTCTTCCTTTCTTACCACTCTTGTTAAGCCAAGTAGCTGATCCTCATCATACTGGGACAGTTAACCATGCCTTAAACCTAACCTTCTTTCAAACCTAAACACTTTTGCGTGAGTAGTGAGGCCTTTCATTGCATTATTTTCAATCCTATCTTAGCAAAAAGTGTTAGGAATAGGGCTGGCAAGGAGAAGCTCCCTTGTAGACACCAGCTTGCATTTTGAGCTTGGTACTAGGTTAGGAGTTTGGGGAAAGGGTCGTTTGAGTGGTTTAAGAGTTTCATGTTTTTTTGTTTTCAAAAGAAAGAAAGAAGTGGGGTTAGTAGCAAAGGGGGAACAAGTAAATTGTGGTTAAGTAAAATAGAAAAGAATGCTCTTAGTGGTTTATTAGAAAGGCGCCAGCAACAACAAAGTTAAGAAGAGGTGAACCGAAAGGAAAAATCTGACCAAGCTATCCATCAAAGGTGACGAAAGCGGTGCCAAATAATCAACAATGAAGAGCAAAGTTCAAAAAGAAGAAGTCAATCACACGGCAAAGCCAAGAGAAGTTTCCCCCATTGTGAAGAGTGAAGATGATCAAGCTTTGGGAGAGGGTAGATTTAGGGGTTAATCTAGGGTTTTAGAAGTTCTAGGATCATCTTGGGTAAAAAGGGTAGAAGGGAGCTTTAACTTGCATGCATACGTGTGTCTTTACCTTTAGCATTTTGCCAAAAGATAGGATTTTTTCATTGAGTGATCCCATGATTTTTAAAACCCTTCTAAAAACGAGATCATTTTCATGTTGTGACCTTACCCCTTTGACCAAATGATTTTGCTTAATGTGCACAACATGATCCATTGGTTAACACTTAATGAATGTTAAGGAGTTGGTTGATTTGAATGCTTGTGTAGACTAAGCTAGGGTTCATTGCTTGCTTTGATGGGTATGTCTAAGGTTTTTAAAGTAGAACAACCTATTTGCATCTTAGAACTTATAACTTGGGCGTTGAATCAATTTCTCCATTGACAACTTTCGTTTTGAGCTTCCACTTTCAAACCTCTCTTCCTTCTTGAATTTTGTTTGCTTGAGGGCAAGCAAAAGGCAAGTTTGGGGGGAGTTGATATTACCATATATTCTGCATATTTTTCATTCATTTAGAGTAGTTTTTCATGCATTCATCTTGCATTATAGGCTAGATTATTCCATTTGTTGCATTTTAGGTTTTAGGTCCCTTTGAATTCGCATTTTGCATGTTTTTTTCATATATGCATCATTATCAGGTTGTTCGGAGCACTATGCAATTACGGAGGCTATGTGGACGTGAGGAGGTTCAAAGTGGAGCTCATGGACACTTGGAGAACTCGGACGTGTATGCTAAGGACCCAAGATCGAGTAGCGGATCGAGCAAGGTAGGTCGATCTAGATGAGATCGACCAGAAGATCGAGTGCATCTAGTCGATTCAAGAGAAAGGATCGAGACCGAGATCGAGAGAGGAGATCGATCTGGAGTACGGACGTAAATGACGCCATGCAGAACGAGAGCCAGATCGAGACCAAGACTGAATCACCCGAAGATCGAGAAGTAGATCGAGGAAGATACTCGATCCCTCTAACCTGATCGACCAGAAGATCGAGCGGGGCAAGGCGATTCCTGAAGATGATCGAGCACATTGGTCGATCTCAAGGTCGATCCCAGACGAGCTTATCCGTCCAGCTGTCTTTGGCGGCTAGCGAAGGGGGGACCAGCTAACGGTTTAGCCATTTCTGACAAAAGCAGCCTTTACCATTATCCTATATTCATTCTGTCTTTTCCCTTATCACTCTAAATTAGGCGATTCGCCATTGTAGAACAGCTTAAGCTTTTTCAGTTTTTGATCCTTTAAATCTTTTAATATCAAGCAGTTTTTCATTAATCTATCGTTAATCATGCTTAGCTTATCATTTATTGCTTTCGATTCGGTTTTAAACATGTGTAGTGAGTAGTCGTTTTGGGTTTTTGGGTTTAGGTGATTCAAAAAGGGTTGAAGGGGTTCAAAGCTTTGTGTTTTCTTGTTCTTCATACCTTCTCTTCTAGGATCTTGGGATCTTAAAGCCTAGAGAGTCTTGGAAAAGGTCTCTATGAACCAAAGGCTGTCTTACCTTGACAGGATTCAGATGTCCTGGAAAACCAGATCCTATAGGCTAATCTTTACTTTCCCACATGCCATGGTTGTAAAGGGGATTAGTTAGGTCATTGTTTGAAATCTGTCTTTCTTGCTCTTCGATCTCTTTTTCCACCAAACGCCATGGGTTTGGAGAAGAGATTGAGAAAGTGAACCATACCACATGCCATGGATGGTTCTTGTTTTGTTTTCAAGGCTTAGAGAAACCTCTTAAAAGAGTAAATCTAAATGTTTTCAAACCAAAGCTTGAATCTTTGATACCCTTGAATGTGAACCTCGACCTTAAACCCTCTCTTTTAGAGTTTTAAATCTCTGTTTATCATTCGCTTGTCATTTACTTGCATCCTGTTCGTTAGAAGTCATATCGCTTTAAGTTGCTTTTTAGATCGATCCATTCTGCTCGATCCAGTGCTCGATCCTGTGGTCGATTCACTGGTCGATTTTTAGTTTTTAGTATCTTTGCATTTTTCATCTTTTGCTTGCTCCTCGTGGTAGTTGACCCTCTTCCAGGGATTTTAAAATTGTTTTGTATTGCATTAGATCTTTGCATTTAGTTTTCCTAGGTTTTACCAATCATTTATCCATTTTGCTTAGATTCACTAGATCCTTGTATTCTCATTGCTCTTCCTGCTCCCTAGGTGTGGATTGATACCTCTTGCTTTACTACAACTGTGTATTGCTTTAGTTTTGATAACCTCCTTGCTTGCACCTGTGTAAAAACATGTTATCACTTGTATAACTTAGAGTTTTCATAGGCCAGATATCTGATTTCATCCAGTTCATTGAGCTGAATCAAGCGCCTCTCTGCAGCAGGCTTCAGATCAAAGTTCAGCTTCTTAATAGCCCATTCTAGTTTAAACTCTAACTCTACTGGTAGATGGCACGCATTGCCATAGAGCAGATGGAATGGTGTAGTCCCAAGTGGCGTTTTGTATGGTGTCAGGTAAACCCATAATGCATCATCCAGCTTTGCTGACCAATCTTTCCTTGTCTTCCCAACTGTCTTCTCCAGAATCTGCTTGATCTGTCTGTTGGAAACCTCAACTTTTCCACTGGTCTGGGGATGATAAGGCGTGGCTACTCTATTCTGTACACCATACTTCTTCAGCATCTTGTCAAAGATCTTGTTAACAAAGTGAGAATCACCATCACTTATAATAATTCGCGGGACACCAAATATGGGGAAAATAATGGTCTTAAACAGCTTCAAAACCACTGCAGCATCATTAGTAGGAGTAGCCAACGCCTCTACCAACTTAGATACATAGTCAACAGCAACCAGAATTTATCTGTTCCCATAAGATGAGGGAAAAGAGCCCATGAAGTCAATACCCCAACAATCAAAGACTTCAACTTCGAGGATGAAGTTCTGTGGCATCTCATGACTTCTGCTGATCTTTCCTCTTCTCTGACAATTATCACAGCTTGTAATGAATGCATGGGCGTCCCTGAACATAGTAGGCCACCAAAAACCAGCTTGAAGAACCTTGGAGACTGTTTTCAATGTTGTAAAGTGTCCAGCATATTCTGAGCCATGACAGTGAAACAGGACGTCCTACACTTCTTCTTCTGCTATGCATCTCCTATAAATCCCATCAGCACAATGCTTGTAGAGATATGGCTCATCCCAACAGAATCTCCTAAGTTCTCTCAAGAACTTCTTCTTGGCATAGCCCTTGAAATCATGTGGTTCATCCTCATCAGCAAGATAATTGGCCATATCAGCTTACCAGGGCCTCTTTGGATCATCCAAAGCATATACTTGCTCTTTAAAAGCTGTCCACAAGCTTGCACAAATCGCAGCCAAAGTCAGAGACTGGTGACGAGGGTCACAAGTATTGGTGACGAGCGTCACCTTCTTCGTACAAAAATTTGGTCGCGACTCTCCTTTGTTGGTGACGAGCGTCACCCCCCTGGTGTCGCTCGTCACTCCCCTGCAGTTTCGTGAAAACTGCAGGTTTTCAACACTTTCTTCCTACAATCTGGTTTCAACCAAGTACACATTCTCTTCAGGCAAGAAATCATTTATTGGGACACTATCTTCAACCTGAATCCTGGATAGATGATCAGCAACTCCATTCTCATCACCTTTCTTGTCCTTCACTTCAATGTCAAACTCTTGAAGAAGCAGAATCCATCTCAACAACCTTGGCTTTGCATCCTTCTTCTGCATCAGATACTTCAGTGCTGAATGGTCAGTATGGACCACGACCTTGGAGCCAACAAGATACTGCCTGAATTTTTCAAATGCAAAGACAACATCCAACAGTTCTTTCTCAGTTGTTGCATAGTTCTTCTGAGCATCATCCAAAGTCCTACTTGCATAGTAGATGGCGTGGAGCTTCTTGTCTTTCCTCTGTCCCAGCACTGCTCCAACTGCAAAATCGCTGGCATCACACATCACTTCAAAGGGCAAGTCCCAATCTGGAGGCTGCACAACAGGAGCTGTAACCAAAGCCTGTTTGATCTGTTCAAAAGCAGACTTGCACTCTTCTGTGAACTCAAACTTCACATCTTTGCAGAGGAGAGCAGTAAGAGGTCTTGCAATCTTGCTGAAATCCCTGATGAATCTTCTGTACCACCCAGCGTGACCCAGAAAACTCCTCACTGCTTTGACTGAATCAGGTGCCTGCAGACTTGTCATCACTTCAATTTTCGCCCTATCCTCATCTATACTGTCTCCTGAGACCCTGTGACCAAGAACAGTGCCATCTTGTACCATAAAATGGCACTTCTCCCAGTTCAGAACCAAGTGCGTCTCTTCACATCTCTGCAGAACTGCACACAAGTTGTCTAAACAGCTCTTGAAGGAAGACCCATAAACTGAGAAGTCATCCATGAAAACCTCCATAAACCTCTCAATCATGTCAGTGAAGGTCGACATCATGCATCTCTGGAAGGTTGCAGGAGCATTACACAGTCCAAAAGGCATTCTGCGATATGCAAAAGTGCCATAAGGACAGGTAAAAGTGGTCTTCTCCTGATCATCTGGATGGATGGGGATCTGAAAGAAGCCTGAGTAGCCATCAAGGAAGCAGTAGTACTTGTGATTTGCCAGCCTCTCCAGCATCTGATCGATGAAAGGCAGAGGGAAGTGATCTTTCCTTGTGGCTGCATTCAACTTCCTGTAATCGATGCACATCCTGTGTCCTATCGTAGTTCTGGTTGGAATCAGGTCATCCTTTTCATTCCTCACCAATGTAACTCCTCCCTTCTTAGGGACCACGTGCACTGGACTGACCGAAGCACTGTCTGATATTGGATAAATGATCCCAGCTTGCAGCAGCTTCATGATCTCCTTCTTGACCACATCCTGCAGATTCGGATTCAGTCTCCTCTGGTGCTCTACTGATGATTTCGATTCATCCTCCAGGTGTATCCTATGCATGCACAAGTCTGGAGAGATCCCTGAAATATCATCAAGAGAATAGCCAAGAGCTTTGCGAAATCTGCGCAGCTTACATAGCAAAAGGGTGAGCTCTGCATTGTTCAATGAAGTATTAACAATAACACGATAAGTGGAGTTTTCTCCTAGGAATGCATACCTTAGCCCTACAGGGAGCTGTTTAAGCTCAACTTTTGGTGCTTTTGCTGCACTCCAATCACCCATTGTACCAGCTTTCGCAGATGTGATGACAAGCTCATCCTGTGCAACCAGTTCCATCACATGTGTAGTAACATCCATCATCTTTGTGTAGCCTGTTGCAGTAGCATCCAAATGCTCATACTCTGCTGTAGAAGTGGTCAACGCCCTCTCCAAGGGGTCTTCTGATCACATCTCATGGAAGATCTGATCAGCAATGTTGGTGAGAACATCCACATAAAAAGTCTGTCCATCTATAGTTGGCTGATATACTCATATATTTCGCATATTTAGCATACATTTAGCGTAGTTCTCATGCATACATCTTTCATAATAGGCTAGTTTGCACAATTTATCACATTTTAGGTCCTAGAACACTTTGCATTAGCATTTTGAATATTTCTTGCATTCTTGCATCATATTCAGGTTGTTTTGGATACACTGGAGCTATGGAGGGTCTGTGGATGTGCTAAGGATCGAAAGGGAGCCTATCGATACTTGGAAGAACTCAGCCGTGCAGCAAAGGAACCGAGATCGAGAGGTAGATCGAGCTAGGCAGGTCGATCTAGACGAGATCGACCAGAAGATCGAGACACTCGGGTCATTTCAAGGAAGAAGATCGAGGTCAAGATCGACCAAGGTGATCGAACGTCAGTACGGACACGGAAACTAAGCCCGAGAAGAACGAGATTCAGATCGAGGTCACGACTCGATCGTCCGAGGATCGACCAGAAGATCGATAGAAGCGCTCGATCCTCACGACTGAATCGACCCGACGATCGAGCAAAAGAAGACGTTCTAAGCGGAAGATCGAGTTAGAGATCGACGACTCAGGTCAATCTCTAACCTTATCCGGACAGCTCACGTTTTGGATTTTCGTGAGGGGACCATCTCCCTTTTGTTTACCCTATTTTTGGGAGGAATATGAACCACTCGTATTGTCTCCCTCTTCTTTATCTATCTTTTAAGCAAAAACCGCCATTGTTAGTTTGAAGAAGCTTTTCACATTTTGTAAAACCTTAATCTTGCTTTTAATTAAGTATTTCTCTTAATCTTTCTTGTTTAGTCGTTTGATCATGTTCATCCTTCCTTCCTTTGCATTTTCTTATGTTCTAGTCATGAGTAGTGAGTAATCCACCTAGGGTTTAAGGTTGGGTGACTAAGAGGGTTCTAAGGGTTTAAGCTTGTGTCTTTTCTTGCACTTAACTTAATGTCTTCTTGGATTTGGGGGTTTTAATGCCTAGAGACTCTTGAGAAAGATCTCTTTGATCTCAGGGATTTCCTTATCTTAGCAGACTTAGGAGATCCCTTAAATCCAAATCCAAGAGACTAGCTCATCCTTTCCCAAACGCCATGGATGCTTAAGGAGCTAGTTAGGCCATTTTTTGAGATATATGCTTCATGTTCTTCACCCTTTCTTTCCACCACACGCCATGGGTTAGGAGGAAAGGTTGAGGAAAGGATTTATTCCAAACATCATGGATAGATCTAGCTTTAGCTTCTCAAGGCCTAGAGATAGCGCTAAAATGTGTAGATCTATGTTTTCAAAACCCCAAGTTTGAATCTTGACCCTCCTTAAGCGTGATCCTCAACCTTGAATCTACTTTTAGCCTTTTAAAACTTAAAGTCATCATTTCTAAGTTCTAAAGTTTGAGTCTTTTGTCTTAAAAATCATTTCCTATGTTGTTAGAACTTTCCCTTTTTTATCTGCTTTTAGTTTTCGAATTTTAAAAACCAGTAGATTTGCATTTTAAATTCTTAGAGGTCATCTGGTATTTGTTTAACCCATGAGTGGGGATTTTAAAATAGTTTTCATGGTCATTTAGTAGCTGCAATTAGTTTTTACAGATTTTCTCCTCAAATTATCCGGATTTCACTTAGATTTACAAAGCTCTTGTATTCTTGGTATCTTTCATCAACCTGATCTGGATTGACACCTCAAGTACTACAATGACAAAACTGTGCATTAGGTTTGATTAAACTAGCTGTAAGAAAACTAGTTATCATTGGCCTCTTCAACAGCTTGTCCATTTCGATTTCCATCACCAAGTCACCAACATTCAGCTCTATTCTACCCTCCCTGACATCAATGACAGCTCCTGCAGTAGCCAGGAAGGGTCTTCCAAAAATCAAAGGGTCTTTCGGTTATTCTCCATATTCCAGAACCACAAAATCAGTAGGAATCATGCAATCTCCTACTTTGATAGAAACATCCTCTATCACACCTTCAGGAACTCTGACTGATCTATCAGCTAGGACAAGAGATATCCTTGTAGCCTTAAAATCGGTCATCCTTAAGCTCTTGGCAACAAAATCAGGCATAAGGTTCACACTAGAACAAAGATCACACAATGATCTCTCAAACCTGACAGAAAAGATTGTGCAGTCTAAAACAAAGCTCCCAGGGTCTGAAAGCTTCTCTGGCACTCTGTTCTGAATCACTGCACTTACCTGCTCGTTGATCATCATAGCTCCAGCCTCTAAACTCAAGTTATTGGTCACCATTCTCTTCATATACCTCTTTATAACAGAAGTAATCCTCACATCATCAATCAATGGGATCTCAATAACAAACTTGTCCATGATAGCTTTGCATGTAGCATCTTGAAGCTCTTGTTTAGACTTCTTAGGATGCTTAAGGTAAGGTATCTTGGGCTTATACACTGTCTCCTTGGCGTTATTTGAAGTCTCAGTCGAAACTATAATATGTTGCAATAGGTAACAAGCGTCACCAGGTTGGTGACGAGCGTCACTCGTCTTAGACAAGTCGTGATGATTTGCTCGATTTGGGTGACGAGCCTCACCTTCCTGGTGACGGTCGTCACCAATTTTGAAGAATAATCATTGGGGTCGTGCTCAGTGGGTGACGAGCAACACCCATCCTTGGTGACGAGCATCACCCGTGGTTTTTCAGCAGAAATTTCTTCATCTTCATACTCTTCAAGTCCCACGAAATTTCTTGAGCTCAAACCCTTCTGCAACACCGGTTACAGGTTCTTTCGACTCCTCAATGTGAAGGCATTCACATGGTGTTTGGGATTAGCATCAGTTCTTCCTGGAATAAATCCTTCTTGCCTCTGAACAGCTCCTGCAGTTTGGGCAACCTGCACATCAAGCTTCTTCATATGAGTATTCAGACTCTCAATTTTCCCACATAAGTCCCGATAGAGCGAATCTATCTTGCCATTGAAGTCCACTGTCAGCTTCTGTTGTCCTTCTAGGATCTGTTCCTGCATAGCTTCCATCTTGTTCTCTTGTGGAGGTGCATATTGGTAGGAAGAAAAACCATAGTTCCTGTTGAAATTGCTGCTATTCTGGAATGGTTTCTGGTACTCTGTCTTCTAGAATGGAGGCGTACGTGTGTAACCAGGCGTGCTCTGATTTCCTGTAAAGGTGCTCTTCTGATTATTGTTGTTGTAGCCTCTGCTCCACTGCTGATTTCCATACCTTTGACCCTGAAATCCTCCAGCATTGATGAAATTTACATCTTCCTGCTCAATCTCTTCTGGACTTTCGAAAGTCTCCACCTCTGCAGCAAAATGAAGTGACTTCTTCCCCACTAAGAGGTTGTGCATACGTCCAGCTTAGCCTTAACTTCATCAATCTGATTCCGATCATCCAAACCAGCTTGTTTCATCCTCTGAAAATCTGCATTTTTGGTGTTCTTGCTGCTGGCTAAGTTCTCAATCAACCTGATTGCTTCTTTGATATTGCTGCATATTTAGTGTATTTTGCATACATATAAATTAGTTTCCACGCATTTACCTTGCATGTTAGGCTAGTTTGCATCGCTTTAGGGCCTAGAGTACATTTGCACCAGCATTTGCATGTTTCGTGCATTTTGCATCACAATCAGGTTGCTTTCGGTCACTTTGGAGCTATGGAAGACTTGTGGACGCGCCAAGGCTCGTGAGGAAGTCCGTGGACACTTGGAGAAATAGGGATTGCAAGCTAAGGACCTGAGATCGAGTAGCAGATCGAGTAAGGCAGGTCGATCTAGATGAGATCGACCAAAAGATCGAGTGTGGAGATCGATTTGGATGTATTCCTGTATTCTGGTCACCCTATCGATCACCTTCAAGACCGATGGAAGCCAAGCGAATATTCCGGTCACCCTATTGATCACCCTCAAGACCGATAGGAATACATTGGATGTATTCCGGTCACCCTATCGATCATCCTTAAGACCTATATGAGCCTATCGATCATCCTATCGGTCATGGAGTGACCAATAGGAATGCAATCTGAAGACCACTTATTTACAATTTTACCATTTTTGTCGAAACTCTTATAAATACGAAAAATCCCTAATTTTGGGAATAGTTATTTATCCAACAGTTCTTTCTTCCCTTGTTTTAGCTTTTGATTTTGTAATTTGAATCATTCCCTGATTTCAATATAAGTTTGCATTTATGTTCTTGCTTAATCTCCCTAATCATGATTAGCTATCTCTTTCTCTTTGAACTGATGGTTTTAATGGTGCTTAGTGAGTAGTCTTTTTGAGGAATTGAGATGGGTGATATGCTCAAATTAACCCTTAGAGCTACTCTCTTAAATTAAGAGATCACTGTAGTACTTATGGATCGAATCCACAAGGACTTAAGACTATTACTCAATAGATTTTAGATTCTACAAGCTAAGCAGTCAATAAGAAGTAAAACGAATTAATAAATAAAAGTAACAAGAGCAAGAGCGAATTGTAGGTTTTTAAAATCAATGAGACAAGGCACTAGGCAATGGGAAATTCGCGGGTTGACATAAACCGCAGGCTGCAGACTGAAAGAATTATTTATTAAAACCGTTCTAAAACTTGAAAACACAAATGTAAAACCAATCGACTTCCGTCGCAGAGATTAACTATGATCAGATTTTAGAATTCCAAATTCCTTTGCAAATTCTAACAACCTAAGCAAGCATTATGGTTCAGGTTTGATATGTTCACAAAATTACTAATCCAAATTCCTTTGCAATTAGTTATTTTACTCATCTAAGATAGTTCTGGTGATTAACAATGTTTACACATCTATTAAATAACCTAAGATCTGGTTTCTAGGTGATCCATCTCAAAACCAGTGTTAAAGCAATATAGATGAAGAACCAAACGATTTATCCTTCCAGTAATGCAGTTCTAACTATTCATTATCAACCTTTGAATAATCCCACAACCTAACTAGCACATTACTCAGACATAGAAATGGAAACAAAAATCATGACTGAATAATATTGTATTGAAAGATAGAATAAAAGACAAATGGGGTTCGAAATTCTTCTCTAACAGAGTATGAATTTGTCTCCCCAAAATCTCTGAATCTAATCTCTCTCTTAGTCTCAATGAAAACAAGATGAATGCCTAACAATGACTTTCAAAACCTAAATACAACTCTAAACACGACTGGGGCAATTTTGTGAATAATAGGAAACTTCTGGGCTAATTTGCAATTCTTCAAAAGAGTTTTTAAAGCTTCTCTTTGTGGCCACGATTGGTGTCGATCGACACCCTATGGTTGGTGTCGATCGACACCATACTCCAGAATGCTCTCCGACTTGGTCTTTCTAGCATCAGCTTCAACATAGCTCCAAGAGGCTCCAAAACTCACAGTTATGCTCCCAACGTACCTAAACCTGCAAAAACTCTAAAGGACTCGAAAAATACCAAAAAGATTTTATAAACAAGACTTATATCATGGTCAATAACCAGTAAAAACCATGATATATCAACTCCCCCAGACTTAGCATTTGCTTGCCCTCAAGTAAACATCAGACAGAGAATAGGGTCGAGGTTTGAAAACAAGAAACAGTCAGCCAAAGATCAGGAACATCACACTAGTTAACACTTTCGAATCCACATACTACAGAGTCAACACAAGATCAAAATTTAGTTTAATCATTACAAGCTTAGCAAATCTCTCAAATCCAATCCAAATCCCTTCAAGAAATCCGAAATCTCTGCTATTAACTCCTTATTTTTATCTAAGTGTGATGTCTCATCAAGGTTTTATCATCTCAATCACTTATAGATTCTTTTCCCTTCCTAAACAACTGAACCCAGCAATCTCAACACAGCTCTCCTATTTTCTCTTCCCTTGATCTTTTCTTTCTGATATTTTCGATTTTTCAACTCTTTTTTGTTTAAACACTCTAAGATATAGTGCTACTCAATATTTGTGTTCCTTGTGAGGAGACAGGTTCTTGAGCGTGTTCATTACTGTTGTTCCTTGTTAGGTGACAGGGTCATGAATGCACCATTCTTCTTACTCAAACTTTTAAAGCTATATCAGAGAAGATCAAAGAGAGACTGTGTCAGTGTTAAAAGAGAGAATCAAGGTCAATGAGAAACATGCCCCAAGACAAGAAGTTTAAAGTTCAGTAAGGTGGAGCTAACAGCAAATTTTTCAGATTCTCTAAGAACCTAAATTTTCACTGCTAGACTGATCTACCTATAATTTTCAACTTAATAAGACTTGTAATCAGCTAATGTGGTAATGGTTCTTAAAACCATCAACGTTCTGTGATTAGTTCCTTGAAAAACTGAGAGTTTCAATATTTTTGACTCTATAAAACAGATTTTTTTACTTAACTTTAAGACTCTAAAAATCAAACACACTATACACAATGTCAGCAACGACCTCCCTCAGACTTAAACAACAATGTCTGCAGTGTTATCAAGCCTGGAGTCGGCAAAAATAAGCAATGAAACGGTTGGTACATGGGTGAGAAAGTGGTACCCTCGATTGCGCATGGTGCCGATCGACACCCTATGGTTGGTGTCGATCGACACCCAGTCCGAAGACAGAATGTGACTGACCCAAACATTTATAATGTTGTATGTTAGATTGTTAGCTGAAGTACTCCGGAGTCAAGACTGTTAGGAACACTCAAGCACACAATTAAAAGCAACAATACTAATGCATAATCTCATCAGTTCAAACAGGTTTCAAAGCATAACTCAAAGCTGACAAACTGACTCAAAGCAAAAACATCAAAAAATGACTCAAATAAAATGAAAATAACAAAGGAAAAGGGAAAAGTAACCAGGATTGATGGAGGAACTAGTCCTCATCCTCATCGCGAGGAGGTGTAGAAGGTCGAACGCAGCCACAGTTGGACAGCACCGAGATGGCGTTCCAGAGTGCCTGAACACTCCAGACCATGAATCGCTGAAAAGAGGCCTGCTCCATCGGAATGTCGGGAACGTCAGGGAGCGAGTGTCGCCCAATGGGCTCCGGTAATGCATGAGCTCAGGACGCTCTTGATTGACGAGATGGACCTCCAGCAAGGTCCTCAACAGGTGCATCCTCAGCAGTAGAAGCAGCAGCTGGTGAAGATCCTCCTCTTCGCCTAGTAGTTGGCGCGGATCAAAGCAAAGTAGCATCAGGCTGAAAGCTGAGAAGGTCTGTCTGAAGTGTAGTGAGAGCAGGCTGTGGTAGCGGGATCAGACATCGCTCACCAGTGTGGCTGACAAAACTCCATAGCATCTCATCTCCCTTGATCCAATGGGTCCTCCTCAAGTAGTCCATGTCGAGAAGGTGGCGCTCAGTCACAACTCGAGAAGTATCAATACTGCAGTAGCGGAAGATGGGAGTGAAAAGACTACCAATACTCTCGAGCTTGCCGCTGGCTCCGGAGAACGGCTTGGTCTTCGGCGAAGCCAAGTGATGAGAAAAAATGGCGGCCATGTTGACATCACTGTCAACTGCATACTCCTCTGTAAGGACATCGTCAATGCCATAGTAAAGCAGAGTCAGCTCAGAAACTCGCATCTTCCCGGGCCAACCACTTAAAACTAAGCATCCCATTTTGTTCAAACCCCAAACACCAATTCTTTTCAAACCGAAACAAGTAAGCATAATCATTCAACACCCATGAATTCCCACCCTAACCTTAAGCCTAAGACTAGCTTCAATATGCAAAGCTAGCATCAATATAAGAGCCTAATCATGTCGCCTAAGCCTAACACTTTATGCCAAGTTCGACCGAAAATTAAGGCCTCACAAAATCACAGACGAAATTTGGCTTGAAAGGAGGGTAAGGGTTAAGGTGAGGAGTTCTATTCAGGCTTACATAAGAGTGGTGAAAGGGATAAGAAAGCCTAAATATGTATATGTAATCCATGTATTCTTTTTCAAATGCACAAATATGATAATTCAAAATTCATGTTAAGGTTCCACTTGATAGGAAAGGATTCAATTCAAGTTTGTTCAACTTAAGGCACGAAAATCAAGACAAATGATCCAAATATGGTTAGAACTTACTTTCAAAGATTTTATAAAGCATCAAAGAACTACTATTTTGCGCCTTGAATCAATTCATGAGCTTAAAACACTTTACAAGGAAATTTTTTATATCATTGCCCTCTATGCAAATGCATGCAACCTAAATGATAAAAATTCTAGACTCAATCCTAAAATATTTGACAATGCAAATGCAAGCTACATGATTTTTTTCGAAATTATTGAAAAGTTTTCTGATTTTTTTGTATTTTTCTATGCACTTAGATGATGCATGAAGACTCAAGGATGCAAACACAAAATAAGATCCAAATAAAAACATGTCAAAGCACACACTCTCCCCCAAACTTGAATGACAACGTCTCGGTGTCAAACAAATTCAAGAGGAGACCAAAATTCATAAAGCAAAAATAGAAGAAATGCATGATTTATACAAGGGTTTGTGTTCTGGTACCTCGGAGCTAGGCATGATTGGAGCTTGAGGTTGCTCCGGTCCCCCTCCTCTTTCTAGGAGTGTCGTGGAGTACCCCCTTGCCCTTGCTCCTGCTTGTTCCTTCGTGTAGAGAAAGGCGGCTAGCTTGATCACCTTCTTGGGGCTCACGGATCTCCACACCTCCGGTTGAGCGTCTCCTCATCGTTTCTCCCATCTGCTCAACTTCGTCACTCACAGTCGTCTCAGATGAGCTCCCTTGTAAGTCCTTGATCTTCTTTGCTAGCTTCTTGATAACTGTTGGGGCTACGGATCTTCCACTGAATATGTTGGCCAGAAGCTTGAGGGTGTATCTTAACACAGGGTTTCACACCTTCTTGATCTTGGCGGTGTTGGCCTTGTAGTCTCCATTACTATCAAGTCCCATAGATCATTGGCGGATGTGAACCGTGGGAACTCCACAAGCGTGTCTGCAGCATTGAGACCATAAGCCTGGCATAGCTCAGGGATGGAGAGATGGTAGGCTTGCTTCCTGATCTTGAACGTGACATGACCCTTGGATGGAGTTTGGATGCTTGGATCTTCATATGAGAAGTCCAATGTGGAGAGGAAATCAAGCGTAGCCTCGGGGTAAGTTGGGTAATCCATCCGTGATAAGCTAGCAAGACCCAGGTTCTTGAGCAACTTGTGAAAATCCTCCAACAACCCTAGCCTTTCCAAGAAATCCCTACTTGCAAACTTTGTAGGCTCAAACCGCAACCTCTCAAGCCTCTTTCTTTGCCTTCTTCTCTTCCTTACTCCACCTGACCCTTTCCTCAACCACTTGCTGAGTTTTCTCTCGAGTTGCCAAATCTCTGCTTCTCTTTTTGGGTGCCATGGTACCTGAAATGCAAGTTCTCAAAGAGAAAGTGAGGATAGGGGGCGATTTAAGAGAGAAGGATATGGCAAAGAGAGAAAATCTTTAAATAAAAATCTTAGATTTTTGGGGATATTCTAAATTATATCAATAAATAGAAGAGGAAAATCTCTTGAGATAAGACTAAATCAAGAAAATTTCCCTAATACTTAGATATTTTTAAAAATTCATCCTAATCGCTAGCAAATAACATTCAACCAATTCAATAAAAGGAAATGTTTTTGAAAACTCAAATATGAAATTCAAGAAATTCGAAATACCTTTGAAAAGGGATGTTTATAAGATGCTCTACACCTTTAAAAACTGAACTCACACTCTCTCTTTCTAAAAATCAGTTTCGAAATGCAATGTGAGGAGAGTGTGGATGCAAGGTTATATAGAGAAAAAATCTTTGGATGCATGCAGGTGGGTTCTGTAAAAGATGTGGTCAAGGCACACATTTTCATGGCCAAAGATGCTTGCCTTGACCAAGATTCAAATTCAAAATGGGAGGGAAAGAGAAAGGAGGGGGAAAGTTTAAACCAACCTTGGCATGAGATCGAGTCAAATTGGTCGATCTTGACCTCGATCTCATGCCCATTTTGTCTGTGATGGAGAGGCTTGCTCGATTGGGGGCTCGATCTGATTTGAATTGAGCCTTAGATCGAGTCTGCTCCTCGTTCCAAGATTCCACGTGGTTATGGCCATGCTCCTCAGATCGAGCTCTTTGATCCATTACGAGGTCGTTTTGGCAAGATCGAGTGAGCTGTCGAGTGAACTGATCGATCCAGTTCGAGGATCGAGTGAGACCAGTCGATCTACACCCCGTTTGTATTTCAAACTAAACGCATGGGTGGGTCATCCACTCGCAATCGACTGACTCACTCGATTGTCTACTCGATCTCATCTAGATCGAGTGACTTCACTCGATTTACTAGCTCGATCCAGTAAAGATCGAGCCAGGATAGGTCGATCTATCACTCGATCGTTTGCCTCTACTTCTTCTTTCCTTGCCTTGTTAACTCCAAGATCTTGATCTCCTTGTACCTACACACTTAAACTAAAAAGCATAAAACTGAAACAGAAAGAAATCAAAAATATGTACAATGATAGTCATGGGAATACCTCCCAAGTGCGCATGTTTTACGTCGCTTAGCTTGACTTTACTTGGTTAGGCTAGAGGGGGGTCTTGGAGAAACAAAGTGGTGCTCTCCTTGCTGCAATCACTTGCCATGTAGGGCTTGACATTATGCCCATTTACCGTGAAACTCTCTCCACTCTTGCCAACCAAAGTAACCGCCCCATACGGTAGCACTTCTTTTATCTCAAACGGACCTCTCCATCTAGACTTGAGCTTCCCAGGAAACAACTTCAAACGTGAGTTGTTAAGCAGAACCAGGCTTCCCACTTTGAGCTCCTTAAGCAACAGCTTCTTGTCATGAACCGCTTTGGTCCTCTCTTTGTAGATCATGGCGCTTTCATAAGCATCCAACCTCAGTTCATCAAGCTCATGAAGTTGCACCAGTCTTCTCTCTTGTGCCGTCTTGAGAGTGTAATTCATTTGCTTCACAGCCCAAAGAGCTTTGTGCTCTAACTCCATAGGAGGTGACAAGACTTGCCATAGAGGAGGTTGAAAGGCGTGGTACCAATGGGAGTCTTGAAAGCCATTCTATACGCCCAAAGAGCGTCATCAAGCTTGCTTACCTAATCTTTCCTAGACACTCCCACGGTTCTGTCTAGGATGGTCTTGATTTGCTTATTCGAAACCTCCACTTGGCCACTGGTTTGAGGGTGATAAGACGTGGCTACCTTGTGTTTAACTCCATACTTCCTCAAAAGACCCTCAAAAATCTTGTTGATGAAGTGGCTGCCCCCATCACTAATCACTACCTTAGGAACTTCAAACCTTGGAAAAAGGATAGTCTTGAAAAGCTTGACTACCACCCTTGAATCATTAGTTGGTGAGGCTATGGCTTCCACCCACTTAGACACATAGTCTACTGCCACTAGGATATACTTGTTGCCATATGACGATGATAGGTACTTGCGGCATCTCATTCCTCTTGGTTATGTTCCCGGACTTTTGGCAAGCTTCACACGATTTTACAAACTCATGTGAATCCTTGAAGAGCGTAGGCCACCAAAACCCAGCTTGGAGAACCTTTGTAGCCGTCTTGAATGAAGCGAAGTCCCCACCATAAGTCATACCGTGGCAATGGAATAGAATGTCTCTCGCCTCTTCTCTTGTGACACATCTTCGGTATATGCTGTCCACACCCCTCTTGTACAGATAAGGGTCGTCCCAAAAGTAGTGAGAGATGTCCCTCATGAACTTCTTCCTATGGTAGTGGTCCAAGTGAGTAGGCTCTTCTCCACAAGCCAAATAGTTGACAATATCCGCATACCATGGTAGCTCTTCTTCCTTTAGGCTCAAGACTTCTTCAAACTTCTCCTATAGCTTTGCACATACCACGGTGTTGACCATCATAAGCTGCTCCTCAGGGAGTGAGTCATCCAAAGGCAAGCTATCATTCACCCTTATTCTTGAAAGATGATCTGCTACACCGTTCCCTATACCATTCTTGTCCTTGATCTCCATGTCAAACTCTTGTAAGAGAAGGATCCATCTTAAGAGTCTCGGCTTGGTGTCTTTCTTGGAGTATATGTACCTCAAGGCAGCATGGTCTGTATACTCTATGACCTTAGAACCCACCAAGTAAGACCTAAACTTCTCAAAAGCAAAGACCACGGCTAGAAGCTCTTATTTGGTGGTTGCATACTTCACTTGCGTGTCATCCAAGGTACCACTTGCATAGTAAATCACATGCAGCTTCTTATCCTTCCTCTGACCCAAGACAGCACCCACGGTGTAGTCACTTGCGTCGCATATAATCTCAAAGGGCAAATCCCAATCCGGAGCTTGAACTATATGATAACATATTTCTTAGTGCAATGATATGTCAAGATGCAACAGAGAGGTTATTAAAGCTCTAATGGACACAGAGATGTAGTATAGTGAGCAAGAGAGATATCAATCCACACCTAGGGGTAGCAAGTTCACTAAGAATGCAAAGGATGAGCAAAGCTAAGCTAAAATGATAATTGTTTGGTAAAATCCCTAATAACTAAATGCAAGTGTCAAATGCAAAGCGAAACAATTTTAAAATCCCTGGAAGAGGGTTAGCTACCACGAGGAACAAACGGAATAATTAAAATGCAAAACTACTAATTACTAAAAATCGACTAGTGGATCGACCACTAGATCGAGCAACAACGATCGATCTACTAACAGTTCAACAGAAATGAATCTAACGACCAAGATGCGAATATATGGCAAGAGAATGATTAACAGAGATGAGAAAATACTAAGAAAGAGGGTCCAGGGCTGAGGATCATGTTCAAGGGTTTCAAAGGTTCAAGCTTGGTTTGAAAACTTTAGATCTACTCACTTTGTGAGACTCTCTAGGCCTTGGAAACAAAACAAGATCCATCCATGGCGTGTGGTATGGATCACTCCTTCATTCTCTTCTCCAAACCCATGGCTTTTGGTGGAAAAAGAGATCGAAGGGCATAAAACGTAGATTTCAAACACACGGCCTAACTAATCCACTAAACGACCATGGCGTGTGGGAAAGGAAGTATTAGCCTCTAGGATTTGACTTCTCCAGGACATCTGAATCCTGTTAAGGTAATATATCCCTCTGATCATAAAGATCTTGGCGTGAGAGTCTTTAAGCCTTAAGTGCTCAAATCCTAGAAGAGAAGGCGATGAAGAACAAGAAAACACCAAGCTTTACCCCTTTTCAACCCCTTTGAATCCTCTCAACCCCGAAAACCCGATGAAACTACTCACTACTCATAAAGTAAACCGAACAAAATGGGATAGATGATAGACTAAGCATGAAAACAGTAGATTAAAATCAAAGATTCAATATTCAAAACATAAAAGTAAGAAAAGCTTCGAAAGTCTACAATGGCGATTCGCCTAAAAACGAGAGAGATGGAAAAAGTAGTCGACAGGATTGGATAATGAAAGGGATCGTTGCCTTTTGCCAAAAATGGCCAAACCGCAAATGGTCCCCCCCCCCCTTCGCTACGGTCCACAACCAGCTGGACGGATAAGGTTGGTCTAGGATCGATCACGAAGCTCGATCTGGCACTCGATCTTGTTTTGGATCAGATGGCTCTTGGTCGATCTCTGAGTCAATCTTGTGCTGATCGGGTTGGATGCTCAATCCGGTCCTCGATCTGCATGGCGTCGTTCACGTCCGTACTTCAGATCGATCTCCACACTCGATCTTCTGGTCGATCTCGTCTAGATTGACCTGCCTTGCTCGATCTGCTACTCGATCTCAGGTCCTTAGCGTGCAATCCTGATTTCTCCAAGTATCCACGAACTTCCTCACGAGCCTTAGCACGTCCAGGAATCCTCCAAAGCTCCAAAGTAACCGAAAACAACCTGAATGCGATGCATAATGCAAGAAATATGCAAATGTTTATGCAAAAGAGCTCTAGGACCTAAGATGATGCAAACTAGCCTAATGTGCAAGGTAAATGCATGAAAAACTATCTTATATGCATGCAAAACACATGAAATATGCAGCAATATCAACTCCCCGAAACTTGCCTTTTGCTTGCCCTCAAGCAAACAAAATTCAAGAAGGAGAGAGGTTTTAGAAACGGGGGTTTAAGTTTCTTGCAAAGGTGTCTTTCAAATGAATCGATCTCAACGTCCTAATTATTAATTCTAAGATGCTATGCACACACTCATACTCCCAAGAACTTAGCCATACTTATCACACAATGAATTTCAAATCATGACTCTCCTATTCCAAACAATCAAAGAATCTCATCCTTTAACATTCATTAATGATCAAACCGTGAATCAAACTTATGCACTTTATAGCAGAACACATTTGGCTAAGGGCGAAGGCTATGAGCATAGAATGATCTCATTTTGAAAGGTTTCATATTGCAACGGGTTTCTCTCGAGAATGGTATGACTTCGAACTTACTAGATGCAATCAAACAACAAACAACTTAGGCATTGAAAACAATTCAAACATTGACAACTTAACAAGTGTTTATCATTTACTCCCTATGCAAATGCAGCAACGTAAATGATTTTAAAATTCTAGACTCAATCCTAAAATATTCTACAATGCAAGTACAACTACATGAATTTTTTTGAAAATTTGTTTAAAATAATTTTACCATTTTTTTTGTTCCTTTCTATGCCTTAGGACTTATGCAAGACTCAAAGGATGATAACAGAAAATAAGAAGAAAGAAAACATGTCAAACGCACCACACACTCCCCCAAACTTGAATGACACCGTCTCGGTGGGAAACAAAATCTAGAGAAGCTCAAAACACAAAGCAAAAACTTAAAACATGTGTGGTATATACATGGGATGGTTATTGGTACCTTGGAGCTAAACTCGGCTGGAACTTGAGGATGTTCCGGCGGAGCTGCTCTTGCTAGAGGAGCGTCGTGCTATGCCCTTGCCTTTTGTCCGTGGTTGGGAGTTCATGGATGGAGTGACGTGCTTGTTGTGTGCTGCCTTGAGGCTCACGGATGACTATCGCACCAGTCGATCTCCTCCTCTTCTCGGGCTGCTCGACCTCTACACTCATGGACTGCTTAGACTTTGCGGGTGAGTTCCCTTGAAGCGCCTTGACTTTCTTGGCAAGTTTCTTGATCATCTTGCCTTGCCACTTGGTTATCTTGCGCTGTATCTCCATGACCAAAGCTAGGAACTTCTCCGCTTTTGTCCTTGGCTCAAAATCTATCTTGGGGAGCTCAAAGTCAGCTGGCATCACGACGTCTGAGGGTGGTGATTCTGAGGGCTCACGAGCGGCTTGAGTTCATATCATGGCTGCTCCAAGTGGTGCATAACACTCCTCTTGAGTTGGACAAAACTCGATGGTGCCTATGCTGTCCAAGTGTGTCTCATCCACATTAGGTAAGATGCATACGCTCTTCTTCTTGTCATCACTGTAGAACAGATAGGCAAAGAATCCTGGAGCTGGCGTAGGTCCCAAGCTATCGGTATTATGCATATAGGTCTCGTCCATGTATGCTCTATTCATGCAAGGTTCGAAGCATTGAAGAGGTACACCGACTTGAATGAAGAGCGGTGTAAGGAAGCCTCCAATGAATGCTGAATTCGCCTTGCACGTCATGGCATATGCTTTGTACTTCACCAAAGAGGATGCCAAGATACATCCATAATTAACATCATTCCCAAGCTCATCTTGCATCGGCTCGTGGTTCTCCTATTCGCTACTGCAAAGTATCCTCTTGATTCCTTGGAAGAGAAAGCACAGCTCGGTCTTTGTCACTGTAGGAGCCACGGATCGCCCACTGAAGGTGTTGGCTAGTAGCTTGAGAGTAAACCTCAAAACGGGGTTCCTCACTTTCTTGATCTTAGTCGTGTTGGGTTTGTAGTCTTCATCACAAAGCACGTCCCATAAATCGTTGGCGGTCTTGAGAGGAGGGAACTCTACTTGCTTAGCTGTGGCATTAAGACCATAAGCTTGGCAAAGCTCTTCAATGGAGAGATGATAAGCTTGCCTCTTGACCTTGAAGGTGAGATGACCTTGTGAGGGAGTGGGGAGACTCGGATTCTCATAGGAAAACGCCAAGGTAGAGAGGAAGTCTAGTGTGACTTGTGGATATGTTGGGCAATCCATCCTTGAAAGGCATGCAAGCCCCATGTCTTGGAGAAGAAAATCAAAATCTTCTAGAAGTCCCATCCTCTCCAACAGATCTCTACTAGCAAACTTAGTAGGCTTAAAGCGCAGCCTCTCTAACCTCTTCTTTGCCAACTTTTCCTCCTTTGTCCAACGAACCCTCTCTTGTACTTGCTGAGCTTCTTCTTCTTGAACCACTTGTTGGCCCTCTTCTCCTTGTGTTGTTTCTTCTCTCGTTCTCTTTGGAGCCAGAGTACCTGAAACACAATTCTCAAGCAAAAGAATGAGCAAAGGCGGCGAATATTGAGAGAAAGACTAGTCAAGAAAGAAAAACTTATAACTAATACTCTAGATTTTTGGGGAATTTATAAAAATCCTAGCAAGATAATAGAGAAGCAAATCTAGAGATAA
Organism: Thlaspi arvense; assembly: GCA_911865555.2. NCBI lineage: Eukaryota > Viridiplantae > Streptophyta > Magnoliopsida > Brassicales > Brassicaceae > Thlaspi > Thlaspi arvense. The sequence goes on along the minus strand of OU466858.1, from coordinate 24,317,775 downwards.
GATTAAATCTAGAATTTTTCCTAATACCTAGCTAGTTATAAAAATTGTTAAACCCCCTAACATCTAATATTCAAGCAATGTAAATAATAGGAAATTTACCAAAATATTGAAAACAAAGACCCAAAAATACCTTTGCAAAGTTTGAAAGAAGAAGCTGTTAGCTTTTAGGAAAGAAAAATCACACTCTCTCTTGCTTTAGATATCTCGAAACAAAAATGAGAGAGAGTGTGTTGTTGCTTGAAAATATAAAGGCTAACAAAAATCTTAAACTATGAGCGAAACTAGTGGTTTCTAACAAAAAGCTTGGTCAAGGCACATCTTTCATGGTCAAAGATTCCTGCCTTGACCAAGATTTGAATTTAAAAACAGGAGGGAAAGAAGAAAAGAGGGAAAAGAAATTGTTACCTTGGCACGAGATCAAGTCCATTTGGTCGATCTAGGACTCGATCTCATGCCCATGTTGGCTAGGATCGAGAGGTTTCAGCGATCAGGGACTCGATTCAAATTGCATCGAGTCTTAGATCGATTGTACCCTCTCGTACCTTGACTTTTTGTCAACTAGGCTGTACTCCTTGGATCGAGCCACATGATCGATATGGGGTCGTTTTGACTTAGATTGAGTGGCAGATCGAGTAGACTGATCGATCTATCTTTGAAGATCGAGTGACCCGGTCGTTCTACACCTCGTCTGCTTTTCAAGCTAAACGCATAGGTGGTCTATCCTCTCGTGATCGACCGTTCCACTCAATTTTTCTACTCGATCTCGTCTAGATCGACTGACTCCTCTCGATTCACTAGCTCGATCTAGTAAAGATCGAGCTAGGATGAGTCGATCTAGCACTCCATCTCTAGCCTATACTTAACCCTTCTCGCCTCTTTGGACTCCAAGATCACACCTAACAATCTCTTATTCATTCACCTACACACTTAGAAAATAAAAGCATAAAACTGAAATAGAAATAAAGCAGAAATATGTACAAGATAGACATGGGAATGCCTCCCAAGTGCGCTTTCTTTAACGTCTTTAGCTAGACTTTACTTGGTTTAAGCCTGAGGGGTGTCTTGGAGAAGCACGGAGGTGCTCTCCTTGCTGCAATCACTCGCCAGGTAGGGCTTAACCCTATGCCCGTTGACCGTGAAAGCATTGCCGCTCTTGCCAACCAATGTAACCGCTCCATAGGGTAGAACCTCTTTGATCTCAAACGGTCCACACCACCTTGATTTGAGCTTGCCCGGGAACAGCTTCAACCTCGAGTCGTAGAGTAGCACCAGACTGCCTTCTCTTAGCTCCTTGTGAACAAGATTCTTGTCATGAACCGCCTTGGTCCGCTCTTTGTAGATCTTAGAACTTGCGTAGGCTTCCAACCGTAGCTCATCAAGCTCATGTAGCTCAATCAACCGCTTCTCCTGAGCTGTCTTGAGGTTGTAGTTCAGCTGCTTCACTGCCCATAGTGCTCTATGCTCCAACTCAACAGGAATATGACATGCCTTGCCGTAAAGAAGAGTGAAAGGAGTCGTGCATATAGGGGTCTTGAAAGTGGTTCGGTAAGCCCACAAAGCATCATCGAGTTTAACTGCCCAATCTTTTCTAGTAGCCCCAACTGTCCTCTCTAGTATCGCCTTGATCTGCCTGTTAGACACTTCTACTTGCCCACTAGTTTGAGGATGATATGGAGTTCTACCTTGTGCTTCACGCCATGCTTCTTCAAGAGGCTTTCAAACACTTTGTTGATGAAATGGCTGCCACCGTCGCTTATAACTACCTTTGGAACTCCAAACCGTGGGAATATGATGGTCTTGAAGAGCTTTATCACCACCTTAGCATCATTGGTTGGAGAAGCTATAGCCTCAACCCACTTAGACACATAATCAACCACCACTAAGATGAATTTGTTGCTGTAAGAAGATGGGAACGGTCCCATGAAATCTATCCCCCAAGCGTCAAAAACAATAACTTTAAAGATTGGCATCTGAAGCATCTCATTCCTCTTCGTGATGTTTCCAGCTCTTTCACATGCTTCACAAGACTTAACAAATTCATGCGCGTCTTTGAACAGAGATGGCCACCAAAAGCCGGCTTGTAACACCTTTGTAGCAGTCTTGAAAGAAGCGAAATGACCACCATATGAAGAGCAGTGACAATGTAGGAGAATGTCCTTAGCTTCTTCCCTTGTTACACACCTTCTATACAAGCTGTCCACTCCTCTTTTGTACAAGTATGGCTCGTCCCAAAAGTAATGAGAGATGTCTCTGATGAACTTCTTCCTGTGATAATGATCAAGATGAGAAGGCTCTTCTCCACAAGCCAAGTAGTTTACGATATCAGCATACCAAGGCAAGTCTTCTTCTTTGAAACTCAAAACCTCTTCAAACTTGTCTTCAAGCTTCTCACATACCGCCGTGGTGATCATCATGAGCTGCTCTTCAAGAAGTGAATCGTCTAATGGCAAAGCTTTGTTGACTCTAATCCTTGAGAGGTGATCAGCAACACCATTCTCTATCCCTTCTTGTCTTTTATCTCCATATAAAACTCCTGTAGAAGGAGAATCCACCTTAATAGCCTGGGATTGGTGTCTTTCTTCGAGTATATATACCTCAAAGCAGCATGATCCATGTACACAACAACCTTGGAGCCAACCAAATACGACCTGAACTTCTCAAAAGCAAACACAACGGTCAGCAGCTCCTTCTTGGTTGTAGCATATCTCACTTGCGTGTCATCCAAGGTACGACTGGCGTAGTAGATAACATGCAACCGCTTGTCTTTCCTCTGACCAAGAACAGCTCCTATGGCGTAGTCACTCGCGTCGCACATGATTTCAAACGGTAGACTCCAATTCGGTGCTTGTACTATTGGCGCGGATACAAGAGCCTCTTTGATAGTCTTGAAAGCATGAAGACAATCCTCATCAAACACAAACTGACCTTCTTTGCACAACAGCCGCGTGAGGGGTCTAGCTATCTTGGAGAAATCTTTCATGAATCTCCTGTAGAAGCCCGCGTGACCTAGGAAACTCCTTATACCCTTGACATTAACCGGCGGCTCAAGACTCATCATGACCTCAACCTTGGCTTTATCATGAAGCCAAGCACGATCCCTTCCTTTACCATGAAGTGGCACTTCTCCCAGTTAAGCACTAGGCTTGTCTCCTCACAACGCTTAAGTACCTTGCAAAGATTCAACAAACAAGCAGAAAACGACGCACCATATACAGAGAAGTCGTCTATAAACACTTCTACCATCTCCTCTATAAGATCAGAGAAGATCGACATCATACACCGCTGGAACGTAGCTGGTGCATTACACAACCCAAATCGCATCCTTCGATACGCGAAGGTACCATAAGGGCATGTAAATGCCGTCTTCTCTTGATCGTTAGGATGGATTGGTATTTGAAAGAATCCACTATAACCATCAAGAAAGCAATAGTAAGGATGATTAGCAAGCCTCTCTAACATTTGATCAATAAAAGGAAGAGCAAAATGATCCTTTCTAGTAGCAGAATTGAGCTTCCGATAGTCTATACACATACGGTGACCAGTTATAGTCCAAGTAGGTATCAATTCATCTTGTTCATTCCTAATGACCGTGATCCCCCCCTTCTTAGGCACCACGTGGACAGGAGATACCCACGTGCTGTCACTGATGGAGTAGATCACATCAGCCTCTAACAGTTTCATGATCTTTTTCTTAACTACTTCTTTCAAATTCAGGTTTAAACACCTTTGATGTTCAATAGAAGAAGAGTTTTCATTATCTAAGTGAATCCTTTGAGTGCAAAGCATTGGTGAAAGGCCCTTGATGTCACTTAGAGAGTACCCAATGGCCTTCCTATACTTTCTCAGCTCATTTAGGAGCGAGTGCAACTCATCATCACTCAGATTCTCATTCACAATCACGGGATAAGTATCATTAAGCCCTAAGAAAGCATACCTTAGCCCTTTTGGGAGCTCCTTTAGGTCCACCATTGGGGCTAGCAGCTCGCTCCAGTCCTCCTCGTGGCTTGTGTTGACGTTCCCGTCCTCAGTAGCCTCCTTAGAACCCGAGACATGAGCCTTAAGACTGCCTTCTTAAACTGTTGTCCCCTCAGAGATCGAGCCATCCAGTCGATCTTCGACTCGTTCTGGTCTGGATCGAGCAATTTCACTCGATTCACCTACTCGATTTGATATGGATCGAGCAGGAGATCGAGTCCCTGACTCGTTCTCTGAACTGATCGATTGGGTTCTCTCGATCTTCTCATCGTTCTCTTCTCTGGATCGACCAGCCTCCTCGATCTTCTTGTCGATTGCTGTCTTGGATCGAGTGATCTTCTCGATTTCCTGATCGATCTCTAGGCATCCGCCTTCATCTTCTTTGACAACTCTTCTAGAATAGAGGAGATTAACGTACTCTTGGGTCTTCTCACAAAAGAAACCGTACTCTCCTTTCTCCTTAGTCAAAGCTAGCTTCAAGTGATCCTCTTGTGCCAACTCTTCTAGCAATTCATTCGCCAAAGCATCTAACGTTTATATGTAGAATGCTTGTGCTTCAATGGTCGGCTTCTTCAGGACCTCATTGATATCCAAATCCTGCTTGATGTCCTTGCCAAGGTGTATAGCTATCTTTCCATTCTTTACATCAATGATTGCTCCGGCGGTTGCAAGGAATGGTCTTCCAAGTATAAGCGGATCCTTAGGCTCTTCATCCATCTCAAGCACCACAAAGTCGGTTGGTACATTGACATCGCTTATTCTCACTGGAAGATCTTCTAGCATACCCACTGGAAGTCTCACGCTTCTGTCAGCTAACACAAGGGAGATCCTACACTCTTTGAAACGTGTGAAACCGAGCTTCTTTGCTATAGAATGGGGCATGAGATTTATACTTGCTCCCAAATCGCATAAGCAGCTCTCAAACTTCAATGGACTGATACAAGTCTTTTTGTGACTTTGTTTCAATCACCCTTGTACTAGTCAGTTGTAGTATGGGTTTTATGTCAATCCAATTGGGAAGAGTTGAAACCAGAAGAGTTGAGAGTAAAATCTCTAAGTCAAGCAAGCAGAGAAAAGGTTTTGTTGCCTAAACAACAGTTCTAGCAACCTATGTGAAACAAGCAACAAAAGAAGTGAAAACAAAAGCAATCTAAGCAGTTTTAAACAAGAAAAACATAGCAAAACAGAGCAAATCCGAGATTCAAATAAGAGAAAGGCAAGTTCCTAGATGTGGTTATTGACTTTGGGGAATTTCAGACATTGACTAAGGCTGTTTTAAACTACATTGATCAAGCAAGTAAGCAAGCAATGGTGATTCCTAGACATAGAGTTCACAATTAAGCTAGTTAGATCCAATCTCTTGGCAAATAACCATTTGTTAAACATTCTAACAAGAACTAACTCTCATTAGTGCTAAAACATCAACCAAGCAAGAATAAACAACTCTATTAAAGTCAAAATGCTCCTCAAACAGTCAATCTCTTGAGCCAAGGCCAGCAAATCCTCTATTAAACAAGATCAGCATTTCATCAAACACTTGGTGGGCATAAGAGAAAGCTAACAACTTAGATAAGTTTGATCAAGACTAATAATGAATAACAGATTAATAGAGAGGAACCCATAAACTGAAGCACATAACAAGCCCTAATCAAGCCTTAAATTCCCTTAATCTACCACATCTAGAAACTCTAAGATAACTACTCACTTATAATCATGTTTAACACCAAATCACAAAGGAAAAGGATGTTAATCATGATTAAAATAAAAATTAAAGAAAGATTAAAGCAAATACTTGATTATATTAAACAAAGCAAAGAAATTGTCTTACAAACTTAAAGAAAATGCTCAAGAACAGTATTTTGACAAGACATGTCGAAAATCTGGAAAAGAGGCTATTTATAACCTAGAGAAGAAAACCCTAGAGTCATGGCATAAGCATAATTAAAAACAGGTTCTGGCTGGGTCAGTATCGGTCAGTTGTATTGGTCTTCAGTGACCGAAATGGATCCTTATCGATCTGAAGTGATCGACACATAAGACTGAAATCCATCTGTTGTGTTTGTGTCGATCATACTTGACCGATACTGGTGATCGACACTGCTCCCTATCGGTCATCCTTGACCGATACTCACCGTGCTCTGACCGAAAACTTCTGCAAAGATCTTCTGCTTTGATCCTTCTTGCTCCCTTTTGCCCAGCAAGCATCCTGGATCATCCCCAAAGCTCCTCCAAGCTCCTTCGAGCTCCAAAAGCACCTAAAAACATCCAAAATGCAAGAAAAATGCAAACTAAACTCTAAATGCAACCTAAGTCTAAAAGGAGAAGAAAATGGGGCAAAAGCTAAGGGAAAACATGCAAAAGAAGACCAAAATATGTACTAAATGCAGCCCTAAATGGTGTAAATACAAGGGATATCAACACCCCACACTTGCCTAAATGGGAGAGTGACGTTTGAAAGTGGGCATTCAGATTCCAAAAGTGCAAAGGTAAAGAGATGGTTTCAATGCTTAAGTGCCTAGTTGTAGGATGCAAACATAATCAGCTATACTTTAATGAACCTAGCCATGCTCATCATGTTTCAAAATGATCTCAAATCTCAACTTAGGCAAATGCTCAAATCAATCAACTCTTTAACATTCAATTAAGTTCAGAACATGAATCATGCTTATGCAAATCAAGTGAAGACATTTGGTTGAAAAGGGGTAAGGTTATGAGACAATAATGATCTCATTAAAGCACAGGGTTAAAAACATAAAGGATCACTCAATGAAATGACTTCATCTTAGGCAAAATGCTAAAGGTAAAAGCACACTAATGCATGCAATTCAAAGCCCTCTTCTACCCTTACTTCCCAAAGATGAGTCCTAAGCATTTCTAAACCCAAGAGTGAACCCTCTAAGTCTACCCTTTCCTAAACTCTACCCTTTTCTTTCTTCTTCATCTTCATGGCTGGGGAAATTTCTTCTTTTTGCTTGTGTGGTTGCTTCTTCTTGGTTGGGACTTGCTCTTCTTTGTTGTATCGGCACTTTCATCACCTTTGGTGGATTGCTCCTGGTCTGATTTTTCTTCTTTGGACCCTTTCTGAGCTTTGTTGTTGGCGCCAATTCTTCTTTTTGAACTTAGAGCTTTTCTTCCCTTTACTTAACCACAATTCTAGACTGTTTCCCCTTTTCTACCATTTCAAATCTTTTCCTTTTCTTTCAAAACATATAAACATTAAGCTCAAACCTATATGCAAATGCAATGCAACCTATATGTCAACACTAGACTCAATCTTAGAAGAATGAAATGCAACTACATGGTTTTTTTTTGGTTTGCAAAAATGCAGAAATTTTTTAAATTTTTTCTATTTTTTTGTGTTTTTCTATGCCTTACATGTATGCATGATATGCATGAGACTCAAAGTGAAAAGAAAAAGAAAAACTAAGAAAACAGAACACAAAGTCAAACCCCAAATCTCCCCCCCACACTTAAATTACACAGTCCCTTGTGTAATGAAAGCAATGGAAGAGAGAAGCAACAAAATATATTACAGAAATAAAAAGATGCAATGGTATAGAACAATGGAAAAGATGTGGTACTTGGTTTAATGGTAGGAGTTGTGAGATGATCCTGAGGTTTGAGGAGACTTGCTAGCTCTCCTCTTCCTTCTCTCATAAACTTGTGTGGAATGCTCTGCTTCTTGAGGTGGTTGAACCCAGCTTGACCATAGTTGCTCAGCTTGTGAAGAAGTCCCTTGTGTGCCCCATTGCCATATCTCCTGAACTTCAGAGGGGTTGGGGTTTGATGTCTCCCAAGCGGATGGAACATGGGCTCTTGGCTCATAGGATGAGGCCCTTGGTTGTGCCCATGTACCCCATTAGTCACTTGGTTGAGCATGGAATGAATGTCTTCCATGGGGGTTCCATACAGCTTCCTCCTCTTCAGTTGGCTCAGCTTGGTGAAGTTGCTCTTCTTGGTGAGAGTTGAGCTCATGGGTGTGGCTGTGGTGGGAAGTTTTTGCTGATGTAGCCTTGTTCTTCCTGAACTTCCCTTTCACCATCTTCATAAGCCCTTTGATTGGTTTGTCTTGCCACTTGCACCACTTCTGGAGTGTGTTGATGTGCTCATGAGCTGCTCTCAAAGATCTTCCTTAGTTGGGAGCTTCATAGGGCTGGAAGTGGAACTGCTTTGAGCTGTAGTTCAACACTTCTTCTTCTTCAAGCTCATCTTCTTCATAGGTTCCTCCTTGGCCTTCAGCGCCAGCAGTAGCATTCCATTGATCTTCTTCTTCTTCTTCTCTAATCTCTTCAGTGTGCTCCTCTTCTTCTTCACTGTCTTCTTCTTCTTCTCCAGGAACAGGGCCGCCTGTGTAGGGATCCTCAGTGCTTGGGTTGAAGCTGATGTTTCCTTTTCTGAAGAAGGATGTAAGCTTTGGATTGGGGAGGAGGACTTTTGCTGTTGTGTCAAGGCCTGTGATGAAGTTGTACACATGCTTTCCACCAATGATTCTTTCTAGGTAGTGGCTCCTCTTGAGATAATCAATGTCAATCCATAGTGGCTCAAGTGCATCACCTTCATGTCTCTCAAGGTCTACTCCACTAGTTTGTAGAACTGCTGTCACAACTCCCCCAATGTGCACTTGAGGGCTGCTCTCCTTCTTTGTCTTACTTAAAACCCAGCTCTGGTAGGATAAGAGCTGTTCCATCAGCATATACACATAGCAGGGGTAGCTTTTCGGTGCTCTAAGAGGTTCTCCATACTCGTCGCCTTCCAAAAGATCATACAGTCCTTGGTATATCAGATCTGCCTCCCTTCCTGTGAGATATGCTGTCTCCTTCCTTGCAAAGAGTGTAATCGCAAGTGCCTTGTGGACATATCTCACAGCTGGATGCCTCAGGTGCTGGTTCCTTGATCTTCCAGGAGTGTATTGCCCAACCCCAACAATGCCCCACAACCTGATGTGCTGCTTACTGGGGATTTCGAATCTGCACATCTTGGTGGGATGGGACTTCATATCTAGCGCCTTGGCGATCTTCATGAATGTTGAGGAGAAATTTTCCTTGCCAATCCGAAAAGAAATCCATCAATCGCCATTAGAGAGTTCACTGTCTTCATATCAGACCACTTTGAGTATGGAGAGGAATTGGTAAGTGAGCTGTTGTTAAGATGGGCGAGGCATCTCCATGAAAGCTCCAAGCCCCATATGCTCAAATATGGTTTCGCAGTCACCATAGAGTCCCAGCGCCTTCATTTTGGAGGTGCAAGTATATCTTGTTGGCTTGAAAGTGCACTGGTTGAAAGCCTCCATGAGTTCTCTAGCAGCATTGCCCTTCTTTTGTTGATTTTCTCCCTCATTCCCAACTGGTCTCTTTCCAGCGGCTTTGGAGGATTGCTCATCAGCTTTGCCCTTTCCTTTATGTTTCTTATTTCTTGGTTGGATTGGTGCTTCCTGAGGTGCTTTTCCCTTTTTCCCAGCAGCTGTGTTTGTTCTTCCCATGCTACCTTCAAAAGCAATGCTTGAAAAGAAGGTAAGTGAAAGAATAAAAGCTGAAGAACCAAATAGCTGAAAGCTTTTAATGGAGAAACTCTTTAAGCTAAGAAAAGTCTAACAAGTCCTAACAACAAGCTTAAACTTAATCAAAGCAAGAAGTGATCAAAAGCTAGCAACTAAATAAGCTAGAATGCACAAAAGATAAACAGTTATGCATGACATTCTAGCAAAATGGTTCTTAGGCAAAAGAGATGATGATCTTGCAAATGGATGAAGATAAACAAGCTATGAGATAAATAGACATTAAACAGAACTTCAATATCTAGCTTGATATTTCAAAACAAATCCAAATTGCAAAACCATAGCACAACAATCAAAACTAAACACTAGCTGCTCTTAAAAACATCTCACTAAGCGATTTTTAACATAAGCAAAGAGTAAGAGCAAAGAGAGATAGTTTAGGAAGCAAACCTTTAGTGAGCTTTTGAACACTTAAAGAAAGCAATAAAAGATAAAAAGAGCTAGTGATTTGATTTCGAGCTTTAGGTGAGAAGAAGAGTGAGTTTAAGTGTGAAGAGAAGTGAAGGAAGTTGTTGTTTAAATAGAGAGAAAAGAGAGGAAATGATATGATCCCGGCTAATGATCGAACCTTTCAAGCTAACCCACGAACAACTTGGTGTGTGATGATGGAATGATCCGAACGATGATAAGAGGTTGATCCAATTGAAGGGGGAAAGTGGGGAAAGAGTGAAGATGGATTGTAGCAAGAGAGGTGGAAGGCTCTTGATACAAAACTACTAGAACACAAGGATATGACGCACCTAGGGTTCTAAGTAGGATTTCTCAAGGATATGACGCACCAAGAGAGATGATCTATTTTGCAAAGGAAATTTTATTCAATGATAGATGATAAACCTCAAAACAACTAACACACGGTCTTAAGGAGAGAAGATTGAGGAAGGAGAACGGACAACAAGAGAGCAATGAGTTAGTCTTGGGACAAACTCCCTTGACTAACCATGCATGCCTCGATTCAAAATAACAAAAACTACAAGGAAAGAAACAATTAAAAACAAGAAAATAAACCTAGACACTTCCAAGCCACAGATGGTAGAAAGAAGTGGGCTTGGTACAAGGCTAAGCTTAATGGGCAATGACAATGTGAGAACACTTGCCTCGTTAAAAACCTTAGTGAGAAAACCCAATGGGACAAAACTCACTAAGGAAAAAAGAGCACAAAATGTCCCTCAAACCCACTAGCTTAGTCCCCGGCTACAATGCAGACTAATGTGGAACGTGTAGCCTCATTAGCACTTGATTCATACTTAAACTGATTAAGTAGAACCTATAAGGTATTTTGAAATGCCTTAGTCTTAGCTCGGGTCATTGGACCTCCTTGCACTTTAAGAACTTCTTCAGCTTCCTTCTGGTCTTGATCTTGATTTCCAACGGCTACATGCTCATCTTCCAAGTTAGATATCCCCATGCTCATATCAGGAAACCAAAGGAATCAAAGGTTGGTGAGGGAACATAAGGAATTAAAAGTGTGGGGGAGAAAAACAAAAGTGTTCAGAAGCTAAGAAAGAGGTCAGAAGGAATCCCATTTAAAAAATTCAAACTCCCTTGGCTCCAAACCATAGGAGGTAAATTTTTTTGAAAGTTGAGATACTTACCTCGGATGGAATATTGTCACTCATGACCAAAATTACTGACCGAAATGGCAGTTTCGGTCATGAATGATTGGTATTGGAGACTGATGTTCTTCTTGGGATTAGTATCGGTCACCATTGATCGACACATTTGACCGAAATACATCCGGTGTGATTGTCTCGGTCTTTAGTGATCGATACTGGTGACCGATATGATTTCAAGAATCTCATCGATCACCAGTGATCAACACACTGAACCGAAAATCAATCGGTGTGTTTATGTCGATCAAGTATGATCGATATGGATGACCGAAATTTGTCCTGCTTTCAAAAATTCTTTCCATATCGGTCACAAGTGACTGATATGTTGACTGGTGTAGACTGGCTCCACTGATATCGATCAAACATGATCGATACTGATTACCGAAAATCTGTGTATCGGTCAGTCATGACCGATACAGATGACCGATATCAGCCAGAATACACCTGTTCTTTGTCTCCTTCAGACTTTCTCAAACCCCAGTTCGAAATCCTGCTTCTATACACTAAAACAAAGCATAAAAGATAAACTAGAAAGCATAATATATACAAAATGATACTGTGGGACTACCTCCCAAGTGTGCTTTTTTAAAGTCACTAAGCTTGACTTTGATTACCTCTTTAGTTGAGGTGAGGAGAAGGAGTCTTGGAACTCCTTGGTGTCATCTTGCTTCTCCTGACCTTGGTGGTGACTCCATTCACCTTGATCTTGGCAAAAGGTGTAGTATTCCCCTCTTGCTGTAGCTTGAAGCAAAACTCTCCCTTCTTAGAGACACTTGGTTGCAAAAACACTTCTCCCTTGCTAGTAACCAGCTTAACATCATTCAGATTCTTGTAACCAACCACTTCGAGGACCTCCTTTTCAGTGGTGTTTTCAGTGGATTTTTCTCCCTTCTTCCCTTGTTGATACCCAGTTCTGGTATGATTGCAGCTGCTCCATCAACAGTCTTACAAGGCATGGGAGCTTGCTTGGTGGATCAACTGGTACTGCACATCTGCTGGTGCCTGGACCTGTGTACAATCCATTGTAGAGGAAGTCTCTCTCCTTGCCAGTTAGGTGTGAGATTTCTTTACTTGCAAAGAATGTGTTTGCAAGCACCTTATGTGCATATCTAAATGCAGGATGCTTCAAGTCCTGGTTTCTTGTAGCCCCAGCCTTGAATTCCCCTACTCCAATTACCTCCCAAAACCTTGTGTACTGTGATTTATGGATTAAGAACTTCTTCCCTCTTTGAAAGTAGCTGCTTAGCCCCAGCACCCTAGAGAGTTCTTGGAATGTGATTTTGAACCTCTGTTTTCCAAGCTTGAAAGAGATCCATCATTGTCAGGAAGCTCACTGTTCTCATAATAAACCACCTTGAGGGTGGAGAGGAATTGATGAGTGAAGCGCTCATAGGATGGGAGAGGCTCTAATAGCTTTGTAAGCCCCATTTGTTCAAAGGTGCAGATGCAGTCTTCATAGATTCCCAGCTCCTTCATTGTGGAGGTGCATGGGTATCTTGTCGGCTTAAAGGTGCATCTACTAAGTCCCGCCATGAGTTCTCTAGCACTGTACTTCATGGGTGGAACTTCTTCCTCAACAGCTTTTCCCTTGCCTCTCTGCTTGGCGCTTTTATCCTTAGCTGGCCTCTTTCCAGCGGCCTTAGATGAAGTCTTAGCAGCTTTGCCCTTTCCTTTTTCTTGCCTTACTGTTGGTGATGTTGGTGCTTCCTGAGGTGCTTTTCCCTTTTTCCCAGCAGCTATGTTTGTTCTTACCATAGTACCTTCAAAAGCAAAGCTTGAAAACAAGGTAAGTGAAAGAATAAAAGCTGAAGAGCCAAATAGCTGAAAGCTTTTAATGGAGAAACTCTTTAAGCTAAGAAAAGTCTAACAAGTCCTAACAACAAGCTTAAAAGTAATCAAAGCAAGAAGAGATCAAAAGCTAGCAACTAAATAAGCTAGAATGCACAAAAGATAAACAGTTATGCATGACATTCTAGCAAAATGGTTCTTAGGCAAAAGAGATGATGATCTTGCAAATGGATATAAATAAACAAGCAATGAGATAAATAGACATTAAACAGAACTTCAACATCTAGCTTGATATTTCAAAACAAATCCAAATTGCAAAACCATAGCACAACAATCAAAACTAAACACTAGCTGCTCTTAAAAACATCTCAATAAGCGATTTTTAACATAAGCAAAGAGTAAGAGCAAAGAGAGATACTTTAGGAAGCAAACCTTTGGTGAGCTTTTGAACACTTAAAGAAAGCAATAAAGGAGAAAAAGAACTAGTGATTTCGAGCTTTAGGTGAGAATAAGAGTGAGTTTAAGTGTGATGAGAAGTGAAGGAAGTTGTTGTTTAAATAGAGAGAAAAGAGAGGAAACCAAAGGAATCAAAGGTTGGTGAGGGAACATAAGGATGACCGAAATATGTCCTGCTTTCAAAACTTCTTTCCATATCGGTCACAAGTGACCGATATGTTGACTGGTGTAGACTGGCTCCACTGATATCGATCAAACATTATCGATACTGATGACCAAAAATCTGTGTATCGGTCTGGCATGACCGATACAGATGACCGATATCAGCCAGAATACACCTGTTCTTTGTCCCCTTCAGACTTTGTCAAACCCCAGTTCGAAATCCTGCTTCTATACACTAAAACAAAGTATAAAAGATAAACTAGAAAGCATAATATATACAAAAAACTTTCCCCGGCATTGATAGCAAGGAACAGTAGCTGTTTGAGGTTTCTCCATATCATCAGCAGCTTCCATCAAATAGATCTTTCTGTTATCAACAGCTTCATGTGGCGCCCACCACTCTTCATCATCTGAGTTTCCCCTATCTCCAAAGGGTCTTTCTTCTCGAAGAACTCTTCCCCCCACTTAGAGGTTCAGTGTCCTCAGTGAACAAGTAGAGGAACTCTTCAATGATAGCCTCCTCTTCAGCTGAGAAGCTTTCTTCTTCTAGCACAATAGCATTGCAGAACTCCTTTGGGTTAGTTATATTGTTTCATATTTAGTGTATTTTGCATACATATAAGTTAGTTTCTCTTGCATTTACCTTGCATATTAGGCTAGTTTGCATCGCTTTAGGTCCTAGAGTACTTTTACACCAGCATTTGCATGTTTCGTGCATTTTACATCACAATCAGGTGGTTTTCGGTTACTTTGGAACTATGGAAGTTTTGTGGACGCGCCAAGGCTCGTGAGGAAGTCTGTGGACACTTGGAGAAATCAGGATTGCACGCTAAGGACCTGAGATCGAGTAGCAGATCGTGCAAGGCAGGTCGATCTAGACGAGATCGACCAGAAGATCGAGTGTGGAGATCGATTTGAAGTACGGACGTAAACGACGCCATGCAGATCGAGGACCGGATCGAGCTTCCAACCCGATCAGCACAAGATCAACTCAGAGATTGACCAAGAGCCATCTGATCCAAGACAAAATCGAGTGCCAGATCAAGCTTCGTGATCGATCCCAGACCAACCTTATCCGTCCCGCCTGTTTTTGGACCGTAGCGAAGGGGGGGTCCAGTTGCGGTTTGGCCATTTTAGGCAAAAAGCAATGATCCCTTTCATGATTCCACCCTGTCGACTACTTTTCTATCATCTCTCTCGTTTTAGGCTATTTCGCCATTGTTAGACTTCAAGGCTTTTTCTTGCTTTTTGGTTTTGAATATTGAAACGTTTAAGTTAAAGCAATCGTTTTTCATGTCTACTAGATCATCTTCTATGCTTTGTTCGGTTTATTTAATGTGTAGCGAGTAGTTTCATCGGGTTTTGGGGTTGAGAGGATTCAAAGGGGTCGAACAGGTTTTCAAAGTTTAGTGTTTTCTTGTTCTTCATGGCTTTTTCTTCTAGGATATCGAGTTCTTAAGGCTTAGAGACTCTCACGCCAAGATCTTTATGAACCAAAGGGCCTCTTACCTTGACAGGATCCAGAGGTCCTTGAATATCGAATCCTAGAGGCTAGTCTACCTTTCCCAAATGACATTGTAGTTAAGGGGACTAGTTAGGCCGTGTATTTGAAATCTAAGTTTTATGCCCTTCAATCTCTTTTTCTGCCAAACGCCATGGGTCTGGAGGAGAGAATGAAGGAGTGATCCATACCACACGCCATGGATGGATCTTGTTTTGTTTTCAAGGCCTGGAGAACCTCACGAAATGAGTAGATCTAAAGTTTTCAAACCAAGCTTGAACCTTTGAGACCCTTGTACATGAATCTCAAACCTGGACCCTCTTTCCTAGTATTTTATCATCTCTATCAATCATCGCTTGCTATTTGTTCGCATCTTGGTCGTTAGATTCATTTCTGTTTAAACTGTTTAGTAGATCGATCGTTGGGTCATCGATCTAGTGGTCGATCCCGTGGTCGATCCACTAGTCGATTTTTATTAATTCATGGCTTTGCGTTTTAATCATTCTGTTTGTTCCTCGTGGTAGTTCACTCGTTTCTAGTATTTTTAAAATAGTTTTGCTTTGCATTTGACTGTTGCATCTAGTTTTTAGGATTTTTCCAAAACCGTTCATCATTTGCTTAGCTTTGCATGATCCTTGCATTCTCATTGCACTTTCTAGCTTCTAGGTTGGATTGATTCCTCTTGCACTGTACTATGACTGTGTGCTGCTTGAGTTTTGATAACCTCCTGCATTGCATTACCTCTATAGACGCATAAAAACATGTTATCAAATGGCGCCGTTGCCATCTTAGGGGATAGAAAGCATTGAGATTTGGGGTTTGGTAAAGACTAAGCCTTTACTTTAAGTTGGTTACTGATTTCTCTACTCTCAAACTTGTGTCTTTCAGGTACATGAATCTGCATTCCAAGGGTGACAACAACCTACTCACGCCCTTGGACAATATTCATCAGCTTGGCAACGCAAGATCAAGAAGAGTTCGAGAACAAGCTAGAGCCTTTGAGGAGATTGTTCAGCAAGGTTCAGTGGATTTTGAAGCGATGGCTGAGCACGAGCACCCAGAGGGACCTCCTCCAGCTCACGGGGCAGTGGAAAGGGGTAATGGAAACCCCCACCACGCGGCTAGACTCCCAAGGATAATAGGAGCGGGAGACGCTCCCAACACCCATCATAATAGGTTTGGGATCACTCCTCCTCCTGTACAGAACAACAATTTCGAGATTAAGCTGGGATTCATCTCAATGGTGCAAAATAATAAATTCCATGGGTTAGCAATGGAAGACCCCTTGGAGCACCTCGACAACATCGAGCAAGTATGTGGGATGATCAAGATTAATGGCATATCCGAAGATGCTTTCAAGCTGCGTCTCTTTCCATTTTTTCTTGGAGACAAGGCTAGACATTGGGAGCAGACCCTTCCACAAGGCACCATAACCTCTTGGGCTGAGTGTAAGAAGGCGTTACTTTCAAAGTTCTTCTCTAGCACCAGAACAGCAAGGTTGCAAAGTGAGATCAGCGGCTTCACTCAAAGGAACAATGAGACATTCAATGAAGCCATGGAGCGGTTCAAGGACTACACCATCCAGTGTCCTCACCACGACTTCAGTGAAGAGACCTTACTAAGCACTATCTACCGCGGAGCTTCACCAAAGATACGCTTGCTACTTGACACGGCGAGTAAGGGAAACTTCCTTGGTCAAGAGGTAGAAGAGGGCATGGAGCTGATTGAAAACTTGGCATTGAGTGACGGCTACTACGCTGGGGACTACGACCGTGCACCGAGAGGTTCTGAGCTAGAGTCTCACAAGAAATAGCTTAAGTCATTGCATGAGAAGATTGACAAGCTGGTGTTGGCTAATCAGAAGCATGTTCACTTCGTTGGTGAAGCGGATGAGACCTTAGAGGAGCTTGAGTTGAGTCAAGAAGAAACCAATTGGGTGGTGGGTCAGAACAACTACAAACCTCAAGGATACTCACACGGCTACAACCAGAACAACCATCTCTCCTATAGAAGCACCAATGTCGCGAACCCTAAAGATCAAGTGTACCCTGCTCAGCAAGCAAAACCATTCGTTCCCTACAACAGAGGTTTTCAGCCGAGTGGTGGTTTCCAAGGGCAAGGGCAAGGCAACTTCCACGGACAACAGCAAGGAAAAAAGGGTTATACGCCAACGTACCCTCCGGGCTTTGTTCCTCAACAACAAATAATGCAACCGCAACAAGCTGATCCGGTCCAAGCTATTTTTCAACAATTGATTCAAGGGCAAGCATCTACAAACCAGAAGTTTGCCGAGATGAACACTCGCTTAGAATCCTCTCTCACTGATTTCTCTACTCAGATTACAAACTTGAATAATAAGATCAAGCAGCTAGAGAAAGGAAAGGCGAGAACAAGTGGTCAGAATAGCTTACCGAGCAAGTGTGAGCAGAATCCCAAGGAATACGCCAACGCCATTACACTAAGGAGTGGGAAAGAGCTTGCACCGACGGTTACTCCTATGAACAACGAGGACGTTGTAATTCAAGAGGGGGAGGGTAATCTTTCAGCTGATGATGAGATCAACTTTGACAATGTTCTGATTCAAGAGCCAAAGAGAAGTGAGAAAGCGGCTGTAGAGAAGAAAGTGGAGCAAGCTGCTAAGGAGAAGGATGCTTATGGGCCTCCACCGTACGTACCCAAGCTACCTTTTCCTTGCCGCTTCAAGAAGCAACTTATAGAGAAGCACAGAATCTTGTTTGAGAAGCATCTTAAGGACGTAGAGATCAAGCTACCCTTCGTGGACTGCCTTGCCATGATGCCTAAATGTGCAAAATTTTTTAAAGACACGCTTGCAAAGAAGAATAAGGAAAGCAAGGAAGTGCTAGTACTTAGTGAAAAATGTAGCGCCATAATACACAAGGAGATAGTTCCCAAGAAGTTGGGAGATCCTGGAAGCTTCACTATACCTTGCGCCTTAGGTCCATTGGAGTTCAAGAGTTGTCTTTGCGATTTGGGAGCTAGTATAAATTTGATGCCTCATTCTATAGCAAAGAAGTTGGGATTCACGAGATTCAAAGATTGTAGAATCTCCTTGGTGCTAGCTGACAGAAACGTGAGGTTACCCGTGGGTTTGCTTGAGGACTTGCCAGTGAGAATCAGCGGTGTAAACGTGCCTACGGACTTCGTTGTGTTGGAAATGGATGAAGAACCTAAGGATCCGCTCATTCTTGGTAGACCGTTCTTAGCCACCGTTGGAGCCATCATCGACGTCAAGAATGGGAAGATAGCTCTGCACTTGGGTAAAGATATAAGGCTGGACTTTGACATCAATGAGGTTTTGAAGAAGCCTACGATATAAGGGCAAGCTCTCTACATTGAGATGTTGGACGCTTTGGCGGATGAGTTGCTAGAAGAGTTGGCACAGGAGGAGAGTTCGGTTACTTGGACCAGAGGACTTAGGAATACGTTAACCTGCTGGATTCTAGGAAGATTGTAAAGGAGGATGAAGGCGCTTGCCTAGAAATCGACTCCGAGATCGACGACATTACTCTATCAAGGGGTCAAATCGACATTCAGATCGAGGAGGGTGATCGATCCAGGAAATCAATCGACTCCAAGATCGAGGGATGCCTTCCGATCAGTTCAAAGTACATTCTGGAGATCGACCCAATGTCTCGATCTTTCATTCGATCCACCTTAAATCGAGTGGGAGAACCGAGTGATGTTGCTCGATCTAGACGACATCGAGAGCAAGATCGACCGGAAGACTCGATCTCGGAGAGGACAACGGTTCAAGAAAGCAGCCTTAAGGGTCATGTCTCGGGTTCTAAGGAGGCTAATGAGGATGGGAACATCAACAACAGCCACGAGGACGATTGGAGCGAGCTGCTAGCCCCAAAGGTGGACCATAAGGAGCTCCCAAAAGGGCTAAGGTATGCTTTCTTAAGTGACAGCATGTGGGTATCTCCCATACACGTGGTGCCTAAGAAGGGAGGGATCACGGTCATTAAGAATGAAAAAGATGAGCTTATACCTACTAGGACTATTACAGGACACCGTATGTGTATAGACTATAGAAAGCTTAATCCCGCTACTAGGAAGGATCACTTTCCCATACCTTTCATTGATCAAATGTTAGAGAGGCTTGCTAATCATCCTTACTATTGCTTTCTCGATGAATATAGTGGATTCTTTCAAATACCAATCCATCCAAATGATCAGGAGAAGACGACCTTTACCTGCCCTTATGGCACCTTCGCGTATAGAAGGATGCCATTCTGGTTGTGTAACGCACCGGCTACGTTTCAGCGGTGTATGATGTCGATCTTCTCCGATCTAATAGAAGAGATGGTAGAAGTGTTTATGGATGACTTCTCTGTATATGGTGCATCTTTTTCTGCGTGTTTGTTGAATCTTCCCAAGGTACTAAAGCGTTGTGAAGAGACGAACCTTGGGCTTAACTGGGAGAAGTGTCACTTCATGGTGAATGAAGGGATCGTGCTTGGCCACAAGATATCGGAGAATGGCATAGATGTTGATAAAGCCAAGGTTGAGGTTATGATAAGTCTTGAGCCACCGGTTAATGTCAAAGGGGTGAGGAGTTTCCTAGGTCATGCTGGCTTCTACAGGCGCTTCATCAAGGATTTTTCCAAGATTGCACGCCCTCTCACACGGCTGTTGTGCAAGGAAGCTGACTTTGTGTTTGATGAGGATTGCCTTCGAGCTTTCGTGACCATCTTGTAGGCTCTAGTATCCGCGCCTATAGTACAAGCACTGGACTGGACTCTACCGTTCGAGAAAATGTGTGACGCGGGTGACTACGCCGTGGGAGCCGTTCTTGGCCAGAGAAAAGATAAACGGCTGCACGTGTTTACTATGCT
Organism: Thlaspi arvense; assembly: GCA_911865555.2. Lineage (NCBI taxonomy): Eukaryota > Viridiplantae > Streptophyta > Magnoliopsida > Brassicales > Brassicaceae > Thlaspi > Thlaspi arvense. Next base: position 24,297,870 of record OU466858.1, on the reverse strand, counting down.
TCACGTACCTTGGACGACACTCAAGCCAGATACACCACGACTGAGAAGGAGTTGCTGGCGGTAGTATTCGCCTTTGAGAAGTTCAGGTCATACCTCGTAGGGTCCAAAGCCATTGTTTACACGGATCACACGGCTCCTAATTACATCTATTCCAAAAAAGATACTAAACCGAGGCTTTTGAGATGGATCCTCTTCCTCCAAGAATTTGACATGGAGATCAAGGACAAGAAAGGGATAGAGAACGGCGTCGCTGACCACCTCTCAAGGATGAGATTCAATGAGTCTCTTCCCCTAGACGATTCGCTTCTGGAAGAACAACTTATGATGATCACTACGGCTGTTTGTGGAAGGCTAGAAGGGCGGTTCGAAGAGGTTTTGAGTTTCAAAGAGGAGGATCTCCCTTGGTACGCTGACATTGTGAACTACTTAGCGTGTGGAGAGGAGCCAACTCATCTCGACAGCTATCACAAGAAGAAGTTCATGAGAGACGCAAGCAACTACTTTTGGGACGAGCCTTACTTATACAAGAGAGGCGTGGACATGTTATACAGGAGATGTGCTACAAAGGAAGAAGCTCAGGACATTCTCTTTCACTATCATGGCTCTTCTTACGGCGGAAACTTTGCTTCCTTCAAACCGCTACAAAGGTCTTACAAGCCGGTTACTGGTGGCCGTCTATCTTCAAGGATGCCCATGAGTTTGTGAAGAGTTGTGAAGCTTGTCAACGAGTAGGGAACATCACCAAGCGTAACGAGATGCCTCAGGTTCCTATCTTTGAGGTTGACGTCTTTGACGCGTGGGGCATAGACTTCATAGGGCCTTTCCGATCTTCCAACGGCAACAAGTTCATTTTGGTGGCTGTTGATTACGTCTCTAAATGGGTCGAGGCCATAGCTTCCCCTACAAACGACTCTAAGGTGGTGATCAATCTCTTTAAGAGCATCATATTCCCGAGGTTTGGAGTACCCAAGGTGGTGATAAGCGACGGAGGAAGCTATTTCATCAACAAGTTGTTGGAAAACCTTCTAAGGAAGTATGGTGTGAAGCACAATTGTTTTTGCATTGCATTTGATACTTGCATTTAGTTTTCCTTGAATTTACCAATCATTCTCATAATCTGCTTAGCTTTGCTCATCCTTTGCATTCTTAGTGAACTTCTTACCCCTAGGTGTGGATTGATACCTCACTTGCATGATATACTACATCTTAGTCTTGCATTTGAGGTTGATAACCTCTCGTGCTTGCATTTACACCGTAAGAAACCTGTTATCAATCGAGATCACGATCGATCATCAAAGGGTCGAGTAGAAGATCGAAGGAAGTGCTCGATTCATCCAACCAGATCGACTTGAAGATCGAGCAGAAGAAGGCGATCCATTAAGAAGATCGGGTGAACTGATCGATCTCGAGATCGATCTCTGGAGCCTTATCCGACCAGCTGGCTTTTGGCATCTAGTGAGGGGACCATCTGGAGCTGTTTGGCCATTTTAGGCAAAGGAGACGATCACTTTCTAATATCCACGCGTTGTCTTTTCTTTTTGAGTCTTCTTGTAGGCGATTATCCGCCATTGTCGAACCTTAAGCTTTTTCTTGTTTTCAAACCTTGAATCTTTTAAATATTAAGTCCTTTCCTTTCATCTATTGCTTAATCATGCTTAGTTCTTTGTTTATCGCATTTCAATCGGTTTCAAACATTAGTAGTGAGTAGTTTTCTTTGGGTAAGGGGTTGAGGCGATTCAAAGGGGTGTAAGGGTTTATGCTTTTGGATTTATTTTGTTCTTAACTTATTCCTTTCTAGGATTTGGGGTCTTAAGGCTTAGAGATCTCTATGATTCCAGGGTTCCTCTTACCTTGACTGGATTCAGAGGTCCTTGAAAACCAAGTCCTAGAGACTAATCTATCCTCTCCCAAATGTCATGGTTGAAGAGGGGGTTAGTTAAGCCACTATTTAGGATCTTTGCTTAATGTTCTTTGACCCATCTTTCCACTACACGCCATAGGTTTAGAAGAAGGGTCAGAGAAAGAGGTCTTACCACATGCCATGGAAGATCCTAGTATAAGTTTCCTAAGGCTTAGGGAAAGCTCTTTAAATGAGTAGATCTAGGTGTTTTCGAACCAAACCTTGAACCTTTGAATCTCTTGAACATGACCCTCGACCTTGAACCCTCTTTTAGTATCTTAAAACCTCTGTTTATCTTTCTCTAGTCGTAAAGCTTGCATCTTTGTTCATTTGAAGTCATTCGCTTAAGTTGTTAGAATCGATCTGTTTGACCCGATTTATCACTAGATTTTTAGTTATTAGTAGATTTGCATTTCTAATCTTCTGCTTTCTCCTAGTAGTAGTTAACCCACTTCCAGGGATTTTAAAATAGTTTTCGTAATCATTTGGTCGTTGCAATTAGTTTTCTCTGATTTTACCATCTATTTATCCGATTTGCTTAGATTTGCTTCACTCTTGCTTTCCTAGTGTTCTTCCTGCTTCCGAGGTTGGATTGATACCCCTACTGCTATACTACATCATTGTTGTGGTTTGGGATTTGATATTTCGCCTTGCAAACAATCTGTTTATCATTTTCACAACTCCTCCAATGTGCAGCTGTGGATCCTTATCCCTTCTTCCCTTTGTGGCTATCAAGCTTCTATAAGTGAGCAGCTGATCAATGAGTAAAGTGACATAGCAAGGGAAGCTCCTTGGCTACTCTATTACCATATTATCTCTGCTGTACTTGACCATCCTGTGCAAGCCATTGAACATGATGTCCATCTCCCTAGCTGTTATCTTTTGGGTCTCCTTCCTTGCATACAATGTGTGAGCAAGGGCCTTGTGAGCATATCTTAGGGGTGGGTGTCTCTGATTAGTACTCCTTGTGATTCCAAGGATGAAGATATCAATGCATATGACTTCCCACAGCTTCTCAATCTCATGCATCTTGATTTTGAACTGGTGGTCATGGCTCAAGTAGTTGTCAAACTCAAAGGCTTGCTCTAATCTGCTTAAAAAAGGTCTTGTATCTGTTATTCCCAAGCCTGAAGGTAATTCAGCCATCTCCATCTTCTTCCTCCTTATCCTTATAATTAGTCACTTCATATGTGGAGACGAATTGGATAGTGAGATTCTGGTGTAAGGGAAGGGCCATCTCCATGAACTTGCTTAGCCCCATTGCTGTGAAAATGGCTTGGCAATCCTCATGTATACCCAGCGCCTGCATTTTGGAGACACAAGGGTATCTTGTAGCCATGAAGGTGCATATAGTTAAGAGTTCAATGAATTCTCTTGATGTTGACTCCTTGGTGGAAGCCTCTTCAACAGCCTTCCCTTTCCCTTTGGCCTTGCTTTCTATGACTCTATTTCCAGCAGCCTTTTAAAGCTGACCTTCAGCAACTCTCTTTCCAGCAGCCGTTGATGAGATATCCATCTCCACCTGTGCTTGCGCCGGGAATACCTGAAATGGGACCTCGTTCCAACACGAGATATCCGTCTCCGCCTTTGAGACCACCTGGAACCGAGCCATCTCGCCAGAGATGGCTTGGATCCTCGGCCTTCGCCTCGAGCTCGCCGCCCCAGTTCGGCCAACAACCAAACACGACCTCGAGCTCGAGACCCCCTAATATAACCAGTAAGCAACCCATTGGGTTCGTTCGCACGGAACTCACATTCCAAATGATCTGACTCGGCTAACCACCACGGCGTCGGTTCAAGAAACCTAGTCGACTGCGAATCGTTCGAAAGATTCCAGAACCAGACTGACTTCGCCTTTCGACAAATGAACTCCATGTTCCATCAAGCCACGAGTTCAGCTCCCGACATTGATCGTATGATCCGCGAGACCCGAGGGACTCCGTTCACTTACCCGATCATGAACACATACCTCCGAGATACTGCTAAAGTACGATTCCCGGAGTACGCTGGAATCAGTGACCCAAAAGCCCATATCCGACTCTTCAACCTCGCAGCTACCCGAGCTAATTTCTCACCAGAAGAAAAAGAAGCAGGATATTGCAGGCTCTTTGCCGAAAACTTAGTCAGACCAGCCCAGGAATGGTTTGCGATGCTAGAAGAAAATTTAATCGGGAATTTCAACAAGCTCGCTGTAGCCTTCCTCAAGCAATATTCGATCTTCATTGGAAAACAAGAATCTGAAGCCGATCTCTGGAAACTAGTCTAAGCTCCAGATGAACACTTCGGTCATATATCGTTTAATACAAGGTTATCAAAGTAAAAAATCGCAAATCCTAAAGAGGCAGTAGCCCTGCTCGCCCTCAAAACAACCCTATGGTTCTGTTGGAGCTGGATTTAGCACCCTAAATCCGGCCCACTCAATCCTAACAGGCAGATCCAAGCTAAGCCAAATTGACTGGGCTTTGACCCTACGGCCCAGACCCATTCTCTCTCGATGATCCAATCATGAACACCTAAACGTTTCATTCGACGAGGTCGAGCTCCAGCTCGACCAAATCTTGAGAAGTAAGGAAGGATCCGAGCCAAGTCAGAGCATATTTTCGCCAGTTCAAATGAGTCCGAATTTCGCGGAGGAAGCTGCTGCACGTGGCAAGATTTCCGGCTGAAGCTGCTGCACGTGGCCGAGATATGCACTGGAGGTTGAAGCTCGACAAGGCGAGCTATATAAAGAAGACAAACGGCTTAGTTTGGGGGACCTTCAGCTTGATCTCCTTCTACACTTTTTACACACGAAAACCCTTTAACTGCTCTCCGAGCTCTTTTCATTTCATTTCTTTCATAAAAAATCTTTGTAACCGTTTCATTCAACTGATTAAAATCAAGTCCTTATTTCAGTTAGTGCTAGCTTATACTATCAATATGTTCGAGAGAATCTAGCCCTTAATTCTCCTAAAGTTCTTCTCTTACAAAACACATAAATTTCTGAGTGTGGAGATCTGCATCCATATTTTCACACCGTCTGTGGGGAAGATCTATAGATTTCTCTTAGTCAAGAGCAGATCCTAAGCCAGTTGAAACCAAAATAGATTCAACTCAACAACCCTCGAGAAACATCACCCCACCGGGAACGACGAGTAACCAGTCACAAAGAGCCGAGAAGCCTCCCTCTCAAACCCGGGTGCGATCTGAGAATCCACCTACAGCTTCGGCATCTTAGGGCCAAGCAGCTCCTTTTTCTCCGCCGCTACCTGTAGCTTCTAGGAGCACATCGGAGTCCGCGGAGATACTCTAAATGCTCACGCATCTGATCGATCGACAACGAGAACATGAGATCAGATTAGAAAGATAGGAAAAGCGTCAAGCCGCAGCTCGATCCGCTGCGAGTCCACCTCCGCGGACTTAGCTCGACTTTACGTCGATCCCTGCTCTGAATAATCCACCCCGATAATTCGTGACACCTCTGCGTGCTCCAGGTCCAGCAAACTTCGCCCCTGCGGCGAACCTGACACCAATCACAACGGATATTTCAGAGATGGGACCTCGTCCCGAGACGAGATATCCATCTCCACCTGTGCCAGCACCAGGAGTACCCGAAATGGGACCCCGTCCCAACACGAGATATCCATCTCCACCTTTAAGACCACCTGGAAGTGAGCCACCTAGACATAGATGGCTTGGGTCCTCGGCCTTCGCCTTGAGTTCGCAGATTTCGCCTCAGTTTGGTCAACAACCGAACACGACCTCGAGCTCGAGACTCCCTAACGGGATCCGCGAACAACCATAGGGTTCGTTCACCAACAGCTCGGAACTCAGGTTCTAATTGATCCGACTCGGTCTAACCACCTCGGCGTCGGCTCAAGAAACCTAGTCGACTGCGAATCCTATGAAAGTTTCCAGAACCAGACCGACTACGCCATTCAGTAGATGAACTTCATGTTCCATCAAGCCACGAGCTCAACACCCGACATCGATCGAGTAATCCGCGAGACCCAACAGACTCTGTTCACTTCCCGATCATGAACACGTACCTCCGAGACACTACAAAAGTACGAGTCCCAGCGTACGCTAGAAACAACGACCCAAAAGCTCACATCCGACTCTTTAACCTAAATTCAAAACGATCAAAGCAAAAATCGCTAACCCTAACCAAGCAGTAGCCCTGCTCGTCCTGCGAACCAACCTTTGGTACCAATCGAGGTTCAAGGCAGAGCTCACGCTCCGACCTACAGACTCACTCGATGACGCACTCCATCGCGCTTCCATATACGCTAACTTCAAAGACGAAACAGCCGCCTGCGAAGAAAAATACCGTAACTCACAGCTTCACCTCACACCCTCCGGGTCGAAGAAAGCTAACGTTACACCTCCCAAAAGGGAGCCGCAAGGCAAAGGTGATATTACCATATATTTTGCATATTTTGCATGTATTTAGGATAGTTTTTCATGCATTCTTCTTGCATTATAGGCTAATTTATTCCATTTGTTGCATTTTAGGTCCTAGGTCTCTTTGCATTCGCATTTTGCATATTTCTTGCACTTTTGCATTATTATCAGGTTGTTTGGAGCACTCTTGAGTTTTATAGGTTATGTGGACGTGAGGAGGATCAGCGAGAAGCGTGTGGACACTTGGAGAACTCAGCCATGCGTGCAAAGGACCCGAGATCGAGTAGCGTATCGAGCAAGGCAGGTCGATCTTGACGAGATCGACCAGAAGATCGAGTGACCCAAGTCGATTCAAGGGGAAAGATCAAGACCAAGATCGAGAGAAGAGATCGATCTGGAGTACGGACGTAGATGACTGATATAGCCATATATTTTGCATACATTTAGAGTAGCTTTTCATGCATTCATCTTGCATTATAGGCTAGATTGTTCTATTTGTTGCATTTTAGGTTCTAGGTCCCCTTGCATTCGCATTTTGCATATTTCTTGCATATATGCATCATTATCAGGTTGTTTGGAGCACTATGGAGTTGCGGAGGCTATGTGGACGTTAGGAGGTTCGAAGTGGAGCTCGTGGACACTTGGAGAACTTAGCTTGGCATGCGAAGTACCTGAGATCGAGTAGCGGATCGAGCAAGGCAGGTCGATCTAGATGAGATCGACCAGAAGATCGAGTGCACCAAGTCGATTCAGGAGGAAGGATCGAGACCAAGATCGAGAGAGGAGATCGATCTGGAGTACGGACGTAAATGACGCCATGCAGAACGAGAGCCAGATCGAGACCAAGACTCGATCACCCGAAGATCGAGAAGTAGATCGAGGAAGATACTCGATCCCTCCAACCAGATCGACCAGAAGATCGAGCGGAGCAAGGTGATTCCTGAAGATGATCGAGCACATTGGTCGATCTCAAGGTTGATCCCAGACGAGCTTATTCGTCCATCTGTCTTTGGCGGCTAGCGAAGGGGGGACCAGCCAACGATTTAGCCATTTTTGGCAAAAGCAGCCTTCACCTTTATCTTATCTTCATTCTGTCTTTTCCTTGATCTCTCTAAGTTAGGCGATTTGCCATAGTAGAACAGCTTAAGCTTTTTCGTTTTTGAACCTTTGAATCTTTTAATATCAAGAAAGTTTTTCTTTAATCTATCGATAATCATGCTTAGCTTTTCGTTTATTGCTTTTGATTTGATCTTAAACATGTGTAGTGAGTAGTCGTTTTGGGTTTTGGGGTTGAGGTGATTCAAAAGGGTTTAAAGGGTTTAAAGCTTTGTGTTTTCTTGTTCTTCATACCTTCTCTTCTAGGATCTTGGGATCTTAAAGCCTAGAAAGTCTTGGAAAATGTCTCTATGAACCAAAGGCTGTCTTACCTTGACAGGATTCAGATGTCCTGGAAAACCAGATCCTAGAGGCTAATCTTTCCTTTCCCACATGCCATGGTTGTAAAGGGGATTAGTTAGGTCATTGTTTGAAATCTGTCTTTCTTGCTCTTCGATCTCTTTTTCCACCAAACGCCATTGGTTTGGAGAAGAGATTAAGGAAGTGAACCATACCACCTTCCATGGATGGTTATTGTTTTGTTTTCAAGGCTTAGAGAAACCTCTTTAAAGAGTAGATCTAATGTTTTCAAACCAAAGCTTGAATCTTTGATACCCTTGAATATGAACCTCGACCCTAGACCCTCTCTTTTAGTGTTTTAAATCGCTGTCAATCATTCACTTGTCATTTAGCTCGCATCCTGTTCATCATAAGTCATATCGCTTTAAGTTGCTTGTTAGATCGATCCATTCTGCTCGATTTAGTGCTCGATCCTGTGTTCGATTCACTGGTCGATTTTTAGTCTTTAGTAGCCTTGCATTTTTCATCTTTTGCTTGTTCCTCGTGGTAGTTAACCCTCTTCCAAGGATTTTAAAATTGTTTTGCATTGCATTAGATCGTTGCATTTAGTTTTCTTAGGTTTTACCAACCATTTATCCGTTTTGCTTAGATTCACTAGATCCTTGCATTCTCATTGCTCTTCCTGCTCCCTAGGTGTGGATTGATACCTCTTGCTTTTCTACAACTGTGTATTGCTTGAGTTTTGATAACCTCCTTGCCTTGCACTGTAAAAACCTGTTATCAAATGGCGCCGTTGCCATCTTAGGGTTGCTAGGAAGCATTAAGATTTGGGGTTTAGTAAAGACTAAGCCTTTTCTTTCATTTTGGTTACTAATCTCTTTCTCTTCACACTTGTGTCTTTCAGGTACATGAATTTGCGTTCTATGGGTGACAACAACTTACTTACACCCCTGGACAATATTCACCAACTCGGACATTCAAGAACAAGAAGAGCAAGAGACCAAGCTAGAGCCTTTGAGGAGATTGTTCAAGCCGGTACAGTAAACTTTGCAACCATGGCTGAGCAGGAACATCCTGAAGGACCTCCACCAGCTCACGGTGGTGTAGGAAGGGGCAATGGAAACCCCATCCACGCAGCTAGACCCCCACGGATCATAGGCGCTGGAGATGCTCCTAATATGCATCACAATCGCTTTGGGATCACTCCTCCTCCAGTCCAGAATAACAATTTTGAGATAAAGCCTGGATTCATCTCAATGGTTCAGAATAGCAAATTCCACGGGCTGGCTATGGAAGACCCCTTAGAGCACCTTGATAACTTTGAGCAGGTGTGTGGGATGATCAAGATCAATGGTATATCCGAAGATGCTTTCAAGCTGCGTCTCTTTCTTTTTTCTCTCGGTGACAAGGCTAGACATTGGGAGAAAACACTTCCACAAGGCACCATCATGTATTGGGCTGAATGTAAGAAAGCTTTTCTCTCAAAGTTTTTCTCAAGCACCATGACAGCTCGCTTGAGAAGTGAGATCAGTGGCTTCACTCAAAGGCAGAACGAGACATTCAATGAAGCTATGGAGAGGTTCAAAGACTATACCATTCAGTGTCCTCACCACGGCTTCACTGAAGAGACTCTCCTAAGGACAATAGACCGAGGAGCATTACCCAAGATCAGAATGTTGCTTGATACGGCAAGTAAGGGCAATTTCTTTGGTCAAGAGGTTGAAGAAGGTATGGAGCTGATAGAGAACTTGGCATTGACTAATGGAAATTATTCAGAGGACTATGACCGAGCACCAAGAGGAGCTGATCTAAAGGTCTCACCAGAAAGAGCTTAAGTCCCTCCATGAGAAGATAGACAAGCTAGTGCTTGCAAATCAGAAGCAAGTTCACTTCATAGGAGAAACTGAAGATGTCTCCGAGGAACTAGAGCTGAGTCAAGAAGAAGCTAACTGGATTGCTGTTCAGAACTACACCAAGAATCAGGGTTATTCACAAGGCTACCAAGCGAAGAACAATCACTCTTACAGGAGCACGAATGTAGAGAACCCTAAAGACCAGGTCTACCCCCCTCAGCAAGCAAAGCCCTTTGTACCTTATAACAAGGGTTTTCAACCGAATAGTGGCTTTCAAGGGCAGAGGCAAGGGAAGTTTCAAGGTCAGCAGCAGCAGCAAGAGCAACAAAGGTTACACTCCTATTTTTCCTCCCGGCTTTGTTCCTCAACAACAGCAGATGCAACAGCCTCCTCAAGATCCAGTTTAAGCAATGTTTCAGCAGTTGCTTCAAGGTCAAGCTTCCACTAATCAGAAGTTGCCGAGATGAACAACCGCCTTGAATCCTCTCTTACTGACGTCTCAACTCAAATAACAAACCTGAACAACAAGATCAAGCAGTTAGAGAAGGGAAAGGCTAGTACAAGCGGTCAGAACAGCTTACCAGGCAAGTGTGAGCAGAACCCGAAAGAGTATGCAAACGCTATCACCTTGAGGAGTGGTAGAGAGATTCCCCCGCGTGTTCCTCCTATAAACAATGAGGACATTGTAGTCCAAGAGGGGGAGGGTAAGCTTTCAGCTGATGATGAGATCAACTTTGATAATGTGTGGATTGAGAGACCAAGAAAGGGTAAAGAGGTAGCTGTAGAGAAGAATGTGGAGCAAGCTACTAAGGAGAAGGATGTTTATGTGCCTCCACCGTATGTACCAAAGCTTCCTTTTCATGGCCTCTTCAAGAAACAGATTATAGAGAAGCATAGACTCTTGTTTGAGAAGCATTTAAAGGATGTAGAGATCAAGCTTCCTCTTGTTGATTGCCCATCTATGAAGCCGAAGTGTGCTAAATTCTTCAAAGACACGCTTACAAAGAATACTAAGGAGAGTAAAGAAGTCTTGGTGCTTAGTGAAGAGTGTAGCGCCAACATTAACAAGGAGATTGTTCCTAAGAAGCTAGGGGATCCAGGATCCTTCACCATTCCTTGTGCTTTGGGTCCATTGAAGTTCAAGAGCTGCTTATGCGATTTGGGAGCAAGTATCAATCTCATGCCCCATTCTATAGAAAAGAAGCTCGGTTTCACATGGTTCAAAGAGTGTAGGATCTCCCTTGTGTTAGCTGGCAGAAGCGTGAGACTTCCAGTGGGTATGTTAGAGGATCTTCCAGTGAGGATTTGAGATGTCAATGTACCAACTGACTTTGTTGGGATTGAGATGGATGAAGAACCTAAGGATCCGCTTATACATGGAAGACCATTCCTTGCAACCGCCGGAGCAATCATTGATGTCAAGAACGGGAAGATAGCTCTACACCTTGGCAAAGACACTAAGCTGGATTTTGATATCAACGAGGTCCTTAAGAAGCCAACCATAGAAGGACAAGCATTCTACATTGAGACGTTGGATGCAGGGGAGTTTGGTTTTCTGAGTAAGAAGACTCAAGAGTACGTTAATCTTCTAGACTCTAGGAAGGTTGTCAAAGAAGATGAAGGCGAATGCCTAGAGATCGATCAGGAAATCGAGAAGATCACTCGATCCAAAACAGCAATCGAGAAGAAGATCGAGGGGGCTGGTCGATCCAGAGAAGAGAACGATGGGAAGATTGAGAGAAGCCAATCGATCAGTTCAGAGAACGAGTCAGGGACCCAAACTTCTGCTCGATCCATATCAAATCGAGTAGGTGAATCGAGTGAAATTGCTCGATCCGGACCAGAACAAGTGCAAGATCGACTGGATGACTCGATCTCTGAGGGGACAACGGTTCAAGAAGGCAGTCTTAAGGCTCATGTCTCGGGTTCAAAGGAGGCTACTGAGAACGGGAACGCCAAAATTAGCCATGAGGATGACTGGAGCGAGCTGCTAGCCCCAAAGGTGGACCTAAAGGAGCTCCCAAAAGGGCTAAGGTATGCTTTCTTAGGGTTTAATGATACCTACCCCGTGATTATGAATGAGAACTTAAGTGATGATGAGTTGAACTCGCTCCTAAATTAGCTGAGAAAGTATAGGAAGGCCATTGGGTACTCTCTAAGTGACATCAAGGGCCTTTCACCAATGCTTTGCACTCATAGGATTCACTTAGATAATGAGAACTCTTCTTCTATTGAACACCAAAGGCGCTTATATCCGAATTTGAAAGAAGTAGTCAAGAAAGAGATTCTTAAGTTGCTAGAGGCTGACGTGATCTATCCCATAAGTGACAGCACGTGGGTATCTCCTGTCCACGTGGTGCCTAAGAAGGGAAGGATCACGGTCATTGGAGATGAACAAGATGAATTGATACCTACTAGGACTATAACTGGTCACCGTATGTGTATAGACTATAGGAAGCTTAATTCTGCTACTAGAAAGGATCAGTTTCCTCTTCCTTTTATTGATCAAATGTTAGAGAGGCTTGCTAATCATCCTTACTATTGCTTTCTTGATGGTTATAGTGGATTCTTTCAAATACCAATCCATCCTAACGATCAAGAGAAGACGAATTTTACATGCCCCTACGGTACCTTCGCATATCGAAGGATGCCTTCCGGGTTGTGTAATGCACCGGCTACGTTTCAGCGGTGTATGATGTCGATCTTCTCTGATCTTATAGAGGAGATGGTAGAAGTGTTTGTGGATGGCTTCTCTGTATATGGTGCGTCCTTTTCTGCTTGTTTGTTGAATCTTTGCAAGGTACTTAAACGTTGTGAAGAGACAAACCTGGTGCTTAACTGGGAGAAGTACCACTTCATGGTGAAGGAAGGGATCGTGCTTGGCCACAAGATATCAGAGAAGGGCATAGTGGTTGATAAGGCCAAGGTTGAAGTCATGATGAGTCTTGAGCCGCCGGTTAATGTCAAGGGGATAAGAAGTTTCCTAGGTCACGCGGGCTTCTACAGGAGATTCATAAAAGATTTCTCCAAGATAGCAAGGCCCCTCACACGGTTGTTATGCTAAGAAGCTGAGTTTGTGTTTGATGATGATTGTCTTCATGCTTTCAAGACTATCAAAGAAGCTCTTGTATTCGTGCCATTAGTACAAGCACTGGACTGGACCCTACTGTTCGAGATCATGTGTGACGCGAGCGACTACGCCATAGGAGCTGTTCTTGGTCAGAGGAAAGACAAGCGGCTGCATGTTATCTACTATGCCAGTCGTACCTTGGATGACACGCAAGTGAAGTACGCTACAACCGAGAAGGAGTTGCTGGCCATTGTGTTTGCCTTTGAGAAGTTTAGATCATACCTCGTAGGCTCTAAGGTTGTTGTCTATACAGATCCCACAGCTTTGAGGTACATCTATTCCAAGAAAGACACTAAACCGAGGCTCTTAAGGTGGATTCTCCATCTACAAGAGTTTGATATGGAGATAAAAGACAAGAAGGGGATAGAGAATGGTGTTGCTGATCACCTCTCATGGATGAGAGTCAATGAAGCTTTGCCACTTGATGATTTACTTCCTGAAGAGCAGCTCATGATGATCACCACGGCGGTATGTGAGAAGCTTGAAGATAAGTTTGAAGAAATTTTGAGTTTGAAGGAAGAAGACTTACCTTGGTATGCTGATATAGTGAACTTCTTGGCTTGTGGAGAGGAGCCTACTCACCTTGATCATTACCACAAAAAGAAGTTCATGAGAGACATTTCTCATTACTTTTGGGATGAGCCATACTTATACAAAAGAGGAGTGGTCAGCTTGTATAGAAGATGGGTAACAAGGGAAGAAGCTAAGGACATACTTCTACATTGTCATGGCTCTTCATATGGTGGTCATTTCGCTTCCTTCAAGACTGCTACCAAGGTGTTACAAGCGGGTTTCTGGTGGCCATCTATCTTCAAGGACGCTCACGAGTTTGTCAAGAGTTGTGAAGCTTGTCAACGGGCAGGGAACATCACCAAGACAAACGAGATGCCTCAGGTTTCTATCTTTGAGGTTGATGTCTTTGACGCTTGGGGGATAGATTTCATGGGACTGTTCCCATCTTCTTACGGCAACAGGTTCATCTTAGTGGCGGTTGATTATGTATCTAAGTGGGTTGAGGCTACAGCTTCCCCAACAAATGATGCAAGGGTGGTGATCAAGCTCTTCAAGACCATCGTCTTTCCACGGTTTGGAGTCCCCAAGGTAGTAATCAGTGACGGTGGAAGCCACTTTATCAACAAGGTGTTTGAAGGTCTCTTAAGGAAGTATGGTGATGCACAAGGTAGCAACGCCATATCATCCTCAAACGAGTGGGCAAGTAGAGGTCTCCAACAGGCAGATCAAGGCGATACTTGATAGGACAGTTGGGGCTAGTAGAAAGGATTGGGCGGTCAAACTAGACGATGCTTTGTGGGCTTACCGAACTGCTTTCAAGACCCATATAGGCACGACTCCTTTCACTCTCCTATACGGCAAGGCGTGTCATATTCATGTTGAGTTGGAGCATAAGGCACTATGGGCAGTGAAGCAACTCAACTACAACCTCAAGACAGCTCAGGAGAAGCGGTTCATTTAGCTACATGAGCTTGATGAGCTACGGCTAGATGCATATGACAGTAATAAGATCTACAAGGAGCGGACTAAGGCTGTTCACGACAAGAAGCTTGTTCACAAGGAGTTAAGAGAAGGCAGTATGGTGCTACTCTACGACTCGAGGTTGAAGCTGATCCCATGAAAGCTCAAATGAAGGTGGTGTGGACCGTTTGAGATCAAAGAGGTTCTACCCTATGGGGCGGTCACATTGGTTGGCAAGAGCGGGAATGCCTTCACTGTCAACGGGCACAGGGTTAAGCCTTATTTGGCGGATGGTTACAGCAGAGCACATCCGTGCTTCTTCAAGACCCCCCTCAGGCCTAAACCAAGTAAAGTCTAGCTAAAGACGTTAAAGAAAGCGCACTTGGGAGGCATTCCCATGTCTATCCTGTACATATTTTTGCTTTATTTCTACTTCAGTTTTATGCTTTTAATGTTTAAGTGTGTAGGTGATTGGATAAAGGATTGTTAGGTGTGATCATGGAGTCCAAAAGAGGCGAGAAGGGCTAAGTATAGGCTAGAGATCGGGTACTAGATCCACTTATCCTAGCTCGATCTTTACTAGATCGAGCTAGTGAATCGAGAGGAGCCAGTGGATCTAGACGAGATCAAGTAGACAAGGTCGATCTAGATGAGTTCGGATCGATTGGTCCCATCTAGATCGACCGATCTAAAATGTCTCGGGAAATTCTTGGAGTTTGGATCGATCGGTCCAAATCTGGATCGACCAATCTAATTTCTCTCGATAAGATCCTTCAAAGACTGATCCATCAGTCAACTCGATCTCCAACTCGATCCAAGCCAAATCGACCCCCAAATCGATCACGTGGCTCGATCCAAGGAGTGCAGCCTAGATGACCAAAGTCAAGGAACGAGAGGGCAAAATCGATCTAAGACTCGATGCAAGTTGAATCGAGTCCCTGATTGATCAAACCTCTCGATCGTAGCCATTATGGGCATGAGATCGAGTCCTTGATCGACCAAATGGACTCGATCTCGTGCCGAGGTAACAATTTCTTTTCCCTCTTTTCTTCTTTCCCTCCTGTTTTTAAATTCAAATCTTGGTCAATGCAGGAATCTTTGACCATGAAAGAAGTGCCTTGACCAAGCTTTTGTCAGAAATCACTCTTGCATGTGTCCAAAATTTTCTTGTCTTTAAAACCTCTCTTTCTCTCTTTTGTTTCTTCACTTTGAAAGCCCGATTTTCACAAAACAAATAGAGAGAGAGAGATAGCGAATTTGAGTTTTTAAGACTTGTGCATTTCTTTTTCCTCTAAACTCAAAGGTATTTTCTTAATTATTTTCTCAAATCTTTCAAGAAAATCCTTTTCTCTTGTGATTTAGGGAATTATTTGCTAGGGGATTAGGAAAAATTTTATATTTTTTTTTAACTGCAAATTGTTATTCATATACAATTAATATAATCATGATACAGAGAATTGGTTATCCAAGATTCGAGTTTTAAGACTTGTGCATTTCATTTTCTTCTAAATTCAAATCTTTCAAGAAAATCCTTTTACGTTGTGATGTAGGGAATAATTTGCTAGGGGATTAGGAATTTTTTTAGATATAGCTAGATATTAGAAAAAATTCTAGATTTGATGCTATGTCTAGATTTTCTTTTCTTTTATCCAGCTATAATTTTTATAAAATCTCCTAAAATCTTTGCTAATTGTTATAAGTTTTTCTTCCTTGCCTAGTCTTTCTCTCAATATACGCCGCCTTTGCTCATTCTCTTGCTTGAGAATTGTGTTTCAGGTAATATGGCTCCCAAAAGAACGAGAGAAGAGACAGCACAAGAAGGAGAAGGTCAAGAAGTGGTGGTTCAGGAGAGGGTTAAATGGACCAAAGAGGAAAAGCAAGCCAAGAAGAGGCTAGAGAGGCTGAGGTTCGATCCCACTAAGTTCGCGGATAGAGGTCTATTGGCTAAGATGGGAATCCTGGGAGACTTTGACCAGCTCTTGAAGAGCATTGGACTCCGGTGCTTGTCAAGGATGGACTGCCTAACTTTTCCCGAGGTGACAATCGATTTCCTTGCCACTTTGGAGTTCGCATATGAGAACCCGAGCATCCCTACTCCTTCTCAAGGCCACCTCTCCTGCAAGATCAAACGTCAGGCCTTTCGTCTCTCAATCTCGGAGCTTTGTCAAGCCTATGGCCTCAACTCTGCTGCCAACAAGGTTGAGTTCCCCTCCTTCACTCAAGCCAATGACCTGTGGGACCTCATAAGCAATGACGACTACAAGGCGAATACAGAAAAGATCAAGAGAGTAAGGAGTTCGGTGCTGAGATGCACGCTAAAACTGATTGCTAACACCTTCAGAGGACGGTCAGTAGCCCCCACGGTCATGAAGACAAAGCTTTGCTTCCTTTTCCAAGGCGTCAAGCATCTGCTATGTGATCCTAAGGAGAACGACGATCCCATGGAGGATGAGCTCGGCGATGACGTGAACTACGGGTGTATCCTAGCTTCCTCATTGGTGAAATACAAGGCATATGCCTTGCGATGCAAAGCAAGCTCGGCGCTTATAGGAGGCTTTCTCACCCCCTTGTTTGTGCAAGCTGGCGTGCCGCTTCAAGACTTCACCCCTGTTCCGGAGAGAGCTTTCATGGATGAGATCCATATGAGGAACACGGATAGCTTGGGATGTACGCCAGCCGAGGGCTTCTTTGCCTATCTGTACATCGACTCCGAGAATGAGAAGCGAGTTTGCATCTTACCAAACAAGGAGGAAACCGAGCTGCAAGGAGTTGGCAACATCGAGTTCTTGCCGAGTGTAGAGGAGTGCTTCGCCCTTTAGGAGCTACAGCCGCCCTTCAACAAGCTGCTCGACCAAGATCAGAGTCTCCTGCCTCGGATGATGAGATGCCCGAGAGCTTTGTGCTTCCAAAGATCGACTTTGAGCCGCGGACTAAGACCGAGAAGTTCCTTGCTTCTGTTGTGGAGATGCAAAGGAAAATCAACAAATGGCAAAGAAAAGTGATCAAGACGCTTGCCAAGCAGGTCAAAGCGCTTCAAGGGAGCTCACCTAAGAAGGCTGTAAGCGAAGAAGTCGAGCAGCCCGAGAAGAGGAGGAGATCGACTGGTGGGATCGTTTTACGTGAGCCTCAAGGAAGCACCATCCTACCTGCTTGCCACTCGGTTCATGAAGGAGCTGCAAAGGACAAAGGCAAGGCAGTAGCTCACGAGTCCCTAAGAAGAGCAAGAAGTCTGGAGCAACCTCAAGCTCCAGCACTACTTAGCTCTAAGGTACCAACAACCATCCCTTGTATATACCACGCATATTTTCTTTGTTTTTTCTTTGTGTTTTGAACTCTCTTGGATTTGTTTACCACCGAGACGGCGTCATTCAAGTTTGGGGGAGTGTGTGGTGTGTTTGACATGTTTTCTTTGCTCTTATTTTTTGTTATCATCCTTTGAGTCTTGCATGCATCCTAAGGCATAGAAAAGATCAAAATAATTGGTAAATTTTTTAAAACCTTTCAAAAAAATTCATGTTGTTGCACTTGCATTGTAGAATATTTTAGGATTAAGTCTAGAAATTTTAAAAAATCATTTAGGTTGCTGCATTTGCATAGGGAGTAAATGATAAACACTTGTTAAGTTGTCAATGTTTGAATTATTTTCAATGCCTAAGTTGTTTGTTGTTTGATTGCATCTAGTGAGTTTGAAGTTAAGGCTGCACCATACCTTGATTACTTGCAATTGATACTCTAGTCTTAAGTTGAAACTCGCTTAGATTTGGTGCCAACTCCATTTTATTTGAACCTTAATCTTGACATTGAAATATCTTGTTTGTGCATTGAAAGCGATGGCATGGCTTACCCTTATACATACTTGGATTATCTTCTTCCTTTCTTACCACTCTTGTTAATCCAAGTAGCTGATCCTCATCATAATGGGACAGTTAACCACGCCTTGAACCTAACCTTCTTTCATGCCTAAACACTTTTGCGTGAGTAGTGAGGCCTTTCATTGCATTATTTTCAATCCTATTTTAACAAAAAGTGTTAGGAATAGGGCTGGTAAGGAGAAGCTCCCTTGTAGACACCAGCTTGCATTTTGAGCTTGGTACTAGGTTAGGAGTTAGGGGAAAAGGTAATTTGAGTGGTTTAAGAGTTTCATGTTTTTATGTTTTCAAAAGAAAGAAAGAAGTGGGGTTAGTAGCAAAGGGGGAACAAGTAAATTGTGGTTAAGAAAAATAGAAAAGAATGCTTTAAGTGGTTTATTAGAAAGGCGCCAGAAATAACAAAGTTAAGAAGAGGTCAACCGAAAGGAAAAATTTGACCAAGCTATCTACCAAAGGTGATGAAAGCGGCGCCAAACAATCAACAATGAAGAGCAAAGTTCAAAAAGAAGAAGTCAACCACACGGCAAAGCCTAGAGAAGTTTCCCCCATTGTGAAAAGTGAAGATGATCAAGCTTTGGGAAAGGGTAGATTTAGGGGTTAATCTTGGGTTTTTGAAGTTCTAGGATCATCTTGGGTAAAATGGGTAGAAGGGAGCTTTAACTTGCATGCATAGGTGTGCCTTTACCTTAAGCATTTTGCCTAAGATATGATTCTTTCATTGAGTGATCCCATTATTTTTAAAGCCCTTCTTAAAATGAGATCATTTTCATCTTGTGACCTTACCCCTTTGACCAAATGCTTTCGCTTGATGTGCACAACTTGATCCACTGGTAAGCGCTTAATGAATGTTAAGGAGTTGGTTGATTTGAATGCTTGTGTAGACTAAGCTAGGGTTCATTGCTTGCTTTGATGGGTATGGCTAAAGTTTTTAAAGTAGAACAACCTCTTTGCATCTTAGAACTTAAAACTTGGGCATTGAATCGATTTCTCCATTGACAACTTTTGTTTTGAGCTTTCACTTTCAACCCTCTCTTCCTTCTTGAAATTTGTTTGCTTGAGGGCAAGCAAAATGCAAGTTTGGGGGAGTTGATATTGCCATATATTCTGCATATTTTGCATACATTTAGAGTAGTTTTTCATGCATTCATCTTGCATTATAGGCTAGATTGTTCCATTTGTTTCATTTTAGGTTCTAGGTCCCCTTGCATTCGCATTTTGCACATTTCTTGCATATATGCATCATTATCAGATTGTCTGGAGCACTATGGAGTTGCGGAGGCTATGTGGACGTGAGGAGGTTCGAAGTGGAGCTCGTGGACACTTAGAGAACTTAGCTTGGCATGCGAAGTACCCGAGATCAAGTAGCAGATCGAGCAAGGCAGGTCGATCTAAATGAGATCGACCAGAAGATCGAGTGCATCTAGTCGATTCAAGAGGAAGGATCGAGACCGAGATCGAGAGAGGAGTTCGATCTGGAGTACGGACGTAAATAATGCCATGCAGAATGAGAGCCAGATGGAGACCAAGACTCGATCATCCAAAGATCGAGAAGTAGATCGAGGAAGATACTCGATCCCTCCAACCAGATCGACCAGAAGATCGAGCGGAGCAAGGCGATTCCTGAAGATGATCGAGCACATTGGTCGATCTCAAGATCGATCCCAGACGAGCTTATCCGTCCAGCTGTTTTTGGCGGCTAGCGAAGGGGGGGGACCAGCTAACGGTTTAGCCATTTTTGGCAAAAGCAGCCTTCACCTTTATCCTATCTTCATTCTGTCTTTTGCTTTTTGTTATCATCTACCCTAGGCGATTTCGCCATTGCAACTTAAGCTTTTTCAATTTTTGAACCTTTGAATCTTTTAATATTAAGAAAGTTTTTCTTTAATCTATCGTTAATCATGCTTAGCTTATCGTCTATTGCTTTTGATTCAATCTTAAACATGTGTAGTGAGTAGTCGTTTTGGGTTTTGGGGTTGAAGTGATTCAAAACGGTTGAAAAGGTTTAAAGCTTTGTGTTTTCTTGTTCTTTATACCTACTCCTCTAGGATCTTGGGATCTTAAAGCCTAGAGAGCCTTGGAAAAGGTCTCTATGAACCAAAGGCTACCTTACCTTGACAGGATTCAGATGTCCTGGAAAACCAGATCCTAGAGGCTAATCTTTCCTTTCCCACATGCCATGGTTGTAAAGGGGATTAGTTAGGTCATTGTTTGAAATCTGTCTTTCTTGCTCTTCAATCTCTTTTTGCACCAAACGCCATGGGTTTGGAGAAGAGATTGAGGAAGTGAACCATACCACATGCCATGGATGGTTCTTGTTTTGTTTTCAAGGCTTAGAGAAACCTCTTTAAAGCGTAGATCTAATGTTTTCAAACCAAAGCTTGAATCTTTGATACCCTTGAATATGAACCTCGACCCTAGACCCTCTCTTTTAGTGTTTTAAATCTCTGTCAATCATTCGCTTGTCATTTAGCTCGCATCCTGTTCATCATAAGTCATATCGCTTTAAGTTGCTTGTTAGATCGATCCATTCTGCTTGATCCAGTGCTCGATCTTGTGGTCGATTCACTGGTCGATTTTTAGTCTTTAGTAGCCTTGCATTTTTCATTTTTTGCTTGTTCCTCGTGGTAGTTAACCCTCTTCCAAGGATTTTAAAATTGTTTTGCATTGCATTAGATCGTTGCATTTAGTTTTCCTAGGTTTTACCAACCATTTATCCGTTTTGCTTAGATTCACTAGATATCAACCAACGGACGTAGATGACACCATGTAGAACGAGAGCCAGATCGAGACCACGACTCGATCATCCAAAGATCGAGTAGAAGATTGAAGGAAGAACTCGATCCATCCAACCAGATCGACTTGAAGATCGAGCAGAAGATTGCAATCCATGAAGAAGATCGAGTGAGCTGTTCGATCTCAAGGTTGATCTCTGGGGCCTTAACCGTTTTTGGAGCATAGTGAGGGGACCATTTGGCGGTTTAGCTATTTTGGGCAAAAGGAGGCTGTCACTTTCATTACCCTACAATTTTCTTTCATCCTTATCTTTTCTAAGCTTTCTCGGAGGCGATTATCTGCCATTGTCATTGTCCTTGAGCTTTTCATGTTTCGAACTTGAATCTTTTTAATATTAAAAATTTTTTCTTTAATCGCTCTTTAATCATGCTTAGTTCATCTTTTGTTGCATTTCAATCGGTTTTAAACATGAGTAGCGAGTAGTTCTTTTTGGGTTAAGGGTCGAGGCGATTCAAGGGTCAAAAAGGTTAAAGTTTTATGTTTTCTTGTTCTTCATCACCATCTCTTCTAGGATTTCGAACGCTTAAGGCTTAGAGACTCTCACGCCAAGATCTCTAAGATCCGAGGGATGTCTTACCTTGACAGGATCCAGATGTCCTGGAAAATCGAATCCTAGAGGCTAGTCTACCTTTCCCACATGCCATGGTTGTAAAGGGGACTAGTTAGGTCGTTTGTTTGAAATCTATGTTTTATGCCCTTCGATCTCTTTTTCCACCAAACGCCATGGGTTTGGAGAAGAGAATGAAGGAGTGATCCATACCACAAGCCATGGATAGATCTTGTTTTGTTTTCCAGGCCTAGGGAACCTCTCAAAAAGAGTAGATCTAATGTTTTCAAACAAGCTTTGACCTTTGAGACCCACGAATGTGACCCTCAACCCTAGACCCTCTTTCTTAGTATATTAAGTCGTTTAATATCATTCCATCATCCTAAAGTTGTGTTCTTGTTAATCACAAATCGCATCACTTCATCATTCTAGGTTGTTTAGACGAGATCGATCGTTGTTGCTCGATCTAGTGGTTGATCCCGTGGTCGACCCACTAGTCGATTTTTAATAATTAGTAGCTTTGCATTTTAAATATTCCGCTTGTTCTTCGTCGTAGCTAACCCTCTTCCAGGGATTTTAAAATTGTTTTGCTTTGCATTTGACACTTGCATTTAGTTTTTAGCGAATTTACCAAACATTTATCATTTTTGCTTAGCTTTGCTCATCCTTTGCATTCTTAGTGAACTTGCTACCCCTAGGTGTTGATTGATATCTCTCTTGCTCACTATACTACATCACTGTGTGCATTAGAGCTTTGACAACCTCTCTGTTGCATTTTGACATATCATTGCACTAAGGAAGTTGTTATCAATCTATTTAAAATTCACAAGGCATAGGGAAAGCTCTTCAATGAGTAGATCTATGTGTTACGAAGCATTAAGATTTGGTGTTTGGCAAAGACTAAGCCTTTTACTTTTATTTGGATTACTCATTGCTCTACCTTCTTGTTTGTGATCTCAGGTACATGAACTTACGCTCCAGGGGTGACAACAACTTACTTAAACCCCTGGACAATATTCACCAACTCGGAAACGCAAGACAAAGAAGAGCAAGAGAGCAAGCTCAAGCCTTTGAAGAGATTGTGCAAGCTGTTCAGTAGACTTTGCAACAATGGCTGAGCAAGAACATCCTGAGGGACCTCCACCAGCTCACGGTGGTGCAGGAAGGGGTAATGGAAACCCCAACCACGCAGCTAGACCTCCACGAATTATTGGTGCTGGAGATGCTCCAAATACACATCATAACCGCTTTGGGATCACTCCTCCACCAGTCAAAAATAACAACTTCGAGATAAAGCCTGGATTCATCTCTATGGTTCAGAACAGCAAATTTCATGGGCTAGCTATGGAAGACCCTTTGGAGCACCTTGACAACTTTGAGCAAGTGTGTGGGATGATAAAGATCAATGGGTCTCGGAAGATGCTTTCAAGCTACGGCTCTTTCCATTTTCTCTTGGAGATAAGGCTAGGCATTGGGAGAAGACCCTTCCACAAGGCACCATTACCTCTTGGGCTGAATGTAAGAAGGCGTTCCTCTCAAAGTTTTTCTCGAGCACAAGAACAGCGAGGCTGCAAAGTGAGATTAGTGGCTTCACTCAAAGGCAGAACGAGACATTCAATGAAGCTATGGAGAGATTCAAGGACTATACCATTCAGTGTCCTCACCACGGCTTCAGTGAAGAGACTCTCTTGAGCATAATATACCGAGGCGCTTTACCAAAGATCCGAATGCTGCTTGATACGGCAAGCAAGGGTAACTTTCTTAGTCAAGAAGTGGAAGAAGGTATGGAGCTCATAGAAAACTTGGCTTTGAGTGGTGGGAATTACACCGAGGACTACGACCGAGCACCTCGAGGTTCCGAGCTTGAGTCACACAAGAAAGAGCTTAAGTCCCTTCATGAGAAGATAGATAAGCTCGTTCTTGCAAATAAGAAGCAAGTTCATTTCGTGAGAGAAGCCGACGATGTCTTAGAGGAGCTAGAGGTGAGCCAAGAAGAGGCTAATTGGATTGCTGGTCAGAACTACAACAAGCCTCAGGGATATTCACAAGGCTACCAGGGCAACAACAATCTCTAATACCATAGCACCAACATTGAGAATCCAAAGGATCAGGTGTACCCCCCTCAACAGGCAAAGCCGTTTGTTCCTTACAACAAGGGTTTTCAACAAAATGGTAGATATCAAGGTCAGGGGCAAGGGAACTTCCAAGGTCAGCAGCAACAACAACGAAACAAAGGTTACACTCCTATGTTTCCTCCCGGTTTAATGCCTCAACAGCAACAAGCTCCACCGCCTCCTCCAGATCCGGTTCAAGCAATGTTTCAACAGTTGCCTCAAGTTCAAGCTTCTACAAATCAGAAGTTTGTTGAGATGAACAACCGGCTAGACTCCTCTCTTACTGACGTCTCTACACAGATCACTAATCTGAAGAACAAGATCAAGCAGTTAGAGAAAGGGAAAGCTAGCACAAGCGGTCAAAGCAGCTTACCGGGCAAGTGTGAACAAAATCCCAAGGAGTATGCAAACGCTATCACCTTGAGAAGTGGTAAAGAGCTTCCGCCGAGAGTTGCACCTAAAGACAACGAGGACATTGTAGTTCACGAGGGGGAGGGTAAGCTTTCAGCTGATGAGGAAATTACTTTTGACAATGTTTGGATTGAGAGGCCAAGGAAAGGCAAAGAAGTTGTTCTAGAGAAGAAAGTAGAGGAGGTGAGCAAAGAGAAAGATGCGTTTATTCCTCCACCGTACAAGTCGAAGCTTCCTTATCCTGGCCGGTTCAAGAAACAGCTGCTAGAGAAGCATAAGCAGTCTTTGAGATGCATTTGAAAGATGTTGAGATCAAGCTACCTTTGGTGGATTGTCTAGCCATGATGCCTAAGTGTGCAAAGTTCTTCAAGGATACACTAACTAAGAAGAACAAAGAGAGTGAAGAAGTTTTGGTTCTTAGTGAAGAGTGTAGTGCTATCATCCACAAGGAGATAGTACCCATGAAGCTAGGGGATCCAGGATCATTCACCATACCTTGCGCTCTTGGTCCTTTGACATTTCAAAGCTGTTTGTGTGATCTTGGTGCAAGTATAAATCTCATGCCCCATTCCATTGCAAAGAAGCTCGGTTTCACAAAGTTTAAAGAGTGTAGGATCTCTCTCGTGCTAGCTGATAGAAGCATAAGGCTTCCTGTGGGTATGCTTGAAGATTTTCCTGTGAGGATCAGTGGAGTTAACGTGCCAACCTACTTTGTTGTTCTTGAAATGGATGAAGAGCCAAAGGATCCTCTTATCCTTGGAAGACCGTTTAAAGAGTGTAGGATCTCTCTCGTGCTAGCTGATAGAAGCATAAGGCTTCCTGTGGGTATGCTTGAAGATTTGCCTGTGAGGATCAGTGCAGTTAACGTGCCAACCGACTTTGTTGTTCTTGAAATGGATGAAGAGCCAAAGGATCCTCTTATCCTTGGAAGACCGTTTCTTGCAACCGCTGGAGCCATCATAGATGTGAAGAATGGCAAGATCTCTCTACACTTGGGCAAGGACATCAAGCTTGACTTTGATATCAATGAAGTCTTGAAGAAGCCAACCATTGGAGGACAAGCTTTCTACATTGAGACTTTGGATGCTTTAGCCGATGACTTGCTTGAGGAGTTAGCACAGAAGGATCATTTGCAGCTAGCTTTGACTAAGGAGCCAGGGGAGTATGGTTTTCTGAGCAAGCAGACCCAGGAGTATGTTCACATCCTTGATTCTCGCAAGGCTGTGAAAGAAGAGGAAGGCGGATGCCTAGAGATCGATCAGGAAATCGAGAACTTCACTCGATCCAGGACAAAGATCGATAGAAAGATCGAGGAGGTTGGTCGATCCGGGAAAGAAATCGATGAAAAGATCGAGAGAGCCAACTCGATCAGTTCAGAGAACGACTCAGCAACTTGATCTACTACTCGATCCATATCAAATCGAGCAGGAGATCGAGGCGAGTGCAATCGATCCGGACCAGAATGAGTGAAAGATCGACTGGATGACTCGATCTCTGAGGGACAACGGTTCAAGCCAGCAGCCTTAAAGCTCATGACTCGGGTTCTAAGGAGGGCAGTGAGGACAGCAACGTCATCACAAGCCACGAGGAGGACTGGAGCGAGCTGCTAGCCCCAAAGGTGGACCTAAAGGAACTCCCAAAAGGGCTAATGTATGCTTTCTTAGGGCTTAATGAGACTTATCCCGTTATTGTGAATGAAAACTTGAATGATGATGAGTTTCACTCGCTCCTTAATGAGCTAAGAAAGTATAGGAGGGCCATTGGGTACTCTCTAAGTGACATCAAGGGCCTTTCACCAATGCTTTGCACTCATAGGATTCACTTAGATAATGAAAACTCTTCTTCTATTGAACATCAAAGACGCTTAAACCCGAATTTGAAAGAAGTAGTTAAGAAAGAGATTCTGAAACTGTTAGAGGCTGATGTGATATACCCCATCAGTGACAGCACATGGGTTTCTCCTGTCCACGTGGTGCCTAAGAAGGGGGGAATCACAGTCATTAAGAATGAAAAATATGAATTGATTCCTACTAGAACCATAACTGGTCACCGGATATGTATAGATTATAGGAAGCTCAATTCAGCTACTAGAAAAGATCATTTTACTCTTCCCTTTATTGATCAGATGCTTGAGAGATTAGCTAATCACCCATATTACTGCTTTCTTGATGGTTATAGTGGTTTCTTTCAAATACCAATCCATCCTAACGATCAAGAGAAGACGACTTTTACATACCCTTATGGTACCTTCACGTATCGAAGGATGCATTTTGGGTTATATAATGCACCAGCAGCCTTTCAAAGGTGCATGATGTATATCTTCTCTGATCTTATAGAGGAAATGGTGGAAGTGTTTATGGATGATTTCTCTGTATATGGTGCGTCCCTTTCTGCTTGTTTGTTGAATCTTTGCAAGGTACTTAAGCGATGTGAGGAGACAAACTTGGTGCTGAACTGGGAGAAGTGTCACTTCATGGTAAAAGAAGGGATTGTGCTCGGTCACAAGATATCTGAGCAAGGGATAGAGGTTGACAAAGCAAAGATTGAGGTCATGATGAGTCTTGAGCCGCCGGCTAATGTGAAGGGTCATAACGCCGGCTTCTACAGGAGATTTATAAAGGATTTCTCCATGATAGCTCGCCCTCTTACACGGCTGTTATGCAAGAAAGCTGACTTTGTCTTTGATGAGGAGTGTCTTCACGCTTTCAAGACTATCAAGGAGGCTTTTGTCACGGCACATATAGTACAAGCACCAGATTGGAGCTTACCCTTCGAGATCATGTGCGACGCGAGTGACTACACCGTGGGAGCTGTTCTTGGTCAGAGGAAAGACAAGAGGTTGCATGTTATCTACTACGCCAGTCGTACCTTGGATGACACGGAAGTGAGATATCAACCGAGAAGGAGCTGCTGGCCGTTGTGTTTGCTTTTGAGAAGTTCAGATCATATTTGGTGGGCTCTATGGTTGTTGTTTACACTAATCACGGGGCGTTAAGGTACATCTACTCAATGAAAGATACCAAGCCGAGGCTCTTAAGGTGGATTCTCCTTCTACAAGAGTTTTATATGGCGTAGCTGATCACCTTTCTAGGATGAGAGTGAATGAAGCCTTACCCTTGGATGATTCACTTCCTGAAGAGCAACTCATGATGATCAACACGGTTGTATGGACACGGCTCGAGGATCAGTTTGAAGATGTTTTGGCTTTGAGAGAAGAGAACCTGCCTTGGTATGCTGATATGTTGAGTTGGAGCATAGAGCACTGTGGGCTGTGAAGTTATACAAGACTTTTTGATGAGGTTCTTGTCTCAATCACCCTATACTAGTCAGTTGTAGTATGGGTTTTAATCAATCCAATTGGGAACAGTTGAAAACAGAAGAGCTGAGAGTGAAATCTCTAAGTCAAGCAAGCAGAGAAAAGGTTTTGTTGCCTAAGCAACAGTTCTAGCAACCTAAGTGAAACAAGCAGCAAAGAAAGTGAAAACAAAAGCAACTAACCAGTTTTAAACAAGAAAAACAGAGCAAAACAGAGCAAAACAGAGTAAATCCAAGATTTAAATAAGAGAAAGGCAAGTTCCTAGATGTGGTTATTGACTTTGGGGAATTTCAGACATTAACTAAGGCTGTTTCAAACTACATTGATCAAGAAAGTAAGCAAGCAATGGTGATTCCTAGACATAGTGTTCACAATTAAGCTGGTTAGATCCAATCTCTTGGCAAATAACCCTTTGCTAAACATTCTAACAAGAACTAACTCTCATTAGTGCTAAAACATCAAGCAAGCAAGAATAAACAACTCTATTAAAGTCAAAATGCTCCTCAAACAGTCAATCTCTTGAGCCAAGCCCAGCAAATCCTCTATTAAACATGACAACATTTCATCAAACACTTGGTGGGCATAAGAGAAAGCTAACAACTTAGACAAGACTTATCTAGCATGAATAACTTTGATCAAGACTTATCTAGCATGAATAACAGATTAATAGAGAGGAACCCATAAACTAAAGCACTTAACAAGCCCTAATCAACTCCTAAATTCCCCTAATCTACCACATCTAGAAACTCTAAGATAACTACTCACTCATACTCATGTTTAACACCAAATCACAAAGGAAAAGGATGTTAATCATGATTAGAAGAGAGAATATAGAACGATTAAAGCAAATACTTGAATATATTAAACAAAGCAATGAATTTGTCTTACAAACTTAAAGAAAATGCTTAAGAACAGTATTTTGACAAGACATCTCGAAAATCTGGAAAAGAGGCTATTTATAGCCTAGAGACGAAAACCCTAGAGTAGTGGCATAAGCGTAATTAAAAACAGGTTTGGGCTGGGTCAGTATCGGTCAGTTGCGTCGGTCTTCAGTGCCCGATATAGATCCCCATCGGTCTGGAGTGATCGACACATATGACCGAAATCTATCCGTTGTGTTTGTGTCGGTCACTCCTGACCGATACTGGTGATCGATACTGATATGTATCGGTCATCCTTGATCGATACTCACTGTGCTCTGACCGAAAACTTCTGCAGAGATCTTCTGCTTTGATCCTTCTTGCTCCCTTTTGCCCAGCTAGCATCCTGGATCGTCCTCAAAACTCCTCCAAGCTCCTTTTAGCTCCATAGCACCTAAAAATATCCAAAATACAAGGAAAATGCAAACTATACTCTAAATGCAACATTAGTCTAAAAGGAGAAGAAAATGGGACAAAAGCTAAGGGAAGACATGCAAAAGAGGACCAAAATATGTACTAAATGTGGCCCTAAATGGTGTAAATACAAGGGATATCAACACCTCCACACTTGCCTTTTGCTTGTCCTCAAGCAAATAAGAACAAATTGGAGAGTGAGGTTTGAAAGTGGGCATTCAGATTCCAAAAGTGCAAAGGTAAAGAGATGGTTTCAATGCTTAAGTGCCTAGTTGTAGGATGCAAACATAATCAGCTATACTTTAAAGAACATAGCCATGCCCATCATGTTTCAAAATGATCTCAAATCTCAACCTAGGAAAATGCTCAAATCAACCAACTCTTTAACATTCAATTAAGTTCAGAACATGAATCATGCTTATGCATATCAAGTGAAGACATTTGGTTGAAAAGGGCTAAGGTTATGAGATAAGAATGATCTCATTTAAGCACAGGGTTTTAAAAACATAAAGGATCACTAAATGAAATGACTTCATCTTAGGCAAAATGCTAAAGGTAAAAGCACACTTATGCATGCAATTCAAAGCTCTCTTCTACCCTAATTTCCCAAAGATGAGTCCTAAGCATATCTAAACCCAAGAGTGAACCCTCTAAGTCTACCCTTTCCTAAACTCTACCCTTTTCTTTCTTCTTCATCTTCATGGCTGGGGAAACTTCTTCTTTTTGCTTGTGTGGTTGCTTCTTCTTGGTTGGGACTTGCTCTTCTTTGTTGTATCAGCACTTTCATCACCTTTGGTAGATTGCTCCTGGTCTGATTTTTCTTCTTTGGACCCTTTCTGAGCTTTGTTGTTGGCGCCAATTCTTCTTTTTGAACTTAGAGCTTTTCTTCCCTTTACTTAACCACAATTCTAGACTGTTTCCCCTTTTCTACCAGTTCAAATCTTTTCCTTTTCTTTCAAAACATATAAACATTAAGCTCAAACCACCTAACTCTACCCTTTTAAACCCCAAAACTCCTATCCTAGAATCAAGCTCAAGATGCAAGCTGATATCTACAAGAGAGCTAATCATTGCCAGCCTTATTCCTAACACTTTTTGCCAAGACAAAATCGAAAATGCAATCCAAAGGCCTCACAGCTCTCACAATCGTGTTTAGGCTCAAAATGAGGTTTTGGATCAACTATTTGGATCAACAAGAGTGGTAGAAAGGAGAAAGATGATCCAAATATGTATATGGTAGCCATGAATTCACTTTTCAATGCATAAGACATGATAATTAAAATTCCAAAATAAAGTTCAAGTTGATAGAGTTGATTTTTAGAGAACAAATGCTTTCAGAATGAGATGAGAAGACCAAATCTAGCAATCTAAGCATGGTTCAGCCTTAACTTCTAGCAATCAAATGATGCATCAAACAACTAAGCACTTAAAAACTGAAATCATCTCTAAACACTAAGCACTTTACAAGGAAAATTCATCATAATGCCCTATGCAAATGCAATGCAACCTATATGTCAACACTAGACTCAATCTTAGAAGAATGAAATGCAACTACATGCTTTCTTTTTGGTTTGCAAAAATGCAAAAAAATTTCAAATTTTTCGATTTTTTATGTTTTTCTATGCCTTACATGTATGCATGATATGCATGAGACTCAAAGTGAAAAGAAAAAAGAAAAACTAAGAAAACAGAACACAAAGTTAAACCTCAAATCTCTCCCACAAACTTAAATTACACAGTCCCTTGTGTAATGAAAGTAATGGAAGAGAGAAGCAACAAAATATATTACAGAAATAAAGAGATGCAATGGTATAAAACAATGGAAAGGATGTGGTACTTGGTTTAATGGTAGGAGTTGTGGGATGATCCTGAGGTTTGAGGAGACTTGCTAGCTCTCCTCTTCCTTCTCTCTTAGACTTGTGTGGAATGCTCTGCTTCTTGAGGTGGTTGAACCCAGCTTGACCATAGTTGCTCAGCTTGTGAAGAAGTCCCTTGTGTGCCCCATTGCCATTTCTCCTGAACTTCCGGGGGGTTGGGGTTTGGCGCCTCCCAAGCTGATGGAACATGGGCTCTTCGCTCATAGGATGAGGCCCTTGGTTGTGCCCATGTACCCCATTGTTCACTTGGTTCTGCATGGAATGAGTGTCTTCCATGGGGGTTCCATACAGCTTCCTCCTCTTCAGTTGGCTCAGCTTGGTGAAGTTGCTCTTCTTGGTGAGAGTTGAGCTCATGGGTGTGGCTGTGGTGGGAAGTTTTTGCTGATGTAGCCTTGTTCTTTCTGAACTTCCCTTTCACCATCTTCATAAGCCCTTTGATGGCTTTGTCTTGCCACTTGCACCACTTCTGGAGTGTGTTGATGTGCTCATGAGCTGCTCTCAAAGAGCTTCATTGGTTGGGAGCTTCATAGGGCTGGATGTGGAGCTGCTTTGAGCTGTATTTCAACAGTTCTTCTTCTTCAATCTCATCTTCTTCATAGGTTCCTCCTTGGCCTTCAGCGCCAGCAGTAGCATTCCATTGATCTTCTTCATCTTCTTCTCTAATCTCTTCAGTGTGCTCCTCTTCTTCTTCACTCTCTTCTTCTCGTTCTATAGGAACAAGGCCGCCTGTGTATAGCTCCTCCTCACTCAAGTTGAAGTTGATGTTTGTTGTTGGGGTGCAGGAGGTTAGCCTTGGGTTTGGGAGAAGGACTCTCACTTGCTCTGAGTGATTGTTGAGGAATTGGTAAACATACTTGCCCTAAACACTCTTCTCAAGAAAATGACTTCTCTTCAGATACTCCATGTCTATCCAGATAGGAGCTAGAGCATCTTCAGCATGCTCCTCAAGGTTCACATCAAAAGCTATGAGAATTGCTGTCACAACTCCTCCAATGTGCAGCTGTGGATTCTTCTCCCTTCTTCCCTTGTTGATAAGCCAGTTCTGATATGATTGCAGCTGCTCCATCAACAGTCTTACAAGGCATGGGAGCTTGCTTGGTGGATCAACTGGTACTGCACATCTGCTGGTGCCTGGGCCTGTGTACAATCCATTGTAGAGGAAGTCTCTCTCCTTGCCAGTTAGGTGTGAGGTTTCCTTCCTTGCAAAGAATGTGTTTGCAAGCACCTTTTGTGCATACCTAACTACAGGATGCTTCAAGTGTTGGTTTCTTGTAGCTCCAGCTTTGAATTCCCCTACTCCAATTACCTCCCAAAACCTTGTGTACTGTGATTCATGGATTAAGAACTTCTTCCCTCTTTGAAAGTAGGTGCTTAGCCCCAACGCCCAAGAGAGTTCTTGGAATGTGATTTTGAACCTCTGTTTTCCAAGCTTGAAAGAGATTCATCCATCATGGTCAGGGAGCTCACTCTTCTCATAATAAACCACTTTGAGGGTGGAGAGGAATTGATGAGTGAAGCGCTCATAGGATGGGAGAGGCTGTAATAGCTTTGTAAGCCCCATTTGTTCAAAGGTGCAGATGCAGTCTTCATAGATTCCCAGCTCCTTCATTGTGGAGGTGCATGGGTATCTTGTTGGCTTGAAGGTGCATCTACTGAATCCCTCCATGAGTTCTCTAGAACTGTACTTCATTGGTGGAACTTCTTCCTCAACAGCTTTTCCCTTGCCTCTCTGTTTGGCGCTTTTATCCTTAGCTGGTCTCTTTCCAGCGGCCTTAGATGAAGTCTCAGCAGCTTTCCCTTTCCTTTTTCTTGCCTTACTGTTGGTGATGCTGGTGGTTCCTGAGGTGCTTTCCCCTTTTTCCCAGCAGCTATGTTTGTTATTCCCATGGTACCTTCAAAAGCAAAGCATGAAAACAAGGTAAGTGAAAGAATAAAAGTTGAATAACCAAATAACTGAAAGCTTTTAATGGAGAAATTCTTTAAGCTAAGAAAAGTCTAACAAGTCCTAACAACAAGCTTATACTTATTCAAAGCAAGAAGAGATCAAAAGCTAGCAACTAAATAAACTAGGATGCACAAAAGATAAACAGTTATGCATGACATTATAGCAAAATGGTTCTTAGGCAAAAGAGATGATGATCTTTCAAATGGATGAAGATAAACAAGAAATGAGATAAATAGACATTAAACAGAACTTCAACATCTAGCTTGATTTTTCAAAATAAATCCAAATTGCAAAACCATAGCACAACAAGTAAAATTAAACACTAGGTGCTCTTAAAAACATCTAATAAGCTATTATGAACATAAGCTAAGAGTAAGAGCAAAGAGAGATAGTTTAGGAAGCAAACCTTTAGTGAGCTTTTGAACACTCAAAGAAAGCAATAAAGGAGAAAAGAACTAGTAATTTCGAGCTTTAGGTGAGAAGAAAAGTGAGTTTAAGTGTGAAGAGAAGTGAAGGAAGTTGTTGCTTAAATAGATAGAAAGGAGAGGAAACCAAAGGAATCAAAGGTTGTGAGGGAACATAAGGAATCAAAAGTATGGGGGACAAAAACAAAAGTGTTCAGAAGCTAAGAAAGAGGTCAGAAAGAATCCCATGTGAAAATTTAAACACCCTTGGCTCCAAACCAAAGGAGGCAAAAAATTTTGAAAGTTGAGATACTTACCTCGGATGGAATATCGGTCACACATGACCGATATTACTGACCGAAATGGCAGTTTCGGTCATGAGTGATCGATATTGGAGACTGATGTGCTTTATGGGATTAGTACCGGTCATCATTGATCGACACACTTGACCGAAATCCATCCGGTGTGTTTGTGTTGGTCTTGAGTGATCGATATTGGTGACCGATATGATTCCAAGAATCTCATCGATCACCAGTGATCGACACACCGGACCGAAAATCAAAAGGTGTATTTATGTCGATCAAGTCTGGTCGATATGAATGACCAATATTTTGTCCTGCTTTCAAACTTCCTTCCATATCGGTCACAAGTGACCGATATGTTGACTGGTGTAGACTGGCTCCACTGATATCGGTCAAACATGATCGATACTGTTGACCGAAAATCTGTGTATCGGTCTGTCATGACCGATACAAATGATCAATATCAGCCAGAATACACTTGTTCTTTGTCCCCTTCAGACTTTCTCAAACCCCAGTTCGAAATCATGTTTCTATACACTAAAAGAAACCATAAAAGATAAACTAGAAAGCATAATATATACAAAAGGATACCATGGGACTACCTCCCAAGTGTGCTTGTTTAAAGTCACTAAGCTTGACTTTGATTACCTCATTAGTTGAGGTGAGGAGAGGTTGATGGAGCTGGAGCTCCTACTTCTTTCTTCTTCGATACCCATGTTCCTGATGATGGTTGGTGCTGTTTGTCCCTTGATGATATCCCATGCCTCTTCTCTTTGACACTTGGTTTGATTGGAAGTTTCACAACCTTGGTGGTTGAGTTCTCATTGCTCTTCAAACCTCCTGCAAGCTTCATCTTAACATTCAGTGTCTGTCCTGGCTCAGCAGGGGAAGCATCATCCATAAACATGTTCACGGTGAAGTTCAACACATCATCTAGATTATCTGGGAGATTCCATTGTTCACACTTTTGCTCAAGTACTCCACAGAAAATAATGGGAGGAGGGTCAATTTTTGTAGACCTTGAATTCATCAACATTCTTTAGAATGACTGAGCGTCTCCTGAAATCCAACTGAGCTCCTGCTGTTCCCAAGAATGGAGTGCCTAGAAGAAGTGGTACCTCTCTTGAATATGTTTTCTCCATGACCACAAAGTCTGTTGGAACTAGGCAATCCCCAATCATTAAAGGGTAGTCCTTCAGCATACCCAAAGGTTTTGTGGAAGTGTTGTCCACAAAAGTGAGAGAAGTCCTGGATGGCAGCAGTTTCTTGATCCCCAGAGTTTGGCTCAGATGGAGAGACATGACATTGACTGTTGATCCTGAATCACATAGGGCTTTGACATTGTCAAGCATCTCCAGCTCACAAGTGATGAGGAACTTTCCTGGGTTTGTGATTTTTGGCAATGACTTCATCATCTTGCTCTTTTTCAAGCGAGCCCCCACAATCTCAAGGATTGGTTCCACCACTTCCAGCTTGTCAAAGACTTCTTTCAGGAACCTAATTTGATGCTTCACTTCTAGCAAAGTGGTGCCATGTGGGAGTTGTATTCCAGCATCTTGTATGTCTTGCTTGAACTTTGTGTACATCTCCATTCTAGCTTTTGTGAAATGGATTGAGGGGTAGGAGATTGGTGGTTTGCAGTCCTGAGTTGAAAGTTCTTTACCCTTTTCAGTAGTGCTTGAAGAGGTACCCACATGATTATGGTAGAGCTCCTTAGAGTCCTGAGGAGTGTTGTGAGACAAAACCATCAAAGCATGGTGTGTCTCTAGTGCCTCTTCATCAGCATCAGTGTGCTTTGGTGTGGGGGTCTCTTCTGTAGCAGCTGGGGTTTCCTCATCCCCCTCTTTCTGAGCAGCTTCCAGTGCTGCTCTTTCCTGTTCTTCATCTCTGTTTAAGCATTCATCAAATCCAGGGAGGAACTTCCCTTCAACTTCCTGAGCTTCTTAATCACTAATGTGACTTCTTATGTCTTCCCCTCCATATTCAATCCTCATTCTGTCTATATGTATCAGCATTTCTTAGATCATGATACCAAGCTCTTCCAATGATGCATCTTCATCAAAGAGTTCCTCTTCCTCTTCCTCTGCTTCTTCAGTGAGTAAATTGCAGAATTGCTGAGGGTTGTGTACAGCTTGTGTAGTATGAGTATCATGAAGTCTTGGTGTTGGTGCAGCATCTTGGGTGTTCTCCAAGAGTTGTATCCTTGAGTCTAGGTCCTCAAATTTGGCATGGAGGTCATCATGAACATAAGCAATCCTGTTGTGCAGCTCAGCAAATCTCTTGTTCATCTCCATGTTTCCAATGGTTTGGAGGTTGATGTTGACCATGATCATGCTCCTAATGTCAGCTGATCCAGATGTAGGAATGTAGGGTTGATCTTGAGTGTGGGAAGGAGTGTAGCTCTCTTTAAAGTAGTGCAGAGGTAAAGACTCTTGGCAGAAGTTGCTGTAGGTAGTGTCTTCAAAGTACACCATCTTGATGTTTTGTTGTAACTCACCTGAAATGAAAACACTTGAAAACAGAGTTAGTAACTAAAGAAAAGTAAAAGCTTAATCTAAATGATTTTACAAACTCTAATGATTCAAACTTAATTTCCCAATGGGAACGGCGCCAAATTGATACAAGACTTTTTGATGAGGTTCTTGTCTCAATCACCCTGTACTATTCAGTTGTAGTATGGGTTTTAATCAATCCAATTGGGAACACTTGAAAACAGAAGAGTTGAGAGTGAAATCTCTAAGTCAAGCAAGCAGAGAAAAGTTTTTGTTGCCTAAGAAACAGTTCTAGCAACCTATGTGAAACAAGCAGCAAAGAAAATGAAAACAAAAGCAACTAAGCAGTTTTAAACAAGAAAAACAGAGCAAAACAGAGCAAAACAGAGCAAAACATAGTAAATCGGAGATAAATAAGAGAAAGGCAAGTTCCTAGATGTGGTTATTGACTTTGGGGAATTTCAGACATTAACTAAGGCTGTTTCAAACTACATTGATCAAGCAAGTAAGCAAGCAATGGTGATTCCTAGACATAGAGTTCACAATTAAGCTGGTTAGATCCAGTCTCTTGGCAAATAACCCTTCGCTAAACATTCTAACAAGAACTAACTCTCATTAGTGCTAAAACATCAAGCAAGCAAGAATAAACAACTCTATTAAAGTAAAATTGCTCCTCAAACAGTCAATCTCTTGAGCCAAGGCCAGCAAATCCTCTATTAAACATGATCAGCATTTCATCAAACACTTGGTGGGCATAAGAGAAAGCTAACAACTTAGACAAGTTTGATCAAGACTTATCTAGCATGAATAACAGATTAATAGAGAGGAACCCATAAACTGAAGCACTTAACAAGCCCTAATCAAGTCCTAAATTCCCCTAATCTACCACATCTAGAAACTCTAAGATAACTACTCACTCATACTCATGTTTAACACACAATCACAAAGGAAAAGGATGTTAATCATGATTAGAAGAGAGAATAAAGAAAGATTAAAGAAAATACTTGAATATATTAAACAAAGCAAAAGATTTGTCTTAAGAACAGTATATTGACAAGACATCTCGAAAATCTGGAAAAAGAGGCTACTTAAAGCCTATAGAAGAAAACTGTAGAGTAATGGCATAA
Organism: Thlaspi arvense; assembly: GCA_911865555.2. Classification (NCBI taxonomy): domain Eukaryota; kingdom Viridiplantae; phylum Streptophyta; class Magnoliopsida; order Brassicales; family Brassicaceae; genus Thlaspi; species Thlaspi arvense. The sequence continues at coordinate 24,261,205 of OU466858.1, read as the reverse complement.
GCGTAATTAAAAACAGGTTCGGGCTGGGTCAGTATCGGTCAGTTGCGTCCATCTTCACTGACCGATATAGATCCCCATCGGTCTGGAGTGATCGACACATATGACCGAAATCCATCTGTTGTGTTTGTGTCGGTCACTCCTGACCGATACTGGTGATCAATACTGATCTGTATTGGTCATCCTTGACCGATACTCACCGTGCTCTGACCGAAAAATTCTGCAGAGATTTTCTGCTTTGATCCTTCTTCCTCCCTTTTGCCCAGCTAGCATCCTGGATCGTCCCCAAAACTCCTCCAAGCTCCTTTTAGCTCCAAAAGCACCTAAAAACATCCAAAATGCAAGGAAAATGCAAATTATACTCTAAATGCAATCTAAGTCTAAAAGGAGAAGAAAATGGGACAAAAGCTAAGGGAAGACATGCAAAAGAGGACCAAAATATGTATTAAATGCAGCCCTAAATGGTGTAAATACAAGGGATATCATGAAGCAGATGAACTTCTGTCTCAAGACGGCAGAGGAGAAGTGGTTGATTCAACTACTTGAGCTTGATGAGCTACGGTTAGACGCCTACGAGAGTGCTAAGATCTACAAGGAAAGGACCAAGGCGGTTCATGACAAGAAGCTGGTTCATAAGGAGTTATGGGAAGTTATGGGAAGGCAGTCTGGTGCTACTCTATAACTCGAGGTTGAAGCTGTTCCCGGGCAAGCTCAAATCAAGGTGGTTTGGACAGTTTGAGATCAAAAAAGTCCTACCTTATGGGGCGGTTACATTGGTTGGCAAGAGTGGAAAGGCTTTCACGGTTAATGGGCATAGAGTCAAGCCCTACCTGGCGAGTGATTGCAGCAAGGAGAGCACTACAATGCTCCTCCAAGACCCACCTCAGGCCTAAATTAAGTAAGTCTAGCTAAAAACATTAAAGAAAGCGCACTTGGGAGGCATTCCCATGTCTATCTTGTACATATTTTTGCTTTTTTTCTATTTCAGTTTTACGCTTTTTATGTTTAAGTGTGTAGGTGAAAGGATAGGTGAATGGAGATAATGATCTTGCAGTCAAAAGAGGCGAGAAAGGTTTAGTAAAGGCTAGATATCGAGTGCTAGATCGACTTATCCTGGCTCGATCTTTACTAGATCGAACTAGTGAATCGAGAGGAGTCAGTCGATCTAGACGAGATCGAGTAGACAATCAAGTGAGTCAGTCGATCATGAGAGGATAAACCGCCCATACGTTTAACCTGAAATGCCAACGAGGTGTGGATCGACTGACCTCACTCGATCCTCGAGATTATATCGATTAGTCCACTCGATCCGCCACTCGATCTTAGCCCAAACGACCCCCAAATCGATCACGTGGCTCGATCCAAGGGGGCACAATCGATCTAAGACTCGATGCAATCTGAATCGAGTCCCTGATCGATCAACCCTCTCGATCCTAGTCAACATGGGCATGAGATCAAGTCCTAGATCGACCAAATGGACTCGATCTCCTGCCGAGGTAAGTAAATTTTTTCCCTCTTTTCTTTTTTCTCTCCGATTTTTAAATTTGAATTGTGGTCAAGGCAAGCATCTTTGACCATGAAAGATGTGCTTTGACCACACTTTTGTCAGAAACCACTTGTTTGCCCATGGTTTTGCTAGCCTTTATATTTGCATGGTTTTGCCCACTCTCTCTCATTTGCATTTCGAGTTTTCTAAAGAAAGAGAGTGTGAGTTTCTGTTTTCTTAAGGCTATTAACATCTTTCTTTCATCTTGTCAAAAGGTATTTTCGGTTCATTGATTTACTTGTTTAATTTTTTTAGAAAATTGCCTTTTGTTATGTTTAGGATGATTATAGATGTTAGGGAGTTTAGATAATTTTTAGAAATAGCTTTATCTAGCTACAATTTTTATAAATTCCCCAAAAATCTAGGTTTATTGTTAGAAGCTTGTTTTCTCTTAATTTCGCCGCCTATACTCATTCTCTTCCTTGAGATTTGTGTTTCAGGTACCATGGCACCAAAGAGAACCAGAGAAGAGACAGCACAAGAAGGAGAAGCTCAAGAAGTTGTTCAGGAGAGGGTTAGATGGACCAAAGAGGAGAAACAAGCCAAGAACCGGCTGGAAAGGCTGAGGTTCGATCCCACAAAGTTCGCGAGTAGGGATCTGTTGGCTAAGATGGGGATCCTGGGAGACTTTGATCAGCTTCTCACAAACATTGGGCTCCGGTGCTTATCAAGAATGGATTGCCCAACCTATCCCGAGGCAACCATAGACTTCCTCGCCACTTTGGAGTTCACTTACGAGAATCCAAGTCATCCTACTCCTTCTCAAGGTCACATCACCTTCAAGATCAGGAGACAAGCCAATCATCTCTCCATCGCCCGAGCTTTGCCAAGTATACGGTCTGAAGGCTAATGCCAAGCAAGTGGAGTTTCCTGCTTTCACTCAAGCCAACGATTTGTGGGATCTGATCAGCAACAATGATTACAAGGCTAACACAGCGAAGATCAAGAGAGTCCGCAGTCCTGTGCTGACATACACGCTCAAACTCATCGCCAACACCTTCAGTGGACGGTCTGTGGCTCCTACAGTCACCAAGAACGAGCTGTTTTTCTTGTTCCAATGCGTTAAGCATCGTCTGTGTGATCCTAAGGAGAACGACGAGCCAATGGAGGACGAACTCGGAGATGATGTTAACTACGGATGCATCTTGGCTGCCACTTTGATGAAGTACAAGGCATGGGCGATGAGATGCAAGGCAAGCTCAGCGCTTATAGGAGGCTTCCTTATGCCAATGTTTGTTCAGGCTGGTGTACCCCTTCCAGACTTCGTCCCTTGCGCGGAGAGAGCCTATATGGACGAGATTTACATGAGGAACACAGATAGCTTGGGATGCACGCCAGCTGAGGGATTCTTTGCATACTTGTTCTACGATTGTGAGAATGAGAAGAGAGTGTGCATCTTGCCAAACAAGGAAGAGACGGAGCTGCTAGGTGTTGGGAACGTTGAGTTTCTACCGAGTGTGGAGGAGTGCTTTGCACCTCTAGGAGGCACAGCGGCTCCCACACAAGATTCTCGCCCTCGATCAGAATCGCCTACATCCGATGCTGAGATGCCCGAGAGCTTTGTTCTTCTCACGCTTGACTTCGAGCCAAGAACCAAAACCGAGAAGTTCCTTGCTTCAGTCGCTGAGATGCAGCGCAAGATCAACAAATGGCAGAGCAAGATGATTAAAAAGCTTGCCAAGAAGATCAAGGACTTGAAGATGAAATCATCCGAGGCATCTTCAAGCAAAGAGGTTGAGCAACCCGAGAAGAGAAGGAGATCAACTGGTGGGATAGTGATCCGTGAGCCCCAAGGCAACAACCAAGCTGCATGCCGCTCTCTACACAAAGGGACAGCCAAGGAGAAAGGCAAGGCGATCACTCAAGACCCTCTTAGCAAGAGCAGGAAGTCTGGAGCATCCTCAAGCTCCAGCCGAGCCTAGCTCCGGGGTACCAACGACCAAACCATTGTATATACCATACATCTTTTGATTTTTACGTTGTGTTTTGACTCTCTTGAACTTTGTTTGCCACCGAGACGGTGTCATTCAAGTTTGGAGGAGTGTGTGGTGTGTTTGACATGTTTTCTTTGATCTTATTTTCTGTTATCATCCTTTGAGTCATCATGCATCATGTAAGACATAGAAAACACCAAAAAATGATAAAAATTTTAAACATTTTCAAAGAAAATTTATATAGTTTGCATTTGCATTGTTAAAAATTTTAGGATTGAGTCTAAATTTTTTAAAATAAGGCTTCACCATACTTTGATTACTTGCATTTGATACTCTAGTCTTATGTTGAAACACGCTTTGATTTGATGCCAACTCCATCTTAGTAGAACCATAATATTGACATTGAATTATCTTGTTTGTGCATTGAGAGTGATTGCATGGCTTACCTATATACATACTTGGATTATCTTCTTCCCTTCTTACCACTCTTGTTAATCTAAGTAGCTGATCCTCAACATAATGGGACAGTTAACCTCGCCCTAAACAAAACCTTCTTTCAGACCTAAACACTTTTGCGTGAGTTGTGAGGTCTTATATTGCATCATTTTCTATCCTATCTTAGCAAAAAGTGTTAGGAATAAGGCTGGCAAGGAGAAGCTCTCTTGTAGACACCAGCTTGCATTTTGAGCTTGGTATTAGGTTAGGAGTTTGAGTTGTTTAAGCGTTTTGTGTTTACCTTTTTACAAGAGAAGGAAAAGAATGGGATTGTTAGCAAAGGGGGAACATATCGTTTGTGGTTAAGTAAAGTAGAAAAAGTGTGCTCTTAGTGTTAAAATAGAGAGGCGCCAGTAGCAACAAGGCTTACAAAAGGTCATTCAAAAAGAAGGAAATCAGACCGAGCCATCCACCAAAGGTGATGAAAAAGGCGCCAAGCATGCAACAAAGGGGAGTAAGTTCAAATAAAAAGAAGTCAACCACACGGACTGAAGAAGAAAGAGTTTCCCCCAATTGTGAAGGATGAAGAGATCAAGAACTTTGTGAAAGGGTAGATTTAGGGGTTACACTTGGGGTTTTAGAGGTTTTTAGGATCGTCTCGAGTAAAAAGGGTAGAAGGGAGCTTTAACTTGCTTGCATAAGTGTGTTTTTACCTTTAGAATTTTGCCAAAGATAGGATTCTTTCATTGAGTGATCCCCTGAATTTTTAAACACTTATTAGAATGAGATCATCTTCATCTCATGACCATGTCCCTTGACCAAATGCTTTCTCTTGATATGCACAAACTAGATCCATTGGTTACCGTTTAATGAATGTTAAGGAGTTGGTTGATTTGAATGCTTGTGTAGGCTAAGCTAGAGTTCATTTGTTTGCTTTGATGAGTATGGCTAAAGCTTTTAAAGTAGAACAACCACTGTGCATCTTAGAACTTATAACTTGGGCATTGAATCAGTTTCTCCATTGAAATCTTTAGTTTTGAACTCCTGTTTTCAAGCCTCTCTTCCTTTCTTGAATTCTGTTTGCTTGAGGGCAAGCAAAAGGCAAGTTTGGGGGAGTTGATATTACCATATATTTCACATATTTTGCATGCATTTAGGATAGTTTTTCATGCATTCATCTTGCATTATAAGCTAATTTGTTCCATTTGTTGCATTTTATGTCCTAGGTCCCGTTGCATTCGCATTTTCAATAATTCTTGCACTTTTGCATCATTATCAGGTTGTTTGGAGCACTCTGGAGTATTGGAGGTTATGTGGACGTGAGGAGGATGAGCTAGAAGCTTGTGGACACTTGGAGAACTCAGTCATGCATGCAAAAGACCCGAGATCGAGTAATGGATCGAGCAAGGCAGGTCGATCTAGACGAGATCGACCAGAAGATCGAGTGACCCAAGTCGATTCAAGGGGAAAGATCGAGACCGAGATCGAGAGAAGAGATCGATCTGGATTACGGACGTAGATGACGCCATGCAGAACGAGAGCCACATCGAGACCACGACTCGATCATCCAAAGATCGAGTAGAAGATCAAAGGAAAAGCTCGATCCATCCAACCAGATCGACTTGAAGATCGAGCAGAAGATGGTGATCCAGGAAGAACATCGAGTGAGCTGTTCGATCTCAAGGTCGATCTCTGGGGCCTTAACCGTTTTTTGGAGCGCAGTGAGGGGACCATTTGGCGGTTTAGCTATTTTGGGCAAAAGGAGGCTGATACTTTCATTATCCTACAACTTTCTTTCATCCTTATCTTTTCTATGCTTTCTCGGAGGCGATTATCCGCCATTGTCATTGTTCTTGAGCTTTTCATGTTTCGAACTTGAATCTTTTTAATATTAAGCAGTTTTTCTTTAATCGCTCTTTAATCATGTTTAGTTCATGTTTTATTGCATTTCATTCGGTTTTAAACATAAGTAGCTTGGGTTAAGGTTCGAGGCGATTCAAGGGTTTAAGGGGTTTAAGCTTTGTGTTTTTCTTGTTCTTCATTCATTCCTTTCAAGGATTTTGGGGTCTTAAGGCTTAGAGAGTCTTGGAAAAGATCTCTATGATTCCAAGGCTGTCTTACCCTGACCGGATTCAGATATCCTAGAAAACCAGATCCTAGAGACTAATCTAACCTCTCCCAAACACCATGGTTGTAGAGGAGGTTACTTAAGCCGTTTGTTGAGATCTGTAATCCATGCACTTCGATCTCTTTTTCCACCAAAATCCATGGGTTTGGAGGAGAGTTTGAAGAAGGAAATCATACCATACGCCATGGATGAGTCTATTTAAGATTCTCAAGGCTTAGGGAAAGCTTATCAATGAGTAGATCTATGTGTTTTCAAACCAAAGCTTGACCTTTGAACACTCTTGAATATGACCCTCGATCATGAACCCTCTTTTAGCATTTTTAAACCTCAAGTAATCATCTTTTAGTTTCAAAGCTTGCATCTTGTTCATTAGAATTCGTTGCCTTTAAGTTGTTAGATCGATCTGTTTTACCCGATCTAGCTCTCGATTTTTAGTTCTTAGTAGATTTGCATTTTTAATCTTCTGCTTTCTCCTAGTAGTAGTTAACCCTCTTCCAGAGATTTAAAAATAGTTTTGCATTTTATTTGGTCATTGTATTCAGTATTTACCGATTTTACCAATTATGCTCCCGATCTGCTTAGATTTGCTTTACTCTTGCATTCTTAGTGTTCTTCCTACATCCTAGGCTGGATTGATACCCTTACTGCTATACTACATCATTACTGTGGTTTTGGATTTGATATTTCACCTTGCAATAACAATCTGTTTATCAAAAGGTCAGCATTCATATGCTATAGAGAGCTCGTCCCCTGAAAAGGAGTCGAGCTTTGACCAAAGCAAATACTGCGAGCACCACAAAAGAACGGACATTCCATAGAGGAATGTCGAACTCGAGCTAGAAGCTCGCCAAAGAAAAAGCCGAGAAGGCCGAGGGAAACAGCGAAAACCCCAAAAAGACCTTGACCCGAAACAGGGAAGCGGACCCTGACAAAGCACCTCAAAAACGAGATCGCGAAGTCGAGATCGAAGTCTAAACCCCCGACTCCCCTCCATCAGCGAGAAAAAAGATCGACCTGATCTTCAGAGAGCTAAACCTATGCGGTGGATTAATGAAATCAGTAACCCCCCCCCCCCCCCCCCCCCCCCCCCCCACCCCCCCCCCCCCCCCCCCCCCCCCCCCCCCCCCCCCCCCCCCACCGGCCGCACATAGGAAGCCATCAAGCTCTACCTCAACCAGGCTCCATAAGGTCGCGGGAGGACACGTGTTAAAACTACTCGGAAGCTGTTTAAAACCCAAGTCCCGACACCTCGATCTCAAGCGAGCTATAGCTCACGCATCGCTCACTCCTTCGAGGGGGAGGGGGAGCTACCCACAATGAAGCGAATGCTCGAAGATGTGCCGAGACTCAATCAACTCGATCAAGGCATATCAACGCAAGGTAGAGTCCGCCACGGTAAACCTACCCCTGGACGGATCTGACCACCAAATCAGCTTTCTAGAAAGTGAAACGCTGACTCTAGATAAACCACATGACTACGCACTCGTCATACAGATCGCTGTAGGCGGATTCGACCTCACAAGGGTCATGATTGATACCGGAAGCTCGATAGACGTGTTGTTCTTCGACGCTTTTAGACGCATGGGATACCAAACATCCATGCTGTCAAATGATCGAACTCCACTCACCGGCTTCGCAGGAGAAACCACCTACTCGTTGGGAACCATCCAGCTCCCAGTTAAGGCCGGCAGAGTCATAAAAACAATTGACTTCGTGGTCGTAGATCGCCCAGCTCCATCTAATGCAATTCTCGGCAGACCTTGGCTCTATGCAATGAAAGTTGTGGCTTCCACATACCACCGATGTGTCAAATTCCCAACCCCTTGGGGAACCAAATCGATACGCGGCTCCCAACGAGCCTCAAGGGATTGCTACATGGGCAGCTTCTTGCGAGCTGAGAAAGCCCTCGTATAGCAATGACTGAAAGCAGAGGAGCTTGCAGTCTGATAACTCAAACACAACAAAGACCCCTCCGTATGCGAAGCTCGAACAGAATTGATCGAGCAAGTATGCATAGACGACTCTAACCCCGAAAGATGCGTTGGAATCGGGGTCGACCTTGCGAAAACAATTCACGTCGAACAAATAGATTTTCTAAAAGAAAACCTAAGCACCTTTGCATGGTCCACCGCGGACATACCGGGCATCGAAACAGAGGTCGCCGCACACAAACTCAACATCGACCCAACTATCTAACCCGTCAGACAGAAATGCCGCAAGCTCGGTCCAGATCGAGCTAAAGCAGTCAATGACGAGGTAGACAGACTACTCAAAGTGGGATAGATCAGAGAGGTAAAATACCCCGACCGGTTGGCAAACCTCGTGGTCGTCAAAAAGAAAAATGGAAAGTGGAGAGTCGGCGTCGACTTCACCGACCTAAACAAAGCATGTCCAAAGGACAGCTTCCCACTTCCACACATTGAACGCCTAGTCAAGGCCACAGCCGGCTATCAACTCTTGTCCTTTATGGACGCCTTCTCCGGATACAATCAGATCAAAAAGAGTCGGAAGACCAAGAAAAAACAGCCTTCATTACCGATCGAGGTACCTACTGCTACAAAGTAATGCCCTTCGGCCTGAAAAACGCAGGAGCAACCTATCAAAGGCTAGTGAACAAAATGTTTGCTAACCAGCTCGGTGAAACCATGGATACAGACCACGTCGCACAGCTCAGGGAATGCTTCAAAATTTTAAACCGATACGAGATGAAGCTCAACCAAGCTAAATGTACCTTCAGAGTCACCTCAGGCGAATTCCTCGGTTACCTAGTAACCGAACGAGGAATCGAAGCGAACCCGAAACAGATCTCGACTTTCCTCAAAATACCATCTCCCAGGAAAACTCGGGAAGTGCAACGTTTGACCGGTCGAGTTGCAGCCCTCAACCGGTTCATCTCGCGGTCAACCGACAAATGTCTCCCATTCTACCAGCTCCTCAAAGGAAACAAAAAATTCCAGTGGGACGAGAAATGCGAGGAGGCATTAACCCAACTCAAAACCTACCTCAATATATTACCATATATTCTGCATATTTTGCATGCATTTAGAGTAGTTTTTCATCATTCATCTTGCAATATAGGCTAGATTGTTCCATTTGTTGCATTTTAGGTTTTAGGTCCCTTTGCATTCGCATTTTGCATGTTTCTTGCATATATGCATCATTATCAGGTTGTTCGGAGCACTATAGAATTATGGAGGCTATGTGGACGTGAGGAGGTTCAAAGTGGAGCTCATGGACACTTGGAGAACTCGGACATGTATGCTAAGGACCTGAGATCGAGTAGCAGATCGAGCAAGGCAGGTCGATCTAGATGAGATCGACCAGAAGATCGAGTGCATATAGTCGATTCAAGAGAAAGGATCGAGACCGAGATCGAGAGAGGAGATCGATCTGGAGTACGAACGTAAATGACGCCATACAGAACGAGAGCCAGATCGAGACCAAGACTCGATCACCCGAAGATCGAGAAGTAGATCGAGGAAGTTACTTGATCCCTCCAACCAGATCGACCAGAAGATCGAGCGGGGCAAGGCGATTCCTGAAGATGATTGAGCACATTGGTCGATCTCAAGGTCGATCCCAGACGAGCTTATCCATCCAGCTGTCTTTGGCGGCTAGCGAAGGGGGGATGATACAAGACTTTTTGGGACTTGATTCAATTACCCAAGCTTGTACTAATCAGTTGTGGTATAACATAGGGTTTTATCAATTCAAAAGGGGAGAATGAAACAGTAAGAATGCAGTAGAGATCCTAATTCAAGCAGATATATAAGGGGTTTAGAGCTTCTAGCAACCTAAGTGATCAAGCAAAAACCAAACAAACACAAATAAGGAAGTAAGTAAGCAAATGACCAAAGTAGAAGTAGAAACATGGCAAATTCAGAACAGAGCTTAAAACAGAGAAAATATGGGACGTGAGATGAGATAATTGGTAATAGGGAACTTTTGACTCTACTTATGATGATTACAAACTCACACAATGCTATTCCTCATGCATAGGATTCATTTATATGACTAATCTAATCTCTTGGCAATAATCTCTTTGCTAATTACCAAGTCAAGAACTAATTCTCATTAGTGAAATGATAAAGAGCAAGCATTAAAACAAATCTATCAACCCTATATTGCCAAATCACTCCCTAGACAGTCAATCTCTTGAGCTAGGATAAGCAATTCTCTTGGAAAGCAGTTCAGGCATTTCATCAAACACTTGGTGGGCATAAAATGAGCCTAAGATCTTAATCAACTTAGCTAGGGCTAATTAAGCATTAAACACAGCACTCAAGAAAGGAAATGGAAGAATTAACACTAAGCAATCATAAATAAAGTCTCAAGTTCCCTAAACCTAACCCATCTCAAATCCCTAAAAAGGACTACTCACTAATCACCATTAAAGCCACCAAATCAGAGAGAGAAAGATGACTACTCATGATTAGAAAGCTTAAATAAGATGAAAGATGCAAAACTTTTATTGAAATGAAGCAAAGATTCAAATTACAAAATCCAGAGGTCTAAACAAGGAAGAAAGAACTGCTGGGTAAAAGCTTGTTCCCAAAAATTAGGGATTTCCCGTATTTATAGGAGTCTAGACGAAAATGGCATAATTGTAAATAAAGGGTCTTCGGGCAGAGCTGGTATCGACCAGTTGTGTCGACCTCTAGTGACCGAAATTTATCTGTATCGGTCATCAGTGATCGACACACACGACCGAAATTATAACGGTGTGTTTGTGTCGACCACATCAGACCGATACTGGTGATCGATACTGCTCCATTTCGGTCACCAGAGACCAAAAATTCCAGGCTCTGACCGAAAACTTCTGCAGAGATCTTCTGCTTTGATCCTTCTTGCTCCCTTTTCTCCAGCTAGCCTCCTGGATCATTCCCAAAGCTCCTCCAAGCTCCTTTAAGCTCCAAAAGCACCTAAAAACATCCAATATGCAAGGAAAATGCAATATATACTCCTAATGCAACCAAAGTCTAAAAGGAGAAGAAAATGGGACAAAAGCTAAGGGAAAATATGCAAAAGAGGACCAAAACATGTACTAAATGCAGCCCTAAATGGTGTAAATACAAGGGATATCAACACCCCCACACTTGCCTTTTGCTTGTCCTCAAGCAAGTAAGAACAAATGGGAGAGTGAGGTTTGAAAGTGGCATTCAGATTCCAAAAGTGCAAAGGTAAAGAGATGGTTTTAATGCTCAAGTGCCTAGTTGTAGGATGCAAACACAATCAGCCATACTTAAAAGAAACTAGCCATGCTCATCATGTTTCAAAATGATCTCAAATCTCAACTTAGGCAAATGCTCAAATCAATCAACTCTTTAACATTCAATTAAGTTAAGAACATGAATCATGCTTATGCAAATCAAGTGAAGACATTTGGTTGAAAAGGGGTAAGGTTATGAGACAATAATGATCTCATTAAAGCACAGGGTTAAAAACATAAATGATCACTCAATGAAATGACTTCATCATAGGCAAAACGCTAAAGGTAAAAGCACACTAATACATGTAATTCAAAGCCCTCTTCTACCCATACTTCCCAAAGATGAGTCCTAAGCATTTCTAAACCCAAAAGTGAACCCTCTAAGTCTACCCTTTCCTAAACTCTACCCTTTTCTTTCTTCTTATTCATGGTTGGGTAAACCTTCTTCATTCTGCTTGTGTGGTTGCTTCTTCTTGGTTGGGACTTGCTCTTCTTTATTGTAATGGCACCTTCATCACCTTTGGTGGGTTGCTCCTGGTCTGATTTTTCTTCTTTGGACCCTCTCTGAGCTTTGTTGTTGGCGCCAATTCTTTCTTTTGAACTTAGAGCTTTTCTTCCCTTTGCTTAACCACAATACTAAACTGTTTCCCCTTTATCTACCATTTCAAATCTTCCCTTTTCTTTTCAAAAGATAAAAAACATTAAGCTCAAACCACCTAACTCTACCCTTTCAAACCCCAAAAACTCCTATCCTAGAATCAAGCTCAAGATGCAAGCTGATATCTACAAGAGAGCTAATCATTGCCAGCCTTATTCCTAACACTTTTTGCCAAGACAAAATAGAAAATGCAATGCAAAGGCCTCACAGCTCTCACAATAGTGTTTAGGCTCAAAAGGAGGTTTTGGTTAAGGGTGAGGATGTAACTGTTCCATAAGTATGAGGATCAGCTATTTGGATCAACAAGAGTGGTAGAAAGGAGAAAGATGATCCAAATATGTATATGGTAGCCATGAATTCACTTTTCAATGCATAAGACATGATTATTGAAAGTCCAAATTAAAGTTCAAGTTGATAGAGTTGATTTTCAGAGAGCAAATGCTTTTAGAATGAGATGAGGAGACCAAATCTAGCAATCTAAGCATGGTTCAGCCTTAACTTCTAGCAATCAAATGATGCATCAAACATCTAAGCACTTAAAAAATGAAATCATTTCTAAACACTAAGCACTTTACAAGGAAAATTCATCATAATGCCCTATGCAAATGCAATGCAACCTATATGTCAACACTAGACTCAATCTTAAAGGAATGAAATGCAACTACATGCTTTCTTTTTGATTTGCAAAAAAATGCAAAAGATTTTCAAATTTTTTCGATTTTTTTGTGTTTTTCTATGCCTTACATGTATGCATGATATGCATGAGACTCAAAGTGAAAAGAAAAAGAAAAACTAAGAAAATAGAAAACAAAGTCAAACCCCAAATCTCTCCTCCACACTTAAATTACACAGTCCCTTGTGTAATGAAAGCAATGGAAGAGAGAAGCAACAAAATATATTACAAAAATGAAAAGATGCAATGGTATATAACAATGGAGAGGATGTGGTACTTAGTTTAATGGCAGGAGTGGTGGGATGATCTTTGTTCCTTGTCTCGATGACTGTTAGTTCTCTCTTCAACTACTGATCCCTCGTGGTAGAGTTGGCTCTCATCAGGGCAAAAGCTCAAGTGGCTTCTGATCTCTATGCTTGTTTGCGGAAGGTTTGGAAGGAGAAACTGGGTTGCCGTGTTGGTGTCCTTGAAGAAGGTTTAGATGTGCTGGCTGCCGATGCTCCCTTCAAGGAAATGCCCGCTTCTTAGGTAGTCTAAGTCCATCCATAGTGGTTGTAGGGCACAGTTAGTATGCTCCGCCAGGTTCACGCCACAAGCTATTAGGATGGCTGTCACAATTCCTCCAACGCAGATGTGTGGGTGATTCTCCGTCAAAACCCAGTGTTTGTAGGTGAAGAGGTGGTCTATCAGCATAGCGGTGTAGCAGGGGTACTTGGTGGGAGGCCTGAGAGGTGTTCCACTAGTGCTGTAGATCACCAGTGGGTGCATGGCGTTGTACATGAAGTCTTTCTCCCTTGCTGTGAGTATATCTGTATCACCCCTTGCGAAGAATGCGTTTGCCAGAGCCATGTGGGAATACCTCACTGCTGGATGCTTCAAATATGTGTTCGTCAAGGTTCCTGCAGTGGATTTGCTAGCCCCCAATACTTCCCATAGCATCTTGTGTTGCCTTTGGCTGATCTTAAAATTGTGCTCCCATGAAGTATATTTGTATGTATCTAAGGCCAGTGCAAGCTTAAAGAAGGTTATTGTGAAGGTTTGACCATCGATTTGAAATGATATCCAGCCATCCCCATTCACCAGCTGGCTATCATCATAGTGCACCACTTTCAGGGTAGAGAGGAATTGGTAGCTGAGGTTCATGTAGGATGGAAGTGCTCTTGCCATAAAGTCAGTGAGCCCCATGCCTTCAAAGATAGTCTTGAGTCCAAGTTGATCCCTAGTGCTTGCATAGTGGAGGCGCAAGGATATCTTGTGGGCTGGAAGCTACATTGGGCGAGTTTTTCCATGAGGATCTCAGCGCTTGGCGATAGTGATGCTTCCTCCCTTTGTAACTTACTGCTGCTTGCTGTTGAGCTGCCCCTTTTTCTCATTGTACCTGAAAGTGTAAAAGCTCAAAGAAATTCTGAGTGCTGATAATGAGGGGAAGAGAGAGCTAAAGATCTTTGAGGTCAAGTAATGAAGTAAGAAGTTAGGGAGAGTAAGAAAAGCCTATAGATTCATAAATAGATGGGTGGGGAGTGAAGGGAATCAAATGAGTGGGGGACAAGGTCAGAAGTGCTCAGGAGCTTTTCAGACTACAGGAGGGGCCCCTCAAGATTTGAATTTAAACTTCCTTGGCTTCAAACCAAAGGAAGGAGAAATTTGAAAAATTTCAGAGACTTACCTGGATGGAGTATCAGTCACTCATGACCGATATTACTGACCGAAATTGTATTTTCGGTCATGAGTGATCGATACTGGAGACCGATGTGCTTCCTGGGATTTGTATCGATCTTCAGTGGTCGACACACTTGACCAAAATACATCCGACATGATTGTGTGGATCTTGAGTGATCGATACTGGTGACCGATAAGATTTCAAGAATCGTATCGATCAACAGTGGTCGACACAATAGACCGAAAATCATACGGTATGTTTACGTCGACCAAGTGTGGTCGACATGAATGACCGAAAACTTTCCCACCTTCAGACTTCTTTCCATATCGATCACAAGTGACCGGTATGTTGACTGGTGTAGACTGGCTATACTGATATCGGTCAGTCATGATCGATACTGGTGACCGAAAATATGTGTATCGGTCTGTCATGACCGATACAAATGACCGATACCAGCCAGAACACACCTGTCATTTGTCCCATTCTGATCATTTTAACCCCAAATTCGGACTCCTTATTCCAAACAATATAGCAAAGCATAAAAGATAGATTAAAAAGCATAATATATATATATACAAAAGGATACCATGGGACTACCTCCCAAGTGTGCTTGTTTAAAGTCCCTAGCTTGACTTTCCTTCGGTGATCATTCTTGTGGAGGTTCATCAAGGCTGATGTCCACCTCATCTCCAAGAGACTCACTTGCCATGTATGGCTTCAGCCTGTACCCATTCACTGTGGAGTCTTCTCCATTCTTGCTGAACAGGGTGACAGCTCCATATGGCAACACTTCCTTGATCTTGAATGGTCCTGACCATCTTGACTTGAGCTTCCCAGGAAACAGCTTCAGCTTTGAGTTGAATAGCAGCACCTGATCTCCTACCTTGAAATCCTTGTGTTTGATCCTTTTGTCATGGAAGGCCTTTGTCCTCTCCTTGTAGATCCTAGAGCTCTCAAAAGCTTCAAGGCGGTTTTCCTCTAGTTCATGCAAGTTGATAAGTCTCTTTTCCTGAGCTGTCTTGATATCAAAATTCAGTAACTTTGTTGCCCATAAGGCTTTATACTCTAGCTCAACAGGCAGATGGCAGGACTTCCCATAGAGGAGTGAGAAGAGTGTTCTACCAATGGGTATCTTGAAGGCTGTCCTGTAAACCCACAAAGCATCATCAAGCTTATTAGACCAATCCTTTCTTGTAACACCAACTGTTTTCTCTAAGATTTCCTTGATTTCTCTGTTGGACACCTCCACTTGGTAAGGAGTAGCAACCTTGTGCTTGACACCATTCTTCTTGAGAAAGCTCTTAAAAACCTTGTTGATGAAGTGGCTTCCACCATCACTGATCACACATCTTGGAGTACCAAACCTTGGGAAGATAATTGTCTTGAAGAGCTTCAGCACAACTCTAGCATCATTTGTTGGACTAGCAATGGCTTCAACCCACTTTGACACATAATCAACAGCTAAAACAATGCACTTGTTCCCATAAGAGGAAGGGAAGGATCCCATAAAGTCAATCCCCCACACATCAAACAGATCCACTTCCAGGATTGGATTCAGAGGCATCTCATCTCTCTTGGAAATGTTTCCTTTTCTTTGGCAAGCATCACATGAGGAGATATGGGCTTGAGCGTCTTTGAACAGACTAGGCCACCAGAAACCAGCCTGTAGGACCTTGGAGGCTGTCTTGAATGTTGCAAAATGTCCTCCATAGGCTGAGCCATGGCAATGGTGCAGGATTCCTGGAATCTCTTCCTCAGCTAAACACCTTCTGAACAACCCATCATTCCCTCTTTTGTATAAATAGGGCTTATCTCAAAAGTAATGGGAGACATCTCTTAAGAACTTCTTCTTCTGATGGGAGTTGAGGGTCTGTGGTATCTGTCCAATCACCAAGTAGTTTACAAAGTAAGCATACCAAGGTAGTTTATCTTCTTCTAGGCCCTCCACTTCTGCTTTTATGATTCCTAAAGCATGCAACTGTTCCTCTGGTAGAGTATCATTGATTGGGACGAAGTCATCTATCCTCAGTCTTGAGAGGTGATCAGCAACTCCATTCTTAATGCCTCTCTTATCCACAATCTCCATGTCGAACTCTTGCAAGAGAAGAATCCATCTAAGAAGCCTTGGTTTGGTGTCCTTCTTGGCATAGATGTGTCTCAGCGCAGCATGATCAGTATAAACAATCACCTTTGAGCCTACCAGGTAGCTCCTAATTTCTCAAATGCAAAGACAACTGCCAAGAGCTCTTTCTCAGTTGTAGCATACCTTGACTGAGCTTCATCCATCGTCCTGCTGGCATAGTAGATGACATGAAGTTTCTTGTCAACTCTCTGCCCCAAAACTGCTCCAACTGCATAGTCACTAGCATCACACATTATTTCAAATGGCAGATCCCAATTTGGTGCTTGAACTATTGATGCTGATATAAGAGCTTGTTTGAGAGTAAGGAAGGCTTGAAGACAGTCTTCATCAAACACAAACTCTGTTTCTTTACACAACAATCTTGTCAAAGGTCTTGCAATCCTTGAGAAGTCTTTGATAAATATTCTGTAGAAGCCAGCATGCCCCAGAAAAACTCATGATCCCCTTAACAGTTGTTGGAGGTTCTAAATGCACCATTACATCAATCTTAGCCTTGTCCATCTCTATTCCTTTCTCTGAGATCTTATGCCCCAAAACAATCCCTTCTTGCACAATGAAGTGATACTTTTCCCAATTCAGGACCAGTTTTGTGTCTTCACACCTTTGGAGAACCTGAGAAAGGTTAGACAAACAGACACCAAAGGAGGATCCATTGATGCTAAAGTCGTCCATGAATACCTCCACCATTTCTTCAAGCAAGTCAGAAAAGATAGCAGTCATACATCTTTTGAAAGTAGCAGGAGCATTGCATAAACCAAAAGGCATTCTCCTATAAGCGAAAGTTCCATATGGGCAAGTAAAAGTAGTTTTTTCCTGATCATTAGGATGGAGAGGGATCTGAAAGAATCCACTATATCCATCTAAAAAGCAGTAATACTTATGATTTGCTAATCTTTCTAGCATTTGGTCTATAAATGGCAAAGGGAATTGATCTTTCCTAGAAGCAGAATTTAATTTTCAGTAATCAATACACATTCTATGACCAGTGATTGTCCTAGTTGGTATTAGCTCATCATTTTCATTTTTAACAACAGTGATCCCTCCCTTCTTACGCACCACATGGACTGGTGAGACCCATGTGCTATCTGAGATCGGATAGATCACTCCTGCTTCAAGCAACTTCAAGATTTCCTTTTTTACTACTTCTTTTACATTAGGATTCAACCTTCTCTGAGGTTCAACAGAAGTTCTTGTCTCATCCTCTAGATTGATCCTGTGAGTGCAGAGGTTAGGGGATATGCCTTGGATATCATCTAATGAATACCCAATAGCTTTCCTAAACCTCTTCAACACTTTAACAAGAGCCAGGATCTCATCATCATTGAGGCTATCATTGACTATAACAGGGTAAGTGGAGTTAGGACCTAGGAAAACATACCTTAGCCCATGAGGAAGTGGTTTGAGTTCCACCTTTAGTGCCCTGAGTTCGCTCCAGTCCTCATCTGAGCTGCCTTGCTTCTTGGCGTCAGCTTCCCTACTTGGGGAACTAGTCTCCTGAGCTGAGAAGACTTCTCTTTCTGTGTATTCCAAGCTCAAGCTGACACTAGCTCCAAGATCACACAAACATTTGTCAAACAGGAGTGGACCTATAGAGCAGGGTAAGGTGAAGCTCCCTGGATCCCCTAGCTTGTTAGGAGTCACTCTCTTCTGCTGAATAATGGCGCTACATTCATGTGTGAGGACTACCATTCCCTGCAGATCTTTGGTTCTTTCAGCAACAGCATCTTTCAGGAATTTCTGGTAAGGGGGGACCAAAACAAAGGCATCTAACAGTGGCATTGTGAGCTGGATCTTCTTCATCTGTTCATCAAAGAGTCCTTTATATTTAGCAACCAGCTGCTTCTTAAACCTTCTTGGAAAAGGTAATGTAGGTTGATAAGGAGGAGGTATGTATCTTGGTTCTTTGGCTAAGTCCTTAGAAGCCTCCTTTGTTTTGCCTTTAGTAACCTCCTTGTCTTTGGCTTTCTCAAAAATCTTTTCAGCTTCAATCATTCCATCACCTGGAGTATCTTCCTTTTCTTTGACCTCCACCCCCTCTTCTTGTTCCTCAATGTCCTCATTGGGTATAGAAGGAGCAACTCTTGGTGGAAGTTGCTTCCCACTTCTGAGAGTGACAGCTTTGACATACTCCTGTGTGAGTGAAGAGGTAGAAGGGGTAGACAGGGTTTCTAGTTTGTTGATCTTGATGTTGAGAGGAGTGATGTGGGACTGTAATTTGGAGTCAATGTCCTTGTTGATTTCATCAGTCATGCTTTTTTGAATATCAGTGAGGTTCCTTTGAATCTCAACAGCCATCATCTTTTGCAGTTCTCCAGTTTGAAGTTGTTGAAGTTGGAGGAACATCTCTTTGTAATCCAGATTATGTGAATGTGAAGAAGAGTTGATACCAACTGTGGGAGAAGATGAAGCTTGATGCTGTGGAGAGTGAATGTCCTCAATGGACTGGTGTAGATAGGCGTCATTTTCATGAAGCATGAGTGGCGCCCCTTGTTCTTGGATAGCTTGTATATGGTTCTCATTGTAAAGGTTTGGTGAGAGGTCATTGGGTAGGAGTCTAGTGGTTGCATTGAGTAGTAGGTCAACCTTTTCTTGCAGCGCTTTGATCTCAGAGAGTGCTGTTGCTAGTTCCTTGGAGTGTTGCTCTTTGTCGTCCACATAGTCCCCATTGCTAAGTGTCATGTTCTCCACTAGTACCCATCCTTCATCTACATCCTTTCCAAGGAAGTAGCCATTACTAGCTGTATCCAGGAGAATTCTGATCTTGGGGAGGACACCTCTATAGAGTGTGGATAGAAGCATTCCTTTAGTGAAACCATGATGAGGGCACTGATGAGTGAAACCTCTAAATCTCTCCTATGTGTCTCCAAAGCTTTCAGTGGACCACTGCCTGAAGTTGGTGATCTCATTTCTGAAGTGAGCAGTTCTTGAAGGGGAGAAGAACTTATTTAAGAAGGCATCTTTACATTGTCCCCAAGTGGTAATGCTGCCTTGTGCGAGAGACTTCTCCCATATTTTAGCTTTGTCACTAAGTGAAAAAGGAAAGGATTTCAGCTTCAAGACATCAACTGATACACCACTAAGCTTTGTTAATGTGCATATCTTTTCAAACTGATCCAGATGCTCTAAGGGGTCTTGGTTGGGCAATCCAAGGAACTGCCTTTCTTCGATCATTGTGATGAGGTTGCTCTTGATTTGATATTGATCAGTCTCCATGGGTGGGAGAATTCCTTGCCTTGAAGCATAGTTAGAGGGTACATCAGCAGCACCAATTGGTCTTCTTTCTTGCTGAACCAAATCTCCTTGCAAACCAGCTTGACCTTGTTCACCTTGTAAGCCTTGAGTTCCTGGAGGACCTTGTGGACCTTGCAAACCAAAACCAGCAGCATACTGATGTTCTTCCATGCTCCAACAGCTGAATTCTGATTCTGCAAACCCAAAATCTTTGACCTTGAACCTCAGGTGTAGATGTAGACACTTAAAAGCAAGTGTTGTGGTACCTACAAAAGAAATTCTAGACCAAAAGAGAAATCAGTACCCAAAATCGAAAATAACAGACCTTGATCTCAAAATCTCTACAAATCCTACTGAACAAAGCATTCCCCTAATGGCAACGGCGCCAAATTGATACATGAATTTTTAGGACTTGATTCAATTACCCAAGCTTGTACTAATCAGTTGTAGTATAGCATAGGGTTTTATCAATCCAAAAGGGGAGAATGAAACAGTAAGAATGCAGTAGAGATCCTAATTCAAGCAGATATATAAGGGGTTTAGAGCTTCTAGCAACCTAAGTGATCAAGCAAAAACCAAACAAACACAAATAAGGAAGTAAGCAAGCAAATGACCAAAGTAGAAGTAGAAACAGGGCAAATTCAGAACAGAGCTTAAAACAGAGAAAAGATGGGACTTGAGATGAGATAATTGCTAATAGGGAACTTTTGACTCTACTTATGATGCTTACAAACTCACACAATGCTATTCCTCATGCATAGGATTCATTTATATGACTAATCCAATCTCTTGGCACTAATCTCTTTGCTAATTACCAAGTCAAGAACTAATTCTCATTAGTGAAATGATAAAGAGCAAGCATTAAAACAAATCTATCAACCCTATATTGCCAAATCACTCCCTAGACAGTCAATCTCTTGAGCTAGGATAAGCAATTCTCTTGGAAAGCAGTTCAGACATTTCATCAAACACTTGGTGGGCATAAAATGAGCCTAAGATCTTAATCAACTTAGCTAGGGCTAATTAAGCATTAAACACAGCAATCAAGAAAGGAAATGGAAGAATTAACACTAAGCAATCATAAATAAAGTCTCAAATTCCCTAAACCTAACCCATCTCAAATCCCTAAAAAGGACTACTCACTAATCACCATTAAAGCCACCAAATCAAAGAGAGAAAGATGACTAATCATGATTTGAAAGCTTAAATAAGATGAAAGATACAAACTTTTATTGAAATGAAGCAAATATTCAAATTACAAAATCCAGAGGTCTAAACAAGGAAGAAAGAACTGCTGGGTAAAAGCTTGTTCCCAAAAATTAGGGATTTCCCGTATTTATAGGAGTCTACGCGAAAATGGCATAATTGTATTTAAAGGGTCTTCGGCCAGAGCTGGTATCGACCAGTTTTGTCGACCTCCAGTGACCGAAATTTATCTGTATCGGTCATCAGTGATCGAGACACACGACCAAAATTATAATGGTTTGTTTGTGTCGACTACATCAGACCGATACTGGTGATCGATACTGCTCCATTTCGGTCACCAAAGACCGAAAATTCCAGGCTCTGATCGAAAACTTCTGCTTTGATCCTTCTTGCTCCCTTTTATCCAGCTAGCCTCCTGGATCATTCCCAAAGCTCCTCCAAGCTCCTTTAAGCTCCAAAAGCACCTAAAAACATCCAATATGCAAGGAAAATGCAATCTATACTCCTAATGCAACCTAAGTCTAAAAGGAGAAGAAAATGGGACAAAAGCTAAGGGAAAATATGCAAAAGAGGACCAAAACATGTACTAATTGCAGCCCTAAATGGTGTAAATACAAGGGATATCAGGGGACCAGCTAACGGTTTAGCCATTTTTGGCAAAAGCAGCCTTCACCTTTATCCTATCTTCATTCTGTCTTTTCCCTTATCACTCTAAGTTAGGCGATTCGCCATTGTAGAACAGCTTAAGCTTTTTCAGTTTTTGATCCTTTGAATCTATTAATATCAAACAGTTTTTCTTTAATCTATCGTTAATCATGCTTAGCTTATCGTTTATTGCTTTCGATTCGGTTTTAAACATGTGTAGTGAGTAGTCGTTTCGGGTTTTGGGGTTGAGGTGATTCAAAAAGGGTTGAAGGGGTTCAAAGCTTTGTGTTTTCTTGTTCTTCCTACCTTTTCTTCTAGGATCTTGAGATCTTAAAGCCTAGAGAGCCTTGGAAAAGGTCTCTATGAACCAAATGCTGTCTTACCTTGACAGGATTCAGATGTCCTAGAAAACCAGATCGTAGAGGCTAATCTTTCCTTTCCCACATGCCATGGTTGTAAAGGGGATTATTTAGGTCATTGTTTGAAATCAGTCTTTCTTTCTCTTCGATCTCTTTTTCCACTAAACGCCATGGGTTTGGAGAAGAGATTGAGGAAGTGAACCATACCACATGATATGGATGGTTCTTGTTTTCTTTTTAAGGCTTAGGGAAACCTCTTAAAAGAGTAGATCTAAATGTTTTCAAACCAAAGCTTGAATCTTTGATACCCTTGAATGTGAACTTCGACCCTAAACCCTCTCTTTTAGTGTTTTAAATCTCTGTTTATCATTCGCTTGTCATTTACTTGCATCCTGTTCGTTAGAAGTCATAACGCTTTACGTTGCTTTTTAGATCGATCCATTCTGCTCGATCCAGTGGTCGATTCACTGGTCGATTTTTAGCTTTTAGTAGCTTTGCATTTTTTTATCTTTTGCTTCTTCCTCGTGGTAGTTGACCCTCTTCCAGGGATTTTAAAATTGTTTTGCATTGCATTAGATCGTTGCATTTAGTTTTCCTAGGTTTTACCAATCATTTATCCATTTTGCTTAGATTCACTAGATCCTTGCATTCTCATTGCTCTTCCTGCTCCCTAGGTGTGGATTGATACCTCTTGCTTTACTACAACTGTGTATTACTTGAGTTTTGATAACCTCCTTGCTTGCACCTGTGTAAAAACCTGTTATCAAATGGCGTCGTTGCCATCTTAGGGTTGCTAGGAAGCATTAAGATTTGAGGTTTAGTAAAGACTAAGCCTTTACTTTAAGTTTGGTTACTAATCTCTTTCTCTTCACACTTGTGTCTTTCAGGTACATGAATTTGCGTTCTAGGGGTGACAACAACTTAGTTACACCCCTAGACAATATTCACCAACTCGGACTTTCAAGAACAAGAAGCGCAAGAGAGCAAGCTAGAGCCTTTGAGGAGATTGTTCAAGCCGGTACAGTAAACTTTGCAACAATGGCTGAGCAGGAACATCCTGAAGGACCTCCACCAGCTCACTATGGTGTAGGACGGGGCAATGGAAACCCTATCCACGCAGCTACACCCCCACGGATCATAGGCGCTGGAGATGCTTCTAATACGCATCACAATCGCTTTGGGATCACTCCTCCTCCAGTCCAGAATAACAATTTCGAGATAAAGCCTGGATTCATCTTAATGGTTCAGAATAGCAAATTCCACGGGCTGGCTATGGAAGACCCCTTAGAACACCTTGATAACTTTGAACAAGTGTGTGGGATGATCAAGATCAATGGCATATCCGAAGATGCTTTCAACCTGCGTCTCTTTCCATTTTCTCTCGGTGACAAGGCTAGGCATTGGGAGAAGACACTTCCACAAGGCACCATCACGGCTTGGGCTGAATGTAAGAAAGCTTTTCTCTCAAAGTTTTTCTCAAGCACCAGGACTGCTCGGTTGAGGAGTGAGATCAGTGGCTTCACTCAAAGGCAGAACGAGACTTTCAATGAAGCTATGGAGAGGTTCAAAGACTATACCATTCAGTGTCCCCACCACGGCTTCAGTGAAGAGACTCTCCTAATCAGAAGTTTGCCGAGATGAACAACCGCTTTGACTCCTCTATTACTTACGTCTCAACTTAGATAACAATCCTGAACAACAAGATCAAGAAGTTAGAGAAGGGAAAGGCTAGTACAAGTGGTCAGAACAGCTTACCGGACAAGTGTGAGCAAAATCCAAAGGAATACGCCAACCCTATCACCTTGAGGAGTGGTAGAAAACATCCTCTGTGCGTTGCTCCTATGAACAATGAGGACATTGTAGTCCAAGAGGGGGAGGGTAAGCTTTCAGCTGATGAGGAGATCAACTTTGATAATGTATGGATTGAGAGACCAAGAAAGAGTAAAGAGGTAGCTGTAGAGAAGAAAGTGGAGCAAGCTACTAAAGAGAAAGTTGTTTATGTGCCTCCACCGTATGTGCCTAAGCTTCCTTTTCCTGGCCGCTTCAAGAAACAACTGATAGAGAAGCATAGACTCTTGTTTGAGAAGCCTCTAAACGACGTTGAGATCAAGTTGCCTCTTGTGG
The DNA here is from genome assembly GCA_911865555.2 of Thlaspi arvense. NCBI lineage: Eukaryota > Viridiplantae > Streptophyta > Magnoliopsida > Brassicales > Brassicaceae > Thlaspi > Thlaspi arvense. Next base: position 24,237,257 of record OU466858.1, on the reverse strand, counting down.
AGTGCCTAGCTATGATGCCGAAGTGTGCTAAGTTCTTCAAAGACAACCTTACAAAGAAGAACAAGGAAAGTAAAGAACTTTTGGTGCTTAGTGAAGAGTGTAGTGCCATTATTCACAGAGAAATAGTGCCTAAGAAGCTAGGAGATCCAGGATCCTTCACCATTCCTTGTGCTTTGGGTCCATTAAAGTTTGAGAGCTGTTTATGCGATTTGGGAGCAAGTATAAATCTCATGCCCCATTCTATACCAAAGAAGCTCGGTTTCACACGGTTCAAAGAGTGTAGGATCTCCCTTGTGTTAGCTGACAGAAGCGTGAGACTTCCAATGGGTATCTTAGAGGATCTTCCAGTGAGGATAAGCGATGTCAATGTACCAACTGACTTTGTTGTGCTTGAGATGGATGAAGAACCTAAGGATCTGCTTATACTTGGAAGACCATTCCTTGCAACCGCCGGACCAATCATTGATGTCAAGAATAGGAAGATAGCTCTACACCTTGGCAAAGACACTAAGCTGGATTTTGATATCAACGAGCTCCTTAAGAAGCCAACCATAGAAGGACAAGCATTCTACATAGAGACGTTGGATGCTTTGGCGGATGAATTGCTAGAAGAGTTGGCACAAGGGGATCACTTGAAGCTGGCATTGACTAAGGAGCCAAGGGAGTTTGGTTTTCTGAGTAAGAAGACTCATGAGTACGTTAATCTCCTCCACTCTAGGAAGATTGTCAAAGAAGATGAAGGCGGATGCCTAGAGATCGATCGGGAAATCGAGAAGATCACTCGATCCAAGACAGCAATCGACAAGAAGATCGAGGAGGCTGGTCGATCCAGAGAGGAGAACAATGAGAAGATCGAGAGAATCCAATCCATCAGTTCAGAGAACGAGTCAAGGACACGATCTCCTGCTCGATCATATCAAATCAAGTAGGTGAATCGAGTGAAGTTGCTCGATCCGGACCAGAACGAGTGCATGATCGACTGGATAACTCGATCTCTGAGGGGACAACGGTTCAAGAAGGCAGTCTTAAGGCTCGTGTCTCGGGTTCAAAGGAGGCTACTGAGGACGGGAACGCCAACGCTAGCCACGAGGATTACTGGAGCGAGCTGCTCGCCCCAAAGGTGGACCTAAAGGAGCTCCCAAAAGGGCTAAGGTATGCTTTCTTATGGCTTAATGATACCTACCCCATGATTGAGAATGAGAACTTAAGTGATGATGAGTTGCACTCGCTTCTAAATGAGCTGAGAAAGTATAGGAAGGCCATTGGGTACTCTCTAAGTGACATCAAGGGCCTTTCACTAATGCTTTGCACTCATAGGATTCACTTAGATAATGAACACCAAAGGCGCTTAAATCCGAATTTGAAAGAAGTAGTCAAGAAAGAGATTCTTAAGTTGTTAGAGGCTGAAGTGATCTCCTGTCCACGTGGTGCCTAAGAAGGGAGGGATCACGGTCATTAGAAATGAACAAGATGAATTGATACCTACTAGGACTATAATTGGTCATTGTATGTGTATAGACTATAGGAAGCTCAATTCTGCTACTATAAAGGATCACTTTCCTCTTCCTTTTATTGATCAAATGTTAGAGAGGCTTGCTAATCATCTCTACTATTGCTTTCTTGATGGTTATAGTGGATTCTTTCAGATACCAATCCATCCTAACGATCAAGAGAAGACGAATTTTACATGCCCTTATGGTACCTTCGTTTATCGAAGGATGCCATTCGGGTTGTATAATGCACCGGCTACATTTCAGCGGTGTATGATGTCGATCTTCTCTGATCTAATAGAGGAGGTGGTAGAAGTGTTTATGGATGACTTCTCTGTATATGGTGCGTCTTTTTCTGCTTGTTTGTTGAATCTTTGCAAGGTACTTAAGCATTGTGAAGAGATAAATCTTGCGCTTAACTGGGAGAAGTGCCACTTCATGGTGAAGGAAGGGATCGTGCTTGGCCACAAGATATCAGAGAAGGGCATAGAGGTTGATAAGGCGAAGGTTGAGGTCATGATGAGTCTTCAGCCGCCTGTTAATGTTAAGGGAGTAAGGAGTTTCCTAGGCCACGCAGGCTTCTACAGAAAATTCATAAAAGATTTCTCCAAGATAGCAAGGCCCCTCACACGGTTTTTATGCAAAGAAGCTGAGTTTGTGTTTGATGAGGATTGTCTTCATGCTTTCAAGACTATCAAGGAAGCTCTTGTATCCGCGCCAATAGTACAAGCACCGAACTGGACCCTACCGTTCGAGATCATGTGTGACGCGAGCGACTACGCCATAGGAGCTGTTCTTGGTCAGAGGAAGGACATGCGGTTGCATGTTATCTACTATGCCAGCCGCACCTTGGATGACACGCAAGTGAAGTACGCTACAACCGAGAAGGAGTTGCTGGCCGTTGTGTTTGCCTTTGAGAAGTTCAGATCATACTTCGTAGGGTCTAAGGTTGTTTTCTATACGGATCACACAGCTTTGAGGTACATCTATTCCAAGAAAGACACTAAACCGAGGATCTTAAGGTGGATTCTCCTTCTACAAGAGTTTGATATGGAGATAAAGACAAGAAGGGGATAGAGAATGGTGTTGCTGATCACCTCTCAAGGATGAGAATCAATGAAGCTTTCCCACTTAGATGATTCACTTCCTGAAGAGCAGCTCATGATGATCACCATAGCGGTATGTGAGAAGCTTGAAGACAAGTATGAAGAAGTTTTGAGCTTCAAGGAAGAAGACTTACCTTGGTATGCTGATATAGTGAAATTCTTGGCTTGTGGAGAGGAGCCTACTCACCTTGATCATTACCACAAGAAGAAGTTCATGAGAGACATTTCTCATTACTTTTGGGATGAGCAATACTTGTACAAAAGAGTAGTGGACATCTTGTATAGAAGATGTGTTACAAGGGAAGAAGCTAAGGACATACTTCTACATTGTCACGGCTCTTCATATGGAGGTCATTTTGCTTCCTTCAAGACTGCTACAAAGGTGTTACAAGCGGGTTTCTGGTGGCCATCTATCTTCAAGGACGCTCACGAGTTTGTCAAAAGTTATGAAGCTTGCCAACGGGCAAGGAACATCACCAAGAGAAACGAGATGCCTCAGGTTCCTATCTTTGAGGTTGATGTCTTTGACGCTTGGGGAATAGATTTCATGGGACCGTTCCCATCTTCTTACGGCAACAAGTTCATCTTAGTAGCCGTTGACTATGTGTCTAAGTGGGTTGAGGCTATAGCTTCCCCAACAAATGATGCAAGGTGGTAATCAAGCTCTTCAAGACCATCATCTTCCCACGGTTTGGAGTCCCCAAGGTAGTAATCAGTGACGGTGGAAGCCACTTTATTAACTAGGTGTTTGAAAGCCTCTTGAGGAAGTATGGCGTGAAGCACAAGGTAGCAACACCTTATCATCCTCAAACGACTGGGAAAGTAGAGGTCTCTAACAGGCAGATCAAGGCTATACTCGAGAGGACAGTTGGGGCTACTAGGAAGGATTGGGCGGTCAAACTCGATGACGCTTTGTGGGCTTACCGAACTGCTTTCAAGACCCCTATAGGCATGACTCCTTTCACTCTCTGATGTTACTGCATATTGAATGTATTTTGCAGACATATTAGTTAGCTTTTCATGCATTTACATTACACTTTAGACTAGATTGAATAACTTAGGGTCCTAGAGCATTCTCGCACCAGCATACGCATGTTCCTTCCATTTTGCATCACATTCAGGTTGTTTCTGGCTACTTTGGAGTCGTGGAGGTTCGTGGACGTGCTGAAGCTGTTGTGGTGGTTCGTGCAACGTCGGATGTTTGCTAAGGACCAGAGATCTCGATGAGATCGACCATAAAATCGAGAAGCCCAGGCGATCCAAAGGAAATGATCGAGACGAAGATCGAGTGGAGCAATCGATCAAATGGTACGGATGTAAATGATGCCATGCAGAGCGAGAGCCGGATCGAGTCCACCGCTCGATCCGACCGAAGATCGACACCATGATCGGATGCAACACTCGATCCGCCGAAGAAGATCGAGACCCAGATCGAGTAGAAGACACAATGTCCGAAAGTGATCGAGAGAGCCGCTCGATCCCGAAGTCGATCTCTGTCCTTTCAACCGCTTTTGGCCGCTAGCGAGGGGGGACCATCGAGCTGTTTTCACCATTTTGGGAAGGCGACGATGTCTTTTTCCGGACACACTTTTCATTCTTATCTTTTTATGCTTTTTCTCTCTGGTTTGGAGACTCTCCGCCATTGTTAGACTTTGAACTTTGTTGTTGAACATTTCGAATCGTTTAAGTTTTAAGTAATCGTTTTCATGTTCATCGCTTCATCTTTCATGTTTATTTCGGTTATTCTCATGTGTAGCGAGTAGTTTCATTTGGGATTCACGGGGTCTAAGGGGTTTTCAAGTTGGTAGTTTTCTTGTTCTTAATGGCTTTCTCTTCTAGGATGTTGAGTCCCTAAGGCTTAAAGACTCTCACGCCGAGATCTTTATGATCAGAGAGGTCTCTTACCTTGACAGGATCCAGAGATCTCTGAAAATCACATCCTAGAGACTAGTTACCCTTTCCCAAAAGCCATGGAAGTTTAGGGAACTAGTTAGGCCGTGTGTTTGAAATCTGAGTTCATTGCCCTTCAACCTCTCTTTCCACCAGAAGCCATGGGTTTGGAGGAGAGGATGAAGGAGTGATCCATACCGAAAACCACAGATGGATCTTATTTTCGTTTTCAAGGCTTAGGGAATCTCACAATGTGAGTTGATATAGAGGTTTTCAACCCCAACTTGGACCCTTGAAACCCAGACCATGGATCTCAACCCTAGACCCTTCTTTCTTAGCATTCTTACATATTCGTTAGTCAATCGCTTGTTATTCGGCGCATCCTGGTCATTAGTTTCTTCATACTTGCATTTTTAGATGATATCGATCCAAACTGCTCGATCTAGTGGTCGATCCTGTGGTCGATCCACTAGTCGATTTTTGTTAAATCATAGCCTTGCATTTTAATTTTTCTGTTTATTCCTCGTAGTAGTTCAATCACTCTTGGTAATTTTAAAATAGTTTTGCATTCCATTCGGTCGTTGCATATAGTTTTTATGATTTTCACAGTATCGCCTGTTATTCGCTTAGCTTTACACTGCTCTTGCATTCTCTTTGATCTTCCTAGCTCCTAGAAATGGATTTACTAATTTCTCAACTCTCAAACGTGTGTCTCTCAGGTACATGAATCTTCGTTCAAGGGGAGACAACAATCAACTTCAACCCTTGGACAACATTCATCAGCTTGGTCATTCACGGCAAAGAAGAGTATGAGAATAAGCCAGAGCCTTTGAGGAGATTGTTCAGCACGGTTTGGTTGACTTTGAAGCTATGGCTGAACACAAGCATCCAGAGAGACCTCCTCCAGCTCACGGGGCAGTCGGAAGGGGCAATGGAAACCCCCAACACGCGGCCAGACCCCCAAGGATCATAAGAGCCGGAGATGCTCCCAATACTCAGCACAATAGGTTTGGGATCACTCCTCCTTCTGTACAAAACAACAACTTCGAGATTAAGCCAGGTTTCATCTCCATGGTGCAAAACAACAAGTTCCACGTCTTAGCAATGGAAGATCCCTTGGAGCACCTTGACAATTTTGAGCAAGTATGTGGGATGATCAAGATAAACGGCATATCAGAAGATGCTTTCAAGCTGCGTCTAATTCCCTTTTCACTCGGAGACAAAGCTAGGCATTGGGAGAAGAACCTTCCACAAGGCACCATCACCTCATGGGCTGAGTGTAAGAAAGCTTTCCTCTCCAAATTCTTCTCTAGCACAAGAACGGCAAGGCTAAGAAGCGAGATCAGCAGTTTCATGCAAAGGAATAATGAGACTTTCAATGAAGCCATGGAACGATTCAAGGACTATACTATCCAATGTCCTCACCACGGCTTCAGCGAAGAGACCCTTCTAAGCACTATCTACCGCGGAGCTTCACCACAGATCAGGTTGTTGCTTGACACGGCTAGTAAAGGGAACTTCCTTGGTCAGGAGGTAGAAGAGGGCATGGAGCTGATTGAAAACTTAGCATTGAGTGACGGCAACTATGCTGAAGATTATGACCGTGCACCGAGAGGATCTGAGCTAGAGTCTCACAAAAAGGAGCTGAAATCCTTGCATGAGAAGATTGATAAGCTGGTGTTAGCCAACCAGAAGCATGCTCACTTTGTTGGTGAAGCGGATGAGAATCAAGAAGAGCTTGAGTTGAGCCAGGAAGAAGCCAATTGGGTGGCGGGACAGAACAATTACAAACCTCACGGCTACACCCAAGGCTACAACCAGAACAACAATCTCTCCTACCGTAGTACCAACGTCGCCAACCCTAAGGACCAAGTGTACCCTGCTCAGCAAGCAAAACCTTTCATACCTTACAACAAAGGTTTTCAGCCGAGTGGTAGCTTCCAAGGTCAAGGGCCGAACAACTTACAAGGGCAACATCAAGGCAGCAAGGTTTATACGCCAAACTATCCTCCGGGCTTTGCACCTCAGCAGCAACAGCCGATGCAACAACAAGTTGATCCGGTTCAGGCCATGTTTCAGCAGCTGATCCAAGGGCAAGCCTCTACAAACCAGAAGTTTGCCGAGATGAACACTCATTTAGACTCGTCTCTCACTGACTTCTCCACTCAGATCACCAACTTAAACAATAAGATCAAGCAGCTAGAGAAGGGGAAAACGAGTACAAGTGGTCAGAATAGCCTACCGGGCAAGTGTGAGCAGAATCCTAATTAATATGCCAACGCCATCACGTTAAGAAGCAACTCCACCGTATGTACCTAAGCTGCCTTTTCCTGGCCGTTTCAAGAAGCAACTCACAGAGAAGCATATAATCTTGTTTGAGAAGCATCTTAAGGACGTAGAGATCAAGCTACCTCTCGTGGACTGCCTTGCTATGATGCATAAATGCGCCAAATTCTTCAAAGACACTCTCGTGAAGAAGAATAAGGAAAGTAAGGAGGTGCTTGTTCTAAGTGAGGAGTGTAGTGCTGTGATACACAAGGAAATAGTCCCTAAGAAGTTGGGAGACCCTGGAAGCTTCACTATACCCTGAGCTTTAGGTCCTTTGGAGTTCAAGAGTTGCCTTTGTGATCTCGGAGCTAGCATAAATCTGATGCCTCATTCCGTGGCAAAGAAACTCGGCTTTACCCGTTTCAAAGACTGTAGAATCTCGTTGGTACTAGCTGACAGGAGTGTGAGGTTACCCGTAGGATTGCTTGAGGACTTGCCAGTGAAGATCAGTGGAGTGAACGTACCTACAGACTTCGTTGTTTTGGAAATGGATGAAGAGCCAAAGGATCCACTCATTCTCGGTAGACCTTTCTTAGCTACCGTCGGCACCATAATAGACGTCAAGAACGGGAAGAATGCCTTGCACTTGGGTAAAGATATAAGCCTAGACTTTGATATCAATGAGGTTTTGAAGAAGCCGACGATAGAAGGGCAAGCTTTCTACATTGATACATTGGATGCCTTAGCGGATGAGTTGCTGGAAGAGCTGGCTCAGGAAGATCATTTGAAGCTGGCACTGACTAAGGAGCCAGGAGAGCTTGGTTATGTGGATCAGAGGACTCAGGAGTACGTTAACTTGCTTGATTCTAGGAAAGTTGTGCTTGAAGATGTAGGCGTTTGCCTAGAGATCGACTCCAAGATCGATGACATTACTCGATCCAGGGATCAAATCGACAAGACAATCGAGAGCACAACTCGATCCGGTGCAGGAATCGATAGTCAGATCGAGGAGGGTGATCGATCCAGGAAAACAATCGAGTCCGAGATCGAGAAAGGCCTTCCGATCAAATTGAGGTCCAATCCGGAGATCGACTCAGCGTCCCGATCTCTCACTCGATCCACATCAAATCGAGAGAGTGAATCGAGCGAAACTGCTCGATCTAGACGACATCGAGAGCAAGATCGACCAGACGACTCGATTTCAGAAGGGACAGCAGTTGGAGAAAGCAGCCTCAAGGGCCATATCTTGGGTTCTAAGGAAGGTTCTAAGAAGGAGAAAAATAGCAACAGCCACGAGGATGATTGGAGCGAGCTGTTAGCCCCAAAGGTGGACCTTAAGGAGCTCCCAAAAGGGCTAAGGTATGCTTTCTTAAGGCTTAACGAAACCTATCCTGTGATTGTGAATGAAAACTTGAGTGATGATGAGTTGCAATCACTCTTAACTGAGTTGGGTACTCTCTAAGTGACATCAAGGGCCTTTCACTGATTCTTTGCACTAATAGGATTCACTTGGATAATGAGAACGCCTCTTCTATACAACATCAAAGGCGTTTGAATCCAAATTTAAAAGAGGTTGTCAAGAAGGAGATTCTTAAGCTTTTAGAGACTGACATGATCAATCCCATAAGTGACAGCACGTGAGTTTCTCCCGTACACGTGGTGCCTAAGAAGGGAGGGATCACGGTCGTTAAGAATGACAAAGATGAGCTTATACCTACTAGGACTATTACTGGACACCGTATGTGTATTGACTATAGGAAGCTTAATCTTGCTACTAGAAAGGATCATTTTCCCTTGCCTTTTATTGATCAAATGCTTGAAAGACTTGCTAATCACCCCTACTATTGCTTTCTTGATGGATATAGTAGATTTTTCCAAATACCAATCCATCCCAACGATCAGGAGAAGACAACCTTTACATGCCCTTATGGTACCTTCGCGTATCGAAGGATGCCATTCGGGTTGTGTAACGCACCGACTACGTTTCAGCGGTGTATGATGTCGATCTTCTCCGTCCTAATTGAAGAGATGGTAGAGGTGTTTATTGATGAATTCTCGGTCTATGGTGCGTCCTTTTCTGCGTGTTTGTTGAATCTTTGCAGGGTTTTAAAACGTTGTGAGGAGACAAACATGGTGCTCAACTGAGAAAAATGCCACTTCATGGTTAAGGAGGGGATCGTGCTTGGGCATAAGATATCAGAGAAGGGTATTGAAGTCAACAAAGCAAAGATTGATGTGATGACAAGCCTTGAGCCGCCAGTTAACGTAAAAGGGGTAAGAAGCTTCTTGGGGTAAGAAGCTTTGCGCTACATCTATTCCAAGAGAGACACTAAGCCGAGGCTTTTGAGATGGATCCTCTTACTCCAGGTGTTTGATATGGAAATTGAAGACAAGAAAGGGATAGAAAACGGAGTTGCTGACCATCTCTCTCGGCTAATGATCAACGAGTCTCTGCCCTTAGATGATTCTCTCCCCGAAGAGCAACTCATGGCGATCACTACGGTTGTTTGTGGAAAGCTAGAAGGGCAGTTTGAGGAGGTGTTGAGCTTCAAAGAGGAGGATCTTCCCTGGTACGCTGATGTTGTAAACTACTTAGCGTGTGGTGAGGAGCCAACACATCTCAACAGCTATCACAAGAAGATGTTTATGAGAGAGGCGAATGACTACTTTTGGGACGAGCCCTACTTGTACAAGAGAGGGGTGGACAGTTTTTACCGGAGGTGTGTCACAAAGGAAGAAGCTAAAGACATCCTCTTTCACTGTCATGGCTCATCCTATAGAGGACCCTTCGCTTCATTCAAGACTCCCACGAAGGTGTTGCAAGCTGGTTTCTGGTGGCCGTCCATCTTCAAAGATGCACACGAGTTTGTGAAGAGCTGTGAGGCGTGTCAACGAGCAGGGAATATAACTAAGAGGAACGAGATGCCTCAGGTTCCTATCTTCGAGGTTGACGTGTTTGACGCGTGGGGCATAGACTTCATGGGGCCATTTCCTTCTTCATACGGCAACAAGTACATCTTAGTAGCGGTTGATTATGTCTCCAAATTGGTTGAGGCTGTTGCTTTCCCTACAAACGATTCTAAGGTGGTGATCAAGCTGTTTAAAACCATCATTTTCCCGAGGTTTGGGGTACCAAAGGTGGTTATAAGCGATGGAGGAAGCCACTTCATACACAAGATCTTTGAGAGCCTTTTGAGAAAGTACGGCGTTAAGCATAAAGTGGCTACACCGTATCATCCTCAAACGAGCGGTCAAGTGGAAGTCTCCAACCGGCAAAACAAGGCTATACTTGAGAAGACGGTCGGAGCAACAAGGAAAGACTGGGCAGTAAAGTTGGACGACGCTCTTTGGGCCTACCGTACTGCCTTTAAAACACCGATTGGTACGACCCCTTTCACTCTGCTCTATGGCAAAGGCTGTCACCTCCCAGTTGAGCTTGAACACCGTGCATTGTGGGCTGTAAAGAGGCTGAACTTTGACCTCAAGACTTCTCAAGAGAGGCGTCTCATCTAGCTACATGAACTGGATGAACTAAGGTTGAACGCTTTTGAGAGCTCTCGGATATACAAGGAGCGGACTAAGGAAGCTCATGAAAAGAAATTGGTTACCAAGGAGCTTAGGGAAGGAGGTTTGGTGTTGCTGTACAATTCAAGACTAAAACTCTTCCTGGAAAAGCTGAAGTCAAGGTGGAGCGGGCCGTTTGTGATCCAAGAAGTGCTGCCTTATGGAGCTGTTACATTGATGGGCAAGAGTGGCAGTGCATTCACCGTGAACGGACAAAGGGGCAAGCCTTACTTTGCGGACAGCTATGACAAGGAGAGTACCTCGGTGCTTCTCCAAGACCCACCATCTGCCTGAACCAAGTAAAGTCTAGCTAAAGACGTTAAAGAAAGTGCACTTGGGAGGCACTCCCATGTCTATCCTGTACATATTTCTGCTTTATTTCTCTTTCAGTTTTATGTTTTTATTTTGCAAGTGTGTAGGAACAGGTATGAGGAGTCTAAACCTCGAACTTGAAGTCCAAAAGAGGCGATAGGGGTTAAGAAGAGGCTAGAGATCGAGTGCTAGATCGACTAATCCTACCTCGATCTTTGCTAGATCGAGTTAGTGAATCGAGAGGAGCCAGTCGATCTAGACGAGAACGAGTGATAAGATCGATCTAGATGATAACGGATCGATCGATCCCAAATGGATCGACCGATCTAATTTCTCTCGAGAAATCCATAAAAGACAGATCGATCACTCGACTCAATCCATCACTCGATCTAAGCCAAATCGACCCCCAAATCGAGGACGTAGCTCGATCACGAGGACTTAGCCGGGGAGCCAAAATCTCAACGATCGAGAGGGCCAATCGATCCAGGACTCGATTCACCATGAATCGAGTCACAAATCGAGTAACCCTCTCGATCTAAGCTATTATGGGCATGAGATCGAGTCCTAGATCGACCAAACGGACTCGATCTCATGCCGAGGTAACATTTTCTTTCCCTCCTTTATTCCTTTCCTTCCAGTTTTTAAATTTAAAACTTGGTCAAGGCAAGCATCTTTGACCATGAAAGATGTGCTTTGACCACGACTTGTGTCAGGAACCACCTCCTTTTGCCCATAGTTTTGTTTCTTATTGGCCTTTAAATGTTTTCATCAACTTCACACTCTCTCATTCTTGTTTTCTCGAAATTTTAAGCAAAGAGAGTGAGAGTTTTCTGTTTCTAAAGGCTAACAAACTTCTTAACAATCTTTGCAAAAGGTATTTTCCATTATTTGATAAAAATCTTTAGGAAAATCTCCTTTTATTTCGCAATTGATTGTTTTAGATGTTAGAGCGGTTTTGAATTTTTAAATTTAGCGAAATAATAGGAAAAATTCTGGATTTTCTAGTATCTCTAGATTTGATTCTCTATTATTTTGCTATATTTTTTAGAAATTCCCCAAAATTCTAGGTTATTAAGTATAAGTTTTCTTCTTTGCCTCTCTTCTTATAGCATCCCAAATGGATCGACCGATCTAATTTCTCTCCGGAAATCCATAAAAGACAGATCGATCACTCGACTCGATCCATCACTCGATCTAAGCCAAATCGACCCCCAAATCGAGGACGTAGCTCGATCACGAGGACTTAGCCGTGGAGCCAAAATCTCAACGATCGAGAGAGCCAATCGATCCAGGACTTGATTCACCATGAATCGAGTCACAAATCGAGTAACCCTCTCGATCTAAGCCATTATGGGCATGAGATCGAGTCTTAGATCGACCAAACGGACTCGATCTCATGCCGAGGTAACATTTTCTTTCCCTCCTTTATTCCTTTCCCTCCAATTTTTAAATTTAAAACTTGGTCAAGGTAAGCATCTTTGACCATGAAAGATGTGCTTTGACCACGACTTGTGTCAGGAACCACTTCTTTTTGCCCATAGTTTTGTTTCTTGTTGGCCTTTAAATGTTTTCATCAACTTCACACTCTCTCATTCTTGTTTTCTCGAAATTTTAAGCAAAGAGAGTGAGAGTTTTCTGTTTCTAAAGGCTAACAAACTTCTTAACAATCTTTGCAAAAGGTATTTTTCATTATTTGATAAAAATCTTTAGGAAAATCTCCTTTTATTTCGCAATTGATTGTTTTAGATGTTAGAGCGGTTTTGAATTTTTAAATTTAGCAAAATAATAGGAAAAATTCTGGATTTTCTAGTATCTCTAGATTTGATTCTCTATTATTTTGCTATATTTTTTAGAAATTCCCCAAAATTCTAGGGTATTAAGTATAAGTTTTCTTCTTTGCCTCTCTTCTTCTCTCATCCTATAGCCGTTTTTGCTCATTACTTTGCTTGACAAACCTGTTTCAGGCACGATGGCCCCCAAGAGGACGAGAGAGGAGACGTCACAAGAAGGAGAAGGTCAGGAAGTGGCTGTTCAAGAGAGGGTCCGATGGAGTAAGGACGAGAAGAAGGATAAGAAGCGGCTGAAAAGGCTTCGATTCGAGCCTACTAAGTTTGCGGACCGGGAGCTGCTGTTCAAGCTAGGGATCCTTGGAGATTTCAACCAACTCCTCAAGAACATTGGCTTAAGATGTCTGTCACGAATAGATTGCCCAACCATTCCAGAAGTGACAATAGACTTCCTTGCCACGTTGGAGTTTCGTTACGAGAACCCTAGCGCCCCCGTTCCTTCACAAGGCCGTCTCTCCTACAAGGTTGGACATCAAGCCTTCAGCCTCTCAATCCCCGAGCTGTGTCAAGTATATGGTCTCAACGCAGCTGCCACCAAGATCGAGTTCCCCTCCTTCACGCGAGTAAACGATTTTTGGGACCTGATCAGCAACGAAGATTACAAGGCCAACACCGCCAAAATCAAGAGAGTGAGAAGCCTGGTGCTGAGGTACACCTTGAAGCTGATCGCCAACACATTCAGCGGAAGGTCGGTTGCTCCCACGGTCACGAAGACCGAGCTTTGCTTCTTGTTCCAAGGCGTGAAGCATTTGTTGTGTGATCCGGCGGAGAATGAAGAGCCTATGGAGGATGAACTCGGCGACGAGGTGAACTATGGATGCATACTTGCTGCCTCTTTGATGAAGTACAAGTCTTATGCCTTGCAGTGCAAGACAAGCTCTTCTTTCATTGGCGGCTTCCTCACTCCTCTATTCATACAAGTTGGCGTACCTATACACGATTTCACACCCGTCCCGGCTAGAGCTTTCATGGATGACGTCTACATGAGGAATACCAACAGCTTGGGACGCACGCCAGCAGAAGGGTTCTACGCTTATCTTTTCATCGACGATGAAAACGAGAAGAGAGTGTGCATCCTACCAAACAAGGACGAGACCGAGCTGCTTGGTGTTGGGAACATCGAGTTCTTGCCAACAGTAGAGGAGTGCTTTGCTCCTCTAGGAGGAACGCCAGCCCCAGCGATCGCTCCTCGTCAAAGGTCTGAGTCCCCAGCCACGAAAGATGAGATGCCCGAGGCTTACACCCTTCCCAAGATAGACTTTGAACCGAGAACCAAAACGGAGAAGTTCCTAGCATCTGTTGTGGAGATGCAAAGGAAAATCAACAAATGGCAAGGCAAAATGCTCAAGAAACTTGCCAAGAAGGTCAAATCGCTTCAAGGAGGCTCGCCTATGAAAGATGCAAGTGAAGAGGTTCAACAACCCGAGAAGAAGAGGGTTTCAACCGGTGGAGTTGTCATCCGTGAAACTCAAGGCAGCAACATTCAACCGGCGCGTCTCTCTCTTCAAGAGCCAGGCTCCAAAGGCAAAGCCGTAGCATCTAGCTCCTCTGGAACATCCTCAAGTTCCAGCCGAGACTAGACCCGAGGTAACAACCTTTTTCCATTGTACATACCGCTCATGTTTGCTTCTTTTTGCTTTGTGTTTTGATACTCCTTTGAATTTGTTTGCCACCGGGACGGTGTCAAGCAAGTTTGGGGGAGTATATGTGTGGTTTGACTTGTGTTTTCTGATCTTATTTTCCCTTTAGCATCCTTGAGTCTTCATTAAAAAATTTTCAAAGATTCATGTAGTTGCATTCATTTCATTAAGCATTTTAGGATTGAGTCTAGAATCTTAAAGCATCTAGGTTGTTTATATTCGCATAAGGGGTTAGAGTTTTTCTTAAAAAGGTGTTTTAAACTCATGAATTGTTTCAGTGCCCTAGTTAGTAGTTCTCTAATGCTTTGCTCATACTTTGAAAGTAAGTTCTTACCATGCTTGGATCACTTGGTATGATTTTCGTGACTTAAGTTGAACAGACATGAATTGAATCCTTTCCTACTAAGTGAGAACCTTAATCTGAATTTGAATTATCACTCCTGAGCATTTGAAATGAAATACATGGATCACATATACATATTCAGCCTTTCTTACCCCTTTTTACCACTCTTTGTAAGTCTGAATAGAACTCCACACCCTGAACCTTGCCTTCCTTTCAAGCCAAATATTTCTTGTGTGCTGTGAGGCCTTATTTTCGGATCGAACTTAGCATAAAGTGTTAGGTTTAGGCGACATGGTTAGGCTTTCATGTTGATGCTAGCTTTGCATTTTGAAGCTAGTTTTAGGTTTGTTTTGGGGCAGGGATTTGCTGGTGTTAAAAGAATTTTGCTTATGTGTTTTCTGTTTAAAAAGAAATGGTGTTTGGGGTTTGAAAATAAAAGACTCATGGTTTTAAGTGGTGGTGTTGTTCTGTTTTTAAATAAAAGCCCAGTTTTAAAAGAGAAGGAGGTAGCTCTCAAAAATAAAATAAAAAAATCAGAAAGAAAAGAGCCAAAAGGCCAAAGTTTAAAAAGAAAAAAAATTAATAAGAGAAGAGAGCTACCAAGATTTAAAGAAAGAGCTTTAAGATAGTGTTTGACCACCACTAGCCTGATAAGAGTAAAGTTCTCTCCTGTTTTCGTTGGTTATGCTTGGATTCTTGCCTTGTCGTTTGGGTAGTTTCTAGAGGGTGAGTGAGCTCGAAAAAGAAAGAAAATGAGAGGGGTTTAAGATCATTGTTAGTGTATATGGATAGATGAGAGTCTAGTCATGTATGCATCAATTGTCTTTACCTTTAGCATTATGCATAAGTTCAATCCTTTTTGAGATAACCCATTGTTTGAATTACCCGCTTGAATGAGATCATCTTTGTCTCATAACCTTGTCATTAGCCAAATGTATTCTGTTCTAAGTGCATAAGTGTGATTCACAGTTTGATCATTAATTGAATGTTAAAGGTTAGGATTCTTGGATTGTTTGGAATATAAGAGTCATGATCTGAATTTCTTTGTGTGATGAGTATGGCTAAGTTCTTTGGAGTATGAGTGTGCGCATTGCATTTTAGAACTAGTAACTAGGACATTGAGATTGATTCATTTGAAAGGCACCTTTGCAAGAAGCTTAAACCCCCGTCTTTTCTAAAACCTCTCTTCCTTTCTTATTTTATGTTGCTTGAGGGCAAGCAAGAAGTAAGTTTGGGGGAGTTGATGTTATTGCATATTGCATGTATTTTGCATACATATTAGTTAGCTTTTCATGCATTTACATAAAATTTTAGACTAGATTGCATCACTTAGGGTCCTAGAGCATTCTCGCACCAGCATACGCATGTGCCTTGCATTTTGCATCATATTCAGGTTGTTTCTGGCTACTTTGGAGTCGTGGAGGTTCGTGGACGTGCTGAAGCTGTTGTGGTGGTTCGTGGACCGTCGGATGTTTGCTAAGGACCAGAGATTTAGATGAGATCAACCAGAAGATCGAGAAGCCCAGGCGATCCAAGGGAAATGATTGAGACGAAGATCGAGTGGAGCAATCGATCAAATGGTATGGACGTAAATGACGCCATGCAGAGCGAGAGCCGGATCGAGTCCACCACTCGATCCGACCGAAGATCGACACCAAGATCGGATGCAACACTCGATCCGCCGAAGAAGATCGATACCCAGATCGAGTAGAAGACACGATGTCCGAAAGTGATCGAGAGAGCCGCTCGATCCCGAAGTCGATCTCTGTCCTTTCAACCGCTTTTGGCCGCTAGCAAGGGGGGGACCATCGAGCTGTTTTCACCATTTCGGGAAGGCGGCGATGTCTTTTTCCGGACATACTTTTCATTCTTATCTTTTTATGCTTTTTATCTCTGGTTTGGAGACTCTCCGCCATTGTTAGACTTTGAGCTTTGTTCTTGAATATTTCGAATCGTTTATGTTTTAAGTAATCATTTTCATGTTCATCGCTTCATCTTTCATGTTTATTTTGGTTATTCTTATGTGTAGCGAGTAGTTTCATTTGGGTCTCGGGGTTGAGAGGATTCACGGGGTCTAAGGGGTTTTCAAGTTGGTAGTTTTCTTGTTCTTAATGGCTTTCTCTTCTAGGATGTTGAGTCCCTAAGGCTTAAAGACTCTCATGCCAAGATCTTTATGATCAGAGAGGTCTCTTACCTTGACAGGATCCAGAGATCTTTGAAAATCACACCCTAGAGACTAGTTACCCTTTCCCAAAAGCCATGGAAGTTTAGGGGACTAGTTAGGCCGTGTGTTTGAAATCTGAGTTCATTGCCCTTCAACCTCTCTTTCCACTAGAAGCCATGGGTTTGGAGGAGAGGATGAAGGAGTGATCCATACCGAAAGCCACGGATGGATCTTGTTTTCGTTTTCGAGGCTTAGGGAATCTCACAAAGTGAGTTGATTTAAAGTTTTCAACCCCAACTTGGACCCTTGAAACCCCAGACCATGAATCTCAACCCTAGGCCCTTCTTTCTTAGCATTCTTACATCTTCGTTAGTCATTCGCTTGTTATTTGCCGCATCCTGGTCATTAGTTTCTTAATACTTGCATTTATAGACGAGATCGATCCAAACTGCTCGATCTAGTGGTCGATCCTGTGGTCGATCCACTAGTCGATTTTTGTTAAATCATAGCCTTGCATTTTGACTTTTCTGTTTGTTCCTCGTGGTAGTTCAATCACTCTTGGTAATTTTAAAATAGTTTTGAATTCCATTCGGTCGTTGCATATAGTTTTTAGGATTTTCACAATATCGCCTGTTATTCGCTTACCTTTACACTGCTCTTGCATTCTCTTTGATCTTCCTAGCTCCTAGAAATGGATTGACTCTCACTTGCATACTGTACTACAACCTAAGTGTTGCATTTGAGTTTGATAGCCTCATTGCATCGTCACCCTTGCAAAGAAAGTAGTTATCACTCTCCTATACAGCAAGGCGTGTCATCTTCCTGTTGAGTTGGAGCATAGGGCACTATGGGCAGTGATGCAGCTCAACTACAACCTCAAGACAGCTCAGGAGAAGCGGTTGATTCAGCTACATGAGCTTGATGAGCTACAGCTAGATGCATACGACAGTGCTAAGATCTATAAGGAGCAGACTAAGGCTGTTCACGACAAGAAGCTTGTTCACAAGGAGTTAAGAGAAGGCAGTCTGGTGCAACTCTACGACTCGAGATTGAAGCTGTTCCCGGGCAAGCTCAAATCAGGGTGGTGTGGACTGTTTGAGATCAAAGAGGTTCTACCCTATAGAGCAGTTACATTGGTTGGCAAGAGCGGGAGTTCCTTCACGGTCAACGGGCACAGGGTTAAGCCTTACTTGGCTGATGGCTACAGCAAGGAGAGCACATCTGTGCTTCTTCAAGACCCCCTCAGGCCTAAACCAAGTAAAGTCTAGCTAAAGACGTTAAAGAAAGCGCACTTGGGAGGCATTCCCATGTCTATCTTGTACATATTTTTGCTTTATTTTCTACTTCAGTTTTATGCTTTTAATGTTTAAGTGTGTAAGTGATTGGACAAAGGATTGTTAGGCGTGATCTTGGAGTCCAAAAGAGGCGAGAAGGGCTGAGTATAGGCTAGAGATCTAGTGTTAGATCGACTTATCCTAGCTCGATCATTACTAGATCGAGCTAGTGAATCGAGAGGAGCCAGTCGATCTAGACGAGATCGAGTAGACAAGGTCGATCTTGATGAGTTCGGATCGATCAGTCCCATCTAGATCAACCGATCTAAAATGTCTAGGGAAATTCTTAGAGTTTAGATCGATCGGTCCAAATTTGGATCAACCGATCTAATTTCTCTCGAGAAAATACTTCAAAGACAGATCGATCAGTCAACTCGATCCCCAACTCGATCCAAGCCAAATAGATCACGTGGCTCGATCCAAGGAGTGCAGCCTACTTGACCAAAGTCAAGGAATGAGAGGGTACAGTCGATCTAAACTCGATGCAAGTTGAATCGAGTCCCTCATCGATCAAACCTCTCAATCCTAGCCATTATGGGCATGAGATCGAGTCCTAGATCGACCAAATGGACTCGATCTCGTGCCGAGGTAACAACTTCTTTTCCCATTTTTCTTCTTCCCCTCCAATTTTTAAATTCAAATCTTGGTCAAGGCAGGAATCTTTGACCATGAAAGATGTGCCTTGACCAAGCTTTTGTCAGAAATCACTTTTGCATGTGTCCAAAATTTTCTTGTCTTTAAAACCTCTCTTTCTATCTTTTGTTTCTTTACTTTGAAAGCCCGATTTTCACAAAACAAAGAGAGAGAGAGAGATAGCGAATTTGAATTTTTAAGACTTGTGCATTTCTTTTTCCTCTAAACTCAAAGGTATTTTCTTAATTATTTTCTCAAATCTTTCAAGAAAATCCTTTTCTCTTGTGATTTAGGGAATGATTTGCTAGGGGATTAGGAAAAATTTTAGATTTTTTTTTAACTGCAAATTGTTATTCATATACAATTAATATAATCATGATACAGAGAATTGGTTATCCAAGATGGAGGATAAACGGTTCCAGAAAAGAAAGGAGCATGTAGAGGTCCTTTTTATGCTAAAGTATGAGCTACGATATTACAATCTTGTTTTACATGAGTAATTTGAAACGAATGAAATTTTAACATGCAAGATCTAATTTCATCTAATATATTAGCTATGGTAATATCGGTGTCATTATTTTGGAGTAATTGTGTTAAGTTGAGACAGTCTCCTTCAATAATAACAGAGTCATAACCCATAATCCAGCAATGTTGACTAGTAATGATTTTGCTTCAGCTTCAAGGCAGGAACTCGTATATT
Source organism: Thlaspi arvense (assembly GCA_911865555.2). Classification (NCBI taxonomy): domain Eukaryota; kingdom Viridiplantae; phylum Streptophyta; class Magnoliopsida; order Brassicales; family Brassicaceae; genus Thlaspi; species Thlaspi arvense. The sequence continues at coordinate 24,217,966 of OU466858.1, read as the reverse complement.
CCAACATTGTAGCTCTCCAGTATTTGTTGTTGGCGTTGCTGTCACGAAGAAGCCATCCAGCAGAAGCATGAGTGGTATGAGGATTAAAAGCAGCATCGTAATAACATTTTATGTAACCGATGGGTGGTCGTGTCCATGTTTGCAGAGAAGGTGAGGTAAATCCCAGCCTAGATGTGGTGTAATCGTGCTGTTGATCCAGACACTTACATCCACTACAGCTTTGTTAACATCTTTGCCAATCATAATATTCTTATTTTGAAAAATGAGATTATTTCTTGACTTTCATAAGCGCCAAAGAATCCAAAGGGGAAGTAATTTAACCTTTGTATCTAATCCAATTGCTTAGGCATCAAGGAGGAGACGTATAATGCTCTCCGTATCCTGTGAGATATTTGTCAAAAAAAGAAATGGTGTGTTGGCTCTTCTCCACGTTGATATAGAGATGGGGCATTCGAAGAAAAGGTTTGTTATTGTTTCTGGTGCGGCTCCGCAACGAATACAAGTGGTGGGGATTGCAACTCCACGGCTTTGGAGTCTAGTGGCAGTTCCAATAGTTTTTGAGAGGATTCGCCATAAAAAGTGTTTGAGTTTAGGCATTATTTGGAGTTTTCATATCCGAGTCTTTAGATGGGGATCACCATATTGTATGGGAGGAGCTGTGATGTGAGAATATGGGTGGTGCCGGAGTAACCAATACCCCGATTTCACAGTGTACTGTCCATTCTTTGTATAGTTCCAACATATACGATCTTCACTATTACCTTGTCGTAAAAATATTTTTTTTGTAAGTTTTATATCCCTTGCCGATAGATAAGTAGTTAAAGCTGACATGTTCCAACGTTTAGTGGAATCAATGGTAATTAAATCTTTCACCAATAAGTTGGGTGTCAGTACGCCTCCTTCAGCAGGTTTTGGTGGATTAGAGGGAAGCCAATTGTGTTCGAAAACTTTTGTTTAGTTACCATTACCGATAATTACACGAGAACCCTTTTTAAGGAGATCAATACCATGTAGAATCGAAGCCCAGCCATAAGATTGACATCTACGTGGTTTACCTTCAAAGAGATGATCATCAGGGAAGTATCGGGATTTGTATAGGCGAGAGAATAGGCAATGAGGATGTTGAAGAAGTCGCCAAGCTTGTTTTGCAAGTAAAGCATCATTAAATTTTTCTAGATCTTTGAACCCTAATCCACCTACTTTTTTGGTGTATTGTAACTGTTTCCAAGCAACCCAAGGAATTCCCCTCGATTGATTATTTTTATCCCACCAGAATTGGGTGAGACTACTAGTGAGTTCAGAGATTACTTGATTGGGAAGTTTGAAACAGGACATTGAATAAATGGGCATGGACATGGCCACCGATTTCATCAACGCCTCTTTTCCTGCCGGAGATAGTAGTTTTGCACTCCATGATGATATTTGTTTCTTGACACGGGTAATAACATTGTTGAACATATCCTTCTTCTTTATTCCAAACTGTTCTGGAAGCCTTAAATATTTCCCACCTCCGCCGCAGTTTGTTATTCCCAAAATAGTTTTAAGTCGCTCTTGTCGAAGGCCTAGAATTCTTGTTCCAAAGGTGATCATGTATTTATCATGATTTATCTTTTGGCCAGAACATTCTTCATATAGCTTAAAGATGTTTTTAATAGTGGTGCAATTCTTCTCATTTGCTTAGCAGAAGAAGAGAGAATCATCAGCAAACAGTAAGTGTGTTATTCTTGGTACCCCATTTCCTATTTTAATTCCATTTAGCCTCCCTTTTTGTGCGTTGAAATCAAGGAGATGACTCATAACATCCGCACATAGGATAAATAAATAAGGCGATAGGGGATCACCTTGTCGCAAACCCCGTTCCGGAACAATGTGGCCCTGAGGAGTACCATTTATGAGAACAGAGTAGGTTACAGAGGTAACTGTAGCCATAATCCATTTGATCCAAGTTTGATGAAAACCGAAAGCAGACATTGTTTTTGCAAGAAAATCCCATTCCACACGATCATATGCTTTGGTCATATCTGTTTTGATAGCCATATAGGTTTGGGAGACTCGTTTTCGACTTTTTAGTGAATGCATGAGCTCATAAGCAACCATAACATTATAGGATATATGACGGCCGGGGACGAAAGCTGCCTGAGATTCGGAGACTATTTCATTTAAAAAACATTTTAGCCTCATGACTAATATGTTCGAAATGATTTTATAGAGAACATTGCACAGAGAGATTGGTCTATAATCAGCCAATGTTAGTGGGTGGTACTTCTTAGGAATCATACATATATTAGTATGATTCAGTTTTGTTGACATTGTTGCAGTGTCAACGAAACTGAGGACTTACGTGGTAACGTGTGGGCCTACAATATCCCAACAAGATTGATAGAATCTCGCAGTTAGACCATCGGGCCCTGGAGCTTTGTCAGAACCTATGGAAGATATTGCGTCATATACCTCCATCTGTGTTATAGGCGAGGTGAGAGATTGGTTAATTATGGGCGTCACCGTAGGCCTGAAGCCTTCAAAGATGGTATCGGTGGCACTAGCATTAGTAGTTGAGTACATTTATTGAAAGTAAGTTTCAGCATATGTGCCAATATCTGTATCGCCACAGTATATATTCCCAGTAGCGTCTTTGATAGATAGAATCTTATTGCGCGCATCTCAGGATCTAGTTGCAGCATGGTAGAAATTTTTGTTTCTATCTCCCTCAGTAAGCCAAATATTTCGGCTTTTTAAGTGCCAATATATCTCTTCATTACGATAAGCGTCTGTTAATTCACGGCGAATTTGGGGAATGTTATATGGTGTGGGATCAGTAGCAGATAAGGCAAAGTCGAGCTCAATTAATAATGAGACAATTTGTTTGGCGGAGTTTGATTTCGTATTACGTCGGAACAGAGACATTGATGCACGAACCTTTCTTATTTTCTCTTGAATATTTTGATTTGCAGTCGTTGCCTTCCATGAAGGACCAATGGCATCTTTAAACTCTGGATGATGAAGCAAACGTTTGTCAAAGTAGAAAGATTTTTTAACAAATTCCTGGTTATATGCGATTGTAGTTAGGACTGGTCTGTGATCTGATGCACAAAACCTTTAAATTCTGCTATAGAGCCTGGAAACGTTGCAATCCATTCGGTATTTGCTATTACCCGATCTAAGCAACATTTAACATGATAATTTCCCCTATTTCCCCTTCAAGAAAATATGTTTCCTCTCTGTCTTATATCATGTAAATCGCATGTATCGTACAAATGTTTAAAACTTCTGAACGTATGATCTTGTCTCAGAGGACCACCTTGTTTTTCAGAGTTAGAAAGTATTTCGTTAAAATCTCCAAGTATAAGCCAAGGTCCAGTTCGATTAAGACCGATACTCTCTATCCGTTCCCACAGTATATGTTGTAAAGATTGGTTTGGATCCCTATAAACACAAGACAAATAGAAAGACATTTCATTGCATTGAATTTGAACATCAATCATTTGGACTGAATGATACAATGTGGTGACATTGAGGTTTTTTTTCCAGAAAATAGCAAGTCCGCCGCTACGACCTTGCGGTGGGACTGTTAACACAGAATCAAAATCTAAAGTAGTACAAACATCCCTCATAACATCACACATATTCATGGTTTCGACCAAGAAAAGAAGATCTGGTGAGTTTTGGAGACAGAGTTGTTTGAGGCGATCCTTCGTTAGGGATGCTTGTAAACCCTGGCAGTTCCAGGATAGTATCTTCAAGGTGTTCTTCAAAGACTGGAGGGGATCATGACCCCTGTGTCATGCTTTCCCGGTTGATCCATGCAATAAGAATCCGTTGAGTCGCATTTGATGACCATCGTGAGCGTATCCAAAGCCTTATGATCGTCTGTAGGAGAAACGTGAATTGCTTCACGTTTGGAGGGAAGGACATTGTTGTTGTGAGTGTCATCATAGTAAGCATCGTCATGCAGAATCAGTTCACTGTTATCCAGTTTTCGTTTCAATGACTTTGTAGTAACAGGGGACTCTGTCTTATTACAAACAAAAGCATCAATTTAAGAAGACATTACCGAAAATTAATCATAGATCGAAGCACCTGGATTCGTTGTTCCTGGTATTATTTGTGAGTGATCTTCTGTGATGCCTCTGTGATAAGAATCAGTCATAAAATATGATTTAGCATTGGCATACTGTCGTAGCATCGCCTCAACTTCGTTGTGTTTGGTCGTATCAAAGCCCGAGTTTTCTTGTTGATTGGCATAGTCTCGGAGAAGGCTTACGAAATCACCTTCAGTGAACTTCCCTTTATCCATTTTGGCTTGTAGATACTGCCACGTTTCAGACATCATGTCTTTGTCGTCTCTAATCTCGAAAGGTTGCGAAGGTAGAGACTGTTCATCACAAGATTCAGAGATGACAGTTGGATTGATTGTAGCGTCGTCGGGAATTGTAGTTGGCTCCTTTGCCGTTTGATCAGCATTTCCTGAATTGGTTACGGCATCATTATCATCATTGTTGTTATCATCATCAGGGTCATCACGAGCATCAGAGGAGAATGTAGGACATTCCTTTGCATCATGTGTTAAGATCTCACACTTGATGCAGAAATTTCTTAGTCGTTCGTAATGGAACCGGAGGGGAGTGTTCTCGCCGGGAGTGAATTGAAAAAGTCGCTGGAAACGTAGTGGTGTTTCAACATTCCAAGTAAGCTTTAAACGAACATAATCCAGGACGTGATTTGCATCATCAAAATTAATATCTACGACACTACCCAGATGTTCCGCTATGTACTCGACGAGAAGACGGTTCAAGTACTACGGTGGAATTCCACGTATCTGTACCCAGAAAGGAATGATTTTGAGTGTCTCTTCATCAATCGTTGGAGTCCATTTTTGCATGACAAGCATCCATTCGTTAAAAAACCACGGGCCACGGCGGAGAACTAAGTTGATTGCTTCTTCAGATTGAAAGATGAATTGAAACCTGCGTGGATTCAGTATTCTGCCTGTAACGGAGTCGCTCATACCCCATAGCCTTGGTAGTTGTCCAATCAGAGCCAGTAAATTTTGTTTTCTGGGATTCGTTAAGCAACCAACAATCGTGAACAGATTAGCTTGCGCCGCTTGGGCACAAATCGACACCGGCAGCACAATTGGTGCATCATTGAGACCCAGATCATTGTCCTGCAGTCGTTTGTGTAAGTTGTCACTCATGGGGAGGAGATTTGTGATTAGAAGAGAAAAGTGAGACTTGTTTATATAGAACTTCCATGGCGGTTTTCAATTGAAGGGAGAGACAAAAGTATTAAAACCGTCAAAGGAACTTCTAAACAGACAATAACCGACAAAATCGTTCCATAAGAAACGAAATAGAGATTGCCGGACAAATTTTCCCCAGAATAATTGAGATTCAGAGTCTACATCAAGTCGGGAGAGAAGAGAGAATTTTAGAAAGAAAAATTTTAGATTTGATGCAATCTTTAGACTTTCTTTTCTTTTATCGAGCTATAATTTTTATAAAATCCCCTAAAATCTTGGCTAATTGTTATAAGTTTTTCTTTCTTGCCTAGTCTTTCTCTCAATATACACCGCCTTTGCTCATTCTCCTGCTTGAGAATTGTGTTTCAGGTAGTATGGCCCCCAAAAGAACGAGAGAAGAGACAGCACAAGAAGGAGATGGTCAAGAAGTGGTGGTTCAGGAGAGGATTAAATGGACCAAAGAGGAAAAGCAAGCCAAGAAGAGGCTAGAGAGGCTGAGGTTCGATCCCACTAAGTTCGCGGATAGAGGTCTGTTGGCTAAGATGGGGATCCTGGGAGACATTGATCAGCTTTTGAAGAACATAGGGCTCCGGTGCTTGTCATGGATAGACTGCCCAAGTTTTCCCGAGGTGACAATCGATTTCCTAGCCACTTTGGAATTCGCATATTAGAACCCGAGCATCCCTACTCCTTCTCAAGGCCACCTCTCCTTCAAGATCAAACGTCTGGCCTTTCGTTTCTCAATCCCGGAGCTTTGTCAAGCCTATGGCCTCAACGCTGCTGCCAACAAGGTTGAGTTCCCCTCCTTCACTCAAGCCAATGACCTGTGGGACCTCATAAGCAATGACGACTACAAGGCGAATACAGCAAAGATAAAGAGAGTAAGGAGTCCGGTGCTGAGATACACGCTTAAACTGATTGCTAACACCTTCAGCGGATGGTCAGTAGCCCCCACGATCACGAAGATCGAGGTTTGCTTCCTGTTCCAAGGCGTCAAGCATCTGCTTTGTGATCCTAAGGAGAACGACGATCCAATGGAGGATGAGCTCGGCGATGACGTGAACTATGGGTGTATCCTAGCTGCCTCATTGGTGAAATACAAGGCCTATGCCTTGCGATGCAAGGCAAGCTCGGCACTTATAGGAGGATTTCTCACCCCTTTGTTTGTGCAAGCTGGTGTACCTCTTCAAGATCTAACTCATGTTCTGGATTTAGCTTTCATGGACGAGATTTATATGAAGAACACAGACAGCTTGGGACACACGCCACCCGAGGGCTTCTTTGCCTATCTGTACATCGACTCCGAGAATGAGAAGCGAGTTTGCATCTTAACGAACAAGGAGGAAACCGAGCTGCAAAGAGTTGGCTGATATACGTTTTCTTAGCGAGGGTTTATGATGCAGAGAGGTTATCAAACTCTAATGCAAGCAATGTCGTAGTATAGCAAGCAAGAGAGAGTCAATCCACTTCTAGGAGATAGAGAATGCACAGAGAATGCAAGGACTAAAGCAAATCTAAGCAAAATGAGACAGTTTATGAGAAAATATCTAAGAACTAGATGCAGCAACCTAAACAGAGTGAAACCTATTTTAAAAATACTAGAAAGGAAGCAACTACCACGAGAAACAAACGGATTAATTAAAGGAAAGAGCTTCGAATTATTAAAATTCGACTAGTGGATCGACCACGAGATCGACCACTAGATCGAGCAGTAACAATCGATCTCGTCTAAAAATGTAAAAGCAGTGAAACTAATGACCAGGATGCTATCAGGTAACAAGCGAAAGATGAGAATAGCCGTAAAGAAACTAAAAGAAAGGGTCTGGGGTTGAGATTCATGGTTAGGGGCTTCAAAGGTTCAACCTTGGGTTTGAAACTTTAGATCGACTCACTTGGTGAGGATCTCTAAGCCTTGAAAACAAAACAAGATCTATCTGTGGCTTTCGGTATAGACCACTCTTTCATCCTCTCCTCCAAACCCATGGCTTTTGGTGGAAAGAGAGGTCGAAAGGCAAGGAAAACAGATTTCAAGTAAATGGCTTAACTAGTCCCCCAAACTTCCATGGCTTTTGGGAAGGGGTAACTAGTCTCTAAGGTGTGATCTTCCGAGGTTCCTGGATCCTGTCAAGGCAAGGAACCTCTCGGATCATGAAGCTCTTGGCGTGAGAGTCTCCAGGCTTTAAGCTTTCAACACCTTAGAAGAGATAGCCTTTAAAAACGTTTAGAAAAACCCCAAGATCGAAACCTTTTCTACCCCTTAATCCTCTCAACCCCGAACCCAAAGGAACTACTCACTACACATAAAGTAAATCAAGCAAAGCATATGGAACGAGACGATGAACATGAAAGAAAAACTAGATTAAACGATAAAGATTCGAATACAAAAGCTTAAGAGAAAAACGAGTTTCAACAATGGTGTCCTTCACGAAAACGAGAGAGAAAACATAAAAGAAAAGGATAAGGATCTAAAAGTTCTCGAAAAAGGACGTCGCCGCCTTGCCTAAAATGCCCAAACAAGCCAATGGTCCCCCCTTCGTTAGCAGCCAAAAACGGTTGAAAGGACAGAAATCGACTCCAAGATCGAGTGGTTCTCTCGATCATATCCGGACATCGTGTCTTTGGCTCGATCTAGGTCTCGATCTTCATCGGCGAATCGAGTGTTGCATCTGATCTCGGTATCGATCTTCGGCTGGATCGAGTGGTGTACTCAATCTCTCTCTCACTCTGCATGGAGTCATTTACGTTCGTACCGATTGATCGATTGCTTCACTCGATCTCCGTCTCGATCATTCTCCTTGGATCGCCTAGTTGGCTCGATCTTCTGGTCGATCAACTCCTAGATCGACCGGCCATGCTCGATCTGCTCCTCGATCTCTGGTCCTTAGCATATTTCCGAGCTCCCACGAACTGCTACATCAGCTTCAACACGTCCACGAACCTCCACGACTCCAAAGCAGCCGGAAACAACCTGAATGTGATGCAAAATGCAAGAAAAATGCGTATGCTGATGCAAAAATGCTCTAGGACCCTAAGTGATGCAATCTAACCTAAAACATGATACAAATGCATGAAAAACTAACTAATGAGTATGCAAAATGTATGCAACATGCAATAACATCAACTCCCCCAAACTTACTTCTTGCTTGCCCTCAAGCAACAGAAAATAAGTAAGGAAGAGAGGTTTTCAGAAAAATGAATGGGGTTTTAAACTTTTTGCAAAGGTGCCTTTCAAATGAATCAATCTCAATGTCCTAGTTATCAGTTCTAAAATGCTATGCTTACACTCATACTCCAAAGAACTTAGCCATACTCATCACACAAAGAAATTCAAATCATGACTCTCCTATTCCTAACAATCAAAGAAACTCATCCTTTAACATTCATTAACATTCGAACCATGAATCAAACTTATGCACTTTAAAGCAAAACACATTTGGCTAAGGGTTAAGGTTATGAGCATAAAATGATCGTATTTGAAAAGGTTTATAAATAGATTAAGGGTTTCTCTCGAAAATGGTTGAACTTGTGCATAATGCTAAAGATAAAGACAATTTACGCATACATGATTAGATTCTCATCTACCCATGTAAACTATCAAAAGATCCTATACCCCTCTCATTTAAGAAATTTATCCTCACTCACCACTTAAGAGTCTACCCTTTCCTTCACAAATTTAGCAATCTCCAATTCAAAATAAAGACATTTTTAAACTTTTAGGCTAGTGAAAAGGTTTTGAAAAATACTTTTGCTCTTTTAGAAATTTCTTATTAGTAGCTCTCTTATTATTATTTTTTAATTTTTATTTTATTTTATTTTTTTTTATTTGGTACTTAGGCTCTTTTTATTTCTTTTTCTTTTCTTTTCTCTTTTTTTTTTATTATTTTTTTATGAGAGAGCTACCTCCTGAAATTATTAGAGCATACTTATGTTTTAAAAACAACCTTTCACTTAAAACCTCATTTCTTTTCTTAAAACACAAACTCTTTGAAACCGAAAACAAATAGATAAGAAAGCAACCCCAATGATCCCCCAAACTTATCCTAAGCCTACACCTAGCTTCAAAATGCAAAGCTAGCAACAATATGAAAACCAAATCATGTCGCTTAAACCTAACACTTTATGCCAAGTTCAAACCGAAAGGAAGGCTTCACAAAGATGTCACACAAGAACATTTGGCTTCAAAGGAGGGTAAGGTTCAAGGAGGGAGTTCTACTTATGCTCACAAAGAGTGGTAAAAAGGAAGAAGAGAGCCTAAATATTTTAAAACCATGTGTTCATTTTCAAATGCATAAGAATGACAATTAGAATTTCAAATTAAGGTTTTCACTTATTAGAATGAGTTTCAAATCATGAGAGTTCAATTCAAGCCACGAAAATCTTAACAAGTGATCCAAGCATGGTAAGAACTTACTTTCAAAGCATAGACAAAGCATTAGAGAACTACCAACTAGGGCATTGAAACAATTCATAAGTAAAAACACTTTTGTAAGAAATTCTAACCCCTTATGCAAAATGCAAACAACCTAAGTGATATGAGAAACTCTAGACTCAATCCTAACATGTTTTAAAAAATATGAATGCAACTACATGAATCTTTGAAAATTTTTTAAAAATATTATCAATTTTTCATGAACTAAGACTCAAGGATGCAAAAAGGAAAATAAGATCAAAGAACACAAGATTAAATCACACATGTACTCCCCCAAACTTGCTTGACACCGTCCCGGTGGCAAACTCATCTGAAGGAGCATCAAAACACAATGCAAGAAACAAACATGAGCGGTTATATACAATGGAAGAAGGTTGTTTACTTCTGGTCTAGGCTCGGCTAGAACTTGAGGATGTTCCAGAGGAGCTAGAGATCGTTGCTTTGCCTTTGTCAGCTGGTTCTTGGAGAGAGTGGCGCGCCGGTTGAATGTTGTCTCCTTGGGTCTCGCGGATGACAATTCCTCCGGTTGAGAGCCTTCTCTTCTCGGGTTGTTGCATCTCTTGACTTGCACCTGGCTTAGGCGTGCCTCCCATAAGTGCTTTGACTTTCTTCCCAAGCTTCTTCAGCATTTTGCCTTGCCACTTGTTAATCTTCCTTTGCATCTCTACCACCGATGCTAGGAACTTCTCGGTTTTTGTCCTCGGCTCAAAGTCCAGCTTGGGAAGTGTGTAAGCCTCGGGTATCTCGTCTTCCGTGCCTGGAGACTCTGACCTTTGACGCGGGGCAATGGCTGAAGCAGGCGGTCCTCCTAAAGGGGCAAAGCATTCTTCCTCCGTGGGCAAGAACTCGATGTTCCCAACACCAAGCAGCTCGGTTTCATCTCTGTTGGGAAGGATGCACACTCTCTTCTTGTCTTCATCATCAATGAAGAGGTAGGCGTAGAACCCTTCTGCTGGCGTGCGTCCCAAGCTATCAGTATTCCTCATGTATGCTTCATCCATGAAAGCTCTGTTTGGGAAGTGAGCAAAGTCATGAATGGGCACACCGGCTTGCACGAACAGAGGAGTAAGGAAACCGCCAATGTAAGAGGAGGTTACCTTGCACCGTAAGGCATAAGCCTTGTACTTCACCAGAGAAGCCGCGAGCACACAGCTGTAGTTCACTTCATCGCCGAGTTCATCCTCCATAGGCTCGTCGTTTGCATCCGGATCACATACCAAGTGCTTTGCCTTGGAACAGGAAGCACAGCTCTGTCTTCGTGACCGTAGGGGCAACAGACCTTCCACTGAACGTGTTGGCAATCAGCTTCAGAGTATACCTCAGAACCGGGCTCCTTACTCGCTTGATATTAGCGGTGTTGGCTTTGTAGTCCTCATTGCTGATCAAATCCCAAAACTCGTCGGCTTTCTTGAAGGCTGGGAACTCGACCTTGTATGCATCAGCGTTGAGACCGTAGGCTTGGCATAGCTCAGGGATGGAGAGTGTGTAGGCTTGACGTCCGACTTTGAAGTAGAGGCGGCCTTGAGAAGGGACGGGTGCACTAGGATTCTCATACCGGAATTCCAAGGTGGCAAGGAAGTCTATTGTCACTTCAGGAATGGTTGGGCAATCCATCCGTGACAGACATCTTAAGCCAATGTTCTTGAGGAGTTGGTCGAAGTCCCCAAGAATCCCGAGCTTAGACAACAGCTCTCGATCAGCAAACTTGGTAGGGTCAAACCGGAGCCTCTCTAGCCGCTTCTTATCTCTCTTCTCATCCTTGCTCCATCTAACCCTCTCTTGAACTGCCACTTCTTGTCCTTCTCCTTCTTGTGCTTGCTCCTCTCTTGTTCTCTTTGGGGCCATGGTTCCTGAAACAAATTTCTAAAGAAATCGATAAGTACACGGTGGTTTGATGAGAATGAGAGAAGAGAAGGAGAGAATTTATAAAAGGCTACACTAAAATTTTGGGGAATAAATAAAAATCAAAGCTAAATAAAGGAGAATCAAATCTTTAGATACTGAAAAATCTGGAATTATTCCTTTTACTTAGCTAGTTTTAAAAATTCAAAACCAATCCTATATTCTAAAACAAGATCTTGCGGATTTAAAGGAGATTTTCTAAAATTAAATCTTTAAACTTTTGAAAATACCTTTGCAAGAAGTTCAGAATATCGTTGCTAGCTTTTGAAAACTTAAACTCTCACTCTCTTTGTTTAAAAATCTCGAGCAAAACAGGAATGAGAGGGTGAGAGGATGTTTGAAATATTTAAAGAGTTAGCAAAACCAAAACAATGGGTAGTCAAAGTGGTTTCTGACAAAGTCTTGGTCAAGGCACATCTTTCATGGTCAAAGATGCTTGCCTTGACCAAGTTTTGAATTCAAAATTTGGAGGGAAAAGAGTAAAGGAGGGAAAGAGAAATGTTACCTCGGCATGAGATTGAGTCCATTTGGTCGATCTAGGACTCGATCTCATGCCCAAAATGGCTTAGATCGAGAGGGTTACTCGATTTGAGACTCGATTCATGGTGAATCGAGTCCTGGATCGATTGGCTCTCTCGATCATTGAGATGTTGGCTCCTCGGCTAAGTCCTCATGATCGAGCTACGTCCTCGATTTAGGGGTCGATTTGGCATAGATCGAGTGATGGATCGAGTCGAGTGATCGATCTGTTTTCAACAGATTTTCCCGAGAGAAATTAGATCGGTCGATCCGATTTGGATCGATCGATCCTTTTTTGTCAAGGTCGATCTTGCCACTCGATCTCGGCTAGATCGACTGGCTCCTCTCGATTCACTGACTCGATCTAGCAAAGATCGAGCCAGGATCAGTCGATCTAGCACTCGATCTCTAGCCTTATTCTAACCCATATTGCTTTTTTAAGACCTCAAAGTCAAGGTTTAGATTCCTTATACCTGTTCATACACACTTGCAAGATAAAAACATAAAACTGAAAGGGAAATAAAGCAGAAGTATGTACAAGATAAACATGGGAATGCCTCCCAAGTGCGCTTTCTTTAACGTCTTTAGCTAGACCTTACTTGGTCTAAGCGGATGGTGGGTCTTGGAGAAGCACTGAGGTACTCTCCTTGTCATAGCTATCTGCTAAATAGGGCTTGACTCTGTGTCCGTTGACGGTGAATGCACTGCCACTTTTTCCCATCAGAGTAACAGCTCCATACGACAAGATTTCTTGAATCACGAACGGTCCGCTCCACCTTGATTTCAGCTTGCCCGGGAAGAGCTTGAGCCTCGAGTTGTACAGTAACACCAGTCCTCCTTCCTTGAGCTTCTTGGCAACCAACTTCTTGTCATGAGCCTCCTTAGTCCGCTCCTTATATATCCGGGAGTTCTCGTAAGCATTCAACCTCAACTCGTCCAGTTCGTGTAGCTGAATAAGGCGCCTCTCCTGAGCCGTCTTGAGATCAAAGTTCAGCCTCTTCACAGCCCACAATGCGCGGTGTTCCAGCTCAACCGGGAGGTGACAGCCCTTGAAGGCGATACGGTAGGCCCAAAGAGCGTCATCCAGCTTCACTGACCAGTCTTTCCTTGTTGCTCCGACGGTCTTCTCTAGAATAGCCTTGATTTGCCTGTTGGAGACCTCCACTTGACCACTCGTTTGAGGATGATACGGTGTAGCCACCTTATGCTTAACCCCATACTTTCTCAAGAGGTTCTCAAAGACCTTGTTTATGAAGTGTCTTCCTCCATCGCTTATAAGAACCTTGGGTACTCCAAACCTTGGGAAGATGATACTCTTGAACAGCTTGATTACCACCTTAGAGTCATTTGTAGGGGAAGCAACAGCCTCAACCCATTTGGAGACATAATCAACAGCTACTAAGATGTATTTGTTGCCGTATGAAGAAGGGAATGGTCCCATGAAGTCAATCCCCCATGCGTCGAACACGTCAACCTCGAAGATAGGAACTTGAGGCATTTCGTTCCTCTTAGTTATATTCCCTGCTCGTTGACATGCCTCACAGCTCTTCACAAACTCATGTGCATCTTTAAAAATGGAGGGCCACCAGAAACCGGCTTTCAACACCTTCGTGGCTGTCTTGAATGAGGCAAAGTGTCCTCCGTAAGAAGAGCCATGGCAATGGTAGAGGATGTCCCTGGCTTCTTCCCTTGTAACACATCTCCGGTACAAGCTGTCTACTCCTCTTTTGTATTAGTAAGGCTCGTCCCAAAAATAGTCACTAGCCTCCCTCATAAACCGCTTCTTGTGATAGCTGTTGAGATGTGTTGGCTCCTCACCACACGCTAGATAGTTCACCACATCAGCATACCACGGTAGATCCTCCTCTTTGAAACTCAGCACCTCCTCAAACCTCCCTTCTAGCTTCCCACAAACAGCTGTAGTAATCGCCATAAGCTGCTCTTCTGGAAGAGAGTCATCTAAGGGGAGAGACTCGTTGATCCTTAGCCGTGAGAGGTGGTCAGCGACTCCATTTTCTATCCCTTTCTTGTCTTTAATCTCCATGTCAAAGTCCTGGAGTAACAGAATCCATCTTAAGGGCCGAGGCTTAGTGTCTTTCTCCGAGTAGATGTATCGTAAGGCAGCGTGATCCGTGTATACAATAGCCTTGGAGCCAACGAGATATGATCTGAACTTCTCAAAGGCGAAGACTACTGCAAGCAGCTCCTTCTCCGTAGTGGTGTATCGTGATTGCGTGTCATCCAAGGTCCTTGAAGCATAATAGATCACGTGTAGCTTCTTGTCTTTCTTCTGACCAAGGACGGCTCCTACGGCGTAGTCACTAGCATCACACATGATCTCAAAGGGAAGAGACCAGTCTGGTGTTTGGACTATAGGAGCTGATGTAAGGGCTTCCTTGATGGTCACGAAAGCCTTCAAACACTCCTCATCGAATACAAACTCAGCTTCCTTGCACAACAGCCGTGTAAGAGGGCGTGCAATCTTGGAGAAATCCTTGATGAAACACCTGTAGAACCCTGCGTGCCCCAAGAAGCTTCTGATTCCCTTGACATTAACCGGCGGCTCAAGACCCATCATGACCTCCACCTTAGCCTGATCAACCTCAATACCCTTCTCTGATATCTTGTGACCGAGCACGATCCCTTCCTTAACCATGAAGTGGCATTTCTCCCAGTTCAGCACCAAGTTTGTCTCTTCACAACGTTTAAGTACCCTGCAAAGATTCAACAAACACGCAGGAAAGGACGCACCATACACAGAGAAGTCATCCATGAATACCTCTACCATCTCCTCTATAAGATCAGAGAAGATCGACATCATACACCGCTGAATAGCCGGTGCATTACACAATCCAAACGGCATCCTTCGATATGCAAAGGTACCGTAGGGACATGTGAAAGTCGTCTTCTCTTGATCGTTTGGGTGAATAGGAATTTGAAAGAAACCGCTATACCCATCGAGAAAACAGTAGTAAGGGTGATTTGTAAGTCTCTCAAGCATTTGATCAATAAAAGGCAAAGGGAAATGGTCTTTCCTAGTCGCAAGGTTGAGTTTTCTATAGTCAATACACATTCTATGACCAGTAATGGTCCTAGTAGGGATAAGTTCATCCTTTTCATTCCTTATGACTGTGATCCCTCCCTTCTTAGGCACCACATGTACAGGGGAAACCCACGTGCTGTCACTTATGGGATAGATCACGTCAGCCTCTAAAAGCTTAAGGATTTCCTTCTTAACAACCTCTTTCAAGTTAGGATTCAAACGCCTTTGATGTTCTATAGAAGAGGCGTTCTCATTATCCAAGTGAATCCTATGAGTGCAAAGCATTGGTGAAAGGCCCTTGATGTCACTTAAAGAGTACCCAATGGCCTTCCTATACTTTCTCAGCTCAGTTAGGAGCGAGTGCAACTCAGCATCACTAAGGTTTTCATTTACTATCACGGGATAGGTGTTATTAGGCCCTAAGAAAGCATACCTTAGCCTTTTTGGGAGCTCCTTAAGGTCCACCTTTGGGGCTAACAGTTCACTCCAGTCATCCTTGTGGCTGTTGTTGTTGCTTTCCTCATTGGAACTCTCCCTTGAACTCGAGGCATGGCCCTTCAGACTGCTTTCTTCTATCGCTATCCCTTCTGAGATCGAGTCCTCCGGTCGATTCTCCTCTCGATGTCGTCTAGATCGAGCCATTTCGCTCGATTCACTTACTCGATTTGATAGGGATCGAGTAAGGGATCGAGACGCTGAGTCGATCTCTTGATTGGACTCCAAAATGATCGGGAGGTCTCTCTCGATCGTCGACTCGATTGTTTTTCCTGATCGAACATTCTTCTCGATCTGTCCATCGATTGTTGTGCCGGATCGAGTTGTGTTCTCGATTGACTTGTCGATCTGACTCCGGGATCGAGTGATAGCGTCGATCTCGGGGTCGATATCTAGGCAGCAACCATTTTCATTTTTGATAATCCTCCTAGAATCCAGCAGGTTCACGTACTCTTGGGTTCTCTGGTCCACAAAACCAAACTCCCCTGGCTCCTTAGTCAGTGCTTGCTTCAGATGGTCTTCTAGAGCCAGCTCTTCCAGCAACTCATCCCCCAAGGCATCCATTGTTTCAATATAGAAAGCTTTTCCTTCGATGGTCGGCTTCTTTAGAACCTTGTTGATGTCGAAGTCTAGCCTGATCTCCTTCCCCAAATGCAAGGCAATCTTTCCATTCTTCACATCTATTATAGCCCCGGCCGTTGCAAAGAACGGTCTCCCTAAGATGAGTGGGTCTTTAGGCTCTTCATCTATATCCAACACTACAAAGTCTGTGGGTACGTTCACACCACTGATTTGTACCGGTAAATCTTCAAGCAGCCCCACTGGTAACCTCACGCTTCTATCAGCCAGCACCAATGAGATCCGACAGTCTTTAAACAGAGTAAAACCAAGCTTCTTAGCCACGGAGTGAGGCATCAAGTTTATACTAGCCCCGAGATCACACAAGCAGCTCTTGAACTCTAGGGGACCCAAAGCGCAGGGTATAGTGAAGCTTCCAGGGTCTCCCAGCTTCTTGGGGACTATCTCCTTGTGTATAACCGCGCTACACTCTTCACTTAGAACAAGTACCTCTTTTCTTTCTTTGTTCTTCTTCACAAGGGTGTCCTTGAAAAACTTGGCGCACTTGGGCATCATAGCTAGACAATCAACAAGAGGCAGCTTGATTTCCACGTCTCTCAGGTGCTTCTCAAACAAGATTTTGTGCTTCTCGATGAGCTGCTTTTTGAAACGATCGGGAAATGGCAACTTTGGTACGTAAGGTGGGGGCACGTAAGAGTTCTTCTCCTTGGTGGTTTGCTCACTTTTCTTCTCAGCGACCGCCTTATCTCCTCTCCTCGGCCCTTGGATCCAAACATTGTCAAAGTTTATCTCATCATCATTAGCCGAAGGTTTACCCTCCCCCTCTTGAATTGCAACGTCCTCGTTGTTCTTTGTAGAGACCGGAGGTTCGAGCTCTTTGCCGCTTCTCAACGTTATAGCATTGGCATACTCCTTGGGATTCTGCTCACACTTTCCCGGAAGACTGTTCTGACCACTCGTGCTTGCTTTGCCTTTCTCCAGCTGCTTGATCTTGTTGTTTAGGTTGGTGATCTGAGTGGAGAAGTCGGTTAGAGATGAGTCTAGGCGAGTGTTCATTTCAGCGAACTTCTGGTTGGTAGAGGCTTGCCCTTGTATTAGCTGTAAAAACATTGCTTGAACCGGATCAACTTGTTGTTGCATCGGTTGTTGTTGCTGAGGTGCGAAGCCTGGAGGGTAGTTAGGAGTATAACCCTTGTTGTTCTGTTGTTGCCCTTGGAAGTTGCTCTGCCCTTGACCTTGGAAACCACCACTCGGTTGAAAACCTTTGTTGTAAAAGGGATGAAAGGTTTAGCTTGCTGAGCAGGGTACACTTGATCTTTAGGGTTGGCTACGTTGGTGCTTCGGTAAGAGAGGTTGTTGTTCTGGAAGCCTTGGTTGTAGCCTTGAGACTTGTAGTTGTTCTGTCCAGCCACCCAATTTGCTTCTTCTTGGCTTAGCTCTAACTCCTCTTGGTTCTCATCAGCTTCACCAACAAACTGAACAGGCTTCTGATTAGCTAACACCAACTTATCAATCTTCTGATGCAATGATTTGAGCTCCTTCTTGTGAGACTCTAACTCTGATCCTCTTGGTGCACGGTCATAATCTTCAGCATAGTTTCCATCACTCAACGCCAAGTTTTCTATCAGCTCCATACCCTTTGAATCCTCTCAACCCCAAAACCCGATGAAACTACTCGCGACTCATAAAGTAAACCGTACGAAATGCAATGAAAGAAGAACTAAACATTAAAAACGATTGATTTAACTTAAACGATCCAATATTCAAAAGCAAAAGCAGGAAAAGCTCGAAGTCTAACAATGGCGAAATCGCCTAAAACGAGAGAGATGATAGAAAAGTAATCAACAGGGTTGAATAATGAAAGGGATCGTTGCTTTTTGCCTAAAATGGCCAAACCGCAACTGGTCCCCCCCTTCGCTACGGTCCAAAAACAGGTTGGATGGATAAGGTTGGTCTGGGATCGATCATGAAGCTCGATGTGGCACTCGATCTAGTCTTGGATCAGATGGCTCTTGGTCGATCTCTGAGTCGATCTTGTGCTGACCGAGTTGGAAGCTCGATCCGTTCCTCGATCTGCATGGCGTCGTTTACGTCCATACTCCAAATCGATCTCCACACTCGATCTTCTGGTCGATTTCGTCTAGATCGACATGCCTTGCTCGATCTGCTACTCGATCTCAGGTCCTTAGCGTGCAATCCCGATTTCTCCAAGTGTCCACGGACTTCCTCACGAGCATTGGCGTGTCCACAAATCTTCCATAGCTCCAAAGTGACCGAAAGCAACCTGATTGTGATGCAAAATGCACGAAACATGCAAATGCTGGTGCAAAAGTACTTTAGGACCTAAAGCGATGCAAACTAGCCTAACATGCAAGGTAAATGCGCGAAAACTAACTTATATGTATGCAAAATACACTAAATATGCAGCAATATCAACTCCCCCAAACTTGCCTTTTGCTTGACCTCAAGCAAACAAAATTTAAGAAGGGAGAGAGGTTTTAAAACAGACGGGGGTTTAAGCTTCTAGCAAAGGTATCTTTCATATGAATCAATCTCAACGTCCTAGTTACTAGTTCTAAAATGCTATGCACACACTCATACTCCAAAGAACTTAGCCATACTCATCACACAAAGAATTTCAAATCATGACTCTCCAAGTCCAAACAATCAAAGAAACTCATGCTTTAACATTCATTAATGACCAAACCATGAATCAAACTTATGCACTTTAAAGCAAAACACATTTGGCTAAGGGTGAAGGCTATGAGCATAGAATGATCTCATTTTAAAGGCGGTTTATTTTAAGCACGGGTTTCTCTCAAAAATGGTAAGAACTTTATGCATAATGCTAAAGGTAATGGCAATTGATGCATACATCTAAAGGTAAAGGCAATTGATGCCTTACAGGGTACATAGGCAGCTCGACCCACGAGTTCAGCCACAATTTTTTATCAAACTTTTATTCCACAGCATGATAACATCAACAGGCGAGCTACGCGCGACGACCCTACGTTGTATCAACTCCTTTATTAATTTTTATTCGGAATAACAATTATTTTACCTCAGCAACAATTATATTTGTCAAAACCAAGATCACGAACCAAAACAGTTCGGACCACCCTCGTCATACATCTATAAGCTGAAAAACATTCAAACAAAATCGAGCTCCACAGCTCGTCTTCGAGGTCAAAACATAGCCCACCCACCCACACCTCGTTCAAGCAAGCTCTAGCTCACACATCGCTCACTCGTTCGGAGGGGGGAGGGGGGTAAAGTCCTATTCCACCGACCTCGAAGCCTAAGCACTCTCAACCTCCCACACCTAGACATAAGCGAGCTACAGTACACACGTACCTCACTCCTTCGGGGGGGAGGGGGAGCCACCTATTCCTAGATGTCTTTCCATGCAACACAAGGTACACACCTCTCATTTCGCATAACAACTAAGTTCGGAGTCCTACTCAGATTTACATTTCGACTTCAACCATAACCGGAGCTCCGGGCCTCGAGTCGACAAGCCCAACGCCGCTCGCAGTTCGACAAGGACGACTGAGCCCTATGTATGGAAACTCAGAATAAAATTGAACTCCCCTTCTCCATCTCAAAGCCGAAACTGAGAGATACCTAGTTCAAACGGAAGCAAACTCCACCTCGAACACCAAGACTTTATCGTGACACAGTTCGATCGACGTTCCAAAAACAGGAGAAAAGTCGAGCTAAAAAACTTTGCCGTTTTTCTCAGAACAAACGGATCACCATCCGCGACCTAATCGTTTGTCTAAACACGATAACCCGACCAATGAACTCGAAGCTATCAGCTCGAGCATCGGACTCGTGACTAGCGACCTAAGCCTCGAGCATGACAATCCTAGTCCGCCTCCTTAAGTCATTAAACGACTTAGCAAATATCCTACTTGAACAGAAAATGCAAGAGATAAAAGATAAACAAAATCTAAGGTATAAAGCCCGATTGCATTAAACAAACGCCCTTTCGGGCCCGAATGAGTTTGAAAATAGAAGGATTAAAGCCCTCCCAGGCACAGAAACCAGCGAAAATGCCCCGCGGGGCAACCATGTTCGAAAAATAAATTTAAAAAAGAAAGGGTAAGAGAAAGGAGCCACGGCCAGCTGTAGAGCTAACCACCTGCCTTCTCGTTGTCATCTTCCCTCCTCGCCTCACTACTTCCTCCTTCCTCCACATTCGTGCCAAACTGATTAAGACCGACCGGCGCGCCTGAAATCGGGTCAGCATCCATGGCTACCGAGTCCTCGGAGATCACAGGGAGATTCAGCTTGCTGATCGAGAAGTCGGAGACCTGGGTTGCCTTAAAAGCCGCTCCCAAGTCCTCCTCATCCTTCTTCACCCTCTCCAGCTCCTCCTCGATGGTAGTGGCCTTCGCGGCGAGCTGCTCTATCATCTCCTTGTTGTCAACGCACTCTTGGAGATCACACTCGACCACACCCTCAGCCTTCTTCCTCTCCCACTTCAGCTTGAAGCCCTCGATCACCTCCATGAACCTCCGAGACATATCCGTCCGGACCTCACGGTTCGTTTTGCGGACATCACTCTCGCGCTCGTGGACCAAACGGATATTCTCCTCCTTATAGACCGCAGCCCCGTGTTGAGCTCGCTCCGCTTCGGTTTGAGCCTCAAAGATCTGGTTGGTGGCAACCTTGAACTTCTCACCCCTGTCAACCAGCTCGATCTCGAGGTCGGTGATGTGAGCTTGCTGGCCCTTGTACTGCTTAAGGAGTCTAGTCTGACGAGCGACCTGCGCATTCGCGGCCTCAAGGTCAGACTTCAGCTTGCTGACTACCTCCCCCATTTCCTTGATATCCTCCGGATGAGTGACATCCCGCAGTCGTTGCTCAAGTCGAGCATAGAGCCGGTTCCCAGCCTCCGCCGCCTGCGAGGATCAAGAACCAAAGCGTTAAGGCAAGTGACACTTAACCAAATTTACACAAAGAAATAGGTACTCCCGTACCTTCACTTGGGCCACTGCCATCTTTACGTAGAGCTCCCTCTCAGACATCTTCTTGAGAGCTGGAAGTTGGCACCAAGCGGGCTTGAAATGATGCCACATGGCCGCCATGCCCTCGGAGTCATCCGTGATCAGATGATCCTTGGTATGCTCAAACTTCCAGTGGAAAGGCTGACTACCCGCCGAGCCGCCACCCCCGTTGGACGCCGATGGGCGCAGCTCCGCAGCACGACCTCCCCCGTCGTCTCTCGGCCTCTTGGAGGCGGGCTGGGAAGAGTTCTGTAGCTCCTGATCATCAGCGGGTTGCTGGGTCTTACCTGAGCTCACGGAGATTGCCCCCACTAACTTGGGAGGAGGATCGGGCTAGGGGTTCATCATCTGCTCAACCTCCTCGTCATGGAGGTGAGGTGCGGAAGCTGAAGCCGAGGCAAGTGCGGCCTCAAGGGCCTCCTTGACACTCCCAGAACGTACTCTGGAGTTGCTGGGACCAGCTGGGGCTTTCCCGGCTCTTTGGTAGAAGGTTGGTTTATGAGACATTGCGGACCTCGAACTTGCTGAACTAGAAGAAGGCGGGAGAGAACAGAGAGGGAGGACTCCGGCTGCCAGCAAAGTAAACCACCTTGCGTCAGAAAATTATGATCCGACTAGCAAGGTCGGGATACAAGTTCAAAGAAAACTTAATGGGCGCGAAAACTGGAGCTGGAACGGGGGAAGTGAGAACTCGTCAGACTTGTTCTCGCGTGAACGTGCTCCAGATAACTTCTCCTTGCCTGAATAACTCCAACCGGTATTCGACCTCGGGATCCTTTGGCACCTTAGATAGTTGACCTGATGCATAAAAGCAAACGAAGGTCAGAAAATCGACAACACCGAGCAAAACAAGCAAAGCTGGCAAACACATAGAGCCTAACTAAACAACCGTTGCCCGGAAACACGGTCGGCAGTCGAGAGAAGTCGAAGTCGCCGATCAACGCTTTATCGATCCGGAATTTGAAGCCCGTCTTCTCCCACCCGGAAACCTTCCCCATGCTCTCCTCGATAAACCGCCGGTTCGATCTCGGCGACGCGTAGAAAGTCTCGGGACGGCGGGCGTTATCCTTAACCGAAAAGAATGCTCACAAGTCGGAGTAGCAGAAACTAACAGCCTCCTCCCGCGCCCGCACGGCGCACCCAATAATGGCCCGAACAAGGTTTGGGCACATCTGCGGGAAGGCCATCCATAGGTCGGCGAGCATATCCAAAACAAACCTGGGAATCAGGTAAAATAACCCACACTCTCGAAGGTACGTCGCGTAAGCATAACAGAAACCCGGCCCGACGTTCGACGGGGTC
The DNA here is from genome assembly GCA_911865555.2 of Thlaspi arvense. Lineage (NCBI taxonomy): Eukaryota > Viridiplantae > Streptophyta > Magnoliopsida > Brassicales > Brassicaceae > Thlaspi > Thlaspi arvense. The sequence continues at coordinate 24,195,446 of OU466858.1, read as the reverse complement.
TCCGTTGGCGTCAAAACCGCCAGTTCAATATCATCGGGAATCTCGCATTCCCGGCGAAAGTCGTCCAGAATCTTCTGGTCGCAGATTTTTTATGGACCCGGGGCCACCGCGTCCTTTGAACCGCCTTCAATTTTTACAATTTGCGACATCGGGAAGAAGATCTCAAAACGGCAAGAACACGCAAAAACTCCAAAAAAAACTTCTACTCGATTTCTAAAAAACAGAAACGGCGGATGGAAATTGCAGAAAGCTAATAGAGAAAGAGAGAAGAAGAAGTTACCGTTAATCGACAGACGGAAGCGGTTAAAGAAAGAGTGGAGAAGGTAGACTTTATATCGAGGTAATTATTATCAACCTCGAAGATCGCAGAGAATCTGGCCATGCGCCAATCTCGACCGTGCGATCTCCCGATCTCAACTGTCGAATATTCGACCCCGGCGATTTGACGCGCTGCACAGCTCGATCGATCGAGGCCGTCATATCGACTTTCTCTCTCTCCATCTGGATCCTCCACGTCACCAAGCATTATTGCGAATCTTCTCGAGGGACGCACCTTGCCCCGGGATGCTCGACGGCCAAAACAGAAAAGTAAATGGTAATATTTACTTCGAATCTCGACCGTCCACCTGGAAAAGTTAATGACAATTTTATCTCGAGACGCCAAGTTACGGTCTCGAGGTCGATCCTCGACCGCACGATCGATGGACTGTTCACCTTTCCAGAATCTCAACCGTCGATCACGAATGATTATCTGACTCTACGACGTCAGTACGATCAAGGACAAAATCTTTCAAAAGTCCAATCTTGCCGCCCATTAAAGCTCGAGCTCACTCTCGTTAATGGGCTGGGGGGCAATTGTTGGAGCTGCATTTGACACCCCAAATCCGGCCCACTCAAGCCCAACAGGCAGGTCCAAACTAAGCCAAAATGACTGATCTTCAACCTTACGGCCCAGGCCCATTACCTTTCAACGATCCAATCGTGAGCAACAAAACACTCCGTTTGACGAGGTCGAGCTCCAGCTCGACCGAATCCCGAGAAAAAAGGAAGGATCTGAGACAAGTCAGAGAATATTCTCGCTAGTTCAAACGATTCCAAAGATCGCGGAGGAAGTTACCGCATGTGGCGAGATATCCGGCTGAGGCTGCTGCACGTGGCCGAGATACGCGCTGGAGCTCGAAGCTCGATGAGGCGAGTTATATAAAGAAGGAGAATGGCTTAGTTTGGGGGACCTTTCGCTTGATCTTTTTACACACTTTTTACACCCGAAACACTGTAACTACTCCCAGAGCTCTTTTCAGTTCATCTTTTTCATTGAGATCTTTGTAACCGTTTCATTCGACCAATTAATATCAAGTCCTTATTTCAGTTAGTGCTTGCTTATACAGTTAATCTGTTCGAGAGAATCTAACCCTTAATTCTCCTAAAGTTTCTTCTCTTAGTGTGGATTTCTGCATCCATATTAGGGAATCTTCAAAATCTTAAACTAATACGAGATGAAGCTCAACCCAGCTAAATGTACCTTCAAAGTCGTCTCATGTGAATTCCTCGGTTACCTGGTAACCGAACGAGGAATTGAGGCAAATCCGAAGCAGATCACGGCTTTCCTCGAAATGCCATCTCCCAGAATAACTCGGGAAGTACAACGCTTGACCGGTCGAGTTGCAGCCCTCAACCGGCCCATCTTGCGGTCAACCGGCAAGTGTCTCCCATTCTACCAGCTACTCAAAAGAAACAAAAAATTCCAATGGGACGAAAAATGAGAAGAGGCACTAACCCAACTCAAATCCTATCTCACCGAGCCCCCCATCTTAGCTAAGCCAATCGAAGGAGAACCTTTATACCTCTATACAGCGGTCTCTCCAGCTGCAGTAAGCGGCGTGCTAGTTCGAGAGGAGTCCAATCAGCAAAAACCAATCTTTTACGTAAGTAAAACGCATATCGATGCCGAGACTAGGTATCCAGCTATGGAAAAACTAGCACTAGTTGTAGTAATGCCAGCTCGCAAGCTTTGACGTTACTTTCAGTCGCACTCAGTCGTGGTAATGACCTCGCAACCTTTGCGAACTATACTCCACAGTCCCAGTCAGTCAGGACGCCTCGTGAAATGGGCAATCGAGCTCAGCGAGTACGACATCGAATTTTGGACCAGGACATGCGCCAAAGCCCAAGTCCTGGCAGACTTTATGGTCGAGCTATCTCCAGAAGCCAGCTTCAAAAGCCCATCCTCCAAAAACTGGACTCTCTACGTCGATGGAGCAGCGTCCAAACAAGGTTCCAGAGTCGGGGTCCAGCTAACTTCTCCAACCAGGGAAGTAATGGAACAATTTTTTTTTCTCGGATTCACCTCGTCTAACAACAAGTCCGAGTACGAAGCACTCATAGCCGGGCTTCGGCTCGCAATCGGCGTCGGTGCAAGCAAGATCAAAGCTCACAACGACTTGATATCCTCATAATTTACCATGTTTTAGCTTGCATTTATTTTAGTTTTTGGTCTCTTTCATGCATTCATTCATCATATTTTATCACATTTGCATTCATATTAGACATAATAGGGTTTAGGTTAGACATTTGCATATTTTGCATTGTTTGGAGTCTTTTTTCAGGTCTAAATGGAGCAAGGAAGACATTTGGAGACTGGTGAATGATGAGGACATGAAGAACCAAGTATAATAGCCAAGATGACGGGTTTTAGGCTGGACCAAAGTCTTGTATCGACCAAAGCTGAGAGAAATCTGTCCGATATGCAGATTGATATGAAATGTATGAGTCAAAACGAAGGTCTTCCAGTGCGACTCAGCCTCCACGTCCTTCATAGAAGTTGTAGAAGATCGAATAAGCTTTTCAACGGAGGTTGAATCAGGTTAATCAGATCAGTAATTCAAAAGATACGACGGTTCAAGAATCACTGTCTGCAACCAGAAGTTCCTATCGATCACCATATCGATCACCTACATTGAGCATCACCCCCTTCCTTCTGATCGATAGGTTTTGGTCCAAGAAGCATCATTGACCATCTATGACTTTTTTATTTTTTGCTTCCGAAGGCTATTTTGGGGATGTTCCCTATAAATAGATAAACCTAGATCTATTTTCTCTTATCCTTTCTCTTCCCCAAAGCTTTGCTTTGGTTTTTCATAGAACAAGAACAAACTCTTTGTGGGTTAAAATTGGATCCCTTGTGTATACTTTTATTTATGTTTTCTTCTTCTTTTAATCATAAGTCTTTAATCTTTAGTCTTGAACCTTGCCTTTTTTGTGTTTTGCTTAGGGTTTCTAGATGTGGTAGATTGGGGGAATTTAGGGCTTGATTAAGGTTTGTTTAGTGCTTCATTATATGGGCTCCTTTCTATTGATCTGTTCTTAAACTGGATTTGTCTTGATCACACTTATCTAGAATTTAGGCTTTCTCTTATGCCCACCAAGTGTTTGATGAAATGCTGATCTTGTTTGATAGAGGATTTGTTGGCCTTGGCTCAAGATATTGACTGTTTGAGGAGCATTTTGACTTGAATAGAGTAGATTATTAATGCTTGCTAAATGTTTTAGCACTAATGAGAGTTAGTTTTTGTTAAGGTGTTTTGCAATGGGCTATTTTACAAGACATTGGATTTAGCTTGCTTGTTTGTGAAATCTATGTCTAGGAATCACCATTGCTAGCTTCTTTGCTTGATCAATGCTGTTTGAAACAACCTTAATTAGTTCTTGAATTCCCCAAAATCAATAACCACATCTAGGAACTTGCTTTTCTCTTTATTGAATTTCGGATTTGCTCTGTTTTGCTTACTTAATCTTGTTTAAACTGCCTTTAGGCTTGCTAATCATCCTTACTATTGCTTTCTCGATGGATATAGTAGATTATTTCAAATACCAATCCATCCAAATGATCAGCAGAAGATGACCTTTACCTGCCCTTATGGCACCTTCGCGTATAGAAGGATGCCATTCGGGTTGTGTAACGCACCGGCTACGTTTCAGCGGTGTATGATGTCGATCTTCTCCGATCTAATAGAAGAGATGGTAGAAGTGTTTATGGATGACTTCTCTGTATAGGGTGTGTCTTTTTCTGCGTGTTTGTTGAATCTTTCCAAGGTACTAAAGCGTTCTGAAGAGACGAACCTTGTGCTTAACTGGGAGAAGTGTCACTTCATGGTGAAGGAAGGGATCATGCTTGGCCACAAGATATCAGAGAAGGGCATAGAGGTTGATAAAGCCAAGGTTGAGGTTATGATGTTATATGAGCATGGGGACATCTAACCTAGAAGATGAGCATGTAGCCGTTGGACAACAAGATCAAGACCAGAAGGAGGTTGAAGAAGTTCTTAAGGTGCAAGGAGGCTCAATGACCCGAGCTAAGACTAAGGCATTTCAAAATGCCTTAGAGGTTCTACTTAATCAGTTTAAGTATGAATCAAGTACTAAGGAGGCTATACGTTCCACACTGGTCTGCATTATAGTCGGGGACTAAACTAGTGGGTTTGTGGGATACTTTGTGCTCTTTTTCCTTTAGTGAGTTTTGTCCCATTAGGTTTTCTCACTAAGGTTTTTAACGAGGCAAGTATTCCCACAATGTCATTGCCCATAAAGCTTGGCCTTGTTCCAAGCCCACTTCTTTCTACCATCCATGGCTTGGATGTGTCTAGGTTCATTTCTTTGTTTTGGTTGAGTCTTTTCTTGTAGTTTGTGATATTTTGAACAAGAGTCATGCATGGTTAGTCAAGGGGGTTTGTCCCAAGACCAACTTATTGCTCTCTTGTTGTTCGTTCTCCTTCCTCTCTCTCTTCTTTCCTTAAAACCGTGTGTTAGTTGTTTGTGTGGTTTCATCTATCTTTTGAATAAATTTCCTTTGCAAAATAGATCAACTCTCTTAGTGCGTCATATCCTTGAGAAATCCTGCTTAGAACCTAGGTGCGTCATATCCTTGTGTTCTAGTAGTTTTGTATCAAGAGCCTTCCATCTCTCTTGCTACATTCCATCTTCACTCTTTCACCACTTTCCCCTTCAACCGAAACAACCCCCCCCCTTACCACCGTCCGGATCATTCCACCATCTCACAACAAGTAATCCATCACTTAGCATGAAAGGATCGATCATTGACCAGGATCATATCAAGTGGTATCAGAGCAAACCTTCCAAAGCTATGTTTTCTGATCCAATCCGTCCTTATTCATCATTTCAATATTTTTTTTTTGGCTCTTCATCTTCTGTTGAAAATATTTTTTAAAATTATTGTTCATCACGGTTTTGATCTCTTGTTGGTCCACAAAATTTTTAAAAATAGTTTAGAATTTTTATAAAATTCTAATTTACCCAAGAATTACTTACTGCGAGAAATTTTGTTTTCAGGAGTAATGGCCGGGGAAGATGACCCGGAACTTTCAACTGTACGTGCTCAGAGGATGTTGGTCAAAGCCCTCACGGCTGAGATGAAAAAAATGTTACAAGTTGAGGTAGAAAAGATCAGGCAAAGCTATGAACAGAGAGAAACGACTCAGAGACGCCAATGCAAAGAAACCGTGAGAGAAGATGAACAAGAAGGGCAGGCTAGTGGACATCAGACTGATCAGTACTACAAAAGCAGTAACTCCTCTAAAAGTGGCCATAGAAGTTCTAGACAAGGCAGAGATCGTGTGCAAGACAACTTGGCCGGTCTCAAGTTGAAGATTCCCTCTTTTCACTGCAAGTGTGATCTGGATGCCTACCTTGAGTGGGAAAAGAAGATAGAGCTGGTGTTCAATGTTCAACATTACACTGAGGAGAACCGTGTCAAGGTGGCGGCCACAGAGTTCTATGACTATGCCCTAAGCTGGTGGGAAGGAGAAACCAAGAGTATCAGGTTACAACTTGGAACGAGATGAGAAACTTGATGAGGAAGCGGTTTGTTCCGAGCCATTACCATCGCGAGCTACATCAGAGGCTTCGGAGATTGACGCAAGGCAACCGTTCTGTGGAGGAATATTTTCAGGAAATGGAAACACTAATGCTTCGTGCAGCTATCTTGGAGGACAGTGAAGCTACGATGGCTAGGTTCCTCGGAGGCCTTAACCGAGAGATTCAGGACCGCCTGCAGACACAACATTATGTCGACTTAGAAGAGATGCTTCACAAAGCAATGTTGTTTGAGCAGCAAGTCAAGAGAAAAGGGTCGTACCGTTCGGGTTCTAGTACCAGACCAAACAGTCGGACAGTTTATCCGCGGGACATAGAAACTCGTACCGGTCAGCATATCCACAGAATCAGCCGAGAGAAGATAAGCCGATCAGTTCCAAATCCGAAACTGTCCAACCATATGGGAAACCCAAGCAGGCTAATACCAAGGCTCGTGATGTAAAGTGTTTCAAATGCCAAGGCCGTGGACATTACGCCAATGAGTGCATCAACAAACGTGTTATGGTGTTACTAGAAAATGATGACATAGAATCAGAGGATGAGCAACAAGAAGAAACAGAGGAGGAACATGAGTTATTGCCAGTGCAAGGAGAGTTGCTTGTAGCAAGAAGGACATTGACCGTGCAAAGCAAACCAGAAGAACAAGATCAGCGTGAGAATCTGTTTCACACTCGTTGTTTGGTTCAGGGAAAAGTTTGCAGTTGGATCATAAACGGTGGTAGTTGCGCTAATGTGGCAAGCAGTATCATGGTTAAGAAGCTGAGTTTGTAAGCTACTCCTCACCCCAGCCCGTATAAGCTACACTGGTTGAATGACAAAGGAGAAAGGAATGTCACCCAACAAGTCTTAGTTCCACTGGCCATAGGTGAGTATAGAGATGAGATACTTTGTGATGTGCTACCTATGGAAGCAAGTCATATCCTGCTAGGGAGACCGTGGCAATCTGACCGCCGGGTGATACATGATGGATTCTCCAACCGGCACTCCTTTGAGTTTAAGGGTAAGAAGAATACTTTGATACCCATGACTCCTCAAGAAGTCTACAACGATCAGAAACACACCTTGAGGTCAGCCAAACATTTAAACTTCTTTGCTAAGGCTGGACAGGTTAAGAAAGCTTTATACTCCAAAACACCTATGCTATTATTTGTTTATAAAGAAACATTAACCACCATGGCTGATCTTACACCGGTGTATCCGAGTGAAATGCAAGCTCTTTTGCAGGATTATGAAGATGTCTTTCCGGAAGAGACACCAACGGGACTACCTCCCATCCGGGGCATAGAACACCAAATAGACTTCATTCCCGGGGCATCATTGCCAAATCGTCCCGCCTACCGTACCAACCCCGTGGAAACCAAAGAACTACAGAAGCAGGTGGATGAACTGATGGCCAAGGGACATATCCGTGAAAGCATGAGCCCTTGTGCAGTACCAGTCCCTCTTGTTCCAAAGAAAGACGGTAGCTGGAGGATGTGTGTTGACTGCCGTGCAATCAACAATATCACGGTGAAGTATCGCCATCCCATTCCTAGGCTAGATGACATGTTAGATGAATTGTATGGTTCTAACATTTCTCCAAAATTGACTTAAAGAGTGGTTACCACCAGATCAGAATGAAAGAGGGGGATGAATGGAAAACCGCATTCAAAACCGAACATGGTTTATATGAATGGCTGGTTATGCAATTCGGATTGACTAATGCCCCTAGCACTTTTATGCGTTTAATGAATCATGTTCTTAGGGCGTATATAGGCATCTTTGTGGTGGTTTATTTTGATGACATCCTTGTTTATAGCAAAGGTCTAGAAGAGCATGTGGAACACATTAGATTAGTGCTTAATTTGCTCAAAAAAGAAAAACTATATGCTAACCTTAAGAAGTGTAATTTCTGCACTTCTAGTCTTGTTTTTCTTGGTTTTGTAGTAAGCTCAGAAGGAGTCAAAGTGGATGAGGAAAAAGTGAAGGCTATCCGTGACTGGCGAAGTCCTAAGACCGTAGGAGAAGTAAGGAGTTTCCATGGCCTAGCCGGCTTTTATAGGAGATTCGTGAGGGACTTTAGTACTATAGCTGCCCCACTCACCGAAGTCATCAAAAAGGAAGTTGGGTTCAAGTGGGAAACGGCTCAAGAAGAGGCTTTCCAAAGCCTAAAAGAGAAGCTTACTAACCCCCCTGTTCTTATATTGCCTAATTGCTTAAAGACTTTTGAGATTGAGTGTGATGCATCAGGAATAGGTATTGGCGCTGTTCTAATGCAAGACAAGCAACCCATAGCATTTTTTAGTGAGAAGCTTGGAGGAGCCATGCTCAACTATCCAACATATGATAAGGAGTTGTACGCTTTGGTAAGAGCCTTACAAACGTGGCAACACTATCTCTGGCCTAAAGAATTTGTCATTCACACGGACCATGAGTCTCTCAAACACCTTAAAGGTCAGCAAAAGCTCAACAAAAGACACGCAAGGTGGGTTGAATTCATAGAAACCTTCCCATATGTCATAAAGTACAAACAAGGTAAAGACAATGTGGTTGCTGATGCATTGTCAAGAAGGTATACTCTTCTCACTACTTTAGAAGCTAAGTTGCTTCGATTTGATCAGCTTAAAGAGCTATATAAAGATGATGATGATTTTTCAGAAATTTTTGCTTCTTGTTTCAAATCTCCTTCGGGTAAATTCTTTAAACAAGATGGGTTTCTCTTCTATGAGAACCGTCTTTGTGTACCTAATTGTTCTATGAGAGATTTGTTTATCAGGGAAGCACACGGTGGCGGTTTAATGGGTCACTTTGGCGTAGCAAAAACCTTAGAAGTAATGAAAGATCATTTCTATTGGCCACACATGAGACGGGATGTGGAGAGAATTTGTGGAAGATGCAATACTTGTAAACAAGCCAAGTCCAAGGTACAAAATCACGGTTTGTACTCACCCTTACCCGTACCCTCTCATCCGTGGAATGACATTTCCATGGACTTTGTTTTAGACTTGCCTAGAACAAAGACAGGTAAGGACTATATTTTTGTTGTAGTGGATAGATTCTCTAAGATGGCTCATTTTATTGCTTGTCATAAGACAGATGATGCTTTGCATATAGCCAATCTTTTTTTTAAAGAAATGGTTCGCATTCATGGTATGCCTAAGTCCATCGTTTCGGATAGAGACACTAAGTTCCTTAGCTTCTTTTGGAAAACCTTATGGTCTAAGCTAGGAACTAAGCTTATGTTTTCTACTAGTTGTCATCCGCAAACTGATGGTCAGACCGAGGTAGTAAATAGGACTTTAGGTACTTTGTTGAGAGCTTTGATTAAAAAGAACCTTAAGTCTTGGGAGGATTGTTTACCGCATATAACCATGCTGTGCATTCTGCTTCTAAGTATTCACCTTTTCAGATTGTTTATGAGTTCAACCCCACTTCTCCTTTGGATTTAATGCCTTTACCTTTGAGTGAAAGGATAAGTATGGACGGAAAGAGAAAAGCTGACTCGGTCAAACTAATACATTCGGATGCTAAGAAGAACTTAGAAGAGAAGACTAAGCTCTATGCCAAACATGCGAATAAAGGAAGAGATAAGGTGGTTTTTGAAACTGGTGATCAAGTTTGGGTACATCTAAGGAAAGAGCGCTTCCCAACAGAGAGAAAATCCAAGTTGATGCCACGGATTGATGGTCCTTTTACAGTTACAAAGAAGATCAACGACAATGCCTATCAACTTGACCTCCAAGGTAAGTATCCTATTAGCTCAAGTTTTAACATTACTGATTTACTTCCTTATGTTGCAGATGAGTTGGATTTGAGGTCAAATCCTTTTCAAGAAGGAGGGGATGATATGAGCATGGGGACATCTAACCTAGAAGATGAGCATGTAGCCGTTGGACAACAAGATCAAGACCAGAAGGAGGTTGAAGAAGTTCTTAAGGTGCAAGGAGGCCCAATGACCCGAGCTAAGACTAAGGCATTTCAAAATGCCTTAGAGGTTCTACTTAATCAGTTTAAGTATGAATCAAGTACTAAGGAGGCTACACGTTCCACATTGGTCTGCATTGTAGCCGGGGACTAAGCTAGTGGGTTTGTGGGATACTTTGTGCTCTTTTTCCCTTAGTGAGTTTTGTCCCATTGGGTTTTCTCACTAAGGTTTTTAACGAGGCAAGTATTCCCACAATGTCATTGCCCATTAAGCTTGGCCTTGTTCCAAGCCCACTTCTTTCTACCATCCGTGGCTTGGATGTGTCTAGGTTCATTTCTTTGTTTTAGTTGAGTCTTTTCTTGTAGTTTAGGATATTTTGAACAAGAGTCATGCATGGTTAGTCAAGGGGGTTTGTCCCAAGACCAACTTATTGCTCTCTTCTTGTCCGTTCTCCTTTCTCTCTCTCTCCTCTCCTTAAAACCATGTGTTAGTTGTTTGTGTGGTTTCATCTATCTTTTGAATAAATTTCCTTTGCAAAATAGATCAACTCTCTTGGTGCGTCATATCCTTGAGAAATCCTGCTTAGAACCTAGGTGCGCCATATCCTTATGTTCTAGTAGTTTTGTATCAAGAGCCTTCCATCTCTCTTGCTACATTCCATCTTCACTCTTTCACAACTGTCCCCTTTAACCGAAACAACCCCCCCTTACCACCGTCCGGATCATTCCACCATCTCACAACAAGTATTCCATCACTTAGCTTGAAAGGATCGATCATTGACCGGGATCATATCATGATGAGTCTTGAGCCGCCGGTTAAAGTCAAAGGGGTGAGGAGTTTCCTAGGCCATGCTGGCTTCTACAGGTGCGTCATCAAGGATTGCACGCCCTCTCACAAGGCTGTTGTGTAAGGAAGCTGACTTTGTGTTTGATGAGGATTGCCTTCGAGCTTTCGTGACCATCAAGGAGGCTCTAGTATCCGTGCCTATAGTACAAGCACCGGACTGGACTCTACCGTTCGAGAAAATGTGTGACGCGAGTGACTACGCCGTGGGAGCCATTCTTGGCAAGAGAAAAGATAAACCGCTGCACGTGATTTACTATGCTTCACATACCTTAGACGACACTCAAGCCAGATACACCACGACTGAGAAGGAGTTGCTGGAAGTTGTATTCGCCTTTGAGACGTTCAGGTCATACCTCGTAGGGTCCAAAGCCATTGTTTACATGGATCACGCGGCTCTTAGATACATCTATTCCAAGAAAGACACTAAACTGAGGCTTTTGAGATGGATCCTCTTGCTCCAAGAATTTGACATGGAGATCAAGGACAAGAAAGGGATAGAGAACGGCATCACTGACCACCTCTTCCCCTAGATGATTCGCTTCCGGAAGAACAACTTATGATGATCACTACGGCTGTTTGTGGAAAGCTAGAAGGGCGGTTCGAAGAGGTTTTCAGCTTCAAAGAGGATGATCTCCCTTGGTACGCTAACATTGTGAACTACTTAGCGTGTGGAGAGGAGCCAACTCATCTCGACAGCTATCACAAGAAGAAGTTCATGAGAGACGTAAGCAACTACTTTTGGGGCGAGCCTTATTTATACAAGAGAGGCGTGCACAGTTTATATAGGAGATGTGCTACAAAGGAAGAAGCTCAGGACATTCTCTTTCACTGCCATGGCTCTTCGTATGGCGGACACTTTGCTTCATTCAAACCGCTACAAAGGTCTTACAAGCCGGTTTCTGGTGTCCGTCTATCTTCAAGGATGCCCATGAGTTCGTGAAGAGTTGTGCAGCTTGTCAACGAGCAGGGAACATCACCAAGCGTAACGAGATGCTTCAGGTTCCTATCTTTGAGGTTGACGTCTTTGACGCGTGAGGCATAGACTTCATGGGGCCTTTCCCATCTTCCTACGGCAACAAGTTCATTTTGGTGGCTGTTGATTACGTCTCTAATTGGGTCGAGGCCATAGCTTCCCCTACAAACGACTCTAAGGTGGTGATCAAGCTATTTAAGAGCATCATAATCCCGAGGTTTGGAGTACCCAAGGTGGTGATAAGCGACGGAGGAAGCCATTTCATCAACAAGTTGTTTGAAAACCTTCTAAGGAAGTATGGCGTGAAGCACAAGGTAGCTACACCTTACCATCCTCAAACGAGTGGCCAAGTGGAGGTCTCTAACCGGCAGATCAAGGTAATACTTGAGAGAAATGTTTGGACAACTCGGAAGGATTGGGCAGTGAAGTTAGACGACACTTTGTGGGCTTACCGGACCGCTTTCAAAACGCCCATTGGTACTACCCCTTTCACTCTTCTCTACGGTAAAGGATGCCACCTCCCCGTTGAGCTGGAACATAGAGCATTGTGGGCTGTGAAGCGGCTGAATTTTGATTTAAAGACGGCTCAGGAGAAGCGCTTGATCCAGCTACACGAACTTGATGAGCTAAGGCTGGATGCTTACGAAAGCGCTATGATCTACAAGGAGCGCACTAAGGCTGCTCATGACAAGAAGTTGGTACCTAAGAAGTTTAAGGAAGGGAGTTTGGTGCTGCTTTACAATTCAAGGCTCAAGCTCTTTCCAGGAAAGCTGAAATCTAGATGGCGCAGTCCGTATGAAATCAAGGAGGTATTGTCTTACGGAGCTGTCACGTTGGTAGGCAAGAGTGGGAATGCATTCACAGTGAACGGACACAGGGTTAAGCCATACATAGTGAGTGCATTTGACAAGGAGAGGACCTCAATGCTTCTCCAAGACCCACCATCTGCCTAAGCCAAGTAAAGTCTAGCTAAAGACGTTAACGAAAGCGCACTTGGGAGGTATTCCCATGTTTATCCTGTATATATTCTTGCTTTATTTCTCTTTCAGTTTTATGTTTTTATCTTCTAAGTGTGTAGGAACTGAGATAAGGGATCGCAAGCCATGTTCTTAGATCCAAAGGGAGTAAGAAGGGGCGAATATAGGCTAGATATCGAGTGCTAGATCGACTCATCCTGGCTTAATCTTTGCTAGATCGAGCTAGTGAATCGAGAGGAGTCAGTCGATCTAGAGGAGATCGAGTAGACAATTCGAGTGGGACAGTCGATCATGAGAGGACAAATCACCAATGCGTTCAGCCTGAAAAGCGAACGAGGTGTAGATCGACCGAGTCACTCGATCCTTGAAAATATCAAGCAGTCTACTCGATCTGCCATTCGATTTCAGCCAAATTGACCCCCGAATCGATCAAGGAAATCGATCCAAGGAGCACAGCCAGGTTGACCAAAAGTCAAGGAACGAGAGGATCAAATCGATCTAAGACTCGATTCTAAATAAATCGAGTCACTGATCGATCAAATCTCTCGATCTAGCCAACATGGCATGAGACCGAGTCCTAGATCAACCAAATGGACTCGATCTCGTGCCGAGGTAACAATTCCTTTTCCCTCTTTTTCTGTTTTCCTCCAATTTTTAAATTCAAAAAGTGGTCAAGCCAAGCATCTTTGACCATGAAAGATGTGCCTTGACCACAACTTTTGTCAGAAAACCACTCATTTTACCCATGGTTTTGTTTTTGTTAACCTTTAAATGTTTTCAACCACTTTCACACTCTCTCATTCTTGTTTTCTCGAGTTGTTAAGCAAAAGAGAGTGTGAATTCTTGTTTTATAAGGGCTAGCAGCAATCTTTTTCAATATTGCAAAGGTATTTTTGAATCTTCAAGAAAATCTTCAAGAAATTTTCCTTTCTATTCGCTTTGATTGTTTTAGATGATAGGGCGGTTTTAATTTTTTTTTTTTTAGAATAGCTTGATAATAGAAAAAATTCTAGATTTCTCGATATCTTTAGATATGATTCTCTATTATCTTGTTATAATTTTTATAAATCCCTCCAAATTCTAGGGTATTAGTTGTAGATTTTTCCTTCTTGCTAGTCTCTTTCTCGATTTTTCGCCGCCTTTGCTCATTTTCTTGTTTGAGAATCTTGTTTCATGCACCAATGGCACCGAAGAGAACCAGAGAAGAGGCTGCATAGAGTGAGGATGAACAACGAGTGGTTCAAGAAGAGGGAACTCAACAAGTTCCAGAGGAGGAACCTCAGCAAGTTCATGAGAGGATCCATTGGACTAAGGAGGAAAAGGCAGCGAAGAAGAGGTTAGAGAGGCTGCGCTTCGAGCCTACCAAGTTCACGAGTAGAGACTTGTTGGCAAGGATGGGTCTCCTAGAAGATTTTGACTATCTTCTCCAAAACATGGGGCTTGCTTGCCTTTCAAGGATGGATTGCCCAACATATCCGCAAGTAACCATGGATTTCCTATCTACCTTGGCGTTTTCCTATGAGAATCCGAGCATCCCTACTCCCTCACAAGGACATCTCACTTTCAAGGTCAAGAAGCGAGCCTATCACCTATCCGTTGAGGAGCTTTGCCAAGCCTATGGACTCAACGCTGCGGCTAAACAAGTGGAGTTTCCACCACTCAAGACCGCTAGCATCATATGGGACGTGCTTTGCGATGAAGACTACAAACCAAACACGGCTAAGATCAAGAAGTTGAGGAACCCCATCTTGCGGTACACTCTTAAGCTTTTGACGAATACTTTCAGTGGGCGGTCCGTGTCTCCTACGGTGACAAAGACCGAGTTATGCTTCCTTTTCCAAGGGATCAAGAGGATACTATGCAGCAGCGAAGAGGAGAACCACGATCCGCTGATGGATGACCTTGGAACTGACGTTAACTACGGGTGTATCCTAGCATCCTCTTTGGTGAAGTACAAGGCATATGCTCTGAGGTGCAAGGCTAGTTCAGATTACATTGGAGGGTTTCTCACGCCACTCTTCATCGAAGCCGGTGTACCCCTTCAACGGTTCGAGCCTTGCGCAGACAGGTCATTCATGGACGAAACCTACATGCGCAATACTGATAGCTTGGGACCTACGCCAGCTCCAGGATTCTTCGCCTATCAGTTCTACAATGACGCAGGGAAGAAGAGTGTGTGCATCTTACCCAATGTTGAGGAGACAAACTTGGACAGCATCGGCATGATACAGTTTTGCCCAACCCACGAGGAGTGCTACGCCCCACTTGGTACAACAATGATGCCTATTCAGTCCGCGTGAGAGCAGTCAGAGTCACCACCTTTGGATGGCGCAATGCCAGCCAACTTTAAGCTTCCCCGGATGGATTTTGAGTCGTGAACCAAGGCTGAGAAGTTCCTTGCGTCAGTGGTGGAGGTGCAGGAAAAAATAACTAAGTGGCAAGGGAAGATGATCAAGAAGCTTGCCAAGAAAGTCAAGGCGCTTCAAGGGGGCTCATCCGCGAAGTCTAAGGGGTCCATGAGTGAAGAGGTCAACCAGCCCGAGAAGAGGAGGAGATCAACTGGCGGTATTGTCATCCGTGAGCAACAAGGCGTCTCGCAACAAGCACGCCATTCCGTTCATGGTTTCCCCATCGAGGATAAAGCCAAGGACATAGCCCGACGCTCCTTTAGCAAGAGCAGCTCCGCTGGAACATCCTCAAGTTCCAGCTGAGTTTAGCTCCAAGGTAACAACAACCTTCCCTTGTATATACCGCTCATTTTCTTTGTTTTTGCCTTGTGTTTTTGAACTCTCTCAAGTTTGTTTGCCACCGGGACGGTGTCATTCATGTTTGGGGGAGTGTGTGTGTTGTTTGACATGTTTATTTTGCTCTTATATTCTATTTGCATCCCTTGAGTCTTGCATACATTCTAAGGCATAGAAAAAAACAAAAAAATTGGTAAAAGTTTTTAAAAAAAATTCAAAAAAAATTCATGTAGTTGCATTCATATTGTTAAGCATTTTAGGATGGAGTCTAGAATTTCTAAGCATCTAGGTTGTTTACATTTGCATAAGGGGTTAAAGTTTTCTTAAAAAGGTGTTTTAAGCACATGAATTGTTTCAATGCCCTAGTTAGTAGTTCTCTAATGCTTTGCTCACGCTTTGAAAGTAAGTCCTTACCATGCTTGGATCACTTGTTTTGATTTTCGTGACTTGATTTGAACATTCATGATTTGAAACTTGTCCTAATAAGTGAGAACCCTAATCTGAATTTTTAAATATCATTCTTATGCATTTGAAAATAAACACATGGATCTTAAACTTATTTAGGCTCTCTTCCTCCTTTTACCACTCTTTGTGAGCCTAAGTAGAACTCCAACCATCACCCTTACCTTTCTTTCAAGCCAAGCTTTCTTGTGTGACATCATTGTAAGGCTTCTTTTCGGTTTGAACTTAGCATAACGTGTTACGTTTAGGCGACATGTTTAGGTTCTCATATAATTGCTAGCTTTGCATTTTAAAGCTAGTTGTAGGCTTAGGATAAGTTTGGGGGTTCGATGGGATTGCTTTCTTGTTTATATGCTTACGGTTTCAAAAAGTTTGGTATTTGAAGTGAACAAAAGGTTTTAAGTGAAAGGCTTTGTTTTCAAAATGTATAATGCTCTAAATATTTCAGAAGATAGCTCTCTCAAAATAAAATAAAATAAAATAAAAAGAGAAAAGAGACTAAGTGCCTTTCAATAAGAAAAAAAAATAAGGAGCTAAAATATTTTCAAGCCTTTTCACTAACCTAAAGAGTAAAGATGTTTTCTTTTTTTTAATTTTGGTTTGAGCTTAATAAGGGTAGTCTCTACGAGGGTTTGAGCATATTTAGTGTATTTTGCATACATATAAGTTAGTTTCTCATGCATTCACCTTGCATATTAGGCTAGTTTGCATCGCTTTGGGTCCTAGAGTACTTTTGCACCAGCATTTGCATGTTTTGTGCATTTTGCATCACAATCAGGTTGTTTTTGGTTACTTTGGAGCTATGGAAGATTTGTGGACGTGCCAAGGCTCGTGAGGAAGTCCGTGGACACTTGGAGAAATCAGGATTGCACGCTAAGGACCTGAGATCGAGTAGCAGATCGAGCAAGGCAGGTTGATCTAGACGAGATCGACCAGAAGATCGAATGTGGAGATCGATTTGAAGTACGGACGTAAACGATGCCATGCAGATCGAGGACCGGATCGAGCATCCAACCCGATCAGCACAAGATCGACTCAGAGATCGACCAAGAGCCATCTGATCCAAGACGAGATCGAGTGCCAGATCGAGCTTCGTGATCGATCCCAGACCAACCTTATCCGTCCAGCCTGTTTTTGGACCGTAGCGAAGGGGGGGACCAGTTGCGGTTTGGCCATTTTAGGCAAAAAGCAACGATCCCTTTCATTATTCCACCCTGTCGACAACTTTTCTATCATCTCTCTCGTTTTAGGCGATTTCGCCATTGTTAGACTTCGAAGCTTTTCTTGCTTTTTGTTCTTGAATATTGAATCGTTAAGTTAAAGCAATCGTTTTTATGTTTACTAGATCATCTTTTATGCTTTGATCGGTTTACTTTATGTGTAGCGAGTAGTTTCATCGGGTTTTGGGGTTGAGAGGATTCAAAGGGGTCGAAAAGGTTTTCAAAGTTTGGTGTTTTCTTGTTCTTCATGGCTTTCTCTTCTAGGATATCGAGTTCTTAAGGCTTACAGACTCCCACGCCAAGATCTTTATGATCCAAAGGGCCTCTTACCTTGACAGGATCCAGAGGTCCTTGAAAATCGAATCCTAGAGGCTAGTCTACCTTTCCCAAACGCCATGGTAGTTAAGGGGACTAGTTAGGCCGTGTATTTGAAATCTATGTTTTATGCCCTTCAATCTCTTTTTCCGCCAAACGCCATGGGTCTGGAGGAGAGAATGAAGGAGTGATCCATACGACACGTTATGGATGGATCTTGTTTTGTTTTCGAGGCCTAGAGAACCTCCCAAAGTGAGTAGATCTAAAGTTTTCAAACCAAGCTTGAACCTTTGAGACCCTTGAACATGAATCTCAACCCTGACCCTCTTTCTTAGTATTCTATCATCTCTTTTAATCATTCGCTTGCTATTTGTTCGCATCTTGGTCGATTAGATTCATTTCTGTTCAAGCTGTTTAGTAGATCGATCATTGTTGCTCGATCTAGTGGTCGATCCCGTGGGCGATCCACTAGTCGATTTTTATTAATTCTTAGCTTTGTATTTTAATCATTCCACTTGTTCCTCGTGGTAGCTAGCTCATTTCTAGTATTTTTAAAATAGTTTTTCTTTGCATTTAACTGTTGCATCTAGTTTTTAGGATTTTCACAAAACCGTTCATCATTTGCTTAGCTTTGCACGATCCTTGCATTCTCATTGCACTTTCTAGCCCCTAGGTTTGATTGATTCCTCTTGCACTATACTACGACTGTGTGCTGTCTTGAGTTTTGATAACTTCCTGCTTGCATTACTCCTATAGACGCATAAAAAGATGTTATCAATTAGGGTTCTCACTTATTAGGACAAGTTTCAAATCATTAATGTTCAAGTCAAGTCATGAAAATCAAAACAAGTGATCCAAGCATGGTAAGGACTTACTTTCAAAGCATGAGCAAAGCATCAAACAATTACTAACTAGGGCATTGAAACAATTCATGAGTTTAAAACACCTTTTTAAGAAAACTTTAACCCCTTATGCAAATGTAAACAACCTAGATGCTTAAAAATTCTAGACTCAATCCTAAAATGTTTAACAATGTGAATGCAACTACATGAATTTTTTTTTGAAATTGTTTTAAAAATTTTACCAATTATTTTGTTCTTTTCTATGCCTTAGATGCAATGAGGACTCAAAGGGTGGAAAGAGAAAATAAGAGCAAAATAAACATGTATAACCACACACATACTCCCCCAAACTTGAATGACACCGTCCCGGTAGCAAGCAATCGAGAGAGTCCAAAATACAAAGCAAAAAAAAAAGAAAATATGAGCGGTATATACAAGGGAAGGTTGTTGGTACCTTGGAGCTAAACTCGGCTGGAACTTGAGGATGTTCCAGCGGAGCTGCTCTTGCTAGAGGAGCGTCGGGCTATGTCCTTGCCTTTATCCTCGGCCGGGAAGCCATGGACGGAATGACGTGCTTGTTGCGCGTTGCCTTGTGGCTCACGGATGACAATACCGCCAGTCAATCTCCTCCTCTTCTCGGGCTGGTTGACCTCTACACTCATGGACCCCTTAGACCTCGCGGATGATCTCCCTTGAAGCACCTTGACCTTCTTGGCAAGCTTCTTCATCATCTTCCCTTGCCACTTAGTTATCTTTCGCTGCACCTCCACCACTGAAGCAAGAAACTTCTCAGCCTTGGTCTACGGCTCAAAATCCATCCGGGGAAGCTCAAAGTTGGCTGGCATTGCGCCATCCGAGGGTGGTGACTCTGAATGCTCTCGTGCGGACTGAATAGGCTTCATGGTTGTACCAAGTGGGGCGTAGCACTTGATACACGAGTTTTTGAGGCTCTTGAATGTCAATCACCCTTACACTTGTACTAGTCAGTTGTAGTGTAGTATGGGTTTTATGTCAATCTAATGGGAGGAATTGAAAACAAAAGAGTTGAGAGTAAAATCTCTAAGTCAAGCAAGCAGAGAATTGGTTTTGTTGCCTAAGCAACAGTTCTAGCAACCTAAGTGAAACAAGCAACAAAAGAAGTGAAAACAAAAGCAATCTAAGCAGTTTTAAGCAAGAAAAATAGAGTAAAACAGAGCAAAACAGAGCAAATCCGAGATTCAAATAAGAGGAAGTCAAGTCTCTAGATGTGGTTATTGACTTTGGGGAATTTCAGGCACTAACTAAGGTTGTTTCAAACTACATTGATTAAGCCAGCAAGCAAGCAATGGTGATTCCTAGACATAGAGTTCACACTTAAGCTAGTTAAATCCAATCTCTTGGCAAATAACCCTTTGTTAAACATTCGAACATGAACTAACTCTCATTAGTGCTAAAACATCAAGCAAGCATGATTAAACAACTCTATTCAAGTCAAAATGCTCCTCAAACAGTCAATCTCTTGAGCCAATGTCAGCAAATCCTCTATTAAACATGATCAGCATTTCATCAAACACTTGGTGGGCATAAGAGAAAGCTAACAACTTAGACAACTTTGATCAAGACTAATCTAGCATGAATAACAGATTAATAGAGAGGAACCCATAGAATGAAGAACATAACAATCCTTAATCAAGCCTTAGATTCCCCTAATCTACAACATCTAGAAACCCTAAGATAACTACTCACTCATAATCATGTTTAACACCAAATCACAAAGGGAAAGGATGCTAATCATGATTAAAAGAAAGATTAAAGAAAGATTAAAGCAAATACTTGATTATATTAAACAAAGCAAAGAAATTGTCTTACAAACTTAAAAGAAATGCTCAAAAACAGTATTTTGACATGACTACCTCCCAAGTGTGCTTGTTTAAAGTCACTAAGCTTGACTTTGATTACCTCTTTAGTTGAGGTTAGAGGAAAGAGTCATGGAACTCCTTGGTGGTGGCTTGCTCCTTTGGACTCTAGCAGAAACTCCATTCATCTTTATCTTGGCAAAAGGCATAGTCTTCCCCTCTTGCTTAAGCTTGAAGATGAACTCTCCCTTCTTAGAGACCCTTGGTTGCAAAACCAGCTCCCCTTTGTTAGTATCCAGCTTGATCTCATTCAGATTCTTGTAACCAACCACTTCAAGGACCTCCTCTTCAGTGGTGTCTTCAAACAACTTGGCCAAGCAGCAGCCATCAAAACTCTCTCCTTGGTAGCCTTCAAACTCTGGCCAGTTCCTTCCAAGTTGCTTCAGCTTTTTGATCTCCATTGAGAAGGCTTGCTCATTCTCCAGCTTATTCCCCTTGGAGTCAAACCTTAGAACCTTATTCTTGGTCAGCTTCAGCTCAATAGTGCATTCCTTAGCATCAAACACTGCTCCAGCTGAAGCCAAGAAAGGTCTTCCTAGTATGATAGCATTCTTTATATGCCCTTCCACATCAAGCACCAAGAAATCAGTGGGAATGGTTACTCCTTCTATCATCATTGGCACATCCTTAAGACTCCCAAGTGGTTTCTTCACTGTTCCATCAGCTATAGTAAGGGATACATTACTCTCTTGAAGTTGAGTGTAGCCAAGAACCTTAGCAGTAGAGTATGGGAGAAGATTGATACTTGCTCCAAGGTCACAAAGACAGCTCTTGAAAGTCTGCCCGTTAAGTTCACATGGGAGAGTGAAACAGCCTGGGTCTCCAAGTTTTTTTATAGTGAGCTCCTTAACCTCATGTGTTCTTGTTTTCACCCTTAGCTTCTCAAGTTCTTCTTGGCCATTCAAACCCCTCAACTCCATCTGAGCAGCATAGAGAGTTTCATACTTCTGAACTAGTTGTTCCTTGAACCTTCCTGGGAAAGGGATGGTTGGTTGATAGACAGGGAGAGTAGCTGTTTGAGGTTTCTCCTTATCATCATCAGCTTCCATCAAGTAATCCTTTGTGTTGTCAACAACCTCATGTGGCGCCCACCACTCTTCATCATCTGAGTTTTCCCTATCTCCAAAGGGTCCTTATTTTACAGCTCCTTGGTCATTTTTGATTTCCAAGAACTCTTCTTCCCCCCCCCCCCCCCCCCCCCCCCCCCCCACTTAGAGGTTCAGTGTCCTCAGTGAACAAGTAGAGCAACTCTTCAATGATAGCCTCCTCTTCAGCTGAGAAGCTTTCTTCTTCTAGCAAAATAGCATTGCAGAACTCCTTTGGGTTAGCTTCTGGTTTTCCAGGAAACTGTCCTTGTAGCTTGGGACCAGCTATTCCTTTGTTGTTCTCTAGTGTTTTGACTCTTGCAGCCAATCCATCAAACTTATTGGTAAGCTCTACATGCACTGAATCAATTTTGTTATGGACCTCTGCAAACTTCTTGTTCATATCCAAGGTTGTAGTGACTTGAGTGTTGATTATTTGCTGCATGAGGGCCTTGAGATCAGTGTCTTGAGAGCTAGAGGAAGCTTTTCCTTGTGCTTGGGCATTGAATCCTGGAGGGTTGTAGGGCGCTTTTGGCTGAAAGTTGTTGTTTCTCTGCTGAAAACCTTGATTGTTGTAGGGAACAAAAGGTCTTGGGGGAGCTTGCTGTTGCTGTTGAGGGTAAACCTGATCTTGTGGGTTGGCAACATTGTTGCTCCTATAGGACAAGTTGGGATTGGGTCTGTAGTTCCCATAGTTGTTGTAGCCACCTTGATTTCCCAAATAGTTCATCTCCTCAACTTGGCATTGCTCCTGATCATCAAGGTGAACCATGTCTCCCACAAAGTGAACCTCTTTCTTTTCCCTTAGCAACAAGTCCAACTTCTCATGTAGAGACTTGATTTCTTTCTTGCTAGACTCTAACTCATCCTTTGCACTCCTTGGTGCTCTGTCAAACTCCTCATTATAGTTTCCATCAGACTGAGCCAAGTTCTCTACTAACTCCAAACCTTCATCTACATCTTTTGACAGGAAGTTCCCATTGGAGGCTGTGTCCAGGAGCATTCTGATCTTAGGCAAGGCTCCTCTGTAGAGAGTAGAGAGCAAAGATGCTTGTGAGAAGCCATGATGAGGGCATTGCAATGTGTACCCCTTGAATCTTTCCCAAGCTTCTCCAAAGCATTCATTGTTCCTCTGTGCAAATCATGAGATCTCATTCGTTATCCTAGCAGTTCTGGAAGTGGAGAAAAACTTTTCTAGAAAGGCTTTCTTGCATTCATCCCAGCTGGTGATACTCCCTTGGGGAAGGTTTTTCTCCCACTGATGTGCCTTGTCTCCTAGGTAAAAGGGAAACAATCTGAGCTTGAAGCCATCTTCACTTACTCCATTTATCTTTGTGAGGGAGCACAGCCTGTCAAAATTGTCCAAATAATCAAGAGGGTCTTCAAGTGGTAACCCATGGAATTTGCTGCCTTGAACCATTGAAATTAAACCAGACTTGATTTCAGAGTTGTTGTTTTGGACTGCTGGTGGAATAATGCATGTCCTGTTGTTGTAGGCATTTGGTGCATCACCAGCGCCAATGGGTCTAGCTGCTCTTGGAGCTTGTGCAGCGCCTCTTGGTCCTTGCTCACCCTCTAATCCTTGAACACCTTGATGTCCTTGCATACCCTGAGCGCCTGCAGCTCCTTGAGGACCCTGAAATCTGATGTCATCCATGACTTGATCCTGATTGTTCATACCAAGTCTTTGCAAGTGTTGCTGCCTCTCTTGCTGTCTCCTTGCTCTCTGTCCTCTATCCAGCAGATTGATGTTGTCTATGAAATCCACAAGATTGCCTGAACCTCTAGATCTCAAGTTCATATACCTGAAAGACAGAAGTGAGAGTCAAAGAGAATTAGTAACCAAAGAAAAGTAAAAACTTGATCATAAAGATTCTACAAACTCTAATGATTCAAAATGATTTCCAAATGGCAACGGCGCCAGATTGATACACGAGTTTTTGAGGCTCTTGAATGTCAATCACCCTTACACTTGTACTAGTTAGTTGTAGTGTAGTATGGGTTTTATGTCAATCCAATGGGAGGAGTTGAAAACAGAAGAGTTGAGAGTAAAATCTCTAAGTCAAGCAAGCAGAGAATTTGTTTTGTTGTCTAAGCAACAGTTCTAGCAACCTAAGTGAAACAAGCAATAAAAGAAGTGAAAACAAAAGCAATCTAAGCAGTTCTAAGCAAGAAAAACAAAGTAAAACAGAGCAAAACAGAGCAAAACAGAGCAAATCCGAGATTCAAATAAGAGGAAGACAAGTCTCTAGATGTGGTTATTGACATTGGGGAATTTCAGGCATTAACTAAGGCTGTTTCAAACTACATTGATGAAGCAAGCAAGCAAGCAATGGTGATTCCTAGACATAGAGTTCACACTTAAGCTAGTTAGATCCAATCTCTTGGCAAATAACCCTTTGCTAAACATTCTAACAAGAACTAACTCTCATTAGTGCTAAAACATCAAGCAAGCATGATTAAACAACTCTATTCAAGTCAAAATGCTCCTCAAACAGTCAATCTCTTGAGCCAAGGTCGGCAAATCCTCTATTAAACATGATCAGCATTTCATCAAACACTTGGTGGGCATAAGAGAAAGCTAACAACTTAGACAACTTTGATCAAGACTAATCTAGCATGAATAACAGATTAATAGAGAGGAACCCATAGAATGAAGAACATAACAAGCCTTAATCAAGCCTTAGATTCCCCTAATCTACCACATCTAGAAACCCTAAGATAACTACTCACTCATAATCATGTTTAACACCAAATCACAAAGGGAAAGGATGCTAATCATGATTAAAAGAAAGATTAAAGCAAATACTTGATTATATTAACAAAGTGATACAAGTCTTTTTGGGACTTGATTCAATTACCAAAGCTTGTACTAATCAGTTGTAGTATAGCATAGGGTTTTATCAATCCAAAAGGGGAAAATGAAGCAGTAAGAATGCAATAGAAATCCTAATTCAAGTCGATATAAAAGGGGTTTAGAGCTTCTAGCAACCTAAGTGATTAAGCAAAAACCAAACAAACACAAATAGGGAAATAAGCAAGCAAATGACCAAAAGTAGAAGTAAAAACAGAGAAAATTCTGAAGAGAGCTTAAAACAGAGAAAAGATGGGACATGAGATGAGATAATTGGTGATAGGGAACTGTTGACTCAGTCTATGATGCTTACAAACTCACACAATGCTATTCCTTATGCATAGAATTCATTTATATGACTAATCCAATCTCTTGGCACTAATCTCTTTGCTAATTACAAAGTCAAGAACTAATTCTCATTAGTGAAATGATAAGGAGCAAGCATTAAAACAATTCTATCAACCCTATATTGCCAAATCACTCCCTAGACAGTCAATCTCTTGAGCTAGGATAAGCAATTCTCTTGCAAAGCAGTTCAGGCATTTCATCAAACACTTGGTGGGCATAAAATGAGCCTAAGATCTTAATCAACTTAGCTAGGGCTAATTAAGCATTAAACACAGCAATCAAGAAAGGAAATAGAAGAATTAACACTAAGCAATCATAGATAGAGTCTTAAATTCCCTAAACATAACCTATCTCAAATCCCTAAAAAGGACTACTCACTAATCACCATTAAAGCCACCAAATCAAGGAGAGAAATATGACTAATCATGATTAGAAAGTTTAAATAAGATGAAAGATGCAAACTTTTATTGAAATGAAGCAAAGATTCAAATTACAAAATGCAGAGGTCTAAACAAGGAAGAAAGAACTGCTGGGTAAAAGCTTGTTCCCAAAAATTAGGGATTTCCCGTATTTATAGGAGTCTAGGCGAAAATGGCATAATTGTAAATAAAGGGTCTTCGGGCAGAGCTGGTATCGATCAGTTGTGTTGACCACCAGTGACCGAAATTTATCTGTATCGGTCATCAGTGATCGACACACACGACCGAAATTATAACGGTGTGTTTGTGTCGACCACACCAGACCGATACTGGTGATCGATACTGCTCCATTACGGTCACCAGAGACCAAAAATTCCAGGCTCTGACCGAAAACTTCGGCAGAGATCTTCTGCTTTGATCCTTCTTGCTCCCTTTTGTCCAGCTAGCCTCCTGGATCACTCCCAAAGCTCTTCCAAGCTCCTTTAAGCTCCTAAAGCACCTAAAAACATCCAATATGCAAGGATAATACAATATATACTCCTAATGCAACCTAAGTCTAAAAGAAGAAGAAAGTGGGACAAAAGCTAAGGGAAAATATGCAAAAGAGGACCAAAACATGTACTAAATGCAGCCCTAAATGGTGTAAATAGAAGGGATATCAACACCCCCACACTTGCCTTTTGCTTGTCCTCAAGCAAGTAAGAACAAATGGGAGAGTGAGGTTTGAAAGTGGGCATTCAGATTCCAAAAGTGCAAAGGTAAAGAGATGGTTTTAATGCTCAAGTGCCTAGTTGTAGGATGCAAACACAATCAGCTATACTGAAAAGAACCTAGCCATGCTCATCATGTTTCAAAATGATCTCAAATCTCAACTTAGGCAAATGCTCAAATCAATCAACTCTTTAACATTCAATTAAGTTCAGAACATGAATCATGCTTATGCAAATCAAGTGAAAATATTTGGTTGAAAAAGGGTAAGGTTATGAGACAAGAATGATCTCATTTAAGCACAGGGTTAAAGACATAAAGGATCACTCAATGAAATGACTTCATCTTAGGTAAAATGCTAAAGGTAAAAGCACACTTATGCATGCAATTCAAAGCCCTCTTCTACCCTTACTTCCCAAAGATGAGTCCTAAACATTTCTAAACCCAAAGTGAAC
This sequence comes from Thlaspi arvense, assembly GCA_911865555.2. Classification (NCBI taxonomy): domain Eukaryota; kingdom Viridiplantae; phylum Streptophyta; class Magnoliopsida; order Brassicales; family Brassicaceae; genus Thlaspi; species Thlaspi arvense. Next base: position 24,169,510 of record OU466858.1, on the reverse strand, counting down.
CCTCTAAGTCTACCCTTTCCTAAACTCTACCCTTTTCTTTCTTCTCATTCATGGCTGGGGAAACCTTCTTCATTCTGCTTGTGAGGTTGCTTCTTCTTGGTTGGGACTTGCTCTTCTTTATTGTAATGGCACCTTCATCACCTTCGGTGGATTGCTCCTGGTCTGATTTTTCTTCTTTGGACCCTTTCTGAGCTTTGTTGTTGGCGCCAATTCTTCCTTTTTGAACTTAGAGCTTTTCTTCCCTTTGCTTAACCACAATACTAAACTGTTTCCCCTTTATCTACCATTTCAAATCTTTCCCTTTTCTTTTCAAAAGATAAAAACAAATATTAAGCTCAAACCACTTAAGTCTACCCTTTCAAACCCCAAAAACTCCTATCCTAGAATCAAGCTCAAGATGCAAGCTGCTATCTACAAGAGAGCTAATCATTGCCAGCCTTGTTCCTAACACTTTTTGCCAAGACAAAATCGAAAATGCAATGCAAAGGCCTCACAGCTCTCACAATAGTTTTGAGGCTCAATAGGAGGTTTTGGTTAAGGGTGATGATGTAACTGTCCCATAAGTATGAGGATCAGCTATTTGGATCAACAAGAGTGGTAGAAAGGAGAAAGATGATCCAAATATGTATATGGTTGCCATGAATTCACTTTTCAATGAATAAGACATGATAATTGAAAGTCCAAGTTAGAGTTCAAGTTGATAGAGTTGATTTTCAGACAACAAATGCTTTCAGAATGAAATGAGAAGACCAAATCTAGCAATCTAAGCATGGTTCAGCCTTAACTTCTAGCAATCATATGATGCATCAAACAACTAAGCACTTGAAAACCGAAATCATCTCTAAACACTAAGCACTTTACAAGGAAAATTCATCATAATGCCCTATGCAAATGCAATGCAACCTATATGTCAACACTAGACTCAATCTTAAAGGAATGAAATGCAACTACATGCTTTCTTTTTGGTTTGCAAAAAAAAAAAATTGCAAAAGATTTTCAAATTTTTTCGATTTTTGTTGTGTTTTTCTATGCCTTACATGTATGCATGATATGCATGAGACTCAAAGTGAAAAGAAAAAGAAAAACTAAGAAAAACTAAGAAAACAGAACACAATGTCAAACCCCAAATCTCTCCCCCACACTTAAATTACACAGTCCCTTGTGTAATGAAAGCAATGGAAGAGAGAAGCAACAAAATATATTACAGAAATGAAAAGATGCAATGGTATATAACATTGGAAAGGATGTGGTACTTGGTTTAGTGGAAGGAGTGGTGGGATGATCTATGTTCCTTGTCTCGATGACTGTTAGTTCTCTCTTCAACTACTGATCCCTCGTGGTATAGTTGGCTCTCACCAGGGCGAATGCTCAAGTGGCTCCTGATCTCTATGCTTGTTTGCGGAAGGTTTGGAAGGAGAAACTGGGTTGCCGTGTTGGTGTCGTTGAAGAAGGTGTAGATGTGCTGGCTGCCGATGCTCCCTTCAAGGAAATGCCCGCTTCTTAGGTAGTCTAAGTCCATCCATAGTGGTTGTAGGGCACCGTTGGCATGCTCCGCCAGGTTCACGCCACAAGCTATTAGGATGGCTGTCACAATGCCCCCCGACGCAGATGTGTGGGTGATTCTCTGTCAAAACCCAGTGTTTGTAGGTGAAGAGGTGGTCCATCAGTATAGCGGTGTAGCAGGGGTACTTGGTGGGAGGCCTGAGAGGTGTTCCATTGGTGCTGTAGATCACCAGTGGTTGCATGGCGTTGTACATGAAGTCTTTCTCCCTTGCTGTGAGTATATCTTTATCACCCATTGCGAAGAATGCGTTTGCCAAAGCCAGGTGGGAATACCTCACTGCCGGATGCTTCAAATATGTGTTCCTCAAGGTTCCTGCAGTGGATTTTCTAGCCCCCAATACTTCCCATAGCATCTTGTGTTGCCCTTGGCTGATCTTGAAATTGCGCTCCCATGAAGTATATCTGTATGTATCTAAGGCCAGTGCAAGCTTGAAGAAGGTTATTGTGAAGGTTTGGCCATTGATTTGAAAGGATATCCAGCCGTCCCCATTCACCAGCTGGCTATCATCATAGTGCACCACTTTCAAGGTAGAGAGGAATTGGTAGGTGAGGTTCATGTAGGATGGAAGTGCTCTTGCAATAAAGTCAGTGAGTCCCATGCCTTCAAAGATAGTCTTGCAGTCCAAGTTGATCCCAAATGCTTGCATAGTGGAGGCGCAAGGATATCTTGTGGGCTGGAAGCTATATTGGTTGAGTTTTTCCATGAGTATCTCAGCGCTTGGCAATAGGGATGCTTCCTCCCTTTGTAACCTACTGCTGGTTGCTGTTGAGCTGCCCCTTTTCCTCATTGTACCTGAAAGTGTAAAAGCTCAAAGAAATTTTGAGTGCTGATAATGAGGGGAAGAGAGAGCTAAAGATCTTAGAGGTCAAGTAATGAAGTAAGAAGTTACGGAGAGTAGAGAGAGCCTATAGATTCATAAATAGATGGGTGGGGAGTGAAGGGAATCAAATGAGTGGGAGACAAGGTCAGATATGCTCAGGAGCTTTTCAGACTACATGTGGGGCTCTTCAAAATTTGAATTTAAACTTCCTTGGCTCCAAACCAAAGGAAGGAGAAATTTGAAAAATTTTAGAGACTTACCTGGATGGAGTATCGGTCACTCATGACCGATATTACTGACCGAAATTGCATTTTCGGTCATGAGTGATCGACACTGGAGGCCGATGTGCTTCCTGGGATTTGTATCGATCATCAGTGGTCGACACACTTGATCGAAATACATCCAATATGATTGTGTCGATCATGGGTGATCGATACTGGTGACCGATAGGATTTCAAGAATCGTATCGATCAACAGTGGTCGACACAACAGACCGAAAATCATATGGTATGTTTATGTCGACCAAGTGTGGTCGACATTAATGACCGAAAACTTTCCCACCTTTCAAATTCCTTTCCATATCGATCACAAGTGATCGAAATGTTGACTGGTGTAGACTGGCTCTACTGATATCGGTCAGTCATGGTCGATACTACTGACCGAAAATTTGTGTATCGGTCTGTCGTGACCGATACAAATGACTGATACCAGCCTGAATACACCTGTTATTTGTCCCATTCTGATCTTTTTAACCTCAAATTCGGACTCCTTATTCCAAACAATATAGCAAAGCATAAAAGATAGATTAAAAAGCATAATATATATATATATATAAAAGGATACCATGGGACTACCTCCCAAGTGTGCTTGTTTAAAGTCCCTAGCTTGACTTTCCTTGGGTGATCATTCTTGTGGAGGTTCATCAAGGCTGATGTCCACCTCATCTCCAAGAGACTCACTTGCCATGTATGGCTTCAGCATGTGCCCATTCACTGTGAAGTCTTCTCCATTCTTGCTGAACAGGGTGACAGCTCCATATGGCAACACTTTCTTGATCTTGAATGGTCCTGACCATCTTGACTTGAGCTTCCCAGGAAACAGCTTCAGCCTTGAGTTGAATAGCAGCACCTGATCTCCTGCCTTGAAATCCTTGTGTTTGATCCTTTTGTCATGGAAGGCCTTTGTCCTCTCCTTGTAGATCCTAGAGCTCTCAAAGGCTTCAAGGCGATTTTCCTCTAGTTCATGCAAGTTGATAAGTCTCTTTTCCTGAGCTGTCTTAATATCAAAATTCAGCAACTTTGTTGCCCACAAGGCTTTATACTCTAGCTCAACAGGCAGATGGCAGGACTTCCCATAGAGGAGTGAGAAGGGTGTTCTGCCAATGGGTGTCTTGAAGGCTATCCTGTAAGCCCCCAAAGCATCATCAAGCTTATTAGACCAATCCTTTCTTGTAACACCAACTGTTTTCTCTAAGATTGCCTTGATTTCTCTGTTGGACACCTCCACTTGGCCACTTGTTTGAGGATGGTAAGGAGTAGCAACCTTGTGCTTGACACCATTCTTCTTGAGCAAGCTCTCAAAAACCTTGTTGATGAAGTGGCTTCCACCATCACTGATCACACATCTTGGAGTACCAAACCTTGGGAAGATAATTGTCTTGAAGAGCTTCAGCACAACTCTAGCATCATTTGTTGGACCAGCAATGGTTTCAACCCACTTTGACACATAATCAACAGGTACAAGAGTGTACTTGTTCCTATAAGAGGAAGGGAAGGGTCCCATAAAGTAAATCCCCCACACATCAAACAGATCCACTTCCAGGATAAGATTCAGAGGCATCTCATCTCTCTTGGAAATGTTTCCTTTTCTTTGGCAAGCATCACATGAGGAGATATGGGCTTGAGCGTCCTTGAACAGACTAGGCCACCCGAAACCAGCCTGTAGGACCTTGGAGGCTGTCTTGAATGTTGCAAAATGTCCTCCATAGGCTGAGCCATGGCAATGGTGCAGGATTCCTGGAATCTCTTCCTGAGCTACACACCTTCTGAACAACCCATCATTCCCTCTTTTGTATAAATAGAGCTCATCCCAAAAGTAATGGGAGACATCTCTTAAGAACTTCTTCTTCTAATGGGAGTTGAGGGTCTGTGGTATCTGTCCAATCACCAAGTATTTTACAAAGTCAGCATACCAAGGTAGTTTATCTTCTTCTAGGCCCTCCACTTCTGCTTTCATGACTCCTAAAGCATGCAACTGTTCCTCTGGTAGAGTATCATTGATTGGGACGAAGTCATCTATCCTCAGTCTTGAGAGGTGATCAGCAACTCCATTCTCAATGCCTCTCTTATCCACAATCTCCATGTCGAACTCTTGCAAGAGAAGAATCCATCTAAGAAGCCTTGGTTTGGTGTCCTTCTTGGCATAGATGTGTCTCAGCGTAGCATGATCAGTATAAACAATCACCTTGGAGCCTACCAGGTAGCTCCTGAACTTCTCAAATGCAAAGACAACTGCCAAGAGCTCTTTCTCAGTTGTAGCATACCTTGACTGAGCCTCATCCATAGTCCTGCTGGCATAGTAGATGACATGAAGTTTCTTGTCAACTCTCTGCCCCAAAACTGCTCCAACTGCATAGTCACTAGCATCACACATTATTTCAAATGGCAGATTACCTGATTGGTTCTCCTCTCTTACCTGATTTCTCCAAGTATCACGACTAGGGAACTGAGCCTCGCGCTCGATAATCCTAGTCCGCTTCCCTAAGTTACCAAATAACTTAGCAAAAATCCTACTCGAGCAAACCAAATGTAAAAGGCAAATTAAACAAAGTCTAAGACACGAAGCCCGATTGCATTAAAACTAAAACCCTTTCGGGCACGGATAAGTTCAAAAATATGGATAAAAGCCCTCCCGGGCACCAGGACAAGCGTAAAAGCCCCACCGGGCAACCAAGCTAACCACCCGACCAAATTTAAAAGAAGGAAAAGGAAAGGAGAAAAGAGCTACGGTCAGCTTTCGAGCAATTTATCCGCCTTCTCATCGTCACCTCACTTCTCCGCGTCATTACTCCCACCTTCTTCAACGTTTGAACCGAATTGATTAAGACTGAGGGGCCCGCCTGAAGCCGGATCAACCTCCATAGACACCGAGTCTTTGGCAATCACCGGGAGGTTCAGCTTGCTGATCGAGAAGTCTGAGACCTGGGCGGCCTGATAACAGGTTTCTTACTACGTAATTCAAGCACAAGAGGTTATCAAACTCAAATGCAATACTGAGATGTAGTATAGCATGCAAGTGAGGTATCAATCCACACCTAGGAGTAGGAAGTACACTAAGAATGCAAGGGAATGAGCAAATCTAAGAAAAATGGATAAATGGTTGGTAAATTCAAGGAAAACTAAATGCAATGATCTAATGCAATGCAAAACAATTTTAAAATCCCTGGAAGAGGGTTAACTACCACTAGGAACAAGCAGAAAGTCTAAAATGCAAGGCTACTAAAAACTAAAAATCGACTAGTGGATCGACCATTGGATAGACCACTAAATCGAGCAATATGAATCGATCTCGTCTAACAGCTTAAGATGATGAATGATGCGATGAACTAATGAACAAGATGCGAACTTTATGATGACAGAATGATAAACAGAGATTTAAAACACTAAGAAAGAGGGTCTAGGGTCGAGGGTCATATTCATGGGTCTCAAAGATTAAAGCTTGGTTTGAAAACTTTTAGATCTACTCACTTTGTGAGGTTCTCTAGGCCTTGAAAACAAAACAAGAACCATCCATGGCATGTGGTATGGTTCACTTCTTCAATCTCTTCTCCAAACCCATGGCGTTTGGTGGAAAAAGAGATCGAAGAGCAAGAAACACAGATTTCAAATGTTGACCTAACTAATCCCCTAAACAACCATGGCATGTGGGAAAGGAAGGATTAGCCTCTAGGATCTGAATTTCCAGGACATCTGAATCCTGTCAAGGTAAGACAGCCTTTGGATCATAGAGATCTTGGCGTGAGAGTCTCTAAGCCTTAAGTACTCAAGATCCTAGAAGAGAAGTTAATGAAGAACGAGAAAACACAAAGCTTTAAACCTTTTTGACCCTTTTGAATCACCTCAACCCATCAACCAAAATGAAACTAGTCGCTACTCATAAAGAAAACCGAAATAAAAGCAAAGGATGATCTACTAAACATGATTAACGATTGATTAAAGCAAAAGATTCAATATTCAAAGGTTCAAAATGCAAGAAAAGCTTGAAAAGTTCTACAATGGCGGAATCGCCTAAGCTCGAGAGAAAAAACGAAAAAAAGATAAAAGTGAAAGTGTGTGTGAAAGGTGGGATCGTCGCCTTCCCAAAATGGACAAACAGTCGGATGGTGCCCCCGTCGCTAGAATCCAAAAACGCTTAAAGTAGCCTGCAATCGACCTTGAGATCAAGCATATCACTCGATCGTCTTCGGGAATCGCCTACCTCAGCTCGATCTGCGTGTCGATCCTCTTGGATGATCGAGTGGTGGAATCGATCCGGCTCTCGTTCTGTATGGTGTCATTTACGTCTGTACTCCGGATCGATCTCCACTCTCGATCTTGATCTCGATCCTTCCTTTGGAATCGACTTGGTGTACTCGATCTTCTGGTCGATCTCATCTGGATCGACCTGCCTTGCTCGATCCTCTACTTGATCTTGTACCCTTAGCTGAGTGGTTGAGTTCTCCAAGCATCCATAAGCTTCCTCACGAGCCTTGACTCGTCCACGAATCCTCTAAAGCTCCAAAGTATCCGAAAACAACCTGAATGTGATGCATAATGCAAGAAATATGCGAATGCTAATGCAAAAATGCTCTAGGACCTAAAATGGTGCAAACTAGCCTAATATGCAAAGTAAATGCATGAGAAACTACCTTATATGCATGTAAAATACACGAAATATACAGTAATATCAACTCTCCCAAACTTGCCTTTGGCTTGCCCTCAAGCAAACAACATTCAAGAAGGAAGAGAGGTTTTAAAAACGGGGTTTAAGCTTCTTGCAAAGATGCTTTTCAAATGAATCACTTCAATGGTCCTAGTTCTTAACTCTAAGATGCAATGCACACACTCATACTCCAAAGAACTTAGCCATACTCATCACATAATGAATTTCAAATCATGACTCTCATATTCCAAACAATCAAAGAATCTCATCTTTTAACATTCATTAAGATTAGAACCGTGAATCACACCTATGTATTTTAAAGCCGAACAATTTTGGTTAAGGACAAAGGCTATGAGACTAGAATGATCTCATTTAAAAGGGTTTTATAAAGCAAGGGTTTCTCTCAAGAAAGGTATGAACTTATGCATAATGCTAAAGGTAAAGGCAATTGATGCATACATGACTAGACTCTCATCTATCCATATACACTAACAATGATCCTAAAACCCCTCTCATTTCTTTTCTTTTCAGCTCACTCACCCTCCTAGATACTACCCTTATCAACAAAGCAATTCGCTTAGCAAAATCCAAAATAAAAACATCATCTCAAACTCTTTGGCTAGTGGAAAGGCATTAAAACACATTAGCTCTTTTCTATTCTCATTGATAGCTTTCTACTTATTTTTTTTTCTTTTTTTTTGCTTTTTATTTGGCACTTTTCTTTTCTTTCTTTTTTTTTTCTTTTTCTTTTTCTTTGAGAGCTATCTTCTGAATTAACTAGAGCTTTTATTTTAAAAACATTAAGCCATCCACTTAAAAACTTTTTCAAACACTTCAAACACCAAACTCTTTTTGAAACCGAGAACAAGTAAGTGAAATAAACAATCCCCATGAACCCCAAACCTAATTCTAAGCCTAAGACTAGCTTTAAAATGCAAAGATAGAATCAATATGAAAGTCTAATCATGTCGCCTAAACCTAACACTTTATGCCAAGTTCAAACCGAAAAGAGGCCTCACAATGATATCACACAAGAACATTTGGCTTGAAAGAAAGGTAAGGGTAATGGTGGGAGTTCTACTTAGGCTCACAGAGTGGTGAAAGGAGGAAGAGAGCCTAAATATGTATATGATCCATGTATTCATTTTCAAATGCATAAGTATGATAATTAAAGATCAGATTAAGGTTCTCACATATTAGGACAAGATTCAGTTCATGAATGTTCAAGTCAAGCCACGAAAATCAAAACACATGATCCGAGTATGGTTAGAGCATACTTTCAAAGAGTGTACAATGCATCAAAGAGGCACTAACTAGGGCCTTGAAACAAATCATGAGCTTAAAATACCTTTTAAAGAAAACTTTAACCCCTTATGCAAATGTAAACAACCTAGATGCTTAAAAATTCTAGACTAAATCCTAAAATGTTTAACAAAGTGAATGCAACTACATGAATTTTTTTGAAAATTTTTATAAAGTTTAACAAATTTTTTGTTCTTTTCAATGCCTTAGATGCAATGAAGACTCAAGGGATGCAAACAGAAAATAAGAAGAAAGAAAACAATGTCAAATAACACACACACTCCCCCAAACTTGAATGACACCGTCTTGGTGGCAAACAAATTCAAAGGAGTTCAAAACACAAAGCAAAAAACAAAGAAAGCATGCGTGGTATATAAAAGGGACGGTTGTTGGTACCTCGGAGCTAAGAAGTGCTGGAACTTGAGGACGTTCCAGACCTCTTGCTCATTGTTGGGGTCTCTTGGGCTACTCCTTTGCCCTTGTCCATTGCAACTCCTTCATGAACCGAGTGGCGAGCAGGTAGGATGGGGCTTCCTTGAGGCTCACATAAAACGATTCCACCAGTCGATCTTCTCCTCTTCTCGGGCTGCTCGACTTCTTCACTTATAGACATCTTAGGTGAGCTCCCTTGAAGCGCCTTGACCTTCTTGGCAAGCTTCTTTTTAACTCCAAGATCACACCTAAAAATCCCTTATCCCTTCACCTACACACTTAAACATTAAAAGCATTAAACTGAAGTAGAAATAAAGCAAAAATATTTACAGGATAGACATGGGAATGCCTCCCAAGTACGCTTTCTTTAACGTCTTTAGCTAGACTTTACTTTGTTTAGGCCTGAGGGGGGTCTTGAAGAAGCACGGATGTGCTCTCCTTACTGTAGCCATCTGCTATGTATGGCTTAACCCTGTGCCCGTTGAACGTGAAGGCATTCCTGCTCTTGCCAACCAATGTAACAGCTCCATAGGGTAGAACCTCTTTGACCTCAAACAGTCCACACCATCTTGATTTGAGCTTGCCCGGGAACAGCTTCAACCTCGAGTCATAGAGTAGCACCAGACTGCCTTCTCTTAGCTCCTTGTGAACAAGCTTCTTGTCGTGAACAGCCTTAGTCCGCTCCTTGTAGATCTTAGCACTGTCGTATGCATCCAACCGTAGCTCATCTAGCTCATGTAGCTGAATCAACCGCTTCTCCTGAGCTGTCTTGAGGTTGTAGTTGAGCTGCTTCACTGACCATAGTTCCCTATGCTCCAACTCAACAGGAAGGTCAAAAGCCTTGCCGTATAGAAGAGTGAAAGGAGTAGTACCAATGGAGGTTTTGAAAGCGGTTCGGTAGGCCCACAAAGCATCGTCTAGCTTAGCTGCCCAATCCTTCCGAGTAGTACCCACTGTCCTCTCGAGTATAGCCTTGATTTGCCGGTTAGAGATTGATATCCCTTGTATTTACACCTGTTAGGGCTGTATTTAGTACATGTTTTGGTCCTCTTTTGCATATTTTCCCTTAGCTTTTGTCCCATTTTCTTCTCATTTTAGACTTAGGTTGCATTAGGAGTATAGATTGCCTTTTCCTTGCATATTGGATGTTTTTAGGTGCTTTTGGAGCTTAAAGGAGCTTGGAGGAGCTTTGGGAATGATCCAGGAGGCTAGCTGGACAAAAGGGAGCAAGAAGGATCAAAGCAGAAGATCTCTGCAGAAGTTTTCGGTCAGAGCCTGGTGATTTTTGGTATCTGGTGACCGAAATGGAGCAGTATCGATCACCAGTATCGGTCTGATGTGGTCGACACAAACACACTGTTCTAATTTCGGTCGTGTGTGTCGATCACTGATGACCGATACAGATAAATTTCGGTCACTGGAGGTCGATACAACTGACCGATACTGACCCAGCCCGAACCTGTTTTTAATTACACTTTTGCCACCTTTGTAGGGTTTTCTCTCTTAGGCTATAAATAGCCCCTTTTTCTATATTTTCGAGAAGTCTTGTCAAAATACTGTTCTTAAGCTATTTCTTTAAGTTTGTAAGACAATTTCTTTGCTTTGTTTAATACAATCAAGTATTTGCTTTAATCTCTCTTTAATCTTTCTTTCAATAATGATTAGCATCTTCTCCCTTTGTGATTTGGTGTTAAACATGATTATGAGTGGGTAGTTACCTTAGGGTTTCTAGATGTAGTAGATTAGGGGAATCTATGGCTTGATTAAGGCTTGTTATGTGCGTCTGTTTATGGGTTCCTCTCTATTAATCTGTTATTCATGCTAGATTAGTCTTGATCAAACTGGTCTAGGTTGTTAGCTTTCTCTTATGCCCACCAAGTGTTTGATGAAATGCTGAACTTATTTAATAGAGGAATTGCTGGCCTTGGCTCAAGAGATTGACTGTTTGAGGAGCATTTTGACTTGAATAGAGTTGATTAGTCTTGCTTGCTTGATGTTTTAGCACTAATGAGAGTTAGTTCTTGTTAAGATGTTTAGCAAATGGTTATTTGCCAAGAGATTGGATCTAACTACCTTAGTTGTGAACTCTATGTCTAGGAACCACCATTGCTTGCTTACTTGCTTGATCAATGTAGTTTGAAACAGCCTTAATCAATGACTGAAATTCCCCAAAGCCAATAACCACATCTAAGAATTTGTCTTTCCCTAATTTGAATTTCGAATTTGCTCTGTTTTGCTCTGTTTCACTCTGTTTTTCTTGCTTAGAATTGCTTAGTTTGCTTTTGCTTTCACCTTGTTGCTGCTTGGTTCACTTAGGTTGTTAGAACTGTTGCTTAGGCAACAAAACCCCTTTCCTGGCTTGCTTGACTTAGAGATTCCACTCTCAACTCTTCTGTCTTTCAACTCTTCCCATTTGGATTGATACAACCCTATGCTATACTGCAACTGACTAGTACAAGCTAGGGCAATTGTCCTACAAGGGGTAAAACCCTTGTATCAATTTGGCGCCGTTGCCATTTGGAAAACAGTTTGAATCATTAGAGTTTGTAGAATCCTTAAGATCATGCTTTTACTTTTCTTTGGTTACTAACTCTCTTTGACTTTCATTTCTGTCTTTCAGGTATATGAACTTGAGGTCCAGAGGTTCAAGCAACCTTGTGGAGTTCATAGAAAACATCAACCTGCTGGACAGAGGACAGAGAGCAAGGAGACAGCAAGAAAGACAGCAACACTTGCAAAGGCTTGGTATGAACATTCAAGAACAAGCCATGGATGACAACAGATTTCAGGGTCCTCAAGGAGCTGCAGGAGCTCAGGGCATACAGGGACACCAAGGTGTTCAAGGCTTACAAGGTGAGCAAGGAACAAGAGGAGCTGCACAAGCTCCAAGAGCAGCTAGACCTATTGGCGCAGGTGATGCACCAAATGCCTACAACAACAGGACAGGTATCATCCCACCAGCTGTCCAAAACAACAACTTTGAAATCAAGTCTGGATTGATTTCAATGGTCCAGAGCAGAAAATTTCATGGGTTACCACTTGAAGACCCCCTGGACCATCTAGACAACTTTGATAGGCTCTGTTCCTTGACCAAGATAAATGGAGTTAGTGAAGATGGCTTCAAGCTCAGACTGTTCCCCTTTTCTCTAGGAGATAAGGCACACCAGTGGGAGAAAAATCTTCCCCAAGGCAGTATAACCAGCTGGGATGAATGCAAGAAAGCCTTTCTAGCAAAATTCTTCTCCACTTCCAGAACTGCGAGAATCAGGAATGAAATCTCCGGATTTGCACAAAGGAACAATGAAAGCTTTGGAGAAGCTTGGGAAAGATTCAAGGGTTACACTCTGCAATGCCCTCATCATGGCTTCTCACAAGCCTCTTTGCTGTCCACTCTCTACAGAGGAGCCTTGCCTAAGATAAGAATGCTTCTGGACATAGCATCAAATGGGAACTTCCTGTCAAAAGATGTAGATGAAGGTTTGGAGTTAGTAGAGAATTTGGCTCAGTCTGATGGAAACTACAATGAGGAGTTTGATAGAGCACCAAGGAGTGCTAAGGATGAGTTAGAATCCACCAAGAAAGAGATCAACTCTCTACATGAGAAGCTGGACTTGTTGCTAAGGGAAAAGAAAGAAGTTCACTTTGTGGGAGACATGGTTCAGCTTGATGATCAGGAACAATGCCAAGTTGAGGAGATGAACTACTTGGGCAACCAGGGTGGTTACAACAACTATGGGAACTACAGACCAAATCCCAATTTGTCTTACAGGAACAACAATGTTGCCAACCCACAAGACCAGGTTTACTCTCAACAGCAACAGCAAGCTGCACCAAGACCTTTTATCCCCTACAACAATCAAGGTTTTCAGCTGAGGAACAACAACTATCAGCCTAGGGCGCCCTACAACCCTCCAGGATTCAATGCTCAAGCTCAAGGACAAGCTTCCTCCAGCTCTCAAGACACTGAACTCAAGACCCTCATGCAACAAATGATCAACACTCAAGTCAGCACAACCTTTGAAATGAACAAGAAGTCTGCAGAGGTCCACAACAAAATTGATTCAGTGAATGTAGAGCTCACCAACAAGTTTGATGGATTGGCTGCAAGAGTCAAAACACTGGAGAACAACAAAGGCATATCTGGTCCCAAGCCTCAAGGCCACTTTCCTGGAAAACCAGAGGCTAACCCAAAGGAATTCTGCAATGCCATTGTCACAGAAGAAATGAACCTCTCACCTGAAGAGGAGGCTATCATTGAAGAGTTCCTCTACTTGTTCACTGAGGACACTGAACCTCTAAGTGGGGGGGGGGGGGGGAAGAGTTTCTAGAAGTTGAAGCTGAACAAAGAGCTGTGGAAAGAGAACCCTTTGGAGTTGAGGAAAACTCAGATGATGAAGAGTGGTGGGCGCCACATGAGATTGTTGACAGCACAAAGGATTACTTGATGGATGCTGCTGATGACCAGAAGGAACCTCAACCAGCTACTCTTCCTATCTATCAACCAACCATCCCTTTTCCAGGGAGGTTCAAAGAACAGCTACTTCAGAAGTATGAAACTCTCTATGCTGCTCAGATGGAGTTGAGAGGGTTGAATGGCCAAGAAAAAGTTGAAAAGCTAAAGGTGAAGACTGGACCACCAGAAGTTAAGGAGCTTATTGTCAAGAAACTTGGAGATCAAGGCTGCTTCACTCTCCCATGTGAGCTAAAAGCTCTTGGCTACACTCAACTGCAAGAGAGCAATGTATCCCTTACTATAGCTGATGGGATAGTGAAGAGACCACTAGGGAGTCTCAAGGATGTGTCAATGATGATAGAAGGAGTAACCATTCCCACTGATTTCCTGGTGCTTGATGCTGAAGGGCACATAAAGAATGCTATCATTCTAGGAACATCTTTCCTAGCCTCAGCTGGAGCAGTGTTTGATGCTAAGGAATGCACTATTGAGCTGAAGCTGACCAAGAAGAAGGTTCTAAGGTTTGACTCAAAGGGGAATAAGCTGGAGAATGAGCAAGCCTTCTCAATGGAGATCAAGAAGCTGAAGCAGCCTAGAAAGAATTGGCCATAGTTTGACGGATATCAAGGAGAAAGTTTTGATGGCTGCTGCTTGGTCAAATTGTTTGAAGACACCACTGAAAAGGAGGTCCTTGAAGTGGCTAGTTACAAGAATCTGAATGATGTTAAGCTGGTTACTAGCAAAGGAGAAGTGGTTTTGCAACCAAGTGTCTCCAAGAAGGGAGAGTTTTGCTTCAAGCTTCAGCTAGAAGGGAAAGCTACACCTTTTGCCAAGATCAAGGTGAACTGAGTCACCACCAAGGTCAAGAGAAGCAAGATGACACCAAGGAGTCCCAAGACTTCTTCTCCTCACCACAACTAAAGAGGTAACCAAAGTCAAGCTTAGTGACTTTAAACAAGCACACTTGGGAGGTAATCCCATGTTATCCTTTTGTATATATTATGCTTTCTAGATTATCTTTTATATTTTGTTTTAGTGTATAGAAACAGGATTCTGAACTGGGTTTGAGAAAGTCTGAAGGGGACAAATAACAGGTGTATTCTGGCTGGTATCGGTCATTTGTATCGGTCATGACAGACCGATACACATATTTTTGGTCAGTAGTATCGATCATGACTGACCGATATCAGTAAAGCCAGTCTACACCAGTCAACATATCGGTCACTTGTGATCGATATGGAAAGAAGTTTGAAGGTGGGAAAGTTTTCGGTCATTCATATCGACCACACTTGGTCGACGTAAACATACCGTATGATTTTTGGTCTATCGTGTCGACCACTGTACTTGAAATCGTATCGATCACCAGTATCGATCACTCAAGATCGACACAATCATATCGGATGTATTTCGGTCAAGTATGTCGACCACTGATGACCGATACAAATCCCAGGAAGCACGTCAGTCTCCAGTATCGATCACTCATGGCCAAAAATGCAATTTCGGTCAGTAATATCGGTCATGAGTGACCGAAACTCCATCTGATGTAAGTGTATCAACTTCCAATCATCGATGTCAAGAATGGGAAGATAGCTCTACACTTGGGTAAGGATATAAGGCTTGATTTTGATATCAATGAGGTCCTCAAGAAACCCACCATAGAAGGCCAAGCTTTCTATATAGAGACGTTGGATGCCTTGGCGGATGAACTGCTAGAAGAGCTTGCACAAGAGGATCACTTGAAGCTGGCATTGACTAAGGAGAGAGGAGAGTACGGTTTCGTGGATCAGAGGACTCAGGAGTACGTTAATCTCCTTGGTTCTAGGAAAGTTGTGCTAGAAGATGAAGGTGAATGCCTAGAGATTGATCAGGCAATCGGGAAGATCACTCGATCCAAGTGAGCAATCGACAAGAAGATCGAGGATACTGGTCGATCGAGAGAAGAGAAAGACTCAGACACTCGATCCACTACTCGATCCCATCTAAATCGAGTAAGTGATCGACCTGAGAGCAATCGATCCAGCAAAACAATCGATGGAAAGATCGAGGGAAGCCACCCAATCAGTTCAGAGAACGGGACGAAGACTCGATCTCCTGCTCGATCCCAATTAAATCGAGTAGGAGAATTGAGTGAAGTTGCTCGATCCGGGCCAGAACGAGTGCAAGATAGACTGGAAGACTCGATCTCGGAGGGGACAACGGTTCAAGAAAGCAGTCTTTTGGGTCATGTCTCAGGTTCTAAGGAGGCTATTAAGGATGGGAACATCAACAAGAGCCACGAGGAGGACTGGAGCGAGCTGCTAGCCCCAAAGGTGGACCTTAAGGAGCTCCCAAAAGAGGTAAGGTATGTTTTCTTAGGGCTTAACGAAACCTATCCCGTGATTATGAATGAGAACTTAAGTGATGATGAGTTGCACTCGCTCCTAAATGAGCTGAGAAAGTATAAGAAGGCCATTGGGTACTCTCTAAGTGACATCAAGGGCCTTTCACCAATGCTTTGCACTCATAGGATTCACTTGGATAATGAGAACGCCTCTTCTATAGAACACCAAAGGCATTTGAATCCTAATTTAAAGGAGGTTGTTAAGAAAGAGATTCTTAAGCTTTTAGAGGCTGACATGATCTCTCCCATAAGTGACAGCACGTGTGTTTCTCCCGTACACGTGGTGCCTAAGAAGGGAGGGATCACAGTCACTAAGAATAATAAAGATGAGCTTATACCTACTAGGACTATTACAAGACATCGTATGTGTATAGACTATAGGAAGTTTAATATTGCTAATAGAAAGGATCATTTCCCCTTACCTTTTATTGATCAAATGCTTGAGAGGATTGCTAATCATCCTTACTATTGCTTTCTTGATGGATATTGTGGATTCTTTCAAATACCAATCCATCCAAATGATCAGGAGAAGACGACCTTCACATGCCCTTATGGCACCTTTGCTTATCGAAGGATGTCATTCGGGTTGTGTAATGCACCGGCTACGTTTCAGCGGTGTATGATGTCGATCTTCTCGGATCTAATAGAAGAGATGGTTGAAGTGTTTATGGATGACATCTCTGTATATGGTGCGTCTTTTTCTGCGTGTTTGTTGAATCTTTGCAAGGTACTAAAGCGTTGTGAAGAGACGAATCTTGTGCTTAACTGGGAGAAGTGTAACTTCATGGTGAAGGAAGGGATCGTATTTGGCCACAAGATATCAGAGAAAGGCATAGAG
Organism: Thlaspi arvense; assembly: GCA_911865555.2. Taxonomy (NCBI): domain Eukaryota; kingdom Viridiplantae; phylum Streptophyta; class Magnoliopsida; order Brassicales; family Brassicaceae; genus Thlaspi; species Thlaspi arvense. Next base: position 24,152,801 of record OU466858.1, on the reverse strand, counting down.
GTTGATAAAGCCAAGGTTGAGGTTATGATGAGTCTTGAGCCGCCTGATATATCATGGTTTTTAACCATGATATAAGTCCTTTTTATTGAGTCTTTTTGGTCTTTTTAGAGTCCTAGAAGAGTCTTTCCAGCTTATAGCATGTCTGGAACCTTTTGGAGCATTCTGAGTTGAAGCCACGAAGTACCAAGCTCGAAGCACAAAGTATCCCATATGGTGACGCTCATCACCACCCTTGGTGACGCTCGTCACCCATCAAGGAAGGTGTGTGGCTGTTTTATTAAAAGTATGAAGGAGATTTGCAGAATTGGCCCAGAAGTTCCATTATTTACAAGAAGACCCCAGATCGTGTTTAGCCTCTATTTATTAGGTTTTTTAGCCATTGTTGGCTATGATCTTAGTTTTTCAGAATTCGGAGAGCTTAGAGAGAGATTTATTCAGAACTTTTTGGGGAGACAAATCCTGTACTCTTTTGAGAAGATTTCGAACCCCTTTATTCTTTTACTCTTTCTCTTAATGCAATTTTATTCAGTTATGCTTTGTGATTTTATGATCATGTCTGAGTAATCTGCTAGTTAAGTTAGGGATTTTTCAAGGGTTGATGAAGAGTTTGTAGAATCGTTATTCTGTTTGGAATATCTTATGGTTTTTCATCTCTGCTTGCTTTAAAATCGAATTTCTGAGACACATCATCTAGGAATCCGAAAATCTTAGGTTGTTAAATATATGTGAGAGCATTATTGATAACATGAACTAGTATTTGATGAGCAAAACAACTTAGTGCAAAGAGATTTGGCTTAGAAGTTTTGTAAACAATTGAATCTGATCATTCCTGCATGCTTAGGTTGTTAGGGTTTGCAAAGAGATTTGAAACTCAGTGATTTATGCATAGATAACTTCTGCAATGAGAATTGATTAGTTATGCAGTAGTGATTCATATTTAAAATGGTTCTTAATAATTCCTGATTTCATGCATTCTACATTCTTGGATTCAACCTGCGAACTGCCTTGACTTAGCGCTTTTAGTCTTCTGAAACTTAGATTATCTTACAAAATCGCCTGCTCACTTTTATTTATTCATTCGCATTACATACATTTATTTCGCTTAGCTTAATCCGAATCTACATTCGATAGTGTAGTCTGCTTTACTTCCTTGGGATTCGATAACCCCTTGTACTATAACTGCTTTGCTGTGCACTTGTAGTAGTTTTATTTGGGTAAAACCTGATCCTATGAAGTTTTTGGCGCTGTTGTCGGGGAGTAATAGCTGCCTTTCGATTTCTAGTATTTGGAGATTGTCTAAGTTTTAATTTGTTTACTAACTTTTTGCTACTTTTCTTTGTTCCTGTTTCAGGTGTATGCCTAATCGCAGAACCAGAAGCAACAAGGAGAAGGTGCTTGTGACTTTGAGCATCGACGAACTAGCTAGGTTGGAAAGAACTAACAGGAAAGCCAAGAAGCAATCTACAATGGTTGCTCCACTTATCCTGGTTGAAGATGCAGAAGGTCACTTGCTAAACAGGGAAGGAAACAGGAGGAACGAAGAGGGGCAGAGGATTGATCAAGAGGGGAATGTCATTGTTGAACAGCAGGTTCAACAAGTAGATGAGAACGTTGGAGTCCCTGTTGCTGCAAATGACGATGCTGGGCGTTTTGTTCAGAGGACTCTAGGTGACTACAACAGACCTGATCAGTTCTATGCCAACAGAGCTGCAATCAGACCTCCTGCCTTCCAGAGGAACGATTTTGAGGTTAAACCTGTCTACTATCAGCTGGTTGGCCAGCATCCATTCCATGGCCTACCTCATGAGCATCCTATGGATCACATTGAGAGGTTTGAGGACTTGGCTTCAAGTGTCAAAGCCATGGGAGTCACTAATGACTTTCTGTTCTGCAAGCTTTTCCCTTACTCTCTTGGAGGAGAGGCTGCATATTGGCTGAAGCAACTGGAACCTGCTTCATTGACCACTTGGAAAGACACTAAGAATGCTTTTCTGAACAACTTCTATGATGATGCAAGGTCTGAAGACATGAGGACGAAAATTGCATCCTTTACACAAGGTCCTACTGAAGCTTTTAAAGCTTCTTGGATCAGGTTTAAGTCTTATCAAAGGGACTGTCCTCATCATGGTTTCAATCAGGTGCAGCTGCTTGGTATCTTCTTCAGAGGCATTGACTGGAAATATCAGATGGCGCTGGATGCTTCAAGTAGTGGAAACTTCAACACCAAGAGACCAGAAGAAGCTGTAAGATTGATTGAAAACTTGGCCTGCAGTAACAGCACTAAGAATGCAGATTTTCATAGAAAGCAGCAGGCTGGTTTGAATGATGGAAACCAAATAGCTGAAGTTAAGGTTAAGTTGGACAGCATGCACAGCTTTTTGGTGGGAAAGAAGTCAGTCCAATTCGCTGCAGAAGTGGAGAGTTTAAAACTCCTGAAGACATTGAGCAGAAAGATGTTAACTTCATCAATGGAGGTTTTCAAAACCAAAAGTTTGAGAATCAACAGTTTCAGAATGCTTTTGGTTATACTCCAATGCCACAGTTCCAGAAAACTGAAGTTGAGAAACCATACAATAACAGCAGGAATTTTGGTTCTTCTTCCTACCAAACTGCACCTCCACAAGACAATAAAATGGAAGCTATGCTGGAGCAGGTACTTGAAGGACAGCAGAAGATAATAGTGAACTTCAATGGCAAACTAGATTCGATGTACCAAGACCTGAATGAAAAAATTGAGAGTCTGAACTCTCACATGAAGAAGCTTGATGTGCAGGTTGCTCAAACTGCAGGAGCTGTTCAAAGGCAAGAGGGATTCCTTCCTCCAAGGATTGACATCAATCCCAAGCATCAGGTTAATGCCATCACAGTCAAGAATGAAAAGGAGCTTAAAACAGTGCAGAAAAAGAGGGTGAGTGCAGAACAGATCGTGCAACTCATGGAGTCTGAAGATGAAAATTTTTCAGTCTCAGAGGTGAGTGACGAGCGTCACCAAGGAGGAGTGATGCTCGTCACCAACATATAAGAGAATCGGGGGTTGTCACAGGTGAGTGACAAGCGTCAGCCCCCTGGTGACGGTCGTCACCCACCCCAGAACGAAGCTGCTTCGCATGTAACTGCAAATAATGGCCAGGAGCAAGCGTATTAACCCAAAATACTATTCCCTAAGCATCCTAGGAAGTCTAAACAGGAGATAGAGGAAGCCAGATACAAAGCTATGATAGACAAGCTGATGGTTGAGATGCCTCTTGTAGATGCAGTCCAGCTTTCACCAGCTCTAAGAAGGTATGTAAAGAGATTGGTTGTGAATGGTGTAAGTCCTAAGGAAGGAGCATTGCTTACCAGAGACATCAGTGCAATCCACTTGAGTACAGTTCCATAGAAGAAGAAGAAGGTGACTGTTTCTGAACAAGCCAATACCATCACTCAAAGCAGAGTTCCAGAGAAGCTATCTGATCCAGGGACCTTTGTGCTTGATTGCTCAATATCTGCAGGACGTTTTTCACACTCTCTATGTGATCTAGGGTCAAGTATTAACTTGATGCCTTTCTATGTTGCTGCTAGACTTGGAATGACTGAGTTCAAGCTAGCTGGGATCTCTCTCATCCTAGCAGATCGATCTATAAGAACCCCAGAAGGCATCTTAGAGGATGTTCCAGTTAACATTGAAGGCTGCATAATTCCTACAGATTTTGTGGTTCTGAAATATGCTGAAGAACCTAAAGATCCTCTTATTCCGGGAAGATCATTCTTGGCTACTGCTGGAGCCATCATTGATGTGAGAAAGGGGAACATTGAGCTTGATCTTGGTGATGTTGTCATGAACTTTGACATGGATAAGTTAAGAGGAATTCAACCATTAATGGTCAGATCTTTTCTGTAAGAACTTCCAGAGAGAAATAGACTGTCATGGAGCATTCAGAAGACACTACTACTGGGTATGTCACTGAATCTTATACAAGTAGGCAAGTGAACAAGATGGCTGTTGAAGGGGCAATATCTGAAACTTCTGCAGAAGCTGTTGGGTTTGAGGATTGCAGTGAGGATCATATCTTCATGACTGGGCTTGAAAAAGAGGTTCCAATGAATGCCAAGTTGTTGAAGGAAGACGTGTTTGTGATGGAGGCAAGACTTGCAGAGCTGAACTGCAGGAAAACTGCTGCAACTCGAACTGCAGAGTCAGTGACGAGCGTCACTGACCTGGTGACGCTCGTCACCAACCTGGACACAAAGGAGAGACATGATATTTACTCTACAAGTCCATCTTATGTTGGGAAACCGAATATTCACCATTCCACAACCCACAAACCTGCAACTAAGCAAAGGTATGCACTTCCTGGAACCAGTTCCAAACCTCCTAATCTCATCGATAACAACTTAAAAGGTACAAAATATGCTTCACACTTATGCAAGCAACGAGATTCTCATAGTATGCTTGGTGTTTCTTTTAATGATTCTGCAGGAAAAAGAAGTGTCCCACCCACAGTCACGACCCGCCCTGCTGATGTTTCTCACTTCCTTGGAAGAGTTCATGCATCTACTGCTTATAAACCACCATGGATGAGGAGACATTCTAATGCAAGGCATTCAATGCCACCTTCTGCTCAACCAGCTGTCTGAGCAGCATTCAAAGTCGAGCTAATGACTTTAAACAAGCGCTTGGTGGGAGGCAACCTACTGGTAAGTTTTCTTTTCCATATATTAGTTTAGTTTTCTATTACATTGCTAAAAAAAAAAACCCTAAAAATATGAGAAAAATTAAACAAAAAAAAAGAGTCAGTTTGTCAGTTTGCTTTGATGATGTCTTGTGAACTTGTTGGACCATGGATTATGCTTTGTTTGGATGTTTTGATGTGTGTTTTGAGTGCTCTTACTGTCTAAATTTGGAGTACACCTGATGACACATCGTTTAAGCATTCAAACCGACGATTCTGAAGACTCAGACCATGGTGACGATCGTCACCACTGAGGGGTGACGCTCGTCACCCGTCCCTTCGCGAGGTACCACTTTTCCACCTTAGTTTTACACGTTCTCATGCATCGTTTTGACCAACTCTTTGCTTAATAACACTGGGGACAGTGTTGTTTAAGTCTGGGGGAGGTGGTTACTGACGTTGTGTGCTTTGTGTCATGTTTATAGAGTCTTAAAGTTGAGTCAAAAACCTGTTTTATAGAGTCAAAATTTTTAAATTGTCAGTTTTTCTTGGAACTAACCATAGGACGTTTTTGCTTATAAGAACCATTGCCACAGTAGTTGATTACAAGTCTTACTAAGTTGAAAGTCATAGGTAGATCAGTCTAGCAATGAAGGTCTAGGTCCTTAGGGAATCTGGAAAATTTGATGTTAGCTCTACCTTAACGAACTTTAAAATTCTTGTCTTGGGGCTTGATTCTTATTGATCTTGATTCTCTCTTTCAGCACTGACAATAAGGTTAAGATACAGTCTCTCTTTGATCTTCCCTGATGTAGATTTTGAAAGGTTTAAGTCCAAAGAATGGTGCATTCATGACCCTGTCTCCTCACAAGGAACAACAGTAGTGAACACACTCAAGAACCTGTCTCCTCACAAGGAACACAAGTATTGAGTAGCACCATATCTTAGACTGAAAAATCGAAAATATCCAAAGGAAAAGATCAATGGAAGAGAAAATAGGAGAGCTGTGTTGAGATTGATTTGTTCAGTTGCAAGGAAGGGAAAAGAATCTGTAAAGTGATTGAGATGATAGAGCCTTGATGAGATTTCACACTTAGATAAAAAATAAGGAGTTGACAGTAGAAATTTCGGATTTCTGGAAGGGATTTGGACTGGACTTGAGAGATTTGATAAGCTTGTGATGATTAGGCTGAAATTTGATCTTGTGTTGACTCTGTGGTATGTGGATTCGAAAGTTTAAACTAGTGTGGTGTCCCTGATGACTGACTGATTGTTTCTTGTTTTCAAACCTCGACCCTGTCCTTTGTCTGATGTTTGCTTGAGGGGAAGCAAAAGCTAAGTCTGGGGGAGTTGATATATCATGGCTTTTATGGTTTTTAACCATGATATAAGTCTTTTTTATTGAGTCTTTTTGGTCTTTTTAGAGTTCTAGAAGAGTCTTTGCAGGTTATAGCATGTCTCGAGCATAATTGGAGATTTTGGAACCTTTTGGAGCATTCTGAGTTGAAGCCACGAAGTACCAAGCTCGAAGCAGAAAGTATCCCATATGGTGACACTCGTCACCACCCTTGGTGACGCTCGTCACCCATCAAGGAAGGAGCGTGGCTGTTTTATTAAAAGTATGAAGGAGATTTGCAGAATTGGCGCAGAAGTTCCATTATTTACAAGAAGACCCCAGATCGTGTTTAGCCTCATTTATTAGGTTTTTCAGCCATTCTTGGCTATGATCTTAGTTTTGGAGAATTCAGAGACCTTAGAGAGAGATTTATTCAGAGCTTTTTGGGGAGACAAATCCTGTACTATTTTGAGAAGATTTCGAACCCCTCTATTCTTTTAATCTTTCTCTTAATGCAATTTTATTCAGTTATGCTTTGTGATTTCATGATCATGTCTGAGTAATCTGCTAGTTAAGTTAGGACTTTTTCAAGGGTTGATGAAGAGTTTGTAGAACCGCTATTCTGTTTGGAATATCTTATGGTTTTTCATCTCCGCTTGCTTTAAAATCGAATTTCTGAGACACATCATCTAGGAATCCGAAACTATTAGGTTGTTAAATATATGTGGGAGCATTATTGATAACATGAACTAGTATTTGATGAGCAAAACAACTTAGTGCAAAGAGATTTGGCTTAGGAGTTTTGTAAACAATTGAATCTGATCATTCCTGCATGCTTAGGTTGTTAGGGTTTGCAAAGAGATTTGAAACTCTGTGATTTTGGCATAGATAACTTCTGCAATGAAAATTGATTAGTTATGCATTAGTGATTCATGTTTAAAACGGTTCTTAATAATTCTTGATTTCATGCATTCTACATTCTTGGATTCAACTTGTGAACTGCCCTGACTTAGCGCCTTTAGTCTTCTGAAACTTAGATCATCTAACAAAATCGTCTGCTTACTTTTATTTATTTATTCGCATTACATATATTATATTTTTCTTAGCTTAATCCGAATCTACATTCGATAGTGTAGTCTGCATTACTTCCTTGGGATTCGATAATCCCTTGTACTACAACTGCTTTGCTGTGCACTTGCAGTAGTTTTATTTGGGTAAAACCTGACCCTATCACCGCCGGTTAATGTCAAAGGGGTGAGGAGTTTCCTAGGCCATGCTGGCTTCTACAGGCGCTTCATCAAGGATTTTTTCAAGATTGCACGCCCTCTCACACGGCTGTTGTGCAAGGAAGCTGACTTTGTGATTGATGAGGATTGCCTACATGCTTTTGTGACCATCAAGGAAGCTCTAGTATCCGCGCCTATAGTACAAGCACCGGATTGGACTCTACCGTTCGAGATAATGTGTGACGCGAGTGACTACGCCGTGGGAGCTGTTCTTGGTCAGAGAAAAGATAAATGGCTGCACGTGATTTACTATTCTTCATGTACCTTGGACGACACTCAAGCCATATACACTACGACTGAGAAGGAGTTGCTGGCAGTTGTATTCGCCTTTGAGAAGTTCAGGTCATACCTCGTAGGCTCCAAGGCCATCGTCTACACAGATCACGCGGCTCTGAGGTACATCTATTCCAAGAAAGACACTAAACAGAGACTTTTGAGATGGATCCTTTAGCTCCAAGAATTCGATATGGAAATCAAGGACAAGAAAGGGATAGAGAACGGCGTCGCTGACCACCTCTCTAGGATGAGAATCAATGAGTCTCTTCCCTTAGATGATTCGCTTCCAGAAGAACAACTCATGATGATCACTACGGCTGTTTGTGGAAGGCTAGAAGGACGGTTTGAAGAGGTTTTGAGCTTCAAAGAGGAGGATCTTCCTTGGTACGCTGACATTGTGAATTTCTTAGCGTGTAGAGAGGAGCCTTCTCATCTTGACAACTATCACAAGAAGAATTTCATGAGAGACGTAGGCCACTTCTTTTGGGACGAGCCCTATTTGTACAATAGGGGCGTGGACAGTTTATACAGGAGGTGTGTAACAAAGGAAGAAGCTAAGGACATTCTCCTTCACTGCCATGGCTCTTCATACGGTGGTCACTTTGCCTCATTCAAGACCGCTACAAAAGTCTTACAAGCCGGTTTCTAGTGGCCGTCTATCTTCAAAGACGCCCATGAGTTTGTGAAGAGTTGTGTAGCTTGTCAACGAGCAGGGAAAATTACGAAGGGGGACGAGATGCCTCAGGTTCCTATCTTTGAGGTATACGTGTTTGACGCAAGGGGGATAGATTTCTTGGGGCCTTTCCCTTGTTCTTACGGCAACAAGTTCATTTTGGTGGCTGTTGACTATGTTTCTAAATGGGTTGAGGCCATTGCTTCCCCTACAAACGACTCTAAGGTGGTAATAAAGCTCTTCAAAACCGTCATATTCCCACGGTTTGGAGTCCCCAAGGTTGTAATCAGTGACGGTGGTAGCCATTTCATCAACAAGTTGTTTGAGAGCCTTCTAAGTAAATATGGTGTGAAGCACAAGGTGGCTACACCGTATCACCTTCAAACGAGTGGGCAAGTAGAGGTCTCTAACCGACAGATCAAATCCATACTCGAGAGAACATTGGGTACTACTCGGTAGGATTGGGCAGCTAAGCTAGACGACGCTTTGTGGGCTTACCGGACAACCTTCAAAATGCCCATTGGTACTACTCCTTTCACTTTTCTCTACGGTAAAGGATGTCACCTCCCCGTCGAGCGGGAACACAGAGCATTGTGGGCAGTGAAGCAGCTGAATTTCGATCTAAAGACAGCTCAAGAGAAGCGCTTAATCCAGCTATATGAACTTGATGAGTTAAGGCTGGACGCCTACGAAAGTGCTAGGATCTACAAGGAGCGTACTAAGGCGGCTCATGACAAGATGCTGGTCCACAAAGAACTTAAGGAAGGCAGTTTGGTATTGCTCTACAACTCGAGGCTGAAGCTCTTTCCAGGAAATCTGAAGCCAAGGTGGTGCAGACCGTTTGAGATCAAAGAGGTATTGCCTTACGGAGCCGTTACATTGGTTGGCAAGAGTGGAAATGGATTTACAGTAAACGGACACAGAGTGAAGCCATACTTGGCCAGCGCATTCAACAAGGAGAGCACATAATGCTTCTCCAAGACCCACCATCTGCCTAAACCAAGTAAATTCTAGCTAAAGACGTTAAAGAAAGCGCACTTGGGAGGCATTCCCATGTCTATCTTGTATATATTTTGCTTTATTTCTCTTTCAGTTTTATGTTTTTATCTTCTGAGTGAGTGGGAACAGGTATAAGGGATTGCAGGCCATGATCGTGGATCCAAAATCGAGTCCCAAATCGAGCAGTCCTCTCGATCCAAGTCACTATGGGCATGAGATCGAGTCCTAGATCGACCAAATGGACTCGTGCCGAGGTAATGATACAAGTCTTTTTGGGACTTTGTTTCAATCACCCTTGTACTAGTCAGTTGTAGTAAGGGTTTTATGTCAATCCATTGGGAAGAGTTGAAAACAGAAGAGTTGATAGTAAAGTCTCTAAGTCAAGCAGGAAGAGAATTGGTTTTGTTGCCTAAGCAACAGTTCTAACAACCTAGGTGAAACAAGCAGCAAACAAAGTGAAAGCAGAAGCAAATTAAGCAGTTCTAAACAAGAAAAACAGAGTAAAACTGAGCAAAACAGAGCAAATCCGAAATTCAAATAAGAGAAAGGCAAGTCTCTAGATGTGGTTATTGGCTTTGGGGAATTTTAGACATTAACTAAGGCTGTTTCAAACTACGTTGATCAAGCAAACAGGCAAGCAATGGTGATTCCTAGACATAGAGTTCACACTTAAGCTAGTTAGATTCAATCTCTTGACAAATAACCCTTTGCTAAACATTCTAACAAGAACTAACTCTCATTAGTGCTAAAACATCAAGCAAGCATGATTAAACAACTATGTTCAAGTCAAAATGCTCCTCAAACAGTCAATCTCTTGAGCCAAAGCCAGCAAATCCTCTATTAAACATGATCAGCATTTCATCAAACACTTGGTGGGCATAAGAGAAAGCTAAAGACTTAGACAAGTTTGATCAAGACTAATCTAGCATGAATAACAGATTAATAGAGAGAAACCCATAAACTGAAGCACTTAACAAACCTTAATCAAGCCTTAAATCCCCCTAATCTACCACATCTGGAAACCCTAAGATAACTACTCACTCATAATCATGTTTAACACCAAATCACAAAGAAAACGGATGCTAATCATGATTAAAAGAAAGATTAAAGAAAGATTAAAGCAAATACTTGATTATATTAAACAAAACAAAGAAATTGTCTTACAAACTTAAATAAAGTGCTTAAGAACAGTAAAATGACATGACTTCTCGAAAATCTGGACAAAGAGGCTATTTATAGCCTAAAAAGAAGAGTAATGACATATTTGTAATTAAAAACAGGTTCGGGCTGGGTCAGTATCGGTCAGTCGTGTCAATCTCCAGTGACCGAAATGGGTCCCTATCGGTCTTCAGTGATCGACACACATGACTGAAATTAATCCGATATGTTTGTGTCGATCACACTTGACCGATACTGGTGACCGATATGCTCCGTATCGGTCACCCTTGACCGAAACTCTCCGTGCTCTGACCGAAAACTTCTGCAGAGATCTTCTGCTGTGATCCTTCTTGCTCTCTTTTGCCCAGCTAGCATCTTGTATTATTCCCAAAACTCCTCCAAGCTCTTTTAGGCTCCAAAAGCACCTAAAAACATCCAAAATGCAAAGAAAATGCAAATTATACTCTAAATGCAACCTAAGTCTAAAAGGAGTAGAAAATGGGACAAAAGCAAAAGGAAAACATGCAAAAAAGGACCAAAACATGTACTAAATGCAGCCCTAAATGATGTAAATACAAGGGATATTAACACCCCCACACTTGCCTTTTGCTTGTCCCCAAGCAATCGAGAACAAATGGGAGAGTGAGGTTTGAAAGTGGGCATTCAGATTCCAAAAGTGCAAAGGTAAAGAGATGGTTTTAGTGCTTAAGTGCCTAGTTGTAGGATGCAAACATAATCAGCTACACTTTAAAGATCTTAGCCATGCTCATCATGTTTCAAATTGATCTGAAATCTCAACTTAGGCAAATGCTCAAATCAATCAACTCTTTAACATTCAATTAAATTCAGAACATGAATCATGCTTATGCAAATCAAGTGGAGACATTTGGTTGAAAAGGGTAAGGTTATGAGATAAGAATGATCTCATTTAAGCACAAGGGTTCAAAAACATAATGAAATGACTTCATCTTAGGCAAAATGCTAAAGGTAAAACCACACTTATGCATGCAATTCAAAGCTCTCTTCTACCCTTACTTCCCAAAGATGAGTCCTAAGCATTTCTAAACCCAAGAGTGAACCCTCTAAGTCTACCCTTTCATAGATTCTACCCTTTACCCATCTTCTTGGCTGGGGAAACTTCTTCTTTCGCTTGTGTGGCTGCTTCTTTTTGGTTGGGACTTGCTCTTCTTTGTTGTGTTGGCACCTTTATCACCTATGGTGGATTGCTCCTTGGTCAGATTTTTCATCTTTTGGACCCTTCTGAGCATTGTTGTTGGCGCCAATCCTTCTTTTTAAACTTAGAGCTTTTATTCCCTTTACTTAACAACAAAACTAGACTGTTTCCCCTTTTCTACCATTTCAGATCTTTTCCCTTTCTTTCAAAACATAAAAACATGAAGATCAAACAACTTATACTACCCTTTTTAAACCCCAAAACTCGTATCCTAGAATTAAGCTCAAGATGCAAGCTGATATCTACAAGAGAGCTAATCATTGCCAGCCTTATTCCTAACGCTTTTTTCCAAGAGAAAATCGAAAATGCAATGCAAAGGCCTCACAGCTCTCACAATAGTGTTTAGGCTCAAAAGGAGGTTTTGGTTGAGGGTGAGGATGTAACTGTCCCACAATTACGAAGATCAGCTATTTGGATCAACAAGAGCGGTAGAAAGGAGAAAGATGATCCAAATATGTATATGGTAGCCATGAATTCACTTTTCAATGCATTAGACATGATAATTAAAAGTCCAAATTAAAGTTCAAGTTGATAGAGTTGATTTTCAGAAAACAAATGCTTTCAGAATGAGATGAGAAGACCAAATCTAGCAATCTAAGCATGGTTCAGTCTTAACTTCTAGCAATCATATGATGCATCAAACAACTAAGCATTTAAAAACTGAAATCATCTTTAAACACTAAGCACTTTACAAGGAAAATTCATCATAATGCCCTATGCAAATGCAATGCAACCTACATGTCAACACTAGACTCAATCCTAGAAGAATGATATGCAACTACATGCTTTCTTTTTGATTTGCAAAAATGCAAATTTTTTTTAGAATTTTTCGATTTTTTTGTGTTTTTCTATGCCTTACATGTATGCATGATATGCATGAGATCAAAGTGAAAAGAAAAAGAAAAACTAAGAAAACAGAAAACAGAAAACAAAGTCAAACACCAAATCTCTCCCCCACAGTTAAATTACACAGTCTCTTGTGTAATGAAAGCAATGGAAGAGAGAAGCAAAAAAATATATTACAAAAATAAAAAGATGCAATGGTATAGAACAATGGAAGGGATGTGGTACTTGGTTCCATCGTAGGAGTTGTGGGATGATCCTGAGGTTTGTGGAGACTTGCTAGCTCTCCTCTTCCTTCTCCCATAGACTTTAGTGGAATGCTCTACTTCTGGAGTTGTTTGAACCCAACTTGACCATAGCTGTTCAGCTTGTGAAGAAGTCCCTTGTGTGCCCCATTGCCATGTTTCCTGAACTTCAGAGGAGTTGGGGGTTGGCGCCTCCCAAGCTAATGGAACATGGGCTCTTGGCTCATAAGATGAGGCCCTTGGTTGTGCCCATGTACCCCATTGATCACTTGGTTGTGCATGGAATGAGTGTCTTCCATGGGGGTTCCATACAGCTTCCTCCTCTTCAGTTGGCTCAGCTTGGTGGAGTTGCTCTTCTTGTTAAGAGTTGAGCTCTTGGGTGTGGCTGTGGTGGGAAGTTTTTGCTGTTGTAGCCTTCTTCTTCCTGAACTTCCCCTTCACCATCTTCATAAGCCCTTTGATGGCTTTGTCCTGCCACTTGCACAACTTCTGTAGTGTGTTAAGGTGCTCATGAGCTGCTCTCAAAGAGCTTCCTTGGTTGGGAGATTCATAGGGCTGGAAGTGGAACTTCTTTGAGCTGTAGTTCAACACTTCTTCTTCTTCAAGCTCCTCTTCTTCATGGGTTCTTCCTTGGCCTTCAGCGCCAGCAGTAGCATTCCATTGTTCTTCTCCTTCTTCTTCTCTGATCTTTTCAGTGTGCTCCTTTTCTTCTTCACTGTCCTCTTCTTCTTCTACTGTAGGAATAGGGCTGCCTGTGTAGAGCTCCTCAGTACTTGGGTTGAAACTGATGTTTCCTTTTCTGAAGAAGGATGTAAGCCTTGGATTGGGGAGGAGGACTTTTGCTGGTGTGTCAAGGCCTGTGATGAAGTTGTACACATGCTTTCCACCAATGGTTCTTTCAAGGTAGTGGGTTCTCTTGAGGTAATCAATGTCAATCCATAGTGGCTCAAGTGCATCACCTTCATGTTTGTCAAGGTCAACTCCACTAGCTTGTAGAACTGCTGTCACAACTCCCCCAACGTGCACTTGAGGTCTGTTCTCCTTCTTTTTCTTATTCAAAACCCAGCTCTGGTAGGATAGGAGCTGCTCCATCAACATAGACACATAGCAGGGGTAGCTTCTCGGTGCTCTGAAAGGTTCCCCATACTCATCGCTTCCCAGCACCTCATACAGTCCTTGGTATATCAGATCTGTCTCCCTTCATGTGAGATATGTTGTCTCCTTCCTTGCAAAGAGTGTATTCGCAAGTGCTTTGTGGACATATCTCACGGCTGGATGCCTTAGGTGCTGGTTCCTTGATCTTCCAGGAGTGTATTTCCCAACCCCAATAATTCCCCACAGCATGATGTGCTGCCTACATGGGATTTCGAACCTGTTCAGCTTGGTGGGGTGGGAATTCAGCTCTAGATCCTTGGCGATCTCTGTGAATGTTGAGGAGAACTTTTCCTTTCCAATCCGAAAAGGGATCCATCCATCGCCATTAGGGAGTTCACTGTCTTCATACAAGACCACCTTGAGTGTGGAGAGGAATTGGTAAGTGAGCTGTTGGTAAGATGGGAGTGGCATCTCCATGAAAGCTCCAAGACCCATGCGCTCAAACATGGCTTTGCAGTCACCATAGAGTCTAAGCGTCTTCATTGTAGAAAAGCATGGATATCTTATTGGCTTGAAAGTGCACCTGTTGAAGAGTTGCTCGACCTGCCATGCTCGATCTGCTCCCCGATCTCTGGTCCTTAGCAAACATCCGACGTTCCACAAACCGCCACAACAGCTTCAGCACATCCACGAACCTCCACGACTCCAAAGTAGCCAGAAACAACCTGAATGTGATGCAAAATGCAAGAAACATGCGTATGCTGGTACGAGAATGCTCTAGGACCCCAAGTGGTGCAATCTAGTCTAAAGCATGATGTAAATGTATGAAAAGCTAACTAATATGTATGCAAAATAAATACAATATGCAGTAACATCAATAACCAAAAATACATTTTTTCAAAGATTGTTAAGAAGCTTGTTAGCCTTTAGAAAACAAATAACTCACTCTCTTTGCTTGAAATTTCGAGAAAACAAGAATGAGAGAGTGTGAAGTTGATGAAAACATTTAAAGGCCAACAAGAAACAAAACTATGGGTAAAATGAGGTGGTTTCTGACACAAGTCTTAGTCAAGGCATATCTTTCATGGTCAAAGATGCTTGCCTTGACCAAGTTTTGAATTTAAAAACTGGAGGGAAAAGAATAAAGGAGGGAAAGAAAATGTTACCTCGGCATGAGATCGAGTCCGTTTGGTCGATCTAGGACTCGATCTCATGCCCATAATGGCTTGGATCGAGAGGGTTACTCGATTTGTGACTCAATTCATGGTGAATCGAGTCCTGGATCGATTGGCTCTCTCGATCGTTGAGATTTCGGCTCCACGGCTAAGTCCTCGTGATCGAGCTACGTTCTCGATTTGGGGGTCGATTTGGCTTAGATCGAGTGATGGATCGAGTCGAGTGATCGATCTATCCTTTAAGGATTTCCCGAGAGAAATTAGATCGGTCGATCCATTTGGGATCAATCGATCCGTTTTCATCTAGATCGATCTTATCACTCGTTCTCATCTAGATCGACTGGCTCCTCTCGATTCACTAACTCGATCTAGCAAAGATCGAGTTAGGATTAGTCGATCTAGCACTCGATCTCTAGCCTTTTCCTAACCCCTATCGCCCCTTTTGGACTTCAAGATCGAGGTTTAGACTCCTCACACCTGTTCCTACACACTTACAAAATAAAAACATAAAACTGAAAGAGAAATAAAGCAGAAATATATACAGGATAGATATGGGAATGCCTCCCAAGTGCGCTTTCTTTAACGTCTTTAGCTAGACTTTACTTGGTTTAGGCAGATGGTTGGTCTTGGAGAAGCACCGAGGTACTGTCCTTGTCATAACTATCCGCCAAGTAAGGCTTAACCCTGTGTCCGTTCACGGTGAATGCACTGCCACTCTTGCCCATTAATGTAACAGCTCCATAAGGCAGCACTTCTTGGATCACAAACGGCCCGCTCCACCTTGACTTCAGCTTTCCCGGGAAGAGTTTGAGTCTTGAATTGTACAGCAACACCAAACCTCCTTCTTTAAGCTCCTTGGCAACCAACTTCTTGTCATGAGCTTCCTTAGTCTGCTCCTTGTATATCCGAGAGCTCTCATAAGCGTTCAACCTTAGTTCGTCCAGTTCATGTAGCGGAATGAGGCACCTCTCTTGAGCAGTCTTGAGGTCAAAGTTCAGCCTCTTCACAGCCCACAATGCACGGTGTTCAAGCTCAACTGAGAGGTGACAGCCTTTGCCATAGAGCAGAGTGAAAGGGATAGTACCAATCGGTGTTTTAAAGGCGGTACGGTAGGCCCAAAGAGCGTCGTCCAACTTCACTGCCCAGTCTTTCCTTGTTGCTCTGACCGTCTTCTCAAGTATAGCCTTGATTTGCCCGTTGGAGACTTCTACTTGACCACTCGTTTGAGGGTGATACGGTGTAGCCACCTTATGCTTAACGCCATACTTTCTCAAGAGGTTCTCAAAGACCTTGTTTATGAAGTGGCTTCCTTTATCGCTTATAACCACCTTTGGTACCCCAAACCTCGGGAAAATGATGCTTTTAAACAGCGTGATCACCACCTTAGAATCGTTTGTAGGGGAAGCAACGGCCTCAACCTATTTAGAGACATAATCAACTGCTACTAAGATGTACTTGTTGTCGTATGAAGAAGGAAATGGCCCCATGAAGTCTATGCCCCACGCGTCGAGCACGTCAACCTCGAAGATAGGAACCTGAGGCTTCTCGTTCCTCTTAGTGATATTCCCTGCTCGTTGACATGCCTCACAGCTCTTCACAAACTCGTGTGCTTCTTTGAAGATGGACGGCCACCAGAAACCAGCTTGCAACACTTTCGTGGCAGTCTTGAATGAAGCGAAGTGTCCTCCGTAGGAAGAGCCATGACAGTGATAGAGGATGTCTCTAGCTTCTTCCTTCGTAACACACCTCCAGTACAAACAGTCCACCCCTCTCTTGTATAAGTAGGGCTCGTCCCAAAAGTAGTCACTCACCTCTCTCATGAACCCCTTCTTGTGATAGCTGTTGAGATGTGTTGGCTCCTCTCTGCATGCTAAGTAGTTCACAACATCAGCATACCAGGGAAGATCCTCCTCTTTGAAGCTTAATACCTCCTCAAACTGCCCCTCTAGCTTTCCACAAACAGTCATAGTGATCGCCATGAGTTGCTCTTCTGGAAGAGAATCATCTAAGGGGAGGGGCTCATTGATCCTTAGCCGAGATAGATGGTCAGCGACTCCGTTTTCTATTCCCTTCTTGTCTTTAATCTCCATGTCAAATTCTTGAAGCAAGAGGATCCACCTCAAAAGCCGAGGCTTAGTGTCTTTCTTTAAATAGATGTATCGCAAAGCCGTGTGATCTGTGTAGACAATAGCCTTGGAACCCACAAGATATGACCGGAACTTCTCAAAGGCGAACACTACTGCAAGCAACTCCTTCTCTGTAGTAGTATACCTCGTTTGCGTGTCATCCAAGGTTCTTGAAGCATAGTAAATCACGTGCAGCTTCTTGTCTTTCCTCTGACCAAGAACGGCTCCTACGGCGTAGTCACTAGCATCGCAGATGATCTCAAAGGGTAGTGTCCAGTCTGGTGCTTGAACTATAGGGGCTGATGTAAGGGCTTCCTTGATGGCCACGAAAGCTCGCAAACACTCCTCATCAAACACAAACTCAGCTTCTTTGCACAGCAACCGTGTAAGAGGGCGTGCAATCTTGGAGAAGTCCTTGATGAAGCGCCAATAGAACCCGGCGTGTCTCAAGAAACTTCTGACTCCCTTAACTTTAATCGGCGCCACAAGACCCATCATGACTTCCACTTTAGCCTGATCAACCTCAATGCCCTTCTCTGATATCTTGTGACCAAGCACGATCCCTTCACAACGCTTTAGTACCCTGCAAAGATTAGCAACGCTTCATAAAGTGGCACTTCTCCCAGTTTAGCACCAAGTTTGTCTCTTCACAACTCTTTAGTACCCTGCAAAGATTCAACAAACACGCAGAAAAGGACGCACCATAGACAGAGAAGTCATCTATAAACACCTCTACCATCTCTTCTATTAGGTCGGAGAAGATCGACATCATACACCGCTGAAACGTAGCCGGTGCGTTACACAATCCAAATGGCATCCTTCGATAAGCGAAGGTACCATAGGGACATGTGAAGGTCGTCTTCTCCTGATCATTTGGGTGAATTGGTATCTGAAAGAACGCTATACCCATCGAAGAAACAGTAGTAAGGGTGATTAGCAAGTATCTCATGCATTTGATCAATAAAAGGTAAAGGGAAATGATCCTTCCTAGTCGCAAGATTAAGTTTCCTATAATCAATACACATCCTATGACCAGTGACGGTCCTAGTAGGAATAAGCTCATCTTTATCGTTCCTTATGACCGTGATCCCTCCCTTCTTAGGCACCACGTGTACAGGAGAAACCCACGTGCTGTCACTTATGGGATAGATCACGTCAGCCTCTAAAAGCTTAAGGATCTCTTTCTTAACAACCTCTTTCAAATTAGGATTCAAACGCCTTTGATGTTCTATAGAAGAGGCGTTCTCATTATCCAAGTGAATCCTGTGAGTGCAAAGCATTGGTGAAAGACCCTTGATGTCACTGAGAGAGTACCCAATGGCCTTCCTATACTTACTCAGCTCAGTCAGGAGCGAGTGAAACTCATCATCACTTAAGTTTTCATTCACAATCACAGGATAGGTGTTATTAGGCCCTAAGAAAGTATACCTTAGCCCTTTTGTGATCTCCTTAAGGTCCACCTTTGGGGCTAACAGCTCGCTCCAGTCATCCTCGTGGCTGTTGTTGTTGTTTTCCTCCTTGGAGCCCTCCTTAGAACCCGAGGAATGGCCCTTAAGACTGCTTTCCTCAACCGCTATCCCTTCTGAAATCGAGTTGTCCAGTCGATCTTGCTCTCGATGTCGTCTAGATCGAGTGGTTTCGCTCAATTCACTTACTCGATTTAATGTGGATCGAGTAAGGGATCGAGACGCTGAGTCGATCTCCGGATTAGACCTCAAACTGATCGGAAGGTCTTTCTCGATCTTTGACTCGATTGTTTTCCCGGATCGATCACCACTCTCGATCTGACTGTCGATTGCTGCACCGGATCGAGTTGTGTTCTCGATTGCCTTGTCGATCTGACATCTAGATCGAGTGATTGCGTCGATTTCAGAGTCGATCTCTAGGCAGCAGCTTTCATCCTTCTTAGCAAACTTCCTAGAATCCAGCAAGTTGACGTACTCATGGGTCCTCTGATCCACATAGCCAAACTTCCCTGGCTCCTTTGTCAGTGCCAGCTTCAGTTGGTCCTCCGGAGCATGTTCTTCCAGCAACTCATCCGCTAAGGCATCCATCGTTTCAATGTAGAAAGCTTGCCCTTCTATAGTCGGCTTCTTCAGAACCTCATTGATATCGAAGTCCAGCCTTATATCCTTTCCCAAGTGCAAGGCAATCTTCCCGTTCTTGACGTCAATGATAGCCCCGGCGGTTGCAAGGAATGGCCTTCCAAGGATGAGCGGGTCCTTAGGCTCTTCATCCATCTCCAACGCGACGAAGTCCATAGGCACGTTCACACTGCTGATTCGCACCGGTAGATCTTCAAGCAGCCCCACTGGAAGCCTCACACTCCTATCAGCCAGTACCAACGAGATTCTACAGTCTTTGAAACGGGTAAAGTCAAGCTTCTTTGCCAAGGAATGAGGCATCAGATTTATGCTAGCTCCGAGATCACAAAGGCAGCTCTTGAACTCCAAAGGACCTAAAGCGCAAGGTATAGTGAAGCTTCCAGGATCTCCCAACTTCTTAGGGACTATCTCCTTATGTATCACAGCACTACACTCCTCACTTAGAACAAGCACCTCCTTGCTTTCCCTATTCTTCTTCACGAGAATGTCTTTGAAGAATTTGGCGCATTTAGGCATCATTGCAAGGTAGTCAACGAGAGGTAGCTTGATCTCTACGTCCTTAAGATGCTTCTCAAAGAGGATTCTGTGCTTCTCTATGAGTTGCTTCTTGAAACGGCTAGGAAAAGGCAGCTTATGTACATACGGTGGAGGTACATAAGCATCCTTCTCCTTAGTAGTTTGCTCTGCTTTCTTCTCAGCAACTGCTTTGTCTCCTCCTCTTGGCCCTTGAATCCAGACATTGTCAAAGTTGATCTCATCATCAACGGAAAGCTTACCCTCCCCCTCTTGAATTACAACGTCCTCGTTGTTCTTAGGAGTAACTGAGGTGCTAGCTCTTTGCCGCTTCTTAACGTGATGGCGTTGGCATATTCCTTAGGATTCTGCTCACACTTGCCTGGTAGGCTATTCTGACCACTTGTACTTGCTTTCCCCTTCTCTAGCTGCTTGATCTTGTTGTTTAAGTTGGTGATCTGAGTGGAGAAGTCAGTGAGAGACGAGTCCAAACGAGTGTTCATCTCGGCGAACTTCTGGTTTGTAGAGGCTTGCCCTTGGATCAGCTGCTGAAACATGGCCTGAACCGGATCAACTTGTTGTTGCATCGGCTGTTGCTGCTGAGGTGCAAAGCCCGGAGGGTAGTTTGGCGTATAACCCTTGTTACCTTGATGTTGCCCTTGGAAGTTGTTCTGCCCTTGACCTTGGAAGCCACCACTCGGCTGAAAACCTATGTTGTAAGGTATGAAAGGCTTTGCTTGCTGAGCAGGGTACACTTGGTCCTTAGGGTTGGCGACGTTGGTACTACGGTAGGAAAGATTGTTGTTCTGGTTGTAGCCTTGGTTGAAGCCGTGAGGTTTGTAATTATTCTGTCCCACCACCCAATTGGCATCTTCCTGG
Source organism: Thlaspi arvense (assembly GCA_911865555.2). Taxonomy (NCBI): domain Eukaryota; kingdom Viridiplantae; phylum Streptophyta; class Magnoliopsida; order Brassicales; family Brassicaceae; genus Thlaspi; species Thlaspi arvense. The sequence goes on along the minus strand of OU466858.1, from coordinate 24,132,206 downwards.
CTCAACTCAAGCTCCTCTTGATTCTCATCCGCTTCACCAACAAAGTGAACATGCTTCTGGTTGGCTAACACCAGCTTGTCAATCTTCTCATGCAGGGATTTCAGCTCCTTTCTGTGAAACTCTAGCTCAGATCCTCTCGGTGCACGGTCATAATCCTCAATATAGTTGCCATCACTCAATGCCAAGTTCTCAATCAGCTCCATGCCCTCTTCTACCTCCTGACCAAGGAAGTTCCCTTTACTTCCTGTGTCAAGCAACAACCTGATCTTTGGTGAGGCTCTGCGGTAGATGGTGCTGAGTAGGGTCTCCTCACTGAAACCGTGATGAGGACATTGGATCGTGTAATCTTTAAAACGTTCCATTGCCTCATTGAATGTCTCATTGTTCCGCTGAGTGAAGCCGCTGATTTCGCTTCTTAACCGTGCTGTTCTGGTGCTAGAGAAGAATTTTGAGAGAAATGCCTTTCTACACTCGGCCCATGAGGTGATGGTGCCTTGTGGGAGGGTCTTCACCCAATGCCTAGCTTTGTTTCCGAGTGAAAAGGGAAAGAGACGCAGCTTGAAAGCATCTTCGGATATGCCGTTTATAATGATCATCCCACATACTTGCTCGAAATTGTCAAGGTGCTCCAAGGGATCTTCCATTGCTAAGCCGTGGAACTTGTTGTTTTGCACCATGGAGATGAAACCCGGCTTAATCTCGAAGTTGTTGTTTTGTACAGGAGGAGGAGTGATCCCAAACCTATTGTGATGAGTATTGGGAGCATCTCCGGCTCCTATGATCCTTGGGGGTCTAGCCGCGTGTTGGGGGTTTCCATTGCCCCTTCCCACTGCCCCGTGAGCTGGAGGAGGTCCCTCTGGATGCTCGTGTTCAGCCATAGCTTCAAAGTCAACCAAACCGTGCTGAACAATCTCCTCAAAGGCTCTGGCTTGTTCTCGTACTCTTCTTTGCCGTGAATGACCAAGCTGATGAATGTTGTCCAAGGGTTGAAGTAGATTGTTGTCTCCCCTGGAACGAAGATTCATGTACCTGAGAGACACATGTATGCGAGTAGAGAAATTTGTAACTAAAACAAGGTAAAGGTTTAGTCTTTACTAAGCCCCAAATCTCTATGCTTTCTAACACTCCTAGAATGGCAACGGCGCCATTTGATAACTACTTTCTTTGCAAGGGTGAGGATGCAATGAGGCTATCGAACTCAAATGCAACACTTAGGTTGTAGTACAGTATGCAAGTGAGAGTCAATCCATTTCTAGGAGCTAGGAAGGTCAAAGAGAATGCAATAGCAGTGTGAAGCTAAGCGAATAACAGGCGGTTTTGTAAAAATCCTAAAAACTATATGCAGCAACCAAATGAAATACAAAACTATTTTAAAAATACCAGGAATGATTAGACTACCACGAGGAACAAACGGAGTAATTAAAATGCAAGGCTATGATTTAGCAAAAATCGACTAGTGGATCGACCACAGGATCGACCACTAGATCGAGCAGTTTGGATCGATCTCGTCTAAAAATGCAAGCATGAAGAAACTAATGACCAGGATGCAGCAACTATCAAGCGAATGACTAACGAAGATGTAAGAATGCTAAGATAGAAGGGTCTAGGGTTGAGATTCATGATCCGGGGTTTCAAGGGTCCAAGTTGGGGTTGAAAATTTTAAATCGACTCACTTTGTGAGATTTCCTATCATGGTCAAAGATGCTTGCCTTGACCACTTTTTGAATTTAAAAACCAGAGGGAAAGAGGAAGAGAGGGAAAAGAAAGTGTTACCTTCGCACGAGATCGAGTCCTTTTGGTCGATCTGGGGCTCGATCTCATGCCCATAATGGCGTGGATCGAGAGGGTTGCTCGATTTGGGGCTCGATTCGAAACGAATCGAGTCTTGGATCGATAACACCTCTCATTCCTTAAGTTTTTGGCACGACGGTTAAGTCCTCATGATCGAGCTACGTTCTCGATCCAGGGGTCGATTTAAGCTTGGATCGAGTGGCAGATCGAGTAAACTATTCGATCTAGCCTTGAGGATCGAGTGACTCAATCGATCCACCTCTCGTTTGCTTTTCAGGCTAAATGTATAGGGTGTTCCTCCTCTCGTGATCGACTGTGTCACACGATCTGTCTACTTGATCTCGTCTAGATCGACTGACTCCTCTCGATTCACTAGCTCGAACTAGCAAAGATCGAGCCTGAATGAGTCGATCTAGCACTCGATCTCTAGCTTATACTCGCCCCTTCTTACTCCTTTTGGATCTAAGATCATGGCATGCAATCCCTTATACTTGTTCCTACACACTCAGAAGATAAAAACATAAAACTGGAAAAGAATTAAAGCAAGAATATATACAGGATAGACATGGGAATGCCTCCCAAGTGCGCTTTCTTTAACGTCTTTAGCTAGACTTTACTTGGTTTAGGCAGATGGTGGTTCTTGGAGAAGCATTGATGTGCTCTCCTTGTCAAATGCACTCACCATGTGTGGCTTAACTCTGTGTCTGTTCACTGTGAATGCATTCCCTCTCTTGCCGACCAACGTGACAGCTCCGTAGGGCAATACCTCCTTGATTTCATACGGACCGCTCCATCTAGATTTCAGGTTCCCTGGAAAGAGCTTGAGCCTTGAATTGTAAAGCAGCACCAAAATCCCTTCCTTAAGCTCCTTAGGTACCAACTTTTTGTCGTGAGCAGCCTTAGTACGCTCCTTGTAGATCCTAGCGCTTTCGTAAGTGTCCAGCCTTAGCTCATCAAGCTCGTGCAACTGGATCATACGCTTCTCCTGAGCTGTCTTCAGATCAAAATTCAGCCGCTTCACAGCCCACAACGCCCTATGCTCCAACTCAACGGGGAGTTAACATCCTTTGCCGTAGAGAAGAGTGAAAGGAGTAGTACTAATGGGCGTTTTGAAGGCGGTCCGGTAAGCCCACAAAGCGTCGTCTAACTTCACTGCCCAATCCTTCCAAGTAGTACCAATTGTTCTCTCAAGTATTACCTTGATCTGCCGGTTAGAGACCTCCACTTGGCCACTCGTTTGAGGATGGTTAGCTGTAGCTACCTTGTGCTTCACGCCGTACTTCCTTAGAAGGTTTTCAAACAACTTGTTGATGAAATGACTTCCTCCGTCGCTTATCACCACCTTGGGTACTCCAAACTTCGGGAATATGATGCTCTTAAAGATCTTGATCACCACCTTAAAGTCATTTGTAGGGGAAGCAATGGCCTCAACCCATTTAGAGACGTAATCAACAGCTACTAGGATGAACTTGTTGCCGTAGAATGAAGGAAACGGCCCCATGAAGTCTATGCCCCACGCGTCAAAGACGTCTACCTCAAATATGGGAACTTGAGGCATCTCGTTCCTCTTAGTGATATTCCCTGCTCGTTGACAAGCTTTGCAACTCATCATGAACTCATGGGTATCTTTGAAGATGGACGGCCACCAGAAACCGGCTTGCAAGACCTTAGTGGTGGTTTTGAATGAATCAAAGTGCCCGCCATACGAAGAGCCATGGCAATGAAAGATGATGTCTCTTGCTTCCTCCTTTGTCACACATCTTCTGTATAGGCTGTCAACACCTCTCTTGTATAAATAAGGTTCATCCCAAAAGTAATGGCTCACGTCCCTCATGAACTTCTTCCTATGATAGTTGTCAAGATGCGAAGGTTCTTCCCCACATGCCAAGTAGTTCACAATGTCCACGTACCAAGGGAGATCCTCCTCTTTGAAGCTCAGAAACTCCTCAAACCGCCCTTCTAGGTTCCCACAAACAGCCGTAGTGATCGTCATGAGTTGTTCGTCGGGGAGCGAATCATCTAGAGGTAGAGACTCGTTGATTCTTAACCGAGAGAGATGGTCAGCAACGCCGTTCTCTATCCCTTTCTTGTCTTTGATCTCCATATCAAACTCCTAAAGAAGAAGAATCCATCTCAAAAGCCTCGGCTTAGTGTCCTTCTTGGAATAGATGTACCTCAAAGCCGCGTGATCTGTGTACACAATGGCCTTGGAACCCACGAGGTATGACCGGAACTTCTCAATGGCAAACACTACTGCCAGTAGCTCCTTCTCCGTGGTAGTGTACCTTGTTTGCGTGTCATTCAAGGTTCTTGAAGCATAGTAAATCACGTGCAGCTTCTTATCTTTCCTCTGACCTAGAACGCCTCCCACGGCGTAGTCACTAGCATCACACATAATCTCGAACGGTAGAGTCCAGTCCGGTGCTTGCACTATAAGCGCGGATACGAGAGCTTCCTTGATGGTCACGAAAGCTTGCAAACACTCCTCATCAAAGACAAAATCAGCTTCCTTGCACAACAGCCGTGTAAGAGGGCGTGCAATCTTAGAGAAATCCTTGATGAAGCGCCTGTAGAACCCAGCGTGTCCCAAGAAACTCCTCACACCTTTAACATTAACCGGCGGCTCAAGACTCATCATGACCTCAACCTTAGCCTTGTCAACCTCAATACCCTTCTCTGATATCTTATGGCCAAGCACGATCCCTTCCTTCACCATGAAGTGGCATTTTTCCCAATTAAGCACTAAGTTTGTCTCCTCACAACGCTTTAGTACCTTGCAAAGATTCAAAAAACACGCAGAAAAGAACGCACCATAGACCGAGAAGTCATCCATAAACACCTCTACCGTCTCTTCTATTAGATCAGAGAAGATCGACATCATACACCGCTGAAACGTAGTCGGTGCGTTACACAACCCGAATGGCATCCTACGATACGCGAAGGTGCCATAAGGGCATGTAAAGGTCGTCTTCTCCTGATCATTTGGATGGATTGGTATTTGAAAAAATCCACTATATCCATCAAGAAAGCAATAGTAGGGATGATTAGCAAGTCTCTCAAGCATTTGATAAATAAAAGGCAAGGGAAAATGATCCTTTCTAGTAGCAAGATTAAGCTTCCTATAATCAATACACATACGGTGTCCTGTGATAGTCCTAGTAGGTATAAGCTCATCTTTGTCATTCTTAATGACCGTGATCCCTCCCTTCTTAGGCACCACATGTACGGGAGAAACCCACGTGCTGTCACTTATGGGATAGATCATGTCAGCTTCTAATAGCTTAAGAATCTCTTTCTTAACAACCTCTTTCAAATTAGGATTCAAACGACTCTGATGTTCTATAGAAGAGGCGTTCTCATTATCCAAGTTAATCCTATGAGTGCAAAGCATTGGTGAAAGGCCCTTGATATCACTTAGAGAGTACCCAATGGCCTTCCTATACTTTCTCAACTCAGTTAAGAGCGAGTGCAACTCATCATCACTTAAGTTCTCATTCACAATCACGGGATAGGTTTCGTTAAGCCCTAAGAAAGCATACCTTAGCCCTTTTGGGAGCTCCTTAAGGTCCACCTTTGGGGCTAGCAGCTCGCTCCAATCATCCTCGTGGCTGTTGCTGTTGTTTTCCTCCTTGGAACCCTCCTTAGAACCCGAGACATGACCCTTGAGACTGCTTCTTGAACCGTTGTCCCTTCTGAAATCGAGTCATCCAGTCGATCTTGCTCTCGATGTCGTCTAGATCGAGCAGTTTCACTCGATTCACTCACTCGATTTAATGTGGATCGAGTGAGAGATCGAGACGCTGGGTCGATCTCCGGATTGGACCCTGAACTGATCGGAAGGCCTCTCTCGATCTCGGACTCGATTAATTTCCTGGATCGATCACCCTCCTCGATTGTCTTGTCGATTCGGCCCTGGATCGAGTAATGTCATCGATCTCGGAGTCGATCTCTAGGTAAGCGCTTTCATCTTCTAGCACGACCTTCCTTGAATCAAGCAGGTTAACATATTCCTGAGTCCTCTGATCCAAGTAACCGAACTCTCCTGGCTCCTTAGTCAATGCCAGCTTCAAATGATCCTCCTGAGCCAACTCTTCTAGCAACTCATACGCTAAAGCATCCAATGTTTCAATGTAGAAAGCTTGCCCTTCTATCGTAGGCTTCTTCAAAACCTCATTGATATCAAAGTTCAGCCTTATATCTTTACCCAAGTGCAGAGCTATCTTCCCATTCTTAACGTTTTTGATGGCTCCGGCGGTGGCTAAGAACGATCTACCAAGAATGAGTGGATCCTTAGGTTCTTCATCCATTTCCAACACAACGAAGTCCGTAGGCACGTTTACACCGCTGATTCTTACTGGCAAGTCCTCAAGCAAACCCACAGGTAACCTCACGCTCCTGTCAGCTAGTACCAATGAGATTCTACAATCTTTGAACCGGGTGAAGCCAAGTTTCTTTGCTACAGAATGAGGCATCAGATTTAGACTAGCTCCGAGATCGCAAAGACAACTCTTGAACACCAAAGGACCTAAAGCGCAAGGTATAGTGAAGCTTCCAGGGTCTCCCAACTTCTTAGGGACTATCTCCTTGTGTATCACAGCACTACATTCCTCACTAAGAACAAGCACTTCCTTTCTTTCCTTATTCTTCTTCACAAGCGTGTCTTTGAAGAATTTGGCGCACTTAGGCATCATTGCAAGGCAGTCCACGAGAGGTAGCTTGATCTCTACGTCCTTAAGATGCCTCTCAAACAAGATTCTATGCTTTTCCATGAGTTTCTTCTTGAAGCGGCCAGGAAAAAGTAGCTTAGGTATATACGGTGGAGGCACATAAGCATCCTTCTCCTTAGTAGTTTGCTCCGCTTTCTTCTCTACAGCCGCTTTCTCACCTCTCCTTGGCCCTTGAATCCAAACATTATCAAAGTTGATCTCATCATCAGCTGAAAGCGTACCCTCCTCGTCTTGAATTACAACGTCCTCGTTGACCTTCGGAGTAACCGTAGGTGCAAGCTCTTTCCCACTCCTTAGCGTAATGGCATTGGCGTATTCCTTGGGATTCTGCTCACACTTTCCCGGTAAGCTATTCTGACCGCTTGTACTCGCCTTTCCTTTCTCTAGCTGCTTGATCTTGTTATTCAAGTTGGTGATCTGAGTAGAGAAATCAGTGAGAGAGGAGTCTAAACGAGGGTTCATCTTGGCAAACTTCTGATTTGAAGACGCTTGCCCTTGAATCAGTTGTTGAAACATCGCTTGGACATGATCAACTTGTTGTTGTTGTATCGGTTGTTGTTGAGGAACAAAGCCCGGAGGGTACATTGGCGTATAACCCTTGTTTCCTTGCTGTTGGCCTTGGAAATTGTTCTGCCCTTGCCCTTGGAAACCACCACTCGGCTGAAAACCTTTGTTGTATGGTACGAAAGGCTTTGCTTGCTGAGCAGGGTATACTTGATCTTTAGGGTTCGCGACATTGGTGCTTCGGTATGAGAGATTGTTGTTCTGGTTGTAGCCTTGTGAATACCCTTGAGGTTTGTAGTTGTTCTGACCCGCCACCCAATTGGCTTCTTCTTGACTCAACTCAAGCTCCTCTAAGGTTTCATCCGCTTCACCAACGAAGTGAACATGCTTCTGGTTAGCCAACACCAGCTTGTCAATCTTCTCATGCAATGACTTAAGCTCCTTTTTGTGAGATTCTAGCTCAGAACCTCTCGGTGCACGGTCGTAGTCTTCAGCATAGTTGCCGTCACTCAATGCCAAGTTTTCAATCAGCTCCATGCCCTCTTCGACCTCTTGACCAAGGAAGTTTCCCTTACTAGCCGTGTCAAGCAACAAGCGAATCTTTGGTGAAGCTCCGCGGTAGATAGTGCTTAGAAGAGTCTCTTCGCTGAAGCCGTGGTGAGGACATTGAATGGTATAGTCCTTGAACCGCTCCATGGCTTCATTGAACGTTTCATTGTTCCTTTGAGTGAAGCCGCTGATCTCACTTCTCAGCCTTGCTGTTCTGGTGCTAGAGAAGAACTTTGAAAGGAATGCCTTCTTACACTCAGCCCAAGAGGTAATGGTGCCTTGTGGAAGGGTCTTCTCCCTATTTCTAGCCTTGTCTCCAAGAGAAAATGGAAAGAGACGCAGCTTGAAAGCATCTTCGGATATGCCATTAATCTTGATCATCCCACATACTTGCTCGAAGTTATCAAGGTGTTCCAAGGGATCTTCCATTGCTAGCCCGTGAAACTTATTGTTTTGCACCATTGAGATGAAACCTGGCTTAATCTCGAAGTTGTTGTTCTGTACAGGAGGAGGAGTGATCCTAAACCTATTGTGGTGAGTATTGGGAGCATCTCCCGCTCCTATGATCCGTGGGGGTCTAGCCGCGTGTTGGGGGTTTCCATTACCCCTTCCCACTGCCCCGTGAGCTGGAGGAGGTCCCTCTGGATGTTCGTGCTCAGCCATCGCTTCAAAATCCACTGAACCTTGCTGAACAATCTCCTCAAAAGCTCTAGCTTGCTCTCTAACTCTTCGCTGTCTTGAATGTCCGAGTTGATGAATGTTGTCCAAGGATTGAAGTAGATTGTTGTCTCCCCTTGAACGTAGATTCATGTACCTGAAAAACACAAGTTTGAGAGTAGAGAAATCAGTAACCAAAATAAAAAGAAAGGCTTAGTCTTTACTAAACCCCAAATCTCAATGCTTTCTAAACACTCCTCAGATGGCAACGGCGCCATTTGATAACAATAATTTTCTTCTTTAGCATGTGTATGTTGTATCAGAGCTCAAATGCAACAGGAGGTTATCAAAACTCAAGCAGCACACAGTCGTAGTATAGTGCAAGAGGAATCAATCCAACCTAGGTGCTAAAAAGTGCAATGAGAATGCAAGGATCGAGTAAAGCTAGGCAAATGATGAACGGTTTTGTAAAAATCCTAAAAACTATATGCAACGACTAAATGCAAGGAAAACTATTTTAAAAATACTAGGAACGAGTGAACTACCACGACGAACAAACCGAATGATTAAAATACAAAGCTATGAATTTATAAAACTCGACTAGTGGATCGACCGCAGGATCGACCACTAGATCGAACAACGACGATCGATCTCGTCTAAAAGTTCGACAGAAACGAATCTAATGACCAGGATGCGAACAGATAGCAAGCGAATGATTAACAGAGATGCAAGAATACTAAGAAAGAGGGTCTAGGGTTGAGATTCATGTTCAAGGGTTTCAAAGGTTCAAGCTTGAGTTGAAAACTCTAGATCTACTCACTTTGTGAGATTCTCTAAGCCTTGAAAACAAAACAAGATCCATCCATGGCGTGTGGTATGGATCACTCCTTCATTCTCTTCTCCAGACCCATGGCGTTTGGCGGAAAAAGAGATTGAAGGGCATAGAACTCAGATTTCAAATACACGGCCTAACTAGTCCCCTAAACTACCATGGCGTTTGGGAAAGGGTAACTAGTCTTTAGGATGTGATTTTCAGAGACCTCTTGATCCTGTCAAGGTAAGAGGCCTCTCTGATCGTAAAGATCTTGGTGTGAGAGTCTCTAAGCCTTCAGAACTCGACATCCTAGAAGAGAAAGCCATGAAGAACAAGAAAACACAAAACTTTGAAACCCTTTTGGACCCCCTTGAATCCTCTCAACCCCGAAACCCGAATAAACTACTCGCTACACATTAAGTAAACCAAACAAAGCATAAAAGATGAATAAATAGACATGAAAAACGATTATTTAAAGCTTAAACGATTCAATATTCAAGAAAAAGCTTCAAAGTCTAACAATGGCGAAATCGCCTCCGAAAAGAGAGAAAAAGATGAAAATGATAAAGTGAAAACGTGTGTGAAAAAGCATGATCGCCGCCTTCCCAAAATAGGCCAAACAGCTCGATGGTCCCCCCCTCGCTAGCGGCCAAAAACGGTTAAAGTGCACTGAGATCGACCTCGAGATCGAGCATCTCGCTCGATCATCTTCGGAGATCGTGACTTCAGCTCGATATGTGTCTCGATCTTCTTCGGTGGATCGTATGCTTCGTTCGATCTTGGAGTCGATCTTCAGAGGATCAAGTGGTGGACTCGATCCGAATCTCGCTCTGCATGGCGTCATTTACGTCTGTACTCCTTGATCGATCGCTTCACTCGATCTCCCTCTCGATCAGTTCCCTTGGATCGGATGGACTACTCGGTCTTCTGGTCGATCTCATCTAGATCGACCGGGCATGCTCGATCCGCTTCTCGATCTCTGGTCCTTAGCAAGCATTTCTGAATTCTCCAAGTTCCCACGAACCTCCTCACGAGCCTTAGCACGTCCACGAGCCCTCCAAGACTCCAAAGTAGCCGAAAACAACCTGTATGCGATGCAAAATGCAAGAAACTTGCATATGCTGGTGCGAGAACACTCTAGGACCTAAAGTGATGCAAACTAGCCTAAAATGCAATGTATATGCGTGAGAAACTAACTTATATGTATGCAAAATACATGAAATACGCAGCAATATCAAAGAACAGAAGATGACAGAGCAAGAGGCTCAGTTACCACATGTTGGTGTAGTTGGACAAGCACCATTACAACAAACTGCAGCAAACATAGATGAAGCACAAGATGCTTTGAACAAAGCAGCAGGAGTTCAGGGCTTGCGAGTACATGTTCAAGCACCTAGAGCTGCAAGATCAATAGGAGCTGGTGATGGGCCTGATACTCACCACAACAGGAATGGCATTCATGCTCCAGCTGTGCACCAAAATGACTTTGAGATCAAGCTTGGGTTGATCAACATGGTGCAAGGCAACATATTTCATGGCCTGCCCAATGAAGATGCTTTGAAGCTGCGCTTATTTCCTTTGAATCATCTGGATCAGTTTGATAAGGTGTGTGGTATGACCAAAATTCAAGGAGTCTCTGAAGATGCTTTGAAGCTGCGCTTATTTCCTTTCAGTTTGGGTGACAAAGCACACCAGTGGGAGAAGACACTTCTACAAGGCTCTATATCTACTTGTAATGAATGTAAGACAGCATTCCTCATCAAATTTTTCAACTCCACCAGAACAGCAAATCTGAGGAACACCATAAGCAGTTTCATAGGAATGAAATAATCGCTGAAGCATGGGAGCGGTTCAAGTCTTATACTTTGCAGTGCCTACACCATGGCTTCACAAATGAAAGCTTGCTGTCTACTTTGTATAGAGGAGTTATACCAAAGTACAGGATGCTCTTAGATACAGCAATGGAAATTTCATGGGCAGTATTGTTGTAGATGGTCTAGCTCTTGTGCAGAATCTAGCAATCTCTGATGGAAACTATGGTGAGGAGTATGACAGAACATCTAGAGCTGTTGTAAGCGCTGAAGGTGAGAGCAAAACAAAGAAGGAGATTAAAGCTTTGAGTGACAAGTTAGACAAGCTGCTGAGTGTGTCTTTCAAGAATGTCAGTTTTGTTGGCGATAGTGTTGCTACACAAGAAGAAGATGGGACAGTGGCAGAAGAAGAAGCCTTCTACATGAATCAACAAGGAGGCGGTTTAAATAACTACAGGAATCGTCCCAACTTATCTTATAGAAGCACCAACGTGGCTAACCCTCATGATCAATTTTATCCATCATAAGCCACTCAACAAAACCTAAGGAACCAAACTTTTTGTTCCTTTCAACCAGCAGAACAACTTTGCTCCAAGACCACCATTTCAAGTCGGTTTTCAACAAGCTAACTTTCAGCCAAGACAAGCTTTTGTCCCACCAGGTTTTAGCAATACACAAATCTCTTCTAGCACCCAAGATGTTGATCTGAAGCAGATGATGCAACAGCTGTTGACTGGTCAAACCAACACCACTATAGAGCTGCACAAGAAGTTTGCTGAAGTACACAACAAGATAGACACTACTACTTGTAACCTGAATGACAAGTTATATACTTTGAACCAAAGAGTCAAGTCTCTAGAAAGAAAAGGAGCTTCATCTTCAAAGCCTCAGAATCAGTTACCAGGAAAGAGTGAAGCTAATCCTAAGGAATTCTGCCACTTGCTTGCTAAAGAGGATCAAGAGTTTGATGATGAAGATGCTTCATTGGAAGACCTTGGCATTATGCTTCAAGAGATGTTGTTACATGTGGACATGTTAAAGGCTGAGTTGGGGGGGGAATGTCATCAATGTCACCACTGATGCTCAAGAAGCTGTTGATATTGTGGAAAAGTTCCTCTAGTGGATAGATGAAAGCTTGAACAGAGAAGAAGAGCAAAAAAGAGCTGCAAAAGAAGCTGCTGAGAAGGAAGAGGCTGAGAAAGTCTTAGTTTCTCCAGAAGAAGAAGCCAAACCAGAGCTCAGTTAAGTTGATAAAGAGCTTGTAGATACATACCACGCTTTGATTTTCTTGGCTAGAGAAAGTCCTGAAGACTTCAAGGAGTTGTATGATGGCCAAGTGGGCTGCTCCTCAAGCAACATTGAGAAGTGTAAAGCTCCTGAATTTCAAGCTTATAAACCACCAATCCCTTACCCCACAATGCACTTTACAAAGGCTCAGATGGCAGTCTATTCGAAGTTCATGAAGGACATACAAGACGCTGGAATAAAGCCTCCTCATGGCACCACTTTGCTTGAGGTGAAGGATCAAATCAGGTTCCTCAAAGAAGTCTTTGACAAGCTGGAAGTAGAGGAGTCAATTCTAGAGAATGTGGGGGCTAATCTAAAGAGAAACAAGGAGCTGAAGACATTGACAAAGCTTCCCAATCCAGGAAAGTTTCTTATCACTTGTGAGCTTGAGATGCTAGACAATGTTGGAGCTTTGTGTGACTCAGGTTCAACTGTGAATGTCATGTCTCTCCACTTAAGAAAAACCTTAGGAGTCAAGGAGTTGAAGCCCTGCAAATCCTCTATCACTTTTGTGGATAACACCTCAACAAGACCCTTGGGCATGGTGAAGGATTTCCCTTTCAAGATTGGGAATTGCTTGGTGCCAACAGATTTTGTGGTTATGGAGAAGACATATTCAAGAGAAGTGCCACTTTTTCTAGGAACACCATTTTTGGCAACATCAGGAGCTCAAGTAGACTTCAAAAGAGGCTCTGTGACTTTGAAGAATGTTGATGAGTTCAAAGTCTACAAGATTGTCTCCCTTTCCATGGCTTTTTGTGGAACAATTGTTGAAGAAGAGAGTGAGCAACAGAAACTTTCAGAGCGTGTGAAGCATGATATGAGCTTCACAATGAACATGCTGATGAGAGACACTCTCCCTGATGAAACATAAGAGAAGCTTGATATTGAGTTGAAGCTTGAAGATAGTTTGAAAGAGGATGAAGGCTTGATCACCAAAGAAGTGAAGCCTTTGATCACACCAAGTGTCAAGAAGAGGAGAAACAGAAAGACAGCTCGTGACAAGAAGAAACTGATGTCAGTGGGCACTTGTATTCTTGTATTTACAAGAAGAAAGAGGAAGGAGCACCAGCTCCATCAACCTCTTCTTACTAGTCCTCAAACCATCAAAGTCAAGCCTAGTAACTTAAAACAAGCACACTTGAGAGGTAATCCCATGACTATCCTTGTAAATATATGCTTTCTTTTATTACTAATGTTTTTACTTAGTGTTTCAGAAGTCAAAGAACAGGTCCATGGCTGTGTAAGATGGTTTAAAGGCCAAGGAAAGAAAACTATGTTTTCATATCGAGGTACCATATCAAGCAAAACATCTGTCATTACTGCTCGATATAGCTTATCCTGGGGAAGGAGCAGTCCGTACACCGAACAGGTTGCACGATGGAGATCACATCGAGGTGTAGCATCGAGCAAAACACCAAAACCCTTGCTCAATGTTATTGCTCCTGAAGCCCCAGTCCGTACACCGAGGAGATTGGACCGTACATCGACCAAACCGCACGGTGGAGATTACATCGAGGTGTAGCATCGAGCAAAACACCAAAATCCTTGCTCGATGTGATCATCAATCCATACATCGAGGAGCTACAACCCGTACATCGACGAGAATGCTCGATAAAGTCACACCAAGGAGTAGCATCGAGCAGAACATCCAAAGTTCTGCTTAATATGGAGGCTATCAGCCGACTTGATACAAGACGATGTCCGATACGACAACCACTGACGAACATTGCAACCAAGTACGAGACGTTCCACATCGAGGTGTAGCACCGAGCAAAACACCAACATGCTTGCTCGATGCAGAATGGCCGAGCCAAGAATAAGCATCCGGATGATGCATGATATCTCTTACATTTACATCATTTAGGCTTGCATTTAGTTCATGTTTAGGTTTCCTTTTGCATGTTTTCCTTCCTTTTAGTCCCATTTTCCCTTCCTTTTAGACGTAGGTTGCATTTAGGTTGTAGTTTGCATTCTCTATGCATTAAGGATATTTTTAGGTACCTAAGGAGCTATTTAGAGCAAGGAGAAAGCATGGGGGTGATTCAAGGAGTTGCCTAAGCTAAAAATGAGCTTCACAACAGAGCCAAGGTCATGAGCATACCTCACATTATGAGGAGCAAGTGCAGCAGGAAGAGCCAAATGAAGAAGAGGAGGCAAACTGGATGCCCTAAAGGAGACATTCCTTCAAAGTGCAACAAGATGATCAATGGCCAGCTTGGGAACCAGCTAGGACTTCTTCATATGTCCCTATGTCTCAGCCACCATCAGTATAGGAAGCGCCAGTTTACTCTCCTTCTGAGGCTTACACCACTTGGCAGTAGTATGATGCTCAAGGGAACCCAACTCAAGTGCAAGCACATTAGCCTAGTTGAAGACCTCCACCACAAACAACATCCTCTTCACAAGGAAGGAGGAGGAACAAAAGAAGGGCAAGTCAGTCTCCACAACCAGCAACATCAGGATCCTTCATAGATCCAAAAGACTGATAAATTCTCTTACTCATCCAACCACTCCTCCCACCACAACTAAGGTACCATATCCTTACCATTGTAAATACCATTTCATTTTTTAGTTCTTGTAATATATTTCTGTTGCCTCTCTCTCTCATTCTTTTATTACAAATGGATTGTGTAATTTAAGTGTGGGGGAGGGATTTGGGGTTAGACATTGTTTGTTCTTTTCTTAGTTTTTCAACTCTTTCATCTTTGAGTCACATGCATCTCATGCATACATATAAGTGCATAGAAAATCCAAAAAAAAACGAAAATTTTGAAAAATTTTGCATGTTTTGCAAACAAAAAAGAGAGCATATAGTTGCATTTTATTTGCTTAAAATTGAGTCTAGTGTTTGCATATAGGCTGCATTGCATTTGCATAGGGCATGATGACGAATTTTCCTTGTAAAATGCTAAGTGTTTAGGTTTGATTTAAATGTCTAAGTGGTTAGTTGTTTGATGCATCATGAGAAAGTTAGAAGTTAAGGCTGAACCATGCTTGAATTGCTAAACCTGATTCTCTCATCCTCACACTGAAACCATTTGTTCATTGAAAATAATTCTATCTATTTGAACCTTAATCTGATTTTTAATTATCATGTTTGTGCATTGAAAAGTGAATTCATGGCTACCATATACATATTTGTATCATCTTTTTCCTTCTTACCACTCTTGTTGATCCAAATAGTTGATCCTCATACTTATGGGACAGTTAATCAACTCCCTTAACCAAACCTCTTTTTGAGCTTAAACACTATCTTGAGAGTTGTGAGGCCTTGCATGCATCATTTCAAATTCTATCTTGGCAAAAAGTGTTAGGATTAAGGGTGCCAAGGAGAAGCTCTCTTGTAGATATCAGCTTGCATTTTGAGCTTGATTCTAGGTTAGGATTTAAAATTAAAAGGGTAGAATAAGTGGTTTGAACTTCATGTTTATATCTTTTTAAAAAGAAGAAGTATGGGACGGTAGTATGGAGGAATACGTTTAAATTGCTGTTAAGTAAAAGGAAGAAAAAGCTCTAGATGTTTAAGATAAGTAGACGCCAAAAACCAGCAAGGCTTTGAAAGGTCAATCAAAAGAAGAAATCAGACCCAAGGCAATCCACCAAAGGTAAAAATGGCGCCTAATCAACAAGAAAGGAGCAAGTCCCAACAACAAAGGTCAACCACACAAGCAAGAAGAAGAAGTTTCCCCAACCATGAAGAAGGAGAAGTCTTAGAGTTTAGGAAAATGGTAGATTTAGGGATTCACTTTGGGGTTTAGAAGTTCTTAGGATTCATCTTTGGGTAAAAGGGTAGAAGAGAGCTTTGATTTGCATGCATAAGTGTGCTTTTACTTTTAGCATTTTGCCTAAGATAGAATCATTTTCATTGAGTGATCCCTTATGTTTTATGAACCCTTTGCTTGAATGAGATCATTTTAATCTCATAACCTTACCTTTAAAACCAAATATTTTCACTTGAGTTGCACAAACATGATTCATGATTACAAGCTTAATGAATGTTAAAGAGTTGATTGATTTGGCATTTGTCTAGGTTGAGATTTGGGAACTGATTGTGTTTTGTATCCTACACTTAGGCATTTAGACATTGACTTCATTTCTTTACCTTAGCATTTTTGGATTTTAGTGCCCACCTTTAAACCTCATCCTCCATTTGTCTTAGTTTGATTGCTTGAGGGCAAGCAAAAGGCAAGTGTGGGGGTGTTGATATCTCTTGCATTTACATCATTTAGGCTTGCATTTAGTTCATGTTTTGGTTTCCTTTTGCATGTTTTCCTTCCTTTTAGTCCCATTTTCCCTTTCTTTAGACCTGGGTTGCATTTATGTTGTAGTTTGCATTCTCTATGCATTAAGGATGTTTTTAGGTACCTAAGGAGCTATTTAGAGCAAGGAGGAAGCACGGGGGTGATTCAAGGAGTTGCCTAAGTTAAAGAGGAGCAAAATGAGCCAAGGCAGATGGTTTTTGGTGCAGCATCGATTAAGGCACAAACCGCATCGATCAAGGAGTGATCGATGTAAAGCAGCCGAGAGTTGGGAAGTCAGCATCGATCACCCACATCGATCACCAGCATCGATTAAGACTGATCGATGTAAACATGTAGAAGCTTTGGAGATTCACATCGATCAAGAGCATCGATCACCAGCTGATCGATGTCAAGCACCAGAGACCATCATCGAATCATCCACATTGATCACTTGTGATCGATGTGAACCTAATCCGAACTGCTTTTATTTACAAGTTTACCGCTCTTTTAGGTGTTTTTGGCTTTTAGTATAGCTAGCCATGAACCAAAGGTTTTTAGGATGTTCTATGTTCTTGCTAAACTTTTATTGCTTTTCTATCTTTGTAAGAACAAAGTTCATCTTTTTAATTAAAGTTTTATATTTGCATCATTAATTCTTCTCTAATCTCCCTCTTAATCATGTTTAATATTATTTACCCTTGCGATTTGGTGTTTTCATTGATGATGAGTGAGTAGAGTTTTTAAGGTTCATAGATGTGGTAGATTAGGGGAATTTAGAGGCTTGATTAGGATTTGTTAGTGTTTAATTAGGTTGATTCCTCTCCAGTAATCTGTGTTTAGGCTAGATTTATCTTGATCACATGATTTTAGACTTAGGCTTCATCTTATGCCCACCTAGTGTTTGATGAAATGCTGATCTTGTTTGATAGAGGATTTACTGGTCTTAGCTCAAGAGATTAACTGGGTGAGAAGTATTTTGGCTTGAATAGAGTTGGATTTTCATGCTTGTTGATTGTTCTAGCACTAATGAGAGTTAGTTCTTGTTAGGGTGATTAGCAAAGGGTTCTTTGCCAAGAGATTGGAATTAACTTGCTTGATTGTGAACTCTATGCCTATATATTAGCATTGATTGCTTGTTTACATTGTCAATGGTGTTTGGAACAGCCTAAGTCTTGCCTTTGAATTGTCCAAAGTTAATAACCACATCTAGGAAGTTGTTTTCTCTTATTTGAATTTCAAATTTTGCTTAAGTACTCTGTTTTGCTTTGGATCATTGCTTAGTATTGCTTTAACTAGTTGTGCTTGGTTTTTGATTCACTTAGGTTGTTAGCTCAGTTGTGTTAAACAACAAATATTCTCTGAATTCACTTGACTTAAGGTTTTCTGCTCATAATTCTATTGGCATCTATTCATAACTCCTTTGGATTGATAAAAACCTTATGCTACACTACAACTTATTAGTACAAGCTGGGTGATTGACCAAGAAAGTCAAAACTCTTGTATCAATGCCATGCACTGCCCACGGGAAGGATCATGCAAGCCAAAGTGTTTCCCTACACCGAGCAACAACATCGAGTAGAACATCTGCTGAGACTGCTCGATGCAAGGTACCCTGAAGGAGAAGCTGACCAGAACACGGAGCCCCCGAGGCATAGGAGCATGATCGCCGAGCCACAGGACCCGACGTCCCTGATACGGTACACATCAAGGTACCACACCGAGTGTTTTGCTTGATATGATCCGTGTAAAAAAAATTTAAAATTTTTACATCGGTAAATCGAGTAAAACCTTTTTGTGGACCTTGATGGCTGGTAAAATAATATTTTCTTTCCCCCTCACATGCATTTTTGGAATTTTAAATGAGATTTTCTTGCATTATCTTTAGTTATTTTAGATTTCCCTTATCTTCTTGCCATAAAAGTAGCATTTTTATCTCTCTGCACACATCCATATCTAGCTAAACACCACTCTCAAACAACTCTTCTTTCTCTCTTGCATTCTCTGTTCTAGAACTTCATCATTTGGTTCAAGGATTAACGTAAACTTTGTTAGATTCCTTGTTTCTTGAGTTTAATCTTTGCGAAATGAAGTAGGATGCATTAGAATGAGTGTTGAGACTGTTTTGCACAATTTTGGTTTATGGTCTTGATCTGCATGTCAAAATTACTGCTTTTCTTTCAAAAATTTTGGTTAAAATGACGAGAAAATGTTGTTTTTTTTGCTAAGTTTGACATTATGTTTAGATTCTGACCAAATCTAGGCATGCTATTGCTTTTCCAGCATATTAACCATTGAAATGCTTCATTTTAGATTAGTGATGGTAAATCTGATGCATTTTCATAGTTTGGTGGAGAGAGAATGATGTTTTTGCTGCATATGCTTGAATTTGCTCTAATCGCTGCTTGTTATTGTGGGAATTTTAGTTTTCATTGTGTCTATCTTTCTGAGCTGAAAAGTTTTGATAAATCCGAATCTTTTTGTTGGTAATCAATGTGAAGTTTTACAGAATTTTCCGGTGCTTGCTTGATTTTTGAAAAATAATTTTCTGCACAGTGCTCTCAAATGATAGTATACTAATGTTTGCTTCAAGCATTGCATTTTCAGTGTATTATGTCGAACACTAGAGGAGATGAGGAGATTTATGACTCAAAATGCTGCTGCAAGAAACTGAGCTGAGGGAAAAAGGCCACTAGTTGAAGAAGAACAAGTCCAAGATGCAGCACTTAAGCTCAAAGACTACTTAAGAGCGATGAGGAGAGTGGATTTCACTCCTACAAGATATGCTGATCCTGGTCTGCTGTGAGAGCTGGGAATCAAGACTGAAGTGGATGAGCTGTTGAGCAACAATTGGACTGGAGAAATTTGCTAGTCTTGGCTATCCAACTAACAAGCAACTTTCTTGTGAGTTCCTTGCAAGCTTCAAAGTCTGCTTCTACAAGTTTGATGAAGAATATGATGAAGGAGAAGAAGACTTTGGCAATGGATTCATCAAGTTCAGAGCCAACAAAGCATGGTACACCATGCGGTTCACTTAGCTTGAAGAAATGTTTGGATTTGATCAAGGCTCAAGAGCACAAAACATGCGCTTCAAGCATGATGAGCTAAGGCATGTGTGGGAGGAGATAGCAAATGATGCTTATAGAGCTGGTCATCTAAAGAGTGCTAGCATCCACCATCCAGCTATCAGATATGTTCATAGGATCCTCACCAGCACACTATTCTACGGGAAATAGGAAAGTATGGTCAAAGAAGATGAGATGAGATTGCTTGTGAATGGCTTGAAGAACATCATAGTTAAAACAAGGCATGGAAAGATTCAAGGAGAGCGCTTAGGAGTTGGTCTTGTGACAATCCTGATGAAGCAATTTCTATCATGCCAACAATGGGCTATCAACACAAGAGACAAGAAGCCTAATATAGCTATTGGAGGCCTGATCACTCTTATTTTGCTTGGTGCTGGAGTTGAGCTTAGCACACCAGATGTTAGCATGATCTTCCTAGATGTCCCTTATCTCAGTAAGATCGGATACCTTTCAGGAGCTGTTGAGACAAGATTTAGCTAACAGTTTGACCTGGAAAACAGGAAGAGGAAGATCATCTTGCCCAAGCAGCGCCTAACCAACTTCACCTCCTATGAGAACATCCGATTCATGCCAATAGAAGATGAGCTTTATGATCCAAGGACTGACCCACCATTGATGAGGCCAAGCAAGGTTAAGAACATGAGCACCATCAGAGTCTCAGATGTGGAAGAAGACATTTAATAGCAGCATCAAGAACAAGAGGTTCAGCATCAAGGGATAGAGGAGAATGAACATGAAGACTATGATAGCCGCCCTTATGCATTTGACCCCTATGATGTGATCTGCACATCTGAAGCTTCAAAGACTGCACATAAGGCTACTTCAGTGGTGGAACCATTTCCAGGACAAGGCCATCAGAGGTTTGCTGAAGACAGTCAAAGCAAGCAAGATATCGGTTGAGTCATTTAAGAAAAAAGTGAGGAAGCTCGAGAAGAAGTTGGGAGGATCTACATCAGCCAAGAGAACTGATCAAGTGGCCCAAGCAGAGCCACAAGGAGGAGGATCTGATGTTAAGGACATGTCTGAGGACACACCATAGGCCACAGTCCAAGAGAGACACTCATTCCACATCAGTGAGCGGCAAAGGACACATGCTTCTGAACCAGCCAGTCATTCATCTCATGTAGCTGCCCCAAGGCGCAAAGGAAGGAAGAGAAGGGCTAGACAGAAAACTCCATCAGAGGAAGAAGCTTCACCCTCCCATGCCACTGAGAGTTCAGACTTTAACCACTCCTCCACCTGAAGTAAGGTACACCACACTAACCATTGTAAATACCACATTTTTTTTAGTTTCATGCTCTTGATTGCTTGATGTTTATGAGCACTCTCCTTTACATTTTTATTACACAGTCACTGTGTAATTTAAGTGTGGGGGAGGGTGTATGATGTACTGATGCTTGCATTTGCATTTCCATATTAAAATAGGAACCATGCATCATGTTTACATAGCATATAAGACAAAGAAAAAAACTAAAAAAATTGAAAATTTTTCGAAAATTTGCTTCACAAAAAGAGTTTGATTTTCATGCATTCTTATAGGATTTAGACTTCATGCATTCTTATAGGATTTAGACTTCATGCATTCATATAGGACTAGCTTGCTTGTTTAAATTGTGAACTATGATAGTACATCTTTGTTAATGCTAGTAGTTTATGAAAATAAAGCCCTTGTTTTTAATCCTTTGGTGCATTTGATGTTGAACTAGAAATAAAGCTGAACCACTTATGGAATTTGCATTTGTGTGAGCTTTGTTTGAGACTGAAGCATGCTTTGAAATGATTTGAACCTTTATTTAAGCAGAACCTAATTTGAATTTGCAATTATCATGTCTTATGCATTTGTGATTGATGTCATGGATAGTTTAAAATATTTGGATCTTCTTATTCTCTTTTGCCACTCTCTAAAAGATCCATTTAGATCTCCCCACCCTTAATTAAACCTTCTTCCAAGCCAAGACATTAATAGTGTGTGATTTGTGAGGCCTCCTTCTATCATGGTTGTTGCTTAGCAAAACGTTTTTGGTTGGAACTACAAGGGAAGTATTCCCATTGTAGAACTAGCTCACTCTTGAGTTAGATAGGCTAGGATGTTTGGAGAATGGTTTGGGATTTATCTTGGGATTTATCTTGGGATTAGTTTTTAAGAGAAGCAAAGAAGAAAAGAAGTCAAGGCACAAAAGAAAGGGAGTGTGACACAAGCAAAAGGGTGGAAATGGTGATTCTAAATTCATAGAAAGAAGGCTCATGTTCAAAGAAGAAAAAAAAATGCAAGAAGTGCAAAACAAGTAAATCAGAAATCCAAAGGCGAATCAAGCATACTGTCCAGCTTAGCCTTAACTTCAGCAATCTGATTCCCATCATTCAAACCAGCCTGTTTCATTCTCTAAAAATCTACATTCTTGGTGCTGTTACTGTAGACCAAGTTTTCTATCAGAGTTATTGCAGCATCAGGAAGGTTTGTGTTGAAGTTCCCATTACTAGCAGCATCCAACGCCATCTGGTATTTCTAGTCAATGCCTCTGATGAAAATACCAAGCAGCTGCACCCGATTGAAGCCATGATGAGGACAGTCCCTTTGATAAGACTTGAATCTCAACCAAGAAGCTTTAAAAGCTCCAGTAGGACCTTGGGAGAATGATACAATTTTTGTCCTCAAGTCCTCTGATCTAGCATCATCATAGAAGTTGTTCAGAAAAGAATTCTTGGTGTCCTCCCAAGTGGTCAGTGAACCAGGCTCCAGTTGCTTCAACCAATAAGCAGCATCTCCTCCAAGAGAGTAAGGAAATAGCTTGCAGAACAGGAAGTCATTGCTAACTCCATTAGCTTTGACACATGATGCCAAATCCTCAAACCTCTCAATATGATCCATAGGATGCTCATGACGTAAGCCATGGAAAGGATGCTGTCCCACATGCTGATAATAAGCAGGCTTGAGCTCAAAATCATTCCTCTGGAATGCAGGAGGGCGGATTGCAGCTCTGTTGGCATAGAACTGGCCAGGTCTATTGTAATCTCCTAGAGTCCTCTAAACAAAACGCCCAGCAGCGTTTCCAGCAATTTCAGCAGGAACTCTAGCATCCTCTACCACACGTTGAACCACCTGTTCCACGATGACATTCCCTTCCTCCTGTTTCCATCTCTGTCAACCAAGTGACCTTCTGCATCTTCAACCAAGATCAGTGGAGCAACCATCGTAGACTGTTTCTTAGTTTTCCTGATGGTCCTCTCCAACTTAGCGAGTTCGTTGATGCTTAAAGTCATAAGATCCTTCTCTTTGTTGCTTCTAGTACTGCGATTAGGCATACACCTGAAACCAGCACAGAGAAAAGTAGCAAAAGTCAGTAAACAAATAAGAACTTAGACAAAATCCTAATACTAAAAATTAATAGGCAGTTATTACTCTCCGGCAACGGTGCCAAAAACTTGATAAGGCTCAGGTTTTACCCAATTAATTAACTACTGCAAGTGCACAGCAAAGCAGATGTAGTATAAAGGGTTATCGAATCCCAAGGGAGTAAGTTAACTACACTAAAGAGTTCATGTTCGGATTAAGCTAAACAATAAGTAATGAATGTAGTGTGAAACAGCAAAGTAAATGCAAGTGGGCGTTTTTATGATTGTTCTTAAAGTTCAGAAAGCTAAAAGCGCTAAGCCAAGACAATTTGCAGGTTGAATCCAAGAGTGTAGAGTGCATGCAATCAAGAATGAATTAAAACCGTCTTGAACATGAAACACAAAGATATAACTAATCAATTCTCATTTCAGAAGTTATCTATGTCTAAATCACAGAGTTTCAAATCTCATTGCAAACTCTAACAATCTATACATGCAGTAATGATCAGGTTCAATTGTTCACAAAACTCCTAAGCCAAATCTCTTTGCAAATAGGCGTTTTGTTCATCCAATACTAGTTCAGGTGATCAATAATGCTCTCACATCTATTAAACAACCTAGGGTTTCGAAATTCATATGATGTGTCTAAGAAATCGATATGAATGCAGGCACATATGAAGAACCAATGGGTTTCCTATCAGATAAGCAACTCTACAAACTCTTCATCAACATTTGAATGATCCTAACTTAACTAACAAACTACTCAGACATGGTGATCTGAAAAGGCATCATGAATAAAATATATTGCATAAAAAGATAAGAATTAAAAATAAAAGAGTTCAAAATCTGCCCTGAATGAGTCTGATTTGTCTCTCCAAAAGGCTCTGCTACAAATCTCTCTCTAAAGCTCTCTAGAAAATAAGATACAATATATCAGCCAGAAATGGCACAAAACCTAATATATACAAGTCAAAACATGAGCTGGGGTCTTCTTGTAAATACTAGAACTTCTGGGTCAAAACTGCAACATCTTCTCCAACTTTTGATAAATGTCGCGATTTCTCTTCAGAGGCTGGTGACGAGCATCACTGATATATCATGGTTTTTGCTGGTTTTTGACCATGATATAAGTCCTGTTTATAGAGTCTTTTTGGTATTTTTCGATTCCTATAGAGTCTTTGCAGGTTTAGGTACGAATGGAGCATAATTGTGGATTCTGGAACCTTTTGGAGCTATACTAAAGCTGTTGCTGAAAAGACAAAGTCGGAGGACATTAAAGAGCTAGGTGTCGATCGACACCCACCTCTTGGTGTCGATCGACACCGATCGTGGTTGCGAAGAAGCGTTAAATCTCATTAGAAGAAATTACAACTTGGCCCAGAAGTTTCCCACTATTTGCACTTTTGCCCCAGTTCGTGTTTAGACTTGTATTTAGGTTTTCTAAGCCATTGTTAGGCGGATATTCTGAGAATTATTGAGACAAAGAGAGAGATTAGATTGAGAGCTTTTGGGGAGACAAATCCATACTCTGTAGAGAAGAATTTCGAACCCCTTTAATCTTTTACTCTATTTTCTTAATGCAATATTATTCAGTCATGATTTGTGTTTCACCTGCTATGTCTGAGTAATCTGCTAGTTAGGTTTTGGGTTATTCAAAGGTTGATAATGAATTGTTAGAACTACAAAACTGGAAGGATAAATCATTTGGTTCTTCATCTTGATTGCTTTAATACTGGTTTTAAGATTGATCACCTAGAAATCAGATCTTAGGTTGTTTAATAGATGTGGAAACATTATTAATCACCAGAACTATCTTAGATGAGCAAAATAACTAGTTGCAAAGGAATTTGGATTAGTGGTTTTGTGAACTTATCGAACCTGATCTATAATGCATGTTTAGGTTGTTAGAGTTTGCAAAGAAATTTGGAATTCTGAAATCTGATCATAGTTAATCTCTGCGACGGAAGACTATTGGTTTTACACTAGTGTTTCGAGTTATATAACGGTTTTAATAAATATTCCTTTCAGTCTGTGGTCTGCGATTTATGTCAACCTGCGAATTTCCCATTGCCTAGCGCTTGTCTCTATTGATTTTAAGAACCAACAACCATCCTGATCTCATTGACTTTGCAAATATTTAGTTTTATTTCATCATCTACTGCTTAGCATTATTTGAATCTAAAATCTGTTGAGTGATAGTCTCAAGTCCTTGTGGATTCGATCTCTAAGTACTACCGTGATCTCTTAATTTGAGAGAGTAGCTCTAAGGATTGATTTGAGCATATCAAATTTTGGCGCCGTTGCCGGGGACTTAGATATCGCTTTCAGATTTTTAGTATTAGAATTTTGACTAAGTTTTTATTTTCTGTTTACTAACTTCTTTTACTTTTCTGTTGTCTGTTTCAGGTGCATGCATAATCGCAGTACCAGGAGCAACAAAGACAAAGAACTTGTGACTTTAGGCATCGACGAACTCGCCAAGCTAGAGAGAACCATCAGGAAAGCCAAAAAGCAGACTAAAATGGTTAGACCTCTTGTTATGAGGAGAGATGCTGAAGGTCATTTAGTTGACAGAGAAGGGAACATAAGGAATGAGGATGGGCAGAGGATAGATGACAATGGCGTTGTAATTGAGGAGCAGAATGTACAACAGCAAGCTGCTGGAGATGTTGCTGGGCGTCATCCACAGAGGACTCTGGGAGATTACAACAGGCCGGATCAGTTATATGCAAATAGAGCTGCAATCCGCCCACCTGCCTTTCAGAGGAATGACTTTGAGCTGAAACCCAGTTACTATCAGCTTGTAAGTCAGCATCGTTTCCATGAGCTTCCACATGAACACCCAATGGACCACATTGAGAAGTTTGAAGACCTGTCTTCAAGTGTTAAAGCCAATGGAGTCACCAATGACTTCTTATTCTGCAAGCTTTCCCTCACTCTTTGGAAGGAGATGCAGCATATTGACTCAAACAGCTGGCACCTTCTTCTTTGACTACATGGGAGGACACTAAATCTGCTTTCCTCAACAACTTCTATGATGATGCAAGGTCAGAAGAGTTGAGGAGAAATATCGCCACATTCTCTCAAGGTCCAACAGAAGCTTTTAAAGCAGCATGGGTTAAATTTAAGCTGTACCAAAGGGACTGCCCACATCATGGATTTAATGAAGTACAGCTGCTGGGAATCTTTTTCAGAGGTGTTGACTGGAAATACCAGATGGCTCTGGATGCAGCAAGCAATGGGAACTTCAACACAAGAGTCCTAGCTGATGCCATCAAGCTGATACAGAACCTAGCTTCCAGAAACAGCACAAAGAATGCTGATTTTGAGAGACAGAAAAACGTTGGGGGAGCAGGAAGTAGTCAGTTTGTTGCTGAGATGAAAGCCAAGTTGGATTCTGTGCATAATCTCCTGGTTGGGAAGAAGTCTGTTCAGTTTGCTGCTGAGGTTGAGACATTTAAGCCAGTTAAGGAGTTTGAAGAAGAAGATGTCAACTACATCAATGGAGCTGGTTTCCAAGGACAAAGGTACAACAATCAGCAAGGAAACAGAGGATTCAGTGGGAATATGCAGAGAAACAATTTCACAGGAAACCAGAGTTCTACTGGCTACACTCTCAAGCCTCAGTTTCAGAAGTCTGAGTACCAAAAACCTTATCAGAACAACAGCTTCAACAGGAACTATGGTTCCTCATCCTATCAGCCTGCACCAGCACCATCAGCTTCAAGAAAAATGGAAGCCATGCTTGAACAGTTGCTAGAAGGTCAGCAAAAGATTACAGTTGACTTCAATGGCAAGATTGACGCCCTGTATCAAGATTTGAATGGGAAAATCGAAGCTCTGAACACTCATGTGAAGACTTTGGATACTCAAGTGGCTCAAACTGCTGGGGCTGTGAAAAGACAGGATGGATTCCTTCCAGGAAGGACAGACACCAATCCAAGACACTCTGTTAATGCCATTACGCTGAGGAGTGGAAAGAATCTGCAACCAGTGCAGAAAAAGGGCTTTACTACAGAAGGTTTCGAGCAGCTGCAGGAGTTTGAAGATGAAGATTTTGAAAATTTCAAAGAGTGTCGATCGACACCAACCCCTCAGTGTCAATCGACACCAGAGGAAATTCGCGACTCCTCGACTCGAAGCGAACGGATATCGACCGAGGTCGAGAAGCTGCCCGACACTGGATCGACACCACTCTCAGGAACCAGTGTCGATCGACACACACCCCCTGGTGTCGATCGACGCCCACCACAGAAGCAAACTCCAAGTTCTCAGACTCCAGAAAGTGCAGAAGAAAGGGTCTACAAGCCAAAGGTGCCTTATCCAAGGAACCAGAAGAAGTCTAAACAGGAACTGGAGGATGCTAGGATCAAAGCTATCATGGATAAGCTTGTGGTTGAAATCCCTTTGATAGATGTTATAAGGACCACACCTGTGATAAAGAGATATGTGAAAAGGATGATGACCAAGAATTTGGGACTGGAACAAGGAACAATGATGATTTCAGAGCAAGTGAGTGCAGTGATTCAGAATAAGATACCAGAGAAGCTGATTGATCCTGGGAGTTTTGTTCTGGATTGCACAATCTTTTCTGAGAGGTTTGAGAGGTCATTATGTGATCTAGGGTCAAGTGTCAACCTGATGCCTCATTCAGTTGTTGTCAGTTTAGGCATGACCGACTTCCAGCCAACCAGAATATCTCTCATCCTAGCAGACAGGTCTGTAAGGATCCCTGAAGGCATTTTAGAAGATGTACCAGTCAAAGTGGGAGACTGTGTGATTCCCACAGACTTTGTGGTTCTGACTTATGGTGAAGAACCAAAGGATCCCTTGATATTGGGAAGACCATTTCTGGCTACTGCAGACGCCATCATAGATGTCAGGAAAGGGAGAATTGCCCTGAATGTAGGCGATTTGGTGATGCATTTTGACATGGACAAGTTTATGCAGAGACCAACAATAGATGGCCACACATTCTATGTGGACTCTCTCACCAGTCTTGCAGAGAAAATCTTCCAAGAGATGCATCCTGCAGACCCTTTGGAGAGGGCATTGATAATTTCTGCAGAATCAACAAAACATCTAGACAACATTGCTGCTGGGTATGTCAAGATGATGGATGCAAATGAGCAGGTTATGCAGCTGGTTTCACAACAAGAGCTGGTTGGGACATCTGTAAAAGCTGCAAAGCAAGGTGATTGGAGTGAAGAAAAAGCTCCCAAAATCGAACTCAAACAGTTTCCTGCAGGTCTAAGGTATGCCTTTCTAGGACCTAACTCTACTTATCCTGTCATAGTTAGTGCTACCTTAAACAATGCAGAGCTCACCTTACTGCTAAGCAAGCTGCGCACTTTTCGCAAGGCTCTTGGCTATTCTCTTGATGACATTTCAGGTATTTCTCTAGAGTTATGCATGCACAGGATACATCTTGAGGATGAGTCGAAGTCGTCAATCGAGAACCAGAGGAGGCTGAATCCTAACTTGCAGGATGTGGTGAAGAAGGAGATCATGAAGCTTCTGGCTGCTGGGATCATTTACCCGATTTCAGACAGCACGTGGGTCAGTCCAGTACATGTGGTTACCAAGAAGGGAGGAGTGACAGTGGTGAAAAATGAGAAAAATGAGTTAATCCCCACAAGGACCATTACTGGGCACAGGATGTGTATTGACTACAGGAAGCTCAACTCTGCTACAAGAAAGGATCACTTTCCACTGCCATTCATTGATCAGATGCTGGAGAGGTTGGAAAATCACTCTTATTACTGCTTCCTAGATGGCTACTCTGGCTTCTTTCAGATCCCTACCCACCAAGATGATCAGGAGAAGACTACATTCACTTGTCCTTATGGTACATTTGCATATCGCAGAATGCCATTTGGACTTTGTAATGCTCCTGCGACATTCCAGAGATGCATGTTGTCCATCTTCACAGACATGATTGAGAAGTATATGGAGGTCTTCATGGATGACTTCTTAGTGTATGGATCATCTTTTAAGGACTGCCTTGACAACCTCTGTCAAGTGCTAGCTAGGTGTGAAGAAAAGCATCTAGTTCTGAACTGGGAAAAATGTCATTTTATGGTCAGGGATGGGATTGTGCTTGGGCATCGAGTTTCTAGAGAGGGTATTGAGGTAGACAGAGCCAAGATTGAAGTGATGACCAGTTTACAGCCTCCAGACTGTGTAAAGTCAGTCAGGAGCTTTCTAGGACATGCTGGATTTTACAGAAGGTTCGTTAAGGATTTCAGTAAGATTGCAAGACCACTCACAGCTCTGCTTTGCAAGGATGTGAAGTTTGAATTTACTGAAGAATGTCATGCAGCCTTCCAGCAAATCAAGCAGGCTTTAGTAAGCGCCCCTATTGTACAACCTCCTGATTGGGATCTACACTTTGAGGTGATGTGTGATGCTTCAGATTTTGCAGTGGGCGCAGTATTGGGTCAGAGAAAAGACAAGAAGCTTCATGCAATCTACTATGCAAGCAGAACACTGGATGATGCTCAAAAGAACTATATAACTACAGAGAATGAATTGTTGGCTGTGGTATTTGCATTTGAGAAGTTCAGACAGTACCTGGTTGGATCTAAGGTAATTGTGCACACTGATCACTCTGCTCTCAAGTTCTTGATGCAGAAGAAAGATGCAAAACCAAGACTGCTGAGATGGATTTTGTTGCTGCAAGAATTTGACATTGAGATAAGAGACAAGAAAGGGGTTGAGAATGGAGTAGCAGACCATCTCTCAAGGATTAGAATTGAAGACAACGTCCCCATTGATGATTTCCTGCCAGAGGAGAATATATGTCTCATTGAGGCAAGATTGCAGACTTCAGATATGGATGCACTGCAGCTTTCTCGAACTGCAAACAGAGTGTCGATCGACACCCACCACTCGGTGTCGATCGACACCAATCTCGACGCGAGCCATAATCGACCAGGATCGACATCTCCCTCGCCACCCAGGTCGTTGCTACCCAGTGTCGATCGACACACCCCATACGGTGTCGATCGACACCAGTCCCGAACTGCAACTAAGCTTCAGCAGATCCTGCGTGATGTTTTCTCTCAGCCTATCTTCACAGTTGCAACCTCTTATAGGCCTTGGTATGCTGATATTTCCAATTACCTAGCTGCAGACGAGGTCCCTGACACTCTCAAAGGATATGAGAAGAAGAAATTTATGAGGGAACTAAGGAGATATTACTGGGATGAACCATACTTGTAAAAGTACTGTTCAGATGGAATCTATAGAAGATGCCTTGCAGAAACTGAGGTTCAGAATGTGCTTTTCTACTGCCATGGCTCTGAGTATGCAGAACACTTTGCTACCTTTAAGACTGTCTCCAAGGTTCTACAAGCAGGGTTCTGGTGGCCTACAATGTTCAAGGATGCTCAGACATTCATCTCACAATGTGATGTCTGTCAAAGGAGAGGGAAGATCAGTAGAAGACATGAGATGCCACAGAACTTCATACTTGAAGTTGAAGTTTTTGACTGCTGGAGCATAGATTTCATGGGACCTTTTCCTTCATCCTATGGGAACAAATACATACTAGTTGCAGTGGACTATGTCTCCAAATGGGTAGAACCTATAGCCAGTCCACACAATGATGCTGCAGTGGTCCTGAAGCTGTTCAAAACCATCATTTTCCCCAGGTTTGGAGTGCCACGGATTGTTATCAGTGATGGTGGAAAACACTTTATCAATAGAGTGTTTGAGAAGCTGCTGCACAAGTATGGAGTTCATCACAAGGTTGCTACACCTTATCACCCTCAGACAAGTGGTCAGGTTGAAGTTTCCAACTGGCAAATCAAAGAAATCCTGGAGAAGACAGTAGGGAAGACTAAAAAAGACTGGTCTGCCAAGCTAGATGATGCACTTTGGGCCTACAGGACAGCATTCAAGACACCACTTGGCGCCACACCATTCCATTTGCTTTATGGGAAAGCATGTCACCTTCCAGTGGAGCTTGAACACAAGGCAAGTTGGGCTGTTAAGATGAACTTTGACTGGAAATCCGCAGCAGAGAGGCGCCAGATACAGCTCAATGAGTTAGATGAGATCAGGCATCATGCTTATGAGAACTCAAAGCTGTACAAGGAGAGGACCAAAGCTTACCAAGACAAAAAGATCCTGGCTAGACACTTTGAACCAAATGACCAGGTACTTTTGTATAACTCTCGTTTACAATTATTTCCTGGAAAATTGTGTTCTCGTTGGTCAGGTCCTTTCACAGTCAAAGAAGCTAGACCATATGGCGCAGTTGTTCAGTCAACTCCAGAAGGCAGGGAATTTGTTGTCAATGGGCAAAGGATGAAACATTACTGGGCGCAAGCCGTAATTCCCGAAAGACAGATTGTACCTTTGTCAGATGCACCCACAGCCTGATCCTGAGGACAGTCAAGCTAATGACATTAAACGAGCGCTTGGTGGGAGGTAACCCACTGGTAAATGTACATACTTAGTCTAATTTTTTATTTTTACAAACTTATTTTCGTGGTATTGTGTTTCTTAAAAAAAAAAAAAAAAAAAAAAAGAAAGAAGCAGGGTGTCGAGGCGAGCACCTGTCGACCACGGTCGACACCCTGATCGGCACTGGCCAGTGTCGATCGACACCCACCCCTGGTGTCGATCGACACCCTCATTAATCAGGTAAGTTTTCTTTAATTCGTCGGGTTTTTCATCGTCTTCCTCATTCTCCACAAAACCGAAAACATTCAATTTTTTCTCCAAATCACAACTTCCTTGTTTGTTGACGGAATTGAGTGATTCAAAAGCCTAACCTGGGCAGAATTTCGTGCTGATTCTGAATATATAACTCACTCATTCGATCTGCAAGGTATGGCACTCGAAATCTCACTTTTTCAGTTCGACCCCAAGGTTTGAAACTTCCGATTTGGCCTGTTTTAGCTTGATTTAGGACTTGAATCATGCTCCTCTAGGTTGTTTAGGAAGAATTAGGCCTTGCTCTTTAGTCATAATCACTTGTTTTTCATAATTTAGAAATCTTCGGATTGATGAAGAATTTTGCAAAACTAGGTACGAATTTGGGGTTTTTAGACTGGAATTATTTGTGATTAGTGATCACTAAGTTGTTGGTTAGGTTCGCCATTGATGAATTAAGCCAGAATTTGACTTTTCAAAATTTCGATTTTTGGCCTGATTTTGGGATTTTTTTTTCGGTGTTCTTGGTTTTCTGCGTGCAGATGGCTCCACGAAACAGCAAACGATCACGCACGGAGACCGGAGAATCCTCCAACCCCGCACCTGCTATACCAGCACTTCCTCCATGGCCTCGGAGAGAAGGGTTGAGGATACCAATAGAGAGAGCTTGGGAGGATACTCCGGCGAAGGAAGTCGCAAAGCGCGCTTGCATTTTCCGTGACATCAGCGAGGAGTGGGATGACTACGACACGTTGTTCTACAACGCGTGGCTCAAGATGGACTTTGCGCCGACACGGTTCGCAGATGAGGCTACATTGCGCCGCCTCGGGCTCAAGGAGGAGGCTCTGCGCGTGCTGCAGAAGATCGGCTTGGGTACCATGTCGACCAAGCAATACGATCTATACCCGGAGCTAGTCCGCCAGTTCATTGCCACAGCGAGGGTGTATTACACCAATGACATCGTGAGGAGAGCAGATGAGGGCATTCTCACATTCCTCATCAGAGGCGTCAGATACAGGATCACATTTCCTGAGCTCTGTACCATCTTCGGGTTCGATCTAGAGCGCACCGGCGTCTCCCTCCCGATGCTGTTTCCTGACCTGCAGAGCTACTGGTCCAATTTCGGGAATGAAGTTTATGACTCCAAGCGGTCTACTCAGACTGATGTGCGCCACCCGCTGCTGCGCTACCTGGTCCGCCTTTTCTCCACTACTCTCCTGTGCAAGTCTGAGCTAGGGAAGATGAGAGTTTCTGAGCTGACTCTCCTGTATTACGGCATTGAGGATGTTCTGACAGAGGAGTACCCAGTTGACAGCGATGTCAACATGGGGGCCATTTTTGTCCATCACTTGGCTTCGCTGAAGGCCAAGGCGTTCATTGGAGCTCGGGGCAAGCCCGAGAGTATTGGCAGTCTCCTCACCCCCATCTTCAGCCATTTCCGCATTGGCACTTCGACTTGCAGAGTTGTGTCTGAGCGCCACCTGATTGACTTGGATTATTTGAGGAGGACACATTGGATCGCAGGAGATGAGCCACTTTGGAGCTTCGTTAGTCACACTGGTCAGCGGTGCCTCATTCCGCTACCTCAGACTGCTATCACTACACTGCAGACGGACTCCCTCAGCTTCCAGCCCGATGCTACACTGCTACGATCTGCGCCAGCTACTAGGCGTAGAGGAGGCTCTTCCCGCGCTGCTGCTTCTGCTGCTGAGGATGCGCCTGTTGAGGGTCATGCTGGCGGTTCCTCTCGTCATCCGTCACTACCACGTACGTTGCTTGCGTCGATTGGTCGCCATACACTTCCACCGACCCCTGAGATTCCGATGGAGCAGGCCACTTTTCAGCGCTACATGGTGCAGAGTATTCAGGCATTGTGGAACGCTGTCTCGGTGCTCTCCAACTGCGGTTGTGTGCGTCCCCATTCACCTGATATTGAGGATGAGGACTAGTTCCTCTATGCTACCTGGTTACTTTTCCTTTTCCCTTTGTTCTTTTTCATTTTCTGTTGAGTCAGTTTTTGTGTCTTTGTTTTGAGTCAGTTTGTCAGTTTGGTATTTTGTTTTGAAATCTGTTTGAACTGATGAGATTATGGATTATGTTGTTGCTTTTAATTGTTTGCTTGAGTGTTCTTAACAGTCCTGACTTTGGAGAACATCAGCTAACAATCTAACTTGCAACAAGTATACATGTTTGGGTCCTCCCATTCTGTTTTCGGACAGAGTGTCGATGTCGATCGACACCACGCGCAATCACAGGTACCACTTTCTCATCTATGTACAAACCGTTTCATTACCTCTTTCTACCAACTCCTTGCTTAATAACACTGGGGACAGTGTTGTTTAAGTCTGGGGGAGGTCGTTGCTGACATTGTTTACATTGTTTTGTATTTATAGAGTCTCAAAGTTGAGTCAAAACCTGTTTTGTTGAGTCAAAAAATTTTGAAACTGTCAGTTTTTTCTTGGAACTAACCATAGGACGTTTTTGCTGATAAGAACCATTGCCAAAGTAGTTGATTTCAAGTCTCACTAAGTTGAAAGTCATAGGTAGATCAGTCTAGCAATGAAGGTTTAGGTTCTTAGAGAATCTGGAAAATTTGCTGTTAGCTCCACCTTAATGAACTTTAAACTTCTTGTCTTGGTGATTGATTCTTATTGATCTTGATTCTCTCTTTCAACACTGACAATAAGGTTAAAATACAGTCTCTCTTTGATCTTCCCTGATGTAGTTTTTAAAAGTTTAAGTCCAAAGAATGGTGCATTCATGACCCTGTCTCCTCACAAGGAACAACAGTAGTGAACACACTCAAGAACCTGTCTCCTCACAAGGAACACAAGTATTGAGTAGCACCATATCTTAGACTGTAAAAGTTGAGGAAAAGAAGTGAAAAATCGAAAATATCCAAAGGAAAAGATCAAGGGAAGAGAAAATAGGAGAGCTGTGTTGAGATTGCTTTGTTCAGATGTTTAGGAAGGGAAAAGAATCTGTAAAGTGATTGAGATGATAGAGCCCTGATAAGATATCACACTTAGATAAAAAAATAAGGAGTTAGCAGTAGAAATTTTGGATTTCTTGAAGGGGTTTGGACTGGACTTGAGAGATTTGCTAAGCTTGTGATGATTAGACTGAAATTTGATCTTGTGTTGACTCTGTGGTATGTGGATTCGAAAGCTCTAACTAGTGTGGTGTTCCTGATGACTGACTGACTGTTTCTTGTTTTCAAACCTCGACTCTGTATTTGGTTTTCTGTTTGCTTGAAGGCAAGCAAAAGCTAAGTCTGGGGGAGTTGATATATCATGGTTTTTGACCATGATATAAGTCTTGTTTATAGAGTCTTTTTGGTATTTTTCGAGTCCTATAGAGTCTTTGCAGGTTTAGGTACGAATGGAGCATAATTGTGGATTCTGGAACCTTTTGGAGCTATACTGAAGCTCTTGCTGAAAAGACCAAGTCGGAGGACGTTAAAGAGCTAGGTGTCGATCGACACCCACCTCTTGGTGTCGATCGACACCCACCTCTTGGTGTCGATCGACACCGATCGTGGTTGCGAAGAAGCGTTAAATCTCATTAGAAGAAATTGCAACTTAGCCCAGAAGTTTCCCACTATTTGCATTTTTGCCCCAGTTCGTGTTTAGACTTGTATTTAGGTTTTCTAAGCCATTGTTAGGTGGATATTCTGAGAATTATTGAGACAAAGAGAGAGATTAGATTGAGAGCTTTTGGGGAGACAAATCCATACTCTGTAGAGAAGAATTTCGAACCCCTTTAATCTTTTACTCTATTTTCTTAATGCAATATTATTCAGTCATGATTTGTGTTTCACCTGCTATGTCTGAGTAATCTGCTAGTTAGGTTTTGGGTTATTCAAAGGTTGATAATGAATTGTTAGAACTACAAAACTGGAAGGACAAATCATTTGGTTCTTCATCTTGATTGCTTTAATATTGGTTTTAAGATTGATCACCTAGAAATCAGATCTTAGGTTGTTTAATAGATGTGGAAACATTATTAATCACCAGAACTATCTTAGATGAGCAAAATAACTAGTTGCAAAGGAATTTGGATTAGTGGTTTTGTGAACTTATCGAACCTGATCTATAATGCATGTTTAGGTTGTTAGAGTTTGCAAAGGAATTTGGAATTCTGAAATCTGATCATAGTTAATCTCTGCGACGGAAGTCGATTGGTTTTACACTAGTGTTTCGAGTTATAGAACGGTTTTAATAAATATTCCTTTCAGTCTGTGGTCTGCGATTTATGTCAACCTGCGAATTTCCCATTGCCTAGCGCTTGTCTCTATTGATTTTAAGAACCAACAACCATCCTGATCTCATTGACTTTGCAAATATTTAGTTTTATTTCATCATCTACTGCTTAGCATTATTTGAATCTAAAATCTGTTGAGTGATAGTCTCAAGTCCTTGTGGATTCGATCCCTAAGTACTACCGTGATCTCTTAATTTGAGAGAGTAGCTCTAAGGATTAATTTGAGCATATCAATCACCCACTGCAGAACAATGCGCCTGACTTGCTTCCTTCTTGGTTGATCCTTGCAATGATCCAAAAAGCTCCAGAATCTCCAATTGTGCTCCAGATATGCTATACCTGCAAAGACTCTACTAGGATTCTAAAAAGACCAAAAAGACTCAATAAAAAGGACTTATAACATGGTTAAAAACCATAAAAACCATGATATATCATATATTTAAAGAGATATTTCACAGATCTCGTCTAGTTTCACTTTTCGACATTTATATGTGCAGGATAACGCTTGGATAACTCCTTGTTACAAGGTACAACATATCTGTTATCAGAACCAAAACCCTTTTTCTGAATACTGCGACCATCGTTACGACGTTTATATATAGGGAATCCACCCTCGTCAACCTGTGTCACTTCGTTGAAAGAATGTGGAAAGTATTTTGTATATTTCCCATTGAGCATACATACATAACTTTCTATTGGCTTCCCCACAAGGACCATGGATCATTAGATCTCCCACAACCTCATACAGATGCGGTTCTAATTCTCTATCAGGAATCTCGGCTAAGATAATCTTATCGATATCATCACTAGTAGGTAGTTTTGAATCGGGATGCAAGAACAATACCATGTGAGCATGTGGCAGCCCCCTCTCTTGAAACTTGATAGTATATATAGCTAAAAAGAAATATAACACAAAAGGTAATCAGGTTATTAGCAAATAATCCAAAAAACGACAATTGAAAAATAGATGTATGTGACACAAATATTTAAATAACATACCCGAATTAGCGCGACCAAATATCTTGCCTTTGGTTATATCATGGATAAGATTATCGAGTTTCATTTTAAAAATTTGAATATTGGGTGTATCCTCCACCTTTAATTGATGCTTGCGTTGATATCTTGTTAGTTCGGGCCAGTTTGGATTACAAGTAAGGTGAAATACAAATCCTGAAATCCATAGAACTTGCACACTGCCATGGCATCCAAATAATGCTGCATCAAAAAAGGCACCCCTCCAGTAAAAGAAATTGGTATTAATATCCATTTCCAATGTTCAGCTAAATCACACTCGCCTTTGATCGCTGACTCAACAATTTTGTCTTCTTCTGATTGAAGAA
Source organism: Thlaspi arvense (assembly GCA_911865555.2). Taxonomy (NCBI): domain Eukaryota; kingdom Viridiplantae; phylum Streptophyta; class Magnoliopsida; order Brassicales; family Brassicaceae; genus Thlaspi; species Thlaspi arvense. The sequence goes on along the minus strand of OU466858.1, from coordinate 24,095,139 downwards.
AATATATCGCAATCGACTTGACTCAATCATTGTATAAGCATCCACCAGAACTGCTGATACAAACGGCCGGACATAACGACAGTGGTAGCCTCTTCTTCAAGATTGTATTCGAAAAGCAAAAAACTCTCGCATATTAATACTTTTACGGACTCTCCCAGATGTATCAACAAATCCAAGATCAATCCCTAGCCTGAAACTGTCTTCACTGTAAGGAAACAAAAAAGGGTATTGCAGTGCCCGGTAAGCAGGATGCAACTCACTGATCATATGTAAACTACCATCTATAGTTTCGACAAGAATGTCTTGTGTGTCAGCACCCATCTCAAAACCTCCAGGAATGAGACCGGCAACATCATTCTCAGTTGGCAAATTATGTACCCTACCATCGAGTTGTCTCTCACTTTTTAAAACCAACCTAATAGCTTGCTATTTTATACCATTTTAGGCTGCATTTCATGCATCTTTTCCTCTGTTTTTACATTATAGTTTAGCATTTTAGTATCATTTGCATATAGAATCAATATGGCATGCATTTAGCTTAGGATTGCATACATTTGCATACATGTGCATGTTTGTGGTGGTTTTCAGGTGTTCTTGGAGGTTCTTGGAGTCGGGAAGGAGATGTAAGCAGCTCATGATCGAAGAAGATGTCAGAATGGAGCTCTTGAAAAGTCTGGTCCATATGGAGTAAGCATATCAAGCAGAACACCCGTGGAGTAAGCTAAATGTAAGCAGCAGGACGAGAGGAAGAGGATAATCACGAGGAGTCTAAGACGTTGGTCTGCATCGAGGTCCAGCATCGAGCAAGGAAGCCGATGCACGCTGCACGAGCCATATTAAGGTCACATATCGAGCCGAACACCATCCATACCACCTCGATGCATCTCGTCCTCGCATTGACCATTTGACTTTTGCTGACCTTATCTTCTTTTTAGGTTTTTTATGCCTCTTTTGGTTCCATACTATAAAAGTGAAGCCACAAAACATTATGTTAATCCAAATTTAGTCTATCATCAAAAACTTTTCTCTTCTCTAAAAAAAAAGGGTTATTTGCCTTAGGTTCGTTATCTTTGATATAGTTTGCATTTTTATGGTTTAAACTTGTCCTTTAATCTTTATTCTTGCACCTTGGTAGTTTAAATTTATCATCTTTGCATTTTAATCTCATCTAGTTATGTTTAACTCCAAACAAATAGAATTAAACATGATTAGTGAGTAGTTTACCTTAGATTTATGGTTCTAAATAGGAAAAGTGGTGATTAAGATGTGATTAAAGGGTGATTAGGCTCATTTAACTGTTCTATGTTGTCTCCTTCTCTTGTAAAGTGATTATTGTTCATAAATCTTGCTCCTTTTGATTGAATATGGTATTGATTGATGCATATGGTTCACTAAATGTCTTGTTATCTCATTTCTAAGCATGGTTCGCTTATTTGGCTTGATAGTTTGGCTTGGTCTATGTTTCTTTTGTTCAGTGACACCAAAGTGATAGTTCACCATTGCTAGATAATTCTCTTAGGACAATATAATGTTGGTTTTGAGATTCTTTCTTGATAGTTAGATAATTCTCTTTACTTTCAAGTTACTAATTTGCTCTGAATTTTTCAGGAACTTGTATGAATTCGAAGTCTAAAGGCTCATCAAATCTGACTCATTCTATTGAAAACATTCATAGGAGAAGAGCTGTAAAACAGAGAGTTCAAGAGTTAGAAGAACAGAGGATGGCAGAGCAAGAGGCTCAATTACCACATGTTGGTGTTGTTGGACAAGCACCATTACAACAAGCTGCAGCACATATAGATGAAACAAAAGATGCTTTGAACTAAGCGGCTGGAGTTCAGGGCTTGCGAGTACCAGTTCACGCACCTAGAGCTGAGAGACCAATAGGAGCTGGTGATGGGTCTGATACTCACCACAACAGGAATGGCATTCATGCTCCAGCTGTGAACCAAAACCACTTTGAGATCAAGCTTGGGTTGATCAACATGGTGCAAGGCAACATATTTCATGGCCTGCTCAATGAAGACCATTTGGATCATCTGGATCAGTTTGATAAGGTGTGTGGTATGACTAAGATTTAAGGAGTCTCTGAAGATGCTTTGAAGCTGCGCTTGTTCCCTTTCAGTTTGGGTGACAAAGCACACCAGTGGGAGAAGACTCTTCCACAAAGCTCTTATCTATTTGTAGAGAATCTAGCACTCTCTGATGTTAACTATGGTGAGGAGTATGACAGAACATCTGGAGCTGTTGTAAGCGCTGAAGGTGAGAGCACAACAAAGGAGATTAAAGATTTGAGTGACAAGTTAGACAAGCTGCTGAGTGTTTCTTTCAAAAATGTCAGTTTTGTTGGTGATAGTGTTGCTACACAAGAAGAAGATGGGACAGTGGTAGAAGAAGAAGCCTTCTACATGAATCAACAAGGAGGCGGTTTTAACAACTACAGGAATCATCCCAACTTATCTTATAGAAGCACCAACGTGGCTAACCCTCAGGATCAAGTTTATCCATCACAAGCCACTCAACAAAACCAAGGAACCAAACCTTTTGTTCCTTTCAACCAGCAGAACAACTTTTCTCCAAGACCACCATTTTAAGGCGGTTTTCAACAAGCTAACTTTCAGCCAAGACAATCTTTTGTCCCACCAGGTTTTGGCAACACACAAACCTCTTCTAGCACTCAAGATGTTGATCTGAAGCAGATGATGCAACAGCTGTTGACTGGTCAAGCCAACACCACTATAGAGCTGCACATGAAGTTTGCTGAAGTACACAACAAGATAGACGCCACTACTTGTGACCTGAATGGCAAGTTAGATGCTCTGAACCAAAGAGTCAAGTCTCTAGAAAAAAAGGAGTTTTATCTTCAAAGTCTCAGAATCAGTTACCAGGAAAGAGTGAAGCTAATCCTAAGGAATTATGTCACCTGCTTGCTGAAGAGGATGAAGAGTTTGATGATGAAGAATCTTCATTGGAAGACCTTAGCATTATGCTTCAAGAGATGCTGTGACATGTGGACTTGTTAAAGGCTGAGTGTAGGGGGTATGTCATCAATGTCACCACTGATGATCAAGAAGCTGTTGATATTGTGGAAAAGTTCCTCCAAGGGGTAGATGAAAGCTTGAACAGAGGAGAAGAGCAAGAAAGAGCTGCAAAAGAAGCTGCTGAGAAGGAAGAGGCTGAGAAAGTCTTAGTTCCTCCAGAAGAAGAGAAAAAATGAATTTTGTTTTTTAACAGTTTGGGGACTGGAAACTCAAATACCGTTTAGTTTTACCAAAAAAAAGCCTTCTTTTTTTGAAGATGCCAAACCAGAGCTCAGTGAAACTGATAAAGAGCTTGAAGAGACATACCACGCTTTGATGGTCTTGGCTAGAGAAAGTCCTAAAGACTTCAAGGAGTTGTATGATGGCCAAGTGGGCAGCTCCTCAAGCAACTTTGAGAAGGGTAAATCTTCTGAACTTCAAGCTTATAAACCACCAATCCCTTACCCTACAATGCACTTTACAAAGGCTCAGATGGCAGTCTATTCGAAGTTCATGAAGGACATACAAGCCGCTGGAATAAAGCCTCCTCATGGCACCACTTTGCTTCAGGTGAAGGATCAAATTAGGTTCCTCAAAGAAGTCTTTGACAAGCTGGAAGTAGTGGAGCCAATTCTAGAGAATGTGGGGGCTAATCTAAAGAGAAACAAGGAGCTGAAGACATTGACAAAGCTTCCCAGTCAAGGAAATTTTCTTATCACTTGTGAGCTTGAGATGCTAGACAATGTTGGAGCTTTGTGTGATTCAGGTTCAACTGTGAATGTCATGTCTCTCCACTTAAGCCAAACCTTAGGAGTCAAGGAGTTGAACCCTGCAAAGCCTCTATCACTTTTGTGGATAACACCTCAACAAGACCCTTGGGCATGGTGAAAGATTTCCCTTTGAAGATTGGGAATTGCTTGGTGCCAACAAATTTTGTGGTTATGTAGAAGACATATTCAAGAGAGGTGCCACTTCTTCTAGGAACACCATTCTTGGCAACAGCAGGAGCTCAAGTAGACTTCAAGAGAGGCTCTGTGATTTTGAAGAATGTTGATGAGTTCAAACTCTACAAGATTGTCTCCCCTTCCATGGCTTTTTGTGGAATAATTGTTGAAGAAGAGAGTGAGCAACAGCAACTTCCAGAGCGTGTGGAGCATGCTATGAGCTTCACAATGAACATGCTGATGAGAGACACTCTCCCTGATCAAACAGAGAAGAAGCTTAACATTGAGTTAAAGCTTGAAGACGGTTTGAAAGAGGATGAAGGAATGATCACCAAAGAAGTGAAGCCTTTGATCACACCAAGTGTCAAGAAGAGGAGAAACAGGAAGACAGCTCGTGACAAGAAGAAACTGATATCAGTGGGCACTTGTATTTACAAGAAGAAAGAAGAAGGAGCACCAGCTCCATCAACCTCTACTCACTACTCCTCAAACCATCAAAGTCAAGCTTAGTGACTTAAAACAAGCACACTTGGGAGGTAATCCCATGACTACCCTTGTAAAATATATGCTTGCTTTTATTACTAATGTCTTTACTTACAGGTTGTAGTCCGTACACCGAACAGGTTGCCCGATGGAGATCACATCGAGGTGTAGCATCGAGCAAAACACCAAAACCCTTGCTCAATGTGATTGCTCGTGAAGCCCCAGTTCTTACACCAAGGAGAATGGACCGTACATCAACCAAAACGCACGGTGGAGATTACATCAAGGTGTAGCATCGAGCAAAACACCAAAAGGCTTGCTCGATGTGATCACCAATCCATACATCGAGGAGCTTCAGCCCGTACATCGACGAGAATGCTCGATGAAGTCACACCAAGGAGTAGCATCGAGCAGAACATCCAAAGTTCTGCTTGAAATGGATGCTATCAGCCGACTTGTACAAGACGATGTCCGATACGACAACCACCGACGAACATTGCAACCGAGTACGAGACTTTCCACATCGAGGTGTAGCATTGAGCAAAACACCAACATGCTTTCTCCATGCAGAATGGCCGAGCCAAGAACAAGCATCCGGATGATGCATGATATCTCTTATATTTACATCATTTAGGCTTGCATTTAGTTCATAATTTGGTTTTCTTTTGCATGATTTCCTTTCTTTTAGTCCCATTTTCCCTTCCTTTTAGACTTAGGTTGCATTTAGGTTGTAGTTTGCATTCTCTATCCATTAAGGATGTTTTTAGGTACCTAAGGAGCTATTTAGAGCAAGGAGGAAGCATGGGGGTGATTCAATGAGTTGCCTCCACCACAAACAACATCCTCTTCACAAGGAAGGAGGAGGAATAAAAGAAGGGCAAGTCAGTCTCCACAACCAGCAACATCAGGATCCTTCATAGATCCAAAAGACTGATAAATTCTCTTACTCATCCAACCACTCCTCCCACCAGCACTAAGGTACCATATCCTTACCATTGTAAATACCATTTCATTTTTTTAGTTCTTGTAATATATTTCTGTTGCCTCTCTCTCTCTCATTCTTTTGTTACATTACGGATTGTGTAATTTAAGTGTGGGGGGAGGGATTTGGGGTTTGACATTGTTTGATCTTTTCTTAGTTTTTCATCTCTTTCATCTTTGAGTCACATGCATCTCATGCATACATATAAGTGCATAGAAAATCCAAAAAAAAACGAAAAAAATGAAATTTTTTGCATGTTTTGCAAACCAAAAAGAGAGCATATAATTGCATTTGATTTGCTTAAGATTGAGTCTAGTGTTTGCATATAGGCTGCATTGCATTTGCATAGGGCATGATGATGAATTTTCCTTGTAAAATGCTAAGTGTTTAGGTTTGATTTAAATGTCTAAGTGGTTAGTTGTTTGATGCATCATGAGAAAGTTATAAGTTAAGGCTGAACCATGCTTGAATTGCTAAATATGATTCTCTCATCCTCACACTGAAACCATTTGTTCATTGAAAATAAACTCTATCTATTTGAACCTTAATCTGATTTTTAATTATCATGTTTGTGCATTGAAAAGTGATTTTATGGCTACCATATACATATTTGGATCATCTTTTTCCTTCTTACCACTCTTGTTGATCCAAATAGTTCATCCTCATACTTATGGGACAGTTGATATATCATGGTTTTTATGGTTTTTAACCATGATATAAGTCCTTTTTATTGAGTCTTTATGGTCTTTTTAGAGTCCTAGATGTGTCTTTGCAGGTTATAGCATGTCTGGAGCATAATTGGAGATATTAGAGCCTTTTGGAGCATTTTGAGTTGAAGCCACGAAGTACCTAGCTCGGAGAAGAAAGTATGCCATATGGTGACGCTCGTCACCACCTTTGGTGACGCTCGTCACCCACCAAGGAAGGAGATCGTGGCTGTTTATTAAAAGATAGAGCATTATTTGTAGAATTGACCCAGAAGTTCCATTATTTATAAGAAGACCCCAGATCGTGTTCAGCCTTTATTTATTAGGTTTTTCAGCCATTGTTGGTTTTTTATCTTAGTTTTTGAGAATTCATAGAGCTTAGAGAGAGATTTATTCAGAGCTTTTTGGGGAGACAAATCCTGTACTCTTTTGATAAGATTTCGAACCCCTTATTCTTTTACTCTTTCTCTTAATGCAATTTTATTCAGTTATGTTTTGTGATTCCATAATCATGTCTGAGTAATCTGCAAGTTAAGTTAGGGCTTTTTCAAAGGTTGATGACGAGTTTGTAGAATCGCTACCTGTTAGGAATATTCTTTGGTTTTTCATCTCTGCTTGCTTTAAAATCGAATTTCTGAGACACATCATCTAGAAATCCGAAAATCATAGGTTGTTAAATATATGTGAGAGCATTATTGATAACCTAAACTAGTATTTGATGAGCAAAACAACTTAGTGCAAAGAGATTTGGCTTATGAGTTTTGTGAACAATTGAATCTGATCTTTCCTGCATGCTTAGGTTGTTAGGGTTTGCAAAGAGATTTGAAACTCTATGATTTAGGCATAGATAACTTCTGCAATGAGAATTGATTAGTTATACATCAGTGATTCATGTTTAAAACGGTTCTTAATCATTCCTGATTTCATGCATTCTACATTCTTGGATTCAACCTGCGAACTGTCCTGACTTAGCGCTTTTAGTCTTCTGAAACTTAGATCAAACAACAAAATCGCTTGCTTATTTTTATTTAATCATTCGCATTACATACATTATATTCTGCTTAGCTTAATCCGAACCTACATTCAATAGTGTAGTTTGCATTACTCTCTTGGGATTTGATACCCCTTGTACTACAACTGCTTTTGCTGTGAACTTGCAGTAGTTTTATTTGGGTAAAACCTGAGCCCTATCAACAGTTAATCCACTCCCTTAACCAAACCACCTTTTGAGCTTAAACACTATCTTGAGAGTTGTGAGTCCTTGCATGCATCATTTCGAATTCTATCTTGGCAAAAAATTTTAGGATTAAGGCTGCCAAGGATAAGCTTTCTTGTAGATATCAGCTTGCATTTTGAGCTTGATTCTAGGTTAGAATTTTGGGATAAAAGGGTAGAATAAGTGGTTTGAACTTTATGTTTATATCTTTTTAAGAAGAAGAAGTATGGGATGGCAGTATGGGGGAATAAGTTTAATTGTGGTTAAGTAAAGGGAAAAAAAAGCTCTTGATGTTTAAGATAAGGAGGTGCCAATAATCAGCAAGGCTTTGAAAGGTCCATCAAAAAAACAAATCAGACCCAAGGCAATCCACCAAAGGTGAAAAATGGTGCCTAATCAACAAGAAAGGAGCAAGTCCCAACAACAAAGGTCAACCACACAAGCATGAAGAAGAAGTTTCCCCAACCATGGAGAAGGAGAAGGTTTAGAGTTTAGGAAAAAGGTAGATTTAGGGATTCACTTTGGGGTTTAGAAGTTCTTAGGATTCATCTTTGGGTAAAAGGGTAGAAGAGAATTTTGATTTGCATGCATAAGTGTGCTTTTACCTTTAACATTTTGCCTAAGATAGAATCAATTTCATTGAGTGATCCCTTATGTTTATGAACCCTTTGCTTGAATGAGATCATTTTAATCTCATAACCTTACCATTAAAACCAAACATTTTCATTTGAGTTGCACAAACATAATTCATGATTACCAGCTTAATGAATGTTAAAGAGTTGATTAATTTGGCATTTGTGTAGGTTGAGAATTGAGATCATTTTGAAACATGATGACTATGGCTAAGTTCTTTAAAGTATAATTGATTGTGTTTTGTATCCTACACTTAGGCCCTTAGACATTGACTTTATTTCTTTACCTTAGCATTTTTGGATTTGAGTGCCCACCTTTAAACCTCATCCTCCATTTGTCTTAGTTTGATTGCTTGAGGGCAAGCAAAAGGCAAGTGTGGGGGTGTTGATATCTCTTGCATTTACATTATTTAGGCTTGCATTTAGTTCATGTCTTGGTTTCCTTTTGCATGTTTTCCTTCCTTTTAGTCCCATTTTCCCTTCCTTTTAGACTTAGGTTGCATTTAGGTCCAGCATCGAGCAATGAAGCCGATGCACGCTGCACGAGCCATATCTAGGTCGCATATCGAGCAGAACACCATCGGTACCACCTCGATGCAACTCGTCTGCGCATTGATCATTTGACTTTTGTTGACCTTATCTTAGTTTTAGGCTTTTTATGCTTCTTTTGGTTCCCTATTATAAAAAGGAAGCCACAAAACATTATCTTAATCCAAGTTTAGTCTTTCATCAAAAACTTCTCTCTTCTCTAAGTAAAAAGGCCAATTTGCCTTAGGTTCCTTATCTTTAATAAAGTTTGCATTTTTATGGTTTAAACTTGTCTCTTAATCTTTATTCTTGCACCTTGGTAGTTTAGATTTATCATCTTTGCATTTTATTCTCATATAGTTATGTTTAACTCCAAAAAAATGGGATTAAACATGATTAGTGACTAGTTTACCTTAGATTTAGGGATCTAAGTAGGGAAAGTGGTGATTAAGATGTGATTAAGGGGTGATTAGGCTCATTTAACTGTTCTCTGTTGTCTCCTTCTCTTGCAAAGTGATTATTGCTCATAAAGCTTGCTCCTTTTGATTGAATATTGTATTGATTGATGCATATGGTTCACTAAATGGCTTGTTATCTCATTTCTATGCATGGTTCGCTTATTTGGCTTGATAGTTTGGCTTGGTCTATGTTTCCTTTGTTCAGTGACACCAAATTGATAGTTCACCAATGCTAGATGACTCGCATAGGGCTAGATAATGCTGGTTTTGAGATTCTTGCTCGATGGTTAGAAAGTATGCATTGAAAGATCTTGCCTTTGTTTCATTCCTGCTCATTGCTTAGCATTGTTAGGATGTTGCAGCTGTGTGCTTAAGTCCATATTCTTGATTGGTGTTAAGCTAACTAGGTCCTTATTGATTCACAAGATTGATAAGTTGATCTGAATTCTTGCTTGGGTGAGAGAATGATTGCTTGATTAGTACATCTCTTAGGCTAGAATGGTTATGATCTTTATGCTCATGGTTGAAGAATACGCCATCACAAGTGGGTTTGACACTTCAATCTTGTTGAATATGAACTGCTTATTGACGCCAAGGTTGTTCCTTTTATATACCTTGTCTAGGAGTACAACATTGAGAATTGCTTGCTTATGAATGCTTGATGTTTGCCTTTGTTAGAAATCCCCATTTTCACTCTTGAAAACCACTATCCCACAATTGCTTAGAACCTTGAGTCTTGCTTTTAATCAATTGTATTTAAGATCTTCTTTCTTAGTTCTTGTTTTAGTTATCATTCTTGCTTAGTTATTTCTTAGTCTTTGCTTTAAGTTCATTGTTTGGTTCTATTCACTTGCATTTAGTTTCTGCTTTCTTTCTATTGCATTGTTAGGTTGTTAGATTTGTCCTTGTTCAATCAAAACCCCATCATTGCTTAGCTTATGGCATTGTTTGTATCTCATCTTCCACAAATGAATTGATACCTGATCCCTATTCTACAACTGATTAGAGGCTAAAGATATTTGGTTTAGGATCAAAAATACCCTGTTTCACAACCGCACACTTCGAATATTACCTTCCCAACATAACCTTTCACCTGCAGTCCTCAATGCTTTCACATGTGGATTGTAAGTATCTAGCATCTTCTTTAGGTGCTCAACTATATCCTTTCTGATCTGTCCATCCACTTGAGATTTCCTGTAGTTTCCAAAAATTAAATAATAAAAAGTACCAAGGATAGCAAAGCGAAATTCAAAACAAAAATGAACTCAAAATATTACCCATAAGCTTTGATTCTATTGGAGACTTCATTAGCAGTATCTTGAATATATAACTGCAGAAAACCAGGATGTTCACTGGTGTCCGCAGCATAGAACCGATGTGGTGGTAGTTTTCACCGCACATTTCATAATCGGGACCTTTACCATCATTACTCGAGTGATTAACCTCTCCACTTAGAGAAGTCATCAAAAACATCATGTTATATGCTCTTCTATTCTGTTGATAATTTTTGCACCTCTCTTGTTCACTATTATAAAGCAAGGCCAGCAAGATTTTCGGAGGAGCGCGAAGAAGTGGGAGATCAACTTTCCTTTGTCCACAGCAAATCACGAAACGCGGGTTCTCTTTTTTACTCTTTTTGTAAACGTTCCCCAATCCACGTATAAGCCCGACAATTGCCAAAAAGATTAGTAGGATCGCTCTCATCAATATAACCTTCAAAAATTAATAGTATAGCATTACTCAACAAATACTAACAATGTAACACAATTTCCAAAACAATTCTTACCATTAGTGTCCGTGACGACATCAGTATCGAAAATGGATTCATCTGAGTTTCCATCTCTTCGAGCACGCCTACGAAGGGGAACACTATCACTGTCATTTTCAGGCTCAGAATCAGTGGGCACAAAAGCAACAAAATCATCAAGATAAGGATCAGATGGTAATGTTCCTGATACAGAAAACATAAATAGTTTAATACAAAGGCGACAAACTAAGCACAAGAATACAAACTACTGTTTTTTGTTTTGGAAAATACGAACCAATATTCTGATACTTCCTGAACCTCATGAGCACTATTCTATTTTTATAGCTTCCTCATAACGTCCCCTCTCTAAGTTATCTAGATTTGTATACTGGATAAAAGAAAACACATATGCGGTATTTCCAGGAGTGTATCGCTGATTTCTTGTCAAAACACCTGCAAGGAAAATAGAAGAACATGTGACTATATAAGAAAAAATTCGCATAAATTATAAAATCATACTAAAAACTACATTTCATGGGTACACATAAGACATTTGCTCTAAAGCTGTTCGTTTTTTTCCTGACTTTTTTCATGCTTTTCGTCTCGAATAGGTATATATTTAGTAGATATATCTCAGAACACGCGCACACAAAACAATAGCAAATATATATATATATATATGTGTTAAACCGATGAAATGTAAAATTCTAACAATAATATATGTAAAAATTCCAACTAAATATAGACAATATTTGCTCCCATTAATATAAAAGTAATTATAATATACAAAAACTGAAAAGATAATAATACCTCCAAGCGATAAGCTCAGTAAGGAATATATAATTTAGTTGGGATAATTTAAATGGACTAACCATCAATGTATGTTATGTCTACTAGATGAGTATCTGCGCGATGAGCAGATTTTTTTCTACAATACTTTCTCTGTTTCAGAAAAAGTGTCATTTTGACATTTTTCACACAGATTAAGAAACTTAATAAAAAAGTCTTTTTTTCTTTTACAAATACATTAAACAGTTTTCTCTTTTTAATTAATATACTAAAATAACAAGGTTAAAATTTAATTTTTAATTAAAAATTTGCATTGGAAATACAAATATTTTTTGTGAAACCAAAATAAAACTCTATAACGACACTCTTTATGAAATATGAAACAATGGGAGTATTATTTATTAAAAAGTGTAGTTACAATTTATTTTATTGTATATTTAAAACAATTTAAAGGATATTGTGTATTTGAATAAACATACAATACATATTTACATATTATGTGGATATTAACTATATATGTGATCAATGGTTTATTGATAATGAAATGTGAAATATATTATACCTTATATATATTGAATATATTAAATAGATATAGTGCAAATCTGAGAAGTACTATATAACAAAAATTAATTAGAGAAACTCTTCAAGCACAACGTAAATAGAGACGAGTCTTTTTAACAGGTCGTACTTGTTCACGGCGTAGATTTACACAATAGCAATGCCGTGGTTTATATTTTTATGAGCTTAAATAATTGATTTATAATTCTAATTTATACAGCTGTATTAAATATTTTGTAAATAAATATATTAAGACTTTGATATCTTATTAATTTTAAAATTATTAATGGATCAAGTTTGAATAAAATAAATTATTAAATAATTATTACTTTATAAAGAAATTGTTTTAAAGTTTATTATAATATTGTATAAATTTTTCTTCTAACTTTTTAAGGTTCAAAATATCAAATAATTATTATTTTTATATTTGTATAATTGTTTATAATAATAACTTATAATATTAATTAAAAATAAGAAAACATTCTTAAATAAAAAACAAAAATTTTGTTAATGATTTTTAAAAACTACCACAAAATAGATATTCAATAATTGTTTCGATATTATATATATATTGTTATTAAAATATATTATCTAATTCTTCATATTTTCATATTCTTTTAGTATTATGATTAATAATATATTAAATTTATGTATTAATTTTTTACATAATTTATATCATTAAATTTTAAAAAAATGACACATGTCATTTCTACAATAAACTAAAATGATGAGGTGACATTCATATGGATAGAGTTGGCCATCTTTTATATTATAGATTATCTCTAAAAAGGTCAGATACTGTCTCGAATTGCCCGATCCAAAACACCCCCAAGAAAATGTCAAATGCTGTACAGTCCATGTTACATATCATAACTAAATTCGAATACCCTGTCTACATCTAGTATCACATTTTGGTGATCATAAATGATCATTTTCTAAAAGACATCGAACACCGAGACAGTAATAGTTGATCCACACATTTGAACACAATAATAATATTAGAATATAAAGTATAATATATTTTTATTAAATTACGGGAATAATGGATAGAAAAAAAGACAACATTTAAATAAATAAAAAACAAAATTAATACATAAACAAGAAAACTGCCATAAATAAAAATATGCAACAATAAATAATAAATAATCTTAAAGTGAAAACTATAATTCTAAATCCCACTATTCCCATGTAAAACAACTTGATTATTAGTGAGTTCTGAACTTCTTTTTGACAGTGACATCATCCTTCTCTCTAGAATCTGATCCAGATGATGCATCAAGCTTTCTCGACAAAGTCGTTAGAAAAGACAACGAAGAGAATTCAGACGGCACCTAAATGAAATAAACAAATTAAATCTTATATATGGAATCCCATGAATTAAAAAGCAAAGAGATCCAATCGGTTGCCTGTGACGATGCATCCTTGTGGAATAGATCGATCCACTCTTGGTCAGAGCTTATTATATCAACGATATATGACACTTTTCTACTCTTCAAATTATCGGCATCAACACCAATCTTGAAAAGATATTCTTTCCCGACCAGATAACTCAACGGAAGAGGTAAAACATCTGGATCAGCATGAGAACACACAATCATAGTTAGAACCACTACTACCAAGAACAAATAAAAAGCAACCACTGCAAAACACCGCCTAAGATCGAGAGTCAATGTACCCCATAATGCTGCTCGGCCAAATCAGCTGCCGATATCCCAAGAAAAACTTCAGCGACGCTATCGAAAAGCATGAACCGAGCCTCATCTTCATTCAAATCCGAAACATGAATGACGATACGGTATCTTGCAGCAACGTCATAAACATCTTTCTTAACTATAAGCAATCGAAAAGTGGAGGTCCATCATAACCAGGATTGTCTTCGCATGGCTCAACCTTCTTATTACATCGATTACAACCAATATAATACCACCTTGGAAACTCGACATCGTCGATAGTAGCAGCGGTAACAAACTTACCAACCTATAGTAATGACATAATTACTATAAAACTCATTTATATGGAGACACTAAGAGTTTAGAAAAGAACAGAAAGGAAATACCTCAGTGGAACGAAAAATCGCATCGATAGGCCTTCACATATTTTTGATGAAAAATTCATCGTGAAGCGATGCAGAAAAAACTAATGATAACTGTTTATTTTCAGTCTTAGTGATCACCAAGTTACCGTTAGGGAGTCTAGTAAAAAAGAATACCAATAATCAAAACAACGACACAACTTTTTTGACTGCTGACAATACACGACTCAGAGCAAGAACATACAACAAATTGAAATCCTTTATCTCGGTCGAACATGGCTCATATATCACACAGGTGACATTCAACGAATTAGAGAGACTGATATTACCTACGCAAGTTTTAAACCACGGTCAACATAATCGAATACAAGTTAACATATCAAAACCTAACATTCCACTCCTTGATAAATGCAAAACGAATGAGACAAGTGATGTCTTTGCCTTCGTTTTTAGCAAAATAATCCGAAAAATCAGTGGAGTAATCATTTCGGAAAGTACAAGTCAAGCGATCATCACTGAGAATAGAACCACATGATATTATTATAAATAGAAACAACAGTAATAAATAAAAACAAAAAACAAACATATAAATTCTCTTACAATATATCATGTAGATAAACATTGAACTTATGAATCTTCTTTCCCTTAACCACTACATCCTCCAAAGAATCCATAGAAACAACCTGGCCAAGGACATCTAAAGAAACCAACAGCGAAGAGTTTTTAAATAACAATAAAGATCTAAGATATGTCGTAGATAAATATAAGAAATAAAATCCAAGATCTGAGACTTACCAACTAAAACATTCCAATCCAGTTTTCCGTTCACAATGTTAGATTACCTTGCAAGATATATCTCCGGAAAATTTGAAAGGAAACTTGCACAAGGAACGACGACAGTCCGCCGGTGAAACTGAATTCTGAAAGCCAATGGATTTGTCTAACAATCGGACGTGTAATCAACAAAAGAGAAGTTGCTCAAGGTAATACATCCATTCTCAACCAACAGTTTCGAATACTTCGCAACCAAGACTTCTTCAACAATAGCATGGATCTGATTACCATATTAACATATATAAAAAACGTGTAGTCAGTAAAAATAATAATACGACAGTAAACAACACAACAATGAAACAAAACCAGTGGGAGAATACTCACTACACGATCGACCAGAACCATATCAATAGAAATTACTTTTTTTTTAAGTAACTCTACAATTTAAGGATGTGAACATCCATCGAATAGCAATCGAGCTGGGGTTTAATATCATTAACCAAGACGAGAGTGAGTGGTTTTCTCGTGAGGTAAGACATAGCTGGAAATTAAAATGGCTTAGGACCTAGAAATCAAGCTCGATGAAAAATTTAGAATAGGAGGCAAGGATATAGAATAAACCAAAACATGCTCAGTATTTATATATAAAACCAATTACATATATTAAAATAATTCCATTTTCTATTTTCAAGAGATTATCACCAAATATATACTATATTTCCATATATATCCACAGAAAGAAACTTAATACTAGCCATATCATATTAATAAATATAAATAAACGCATATATATCCAAAAAAAAACTTAATCAAAGAGAACTTTCTATTTATCAAAATTGTTAAACATCAATATCCACAATGATAGGCCAATTTATCACAAAAATATTTGTATAAATTACATATAACTGTATCTATCATCGACTGCAAATCAGAATACAATATACAATTCAAATTAGTACAATTATTGTCCATTTTAAAAATACAGATAAATCAATATTTAATTAAAGAAATATATTCAATAATACAATTATTGGTAGAAATATGTACTAAACTTATACCCCATACAGTTTTATAGACCATAGTATAATTTATATGTCTCTGTTATACTAATTCCAGCATTAATATCAAATCAAAATAGAAGCTGCAAATAAAAATAAAAATAAAGAATAACAATCAAAATAGAACAACACTAACACCATCGTATTATACATACGCCAAACGATTACCCAATAGAGGTAAGAGAAGAAACAAAACGTTGATACAGATTATTGTTACATCGAAGGGATTTCAGCAAATCCTCGAAATACATGCATAACTTAGACAACAAACTGAGAATGAAAGTAAAGACAATGAAAGCGACGGTCGCTCTATATTTTAATAACCAATAGTTTGTTGCTGATGTCTATTGAAATGATATATATAAATAAACCACAAAAGAAACAAAAACATTGTAAAATTTTAAATTACGATATAATAATTTCAAAGTTAAATAAAAAACTGAAGAACCAAACAAATGTTATAATATATATAAAAATATCAATAGTTTCACAGAAATTAAATAAAACGAAAGCACATAATTTTCCAAATAAATAAATCTAAGAACTCCAAAACTTGAAAACAGATATTTTATTCATGAATTGCCAAGTTTATTATTCATACTGCTTTTCGAGCGCTTCTTTGCTAGCCTGTATAATATTTTTTTTAAAAGATTTCATACATACAACCAGAAGAAAAAACTCATACTTTTCGATTAACTTACATGGATCTGAATTTGGTTACTTTGGCAAGGCGAGGGTTCACCATGATCATGATAGGATGTCTAGTAGTGATACAAACTTAGGAGCTGAAGCTGACATCCCTACCATGAGACAAGCTCCAAGAACAAGATCAGGAACTAAAGACTTAGCTGATGGCTTCAACCAAGCAGTAGAGACGCTGATCACTTCCCAACACTTAGAGGATATCACTACTCAACTAAGTCAACTACGCATCGCCAAGGAAGCAGCAATGGCAAGGGCTTATCTAGACGAGGAGGGCATTGAGCAAGAAGACCTTCCCAACGAGCAAGCAGGCGGTTTAGACATCACCAACGACCCTCTCATCAAAATCATAGGTTATACACGTGACTGGCCATTGATTCATGCCAACAAAGGAGTTTCCTTATTCACCATCACGTCAGCTAAGTAAACCGCCTCATTTGGAGCTAAACCAAGGTATGATCCGAATCCTTAATTTCAATATGGTTTAGTTCTACTAATCAATCTTTTCTGTCTTGTTTTCTTGGTTTAGTTTTTATCTCATTTAAACTTTAGTATAAGGCATGTTGGCCACCTTTTATTTACATTTTCGTTTTAAGACATTGTTAGCCAAGTAGTTTAACCTAAGGGTTTTGTAATCTGTTTCAAGTCCCCTAGAAGGACAAAGCTGTTTGGACTGTTTATAAAGTCCCCTCACAGCCGTGTATTCTTTCACCATATCAATAAAGATCGAACTTCTTGGCTAAGTACCAAACTCTTGTTCTCTAAAGCTTTGTGTGATTCATTGCTTGAGAGTTCTTTGTCTTATCAAGGCTTAGATCCATAAAGCCTTGTGGCGACTTTCGTTCCATCCTTCTATTCATCTCATCCTTTAGTTCTTACAAATAGAGTGGCACAACTCTTTGTTCGAGCTCCATCTCGATCCACTTCCTTCCATAGTCCATCCACTGATTGCAAGCCGAAAGAGTTGAACAACCAGCGGCCCAATCCCATCATCCCTACACGGTTACCTGTTAGTAGGCGTGTGTCATCTGGTATCAGAGCCGAAAGGCTCCATAAACAGGTGTACTCTATCCCTTTTTGCATCGTTTGCTCCCTAGCCTTGTTTGGTTCATTAGTTGTTCATTCATCATTTTTCAAAAAAAAATATAAGAAGTTCATTATTTTCATTGTTTAATCCTATTTTAAAAACCATAAAACCCTAAAAGAAGTTTTCTTTCTTGCATTTTCGCCTTATTTCATATCTTACAAAAAAAAAATCATAAAAACTTTTTCATCAATTAAAGTGCATATTCGGTTTAAGCACTTTTTCCATAAACGGTCCTTTTGCATTTAGTTCTTACTTGTTTAGGATTATTGCATATTGACTTGCTGTGTGAGGTTATTGCTATTGATTAGGTCGGATTCTAGTAGTAAGGCATTAGGACTATAGCTCATAAGCTGTGTTTTAGTTGACTTTTATTAGAACCCCTTTAAGCACTTGTTCTTTGAAATTTTGTAGGTACTAAGATGGGAGAAGCCGATCAAGCTGATGTTATGAGGCAGATGCTCGAGTCTATTCAAGGCATCAGTGCTAGGATGAATCAGTTGGAGCAGCGCCTGCCACCACCACCTCCCGCCGGAGCTCCCAATGGCCCTAGAAACCGAGAGGGGACTCCCTTAACACAAGGGGGAAGTGGAACTGACGATACACAATGGCCGTACCAACTTCTATAGCTTCTCTCACAACAAGAAGAAGCATAACCTTTCTCCACTTACACCCCAAAAAGTCTTTAATCTCCAAAAGGCTATGGACAAAGGGGCTAAGGTAAGTAAAACTAGCCTCTATGTTACTCCTAGTAATGTTTTAAAGGCTTTAGAATCCAAAACGCAGGTGCTACTAATGATCTTTAGAGAAGGGTTGTTTTCAGGTCAAGAGGAGACTGTTTTACCCGCCGAGATGAATGAGCTTTTGGAGAAGTTCAAAGATGTCTTCCCTGAGGAGATACCAGCTGGTTTACCACCCATCCGAGGCATTGAGCACCAGATAGACCTTATACCCGGAGCACCTTTACCCAACCGGCCAGCTTATAGAGTTAACCCGGAGGAAGCAAAGGAGCTAGAAGCACAAGTTCAGGAGCTTATGTCCAAAGGATACATCCGAGAAAGCTTAAGTCCTTGCGCTGTACCGGTCTTGTTAGTGCCAAAGAAGGACGGATCATGGAGGATGTGTGTAGACTGCCGAGCCATAAACAACATCACCATCAAGTATAGGCACCCCATTCCCCGGTTAGATGACATGCTGGATGAGTTGAGTGGAGCTACCATATTTTCAAAGGTTGATCTCAAGAGTGGCTACCACCAAGTCAGAATGAAGGAGGGAGACGAATGGAAGACAGCATTCAAGACCAAGAGAGGGTTATATGAGTGGCTGGTCATGCCTTTCGGTCTCACCAATGCACCAAGCACCTTTATGAGGCTCATGAACCATGTACTGCGGGCATACATCTGTAAGTCAGTAGTTGTGTATTTTGATGACATTCTGATCTATAGCTCTAGCTTAGATGATCATCTTAAACACATTGAGCAGGTGCTAGAAACCTTAAGGTTAGAGGGCTTATATGCAAACCTAAAGAAATGTACCTTTTGCACTGATCAGTTAGTGTTTTTAGGCTTTGTAGTAAGTTCACAGGGGCTAAAAGTGGATGAAGAGAAGATCAAAGCGATTCAGGAGTGGCCAACCCCTTCCACCATTGGTCATGTCCGGAGCTTCCACGGTCTAGCCAGCTTCTATAGGCGATTCGTGAAGGATTTCAGTACCATAGCCGCCCTCTTAACCTCGGTGATCAAGAAAAATGTAGCATTCTCATGGGGAGAGGCACAGGAGCTAGCATTTCAAAGGCTTAAGGATAGCCTTACACAGGCGCCTGTTTTGGCATTACCTAACTTTAACCAAATGTTTGAAGTTGAATGTGATGCATCAGGGACAGGAATCGGAGCTGTTCTTACTCAAGGAGGGAGACCCGTGGCTTTCTTCAGTGAAAAGCTCAATGGAGCAACTCTTAACTACCCTACCTATGACAAAGAACTATATGCTCTAGTAAGATCTCTTGAAACTTGGCAGCATTACCTTTTATCTAAAGAGTTTGTTATTCATACAGATCATGAGACTCTCAAGTACTTGAGAGGCCAAACTACTTTGAAGAAGAGGCATGCTAGATGGCTTGAGTTCATAGAGACATTTCCCTATGTAATCAAATACAAGAAGGGAAAGGAGAATGTTGTAGCGGATGCTTTATCAAGGAGACACGCCCTCATCTCAACAATGGAGGCTAAGATCATGGGGTTTGAGCATCTCAAGCAACTATACGGAGAGGACCCTGACTTCAAGGAGCTTTATAGCCAATGTAGCCGAGGAGTGTTTGGTTCTTTTTACAGGCATGATGACTTTCTATTCAAGGACCGCCGGCTATGCTTACCTCAAAGCTCGGTTAGGGAACTCATCATAAGGGAGGCACACGGTGGAGGCCTCATGGGGCATTTTGGGATGGACAAGACACTTAGCATCGTCAAGGAGCACTTCTTTTGGCCTCACCTTAGACGTGACGTTGAGAGGTTCTGCTCCAAGTGCATCACTTGCTTGAAAGCAAAATCCAGGTTGCATCCCCACGGCTTATACATTCCTTTACCTATACCTGACCTACCATGGGTAGACATTTCTATGGATTTTGTTTTAGGCTTACCAAAGATCAGAAACAAGGATTCAATCTTTGTAGTGGTGGACCGTTTCTCTAAAATGGCGCATTTCATCCCATGTGCCAAGACTAATGATGCTACTCAGATTGCTGATTTGTTCTTTAAGGAGGTGGTGAGGATTCATGGACTTCCAAGAACCATTGTTTCTGACCGAGACACCAAGTTCTTGAGCCACTTTTGGAGAACCGTGTGGAGGAAGCTGGGGACTAAGCTTCTCTTCTCAACAACTTGTCACCCCCAAACCGATGGACAGACTGAAGCAGTCAACCGTACACTCTCCACCCTCTTAAGGGCTACGGTTGGTAACAATTTAAAGAATTGGCTAGACTGTTTACCTTTCATTGAGTTTGCTTATAATAGAGTCCCCCACTCGGCTACTAAGCTTTCACCCTTTGAGATTGTCTATGGTTTTAGACCCATTGCTCCTTTAGATCTTACTCCTTTACCACCGGTGCAACAAGTGAGTCAAGATGGAGTTAGTAAGGCCGAGCTGATGAAGACTATGTTCAAGAAGGTCAAGGAGAACATAGAGAAGAGGAATGAGCACTACAAGAAGAATGCTGATAAGGGTCGCCGAGAAGTCACCTTTGAACCAGGCGATTGGGTGTGGCTGCACATGAGAACCGAGAGGTTTCCAGTTCAGAGGAAGTCTAAGCTGTTACCGAGAGGAGATGGCCCATTCAAAGTCCTCAAGAAGATCAATGACAATGCATATCAGATTGAACTTCCAGGTGAGTTTAACATTTCTAATACTTTCAATGTATCTGACTTGCTGCCGTTTGATGTAGGTGAATCAGTTCTGAGGACAGAACCTTTCCAAGGGGGAGAGGATGATACAAACTTAGGAGCTGAAGCTGACATCCCTACCATGAGACAAGCTCCAAGAACAAGATCAGGAACTAAAGACTTAGCTGATGGCTTCAACCAAGCAGTAGAGACGCTGATCACTTCCCAACACTTAGAGGATATCACTACTCAACTAAGTCAACTACGCATCACCAAGGAAGCAGCAATGGCAAGGGCTTATCTAGACGAGGAGGGCATTGAGCAAGAAGACCTTCCCAACGAGCAAGCAGGCGGTTTAGACATCACCAACGACCCTCTCATCAAAAGCATAGGTTATACACGTGACTGGCCATTGATTCATGCCAACAAAGGAGTTTCCTTATTCACCATCACGTCAGCTAAGTAAACCGCCTCATTTGGAGCTAAACCAAGGTATGATCCGAATCCTTAATTTCAATATGGTTTAGTTCTACTAATCAATCTTTTCTGTCTTGTTTTCTTGGTTTAGTTTTTATCTCATTTAAACTTTAGTATAAGGCATGTTGGCCACCTTTTATTTACATTTTCGTTTTAAGGCATTGTTAGCCAAGTAGTTTAACCTAAGGGTTTTGTAATCTGTTTCAAGTCCCCTAGAAGGACAAAGCTGTTTGGACTGTTTATAAAGTCCCCTCACAGCCGTGTATTCTTTCACCATATCAATAAAGATCGAACTTCTTGGCTAAGTACCAAACTCTTGTTCTCTAAAGCTTTGTGTGATTCATTGCTTGAGAGTTCTTTGTCTTATCAAGGCTTAGATCCATAAAGCCTTGTGGCGACTTTCGTTCCATCTTTCTATTCATCTCATCCTTTAGTTCTTACAAATAGAGTGGCACAACTCTTTGTTCGAGCTCCATCTCGATCCACTTCCTTCCATAGTCCATCCACTGATTGCAAGCTGAAAGAGTTGAACAACCAGCGGCCTAATCCCATCATCCCTACACGGTTACCTGTTAGTAGGCGTGTGTCAAGTAGATATAGTAACTTTTCCTAAATATATATACAATACAATCGAAAGGTGTAAAACAGATCAATTTTTTACAAAAAGCATAGGAAAACAATTGAATCTCACATACCTGCGTAGACCTCAACGATAACTCATCTAGCAACACAAACCACTGTAGCATTGCTACAGCTAAGCCAATCATTATAGATCTTACGAGCATCGCTGCCAAACATCTCGCATTTGATACAATTGTTACTGCATAAACTAAAGAATGTATATTATATCAAATAATAATTAAAAATATTAGACGGAATGAATTACAAAACACACCAATGGACCTTAGATCTCTTAGTTTGAATGCAAACATTGCATATCTACCAAAATCTTTATTAGGTATTTTCAACTCTCCAACATTCACAACTTCTCCAATCAAATCTAGAAATCGAGAATAACTACACAGAGTATTTAAGCCAAACCAAAACAACACCAAATTTTATAGCAAACGAAAATGTAAATAATAAATTAACATATCAACCAATGAACGTTGAGAAGACGCCTTGTTGAGAATCTGATCAAAGCTTACAAAATTAAAAAAAATTCTGGTCATATGGATAAACTTGCCTATCAACTACAGCCGGACTCAGAATAAGCATCTCACTACGATGAGATGTAATTCTATAATTGTCATTCAAATCGGTAACAATAAATTTCCTGACTGTAATCCAAACACCCTCGCACAGCACAGAAGAGAAACGGTCATAATCAGCAGGATAAACGGTTCCACAAATCTTCACACCCTGTGACACAACAATTAAACCAAACAATGAAGTAGCCAGGTACGAAAACAACAACACAGAATTCATGAACAAAACATTATAACAGACCTTATCATCGCAAAAAACCAAGTTCAATATTTTCCCAAACGAATGAAACAAAGTAGTCCAAACTCGTAGAATCTTCACAAAAACTACTGCTTCAACAAAACTAGGTGTCAATTGTGAGACACCAAAAGAAGCTGGATAACGCAAGAACTCTTTTCGTATAAATTCCATGTCAAAGCGAGAGCCAGAATTAGCGTCTGGACCTGAAACAACAACAGAACGTGTCTCGGAGACAGGAATGTCATCTCCATTAAAAGACCTAACAGTAGTGGCATTATCTGCAGCGGCATCATCTTTAAGCTCCCCATTGCTTCCACTTTCATCATTATCAGATCCACCATGCTCATCACATTCAGCATTAAAACAACAATCACCATCGCTTACCAACTCATCATCCGAGGCGTCAGAATTCCCATCCGATCATACAAAGTACATCATCTACAATCATACCTTGCGCATTTAAAAACACGCATGGCACATTATACGATCGCAGACTGTTAACACAAGCTCGTTGAAATCGACTCACCAAAGGAACTTACAAAATAAGTTGAAAGAATTTATGAAATATAAAACAACGAAACAAAAAAATATCATAACTTATATATGACCAAAAAGAAGCTAAGTATTGGTAACATTGCATCCATGAAAGAGCAGATTTTGGTCACTAGATCAAATTCCTTAGCTTCTAATCAATTGTTGAATAGAGATCAGGTATCAATACAATTGTGGGAGATGAGATGCAAACAATGCTGTAAGCTAAGCAAGATTGGGATTTGATTATGTGAGAACAAGTCTAACAACTTAATGGTGCAATGAAAGAAAAGCATAAACTAAATGCAAGTGAACAAAACTAAGCAATGAACTTAAGGCAATGACTAAACAAGAACTAAGCAAGAAGTGACTACTAAAGCAAGAAGTGACTACTAAAGCAAGAACTAAGCAAGATGACTTTGAAGACAATTAATTAAAAGCAAGATTTAAGGTTCTAAGCAATTGTGGGACAGTGGTTTTCAAGAGTAACAAGGGGATTTCTTTCTAAGGCAATCAACAAGAATAGACCAAGCAAACAATTCTCAATGTTATGCTCCTAGACAAGGTATCTAAAGGGAATCACTTGGCGTCAATAAGCAATTCATACTCAACAAGATTTAAGTGTCAGACCCACTTGTGATGGTGTATCCTTCAACCATGAGCATAAAGATCAGAACCATTCTAGCCTAAGAGATGCACCAATCAAGCGACTACTCTCTCACCCAAGCAAGAATTCAGATCAACTTATCAATCTTGTGAACCAATAAGGACTTAAGCAACTATACACCAATCAAGATTATGGATTTAAGCACAAACTTGCAACATCCTAACAAAGCTAAGAAATGAACAAGAATGAAGCAAAAGCAAGATCTTTTGATATATTCTATCTAACCATAAAGTCAAGAATCTCAAAACCAGCATTATCAAGCCCTAAGCGAATCATCTAGCAAGGTAAACTATCACTTTGGTGTCACTGAACAAAGGAAACATAGACCAAGCTAGACTATCAAGCCAAATAAGCGAATTGTACTTAGAGAAGAGATTTCAAGACATCAAGTGAACCATATGCATCTATCAAACCATATTCAATCAAAAAGAGCAAGCTTTATCAACATCAATCACTTTGCAAGAGAAGGAGATAACAGAGAACCATTAAATAAGCCTAATCACCCCTTAATCACATCTTAATCACCACTTTCCCTACTTAAAACCTTAAATCTAAAGAGGACTACTCACTAATTATGTTTAATCCCTTTGATTTGGAGTTAAACATAACTAAATGAGTTTGAAATGCGAAAAATGATAAAACTAAGCTACCAAGATGCAAGAACAGAGATTATAAGACAAGATTAAACCATAAAAATGCAAACTTTATTAAAGATGAAGATCCTTAAGGCAAATCGCCCTTTAAGGTTTAGAGAGTGTTTTTGAGAAAGCTAAACTTGGATAAAAATAAAACTTGATAAAGATAATGTTTTGTGGCTTCCCTTTTATAGTAGGGAGCTAAAAGAAGCATGAAAAACCTAAAAAAATAAGATAAGGTTAAAAAAGTCAAATGGTCAACTCGGATGAGTTGATCGATATGTGACCTCAATATGGTCTGTGCAGCATGTATTGACGTCCTTCCTCGATGCTGATCCTCGATGCAGACCAACGGCTTGGAATCCTCCTGCTGATCCTTCTCCTCTCGTCATGCTGCTTGCATCGAGCATACTCCATGGGTGTTCTGCTCGATATGCTTGCTCGATATGGACCAGATTTTGCAAGAACTCCACTTTTGACATCTTCTATGATCATGAGCTGCTTCCATCTGTTCCCCAGCTCCAAGAAACTCCAAAACACCTGAAAACCACCACAAACATACATATGTATGCAAAATCCTAAGCTAAATGCATGATATGTTGATTCTAAGTGCAAATGTTGCCCAAATGCTAAACTATAATGCAAAAACAGAGGAAAATATGCATGAAATGCAGCCTAAAATGATCTAAAATAGCAAGCTATCAATCCACGCAACAATGACCGAGTAAGAAGTTCAGGGAATACAGAAGTGGAAGTTAACGACACAACAACATACAGAAAAAGAACCATCAGGTCAAAGTAGGTTGTATTCTATACTTATGCATATTGTCAAGTCTATCGTAGTAGAATGCACTGAAACAACCAATCATGAGTAGTATTTATACCAATTAAAAATAATAAACATGCATTTGTATAATTTTAAAATTAGATAATATCTACAAGGAATACAACTTTAATTAATTATTTAACAACAACATTTAGGCAACTTTAATATTAACTAATATTTAACAATACACTAAAATATACAAATACACGCATAGACTACCTTAGCTAAGAGATTCACATAATACGATTCACAATTATCGAATACACGCAAGTAATTATGTACATATTTATCTACAAATAAGGCATATTAAATATCCTTTAAAATCTTTATGTACTCATCAACTATGTACCAATCAAAAATAGTTAAATACCCATATCGTAAAATGTAAAACGTAAAACGTGTAAACCGCCTGAAACCCTATTCTCAAAAAGAATATATAAAGTCTGTCCACCAAAACTAAGAATGCGTTGAAAGTCCAAGTAAAGTTATATAAAAAAACCTAAACAGAGAAGCCATTATATTGCGATTACATTGTGCGATGAAGCTTTTACTGTTCCACCTCCCACATACAAATTTAATAATGGATGATGAAGGAGAATCATCGCAAACAATCCACAAAACTCAATTTGTAGCCTAGATGAATTGCAACTGTTTGTACCCTGAATCGAGAGATTTTATGTATACAGAGCTTAGACTACAATGGGTTTGACATACTAAATCAAAAGAATGGCTTCCTCGTAAACGTCAAAGGAATATAACAGAGGAGGTGGGTCTTCCATTCGTACCGACCGGTTATGGTGAAATATATTACCTAAGGGAACTACTACAAGTAAGACGAGGACCAACGTCATTCGAGAATATCAAGACCATCGATGGCACTATCCATAATACTTTTGCAGCAGCATATCACGCCTTACAATTAATCCGAGGACGGGAGGGTTACGTAAGGAAGAAGACATGCACAAGATTGCTTCATTAGTAGATTTGTTATTCTTGATTTTTATAATAATTAAGTTAGGAACGATTATAGCATGGTTTATCTGTTTCAGTTTTTTATATCTAAGCTTTTCTTAATTAGATAATAATATACACCATGATCATTAATTTTACCAGACATTTTTATTAGAATTTTTAGAATGCTATATATTAGTTAACGTATCAGAATCATCTAAAATATTCGTAAACAACATATCTCAAGTCCACTATAAGCTTTAAACATAATTAATACAAAGTATCATATAAGGATCAATAGCATTACTGGGGCATCCCAATAGAGAAGTTACAAAACACTTTAAAGAAAATGACATTGAAAGTAATATATGTTTAAAACACAAAAAGTATGTAAACAAAGGTCATTGCATGTGTTGCACAACTTTAATCCATTCTACTCGGTGTTATGCAGAGAGTTTTCTTCTTCGTCCTCGTCTTCCACCTGCTCATCTCTCCAATTCTAATCAAGCACACACAAGCAATCAAGTTCCAACAACATCTAATCATTATCATATATACAAAATAATTATATAAAAATATATATTTATTTTACAGAATGTCTCGTAACTCATGTGCCTCTTGAATGTCTAGACTGAATAAAACTCTCGAGATACCGATATGATCAGAAACATGTTATTCTTCTATAAAAAAAGTTGATATTAACTCAAACAACGAACGTCATTAATACATAACCAAATTTAAGAGAATAATATTAGTGTCTTACCATTCCGTATAACGACGCACCAGTCACTTGGAACACAAATAACCAATTGTTTATTACAACAATACCACCTATCATTAAACTCAATCGCCAGTTTCCCGTGTGCAAAACATGTTATCGTTCGTTCACTAAAATTATGTTAGTTTGACTTGTTTCATTTCACAATTTAAGTTAAATCAATTACTGATAATAATCAAACACTTACGTTTCATCTCCCAATGTAAATTCGATCCTTGCCGTCATTTTTTACTCAAAAGCTTCAAATGAACGATCTCGAACCAGTTCAATTCGCCAACCGACTTAACGGCACCCACCAAATCTAGAAGTATTATTCCAAAATAAAAAACATGTAAAATGGAATCATCGAATTAAAATCACAATCGAGTGATTCGTAGGAAGACTCACCAACAGGACAATTCCATTGAAAGTTCCCAAGGTAGAGATTCTCAAAACTAAAAAAACTGCATATGTGGATAATCATCCTTATATAAATCACCAGTTTTAAAATCTCCCAATACCTTCGTGCTAGACTCAAACTCAAATTTCCAAGATTTTTTTGTCATTTGTCTAGCCGATCTCGCCGAGAGTACCTTGAAATTTTTGATCCTTTTCTATAGGCCTCCCTCATGGAGCCTCTATAAGAAATAAGGAATCAATTCCTCACTTCCAACATTAGCTTGTAATTTTGAGCCCTAGAACATATACACCCATTTTTTAAAACCCCAAAGTGGAACAACCAAAATCAAGAGGACATAAAGAGGAAACTTACTTAGTCATCGATGAGAATGAAATGAAGAACATTGCCAGCATCGGGCACCAATTCAAGCTATCTCTTATAAACCATCACGCTGATTTCCCAATCCACTCTTGAAGATTCCAACTCACTTATTTTAGAAACTCCGGCCATTTTCAAGATCTCAGAATACAAATGAGATGTTTTTAAAGATCCAACTTCTCTCTCTATAGCGAAAATATTTTCGGCGATTTTCGTTATGAACTCATTACAGTCTTGGTCTTTAGAATATAAAACAGACTGAAGATAAAGAGGTTGATACTGATAGGTTATATATTGTTAAATTTCTATTTTTTTACAAAAGGTAATCATTATGCATGCATCGAATAAACGTAAAGAGTCAAACGGTTCAGACCTTTCACTATTCGTGACAGTTTGCATTCTTTAAGACATTTTCGAACAATTAAAATTGAAAAGATAAAATAATAGTGCTATAAATTAAGAAATATTTCAATATCGTTTGCTAAAATTTGAACACACCAAGGCCTAATCCATTTTATAACCCGATGACATTTTCAAAACTTTTAAGCCCAAACCTACGATCTTCGGTTTATTTTGCAAAAAGAAATTAGGGGATGAATGGATCGTCTTGAATAAGAACCATTGTCTAGAATTAGAATTTACTATTAGGCTGATATAGCACATTATTGACCATATCCTTTCAATCAATATTTCAAGATTTTGTTTTATATTTGATCATCTAAGTTACTAACAAACTGTTTAGCACATTATTGACCGTTTCATATCATCTGTTTTGTGTATCACGTTATTTTCTCAAATTATCAATATACATCAGACCAAGACTAGATGGTCACGACTGCTGTATGTTAGTAGGAATACTGTAGATAATTTAGGAAATTTATTCATCCTCTGGACAAATATCACTACTAATAAAAAGCAAAACACATGATAATTAGACCAACACGGTTACTTATTTAATATAACTCATAAACATAGAACATTCAAAACTAAACATCATGGGTACCAAAAGGATAGACTTATTAAGAATATATATTAAATCAAATAAAAGAAGACGATCAAATCCACAAAACAATTTTATTTTATTTATAATATAGATCAAGTTACCTAACATCATATAAAATCTAAATTAAAAACATCAAACGGCAAATAGATGTGTTTTTAGGGGAATAAAACAAAATGTAATTGGGTAATTGTCTGAAATATTACCATTTATAAAAAGCTAGTGGAAAACAATTCCACATATTCCATCACATATATCTGAATTTATTTAGAAAATTTCTAATTTTTTTACCTCTAATACTTTGAGGAGGAATGAGGGGAATAAATTTTTTCTTCTACCATTCCATTAATTTTAATTCATGTAAACTCACATTCATATAAACGATTATTGTGAGTTCTGTATTTAAGTAGAAATATTTTCCTTACTTCTTGGTTCAATATCATCATTAATAGCAAACAAAACAGAAGATAAATAATACAAAATGGTTTCTAACCTAATATAAATAATAAACGAAAAACATTCGTAATTAGACAGTATGGATATTAATGATAGATTCATTAATAACATATACTAAACCAAAACAACAAAGACGAACAAATCTCCAAAACCATATATTTTTATTCCTAATGTAGATCAAGTCCTCAAAAACGCCATATAAAATCTAAATCAAAACATCAAACAGTAAGATAGTACCCATCAAGGATCTAAAATTTTAACCTTCGTGCTCCCTCGAGTTTTCTTTCCAAGCAAACTACAAAACAAATTTAAAAAAAAAAAAACACAAACATCATATTTCGACATATATCTATCAGATTGTAAAAAAATAAAAAATAATTAAAAACAATAGAAATGCAAACGCAATTAATCATCTTACTCAGCTTTGAATTCATCCACCTCCTCAATAAGAGGATTTAAAAGAACAACAGTAAGATCCACATCCGAAATTGTAACCTTACCTAAAATATCATATTAAAGATTTAAACAATGTCTAAAAATACAACACATGATAGAAAACGACGATGATTATATAGAAAAGTCAACACTACCTGCGAGATAATCAATGATGCCCCAGCTAATCACACAAACTACAACACCAGCTGAAGAAGTCAACCAATCATTGTAAAACTTGATTGCCATATTAGAAAACAACTTACACTTCAGACAAACATTATTGCAAATGGATAATGACATTAGCCAAACACTAAGAAGAAATGAAGTTATAATCCAAACTTTCAACAAAATAACCTTGTATTCTTCAAGTCAAAAGTGACAGTCTCAATAATGTCCTCATCAACAGCAAGTCCGCCCCAGGAATTATATGCCCTAGTGTTAGAAGCTTGACCAATTAATTCTACAAAACAATTTGAAATCTGAAGACATCAATATTTCAACAATAACCGTTAACTAAAAAATCAAAAAAAAGTAAAAAATTAACCAATTAGGTAACCATCACTGCGAACTCTATCTAAAATCTTATGGAAATCATCAAACTTAAAAAAATTGTTCCCACAAGGATGAAAGAGCTTATCGACAATAGTAGGCTTTGTAAAGTAAATCTTTCGGAGATGAGTGGTAGCATGATAATCTCCAGTTTCATGACTAACAAAAAAGTTCATAAGTGTAACCCAAACACCCTTGTATAAGAGCTTGAAAAAATAATCATACTACAAAGTTAAAACAGTAGCTTGTATCCTGATACCCTAAGGGGAATAAGATTTACAAAACACTATCAGAGACACATTGAAACAAAAGAGTAATAAGAATATCAGCGAAAAATCACAAACAAACCTCATCATCGCATAGAACGACTTCCAATCTCCTACCAGCTAAATGATTATCATGCACCCAAACACGAAATATCTTGACATATATAGAACTCTCAAACAAACCAGGACTCAAGAGTGACACTCTTGTATGACACGATATATATCCATCAGGAAGCATATCCAAAACGGGGCTAGGCGAACGATCCTTAAGACCAAGAGAATCATTGTCGGAATCTACAGTTTCTTTAACAACATATCCATCAGGAGGCAAAATCTTAAAAAATATACCATTATCGAATTTGATGGGTGTAGAACGGATAGGAAGACCAAAGGCGCATGACTTTTTAACAGAAATATTAGAAGAAACATGACACACTAAACCATTTTTAGGAAGATGTACATCCTCGTTATGATTACCAGTCAAGAAACCATCAAGAATCGTATCAGAATCATAATCATCATCAGCAGCACTATCGTTAGTAGAATAATAAACACCAGAACTATCAGAACTCCCATCATCAGAACCACCATCACTGGCGACCTCTTTCTCAAGATCCTGAAAATCTTCATCAATGTCTTCATCTTCACACTCATCCTCATCACACACAGTCACAATCCATATCATCATCACACCCATCAGACATCTCATCATCATTACCACAATCGATGTTGCTATCATTATCCCCAGCCGGAACGATCATATCCTCATTAGGAAGCATGGTACAATATCGTTCATCCATCTCCAAAGAACACTGAGGATAACCAGAACATTTCGTACCTAAATAAACGAAAAAAAAACAAATCAAAATCTATTTTTTAAAATAAAAACAATACACAAACAATTATCTAAATTTCGACAAAGAATACACACACTAATTGTTTCTTCATATAGTTTTAAAAACAAACACAGCTTAAAAGATTATACTATATACGATGTATAACATCATTGACAATCCACATAAATGCAATCTACATAAAAAAACAAACTCTTAATACACATACAAAACTACAAATCAGATAACATATAACGTAGATCAAAATTAGCTTACATACTGAAAAATCAATCAAAAGTACATACCTTGAGTTTTGCGAAATATATATGGCACACTAAAGACAGATCCTCTAATAGTGGAACGAAGATGAAATAAAGTTCGAGAACCTTGTTGCTAAAATAACCAAAGTGCATGTAGATTAGGTCGGGTGGAAGGCGGTATTTATATTTAATATAGATTATGATATTTCTAAATATCAAAACTACTATTTCATTGAATAAAAGACATATATCCAAGGAATATCCACTGGATATTCATCTTAGAGATTGTCGATAATATATAAGTTCTATATATCAACACACAATTTGGATTTAAAAAAATATACAAATATAGGAATATCCCATTTCATATATAGATAAATACATATTTATATTGATAATTAAGCATCTCTAATTTTTCGGTTATAGAGAGCAGACCTATCCTTTTTCATATGATTTAGTGTGCCATGTTTCTTTTGAGATTATAGAAAGCAGAAAATTACTATCGAACATATGTAGTTGCTACAAAATTGCATTGGTCCAAATTGTAACTTGTTGAGTTGCAAATTCAGTGTTTAGAACATTATAAACCGTTTTGAAGTACTTAAGCACAAATCAGATCTCTATATAATCCAAACATACTAACAAAACAAATCCCAACATCAAAATGTAGGAGGTGTTGACATTACACATACGATTATTTAAAAAGGTCTTGACATTAACTCTCGCAAAAACCAAAATAGAAGACATACGCTCAACTAAGAAACATACATTCTCACAATACACAAAGCCATAGCATCCCCATAACACAAACGATGTACTTGTAACCTCCTTCACAAGTACTGCTTTAGAAATACTGTCTTATGGATCATCCGTACCACACCTTGCATTCAAGACCTCTTCATCACATTGTAGCCTATAATAAAACCCATAGTATAAATAAAGAACTAATAACTAACAATCTAAATGATATATATAGTGTTTATGGTAGTATTACCTATCACGAAAACCATGAACATCAGAAATATATGCATTAAAAAGGAATTTAAAATACTTCTTCCTTGCGATAACATTTAGAATGCCTATAAGAAAAAAAAAGCTTAGTAGGTCATAAGACAACATATACGACTTGATCAAAATCAACAAACATAACTTAGTATATTTTTACAATACCATCACATTATTTATTGATATACCACCACCTCAGAATACATACAACTTCTGTGCAACGAATTTGAGTCCATTGTAAGGCAAAATCTTCATCCAATTTCCCCATAGCGTAACATTCGATCACATGTTTCCTACAGAAGAAATCTTTCCAATAACCAAATCAATTGATAATACCATGTCAAAATAGACAATTTCTCACATGTCATCTTGGAGCCCAAAAGGAATAACAGCGTAATCTTCTTGTATTTTATTCTCATCAAAAATTTCAAGATCGCCGACGTTCACAAGAACACCAATCAAATATAAAAATATTGTTTAAAAGCTCTGTTTATTCTGTTTAACTTAAACGATATTAATATTAATTATCACAGCCTACCGATAGTATATGTGACATCAAGACGATCCCCAAGAACATCCCCAAAGTCAGCTAAAAACAGAAACAGATCATCTCTAGGACCACCAACAGAAATAAGTGTAGTATTTGTAATGAACTTTAGCTTAAAAGGATGCCTTGCCAAACGCGGAAAACCATTAGAAGTTTTAACTACAAACCCCTGTAAACATTATCTAAAACTCAATCGCGACACAAAATACACAGTAGAAGATATAAGAAGAAAGAACAATGATTTAGAATTCGAATGAGAAAACTAACATGAATGTCAACGAAGATCATCTTCAACTTAAGATGACGATCCCCATCCTTCACATGCCATTTCTTCAACAGATTTATTTCAACACCGATATTGATAACCAAATTATCTATCTTAGAGACTTTTATGATGTTCCGCATCATAGCACAAAGTCTAAAAAACAAACAGTCTTGGTATGAACTCACTATAGCCTTGGTCTCTCCGACATAGACAAAAATGAAAATACTAAAGACAAATATCAAATAGTTTTGTGGTTAATTTATGAAACCCTTTTATTTTTTCCAAAGTATAAAAATTATGCATGCATCGAATAAGTTAAAAAAAAATCAAACGGTACAGAACTTTCACTATTTTCGACAGTTTACATTCTCCAATGAAGATTTCGAGCAACTAAATTAGAATAGTAAATTTAATATTTTCTACAATATCATTTGCTAGAAAATCTACATATCGAGGCCCAGTTTAATTTAAACTCCGTACATATTTATTGGACTTCCAAGCCCAACCCTTGTTTCTTCTCGATAATCATATGAATAATTAAAATCAAATCAATTAGCAAAAATGGTTCGTTTTGGAATGCAAACAAAAGGCAATAAAAAATATAATATCCGAGAGCATATATTACAAACATTCATAAAATAAAATAAAATTGTTTGAAAATAGTACTTAAAGCAAGTCCGAGTAATTAAAAAAAAATTCAGTTGAGACAACCACGACACTAAAGCCTGTCCATGCTAGTCGTCTCATCACTGAATAATGCGGCTACCAAGAGTACCACGGCTGCATCAGATTTGGTGCAAGCACCGTACCAGCCGAGGACCAACGTGACGTACCCAAGGTGAGAGAAGGCCCGATGACTCGTTCAAAGGAGAAAGCCTTGAGGGACAAGTTTAACTTAGCCGTGTAACGTATCATGAACACACGTACCATGGTCGAGGACATCACCAGAATGGACGAGGGCATTACAGGATGGTACGATGACATTACGGGATGGGACAATGACATGACTACCCAACCCTGTACAATGGTCGGGTACATTACCACGCGGGAGGACGGCATTACCACGCAGGACGACAGCATTACCAACCAACCCCGTACCGTGGACGAGAGCATTATGGGACGATTGACCAGCCTACACAATGAACCAATTGGCCAAGACTTAGACGACGTTCAAGAGCTTCAAGACCCTATTAAGCTTAAGGGAGACCCAAGCTACGATGAGTGACCTCTGCTCAAAGGAATAACGAGCCCAAATTTGTTCATCATTAACCTCGTCCAAAACGGCGAGACTTAGATGATTGGCGGCCAAAGACAACTTACCTTTTTCGCACCAAATGAGCAAGAGGCAACTGTAAGCTTGTCAATTAATCCTATATATTCATGTTTTCCTTTCTTTTGCAGGGAATAAACACTAGTTTCTTTTTAGACTTTTCCTATTAAAACCGTTGTAATCTTTAGTTTATTTTCTTGTATTTTTTTTTAGTTTTTCTTTTATTTTTAGACCCTAGAAGGTCAAGCTCGAAGAGCTATTAATAAAGCTCCATATGCGACATTGTACTTCACAACTTTTTACCCCATATCAATAAAATCGGCAGTTCTTCTTGAAGTTAAAGTCTTGAGTATTTTGATTGTCCTTTGCGTGTGTGATTCACCAAAGCTACAACTGTTTTAGCTGTATCAAAGAACCTCTCATCCTCTCTGGGGTGCCATCGATCCCCCAACACTTACCATTCTTTGAATCAACGTGAGAGAGTATAAGGCCAGCAAGTTCATTCCCATCCCATAAGATCCGGTCATCCGAGTCTTATGCCATTTGGTATCAGAGCCGAACAGTTCTATATCAGATGATATCTATTCCTTTCATTACTGTTTGCTATTTGCTTCTTTGTTTGAATTTTGCTTTAAGAAAAACCCACAAAATGTTTGCTTCCGTATTGCTTGCTTGGTTAGATAGTCGTACCTTGGATCTAGATTGGTTTTCTTTAGATTCATCGGTTGCTTATTCTTCTTAGGCTTGTTATTTTTCTTAGTATTAATCAAAAAACCCAAAAGAAGTTATTTTAGCTTTGCTTTTTCCTTGTTAATTTTTAAGAAAACCCAAAAATAAGTTTTTGTTTGTTTAAATTCTTTCATGTTCGTTGAGTGTTAGTCAAGTGATCTTTTTCTTTGACTATACTTTTTGAACCGTAGTTATTTTATCACTACCGTGGTGCTTTGATCTAGTGTCGTTTTTGTTAGATACATGAACATCATGGGAGAAGAACTTCCCCGAGACGCCGTGCTACAAATGTTAACAGCCTTCTGAGAGGAGATGAGGGCTATGAGGGATGATTTTGGTACAAGGCTTGTTCGCTTAGAGCAACCGCCTCCACCCCCTCAACCACCCGTGCCACCCGTACCACTCGTACCAGCACCAGCTCCAAGAACCCCCATAAGGAACTTGCAAGAACCTGATGAGAACATGTCGGAGCTTGAGGATGATTTACCCCCGGACCCATTGCAACAACAGTTTCAGCGGGCACAAGACCCTTTAAGGAGGCAGCGAGGTCGTGAGAAAGATCCCCGAGAGGGTAATATGGGGGTTAAGCTAACACCCCCAACGTTCGCCGGCAAGTTAAGCCATGATGTCTACTTAGACTGGGAGAGGAGTCATGAGTACATCTTTGATTGCTATGGCTATGGAGATCGCAAAAAGGTGGCCTTAGCAGCCACTCAACTCACCGACAATGCCATTTCTTGGTGGGACTGGAATGTAGCTGAGCGGAGACGTAACCGTTTTGCTGCTGTTACAACATGGCGTGACATGAAGTTTCTATTAACGTCAAGGTATGTTCCTGATTCATACCATAGAGACTTACAGAAACATTTTAGAAAGTTATTGCAGGGAACAAGGACCGTGGATGAGTATTTTGAGGAATTTGAGAAGCTTATGAATCTACTGGAGTTAGAGGAGTCTGAGGAGGCTCTAATGGCATAGTTCATAGATGGCTTACACAAGCGGATTGCCAGGAAGGTCGAGAGAACTCAATACAGCGGTATGCATGAGCTTTTACATCTCTCGGTGCAAATAGAGCAGCAAATCAAGAGGAAGACCAGCTTAACCAACCGGAGCCGAGCTCCCCCACCATGGATAGCCAGTAGCTCTAAACCGGTGGACAAAGGAAAAGCCGTGGAGGTTGATCCTCGCTTCAAAAGCAAAACCCCGGAGCCCCCTAAGACAACTCAGCCAGAGCCTAGTAAGTACCCAAATACTTCAAGAACTCGTGAGATCATATGTTTTAAGTGTCAGGGTCGGGGCCACATGTCTCGGGAGTGCCCCAACCAACGAGCCATGATCTTATCCCCGAGTGGAGATTATGAATCCCAAGACGAGAGTGATGATGAGCCGATGGAGCTAGATGGAGAAGTAGACTATCCTGACACGGGAGAGCTACTTGTAACTAGGAGAGTTCTTAGTGCTTTAGTCGTGCCAGAAGAGAAGGTGCAGCGCGAGAACGTCTTCCATACCCGATGCACCATCCACAACAAGGTATGTAATCTCATCATTGATGGCGGTTCATATTCTAATGTCGCTTCAAAGTATAGGGTGGATAAGCTAGGATTGGAGAAAACTAAACACCCGAAGCCCTACAAGCTGAGGTGGTTGAAAAACCAAGCCGAGCTAAAGATTGCTGAGCAAGTTACTATCCCTTTCAGCATTGGCACGTACCAAGACTAGGTGACGTGTGACATGAAACCAATGCAAGTCGGGCATCTTCTGCTGGGAAGGCCGTGGCAATTTGATCGGTCTACAAGCCACAATGGGAGGACTAACTATTACTCCTTTACATTCAAAGACCGGAAGCATAACTTAGCCCCTCTAAAGCCAAGTGAGGTACATGAAATGCATAACCATATGGCCAAGGAGAGCGAGGTAAGTAAGACTAATCTTTTTATTAAGACTAGTGATATTTGTAAAACCATGTGTGCCCGGGGCACCGTACTACTAATGGTTTTCAAAGAGTGTTTATGTACAGATATAACGGAGTTAACCTTGCTAAGAGAGTTACAAGCCGTTCTGGAGAGGTTTAAAGATGTGTTCTCTGATGAGATACCAGCCGGGCTGCCTCCAGTGAGGGGAATAGAACATCAGATTGATCTCGTACCCAGTTCAGCCTTACACAACAAAGCAGCGTACCATATGAACCCTGAAGAGACGAAAGAACTTGAGAAGCAAGTCAAGGAGCTGATGGATAAGGGCTATATTCGAGAGAGCCTCAGCCCATGTGCCGTACCGGTTCTGTTGGTCCCTAAGAAAGACGGGACGTGGCGGATGTGTGTAGACTGCCGAGCCATCAACAACATCACCATTAAGTACCGCCACCTCATCCCACGTTTATACGACATTCTAGATGAGTTAAGTGGTGCAAAAATGTTCTCAAAGGTGGATTTGCGAAGTGGCTATCATCAAGTGCGAATGAGAGAAGGTGATGAGTGGAAAACCGCTTTCAAGACTAAGCAAGGGCTGTACGAGTGGTTAGTTATGCCTTTCGGCTTAACCAAAGCTCCTAGCACCTTCATGCGCCTCATGAACCAGGTTCTAAGATCATTCATTGGTAGATTCGTCGTAGTTTACTTTGATGATATATTAATATATACAAAGCTTGTTTTGAAAACACTTCGAAAGGAAGGTCTATATGCCAACCTTAAGAAGTGCTCCTTTTGTACTGACAAGCTGGTGTTCTTAGGTTTTGAAGTGAGTGAACAGAGCTTACAAGTGAACGATGAGAAGATAAAAGCCATTCAAAAGTGGCCTACGCCGACCATCATCAGCCATGTTCGGAGCTTTCATGGTTTAGCCTCATTTTACTGCCGGTTTGTCAAAGATTTTAGCACCGTAGCTGCCCCACTTACCGCTGTTATCAAGAAGAACGTACTGCTTTCATGGGGAGAGCCACAAGAAGCTGCATTGAATGATCTTAAGGAGCAGTTGATGCGAGCACCCGTACTAGCCTTACTAGACTTTGAAGTTATGTTTGAGGTTGAATGTGATGCA
The DNA here is from genome assembly GCA_911865555.2 of Thlaspi arvense. NCBI lineage: Eukaryota > Viridiplantae > Streptophyta > Magnoliopsida > Brassicales > Brassicaceae > Thlaspi > Thlaspi arvense. Next base: position 24,056,332 of record OU466858.1, on the reverse strand, counting down.
TCTGGAGTTGGCATAGGAGCGTTACTACATCAGAAAGGGAGGCCCGTTGCATTTTTCAGTGAGAAGTTAAGCGGAGCCACGCTCAACTATCCCACTTATGAGAAAGGGTTGTACGCTCTAGTGCGAGCTCTAGAGACATGTCAACACTATCTACTCTCAAAGGAGTTTGTCATTCATACCGACCATGAGATGTTGAAGCATCTAAGAGGCCAGACATCGCTCAAGAGAAGACAAGCTAAGTGGTTGGAGTTTGTAAAGACATTCCCCTATGTCATTAAGTACAGGAAAGGCAAGGAGAATATCGTAGCCGATGCTTTATCAAGGAGACATGCACTAATATCCAAATGGAAGCTAAAGTTCTCGGGTTTGAACATATCAAAGCTTTATATGAGGAAGACCCTGATTTCAGCGAGAGTTACAAGGAGTGTGGAAAGGGACCTCACAGAGCATTCTACATTCATGATTGTTTCTTATTTTGTGACAAGCGGTTGTGTATTCCCCAAGGATCAATGAGGGAGTTGCTACTAAGAGAGGCACATAGCGGCGGCCTCATGGGACATTTTGGCGTGGACAAGACGCTAGCAGTAATGATGGATCATTTCTTTTGGCCATACTTGAAGAAAGACGTAGAGAAAATGTGTTATCGATGTGTTACATGCCGAAAAGCCAAGTCCAGGTCCCATCCCGACGGTCTTTATACTCCTTTACCTATACCTAACACCCCTTGGTTAGACATTTCTATGGATTTTGTTCTAGGTTTGCCAAAGATTAGGCACAAGGACCCGATCTTTGTAGTAGTGGATAGGTTCTCCAAGATGGCTCACTTCATACCATGCACCAAAACAAACAATGCCACTCAAACCGCTGATCTCTTTTTCAAAGAAGTGGTGTGTTTACATGGAGTTCCCTGGACCATTATCTCGGATAGGGACACAAAGTTTCTCAGCTATTTCTGGAAGACGTTATGGAGAAATATGGGTACTAAAACTGCTTTTCTCAACCATCTGCCATCCCCAAACTGACGGCCAAACCGAGGCGGTAAATTGTACACTCTCTACTTTACTTAGAGCTACTCTTGGCAAGAATAGGAAAACTTGGCTTGATTGCATTCCCTTTATAGAGTTTGCTTATAACCATGATACTCACCCTGCTTCTAAGTTGTCACCTTTTAAAGCTGTATACGGGAACAACCTCCTAACGCTAATGGATCTTACACCGCTTTCACAAGCCGAACAAGTTAGCTTAGAAGGTCATAGCCGAGGTGAATACATCAAGAGGATACACCAGCGAGCTCGAGAAAAAATTGCAAAGAAAACCGAGGAGTACAAGAGAAACAAAGACAAAGGGCGAAGAGAGATGGTGTTTCAACCCGGAGAATGGGTTTGGCTTCACATGAGACCCGAACATTTCCCACACAACCGCTAGCACCAAGAGGCGATGGCCCATTCAGGATCAGGGAGAAGCTCAATGACAATGCCTATACGCTGGAGTTACAAGGTGAGTTTAACATGTCCCATAGTGTCAATGTTGCTGATTGATCCCCTTTTGATGTAGGTGAAACAGTTTTTAGGAAAAAACCTTGTCAAGAGGGAGGGAATGGTGCAAGCACCGTACCAGATGACGACCAACATGACATACCCACGGTGAGAGAAGGTCGAATGACTCGTTCAAAGGAGAAAGCCTTGAGGGACAAGTTTAACTTAGCCGTGGAACGTATCATGAACATACCTAGCGTGGTCGAGGACATCACCAGAACAGACGAGGGCATTACAGGATGGTACGATGACATTACGTGACGGGACAATGACGTGACGACCCAACTCCGTACCACGGTCGGGTACATTACCACGCGGGACGACGGCATATCCACGCGGGATGACAGCATTACCAACCAACCCCGTACCACAGACGAGAGCATTATGGGACGACTGACCAGCCAACACAACGAACCAATGGGCCAAGACTTAGATGACGTTTAAGAGCTTCAAGACCCAATTAAGCTTAAGGGAGACCCAAGCTACGACGAGTGGCCTCTGCTCAAAGGAATAACCAGCCCAAACTTTTTCATCATCAACCCCCTCCAAAACAACAACACTTACATGATTGGCGGCCAAAGACAACAGTTACCATCCTTTGAATCAACGTGAGAGAGTCTAAGGCCAGCACGTTCATTCTCATCCCATAAAATCCGGCCATCCGAGTCTTATACCAAGATTAGATTCAGTATATTAGCAAAAAAAGCACAAACATGAAATGTGCCTTAAAGAAAAACATTATCATAAAAACCAGAAACTCACATCTCCTGAAACTCACGGACATCATCATCGATAGGGTTATATATAAACTGGGAACATGGATAATGAGACCGCAAAACAACATCCTTAGAGTCAGCACCTATTCCAAAAAAATCTATTAAATGGATTCTTGAAACAAAGAGAATCGACCAACATCCTTAGGGATAAACATAAACTGGAAACAAAGAGCATAAGCTATATTGTTTTATATTTACAACACATAATAATATAATTACCTTTGCCATCATATACCTTCTAGAACCTGAGAACACATACCATTGATTCAGCATCATTTTGCTCATAGACACGAACAAAGTCCCTAGCAATAGCTCTTCTGGCACTACAAGCAATGACACCATCCTTCCTATGACAGCGACATCAACTATGAATAAACTATAAAACAAAAACAAAAATACATTATTCAGGAACAATTTAAAAACTATTAACCTTGCATCACAAAGTTCAAAACGAACATGTCACAAATCCTCCTCGTAGGCATCATTGTTATTGTCGTGAAGAGTTCTCATCCTTAAAACCGTTCCCATTACATCTGAAAAAATCGTATTTCAGACACATGCAATCACAGTAATCAAGTATGAGAACATTTCTAAAAACACATTTAAAAAAAATTACCAATTAAAGACCGAAGTTCAAACTCCCTAGTACGAATATCAAGTATTCGCCGACAGTGAAGAAATAATCCAGGAGGTCCATCATCAAATCTCCTTACCCTTGTCGAACGACCAAATTTGATCTTCTGACCATATTCAGACAAAATCACAGATCCAGTCTCACGCTTAACTTCAAAATTACAGAAGTCGTTCCAAGAATCTTCATTGAAATAGTTTTCATAGATAAGCAGTTCGTCGGGCATGACAGTCACCGAGATTTGTGTTCACTAAAAAATCAAAATCTGAATAAGTAACAAAATATCGAAGAAATTTTCATATGCAAATAGAGAAGAGTAACCCGTTCCATGTTTGTTTGTAAAAAATTACCTGATTATCAGAAACTATTAGCTCCAATGTACGACCGAATAAATTGATATGTTTCCAAAATCAAAGAATCTTCACACAAACAGACCGCTCAATGTATCCTTTTTTTACCCCAGAAAGAGAATCCATGGGCCGCGAAGATCGGAAGATACATTTTGTAGTTTATTTATGGATCCTCAAACGGCGAAGGAAAGAAAGTTCTGCGGCTTAAAAAACCCAAAAAGACAATATATGTGAGACTCGGAGATATGCCAACAAACGATTTACTTAGGAGACAACTATTCTTTTAATAATCATGGACATCCATTCGCTTTCCCATTATTTGTTCATATTAAGCTCGTTTCAATACTAATTGAGCCCAACTGAACGAATAATTAATTAATTTAGAACTATTAAAAATTCAATAAAATTAAATAAATATCAGATATAAAGACGCGATAACAATCTATACTATCACTATCTAAAATATTTTTAAATAATATAAACAATAACTTAATAATTTATCAAATTTATGATAAAAAACATCCAAGATTGAACAGCATAGTTATCCCTTTTAATTTTTATTTTACTAAAATTTAAAAAAAATTAATATAGAAATTCTCGGTTAGATAAGATATTAAGAATAGTATGTTGCAAGAGATATCCCATTTGAATTTTTTTTTAGAAGATGTCAACAATATAGAAGTTCTATATGAATAAATTTACAGTTACCAGTAATTAATAGAAAGAAGTGGCTCTCTTTTTTCATAAACCCATAAGATATTATCACAAATCTAAAATAACTATCAAAATCTTTTATTCATTTTAACAGATGATATATACATGCAAGAAATATCCAAATTGACATTTTTTCTAAATATATCGATAATACTAAAAATAGAAAATGTATATATTTATATATATATATATATATCAATATATTTTTTAGATTTATAAACATATATATATAAATAAATATCCTCTTTCACATTTAGATACATATAAATATATTATTGGTATATTGAATTCTCAAATTATTCAGTTATATAAAACAAAAGAATTCGCACTTGTATCAAGTTCTCCCAGTAAGAGTTATATATTAATATGCTATTTAGATTTGTATATATACATATCTAGATTCGTACAATTATATATTGGTATATCGAGTTCTCCCATTAGTCAGTTATAAAAAAAAACAAAAATGCCCCCGTTTCATAAATGAGTACCACCGATACTCCCAACCTAACTACTAAAATTATTATTTCTGTTAACAATAACATACATGCAAAGAATATCCTTTCTCACTAACAACAACGATATCTATATTGCAAATCTCGAACAGGATACAATTCATTAACAAAATTTCAACTTATTTAGTGACCACATAAACTGTATGATGCCATAACTACTAAGACTTAACAAAAACCAGACAAAACCATATAGAACACGCAATAATTTAAGATAATGATTTCCTTCGCGAACACACCTTTATTTATGAATTTATACACAATTTAAAATACAAAACTGAAAGCTCGTGGCCCATGAAATTATTTATGAGTTTATACACAATTTAAAATACAAAATTAAAGCTTGTGGCCATCATGAAATTAAAGAGAATAAATCTACCAAACTAGAAACATAATCAGTCATCACCTTTCCAAAGTATCCATGGTACGATCGATATCAACGATCAGAGAAACATATGCAAGAATCCCTAGTTTCTTATCGACAGTCTCAACACGTACACCATGACCAGGACTCAACTTCTGATGAATATACCTTCAAAATACACCATACCACAAACCCTATCACATAACAAACATATACATCATTAAAAAATACAAATAACGAAAATAATTGAAAACCACACAAAACATATCAAAACAATTAACCATAAAAACCAAAGACAATATCAAGAAACACATAATATTGGTGATGATTATTATAAAACCAAAAAAATTCATTTTCCATGGTTATCGAAGCAGCAGTCTATATTAGTACACTGAAATAATATATACATACAATAAATACTGAAATTCGTGACTATCATCGAATACCTAGTTGTTAAAAAAACACAAAGAAAGAAAGTTAAACGAAAATACAAGAACAACTAAAGAACACAATACATATATATGCTCGTTAACTGGAATTTAAAAACACAAATACTAAGTCATATCACTTGTATGCAAGTAAATTTCATTAGATATGTGTATGAAGAAATTCATCAAATACAAAAAGCAATCTGGAATAAAATATACCAACAAAAATACTGAAGCTCTCGACCATTATGGAATCCCTAGTTGTTAAAGAAACAGAAAGGAGAGAAGGTTAAACGAAAAATACAAAACAACAAAAGAACATAATACATATACATGTTCATTAGCTGAAATTTAAAACTCAAATATTAATGCTTATGAAGAAATTCACAAATACAAAAAGCAATCTAGAATAAAATATACCAACAAAATTATTGAAGCTCGCGGTCGTCATCGAATCCCTAGTTGTTAAAGAAACAGAATGGGGAGAAGGTTAAACGAAAAATACAAAAACAACAAAAGAACACAATACATATACATGTTCATTAACTGAAATTTAAAACACAAATACTATAAAGAATAGATTTACACAGTATATCATTGTGGATGCAGAAATCCACACTCAAAAATTTATGTGTTTTAGTAAGGAAAGAACTTTGGAGGATTAAGGGCTAAGATCTATCGAACAAATTAACTGTATAAGCAAGCACTAACTGAAATAAGGATTTAGTATTAATCGGTCGAATGAAACGGTTACAAGGATTTCAATGAAGAAGATGAACTGAAAAGAGCTCTAAGAGAATTTACAGAGTTTTCGGGTGTAAAAAGTGTAAAAGAATATCAAGCCGAAGGTCCCCTAAACTAAGCTGTTTGCCTTCTTTATATAGCTCCGCACGTCGAGCTCCGAACTCCAGCGCGTATCTCGGCCACGTGCAGCAGCTTCAGCCGGAAATCTCGCCACGTGTGATACAAGAGTTTTTAGGTTCTTGTTGTCAATTACCCAAGCTTGTACTAATCAGTTGTAGTATAGCATAGGGTTTTATCAATCCAAAAGGGGAGAATGAAACAGTAAGAATGCAATAGAGATCTTAATTCAAGCAGATAAAGATGGTTTTAGAAGTCTTACAACCTAAATGAGCAAGCAAAGAAGCAAAAGAAAGCAAGCAAAGAGCAGTAATAGCAAAGAAAAACAGAGAAAAAACAGAGTAAAATCTAAACTAAATAGAGTAAAAACAAGACTTCAAAGATTAAAAGATGGTTCAAGATCAAGGCAATGGTGATAGGGTGATTCATGTTCATGTCTAGGATGATCAAAACAAGCAATTCTAAACACTCAACCTTAGGTAAGGAACACTAATATAGACTAATCCAATCTCTTGGCATTAATCCCTTTTCTAATCATATATTCAAGATAAATCTCTTTACTCAAGCACATAATCATCAAGCATTAAAATCAAGTTCCATAAAACCAATTAGCATGCTAGACATCTAATCTCTTAGGCTAGGTTTACTAATCTCTTATATGATATATCAAACATCAACTTACATTCTCATGCATAATCAATGTCTAAAGGCAATTTCTCATCAATATGGTACTAAGCAATAAGCACATTCAAGCAAGAAATGATAGATGCAAAGACTCATGATTATCAAAACACCATTTTCAAGTATTGAACTTCATTCAGGAATTTCATCGAACACTTGGTGTGCATGTGAAAACCTAAAATCAACTTCTCCAACAAAAAGGTACTAAGCATTAAGCACAATCATATAAGAAAAGGAATGAGAATATCTAAGCCCTAATCAACTTAAACAATCACTAAAATCACCCCATCTGTCCTAATCTCAAACCTAAAGCAAACTACTCACTAATCATGGTGAAAACCATTAAATCTATAAAGAAAATATAGTTAATCATGATTAGAGAGACAAAAGATTAAGAGAAATGCAAACTTTTATTAAAATCAAGCAAAGATTCAAGTTACAAAATCAAAAAGTTAAAACAAAGAAGAAGAGACTGTTGGGTAAAGGGTTGTCTTCCCAGAAATTAAGGATTTCAAGTATTTATAGGAGTCTAAGCGAAAATGGCAAAATTTTAAATAAATGATCTTCAGTCTGGGTTTACATCGGTCAGCAACAACAGTCAGGGTTGATCGATGTAAATCCCATCGGTCTGGGCAGTGATCGATGCAGGTTGAGCGGTTTCACAAAAATTGCGATATCTGTTTAACGGCATATCAGAATGACCTGAAACCAAGTCCTCCTGAAAGCTAACTCACGTGACTACAACTTTCATGAAGAGTGAAGATGCTGAATAGAGACGGAGGCTACTAGTCCGATCTGATCTTCAAGTCGGACAAGATCATCGGCAAAAACTCCAGATGGACATGTGCTCACTTTATTCGCCGTAACTCTTAAACCACTTATGGAAATGACTCAAAACTAAGACCAAACGAAATCTAACTCAAGTGGCTACAAAGTTGATGAAGGACTCCGAAGCCAAATCGGGATGCAAAAACCTCATCTGAGCTGATCTTCAGTCGATATGAATCTTATCGGTCAGGAAGGTGATCGATGCTGGTGACCGAAATTCATCCGCTGGGTTTATGTCGATCACTTCTGATCGATGCTGGTGACCGAAATTCATCCGCTAGGTTTATGTCGATCACTTATGATCGATGCTGGTGACCGAAAATCTGGTATCAGTCACCCCTTAACCGATGTTCACTGTGCTCTGACCGAAAACCTTTGCAGAGATTGTCTGCTTTGATCCTTCTTGCTCCCTTTGATTCAGATAGCATCTTGAATCATCCCCAAAGCTCCTCCAAGCTCCTTTTAGCTCCAAGAGCACCTAAAAACATCCAAAATGCAAGGAAAATGCAAACTATACCCTAAATGCAACCTAAGTCTAAAAGGAGAAGAAAATAGGGGCAAAAACTAAGGGAAAACATGCAAAAGAGAACCAAAACATGTACTAAATGCAAACCTAAATGGTGTAAATACAAGGGATATCAACACCCCCACACTTGCCTTTTGATTGTCCTCAAGAAAACAAGAACAAATGGGAGAGTGAGGTTTGAAAGTGGGAGCTCAAAACTAAAGATGTCAATGGAAAAACTGATTCAATGCCCAAGTTATAGGTTCTAAGGTGCATAGAGATTGTTCTACTTTAAAAACTTTAGCCATACCCATCATAGCAAACAATGAACTCTAGCATAGCCTACACAAGCATTCAAATCAACCAACTCTTTAACATTCATTAATCAGTAACCAATGGATCTAGTTTGTGCAAATCAAGAGAAAACATTTGGTCAAGGGACATGGTCATGAGATGAAAATGATCTCATTCAAATAAGGGTTCAAGGATTCAGGGGACCACTCAATGAAATGATTCTATCTTAGGCAAAATGCTAAAGGTAAAAGCACACCTATGCATGCAAGTCAAAGCTCTCTTCTACCCATTTTACCCAAGATGAACCTAATAACTTCTAAAACCCCAAGTGGAACTCCTAAATCTACCCTTTCCCAAAGCATTTGATCTCTTCCTTCTTCATATTTGGGGAAAACTCCTTCTTCTTTTGTTTGTGTGGTTGACTTCGTTTTGGAACTTGCTCTTCTTTGTTGTATGATTGGCGCCATTTTCATCACCTTTCGTGGATTGCTTGGTCTGATTTCTCCTTTTGGATGACCTTTTGTAAGCTTTGTTGTTGTTGGCACCTTTCTTCTTTAACACTTAGAGCTTTCTTTCTAATTAACTTAACCACAGAATGAACTGTTCCCTCATACTACCAATCCCATAATTCTTCTTCTTCTCAAAGATGTAAGCAATTAATTCTCAAACCACTTACACTACCTTTTCCCAAACTCCTAACCTAATACCAAGCTCAAAATGCAAGCTGGTGTATACAAAAGAGCTTCTCCTTGCCAGCCTTATTCCTAACACTTTTTGCCAAGATAAGATCGAAAATGATGCAATGCAAGGCCTCACAACTCTCACAGTAGTGTTTAGGTTCAGAAAGAAGGATTGGTTGAGGGTGTGGTTAACTATCCCATAATGATGAGGATCAGCTATTTGTATTAACAAGAGTGGTAAGAAGGGAAGAAGATAATCCAAGTATGTATATGGGTAGCCATGTTATCACTCTCAATGCACAAACAAGATAATTCAAAATCAGGATTATGGTTCTAATAAGATAGAGTTGGAATCAAATCAAAGCAAGCTTCAGCATAAAACAAGAATACCAATGCAAGTAGTCAAGATATGGTGCAGCCTTAACTTCAAACTCACTACAATGCAATCAAACAACAGATAACCAAGGCATTGAAAACAATTCAAACATTAACATCTTGACAAGTGTTTATCATCTACTCCCTATGCAGATGTATGCAAACCTATATGAAATGCATCTAGACTCAATCTTAGTTATGTAAATGCAACTAAATGATATTTTTGGTTCCAAAAATTTTGAAATTTTCATGGATTTTCAGTACACATAGATGAATGCATGAGACTCAAGTATGTAGAAGATAAAATAAGAAAACAAAACACAATGTCAAATGCAATGCCCTCCCCCAAACTTAAATTACACAATCCCTTATGTAATAGAAGTTTGAAGGAGGGTAATAAAAGATATTCAGAAGTATTCAGGAGCAAAGGAGCATGATTGTGTACCTTAGAGGGCGTTTGGTTAGACTGAGTCCCAACTTATAACAACTTGCCTTAAACCACACTTGCTCCTGTTATTGAAAGAAAAACACAAAGACAAACATAAAAAGCAATAATATGAACAAGGATAACAAGGGAATACCTACCAAGAGTGCTTGTTTAGAGTCACTAAGCTTGACTTGTCATGCTCTTTAAGATCATGGAGGATGATGGAGTGGAACTGGAGTTCCTTCTCCTTTCCTCCTGAACAATGTGTTGGGTCCATACTAGAGCTTCTCCTTAGGTTTCCTGACTCTCTTTCTTGGTCCTCTTGGTCCACCATACAGCTTCACTTTGATTCCATCAAACAAGTCAAGAAGATAAGCACCATCAAATGTTTCACCATCATACTCATTTTGGTCAAGAGGGTCTTCATCTTCTTTTAGCACTTCAGCCTTGAATTCCCTCAGCTCTTTCTTGACATCAGGTGGCTTCTTAGCAGCTCCTTTCTCAACATTAGTGATGCTTCCACAAAAGCTTGAAGGTGGATGCTTCATTGCATAGCTAACTCCACCATTCACCTTCTTGAGGGTGACTCTCTCTTTGGTGAAGTCAATATCAGCGCCTGTTGTGTTCAGAAATGGAGTCCCAAGTAGTAGAGAAGGCTTCTGAGTGTGAGCCATTTCCATCACAACAAAATCAGTTGGTATCTTGCATGCTCCAATCCTCACAGAAAAGTCTTCAATGAGACCAACAGATGTTCTTGAAGAAGAGTCCACAAAAGTGATTGTGGAATCATATGGTTTCAGCTTGGTGACTCCTAGTTCTTTTGCCAAGTCAAGAGACATCACATTGATACTTGAACCTGTGTCACACATGGCCTCTTCCACAACCAATTCACCAAGCTCACAAGAGACTAGAAATTTTCCTGGATTACCAAGCTTCTTTATGTTCTGCTCCTTAACCTCAGATGCTCCAGCCTTATCCCTTAGTTTCTCAAGCTCCTCTTGACCATTCAGATCTCTCATTTCCATTTGAGCAGCATAGAGGGTCTGATACTTCTTTACTAGCTGCTCTTTGAATCTTCCTGGAAAAGGGATAGTGGGTTGGTAAACAGGAAGGATAGCAGCTTGAGTCTTCTCTTTAACATCAAGAACTTCAATCAAGTATTCCTTGGTATCATCAACAAGTTCATGTGGCGCCCACCACTCTTCTTCTTCTTTGTTTGCTCCTTCTTCAAAGGATTCTTCTTCTGAAAGAGTTCCTTGAGGGCGTGGTGCTGGTGCAGCTCCTTGTTTGACCTCCACGTCAGCTTCAAAAACCTCAGCTTCAATGGCTTTGTCTTCTTCATCAGCCTGGGCATCACTAGCTGAACTCAAGTGAAAAGCTCCCCCACACTTATACTCAATGTCCACATTGATGATAGAGGGTGTCACCTTTTGAGTTATAGGGACAAACTCATGGCTATAGAGAGGGCTTTCAATCTCAGAAATAGAGTTTTCTTTCTCATCAATAGCAGTTAGGGAAGTGAAGGAGATACCATAACAATGATGTAAGGGCTTTTTGAAGGTGATTGGCTGAGCATTGTTCTCTTGTTTATTCAGCTGCGTAGTCAAAGAGTCTATATGGGATTGGAAGTTGTTGATGGTGGAGGCAATACTTCTTTGAATTTCAGCAGCCATGCTTCTCTGAATTTCAGCCATACTTCTTTGAATTTCAGCAGCCATGCTTCCTTGAAGTTCTGCTTGGACTTGTTGTATTTGAAGTAGAATCTGCTTGATGTCCAACTATTGAGGTGGCTGAGGGCTTGGTTGTTGTTGAGGTGGAGCCAAGGCAAGATGCATAGTGGTAGTGGGAAGTATCATGTTCTCTTGCTGTTGGTTATAGGCGCCAAGTGGTTGAGAAAAAGACCTTTGATGGAGTTGAGTGTAAGGGCCTTCATTTAACAACATATCAACCTTTGTTTGCATAGCTTTTATTTCGTGCATTGTTGTTTCCAACTTCGCTTCAGCTGTTTTTTCATTCTGCTCAAACTCATCAACATAGTCCCAAGTACTTAGTGCCATGTTCTCCACCAATATCCAACCTTCATCAACATCTTTCCCAAGGAAATAACCATTACTAGCTGTATCTAGAAGGATTCTTATCTGTGGGAGAACACCTCTATAGAGTGTGGATAGTAGCATTTCTTTGGTGAACCCATGTTGAGGGCATTGGTGAGTGAAGCTTCTAAACCTTTCCCAAGTGTCTCCAAAGCTCTCATTAGACCACTGCTTGAAGTTGGTGATCTCATTCCTGAATTTTGCAGTTCTTGAAGGAGAGAAGAACTTGGTTAAGAAAGCACCTTTGCATTGTTCCCAAGTGTTGATGCTGCCTTGTGCTAAAGACTTTTCCCACATTTGAGCTCTACCACCAAGAGAGAATGGAAATAATCTGAGCTTCAAACCATCATCTGAAACTCCACTAAGCTTTGCTAAAGTACAAATCCTCTCAAAGTGATCCAAGTGCTCAAGAGGATCTTGGTTGGGCAATCCAAAGAACTTTTTTTCTTGAATTTAAGCAATCATGCTGCTCTTTATCTCATAGTGGTCAGTCTCCATAGGTGGAAGAATATCTTGTCTTGAAGCATAACTTGAAGGTATATCAGCAGCACCAATAGGTCTCAATGGTCTTTGAACCAAAGCTCCTTGTAAACCATGTGGACCTTGCTGTCCTTGTAAGCTTTGAATTCCTTGAGGACCTTGTGGACCTTACAAACCAAAACCAGCAGCATACTGATGTTCTTCCATGCTTCAACAGCTGAATTCTGATTCTGCAAACCCAAAATCTTTGATCTTTAACCTCAGTTGTAGTTGTAGACACTTAAGAGCAAGTGTTGTGGTACCTACAAAAGAAATTCTAGACCAAAAGAGAAATCAGTAACCAAAAACGAAAATAAAAAAGCTTGATCTCAAGATCTCTACAAATCCTACTGAACAAAGCATTCCCCTAATGGCAACGGCGCCAAATTGATACAAGAGTTTTTAGGTTCTTGTTGTCAATTACCCAAGCTTGTACTAATCAGTTGTAGTATAGCATAGGGTTTTATCAATCCAAAAGGGGAGAATAAAACAGTAAGAATGCAATAGAGATCTTAATTCAAGCAGATAAAGATGGTTTTAGAAGTCTAACAACCTAAATGAGCAAGCAAAGAAGCAAAAGAAAGCAAGCAAAGAGCAGTAATGGCAAAGAAAAACAGAGCAACAACAGAGTAAAAGCTAAACTAAATAGAGTAAAAGCAAGACTTCAAAGATTAAAAGATGGTTCAAGATCAAGGCAATGGTGATAGGGTGATTCATGTTCATGTCTAGGGTGATCAAAACAAGCAATTCTAAACACTCAACCTTAGGCAAGGAACACTAATATAGACTAATCCAATCTCTTGGTATTAATCCCTTTTCTAATCACATATTCAAGATAAATCTCTTTACTCAAACACATAATCATCAAGCATTAAAATCAAGTTCCATAAAACCAATTAGCATGCTAGACATCTAATCTCTTAGGCTAGGTTTACTAATCTCTTATATGATATATCAAACATCAACTCACATTCTCATGAATAATCAATGTCTAAAGGCAATTTCTCATCAATATGGTATTAAGCAATAAGCACATTCAAGCAAGAAATGATAGATGCAAAGACTCATGATTATCAAAACACCATTTTCAAGCATTGAACTTCATTCAGGAATTTCATCGAACACTTGGTGTGCATGTGAAAACCTAAAATCAACTTCTCCAACAAAGAGGTACTAAGAATTAAGCACAATCATATAATAAAAGGAATGAGAATATATAAGCTCTAATCAATTTAAACAATCACTAAAATCACCCCATCTGCCCTAATCTCAAACCTAAAGCAAACTACTCACTAATCATGATGAAAACCATCAAATCTATGAAGAAAAGATAATTAATCATGATTAGAGAGACAAAAGATTAATAGAAATGCAAACTTTTATTAAAATCAAGCAAAGATTCAAGTTACAAAATCAAAAAGCTAAAACAAAGAAGAAGAGACTGCTGGGTAAAGGGTTGTCTTCCCAGAAATTAGAGATTTCAAGTATTTATAGGAGTCTAAGCGAAAATGGCAAAATTTTAAATAAACGGTCTTCAGTCTGGGCTTACATCGTTCAGCAACAACAGTCAGGGTTGATCGATGTAAATCTCATTGGTCTGGGCAGTGATCGATGTAGGTTGAGCGGTTTCACGAAAATTGCGATATCTGTTTAACGGCATATCAGAATGACCTGAAACCAAGTCCTCCTGAAACCTAACTCACGTGGCTACAACTTTCATGAAGTATAAAGATGCTGAATAGAGACGGAGGCTACTCGTCCGAGCTGATCTTCAAGTCGGTCAAGATCAACGGCATAAACTCCAGATGGACATGTGCTAACTTTATTCGCCGTAACGCTTCAACCACTAATGGGAATTACTCGAAACTAAGACCAAACGAACTCTAACTCAAGTGGCTACAAAGTTGATGAAGGACTCCGAAGCCAAATCGGGATGCAAACACCTCATCTGAGCTGATCTTCAGTTGATATGAATCTTATCGGTCAGGAAGGTGATCGATGCTGGTGACCGAAATTCATCCGCTGAGTTTATGTCGATCACTTCTGATCGATGCTGGTGACTGAAATTCATCCGCTGGATTTATGTCAATCACTTCTGATCGATGCTGGTGACCGAAAATCTGGTATCGGTCACCCCTTGACCGATGTTCACCGTGCTCTGACCGAAAACCTTTGCAGAGATTGTCTGCTTTGATCCTTCTTGCTCCCTTTGATCCAGATAGCATCCTGAATCATTCCCAAAGCTCCTCCAAGCTCCTTTTAGCTCCAAGAGCACCTAAAAACATCCAAAATGCAAGGAAAATACAAACTATACCCTAAATACAACCTAAGTCTAAAAGGAGAAGAAAATAGGGCAAAAACTAAGGGAAAACATGCAAAAGAGAACTAAAACATGTACTAAATGCAGTCCTAAATGGTGTAATTACAAGGGATATCAATGTGCAGCAGCTTCCTCCGCAATCTTCGGACTCGTTTGAACTGGCGAGAATATTCTCTGACTTGGCTCGGATCCTTCCTTGTATCTCTGGATTTGATCGAGCTGGAGCTCGACCTCGTCGAACGGAACTTCTTGCTGTTCAGGATTGGATCATTAAGAGATGAATGGGCCTGAGCTGTAAGGTCCAAGCCCAGTCATTTTTGTCTTAGTTTGGGCCCGCCTGTTGGGCTTCAGTGGGCCGGATTTAGGGTGCTAAATCCAGCTCCAACAATTGCCCCCAGCCCATTAATGAGAGCGAGCTCGAGCTTTATTGGGCGGCAAGATGTGACTTTTGAAAGATATTGTGTTTGATTATGCTAACATCATGGAGTCAGATAATCATTCGAGATCGACGGTTCAGATCTTGGAAAGGTGAACAGTTCGTTGATCGTGTGGTCGAAAATCGACCTCGAGACTGTAACTTGGCGTGTTGAGATAAATCTGTTATTATCTCGTCCAGGTGGACAGTCGGGATTCAGAGTAAATATTGTCATTTACTTTTTGGCGGTCGAGCTTCCCGGGGCAAGGTGCATCCCTCGAGAAGATTCACACTAAAGTTTGATGACGTGGAAGGTCCAGATAGAGAGAGAGAAAGTCGATCTGACGGCCTCAATCGATCGAGCTCTGCGACGCGTCGAATCGTCGAGGTCGAATATTCGATGGTTGAGATCAGAGGATCAAACGGTCGAGGTCGGCGCGTGGCCAGATTCTCTGCGATCTTCGAGGTTGATAATAATTACCTCGATATAAAGTTCACCTTCTCCACTCCTTCTTTAACCGCTTCCGTCTGTCGATTAAAGGTAATCTCTCCTCTCTTTTTCCTTTTATTTTCTGCAACTTCCATTCCTCGTGAATTTTAGAGATTGTTTGCTGAGTTTCCTCTCTGAAGAACTCCGACCTTCGTCTTTGAGTTTTCTGGGTTTAGCGTCTGTTATCTTCTTCCTCCTTCTTTCTTTTCCGATGTCGGCAATAGTGAAAATCGAGGGAGAAAGCTCTGGGAGGGCTGCCGTAGGTCCCTCCAAGATCAACGACCAAAAGACTCTCGACAACTTCCGTCGAGAATGCGAAATCCTCGACGGGGTGGAGCTGGCGGTCTTGATGCCAGCGGAGACTCCAGCGAGCATAGATCCGGGCTTCTGTTGCGCGTATGCAACATACTTCCGGGATTGCGGGCTGTTCTTCCTAATCACTTGGTTCGTCCTCGAAGTGCTGGCGGACCTGCAGCTGGCTTTCCCGCAGATGTGTCCGAACTTGGTTTGGGCCATCGTCGGATGTGCCGTGCGGGCCAAAGAGGAGAACGTCATCTTTCGCTACTCGGACCTGGGAGCGTTTTTCTCTGTCAAATACAACGCCCACCGTCCCGGGACTTTCTATGCGTCCCCGAGGTCGAACCGGCGGTTCCTCGAGGTGAGCCCGGAGAAGGACTCCTGCTGGGAGAAGACCGGGTTTAAATTCCAGGTCAACGAAGCCTCCATCGGGGACTTCGACTTCTCCCGACTGCCGGTCGAGTTCACGGGCAACGGTTGTTTAGCTAGGCTCGGATGTTCGTTAGCTGTTCTAGCTATGTCTTGCTTGACTGGTTTTTCTGATCCTTTGCTTGATTTTGTTTATCAGGCCAGCTGTCCAGAGCATCAAGGGATCCCGATATCGAGCACTGGTTAGAGTTATTCAGGCGAGGAGAAGTTGTCTGGAGCATGTTCACGCGAGAACGAGTTCGACGAGTTCTTTCATCGCCCGCCCTGGCTCCGATTGTCGCACCTGGTGAGTTTTGTTTTGAACTAGTGCCTCGACCTCGCTTATTAGATTGTAAAAAAGTAACGCAAGGTGGTTTATTTTGCTGGCAGCCGGAGTTCTTCCTCTCCGTTCTATTCTGTCCTCTTCTAGTTCAGCAAGTTCAAGTTCAGCCATGTCTCACAAGCTAACTTTTCGTCAAAGAGCTGAGAAATCCGCGGCCGGCCCCAACAGCTCCAGCGTTCGCTCCGGGAGTGTCAAGGAGGCCCTCGAGGCCGCGCTCGCCTCAGCTGCTGCTTCGGCACCTCATCTCCGTGATGAGGAGGTCGAGCAGATGATGGACCCTTAGCATGACCCCTCTCCCAGGTTAGTGGGGGCGATCTCCGTGAGCTCATGCAAAACTCAGCAGCCCGCTGATGACCAGGAGCCCAAGCACTCTTCCCAGCCTGCCTCCAAGAGGCCGAGAGATGACGGGGGAAGTCGTGCTGCTGAGCCGTGCCCATCGGCGTCCAACGGGAGTGGTGGCTCAACGGGTAGTCAGCCTTTCCACCGGAAGTTCGAGCACACCAAGGATCATCCGATCACGGATGACTCCGTGGGCATGGCGGCCATGTGGCGTCATTTCAAGCCCGCTGGGTGCCAACTTCCAGCTCTCAAGAAAATGACTGAGAGGGAGCTCTACGTGGAGATGGCGACGGCCCAGGGAAAGGTAAACGGTGTACCTTTACTTTGCTTTTTTTTTTTGGTTAAGTGTTGTTTTTCTTAACACTTTGGTCCTTGATGCTCGCAGGCTGCGAAGGCTGGAAACCGGCTCTATGCTCGCCTCGAGCAAAGGCTGCGGGATGTCCCTCTTCCGGAGGAGATCAAGGAGATGGAGGAGGTAGTCGGCAAGCTGAAGTCCGACCTTGAGGCCGCGAACGCGCAGGTCGCTCGCCAGACTAAATTCCTTAAGCAGTTCAAAGGCCAGCAAGCTCACATAACCGATCTCGAAAACGAGCTGGTTGACAAGGGCGAGAAGTTCAAGGTTGCCACCAATCAGATCTTCGAGGCTCAAGCTGAAGCGGTGCGAGCTCACCATGAGGCCGCGGATGCGAGGGAGGAGAATCCACCAAGCGAGGGTGCAATCCACCAAGCCAGCCGTGAGGCTCAGAAGGAGGTGTCCCGGAGGTTCATGGAGGTGATCGAGGGCTTCAAGCTGAAGTGGGAAAAGAAGAAGGCCAAGGGCGTGGCCGAGTGTGATCTCCAAGAGTGCGTCGCCAACAAAGAGATGCTCGAGCAGCTCGCCGCGAAGGCCACTACCGTTGAAGAGGAGCTGGAGAGGATGAAGAAGGACGAGGAGGACTTGGGAGCGGCTTTTAAGGCTGCCCAGGTCTCAGACTTCTCGATCAGCAAGCTGAATCTCCCCGTGATCTCCGAAGACTCGGTAGCTATGGATGTCGACCCGGTTTCAGGCGCGCCCGTTGGTCTTAATCAATTCGGTACGAACGTGGAGGAAGGGTGGAGTAATGAAGCGAGGAGGGAGGACGAAGACTAGAAGGCGGGTGGTTAGCTCGTTGGCTGACCGTGGCTCCTTTCTCTTTCCCTTCCTTTTTAAATTTATTTTTCGAACATGGTTGCCCGGCGGGGCTTTTACGCTGGTTTCTGTGCCCGGGAGGGCTTTAATCCATTTTTATTTTCGAACTTATCCGTGCCCGAAAGGGCTTTTGTTTAATCGGGCTTTATGCCTTAGATTTTATTTATCTCTTGCATTTGTTAAGTTCGAGCGGGATGTTTTCTAAGTCGTTTAATAACTTATAGAAGCGGACTAGGATTATCGAGCTCGAGGCTTAGATCACTAGTCGTGAGTTTGATGCTCGAGTTGTTAACTGCGAGCTTGTTGTTCGATTTACCAGACTTAGATAAAATGATTAGGTCGCGGATGGTGATCCGTTTACTCTGAAAAAATGGCTAAGTTTTTTAGCTCGACTTTTCTTCAGTTTTTGGAGCATGGATTGAACTGCTTGGTGAAGTTTCGGTGTTCGAGGTGGAGTTTGCTTTCTTTTGAACCAGGCATTTCTCAGTTTCGGCTTTGGGGTGGAGAAGTGGGTTCGATTTTATTCTGAGTTTCCAAACATAGGGCTCAGTCGTCCCTGGCGAACTGCGAGCTGAGTTGGGCTCGCCGGTTCGAGGTCCGGAGCTCCGGCTATGCTTGGGGTTGAATTGTTGATCTGGCCGCACCTGTGAACTGGAGTAGGACTCCGAACTTAGTTGATTTGCGAAATGTGAGATGTGTACCTTGTGTTATTTGGAAAGGCATCTAGGATAGGTGGCTCCCCCCCCCCCCCCCCGAAGGAGTGAGGTACATGTGTACTGTAGCTCGCTTATGTCGAGGTGTGGGAGATTGGGATTCATTGGACTTCGAGGTCGGTTAGATAGAACTTTACCCCCCTTTCGAACGAGTGAGCGATGCATGAGCTTGAGTTTGCTAGTTGCTTGGTGTGGGTGGGCGGGCTATGTTTTGACCTCGAAGACGAGCTCGTGGAGCTCGAGTTTGTTTTTAATGTATTTCAGCTTATAGATGTATGACGAGGGTGGTCCGAACCGTTTTGGTTCGTGATCTCGGTTTTGACAAATATAAGTGTTGCTGAGTAAATAAATTATTATTCCAAGTAAAAATAAGAAAAGGAGATGATATAACATAGGGTCGTCGCGCGTAGCTCGCCTATTGATGTTGTCATGCTGTGGAATAAAAGTTTGATAAAAAATAGTGGCTGAACTCGTGGGTCGAGCTGCCTACGTACCCCGTAAGGGAATCAAGCCATGACATAGTTCGATTGTTTAAAGTGCTTTTAGCGATAGTACCTCTTGAGGTTCATTAAGTTCCAAGGTCTTATCTCGGGCATCCCGTTTCGTACTTTCGTGAGTTTGTAGACACCGTCGCGAACTACTTCGGTGATGCGAAAGGGACCTTTCCAGTTGGTTCCTAGTTTCCCAGCACAAGGCTCTTTGGTCTAATCTTGTACCTTACGCAGGACCAGATCTCCTACGTTGAATCTCCGGTTTTTGACCTTGGAGTTGTAGTAGCGAGCTGCGGCCTGCTGGTAATTTTGGATCCTGATCAGTGCTTGATCTCGATGTTCGTCGATCAGATCGAGCTGGTCCCTTAACAACTGCTCATTGAGTTCGGTGTTCGTAGGGCACAGGGTCCGACGAAGGCTAGGAACTGCAGTTTCGGTTGGGATCACAGCTTCCAGCCCGTACGATAGTGAGAACGGTGTTTCGCTGGTGGCTTTGTGGGGTGTGGTCCGACAAGCCCAGAGTATAGCTGAAATGTGTTCGGACCACCTATCTTTCTTGGCGTCGAGTCGTCTCTTGAGGTTACTCAAGATGGTTTTGTTTGTTGCTTCAGCTTGCCCACTTCGCGCAGAAGTCTCTGAAGTTTTGAGATATAAACTGCGAACCGTTGTCCGTTACGATTTCATAGAGAAGCCCGTGACGGCAAATCACGTTTTTCCAGATGAAGCCTCGCACCTGGAGCTCGGTTTTTTGCTGATAAGCCTTGGCTTCTATCCACTTGGTGAAGTAATCAATGAGCACCAGTAGGTACCTCAATTGCTTAGGTTCCAAAGGGACCATAGGTCCTACTATGTCCATTGACCACCTCATGAACGGGTATGGTACGGAGATTGACGACAGTCTTTCTGCTGGACAATGGATGATTGGGGCGTGCCTCTAACATTTGTTGCAGCTTTTGGATAGTCTTTGACAGTCCGCTATCATGGTTGGCCAGAAATAGCCAAGTTTTTTAATTCGAATGACGAGCACTCGACCTCCAGCGTGACTTCCGCAGGGGCCTTGGTGAGTGTCGGACATTACAGTGTAGGCTTCTTTGCCGTGTACGGTTCGGATAGACCTTGCTTGTATAGGTTGTTATTGAATAACACGCTGTAGCGGGCACTTTTGACTTTGAGCTTTCGAGCTTCCCATTTGTCGGAAGGAGCTATTCCGTTTATGATGTACTCGAGGATGGGTATTATAGCATCCGTATCCAAGAAAAATTCAGAATGATCGTACTGAACAGGGCATTGTCCGAGGAATGACCAAGCCAAGGGTCGGATATTGGCTGGGAAAGGGAGGTTCGGACTATGGTCGGGTGATGACCGAGGGAATAGTCGGGTGGTGGCTTGATAGCCGAGCCGGACGGATCATATCCGAGGGAAACAGGGTCCAGTCCGTGAGAAATGGGGTTTATCCCGGTGCAGTGGGATTTTTCCGAGAGTCTGGGAGGTTAGTCCGAGTGTCAGTGGACTGTCTCCGAAGGAAAAGGAAAACTTCCAAGAGAAATAGAGGATTAGCCGAGGTGGGACAAGTTGTCCGAGAGGAATAGGAATATCCGGGTGAAATATGGAAAACACCTCGGATAAGGGCGGTTTATCCGATTTGGAAGGGATTTGGGCCGTGGGCCAAGTGTTTGGTCGGCTATTTTGTGGTTTATCGAGGGAATGGTCGAGCCGGTACAGGGAATAGCCGAGAGAATCGAATCGGACCGGGGTAAAACTTACTGGAACCAGGAAAACGTCGGAAAAGTCCAGGTTACCTAGGGTTTTGCGAGTATATAAGGGATTTTGAGACTTTTCTCAGGAGAGTTGCGTTTATTCGAGAGCAATAAAGCAAAGAAAGAGAATAGTCGAGAGAAAACCCTAAGAAAAACAGTTTATCCCAAGGACATTCGAGAGAGATCAGGTTATCGCCGAGCAGATCCGACCATCGCCGAGATAAACTGGTAAGCGATCGGATATTTCCCTAAGTGTTGAGTTTTCATCAGATAACCTCGAGCTAATAGCCTTGTTTTGTGGGGTTTTCGAGGGTAAACAGAGTATGGTTCAGAGAAAGGTGAACGGATCGAGAGATAGCCGAGGGGAAAAGGATCGGATCGTACGGGCAGCCGAGAGATTCTTAAGGAGATCGGATATCTTCGTTTTGGTGCGGATTTCATCGGGATTTCTTCTGACCAATCTGTTTCCAGCCTTGTTGAAGGTGAGTGCGTGACTGTGGTTGGTGTCTAGAACCGTAGGATTGCTAGGGTTGAATGTTTGCATGTTGATTGTGTGATTTTCATGTTATGTGTTTAGAACTGATAAGCAATTCTTATGTTATGATATATTATGGTGTTTACCGTGGCATAGATGATGTCTAGTTAACCTCAGGGTAATCCGGATCATGTACTAGCTTAGGAGATGTGGGATTCTCGCTGAAGTAGACATAGGTCTTAAAAAGGGATTGATCTTGGTTGGTTAAGTTAGATGATCATGGCCGTTTGATATTGTTATGTCTATTGCGAATTGAATGTGTTGAATGTTGAATCCGAAAGTATGATTGTGTGTTTGGTACTGACTAGGTGTTACGGGATGACCGTACTCACTAAGTATTTATGAAATACTTATGCCTCTCATCTTGAGTGTGCAGGTACTAAGCAGTAAAGGGGCGAGACCAGGCGGCAGTGATGGATATGGATGGATCAGGACTGGGTTTCATTATGTTTAAGACGTTGTGCTTTGTCTTATGGCTTTGGTGTTTGACTATTTAGGTTGCTAGATGATCGTTTGTATTCATTAGCGGACCATTGTTATTTGTTTAAGTTAGCTCTGAATCCTGTTTAAGTGTTTTATGAAAGTTAAATGAATGAAATAAGTTGCTTTATATTCTGCTGTGTATTGATAAGAAAGAATAAGAATAAAGGAAAAAGTTCAAAAATATGGCTAAGTATAGAAATGAATTTAGAAGATGTAGTGGGACACAGCCGTGGTACGGTTTACCGGGTTGGGTTACCACAAGTTGGTATCAGAGCGTTTTAACGCTTCTAGGACTGAAATTGGTGACTGCTGTTGTTTGCTTGTTTGGAATTTAAGGGGGTCCGATCCATTCTTCACTGCCAAGGTCTCGCGGTAAGTTGTTGTGTGGTGTTGTGAAACACGTTTTGAGTTAGCTTCGGCTAACTGGCATTATTGTACTTGCAGATGGTTGATACCAGAAGAACCGTGAGAAACAATGGGGACAACCAGGCTTCTGGGTCTGTGAACTCAGTCAACGGTGATGTTGCTGAGAGGGCAAGGGAAGCCGAGAGACAGGCAGTTGCGGTTGCAAATGAGGCGGCTAGAGTGGCAGCCATGGAAGCAGCAAGGAATGTTGCGGATGCTGAGAACGTGGCTAGGAATACTGCGGGTGCAGCTGGGGTTGCTGCGAATGTAGCACCAGTGGGGTTAGAGGCTGTGCTTGGGATGTTAGCATAGGTACAAGCTAGGCTACCTGCGGTGGCTCCTGCTCCGGCGGTTGCAGCAGCACCACATGTAGTACCACCGGTGAGGGTTCACGCACATGTGATTAGGGAGGAAGCGGACCAAGTGGAGAGGGTTCCGAGTTACCTCAAGGTTTTGGATCACATGGTGCGGTTGGGAACCAAGTTCTTTGCTGGAGGTT
Source organism: Thlaspi arvense (assembly GCA_911865555.2). Taxonomy (NCBI): domain Eukaryota; kingdom Viridiplantae; phylum Streptophyta; class Magnoliopsida; order Brassicales; family Brassicaceae; genus Thlaspi; species Thlaspi arvense. The sequence continues at coordinate 24,033,099 of OU466858.1, read as the reverse complement.
CTACACCGATTGAGGCAGATGAGTGGAGGATGAGGCTTGAATGGAATTTTGAGTCTATCCGATGTCCAGAAGGTTATAAGAGGGACATAGCCGTGCACTACTTGGAGGGTGATGCACACACGTGGTGGAAAGGAATCATTAGAAGGCTGGTGAATGCGAATTGTTCTTATGAGACATTTTCAGCGATGTTCAGGAGTAAGTACTTCCCACAGGAAGCTTACAATGAGCCAGAGAAGGCGTTCTTGTACCTTAGTCAGGGGACGCTTACAGTGAGGCAGTATGAGACTCAGTTTAACCAACTGAGGAAGTATGTGTCTCATGAGTTTGACACGGAGGAGAAGCTGATTCGCAGGTTTATGAGCGGACTGCGAGTTGAGCTTAGGAACGGATGTGTTGTTCGTGACTTCAGGACAGTTGCTGAGCTTGTTGAGAAGGCGGCATTGTTGGAGTCAGGACAGGCGAAAGCTGCTTTGATGTCAGATGGAGCTAGTACAGTCGTGACCAAGGCGGGTCAGTCTAGTGGACAGAACCGGAAGTTTGGGAAAGGAGTACCGAACAAAGGATCTGGGGAACGCAGCGTGTGCAGCAAGTGTGGCAAGGCTCACGTTGGCGAGTGTAGGCGCGGTGGTAGTAGATGCCACAGGTGCGGGAGTTTAGAGCATCGGGTACGAGACTGTCCGGAGGAGGATCAACGAGTGGTCCGTGTGTCCGGCGGTGATGATGCGGTTCGGGTTTGCTACGGTTGTGGAGAACCAGGGCATTTCAAGCGTGAGTGTCCTAAGGCAGGAGTGGTGGAGCAGGCTGTGGCTCAAGGGAAGAGAGCAGGGGAGGCGCTTGCATCACAGGCCAAGAGACAGGCCATTATGCCGAGGGTGTACACGACGAGTGCAGCAGCAGCCGAGGAACCGAGCACTTCTCATCCGATACTGGTACATGTGGTACTTAGTATTTTCTAAAATTGCTTTTGCGTGATGTGTGTTAGTATAGAGTCTTAGCATTCTAGGGAATGAATGTGTAGGGACCTTGCTAATGGGTGAGGTTGAAACCCATGTTCTGTTTGACTCGGGAGCGAGTCATTGTTTTGTTAATCCAGACATGATCGGAAGGGGACAGTTCCGGAAGGAACCCGGAGAGGACTTTGGGTTAGTTCAGGTGGCTGGAGGCCAAGTGATGTTTCCATTAGGAACGGTTAAGAATGTTCCAGTGATGTCTGGCGAAGTGAACATGCCAGCGGATCTAGTGATCTGTAGAGTTAAGTCCTACGATGTCATTTTGGGAATGGACTGGTTAGGCAAGCACAGAGCTCACTTGGATTGTCACCGTGAAAGGGTGCGGTTTGAGAGAGACAGAGAGGTCTTGGTTTATCAGGGAGTTAGACCAACCTCGAGAAGTTTGGTGGTTTCAGCTATTCAAGCATAACGGCTGATAGAGAAGGGTTGTGAGGCGTATCTAGCAACGATCACTACCACATAAGGAGGACCGGATGTAGACTTAGGCAGTATACCGGTGGTGCAGGAATTCGAGGATGTTTTTCAGGCGTTGGCAGGACTGCCACCAGCTCGTTCAGATCCATTCACGATTGAACTTGAGCCGGGGACAGCTCAATTGTCCAAAGCACTATACCGGATGGCGCCAGCGGAGATGGCGGAACTGAAGAAGTAGCTAACGGAGTTGTTGGACAAAGGCTTCATTAGACCCAATAGTTTCCAAAGGAGCATAGAGATGTCTCCGTACGAGGCATTGTATGGCAGGCCATGCAGGACACCATTGTGTTGGACACAAGCCGGGGAGCATAGCGTAATGGGGCCAGCAGTGGTCGAGGCTACTACAGAAAAGATCAGATTGTTAAAGGTTAAGCTGAAATAGGCTATGGACAGGCAGAAAAGTTATGCGGACAAGCATCGCAGGGATCTGGAGTTCAGTGTGGGTGATATGGTTTATCTTAAGGCACTGACTTATAAGGGAACGGACAGGGCAGCTAAGAGTGCCAAGTTGAATCCGAGGTACATGGGGCCGTACCGGATACTAGAGAGAGTTGGCGCAGTGGCTTACAAGTTGGACTTGCCATCAGAAATGGGAGCGTTCCATAATGTATTCCATGCGTCGCAGCTGAGAAAGCACATTACCGAATGGGAAACGGTTATAGAGGAGCCGCCAGCAGACTTGCAAGAGGACCTTGCAGTAGTGGCTAGACCGGTTCGGGTGATAGATCGGAAAGAAGAGACTAAGCGTGGGAAGCTGGTCAGAATGGTCCAGGTCGTATGGGACTGCGACAGGCAGGAACAGGTTACTTGGGAAAATGAGGCTAGGATGAAAGCTGAGTATCCTAAATGATTTGACAAGTTGCAAACGGATGAGTCGGATTCGAGGACGAATCCATAACGGGTGGGGGAGAGTTGTAGCATCCGTATCCGGGAAAATTCAGAATGATCGTACCGGACAGGGCATTGTCCGAGGAATGACCAAGCCAAGGGTCGGATATTGGCTGGGAAAGGGAGGTTCCGACTATGGTCGGGTGACGACCGAGGGAATAGTCGGGTGGTGGCTGGATAGCCGAGCCGGACGGACCATATCCGAGAGTCTGGGAGGTTAGTCCGAGTGCCAGTGGACTGTCTCCGAGGGAAAAGGAAAACCTTCGAGAGAAATAGAGGATTAGCCGAGGTGAGACAAGTTGTCCGAGAGGAATAGGAATATCCGGGTAAAAAATGGAAAACACCTCGGATAAAGGCGGTTTATCCGAGTGGGAAGGGATTTGGGCCGTGGGCCAAGTGTTTGGTCGGCTATTTTGTGGTTTATCGAGGGAATGGTCAAGCCGGTACAGGGAATAGCCGAGAGAATTGAATCGGACCGGGGTAAAACTTACTGGAACCAGGAAAACGTCGGATAAGTCCGGGTTACCTAGGGTTTTGCGAGTATATAAGGGATTTTGAGATTTTTCTCGGGAGAGTTGCGTTTATTCGAGAGCAATAAAGCAAAGAAAGAGAATAGTCGAGAGAAAACCCTAAGAAAAACATTTTATCCCGAGGACATCCGAGAGAGATCAGGTTATCGCCGAGCAGATCCGACCATCGCCGAGATAAACTGGTAAGCGATCGGATATTTCCCTAAGTGTTGAGTTTTCATCGGATAACCTCGAGCTAATAGCCTTGTTTTATGGGGTTTTCGAGGGTAAACAGAGTTTGGTTCGGGGAAAGGTGAATGGATCGAGAGATAGCCGAGCGGAAAAGGATCGGATCGTACGGGCAGCCAAGAGATTCTTAAGGAGATCGGATATCTTCGTTTTGGTGCGGATTTTATCGGGATTTCTTCTGACCAATCTGTTTCCAGCCTTGTTTAAGGTGAGTGCGTGACTGTGGTTGGTGTCTAGAACCGTAGGATTGCTAGGGTTGAATGTTTGCATGTTGATTGTGTGATTTTCATGTTATGTGTTTAGAACTGATAAGCAATTCTTATGTTATGATATATTATGGTGTTTACCGTGGCATAGATGATGTCTAGTTAACCTCAGGGTAATCCGGATCATGTACTAGCTTAGGAGATGTGGGATTCTCGCTGAAGTAGACATAGGTCTTAAAAAGGGATTGATCTTGGTTGGTTAAGTTAGATGATCATGGCCGTTTGATATTGTTATGTCTATTGCGAATTGAATGTGTTGAATGTTGAATCCGAAAGTATGATTGCGTGTTTGGTACTGACCAGGTGTTACAGGATGACCGTACTCACTAAGTATTTATGAAATACTTATGCCTCTCATCTTGAGTGTGCAGGTACTAAGCAGTAAAGGGGCGAGACCAGGCGGCAGTGATGGATATGGATGGATCGGGACTGGGTTTCATTATGTTTAAGACGTTGTGCTTTGTCTTATGGCTTTGGTGTTTGACTATTTAGGTTGCTAGATGATCGTTTGTATTCATTAGCGAACCATTGTGATTTGTTTAAGTTAGCCATGAATCCTGTTTAAGTGTTCTATGAAAGTTAAATGAATGAAATGAGTTGCTTTATATTCCGCTGTATATTGATAAGAAAGAATAAGAATAAAGGAAAAAGTTCAAAAATATGGCTAAGTATAGAAATGGCCTTAGAGGATGTAGTGGGACACAGCCGTGATACGGTTTACCGGGTTGGGTTACCACAGGTATCCTTCAGTCCGCTATGGCGACGAACTCGTCCTTGAAAGTCGATTCGTCTGCGAGTGCAGTCGGTACTGTGTGGATTGTTGATTCCTGAGTACTTTGTGAGGAAGTCGGGTTCGACTCCGTATCCTCTGGTGTTGAGTTAGCTGGCTCATCCTCGTCGGGATTGCTGGCTGTGTTAGAAGGTCCCGGATCTTGGGACTGTTGCGTTTGTGACTGGGTTGTCGGTCTCGTGGTAATTGCACTCACAGTCGGATTTTTGAGTGCTAGATCTATGCTAGGTTTCTCAATGCCCTCGACTGGAATTATTCGCTTTACCGCTGGGTCCGAGGTGGATGCTAGAGCGGCTAAAGCGTCTGCTGCCGTGTTTTCTCCTCGGGGTATGTGGACGAGCTCGAAACGAGTGAACTGTTATGCGAGGCTGCGAACTATGGCTTAGTAGGCTTCCATACGTTCTTCTCTTTTCTCTTTTCTCGTACTCACCAACGCCGATCGCGAGCCGTAGCCCGGCTATTAGTGCTTCATACTTGGGCTCGTTGTTAGACGAGGTGAATCCAAGACGAAAAGATTGTTCTATCACTTCTCTGGTTAGAGAGGTGAGCAGGACCCCGACTCTGGAGCCTTGTTTGGACGATGCTTCGTCGACGTAGAGAGTCCAGGTTTCGGAGGATGAGTTTTCGGAGCTGGCTTCTAGAGCCAGCTCGACCATAAAGTCAGCCAGGACTTGGGCTTTGGCGCATGTCCTGGTCCGATATTCGATTTCTTACTCACTAAGCTCGATGGACCATTTTGCGAGGCGTCCCGACTGGCTGGGACTGTGGAGTATGGTTCGCAAGGGTTGCGAGGTCATTATCACGATCGAGTGCGACTGGAAGTAAGGTCGAAGCATGCGAGCTGACATTACTACAGCTAGCGCTAGTTTTTCCATAGCTGGATACCTAGTCTCGGTATCGATAAGTGTTTTACTTACGTAAAAGATTGGTTCTTACTCGTTGAGCTCCTCTCGAACCAGTACGCCGCTTACTGCAGCTGGAGAGACTGATGTATAGAGGTATAAGAGTTCTCCTTTGATTGGTTTAGCTAGGATGGGGGGCTCGGTGAGATAGGTTTTGAGTTGGGTTAGTGCCTCCTCGCATTTCTCGTCCCACTGGAATTTTTTGTTTTCTTTAAGTAGCAGGTAGAATGGGAGACACTTATCGGTTGACCGCGAGATGGATCGGTTGAGGGCTGAAACTCGACTGGTCAAGCGTTGGACTTCCCGAGTTGTTTTGGGAGATGGCATCTCGAGGAAAGCCGTGATCTGCTTCGGGTTTGCCTTGATTCCCTGTTCAGTTACCAGGTAACCGAGGAATTCACCTGAGGCGACTTCGAAGGTACATTTAGCTGGGTTGAGCTTCATCTCGTACTGGTTTAAGATTTTGAAGCACTCCCTAAGTTGTGTGACGTGGTCTGTGTCTCTCGAAGACTTGACCAGCATGTTGTTGGACCAGGATTTGTCACCAAATATGGCCCATTAACTGGCCCATCGAAACCAACCTCGAAGGATGTCCATGTTCCGAATGCAAGGACGGATAAGAAGGGAACGGTTCAAAAGGACGACACGAGATCCGGAGCTCGTGCGGGATACGGATCGCGAGATACGCGCTGAAGCTAACGAAGTGGGGAGAATATTTAAGGAAGATATTCACGAACTAAAGTATTATTCGCTCTACGAGCTCTTGCACCACACAAAACTTGATCTCTTGTAAACGATCTCTTGATTCAATCAATAAAAGTCCATTTATCTATTCTCGATCTTAAGTTCAGTTGTTCAAATAGAGATTCTTACCCATCTTTTCCCCAATATCATCTAAGCACTTTACAAATCATTGAGTGTGGATATCTGCATCCACATTTTGGCGCCGTCTGTGGGGAAGATAAAAGACATCTCTAACACCGTAGCCAGATCTAAGGTCGGTTAGAACGATAATGGATCCTAGAAACTCAGAATCCACCAGATCCGCCGTGTCGGCGAACAACGAAAGGATACTCCCTTCCGATGCGCACACCCATTCGAACACCGGAACGAACCAGAGATCGCTAGTCCGACGACCCCAGCTGCCGTGACCGGCTCTGGAGTAACACATCTCAGTCACGAACAGATCGCAACTGGTGATACAAATCACGAGGAACAGATCATCGGCGAAGAGCGAGCACTCAGACCGAGTGATCCAAGCAGGCACCATAACCCGTGCGCTCTTAACTCCAGCACACAAGGTTCGAATGCCGGCGCAAGCAACGCTCGCGCCGAGCATATGACGACCGTCCCAGCAAATCAAACCGTAGCCAGCGGTTCAAGGAGCACACCTCCAGAACAGCCCCCCACCGGAAGAACAAACCTATTCGTCTGGGTCAGATCAGGGGAAAGACAACCCACGACCTCAGAACAGACCCAATCCCCCAATCTGGGGACGTCCGGCGTCAACCCGGACGACGCTTCTGAGATCCGGAGGATGCTCTTCCAGATAACTCAAAACTTCGAAGCCCGCCTGAATCAGCAGGCTCATGCTATTAATGAATATAGGGTCGAAGTCGCGAGATCCGCTGCTCGAGATAATTTTCAAGGAAACCGACGCGGGCACGCGACTGACCCAGAGAGCAGCCCCCCACCTCGAGTGCATCTGGACTTCTCCCAGGCATTTGCAACCCCAGAAAACAGAAGGCAGCATATCGCACCTTCTACCTCACAACAGGGAGTCATCAACCCCAACGATCCAAGTCCCAGCAGGGCAACAGCCCGTGGGAACCAGGAAACACTTCCTCCGCCTCCACCTCGTCTCGGATCACAATTACCCAATTCGTCCGGAAGACCTTCGGACCCCCGCTCCAAAACAGCAGACCTCGAGACACTCAGAACCCACTTTCAGGAAACGCATGCAAGGCGAGACGACCATCCCGCCATCCAACAGAACGATAGCTCACAAGAACGAGCTGCCCAGCAGCACCCCGCCGACGACCTCGACCAAATCAACCCTCGAAGGGTAACAGACCTAGAATCGGTCCAAAGGCATATCAAGATGCAAAATGCGGAGCTCAGTATAATGAGAGCATTCATGCATACAGCAACGAGCTCCGCACCAGACATTAACCTTGCCATCGAAGAAACGAGGCGAACACCCTTCGTCGCTAGGATAGCAAACGCCAACCTCTGCGATACCGGAAGGATAAAATTCCCAGAACACACAGGGCAAACAGCCCCAAAGGCACACATCAGGCTCTTCAACCACGCGGCAGCCCGAGCTCGACTCGACGATAACAAAAAAGACTCCGGCTACTGCAGACTGTTTGCCGAAACACTCGTGGGACCAGCGCAAGACTTGTTTGCAAGCTTGGAAAGCGTCTCCATCAACAACTTCACCCTGTTTGTAGCAGTATTCCTCAAGCAGTACTAGGTGTTCATCGAAACGAAAACCACCGAGGCCGACCTATACAGGCTAAAGCAAGGCGAAAACGAACCGCTACGAAGTTTCTTGATAAGGTTCAAAGAAATAAAATACAAAATCGCCGACCTCAATGAAGGGTTAGCACTGGAAGCCCTCAAGGACGGACTCTGGTACGCATCCGGCCTCAAGCTGGAACTCTCGATCAGGTGCATCACCTCGCTAAACGACGCACTGCACCTAGCCATGCTTTTCGCAAAAGCAGAAGAAACGAGAGCATTCGAACAGAAGCAGCACAAAGCCAGCCTCTTAGCTCAAAGTCTGAGCTCGCAAAAAAGAAACCCCAAAAGGGAACCCGAGGGTAGAAATCAGCAATCGTTCGCAATCGATAGTCCAAACCCGGACAAACGATCCGAGTACGATGCCAATAAATTCTGCAAACACCACAAGCGCAAAGGGCACTCCACCAAAGAATGCCGAGCAGCAGCCCGCCTACTAGCTGCAGCAAAATAACAGTGAAGCGACGAAGACAACCCCGAGCAGGAATCCTCGGAGGAGGAAAGCCCCTCCGACACTCCCCACAAACCCAAAAAGACGCCTAAGACCAAGGCCACCAAAAGCAAACGAGTCAGGGCGGAGAAAGGCGAACAATCGCCCCCTCCAGCAGCCAAACAAAGAATCGAAACGATCTTCAGCTCTAGCATATGCGGAGGCCCGATGAAGTCGATCACAACCCCCCCCCTCCTGCCCCAAAAAGACTCTATGCCAACGCCTACAAAGCCTACGGCCTTGCCGGGAGGGTGTAGGGGCTACCGCCCTGAAGCAGATAAACTTCATCTCCGGAGGCTCCCTATTCTGCAGAAACTCCATTAACTCAATTAAAGCTTTTCAGCAAAAAGCCGAATCCAAGTCGCGACCACAAACCAGTTTAGATGGCCCGGACCACTGCATAAGCTTCCGCGAAAGCGAGACCCTGGATCTAGATAAGCCGCACGACGACGCACTCGTCATCCGCCTCGATGTAGCCGGTTCGAGCTCTCAAGAATAATGATAGACACCGGGAGCTCGGTCGACATCCTTTTCTACGAAGCATTCAAGAAAATGGGCTTCCCAAACTCAACCTTGAACAACACAGTCACACTCCTCACCGGATTTGCCGGAGACACAATCATTTCTCTCGGCACAATTCGACTACATGTAAAGGCCGGATCCATACTAAAAATGTTAAGTTCGTAGTGGTAGATCGCCAAGCATCGTACAACGCTATCCTAGGACGTCCCTGGATTTTTGCCATGAAAGCAGTACCCTCCACTTATCACCAGTGCGTGAAGTTCCCATCTCCGAAAGGAACCCAAACAGTCTTTGGGAGTCAGAAAAACGCCAAGATGTGTTACCTTAATTGCTACAAACAAATCGCGAACTCCCCGGTATAGCAATTACAGAAAGAGCACGAGCTCGCCGAGCAACATGCAAAGAAAAGCCAGGACCCCACCATGCGTGGACCTCCCAGGAACCTCATAACACCGATATGCATCGACGACTCTCACCCAGAAAGACAAGTCAACATAGGAACGGAGCTCGCGAGCTCGATCAAAAATGAACTCGTTACTTTCCTAAAAGAGAACGTTCATACGTTCGCGTGGTCGACAGAAGACATGCCAGGGATCAGTATAAAAGTAACCTCTCACGAGCTGAATGTCGATCACACATTCAAACCCGTAAAGCAAAAACGACGCAAGCTAGGGCCCCAAAGAGCAAAGGCAGTAAACGACGAAGTCGACCGGCTCTTGAAAGTCGGATCGATCAGAGAAGTCAAATACCCCGATTGGCTTGCCAACCCGGTCGTAGTAAAAAAGAAGAATGGGAAATGGAGAGTCTGTATAGACTTCACCGACCTCAACAAGGCATGCCCAAAAGACAGTTTCCCACTCCCGCACATCGACCGGCTCATCGAGGCCACCGCCGGTCACGAGCTATTGTCCTTCATGGACGCTTTCTCGGGCTACAACCAGATCCTTATGAATCCAGAAGATCAGGAGAAAACCTCCTTCATAACAGACCACGGTACGTACTGTTACAAAGTCATGCCATTCGGACTAAAAAATGGTGAAGCCACCTATCAAAGACTAGTAAACAGAATGTTCGCCGATCAGCTGGGCAAATCCATGGAAGTATATATCGACGAGGATGACATGCTCGTCAAATCTTCTAGAGAAGAAAACCACGTAGCCCAGCTCAGGGAATGCTTCAAGATCCTCAACCAATATAAGATGAAACTAAACCCCGCCAAATGCTCGTTCGGAGTAGCTTCAGGAGAATTCCTAGGTTACCTCGTGACCGAACGGAGAATCAAGGCAAACCCCAAACAAATCACAACCTTTCTCGGGATGCCTTCTCCTAAGACCACTCGAGAAGTCCAAAGGTTAACAGGCCGAATAGCAGCTCTCATCCGTTTCATCTCCAGGTCAACAGATAAATGCCTCCCATTCTATCACCTACTACGAGCTAATAAAAAGTTCCAGTGGGACGATAAATGCGAAGAAGCATTACAATAGCTCAAGTCGTACCTAAGCGAGTCCCCGATACTAGCTAAGCCAGTCGAAGGAGAACCGCTATACCTCTACCTCGCGGTATCGTCCGCTGCGGTGAGCGGGGTGCTAGTGAGAGAGGAACAGAACGAGCAAAAGCCCGTCGATTACGTCAGCAAGACCCTAATAGATCCAGAAACAAGATACCCAGCCATAGAAAAACTGGCACTAGCTCTGGTTACGGCAGCTCGCAAACTAAGACCGTACTTCCAGTCTCATTCTATCGTTGTAATGATCTCGCAACCGTTGCGCACAATCTTGCACAGCCTAAACCAGTCAGGACGGTTAACAAAGTGGGCTATCGAACTAAGCGAGTACGACATAGAATATCGCACCAGGACCTGCGCTAAAGCACAGGTCCTAGCAGACTTCATCATCAAACTATCGCCACAAGCCGCAGATGGCACCACGACTAACAGCAAATGAACACTCCACGTAGATGGGGCATCCTCTAAACAAGGTTCTAGGCTAGGAATAAGGCTGGCCTCACCCACCGGTGAAATATTAGAACAATCATTCCGTTTCGGCTTCGAAGCGTCAAACAACAAAGCCGAGTACGAGGCTTTAATCGCCGGGCTACAGCTCACCCTCGGGATCGGAGCCCGAGAGGTGGAAGTCCGCAGCGATTCCCAACTTGTTACAAACCAGCTCGATGGAACGTACGAAACAAAGGACAAACGAATGGAAGCATACCTGCATGTCGTCCGCGAACTGACGAAACAATTCGACAGCTTCGAGCTGACAATGATTCCCCGCGGTGAGAACACTTCAGCAGATGCCCTGGCATCCCTAGCATCAACCTCGGACCCAGCAGTCAAAAGGATCATACCCGTGGAAGGAATCGAAAAACCGAGCATTAACATAGTCGTTAAAGCAGCAGCCGGCGAAACATTAGCCATATCAGACAAGGCATCAATCAGCACGAACAAACCTTCCAACGAGCCCACGTCGACAAACGAAACGGATGCACCGGGCACGGAGAACGCAAATCCCGGTCCAGACCACGATGCGAACGAGCAAACCACATCGAACGCGACTAGCACCGACAGATGGTTCGTCATGGACGAAGAATTCCACGCCTGCTCGGACTGGCGAATCCCGATCCTCGAATACATCCAAAATGGCACCTTGCCTGACGACAAGTGGGAAGCCCGGAAACTGAGAACCAAAAGCTCCCGCTACTGTATAATCGAAGAAAAGCTATACAAACGCAGCTTATCAGAGCCGTACAACAGATGTATCCACGGCATGGAAATCCTGGCCATCCTGTCCACCACTCACCACGGTGTGTGTGGCAGCCACTCCAGTGGACGAACCTTGGCCGTAAGGATCAAGAAACATGGCTACTTCTGGTCAACGGTGGTTGCGGACTGCGAAAGCTACACCGCAAAATGCGACGACTGCCAGAAGCACGCGCCAGCAATCCATCAACCAACTAAAAACCTCTCGTGTATCAGCGCCTCATACCCATTCATGAGTTGGTCTATGGATATCGTAGGGCTGATGGTCCCCTTGGGACCAAAACAGTTAAGGTTCGTGTTGGTCCTAACAGATTATTTCACCAAATGGGTAGAAGCAAGAGCCTACCGGCAAACAACTGAAGTCGACGTACAAGACTTCATATGGCAAGATATAATATGCAGACACGGCCTCCCGTACGAGACCGTAACGGACAACGGCCCGCAATTTATATTGAAAGCCTTCAGAGACTTTTGCAAAACATGGCATATACGGATATCCTACTCTACACCCAGGTACCCGCAGGGAAACGGCCAGGCAGAAGCGACGAATAAAACAATAATGAATAACATCAAGAAAAGGCTAGACGCTAGAAAGGAAATGTGGTCCTACGAGCTGAATACGGTCCTATGGGCCTGTAGGACCACGTCCCATAAAGCAACCAAAGAAACACCTTTCTCGCTGGCCTATGGGATGGAAGCCGTGATCCCAACCAAACTCAGAGTTCCAACCCTCCGACGACAGCTTTGTCCAATCAACACAGAACTCAGCGAAGAGATGCTCAGAGACAGACTAGACCTAATCGAAGAAAAACGAGATCAAGCTTTAGTCCGCATCCAGAGCTATCAGCAGGCCGCAGCCCGCTACTACAACTCAAACGTCAAAGAACAGACGTTTAAAGTCGGTGATCTAGTACTTCGAAAAGTCTTCGACAAAACATGCAGAACAGGTGGAAAGCTAGGAGCCAATGGGGAAGGCCCCTACAAGGTCACCGAAGTAGTTCGCCCTGGCGTCTACAAACACTTCGATCAAAAGAGGAGAAAAGTCGAACTGCGTCCATGGAATTCTATGAACCTCAAACGATACTATTCTTGAAATAATCCCAAAATCTAACTACGACAGGGCTTGATCCCCTGGCGGGGTACGTAGGCAGCTCGTCCCTAGAGTCCAGCCCCAATCTATAAAACCTTTGCATTCTATACCGCATTGTATTCTCAAACCTTTTTTCTAAAAAAAAAAGCTAGGCTACAGGCCTCCGAAATCTAACCAAGTTCATAGTCTTTTAATTTGACGCGCGAACAACTAAGACACAAACAAGCACTCGGGATCAACGACGATCCGCTAAAACAAAAAAACGTCTGGCCAAACAACACTCTCACGAGCTTGCCTCATACGTGCCCCGAACAAATGTTCGCATAATAACCTGCTCTAGTACAAGTACCACAGCCCAAACAAACTCGAGTCGGGTGACGTACCGAGCTTCAGCTCGCACTAAAAGCACTGTCAACGCTGACTACTATTCCAAAACCAATACAAATACTCGGCCTCCGCAGCTCAAGAAAAATGGAAAGCCACGCGAGATGACGCCCGCCTTCGAGACAGCTCACGAAAATTTAACAAACACGAAACAAGACAACCGGACACACCAATAATCCGAGCCACAAGATAAAATTCGAGCAAACAATCGAAGACAGAATCAAAGTACGCAAGGCACGAAAGTTCCTAAAACACGGAATTCAATTAAAGAAGAAAAGCCTTCCCTGGCAAACAAAAACCAGAGTACGTCGCGAACCAAAAGTGCTCGCGACCAAGAGAAAACAAACATAACAAAAGACAAACTGAGTTCAAAGATGAAAACCCTCCCGGGCAAAAGTCTAGAACAAAAAGAAAAAGAGGGAAGGTGAGAAATCTTCGGGATTACTCCGTAGGCGGGAGAGTGTCATCACGGCCTTTCTCCGCACCAGACCCGAGTTCGGCCTTGTCCTGAACGCCGGTTCTGGACCCTTCTGCGCCATCACCCTTCTCACCACAGTCATCACCCGGAGCACCCTTGCTGCCGTTACTCCTGTATTCATCCAAGCCAATCGGCACGTTGGTGACAGGATCCACCTCCATCCGAACGGAACCATCAGAAACCTGGAGAACATCCAGTTTGGTTAGAGTCATATCGGAAACAACCAGTCCCTTGAGCTTCCCTTCATAGCTGTCAGCCTTGCGCGTCCACTTAGTCAATTCTTCTTCAACCTTCGCTGTTCCGACCATTATATCCGTGATCAGGTCGATATTAGCAACGGCCTCCTGAAGAGAAATGCGACAATCCACCTCACCCTTGTGTTTGTCCCACTTTTCCCTCAACGACTTCAGCACCTTATCATACCCGGCCTTGATCTCGGGTCTCCCAGCTCTGGCAGCACGACAGACGGCTTCTTCTTTGGAGTCCTTCAGCTCGCTGTTCTGGACCTCGAGCTTGGCAGCCTGATCAACCGCGACCTGTCGCTCGAGTCTCGCGACTTTGATCTGAGCCTCCAGCAACTCGATGCGATGATTCAGCTCGCTGGAAGGAGTGTGCTCCTTCTCGCAGACAGCTATCTGAGCCTTGGCCGCCTCTAACGAGTCCTTCAGTTCGCCAACCACCGCCGTCATCCTTGCGAGCTCATCGACGGAAGGTGCATTCTGCAGCAGGTCCTCATAATAAGCAACCAGCTTATTCTTCACCTCCATAGACTGAAAACCCGAAAACGAACGCATTCAGTTCACGCAAGCAGCCACGAGGCGGAAAATTGCGAACAAAACCAATACGAAATAAAAACTTACTCGAGCATCCGCTAGCGCTGTGTCGATGAAAAGCTCGCGAGCTCTTAGCTTCTCTACCGGCGGGATGGTGCATCCGGCTGGCTTGCAGTGTCTCAGCAGATGGGCAAGCCCGACTGGATCCTCCATAATAGGAGCATCCATAGTGTGCTCATACACCCAGTGAAAGGGCCTGCCCCGAGACCTGCTATCACAAGCATATGACCTCTCCACCCTTTGATGTTTTGGCTGCTGGTGAGACCCGCCATTGCTCCCCGAGCTCTGGGATTTCGAACCATGCGCGACAGAAGCTCGCTTTGATTTACCACGACCTGGCGAGTCCGCACGAGGGGATACGACGTTTGGAGGAAGAGCCCCCGTCGAGACGTTAGCCTCCATCTCTTGCATCACCTCGTGCAGCGCAGATTCCACATCATTGGCCTTCGCAGGCTCACCACCATCAACCTTCATCTTTCCTGCAGCCTTCTCGAGCTGACGTTGCGAGGGACGGCAAGACATATTCCTGATCGGGGGAGGAGGGACCGTCGACGAACTGCTGTCTTCAAGTTGCGGACCTCTTGCTACATATAAAAAACCAGGAATTACAGTCCCCGGCATAATATACAACCTCAGGTAATCTACGAAACTCAAGATCAACACATACCTGGTGAAATCTGAATGGAAGGCGAAGCTTCTCTAACGGGAGCTGGGAGCTGAAAAGCCCGAAGGATCATGTCCTTAGTAAAAGACGACCACCTAGTACGACATCTCCTGAGTGTATCAGCCCGGTCCTTAAGCGCGTTCAAAGCGAATTCGACCAGGGGAATCTGTACCAAAACCAAAGCAAACCCCGGTCAATACACGGCCCGCGAAACAAACGGAAATCAAACAGGCAAAAATAACAAGAAGGCAGCAGGGAATCTATCAAAGGCCTAAAAACTAAACAAGATTCTCCTAACCAACGGATTCGGCCCATTCGGAAGGCAGAGAACTGAAATCAAAATCGCCAACCGAAGATTGGTCGATCTTGAAGAAGAAGGGCTTATCTTGCCACCCGTCATCCCGCGGCGGCAAGCAATCGATGATTTTTCAACCCGATTTCGGGGAAACGTAAAAGGAGCCATCGCTGCCAGCATTCTTCTTCAACGTGCAAAGACGGTGAAATTCCTTGACTCCGAAGTGAAGTCTGTTCTCTCGCGATAAGACCCACAACCCGATAATCGTCCGAACCAGGTTCGAATGCATCTTGGGAAACGCAATCCCCATCTCGGCCGCGAACTCCAGCAGGAACCACGGAATCGGGAAAGTGAGCCCGCAGGACTCAAAGTATTGCCAGAAGGCACACCCGTATCCACTTTTCACCCTCTTGGGACCCTCCGGCTTCTGCGGCCTAAGTATCTCGACCCCGTAAGCAATCTGGAGTTCCTCGACTTTGTTGAAACTCATCTTTGTGGTCAAACGAGGACCCCGAATTGCCGATGCCTTCACGCGCCGAGATCCGCCAGCGGGATCCCCTTTTTCTTTCTTGACAGCCATTAGCTTCTCGCTTTGATTAGCAGGAGAATCGGCCATAACGAAGGGAAATCAAAGAGAAAGAGGAAAGAAATATGCCAGCAAACGAACAAATAACACTCGATTTAAATCGGGCACACGAAAAAAAACTGTAAATCTCGCCTGAGCTCTTTTCGTAAACAGAAGCAAAAGAGTAGAAGGAGAAAAAGCAAGAACAAGCAATTACGATTCTTTAAATAAAAGAACAAAAAGGAAAAGAGGGAGTTACCTTGAAAAGGAGTGGAGACGTGTGCGGTTAACGAAGAGGCGAGATGGAAAAACTGCATTTATATACAGTAATCATTCCGTTCGTTGAAAATAAATCCCAAAAGATTTATTTTCCCTCTCTCTCTCCTCTTGGAAATCCCAACCGTCTTGTCGTTGATAAAGTTGAATAATTTATTCATTCTGCTTCCCGATATTCGAATCTAATCGGGCAAACAATATTTTATTTATATCATCGAAAAGATATTTGTGCTTTTCCCTCAACAAGAATCTCGCGGGCTCAGCAAATACAACGAGCTCCCGCCGAACAGATTAATGAATCACCAATCAGGCTTCCCACTGCGCCTGATGGGCTGGGGGGCAACTGTTGGACCTGGATTTGACACCAAATCCGGCCCGTTAACTGGTCCATCGAAACCAACCTCGAAGGATGTCCACATTCCGAATGCAAGGCCCAACAAGAGGAAGGAAAGATAAGAAGGGAACGGTTCAAAAGGACGACGCGAGATCCGGAGCTTGTGCGGGATACAGATCGCGAGATACGCGCTGAAGCTAACGAAGTGGGGAGAATATTTAAGGAAGATATTCACGAATTAAAGTATTATTCGCTCTACGAGCTCTTGCACCACATAAAACTTGATCTCTTGTAAACGATCTCTTGATTCAATCAATAAAAGTCCATTTATCTATTCTCGATCTTAAGTTCAGTTGTTCAAATAGAGATTTTTACCCATCTTTTCCCCAATATCATCTAAACACTTTACAAATCATTGAGTGTGGATATCTGCATCCATACATGTCGTCTATGTAGACTTCCATGGTTTTACCGAGGTGGTTAGCGAACATTTTTTTCACTAGCCTTTGATAGGTTGCTCCTGCGTTTTTCAGGCCGAAGGGCATTACTTTGTAACAGTAGGTACCTCGGTCGGTAATGAAGGCTGTTATTTCTTGGTCGTCCGGACTCATCTTGATCTGATTGTATCCGGAGAAGGCGTCCATGAAGGACAAGAGTTGATGACCAGATGTGGCCTCGACGGCGGTCGATGTGTGGAAGTGGGAAACTGTCTTTTGGACATGCTTTGTTTAGGTTGGTGAAGTCGACACAGACTCTCCACGTGAGCCGGAGCTCGCTTGAGTTCGAGGTGTCGAGGGTTGGGTTATGCTCGGTTTTAACGAGCTTCCGAGTAGTTTTATCACGTGTCCCCCCCCCCCCCCCCCCCCCCCCCCCCCCCCCCCCCTCCCCGCGACCTTATGGAGCCTGGTGGAGCCGGAACTGATGGTATCCTAGGTGCGGGTGAGGGGGGATGATTACTGATTTCATTTATCCACCGCAAAGGTTTAGCTCTCTGAAAATCAGGTCGATCCTTTTTCTCGCTGATGGAGGGGAGTCAGGGGTTTGGACTTCGACCTCGACTTCGCGATCTCGTTTTTGAGGTATTTTGTCGGGGTCCACTTCCCTGTTTTGGGTCAAGGTCTTTTTGGGATTTTTTGTTTTTTCCCTCGGCCTTCTCGGCTTTTTCTTTGGCAAGCTTTTTCACCAGGATTCTAGCTCGAGTTCGACATCTTCTGTGGAATGTCCGTTATTTTTGTGGTGCTCGCAATATTTGCTTTGGTCGAAGCTCGACTCCTTTTTGGGGGACGAGCTTTCTATAGCATACGAATGCTGGCCTTTGCCTTGCGACTCCCTTTTGGGAGGTGTAACGTTAGCTTTCTTCGATCCCGAGGGTGCGAGGTGGAGCTGTGAGTTACGGTATTTTATTTTGCAGGCCGCTGTTTCGTCCTCGAAGTTAGCGTATATGGAGGCGCGATGGAGCGCGTCATCGAGTGAGTCTGTAGGTCGAAGCGTGAGCTCCGCCTTGAATCTCGACTGATACCAAAGGTTGGTTCGGAGGGCGAGCATGGCTACTGCTTCGTTAGGGTTAGCGATTTTTGCTTTGATCTCCTTGAATTTAGCTATGTATGATCGAAGTGGTTCGTCTAGACCTTGGACTAGCTTCCAGAGGTCGGCTTCGATTTCTCATTTTTCGATGAAGATCGAATATTGCTTGAGGAAGGCTATTGCGAGCTCGTTAAAATTCGAGATCGAATTTTCTTCTAGTGTCGCGAACCATTCCTGGGCCGGTCCGACTAAGTTTTCGATGAAGAGCCTGCAGTATCCTGCTTCTCTTTTCTCTGGGGAAAAATTAGCTCGGATTGCTGCAAGGTTGAAGAGTCGGATGTGAGCTTTTGGGTCGCTGTTTCCAGCATTCTCCGGGACTCGTACTTTGGTAGTGTCTCGGAGGTACGTGTACATGATCGAGTAGGTGAACGGAGTCCGTTGGGTCTCGCAAATTACTCGATCGATGTCGGGAGCTGAGCTCGTGGCTTGATGGAACATGGAGTTCATCTGCCGAATGGCGTAGTCGGTCTGGTTCTGCTACCATTCAAAGGATTCGCAGTCGACTAGATTTCTTGAGCCGACGCCGTGGTGGTTAGCCCGAGTCGGATCATTTGGAATCTGGGTTCTGAGCTGTTGGTGAACGAACCATATGGGTTGTTCGCGGATCCCATTGGGAAGTCTCGAGCTCGAGGTCGTGTTCGGTTGTTGGCCGAACTGGGGTGGTGTTTGCGAGCTTGAGGTGAATGCCGAGGATCCAAGCCATCTCTGTCGAGGTGGCTCGGTTCCAGGTGGTCTTAAAGGTGGAGATGGATATCTTGTGTTCGGACCCCATTTTGGGTATTCCTGGTGTTGGCACAGGTGGAGATGGGTATCTCGTCGCGGGAGAGGCCCCATCTCTGGTATTCCTGGAGCCGGAATATCTGTGGCGATTGGTGTCTGGTTTGCCGCGAGGGTGAACTTTGGTGGATCTGGAGCACGCAGAGGTGTCACATATGGTCCGGATGGATTACTTGGAGCAGGGATCCACGAAAAGTCGAGTTGAGTCTGTGGAGGTGGACTCACAGCAGATCGAGCTGCGGCTTGACGCCTTTCCAGTCTTTCTAATCTGATCTCCTGATCTCGTTGTCGATCGATCAGATGTGTGAGCATTTGGAGTATTTCCGCTGACTCCGATGTGCTTCTAGAAGCTACGGGTATCGGCGGGGAAACAGGAGCTGCTCGGCTCTGAGATGCCGAACTTGTAGGTGGATTCTCAGATTATACCCAGATTCGAGAGGGAGGTCTATCGGCTGTTTGTGATTGATTGCTCGTCGTTCCCGGTGGGGTGACGAGGTTGATCACGATCGGTTCCACTCGGCTGGGAACGTTGGAGTTCGTGCCGGTGGTGTCGACGAGGGTCGTAACCCTGGGTTCATTTCCGCCGGCTATCTGGCTGACGTTGCCGGTCGGAGTGACTTGATCTGGAGAGATCGGAATCGGTGAGACGTTTTCCGAGGTTTGTTTAGTTAAATCCATTTTGGTTTCAGCTGGCTTAGGATCTGCTCTTGAGTAAGAGAAATCTATAGATCTTTCCCCATAGACGGCGCCAAAATGTGGATGCAGAAATCCACACTCAGAAATTTATGTGTTTTAGTAAGGAAAGAAATTTGGAGGATTAAGGGCTATATTCTCTCGAACAAATTAACTGTATAAGCAAGCACTAACTGAAATAAAGATTTAGTATTAATTGGTTGAATGAAACGGTTACAAGGATTTCAATGAAGAAGATGAACTGAAAAGAGCTTTGAGAGCAGTTACAGAGTTTTCGGGTGTAAAAAGAGTAAAAGAAGATCAAGCCGAAGGTCCCCTAAACTAAGCTGTTTGCCTTCTTTATATAGCTCGCCACGTCGAGCTCCGAACTCCAGTGCGTATCTCGGCCACGTGCAGCAGCTTCCTCCGCAATCTTCGGACTCGTTTGAACTGGCGAGAATATGCTCTGACTTGGCTCGGATCCTTCCTTGTTTCTCGGGATTTGATCGAGCTGGAGCTCGACCTCGTCGAACGGAACGTCTTGCTGTTCAGGATTAGATCGTTGAGAGATGAATGGGCTTGGACCGTAAGATCCAAGCCCATTCACTTTTGGCTTAGTTTGAGCCCGCCTGTTAAACTTGAGTGAGCCGGATTTAGAATGTTAAATCCAGCTCCAACAACCATCTAAATCAGATCGATACATCCATAAGACCAACGAAGACATATTACCTGCATGCATATGACAATATTCATTAGATATGCATACAAAGATATTCATCAAATATAAAAATCAAAATACACAAACAAACTAACAAATACGAAGAATGAATTAACGATTCGATCGATAATATTTGCTGAAGCTAAAAATAATCATATATAGAGACGGTTAGGGTTACAGAAGAACCGAAGATATTTTTAGATTTTATTTAGATTTGCATGAGATTTTGATAAATACATTAAAGTTATTTTTATTTTGATAATATTTAAAATCAACGAACAAACCAATCTTTTTTAGTTATTACTTAACTTATTTAATAATTGAAAATATATTTAATATTATATTCAGCATATATCAAAATCAGAATATATCGGAATATATCAAAATATGTATGAAAATATAAAACAGTAAATATAAAAATCTTAGAAAATATAAAAATAGATTAGTAATTTCTTTATTAATGTTTAGTAAGATTGAACGAAAGAGCATTCATTCATCAAAATCACTTCACTTCATTAAGGGTTCTTTCGGATTACTTTGAGATGAATACAAAAACATATTTTTAAATTTTACATGATAGCCGAGCCCAAATCTTTAAACTTATTATTACTCTTTCTAGTTTTGATTATCTCTGATTTCATTTTGTATGTATAAATTCGTATGGTTTTTCTTTCAGTTCTCAGTTCTTGTCTTTTTAACTTGTAAATCTATATTTTATAACGACAATCTTTAGAGAGATAAAGAACATATATTGGGCTATAAATTTTATATAAAATAATGGCAACGGTTATTTATGAAAATGACAGGATCTCATAAAACATTAACAAAAAAAGAGCACTTTATAGAGTTCTTTTATAAGAAAGAGTATTTTCTTCAATTAGAATAGTTTTTTTGTTTTTTTCTTTACTCTTTTGTCTATTATACCTTTTGTAAAATCACCATTCTTCTTTTTTGCCATTCTTCATATTTACAGAAACATGACAGTAAAATATTATCCAAACATGAATAAGTGTTCTTGGACATCAACATATAATAGCATACAATGAGTTTTAATACATTTACAATGTATCGTTTATTCATCATTGTATGTTCATCCATAGTAGCATGTCCATAAATAGGCATCCATGTATAACCAAGTATAAATAAATAGGCTGATTATCGTCCATACTATCATGTCCATATATGAGACATCTATGCAAAATTGGGTGATCAACATACACTCCTTTAACTGCCCTATCACTGGTTCAAAAGACTGCTTAGATGGTAGATATTAGTTTGATGGACATTATCCATTATAACAATTCCATATATATATCCAAGCGTGGATGGGTGTTGAAATCAACATATAACAGCCTACCATGAATTCTATGGCATTTACAACTAAATATGTGATTTGATATAATTTACGTGGATGGACTTATATGGATATGAGATAATAGACGATGTATAATTATGTATTAACAGATGTGGATCCACGTGGGCTAAATAGTAGTTGTGTAATATTACAGAGTTTTCTATGAATATATGTACGTAGTAATCCATGAATAACCGTCCATCGATGATTTTGAATATTTTAATAGATGTTAGAATTTTTCAACTCATCCATATGTGGTTGTCCATGAGTATTGTGTAGATGGTGTTGTGTATGTAGTTAAGCCTTGGCGAAAGAGATAGAGAGAGAGAAAGAGAGAAAGAGAGAGAGAAAGAGAGAGAGAGAGATTTCAAGGATATAATAGATTTTTTTCATGGTAAAAGTACCTATATTGAAAAAAGTGTCTTTTCTTGATATTATACTTCTACAAAGTACTTTTTTTGTAATATCTTCTATATATCTATGCTATGTTTAATAAATTCAGAGCCGGAAGCTCACCAAGCATGTCGGCATGGGCATGTCGGCATGGGGTCTATTGCGCGAATATTTGTGGTAAAGATTCCGAATGTTTTTCAGCTTTCTATTTTTTTTTATTAATCAATGTAGTGGGGCAAATAATTTTTGTATGCTTAGACCCTCTTAAATTTGTCAAGCCGGTTTGGGATGGCATTTCGGTTTATGTCCAGGTTTGGTCCACCACTGTCGAATGAAATTTGTGATTAGTCGTCTTAAGGAAGACTTTTAGTGCTGGTCGTAATAAAATAGTGATATACTTTTGTGACGTGATATACTTTTTGCGACGTTAATGTCGGTGATCCACTTCGAAATTCACATTTTACATATATAAATCATAAAATGAATACAAATTATAGTAAAATGTCATATATCATGTAAATTATATAAAAGTTATATACATTAGAGGAGAAATAAGTACATTTCTTAAAAGGTATTCTCTTGTAATAATCTAAGCCCATCAAGATTAGAAAGACCGTACCGACCTAGTTCGGATTAAAAGAAACTTTCTGGAAATAACATTTGAAGACCGGAAACACCGGATCAGCTCGAAAGATAAGAGAGAATTTCCATAAATCTTCAGAAAGTAAAAGATATTTCTATATCACGAATATGAAAATATTCACCAAAGCCAAAAAGGAAAAGGAGTTCGGAGCAACCGACCTCCTATCCCTATAAATAAAGAGGACTTCGAAGCCAAGAAGAATAACTCACACATTCTAGAGAGCAGCATAGCTCATCCCAGAGACTCCAACGCTTTCTAGTCTACTTCGCAAACATCTTATTTCACCTCGGCATAACCTCTTGGTTATCCCATCTTTTGTAACCGCTTCGCTTATTGCTATTAATAAAATATCTTATTCTCTGAAACCCATAACTGTTAATCAAAACCCTAATAGTGATTTTCTAGTTCAACAGTTGGCACCGTCTGTGGGGACTAGGAGAATAAATTCTTAAAAAAACTAGCAAAATCAAACCGAAGCGATAAGTCTCCCAGTCGATGACAGCAGTCTCATCAACAACGACGATGTCACCACCCACACCGAGACGTCTACTCTCGACGAACATGGTAACCCCACCAACGCGAATCCACCCACAGGAGCACCCTCAGCTCCCATTCTCACCACCGACCTCGCAGCAGCCATCCAGGATGCCATGCTACCACTCACCCAGGACTTGGTGTCCAAACTAGACACCCTCCAGGCCCAGCAAGCCAAGTACGACGAGCAACTCAGCGCCTTCGCAGCCGCGACCACCGCGAGATCGGAATCGATCGGGCGATGTTTAATCTTCGAAACACCGGATCAAAACAACATCAGGGGCGCAACAGCGGACGATGAGGAGCCGTTCGGCGAACTGAATTCCGAGATCGCAAGGCTTCACCAGCGAATCAACACGATCAGATCCCAAGTTCATCGAGCCACCAGCTCGGCACCCGAGATCTCAGCCATTCTCTCCGATGCCGAACGTAATCCATTCGCCTCGTGGATCACCAACGTACGACTTGGCGAGGCGATAAAACTGAAGCTCCCATACTACAACGAGATAGAGGATCCCAACCTATGGCTGACCGGATTCAACGTCGCCATGAAGAGGCAATGATTCGAGACCGACCTCGAACGCAAAGCCAACCACTGCCAAACCTTTGTAGAACATCTCAACAAAGACGCTTTAAAGTGGTTCTCTAACCTACCTCCGGCCTCGATCAAATCCTTCAAAGATCTGGCTCACGCCTTCATAAAACACTATTCCATGTTCATCACGAAGAGGACGGTCAACCTGTTCACTCTAGTGCAAGAGTGCGACCAACCACTCCGCGATTTCATCAAAAAATTTAAGAACGCTGCGGCGGCATACGGGCAAATCCCGCAAGCTTTAGCCATCGAGGCACTCATGAACGGCCTATGGTACGAATCCCCGCTCAAGGAAGATTTGCATAAAAACCCAAGGAAAACCATAGAAGACGCTTTCCACCGAACTCAAATTTTTATACGAATGGAAGAGGAGAAAATTTTCTACGCCAAGAAACATGGCATATACGCAACGAGTACTTCGAAAGACAAGGAGCCCGCAACCAAAAGCAAGCTGTCCTCTCACGCTGTTGTCACAACTGGGGAGAAGCCCTGGAATCAGTGGACCCTGTGAGATCCTCCAAGGAGCACGAGCGACTGGGATGACAATCACGATCTGTACTGCTCCTTTCAGGGGCGAACAGGACACGCTACTTTGGCTTGTCGACACCTTCATAATACGCTGTATGAACAAACAAAGAAGGCAAAATCAACATTAGAGGCGATCGATCCCAGAGTAAAAGCTCTTATTCACCCAGTTCAAACTCTAGGGACTCGCGTCAGAACACCTCCACTCTGGATCGCAGGGATCCAGGAAAAAGCAGCACTCGAGGCAGCTCTGGAGGAAGGCGCCGAAGTCGCACGCCCGAAAGAAGGCACAAAGAAAAAGAGAAGGAAAAAGGAGAAGAATGCCAGAACGATGAAGGAGAGCACGATAATCCGCCTCCTCCGCCGAAGCGACGGTTCAACATGATCATGGGAAGACTCCCCGACTGCGATGATTCGGTTCGTGCCATCAAAGAGTATGGACGTAAAGCAACCGCATCGCGAAAATTCCCTCGTCCGGTGGACTATCACCCCATGATCACCTTCACATCAAAAGATATGCATGGGTTACACACCCCACACAACGACCCGCTAGTGGTCGAACTACATATCCACGACAGTGAAGTGGCCAAAATCTTGGTGGATACCGGCAGCACGGTCAACATCATCTTTAAAGATACATTGACCAAGATGGGACTCCAGGACAAAGACATCAAGACAGCACCAAAGCCTTTGACTGGCTTTGCCAGCGAGTCCTTCTTCAGCCACGGCACACCTTGGATCCACGAGATGAAAGCTATCGTGTCGACTTATCATCAATGCATGAAGTTCACCACCTCGGTCGGAGTTTTTACACTCCATGGCAATCAGCAGATGGCAAAGCCTTGCTTTATCAGCGAACGCAAAGTGCGACTCTCCGCGGCAAAAGCCCTCGAGGACGCTAAATAAACAAAAAAGATCCAACAACAAATCTATAGTGATACTTAGTTTCTTTTTTTTTATTTGAATAAAACGGGCTTGGCCCTTGGGTGATACCATTCATTCAATAATTGTAGTGAACTACGAGCGGCTTGATCCCAACTTGGGTACGTAGACAACCTCCGGGTGCAGCTGTAAATTTAATAGATTCCTTTTTTTCTCCAAAATCAGCTCGGCGTATAGATTCACGTTTTCTTATGCGAATGCATCTTGCTGAATCGATGTTCTGGCCAAACATTCGATTCCAAAAAAGCAAGCACAAACAAATAAAATAAGTGGCTGATCACCACTCCTTTCATACATCGGTTTGATTTAATTACTTCCGAAGTGGATAAGAAGAAAGCCGAGGACAAATCTCGCACGACCCTCGATCATACCTTTCGGGCCGAAGTGAATCCTGAAAAATTGGTATTCGATCTTGATCGTCGTTTGGTGTAAGACGGGCAAAGGAATCCCGCTTCCAGTTCCGAACTAAAAAGTTTAATCACACGTATGAAAAAGATGATGAATGAAGAAACTTTCATTATCAAAAAAGATAATAAGCCGCCTCAGGCAAAATTCTTACAAAAATGATAAAAAAATATATAAAAAAAATAATAATAAATATATACAGGCCGCCTGGCTCACTTTCGTAGGCCATCAATCTCTGATCTGCTCGGAAGGTTGAGGTCCTCACTCGTGACAACTATCTCGTTGATAGCATCACTGGCCGCTTTCCACTTGGCAAACTCCTTCTCGAAAGACGGAAGCGTCCTGGCAGGGAGCTCCCACCCTTTATCCTGCATCTTCTTCAAGAAGACGACCATATGGCTACCTTTCTCCACGCCGACGAGGGCTGCTTCCACCTCTTTGCGCTGGACTAGCGAGGCCTGAATCCGATCTAAACGCGGCTTAAACCAAGCGGTCATGCCATCAAAAACTCTATCGGCAGCACCTCGAGCGGCTTCCTCACAAGCCTTCTGAAGCTTTTCCTTCTCGGCAAGGAATCCCTGCAGGTTCTCTTCATTCCGCTTTTCGAGAAACTCGTTTGGAGCTTGGAGAGCGGCGACCTGCTTGCGAAGTCGATTAGCTTCAGACACCTCGCCTTTAAAGGTTTCAACGGTGCCATCCAGCTGAGCATACCTCTCCTTGAGAAGCTGGTTCTCCGCTTTTGCCTTTTTTGGCTCCTTGATCTCGGCGCAGGCGGCGTCCCGTATCATCTCCTCTTGACAAAAATTGTCATCATACTCCGCCAATGCGAACATATACGCTCCCAAACCCTACATCACAGCATGTTGTCAGAAAGCACATAATAAAAGGAGGGACCACACATTCACAACAAAAAAATAGTATAATAAAAAAAATACCCGAGCTATCATTTGACTCGGTGAAGATATAGAACTCGCCAGCTTCAGCTCTCAAAGCGGCTTACCCCATTGCGGCTTCTTCCTGCACTTCCAGATCAGGTTCGCTGCAAACTCGCGATTAAGCATCGCCGGAGTATTCCTGTCCCATCTCATGCAAAGATGATGAGGATTATAGTCAAAAAACTCCTCCTCCTGCTTAGGTTCAGCCGGAGCACTTGAATTGGTGCCTTATGTGCCAGCGTCCTTTTGAGAAGGAGCAGCCTCCTCAGGAGCGCTAGGACCAGCGTCTTCCATGTCCGGAGCAACCTCGGGAGGGGTCGGCCCTTCAGGATAAGCTGTGCCGGGCTCCTCGGTTCTCTCCTGACCAACATCTTCTGCGACATATAAGTCAGGGCTTTGAGACACACCTGTCCGAGGCGGTGAATGAACGTCCACCTGAGGTGATAAGAGAACACCGGCCCGAGGCACCGAGGGAACATCAACTGAAGGGGAAACAGCCTCGCGATGGCTCCCGGCAGCATCAGAGGCACCCACATCGCCTCCATCCGCGACTCGAGAGGTGGGATTTTGGGATGGTTCATCCTAAGAACCCCTCGCGGCTCTCTCAGACTGTGCCTGCCTCAATCTCTCCAGCGCCGCCGCCCTAGAGAAACTTAGAAAAAAATAAAAATAAAAAGCAAACAAAAGCAATGTAACGTCAAAAATCTCCTCGGCACGATATAATAACATGCGAAGCTAGGAAAATAATTTACCTCGCAAGAGTCTCGTTCTCAGCAGCCACATCGGCGTCATCAGAATCCACCAAGCTAGGTGGATCCTGGGAAGTCATCCTCTTCTTCTTTACAGAAGAACTCGCCGGAGCATCTGCGGGAGCCGGCGAAGTCGCCTTCCTCTTCTTTTGGCCAGCCCTTACGGGTTTCGGCTGCGAAGCCCTCCGAAAAGCTACAAAAACAACAATGAACACGTCCATAAGACCTCATCATCAAACAACTGATTATAACCACTTCGCTCAAGCAACCTACCAGCTTTTGAAGGTTTGGTCTTCTTCTCGGCAGGTTTGGCTGTCTTCTTCTTAGCAGCCCCCTCTTTCCCCTTCTTGGCCCACAGCTTCCAGCTTAGATCGCGCAGCCTCTTGACGTCAACATCGAACCCGAATGGGTCAGCTTCAAGACGTATTGCCACTACCATAACAAAGTAAACACACATTAACATCCGGGGAGTGAAGAAAAAGGGGATAAAGAAAACTCAGTTCGCCTTACATGGCGTCGACCTCCAAGTTCTAAATAAAATGAGCTCGGAACTGCCGATGGATGCTTTGTTAATCTTCACATAGAAGAAAAACCGATCCCACTCGTGAACCTTACTCGTCGGGTCTCCGCCAATGATTCCCTCCTTCATCACGGTGTAAAAGTGGCGCCATCCGCCGCGGTTCATCCTCCCTCTCTTCAGAATGGATATCCTTTCAAAAATATCCCAGTTGGAGGGGACCATCGCCGCGCGAGCTACCGCAGCTAGGCTGTCGAAATGGCAGATCATGGCATGAGTAAGCTGCGCCACCGGCATCTTTCTCCATTCACAATAACAAAGAAGTAGTGAAATCGGAAACTGAAGACCGAACTCCGCAAAATGGCACTCGTAGGAGAAAAAATAGCCCTCCGGGGGCGTGGTCACCCTCTCATGCTCCTGAGGAAGGAGAAGCTCGACCCCCTCGGGAAAAAAAACATTTTGAACGAAGCTCCTGGAGTCTCTCCGCAGTCATCCAGGTCCTCCCGTCTTTAATGCCGGTTCTGTGCTTCCACATCGCAATCTTCTGCGGAAGCCCTTCGATTCCGCTCTCCAGCTTGAAGCTTGCTGGCCCGGGACCATCCAAACCCATTTTGGAGTCCGTGTCAGGGTGATCCGATGGAATCTCATCCCGGTAACCCGAGGAGCCCTCGGAGATAGAAGAAGAAGAAGCGACCAGAATAATCCAGGCTCGCCTGGCACGGTTGGCGAGACAAATCTCATCGTCATCAAAAGAAGAATTCGAAGAAGAAGCAGTCATTTTTGAAATTTTTGAGCAGAGTAAAAGAAGCAAAGGAAAGGCAGGCAAATAAAAAGAAGAATCGCTATAGAAGATTGTTGCAAAATCGGCAAAGGAGATAGAGATTTTCTAAAGCAAGAAGACGAAGAGGTAAAAAGTAAAATAAAGAAAATCAGAAGAAATGTCAACAGTTTCCTAAAAGGACGCGTGTCAAGATTCAAGCAAATTCGCCGCATGGCGAACCCTTCGCATTTCCCGCTTAAAAGCAAAAACCCTAATGGGTCGGAATATTTAATAATTAATTCTTGGGAAGCGCCATGCGGCAAGTACACTTAAAATCGGGCCGAGCTGGCCATCACAAAACAACGCTCTCGACGAGCTGACATCTATTGCGAGGTCAAACCCATTTATAACTTCATGAAGTCCGCCGACCTGATTTACAATCAGTCTCGCCGGACGGAGGGGGGGGGGGGACTTACTGTTAGAGGGGAAATGAGCACATTTCCTAAAAGGCCTTCTCTCGCAATAACCTAAGCCCATCAAGATCAGGAAAACAGTACCGACCTAGTTCGGATTAAAGGAAACTCCCTGGAGATAACCTTTGAAGACCGAAAATACCGGATCAGCTCGAAAGATAAGGGAGAATTTCCATAAATCTTTGGAGAAGGGATATTTCCATATCACGAATATGGAAATATTCATGAAAACCAAAAAAGAAAAGGAGTTCGGAGCAACCGACCTCCTATCCCTATAAACAAAGAGGACCTCGAAGCCAAACAGAATAACTCACATATTCTAGAGAGCAGCAGAGCTAATCCTAAAGACTCCAACGCTTTCTAGTCTACTTCACAAACATCTTATTTCACATCGGCATAACCTCTCGGTTATCCCATCCTTTGTAATCGCTTTGCTTATTGCTATTAATAAAAGATTATATTCTCTGAAACCTACAACTGTTAATCAAAACTCTAGTGGTGATTTTCTAGTTCAACACATTACAAATATAATATTGCAGTTTGCAAATATGATGGATTATATTTTTTTTAATAGAAAACAAGCTTTGCATTATTGAAAGGAGTCTTACCAAGGTTATTTGGTGTTGTTTCTTGTACTATTTAATGAAAGAAATTGAATTAAGAGGTTGACTAAATTATTCTAAAGATAATAAAAAAACAAGCAAAAAAAGTAAAACATAAGTAAAATATAAGCAATAGAAATGAAAATTATAAGCAAAATTTAAACAAATGAATATTTGTTATAATTATAAACATTCTGCCTTTTGAGAGGGAAAACTTGTGGTTCCTCCACCCATATTTGGTCAAATACACATATAGAGCTAGATGTTATAAATAATTTACTATATAAGATGAGATATAAAGATATATAAATAAGAAATTTGTTTTTAGAGAGAAGGAATAGAGAGAGGCGTGAGCGAGAGATGGTGTTCTCTTTTGTTATTGATATGTATATCTTACAATAAAACATACATTTATTTATAGGTGATTTTTGACTTGCTAAGCAAGTCTTAAACAATACACATAAATTTTTATAAGATAAAGAGATAAGAGTAATCATCTATTCATCTATTATAATACTTCCCCTTGATTATTCATTAAAAATAATGTATTATGTATTGCTTCGTTAAAAATCTTATTATGGAAAAATCTGTTTGGGATAAAAACCATGATTAGAAAAAAGAGTGCACTAACGCTCCCTGGAAATGATAGATATAATCTTTTCTTCATAGATCTCGTAGATGACGCATTCTAATCCTCTGAACATGTTTTCTGAATGTTATAGTGAGAAGTGCCTTCGTAAATATATCAGCTGCATTGTCGCATGAACGAACATATTGAATGTCCACTTCTTGATTTTTTTCAAGCTCTTTTGTGTAAGAGAAAAATATTGGAGGGATATATTTCGTCTGATCACTCTTGATATAACCTTCTTTAAGTTGAGCGACGCATGAAGCATTATCTTCAAACACTTTTGTTGGCTCTTTCTTTGTATCTATTCCACTTCTATGTTGTATATGATGAATTATAGATCTGAGCCATACGCATTCCCTACAAGCTTTTTGTAGTGGAATAGTTTCTGCATCATTTGAAGACGTTGCAACTAAAGTTTACTTTTGGGAATGCAAAAAGATCACAGTTCCTCTAATTGTAAAAACATATCCAGTTTGCAGTCTAGCCTTATGCGGATCTGATAAATATCCGACATCTGCAAAACCAACCATACCAAACTCGGGGTTTCGAGAATAAAATAAACCAATTTCAATGGTACCTTGTAAATAACGGAATATATGTTTTATTCTGTTCCAATGTCGGCGTGTAGGAGATGAGTTGTATCTATCAAGTAAATTAGTAGCAAAAAACTATATCAGGTCTAGTACAATTTGCAAGATACATAAGCCCACCGATAGCGCTCATATAAGGTACTTCTTGACCTAATATTTCTTCGCTATTATCACATGGCCGAAATGGATCTTTATCAACATCGAGCGATCTATTGACCATCGGAGTACTCAAAGAAGTCGCTTTATCCATACTAAAGCGCTTTAATATCATTTTCGTATAATTTGATTGATGCACAAATATACCATCTTGGAAATGCTCTCTCTGGAGCCCAAGACAAAACTTTGTCTTTCCAAGATCTTTCATTTCGAACTCTTCTTTCATATGAGTTCTTGCATCATCGATCTCTTTTTGAGTTCCGATTATATTCAGGTCATCAACATAAACAGCAACGATCACAAATCCCGTTGTGGATTTCTTAATAAACAGACAAGGGCATATCGCATTATTGATGTAACCTTTACTAAAAAAAATACTCACTTAAGCGATTATACCACATGCGTCCGTATTGTTTTAATCCGGAAATTGATCGATGTAACTTGATCGCACACATCTCTTTAGATGTTGATCTTAGTGCTTCCGACATTTTCATTCCTTCAGGGATTTTCATATATATATCATTCTCAAGTGATCCATATAGATATGCTGTCACAACATCCATCAGATACATATCTAGATTCTTGGATGCTGCTAGACTCATTAAGAAACTGAATGTTATTGCATCAATTCCTGGTCTTTGAGAAAAACCTTGAGCCACGAGCCTTGCTTTATACCTTGTGATCTGATTTTTCTCATTTCTCTTTCTTACAAACACCCATTTGTATCCGACAGGCATTACATGCTCTGGTGTTGTGAAAACAGGTCCAAAAACTTTTCTTTTATTCAGGGAGAATAGTTCTGTTTTAATGGCCATTTTTCATATCTCCCAATCATGTATTTTCTGACATTCTAATATGGACTTTGGATCAGGATGATCGCTTTCAAGCTCTTTATATATAGAAAAAGAGAATATTTCATCATTATCTTTTATTTTATTTCTGATCCATAATGCTCTATTTTGGGCGTAATTGATGGAAATCTCATATTTTTCTGTTTCACATTCGTCTCCAAGATGAATCTCTTTATCTGGTTCTTCTAGAATTTTTTCACAAATTTCTTCAAAACATTTTTCTTTAAATGGTTCTTTCAGAACCTTTTTACTTTATTCTCCCATATTCTTTTTCTTTCGAGAAATTTTATCTTTAGAACCCATCGGTCTCCCCCTTTTCAACTAAACCCTAGGTTCATTTAATTTGTTCCTATAAATGTGTTCTTCAGGAACACAAATTCTGGATGGAACATTTGCTGCGGGGATATATGACTTTCTCACCCTCTTTGTATCTGTGAACGCATTTGGTAACTAAGTTTGCCATATTTTGCATATGTACAATTTTCTGAACTTCCATCTCACGTTGATTGGTAAGAAGATCAAGATAAGCCAAAGATTTTGTACACCAACTGATATCTTTTGGTGATTCTCTCAATCATCCCCCTAACGCGGGAAATTCATCTTCATTTAACTGGCAATCGGCCAAACGTGCCGTAAACATATCACTAGTTACTGGTCCAAGAAACATAATTATACTCGGTGACGTATAACTGATGTATATTCCCAATCTTCTTTGTGGTCCCATTTTTGTTCTTTGGGGTGGCGCTATAGGGACATAGACCGCACACCCAAATAGGAAATGAATTTCCAGTATTTTTAGAAAGAATACATGGCGATATATGTGGACCTATACATCCACATTGCTGGCCATTTTGATATTTCATGGTTTTAATAGACACATCAAGTAGATGGTCACATGTGTGTCTCCTGACCACAAGAAAGTTGGCTTTCGCTAAACTCATTACCCAATTAATCAGGTTAAAAGCACAATTCCCTGATTATGTCATAAAAAAGTAAGACTCGATAATGCTGGTGAATTCACTTCACAGACCTTCAATGATTATTGTATGTTAATGGGTATCGATGTTGAACATCCAGTGCCCCATGTGCATACACAAAATGGAATGGCTGAAAATTTGTTTAAAAGGCTGCAATTAATTTCAAGACCGCTTATTTTAAGAACAAAACTCCCAATTTCTGTATGGGGGCTTGCTACACTACATGCGGCTACTTTGGTCCGGATTAGACCAAGTGCATATAATAAATATTTCCCATTACAATTATCATCTGGCCAAGAACCAAATATATCCTATCTCCAAATTTTTGGATGTGCGGTTTATGTTCTTATATCCCCTCTGCAAAGAACAAAAATGGGGCCACATAGGAGATTGGGGATATATGTCGGATATACATCACCAAGTATAATAAGGTATCTTGAGCCACAAACTGGTGATATGTTTACGGCACGGTTTGCCGACTGCCATTTTAATGAAGATGAAAATTTCCAGCATTAGGGGGAGGAATAAAGCAAGTGTCGCAAGATGTTACATGGTTTTCACCATAGTGTGTAGGAATATAAGGAGTCTAAACCTTGACTTTGAGGTTCAAAAGGGGCAATAGGGGTTAAGATAAGGCTAGAGATCGAGTGCTAGATCGACTGATCCTGGCTCGATCTTTGCTAGATCGAGTCAGTGAATCGAGAAGAGTTAGTCGATCTAGACGAGAACGAGTGACAAGATCGACCTTGACGAAAAAGGATCGATCGATCCAAATCGATCCTCCAACGAATCAACGCGAATTAGAAGTTCGGAAAATTATACATTTACAAAATATGGCAAATGAATTACCAGATGCGTTTACAGATACAAAAAAGGGTTACAAAGTCATATATACCCACTGCAAATGCTCCATCACGGAATGAAATTCCAAAAGAACAAATTGATAGAAACAAAGCAAATGAACCCAAAATTCAATTGAGAAGAGGGAGACCAATGGGCTCAAAAGATAAAAACACGAAAGGAATGAAATAATTCCAGAACCACCACATGAAAAAATTTTAGAAGACATTCGTGAAGCAGTTCAAAAACAGTCTGATGAAAAAAAGGTCTAGAAGATGAACAATATACAGAAAAGTGTGAGATTTCCATAAATCATTGCCAAGATGGAAACATTTGGGTTAGAAATGAAATAGAAGATAATGATGGTATATTCACTTTTTCTATATCCAAAGAAGTTGATAATGAAAATGATGATCCAGACTCAATGTCCGTATCAGAGTGTCAGAATAGGCCCGACTGGGAGAAATGGCAAGTGGCTATAAGAGATAAATTATTCTCACTCAATAAAAGATATGTGTTTGGACAAGTTGTCGTTACACCTGAAGGTGTAATACCAGTTGGATGCAGATGGGTTTTTATGCGAAAAAGAAATGTGAAAAATGAAGTAACAAGATATAAAGCTCGACTTGTTGCACAAGGTTTTTCTCAAAGACCATGAAATATATTCCCCGGTTATGGATGCAATCACATTTAGGTACTTGATGAGTCTAACAGCATCAAAAAATCTAGAAATGCACCTTATGGATGTTGTAATTGCATACCTATATGGATCACTTGAAAATGACATATATATGAAAATTCCAGAAGGATTCAAGATCCATAAAAATCAAAAATCCCAGAAGGATCCAAAGATATTTGTTCGGTCAAGTTACAGCAATCACTATACGGATTAAAACAATTTGGATGCTTGTGGTATAATCGCTTAAGTAAATATCTATTGAAGATTGGATATATCAACAACGCGATATGTCCTTGCGTATTTATTAAGAAAACCCCTCTAGGATTTGTGATTATTGCTGTTTATGTAGATGACCTAAATATAATTATAACTCAAAAAGAATTTAATGATGCAAGATCTCATATGAAAGATGATTTTGAAATGAAAGATCTCGGAAAGACAAAGTTTTGTCTAGGACTCCAGATTGAACATTTATAAGATGGAAATCTTTGTACATCAGTCAAATTACACCAAGAGAGTGTTAAAACACTTTAATATGGATAAAGTCAATCCTTTGAGTACCCCAATGGTTAATAGATCACTTAATGTTGATAAGGATCCTTTTCGACTTTGTGAAGATAACGAGGATATATTAGGTCTTGAAGTACCTTATATGAGTGCTATAGGTGCACTTATGTATCTTGCAAATTGTACTCGGCCAGATATAGCATTTGTTACTAATATGCTCACAAGATACAGGCCAGCTCATACAAGGAGACATTGGACTGAAATAAAACAGATTTTCAATTATCTCCAAGGTACTATTGACTTAGGATTATTCTACTCCAAAATTTTAGCTTTTGATCTAGTTGGTTTTGCAGATGCAGGATATCTATCGGATCCGCATGAAGCTCGATCTCAAACCGGATATGTTTTCACAATGGGAGGTATTGCGATCTCATGAGGCTCTTAGAAGCAGACATTGGTAGCTATGATAGCTTGCTATATTGTAGTGTATTAGGATGCAGTTTATACATATTTTCTCTTGTTTTGCATTATTTTTTATCATTTTAGTCCCATTTGCATATAGAAGTAGCCATGCATGCATTTAGATTAAGAATGCATACATTTGCAACTTTGAGGTGTATTTCATGTGTTTTTGGGGCTAAGGAGACTTATGGGAGGATGTAGGATCATCTGGAGTCAAATAAATATGCAAGAATAATTAAGCCAAGCTGTTTAGAAGCTGCACCGAGGTCCCACATCGAGGTCTTTGCTCGGTTCAACAGGATACAATTTATAAATCGGTCCGTATGAAGCCTCTCCACTCAGATTTAGGCTCCTCGTTCTCAAAAAAAAGTTGTAGAGGATCGGATTAGCTTTCTAATGATTGTCGAATTACGTCATTTGGATCTGGTATTCTAGAGATAGAGCGATTCCAGCTACGCAGTGTTCACGAGGCTGTTGTACCGGGAAAGCACATCGAGCAAAACCCAGGCAAGCCTGCCCGGTGCGAGCTGAACCTACAAAATATGCCTGATGCAACAGGGACAGACTGCATCGGCCAAGCACATCGAGCAAAACATCTTCTAGCTTATCTTTTTGTTATCTTATCTTCAATTTTACCCTATTTTCGACCTTGTGGGAAACCACAAACAGGTTTTTATGGGATTTGAATCAAGATCATCTTTTTAATAATGTTTTGCACTTCCTATGTCATTTTCCCTCTAGTTTTTATTTGATCATGTTTGATTTGTCATCTCTGGTTGTGAGTAATTTCATATGGTTTGAGGTTAGAGCAGATTTGGAGATGATTGGTTGATAACTTAGGGAGATTTGGTTTAATTCTTTCTTAGATCACTTAGCTAGGTTGTTCTTAAGGCTTGAGTAATTTGTTTAAGTGAAATCGGATCTTAGGTATTTGCTGCATCAAAAAGGGTTTCTTTAAATGCATGAATGAACTTCACTAGGAACATTCTCCTAGATGATTATATTGCGTTTGGGTAGCATGTTTGGTCTTTAAGAGTCTTGTGTTTTCAAGCTGGTTTTGCAAAAATACGCCATCACAAGTGGGTATGACATGTGCTTAACTTAGACATCTCTGTTCTGTTTGCAGATTGATTGATTTAGTGGCTTGATCATGTTCTTTGCTTGTTATTGGTCTTGACTACCCTAGATTTGATAGTAAGTAATCCCCATGTCATCATTTTTCTAGCCTTAAACCTGTGCCTTATTGTTCTTTGCATTTAATCATCGTTTGTTCTGTTTTTCTCTGTTTTTATTTGCTTTGCTTACTTTAATCCTGCTGCATTTAGATCATTTCCTTGTTAGTTTCTGTTGTATTTAGTTTTTTTTGCATTGCATTACTGATGTAAGCATCAAAGCTCATACAATTGGAGCAAGCAAGGAAAGGAGCAAAGAAACTAAACCAGGAGAAGCATTGCTTGTAGCTGAGGATTCAAAAGGGTTCAAAGGAGTATCAATGAGCCAAAAGGGATTTATTTCTCAAGAGGAATCTTTTATACAACCAAAGGAACCGCTGGTTTTATTTAAATCAGAAGAGAACCAGGATCAAACCATTAGAAGATCAAATCAGGTGCCTAGAACCAATTTGGAGCCGTTTAAGGAAACTGGGAGAAGAGGCCCATTTCATTCGACTCACCCTCTTATTCTACATTCTCAGAAGACTTCAGAAGATATACAAGCAAATATACAAGTCAAAAACCGGAGTTATTCTATTCAAACCCAAGGAGAACCACCAAAACTGCCAAATCAAGTTAATGGAGCATTATTGGAATCATCTGTGAAAAGCAGGGGTTTATATTCTATCAAGCCACTTTATTCACATTATTTGAAGGTTCAAGAAGATATCAAAGAAGGAGAATCAGTTAACCAAGTCAATAGCCGAGCTCAATCAAACCAGAACCAAGAAGATATCACCATGAAAGAACTTGCCTTATTCGGATTCAATTACTTGGTTGTCAAAGGAAAGGCTCACCAACGACCATATCCCTCACTCAATCTGGGGCCTCTATCCTCAAAAGACAATCCTGAACGTCCCTACAAGTCAGTCAAAGATTCATTTCGTCACACCAATCAAGCATTCTCCTCCCTTAAAGACCAATGGCTAGGATATCATAATCCCATCACTTAAGCTATAATTATCATACTTTATGTTAAGTTTTTTTTAACTTTGTTACCATTTTTTTTTTATCTTTCTGAGCATTATATAAGCTCATTTCCAGTGTATTTGATATTCAGAATTATTAAAGAAATTAAAACCCCATTTGTTTTGTTTACAAAGAAAATTCTTTGCAACTAAATTTGTTCCTGCTTTTCTTCTAAGTGTTGTGGAATCAGCCTTGAAGATTTGTGTAAAATCTCCTATACTCTTGCGTGGATTAGCCCTTGAGATAGCAGAATCTAACCTTTGGATTTTGTGGTCATCAAGCTCAACCTGACTTTCCATCATTCAAGTCATCCTTCCATCCCCTTAAGCTAGAAGCAAAGATTCAAAGAAGCTTTACTTGAACCACATTTCAAGTATTGTATCAATTACTTGCTTTAGACTTGATAGGATTGCATTTCACTTGTTCATTTTATGTTTTATCACTTAGGTTGTTAGATAATCCATCATTTATCATTTTGGTTAAGCTTAGTGAGTTCCTTGCATCTCTTTTATTCTAACTCCTGGATGGATTGATAAAACCTGTTCTATACTACATCTGATTAGAGAGGAATTGAGTTAAAACTTGCAAAAGTCTTAATCAAAGATGTAGAGTATGGAGTAAGCTTTCGAATGGTGAAATTTTCAAGTCATTATGATCCATGGTTAGAAAGATATGGCGATTACAGTAAGACGGTATGCAGCAAGGTGATCATATCGGGGATGCACATCGAGCAGAACATCAAAGGCCCAGACCAATATGGACAAATGCTCTTCAAAACACCAAAGCAGCAAGGATGCCTTGATCCAATGGTCCCCATTAATCATCTCCACTGATGAATGTCTATCCTCCACCCCTCCAACCTCCACTATAAGTACACACCTTCCTCATCTTTTAATCCTTACACCTTCTCCTTTACACTACATTGTTTCTATTGTAGTTTTGCCTCCTTTTCTATTTCTAATACTCTCTGTGTATTCTAAGTGTGGGAGAGGGTTTTATTGGACTAACATTCTGCATCCATATCACATTTGCATTTACATATAGCTAAGCAACCATGCATTGCACTTAAGTCATAGAAAATCCATAAAAATTTGGAAATTTTTGAAAATTGATTTCTTAAAAACAGAGTGTTCATGTTCATTCACATAGTACTTAGACTTCATCCATTCACTTAGGTTGTAGCTTGCTTGTTTAAAATGAGTGCAATGATAATGAATCTTTGAAATGCTAGTGGTTTATGAAAATGATGCCCTTGTTTTAGTCGTTTGATGTATTTGATGAAGCAATTGAAATAAGGCTGAATCACTCTTTGAATTTATGATTTTGAAACTCTTGTTTGAAGTTGAAGCTTGCTTGATTTGATCTTGACCTTTATATAAGTGGAACTTTAATTTGGACTTTGAATTATCTTGTTTGTGCATTGAAAGTGATTGCATGGCTACCAATATACATATTTGAATCATCTTCTTCCTTTTCACCATTCTTGTTGATCCAAGTAGCTGATCATCATTATTAAGGGACATTTAACCATACCTTGAACCAATTCTTCCTTCTAAACCCAAACATTATTGTGAGAGTTTGTGAGGCCTTGCATTACCATTTTTGAACTTATCGTGGCAAAAAGTGTTAGGAATAAGGATGGTAAGGAGGAGCTCCTCTTGTAGACATCAGCTTGTATTTTGAGCTTGATACTAGGCTTACAAAAGTTATCCAAAAGGAGAAAAATCAGACCAAGCAATCCACCAAAAAGGTGATGAAAATTGACGCATATACAACAAAGAAGAGCAAGTTCTAAAAGAAGTCAGCCATACAAGCAAAAGAAGAAGAAGTCCCCCACATTTCAAGAAGAAAATGATCAAAATAGCTTTGGGAAAGGGTAGATTTAGGGGTTTATCTTTGGATTTAGACTTAATTAGGATCATCTTTGGGAAAATGGTAGAAGAGAGCTTTGACTTGCATGCGTAAGTGTGCTTTTACCTTTAGCATTTTGCCAAAGATAGATTCATTTCATATGAGAGATCCCTTGTTTCTTTGAGCCATTGATGAATGAGATCATTTTTATCTCATAACCATGTCCTTTGAACCAAATGCTTTCACTTGATTTGCACAAACTTGATCTATAGGTCACTTGTTTAATGAATGTTAAAAAGGTTAAGTGATTTGAAGCTTGTGTAGATTGATAACTTGAGAATCATTTTTATTTTGTGATGAGTGTGGCTAAGTTTTAGAGTACAGTTTCATCACTAGCATTCTAGCACTAGAAACATGGACATCATTTTGATTTATTTTTAGCATTTCAAGATATGAGTTCCCTTTTTAAAACCTCATCACCATGCTAAATGTTTAGTTTGCTTGAGGGCAATCATTCTCTCACCATGAGCATAAAGATAAGAACCATTCTAGCCTAAAGATAAGAACCATACTAGCTTAAGAGATGTACTAACTAAGCAATCATTCTCTTACCCAAGCAAGAATTCAGATCAACTTATCAATCTTATGAACCAATAAGGACCTAGTTGGCTAAACACCAATTAAGAACATGGATTTAAGCACACAGCTGCAACATCCTAACAATGCTAAGCAATGAACAGGAATGAAACAAAGGCAAGATCTTTTAATGCATATTATCTAACCACCAAGCAAGAATCTCAAAACCAGCATTATCTAGCCCTAAGCGAACCATCTGGCAATGGTGAACTATCACTTTGGTGTCACTGAACAAAGGAAACATAGACCAAACCAAACTATAAAGCCAAATAAGCGAACCATACTTAGAGATCAGATAACAAGCCATTTAGTGAACCATATGCATCAATCAATACCATATTCAATCAAAAGAGCAAGCTTTATGAACAATAACCACTTTGCAAGAGAAAGAGACAACAAAGAGTAGTTAAATAAGCCTAATCACCCCTTAATCACATCTTAATCACCACTTTCCCTATTTAGAACCCTAAATCTAAAGTAAACTACTCACCAATCATGTTTAATTCTATTGATTTAGAGTTAAACATAACTAGATGAGGTTAAAATACAAAGATGATAAATCTAAACTACCAAGGTGCAAGAATAAAGATTAAGAGACAAGATTAAACCATAAAAATACAAACTTTATTAAAGATTAAGATCCTTAAGGCAAATCGCCATTTAAGGTTTAGAGAAGAGAGAGCTTTTGATAGAAAGTTAAACTTGGATAAAGATAATGTTTTGTGGCTTCCCTTTTATTGTAGGGAGCCAAAAGAAGCATAATAAACCTAAAAAAATAGGATAAGTATACAAAATTCAAGTGGTCAAGCGGAAGTTGCATCGAGGTCGTACGGACGATGTTCTGCTCGATATGCGACCTCGATATGGTCCGTGCAGCGCGCATCGGCTTCCTTCATCGATGCTGGTCCTCGATGCAGACCAACGGCTTGGAATCCTTGTGCTGATCCTCTTCCTCTCGTCCTGCTGCTTGCATCGAGCATACTCCACAGGTGTTCTGCTCGATATGCTTGCTCGATGTGGACTAGACTTTGCAAGAGCTCCATTTCTGACATCTTCTTTGATCTTGAGCTGCTTCCATCTCCTTCCCAACTCCAAGAAACTCCAAAAACACCTGAAAACCACCACAAACATGCACATGTATGCAAATGTATGCAATCCTAAGCTAAATGCATGCCATGTTGATTCTAAGTGCAAATGATACTAAAATGTTAAACTATAGTGCAAAAATAGAGGAAAAAGGCATGAAATTCAGCCTAAAATGATCTAAAATAGCAAGCTATCAACACCCCACACTTAGCTTTTGCTTGCCCTCAAGCAAACAAACACTTAACATGGTGATGAGGTTTTAAATGGGAACTCATATCTTTGAAAATGCTAACAATAAATCAAAATGAAGTTCATGTTCTCTATTCTAGAGTACACTTGATGGAAGAATACTTATCCACTTTCATCACAAAACAAGAATGATCATAAAGCTATCAACCTACACATGCTCATCAAATCAAACAACCTTTTTAACATTCAATTATGCTCAAACCGTGAATCATGCTTATGCAAATGCGAAAGTGTCATTTGGCTAAGGGACAAGGCTTAGTGGAATAAAAATGATCCCACTTCACAAACTAGTTTTGGTATTTAAAGGATTCTCTCAAGGAAAAGCATGGTTGTGCTTTGGCAAAATGCTAAGGGTCAAAGAACAACTTACACATACAAAA
Source organism: Thlaspi arvense (assembly GCA_911865555.2). Lineage (NCBI taxonomy): Eukaryota > Viridiplantae > Streptophyta > Magnoliopsida > Brassicales > Brassicaceae > Thlaspi > Thlaspi arvense. Next base: position 23,991,546 of record OU466858.1, on the reverse strand, counting down.
GAAGACTCCCATTCCAAGATCTATAAGATGTGTTCCTAACTCTAGCCTATCAGTGTAAAACCCGCCTATGCTACCCTTTTTAAGATTTTAAACCCTTTTTAAAAACCCAAAAACTTTTTTCCTTCAAGCGCTTTGGAGGACACTTCTTCTTTTGAACTTTAAGTGGTGGCGATTTGCTTCTTTTGAGTTTGGCTCCTTTATTTGGTGATGCTGGTGCTTTTTTCCTTCAAGCGCTTTGGAGGGCACTTCTTTTTTTGATTTTCTTGTTTTGCACTTCTTGCATCTTCTTTTCTTCATTGAACATGAGCCTTCTTTTTTTTTAGTTTGGAATCGCCATTTCCACCCTTTTGCTTGTGTCACACTCCTTTTTCTTTTGTGCCGTGACTTCTTTTCTTCATTACCTCTCTTAAAAATTAATCCCAAGATAAACCCAAACCATTCCCCAAACATCCTAGCCTATTTAACTCAAGAGTGAGCTAGTTCTACAATGGGAATACTGCCCTTGTAGTTCTAAACCAACAATTTTTGCTAAGCAACAACCATGATGGAAGAGGCCTCACAAATCACACACTATTAATGTCTTGGCTTGAAAGAAGGTTTAGTTAAGGGTGGGGAAATCTAAATGGATCTTTTAGAGAGTGGTAAAAGAGGATAAGAAGACCAAATATTTTAAACTATCCATGGTATCAATCACAAAAGCATGAGGCATGATAATTGCGAATTCAAATTAGGTTCCACTTAAAAAAAGGTTGAAATCAAATTCCAAAAGTGGTTCAGCTTTATTTCTAGTTCAACATCAAATGCACCAAAGGATTAAAAACAAGGGCTTCATTTTCATAAATTACTAGCATTAACAAAGATGTACTATCATAGTTCCCAATTTAAACAAGCAAGCTAGTCTTATATGAATGCATGGAGTCTAAATCCTATAAGAATGCATGAAAATCAAACTCTTTTTGTGAAGCAATTTTTTGAAAAATTTTCAATTTTTTTTTTGTTTCTTTTATACCTTGTATGCTATGTAATCATGATGCATGATTCCTATTCTAATATGCAAACGCAAATGCAAGCATCAGTCCATCATATACCCTACCCCACACTTAAATTACACAGTGCCTGTGTAATAAAAATGCTAAGGAGAGTGTTCACAAACATCAAGCAAACAATCGCATGAAATTCAAAAAACAAAATGAGTGGTATTTACAATGGTTAGTGTGGTGTACCTTACTTCAGGTGGAGGAGTGGTGAGAGTGTGAACTCTCAATGGCATGGGAAGGTGAGGCTTCCTCCTCTGATGGAGCTTGCTGTCTAGTCCTTCTCTTCTTTCCTTTTCTCTTTGGAGCAGCTATATGAGATGAATGCTTGGCCAGTTGAGAAGCTTGTGTCCTTAGCCGCTCACTGATGTGGAATGAGTGTCTCTCTTGGACTGTAACCTCTGGTGTATCCTCAGACATGTCTTCAGCATCAGATTTTCCTCCTTGTGGCCCTGCTTGGACCGCTTGATCAGTTCTCTTGGCTGATGAAGATCCTCCCAACTTCTTCTTGAGCTTCCTCACTTTCTTCTTCAATGAGTCAACCGATTTCTTGCTTGCTTTGACTATCTTCAGCAAACATCTGATGGCTTTGTCCTGGAAGTGGTTCCACCTCTAAAGAAGTCTAATATGCTCATGTGCAGCCTTTGAAGCTTCAGATGTGCATATCACATCAGAAGGGTCAAATGCATAAGGGCTATTATAGTCTTAATGTTCATCCTCCTCCATCCCTTGATGCTGAAGCTCTTATTCTTGATGCTGCTCTTCAATGTCTTATGCCATATCTGAGTCTCTGATGGTGCTCATGTTCTTCACATTGCTTGGCCTCATCAATGGTGGGTCGGTCTTTGGGTCATAAAACTCATCTTATGTTGGCATGAATCAGATGTTCTCATAGGAGGTGAAGTTGGTTAAGCGCTGCTTGGGCAAGATGATCGTCCTCTTCCTGTTTTCCAGCTCAAACTGATAACCAAATCATGTCTCAACAGCTCCTGAAAGGTATCCGATCTTACTGAGATAAGGAACATCTAGGAAGATCATTGTAACATCTGGTGTGCCAAGCTCAACTCCAGCACCAAGCAAGATAGGAGTGATCACGCCTCCAATGGCTATCTTTTGCTTCTTGTCTCTAGTGTTGAAAGCCCATTGTTGGCATGCTAGAAATTGCTTCATTAGGATTGTCACAAGACCAACTCCTAAGCGCTCTCCTTGGATCTTCCCATGCCTTGTTTCAACCATTATGTTCTTCAAGTCATTCACAAGCAACTCCATCTCTTCTTTTTTGACCATACTTTGCTTTTTTCTGTAAAAGAGTGTGCTGGTGAGGACTCTATGAACATATATGATAGCTGGATGGCGGATGCTAGCACTCTTCAGATGACCAGCTCTATAAGCATCATTCGCTATCTCCTCTCATACATGCCTTAGCTCAGCATGCTTGAAGTGCGAAACAAGGAATCTAGCAAAGTTTACCTTAATTCTTGAACCAAAAGATGAAGTTCCAGGACAGAGAATACAAGAGAGAAAGAAAAGATGTTTGGCAATGGGTGTTTAGCTAGATATGGATGTATAGAGAGAGATGAAAATGCTAGTTTTAAAGTAAGAGGATAAGGGAAATCTAAAATATCTAAGGATAATGCAAGAAAATCTCATTTAAAATTCAAAAAAATGCATGTGCGGGGGAAAAAAAAGATTGTTTTACCAGACATCAAGGCCCACAAAAAGGTTTTACTCGATTTACCTTTGAAAAAATTCAAATTTTTTTTACACGGATCATATCGAGCAAAACACTCGGTGTGGTACCTCGATGTGTACCATATCGGGAACGTCGGGTCATGTGGCTTGGTAATGATGCCCCTCTGCCTTGGGGGTTCTGTGTTCTGGTCAGCTTTTCCTTCAGGGGCACCTTACATCGAGCAGTCTTAGTAGATATTCTGCTTGATGTTGTTGCTCGGTGTAGGTAGACACTTCGGCTTGCATATCCTTCCCGTTGGCAGTGCATGGCATTGTCTGGATGCTTGTTCCTGGCCCGGCCATTGTGCATCGAGCAAACATGTTGGTGTTTTACTCGATGCTACACCTCGATGTGGAACGTCTCGTACTCGGTTGCTGTTCTCCTTGGTGTTGTCGTACCGGATCCCGTCTTGTATCCAATTGGCTGATAGCACCCATATCGAGCAGAACCTTGGATGTTCTGCTCGATGCAACTCCTCGGTGTGACTTCATCGAGCAATCTGATCAATGTACGGGCTATAACTTCTCTATGTACGGACTGGGGATCACATCGAGCAGGGCTTTTGGTGTTCTGCTCGATGCTACACCTCGATGTGATCTCCACCGTGCGTCTTGGTCGATGTACGGTCCACGCTCCTTGGTGTACAGACTGGGGCTTTGGGAGCGATCACATCGAGCAGGGCTTTTGATGTTCTGCTCGATGCTACACCTCGATGTGATCTCCATCGTGAAATCTGCTCGGTGTACGGACTGCTCCTTCCCCGAGATAAGCTGTATCAAGCAGCGATGACAGATGTTCTGCTCGATATGGTACCTCGATATGAAAACATAGTTTTCTTTCCTTGGCATTTAAACCATTCTACACATCCATGGACCTGTTCTTTGACTTCTGAAACACTAAATAAAGACATTAGTAATAAAAGAAAGCATATATTTACAAGGATAGTCATGGGATTACCTCCCAAGTGTGCTTGTTTTAAGTCACTAACCTTGACTTTGATGGTTCGAGGACTAATGAGAAGAGGTTGATAGAGCTAGTGCTCCTTCCTCTTTCTTCTTGTAAATCCAAGTGCCCACTGACATCAGTCTCTTTTTCTCACGAGCTGTCGTTCTATTTCTCCTCTTCTTGACATTTGGTGTGATCAAAGGCTTCACTTCTTTGGTGATCAAGCCTTCATCCTCTTTCAAACCATCTCCAAGCTTCAACTCAGTGTCAAGCTTCTGCTCTGGCTCATCAGGGAGAGTGTCTCTCATCAACATACTCATTGTGAAGCTCATAGCATGCTCCACACGTTCTGGAAGTTGCTGTTGCTCACTCTCTTCTTCAATAATTGTTCCACAAAAATCTATGGAAGGAGAGACAATCTTGTAGACTTTGAACTCATCAACATTCTTCAAAATCACAGAGCCTCTCTTTAAGTCTACTTGATCTCCTGCTGTTGCCAAGAATGGTGTTCCTAGAAGAAGTGTCATCTCTCTTGAATATGTCTTCTCCATAACCACAAAATCTGTTGGCACCAAGCAATTCCCAATCTTCAAAGGGAAATCCTTTACCATGCCCAAGGGTCTTGTTGAGGTGTTATCCACAAAAGTGATAGAGGCTTTGCAGGGCTTTTACTCCTTGATTCCTAAGGTTTGGCTTAAGTGGAGAGACATGACATTCACAGTTGAACCTGAATAACACAAAGCTCCAACATTGTCTACAACTCAAGCTCACAAGTGATGAGAAACTTTCCTGGATTGGAAAGCTTTTTCAATGTCTTAAGCTCCTTGTTTATCTTTTGATTAGCCCCCACATTCTCTAGAATTGGCTCCACTACTTCCAGCTTGTCAAAGACTTCTTTGAGGAACCTGATTTGATCCTTTACTTCAAGCAAAGTGGTGCCATGAGGAAGCTTTATTCCAGCATCTTGTATGTCTTTTCTGAACATTGAATAGACTTCCATATGAGCCTTTGTAAAGTGCATCATGGGGTAAGGGATTGGTGGTTTATAAGCTTGAACTTCAGGAGCTTTACCCTTCTCATTGCCGCTTGAGGAGCTGCCCACTTGGCGATCATAAAATTCCTTGAAGTCTTCAGGACTTTCTCTAGCCAAGACCATCAAAGCATAGTATGTCTCTACAAGCTCTTTATCAGCATCACTGATCTCTGGTTTGGCTTCTTCTTCTGGAGCAACTAAGGCTTTCTCAGCCTCTTCCTTCTCAGCCTCTTCTTTCTCAGCAGCCTCTTTTACGGCTCTTTCTAGCTCTTCTTCGCTGTTCAAGCTTTCATCTAGCCCTTAGAGGAACTTCTCTAAAATATCAACAGCTTCTTGATCATCAATAGTGACGTTGATGAAATTCCTCCCCCCCCCCACTCAGCCTTTAACATGTCCACATGTAACAGCATCTCTTGAAGCATAATGCTAAGGTCTTCCAATGAAGCATCTTCATCATCAAACTCTTCATCCTCTTCAGCAAGCAAGTGGCAGAATTCCCCAGGATTTGCTTCACTTTTTCCTGGTAACTGATTCTGAGGTTTTGAAGATGAAGCTCATTTTCTTTCTAGAGACTTGACTCTTTGGTTCAGCGTATCTAACTTTCCATTCAGGTCACAAGTAGTGGCGTCTATCTTGTTGTGCATTTTAGCAAACTTCTTGTGCAGCTCTATAGTAGTGTTGGCTTCACCAGTCAATAGGTGTTGCATCATCTGCTTCAAATCAACATCTGGAGTGCCAGATGAGATTTGTGTATTGCCGAAACCTGGTGGGACAAAAGCTGGTCTTGGCTGAAAGTTAGCTTGTTGAAAACCGCCCTGAAATGGTGGTCTTGGAAGAAACAAAAAGTTTGGTTCCTTGGTTTTGTTGAGCAGCTTGTGATGGATAGACTTGATCCTGAGGGTTAGCCACGTTGGTGCTTCTATAAGAGAAATTGGGATGGTTCCTGTAGTTGTTAAAACCGCCTCCTTGTTGATTCATGTAGAATGCTTCTTCTTCTATAATTGTCCCATCTTCTTCTTGTGTAGCAACACTATTACCAACAAAACTGACATTCTTGAAAGACACACTCAGCAGCTTGTCTAACTTGTCATTCAAATCTTTAGTCTCCTTCTTTGTTGTGCTCTCACCTTTAGCGCTTACAACAGCTCTAGATGTTCTGTCATATTATTCACCATAGTTTCCATCAGAAAGTGCCAAGTTTTCCACAAGAGCTAGACCATCTACAACAGTATTGCCCATGAAATTTCCATTTGATGATGTATCCAAGAGCATCATGTACTTTGGCGTCACTCCTCTATAAAAAGTAGACAGCAAGCTTTCATTTGTGAAGCCATGGTGTAGGCACTGCAAAGTGTAAGACTTGAACCGCTCCCAAGCTTCAACGAATGTCTTATTCCCATGCTGAGTGAAACTGCTTATGGTGTTCCTCAGCTTTGCTGTTCTGGTGGAACTGAAAATTTTGTTGAGGAAAGCTGTCTTACATTCATCCCAAGTAGATATAAAGCCTTGTGGAAGTGTCTTCTCCCACTGATGTGCTTTGTCACCTAAACTGAAAGGAAACAAGCGCAGCTTCAAAGCATCTTCAGAGACTCCTTGAATCTTGGTCATACCATACACCTTATCAAACTGGTCCAGATGATCCAAAGGGTCTTCATTGGGCAGGCCATGATATATGTTGCCTTGCAGCATGTTGATCAACCCAAGCTTGATCTCGAAGTGGTTTTTGATGTACAGCTGGAGCGTGAATGCCATTCCTGTTGTGGTGGGTATCAGGTGCATCACTAGCTCCTATTGGTCTTGCAGCTCTAGGTGTGTGAACTGGTACTCACAATCCCTGAACTCCATCCGCTTGGTTCAAAGCTTCTTGTGCTTCATCTATGTGTGTTGCAGCTTCTTGTAATGGTGTTTGTCAAACAACACCAACATGTGGTAACTGAGCTTCTTGCTCTGCCATCGTCTTTCCTTTCATCTCTTGAACTCTCTGTCTTACAGCTCTTCTCCTATGAATGTTGTCAATGAAAAGATTCAGATTTGATGAGCCTTTAGACCTCAAATTCATACAAGTACCTGAAAAAACAGAGCACAGAAAATAAGAACAAGGACAAGTCTAATAACCTAATAATGCAATGGAAAGAAAGCATAAACTAAATGTAAGTAAACAAAACTAAGCAATGAAATTAAGGTAATGACTAAAGCAAGAATTAAGCAAGATGACTACTTAAAAAAGAACTAAGCAAGATGAACTTAAAAAAAAATTAATTAAAAGCAAGACCAAAGGTTCTAAGTAATTATGGGATAGTGGCTTTCAAGAGTGAAAATAGGGATTTCTAACAAAGGCAAACATCAAGCATTCAAAAGCAAGCAATTCTCAATGTTGTACTCCTAGACAAGGTATCTAAAAGGAACCAACTTGGCATCAATAAGCAGTTCATATTCAACAAGACTGAAGTGTCAGACCCACTTGTGATGGCGTATCCTTCAACCATGAGCATAAAGATCATAACCATTCTAGCCTAAGAGATGTACTAGTCAAGCAATCATTCTCTCACCCAACCAAGAATTCAGATCAACTTATCAATCTTGTGAACCAATAAGGACCTAGTTAGCTAAACACCAATCAAAAATATGGATTTAAGCACACAACTGCAACATCCTAACAATGCTAAGAAATGAACAGGAATGGAAAAAAGACAAGATCTTTTAATGCATACTATCTAACCATCAAACAAGAATCTCAAAACCAGCACTATCTAGACCTAAGCAAACCATCTAGAAATGGTGAACTATCAATTTGGTGTCACTGAACAAAGGAAACATAGACCAAGCCAAACTAGCAAGCCAAATAAGCGAACCTGATAGAGCTCAGGTTTTACCCAAATAAAACTACTGCAAGTGCACAGCAAAAGCAGTTGTAGTACAAGGGGTATCGAAATCCCAAGAGAGTAATGCAGACTACACTATCGAATGTAGATTCGGATTAAGCTAAGCAAGATATGATGTATGTAATGCGAATGAATGAATGAAAGTAAGCAAACGATTTTGTAAGATGATCTAAGTTCCAGAAAACTAAAAGCGCTAAGTCAGGACAGTTCGCAGGTTGAATCCAAGAATGTATGACGCAGGAAATCAGGAATGATTAAGAACTGTTTTAAACATGAATTACTGATGCATAACTAATCAATTCTCATTGCAAAAGTTATCTATGCATAAATCACAGAGTTTCAAATCTCTTTGCAAATCCTAACAACCTAAGCATGCAGGAATGATCAGATTCAATTGTTTACAAAACTCCTAAGCCAAATCTTTTTGCACTAAGTTGCTTTGCTCATCAAATACTAGTTCAGGTTATGAATAATGCTCTCACATATATTTAACAACCTAAGATTTTCGGATTCCTAGATGATGTATCTCAGAAATTCGATTTTAAAGCAAGCAGAGATGAAAAACCATAAGATATTCCTAATAGATAGCGATTCTACAATCTTTTCATCAACCTTTGAAAAACCCTAACTTAACTAGCAGATTACTCAGACATGATTATGAGATCACAAAACATAACTGAATAATATTGCATTAAGAGAAAGAGTAAGAAATAAAGGGGGTTCGAAATCTTCTCAAAAGAGTACAGGATTTGTCTCCCCAAAAAGCTCTGAATAAATCTCTCTCTAAGCTCTCTGAATTCTTAAAAACTAAGATAATAGCCAACAATGGCTGAAAAACCTAATAAATAGGGGTTAAACACGATCTGGGGTCTTCATGTAAATAAAGGAACTTCTGGGCCAATTTTGTAAATCTTCTTCATACTTTTAATAAAACAGCCACGCTCCTTAATGGGTGACGAGCGTCACCAAAGGTGGTGACGAGCGTCACCATATGTGATACTTTCTGCTTCGAGCTTGGTACTTCGTGGCTTCCACTTAGAATGCTCCAAAAGGTTCCAAAATCTCCAATTATGCTCCAGACATGCTATAACCTGCAAAGACTCTTCTAGGACTCTAAAAAGACCAAAAAGACTCAATAAAAAGGACTTATATCATGGTTAAAAACCATAAAAACCATGATATATCAACTCCCCCAGACTTAGCTTTTGCTTGCCCTTAAGCAAACATCAAACAAAGAATAAGGTCGAGGTTTGAAAACAAGAAACAGTTAGTCAGTCATCAGGAACTCCACACTAGTTAGAGCTTTCAAATCCAAATACCACATAGTCAACACAAGGTCAAATTTCAGTCTAATTATCACAAGCTTAGCAAATCTCTCAAGTCCAGTCCAAATCACTTCAAGAAATCCGAAATTTCTACTGTTAACTCTTTATTTTTTTTATCTAAGTGTGAAATCTCATCAAGGCTCTATCATCTTTATCACTTTATAGATTATTTTCCCTTCCTAACAACTGAACAAATAGATCTCAACACAACTCTCCTATTTTCTCTTCCCTTAATCTTTTCCTTAGGATATTTTCGATTTTTCACTTCTTTTTCTCAACTTTTACAGTCTAAGATATGGGGCTACTCAATACTTGTGTTCCTTGTGAGGAGACAGGTTCTTGAATGTGTTCACTACTGTTGTTCCTTGTGAGGAGACAGGGTCATGAATGCACCATTCTTTGGACTTAATCTTTTAAAAACTACATCAGGGAAGATCAAAGAGAGACTGCATTTTAACCTTATTGTCAGTGCTGAAAGAGAGAATCAAGATCAATAAGAATCAATCACCAAGAAAAGAAGTTTAAAGTTCATTAAGGAGGAGCTAACAGCAAATTTTTCAGACTCTCTAAGAACCTAAACCTTCATTGCTACACTGATCTACCTATGACTTTCAACTTAGTAAGACTTGTAATCAACTACTGTGGCAATGGTTCTTATCAGCAAAAACGTCCTATGGTTAGTTCCAAGAAAAATTGACAGTTTCAAAAAATTTTGACTCTATAAAACAGGTTTTTGACTCAACTTTAAGACTCTATAGACATGACACAAAGCACACAACGTCAGTAACCACCTCCCCCAGACTTAAAAAACACTGTTCCCAGTGTTATTAAGCCAAGAGTTGGTCAGAAATATGAATGAGAAGTCGAAAAACCAAGTCAGAAAAGTGTTACCTCGCGTGGGGTCGGGTGACGAGCGTCACCAGTCTGGTGACGAGCGTCACCACGACTTGTATTGCCCAATTCTTATGTCAGATGTTAATTAACGAAGTGTTTGCACGTGTACTCAAAAGTTAGACTTTTTGAGCATTCAAACACATAATTAACAACATCCAAACATAGCAAAAATAACCTGGTTCAACAATCTCACAAAACATCATCAAAGAAACTGACAACTAACTCAAAGAAAACATAAAAATGACTCAAGAGAAAGAAAAATAAAAGGGAAAAAGGAACAAGTAACCAGATAGTGAAGCCTCAATCCTCATCCTCGCAAGGCTCAGTGGTGTAATGGGGGCGGACACAACCACAGTTGCTAAGTGTAGCAACAACATCCCAGAGTCCCTCAAAGCTGTCAATGACATACTCCTGAAAAGCAGCCATATCCATGGGTGTCTGTGGTCGTGGAGGACGCCTGAAAGCAGTAGAAGAACCACTCTGGCATGTAGAAGGTCCAACATCAACAACAGCGGCAGTAGAAGCAGAGGCGCCAGCTGTAGCAGCTCTAGCAGGACGCAGAGTCAAGGGGCGCAGAAGAGTCCGTGCTGGCATGAAGAATAACTGGCGTGGATCTCCCTGAATAGTAGTGAGGGCTCTCTGTGGCAACTTAATGCCAACATACTCTCCAGAAGTGGTAGTGAAAGTCCATACAACTCCAATCTTCATCCAAGTGACATGGCGCAGATACTGGTCATCCATAAGTGATCTGTCACTGCGCAGACTGCAAGGTGTGACATCGATCTGGAAATGATGGAAGATCGGTGTCAGCAGGCTGCCAACACTCTCAGTCTTCTCCCCTGGACTGGTGAATGGCTTGGTCTTCAAGGAGACCAGATGCTCAGCGAAAACAGCGCCTAAGTTGGCGCGAACCATTCTATCAACAGGTATCGAATCATCCAGCATCTCATAAAGTCCGTAGTAGAGGAGAATCAGCTCACTAACTCGAGTCTTGCTAGGCGCAGACTTGCGCAGAATGGTATGACCAAAGAGGCGTAGAATGTACCTCAAAACCGGATGTCGAACCTCCGTCTGCGTGCTGGTCTTGCTGTCATAGACTCCATTCCCAAACTTGGACCAAAATGTCCGCATATAGGTCCACTGAGAGGGAAGGAGAACGCATGTGAGATGGTCAGAGAAGCCATAGATCCCACAAAGCTCCATCAGACTGATCCGGTATCGAACTCCTCGGATCAGAAACGTCATCGTGCCTTCCTGCGCACGCTTCGCCAGCTCATTCGCGTAGTAGACGCAAACTGTACAGAGAAACTGGCGGACCAAATCTGGGTACAGATCATACTGCTGGAACGGCATAGTCCCCATCCCAATGCGCTTTAGAATCTGAACAACCTCCTCGAAGATCCCCATCTTCTGCAGAACAGCAGAATCCGCGAACCGAGTGGGGATAATCTTCACTCCCAGCCACGCATTGTAGAACAGCGTGTCATACTCATCCCACTATTCATGAATATCGCGGAACACACAGGTGTCTCGCGACACTTCCTACTTCGGAGTCCCTGCCCAAACCATTCCTGAGGCTATTTTCCGATCTTCTCGTTTGGGCCATGGAGGCCTGCAAACCGGGTGTTGACTGAAGGAATCCGTAGACCCTGTTGCAGTGCTTGAAGACGAGCTTTGCCTTGGTCGTTTCTCCTGACGAGGCATCTGAAAATTGAAGATCAAAATCGACCAAAAACATCACAAAAATTAGCAAATTTTTCAAAGATCGAAAAATCAACCAATCAAGGTGAAACAACTGATGGCGATCAACTACAGCACTACCAGGAACACAATTCAATCACCAGTTCAACCCAAATCACCCAAAATTTCCAGATTTTTGCAATTTTCATCATGAACTCGAAAATTCAAAACTTGCAAATCAACCGATAAAAGCTCACATAGATGGTTCCATTCCTCTAATACAACCTAACTAACCATGATTCAACAGTTAAATCAAGCCAATCAAGTCAAAAATCAGATTTTACCAAACCTATGGTGGACTGAAAATTAGGGATTCCGAACACATACCTTGCAGATCTTAAAAACCGAGTTGATATTCAGAAAGAGGAGCAAAATCCACACGGATTAGACTCTTGAATCATTCAATTTGGTTTAGAAAATCAAAAGTTATGAATCTCTGAGAATTTTCTAAGTGTTCGATGTTTAAACAGTTATGCCCAAGGAAGAAGAAGAGAGAAAACTAATACCCGTGCTCGACTTCGACGGGTGACGAGCGTCACCATAAGGGTGACGATCGTCACCACTTTTTTTTTTTAACTAAATAATAATCTAATTACTAATTCTAAGCACGAAAATAATAACTAAGTGTTATATCTACAACTTACCAGTGGGTTGCCTCCCATTAAGCGCTTGTTTAAAGTCATTAGCTTGACTTTGGTTGGTTGTTTAGACAGCTGGTGCCTGATCCAGAGACACAATGTGTCCTGCTGGAATCTTTGCTTGTGCCCAGTAGTGCTTCACCCTTTGTCCATTGACAGTGAACTCCTCTCCTTTGGAGTTAATCAGGACAATTGCACCATGTGAGCGAGCTTCTTTGACAGTGAAAGGACCTGACCATCGAGAACGCAATTTACCAGGAAGAAGCTGTAAACGAGAGTTGTAGAGTAACACCTGGTCATTGGGCTCGAAATGCCTGGAGATGATCTTTTTATCATGATATGCCTTTGTCCTCTCCTTGTATAACTTGGAGTTTTCATAGGCCAGATATCTGATCTCATCCAGTTCATTGAGCTGAATCAAACGCCTTTCCGCAGCAGGCTTCAGATCGAAGTTCAGCTTCTTGATGGACCATTCTGCTTTGAACTCCAACTCTACTGGTAGATGGCACGCCTTGCCATAGAGAAGATGGAATGGTGTAGTCCCAAGTGGCGTTTTGTATGCAGTCCTGTAGGCCCATAATGCATCATCCAGCTTTGCAGACCAATCTTTCTTTGTCTTCCCAACTGTCTTTTCCAGAATCTGCTTGATCTGCCTGTTGGAAACCTCAACTTGTCCACTTGTTTGGGGATGATAGGGCGTGGCCACTCTGTGCTGTACACCATACTTCTTCAAAAGCTTGTCAAAAACCTTGTTGACAAAGTGAGAACCACCATCACTTATGACAATCCGCGGGACACCAAATCTGGGAAAAATAATGGTCTTAAATAGCTTCAAAATCACTGCAGCATCATTAGTAGGAGTAGCCAACGCCTCTACCCACTTAGATACATAATCAACAGCAACCAGGATGTATCTATTCCCATAAGATGAGGGAAAAGGTCCCATGAAGTCAATACCCCAACAATCAAAAACTTCAACTTCCAGAATGAAGTTTTGTGGCATCTCATGTCTCCTGCTGATTTTTCCTCTTCTCTGACAAGTATCACAGCTTGTGATGAAGGCTTGGGCGTCTCTGAACATAGTAGGCCACCAAAATCCAGCTTGCAATACCTTAGAGACAGTCTTGAATGTTGCAAAGTGTCCAGCATATTCTGATCCATGACAGTGAAAAAGGACGTCCTGGACTTCTTCTTCTGCTAAGCATCTTCTGTAGATACCATCAGCACAATGCTTGTAGAGGTATGGCTCATCCCAATAGAATCTCCTAAGTTCTCTCCAGAACTTCTTCTTAGCATAGCCTTTAAAATCATGTGGTTCATCCTCTGCAGCAAGATAATTTGCAATATCGGCATACCAGGGCCTCTTTGGATCATGCAAAGCATAAACATGTTCTTCAAAAGCCATCCCCAAACTTGCACAAATCGCAGATAAGTGTTGAGATTGGTGACGAGCGTCACCTCTCTCGTATACTTTGGTTGCGACTATTCTGGGTTGGTGACGAGCATCACCCTCCTGGTGTCGCTCGTCACTCCCCTGCAATTTCGTGAAAACTGCAAGTTTTCAGTACTTTCCTCCTGTTCTCTGGTTTCCACCAAGTAAACATTCTCTTCAGGCAAGAAATCACTGATTGGAACACTGTCTTCGACCTGAATCCGGGATAAATGATCAGCAACTCCATTCTCAACCCCTTTCTTGTCCTTCACTTCAATATCAAATTCCTGAAGAAGCAGGATCCATCTTAACAGCCTTGGTTTTGCATCTTTCTTCTACATTAGGTACTTCAGTGCTGAATGGTCAGTATGAACCACGACCTTGGAGCCAACAAGATACTGCCTGAACTTCTCAAAAGCAAACACAACAGCTAACAATTCTTTCTCAGTTGTTGCATAATTCTTATGAGCATCATCCAAAGTCCTACTTGCATAGTAGATGGCGTGGAGTTTCTTGTCTTTCCTCTGTCCCAGCACTGCTCCAACTGCAAAATCGCTGGTATCACACATTACCTCAAAAGGTAAGTTCCAATCTAGAGGCTGCACAATAGGGGCTGTAACCAAAGCCTGTTTGATATGTTCAAAGGCGGATTTGCACTCTTCTGTGAACTCAAACTTCACATCCTTGCAGAGGAGAGCAGTAAGTGGGCGTGCTATCTTGCTAAAATCCTTGATGAATCTTCTGTAAAAGCCTGCATGACCCAGAAAACTCCTCACTGCTTTGACTGAATCAGGTGCTTGCAGACTTGTCATCACCTCAATTTTTGCCCTATCCACCTCTGTGGCCAAGTACAATACCATCCTGAACCATAAAATGACACTTCTCCCAGTTTAAAAACAAGTGCTTCTCTTAACATCGCTGCAGAACTGCACACAGATTATCCAACCAGTTCATGAAAAAGGACCCATAAACAGAGAAGTCATCCATGAACACCTCCATAAACTTCTCTATCATGTCTGTGAAAATTGACATCATGCATCTCTGGAAGGTTGCAGGAGCATTACACAGCCCAAAAGGCATTCTGCGATATGCAAAAATACCATAGGGACAGGTAAAAGTGGTCTTCTCCTGATCATCTGGATGGATGGGGATCTGAAAGAAACCTGAATACCCATCAAGGAAGCAATAATACTTGTGATTCGCCAGCCTCTCTAGCATCTGATCGATGAAAGGCAGAGAAAAATGATCCTTCCTTGTTGCTGCATTCAGTTTCCTGTAATCTATGCACATCATGTGTCCTGTCACAGTCCTGGTTGGGATCAGCTCATCCTTGTTATTTTTTACCACTGTGACACCTCCTTTCTTAGGCACCACGTGCACTGGACTCACCCAAGCACTGTCTGATATAGGATAGATGATACCAGCCTGCAACAACTTCATGATCTCTTTCTTGACCACATCCTGCAAATTCGGATTCAGCCTCCTCTGGTGCTCAACTGATGATTTCGACTCATCTTCCAAGTGTATCCTATGCATGCATAAGTCTGGGGAGATACCTGAAATGTCATCAAGAGAATAGCCAAGAGCTTTGCGAAATTTTCGCAGCTTACTTAGCAAAAGGGTGAGCTCTGCATTGTTCAATGAAGCATTAACAATAACAGGATAGGTGGAGTTTTCTCCCAGAAATGCGTACCTTAGCCCTGCAGGGAGCTGTTTAAGCTCAACTTTTGGTGCTTTTGCTGCAGACCAATCACCCATTATGGCAGCTTTCGCAGATGTGGAGACAAGCTCATCCTGTGCAACCAGTTGCATCACTTGTGCAGTAGCATCCATCATCTTTGTGTAGCCTGTTGCAGCAGCATCTAAATGCTCATACTCAGCTGTAGAAGTGGTCAACGCCCTTTCCAAGGGATCCTCTGAACTCATCTCATGGAAGATCTGATCAGCAATGTTTGTGAGAACACCCACATAAAAAGTCTGTCCATCTATGGTTGGCCTCTTCATCAGCTTGTCCATTTCGAATTTCATCACTAAATCGCCAACATTCAGCTCTATTCTACCCTTCCTGACGTCAATAATAGCTCCTGCAGTAGCTAAGAAGGGTCTGCCAAGAATCAAGGGGTCTTTGGGCTCTTCTCCATACTCTAGAACCACAAAATCAGTAGGGATCATACAATCTCCTATTTTGATAAGAACATCCTCTATCACTCCTTCAGGAACTCTGGCTGATCTATCAGCTAGGACAAGAGATATCCTTGTAGCCTTAAAATCGGTCATCCCCAAACTCTTGGCAACAGAATGAGGCATGAGGTTCACACTAGAACCAAGATCACACAATGACCTCTCAAACTTGTCATTGAAGATGGTGCAGTCTAAAACAAAGCTTCCTGGGTCTGAAAGCTTCTCTGGAACTCTGTTCTGAATCACTGCACTGACCTGCTCGTTGATCATCATAGCTCCAACCTCAAGACTCAAGTTATTGGTCACCATCCTCTTCACATACCTCCTTATAACAGGAGTGATCCTTACAGCATCTATCAATGGGATCTCTATTACCAACTTGTCCATGATAGCCTTGCATCTTGCATCTTCAAGCTCTTGCTTAGACTTCTTAGGATGCTTAGGATAGGGTATCTTGGGTTTATACACGGTCTCCTTAGCATTATCTGAAGTCTTAGGCGAAACTGCAGCATATGGTGTCTGGTGACGAGCGTCACTGGAATGGTGGCGAGCGTCACTCACTTTGGACGAGTCGGGATCGATCATTGGATATGGGTGACGAGTGTCACCCTCCTGGTGACGGTCGTCACCAATTTGTGAAGAGTCAGGGTCGGGGTTGTGCTCGATGGGTGACGAGCGACACCCATTATTGGTGACGAGCGTCACCCGTGGTTCTTCAGCAAATATTTCTTCATCTTCATACTCTTCCATACCCACGAAATTCCTTGAGGTTAAATCCTTCTGCAACATTGGTTGCAGGTTCTTTCCACTCCTCAATGTGATGGCATTCACATGGTATTTGGGATTAGCATCAGTTCTTCCTGGAAGAAATCCTTCTTGCCTCTGAACAGCTCCTGCAGTTTGGGCAACTTGAACATCAAGCTTCTTCATATGAGAGTTCAGACTCTCAATTTTTCCATTCAAATCCTGATAGAGCGAATCTATCTTGCCATTAAAGTCCACTGTAAGATTCTGTTGTCCTTCCAAGATCTGTTCTAACATTGCTTCCATTTTGTTCCCTTGTGGAGGTGCTGGTTGATAGGAAGAAGAACCATAGTTTCTGTAATTTCCACTGTTCTGGAATGGCTTCTGGTACTCTGTCTTCTGGAATGGGAGTCTAGGAGTGAAGCCAGGCGTGCTCTGTCCTCCTGTAAGGGCGTTCTTCTGATTGTTGTTGCTGTATCCTCTGTTCCACTGCTGATTCCCATACCTTTGTCCCTGAAAACCACCAGAATTGATGAAATTTACATCCTCCTGCTCAACTTCCTCTGGAGCTTCAAAAGTTTCAACTTCTGCAGCAAAGTGAACTGATTTCTTCCCCACCAAAAGGCTGTGCATATCATCCAACTTAGCCTTAACTTCAGCAATCTGATTTCCATCAACTACACCAGCTTGTTTCATCCTCTGAAAGTCTGCGTTTTTAGTGCTGTTGCTGCAGATCAAGTTCTCAATCAGTCTGATCGCCTCTTCTGGTCTGTTGGTATTGAAGTTTCCTGCACTTGCTGCATCCAGCGCCATCTGATATTTCCAGTCAATGCCTCTGAAGAAAATCCCAAGTAGTTGCACTTGACTGAAGCCATGATGAGGACAGTCCCTTTGATAAGACTTGAACCTGATCCAAGAGGCCTTAAAAGCTTCAGTAGGGCCTTGTGTAAATGATGCAATTTTCGTCCTCATGTCCTCTGATCTTGCATCATCATAGAAGTTTCTCAAAAAGGCATTCTTGGTGTCTTCCCAAGTGGTCAATGAAGCAGGTTCCAGTTGCTTCAGCCAATATGCAGCTTCTCCTTCAAGAGAGTAAGGAAAGAGCTTGCAGAACAGAAAGTCATTGCTAACCCCATTAGCTTTGACACTGGAAGCCAAGTCCTCAAATCTCACTATGTGATCCATAGGATGCTCATGAGGTAAACCATAGAATGGATGCTGGCCAACCAGCTGATAGTAGACTGGTTTAACCTCAAAATCGTTCCACTGAAGGCAGGAGGTCGGATTGCAGCTCTGTTGGCATATAACTGATCAGGTCTGTTGTAGTCACCTAGAGTCCTCTGAACAAAACGCCCAGCAGCGTTATTGACAGCAGCAGGGACTCCCACGTCCTCAGCCACTTGCTGAACCTGCTGTTCAACAATGACATTCCCCTCTTGATCAATTCTCTGCCCCTCTTCGTTCCTCCTGTTTCCTTCCCTGTCAACCAAGTGACCTTCTGCATCTTCAACCAAGATAAGTGGAGCGACCATTGTAGATTGCTTCTTAGCTTTCCTGTTAGTTCTCTCCAACCTAGCAAGCTCGTCGATGCTCAAAGTCACAAGCTCCTTCTCTTTGTTGCTTCTGGTTCTGCGATTAGGCATACACCTGAAACAGGAACAAAGAAAAGTAGCTGAAAGTCAGTAAACAAATAAAAACTTAGACAAAATCCTAATACTAAAATCGATAGGCAGCTATTACTCCCCGGCAACGGCGCCAAAAACTTGATAGGGCTCAGGTTTTACCCAAATAAAACTACTGCAAGTGCACAGCAAAAGCAGTTGTAGTACAAAGGGTATCGAAATCCCAAGAGAGTAATGCAGACTACACTATCGAATGTAGATTCAGATTAAGCTAATCAAGATATGATGTATGTAATGCGAATGAATGAATGAAAGTAAGCAAACGATTTTGTAAGATGATCTAAGTTCCAGAAAACTAAAAGCGCTAAGTCAGGGCAGTTCGCAGGTTGAATCCAAGAATGTATGACGCAGGAAATCAGGAATGATTAAGAACTGTTTTAAACATGAATCACTGATGCATAACTAATCAATTCTCATTGCAAAAGTTATCTATGCCTAAATCACAGAGTTTCAAATCTCTTTGCAAATCCTAACAACCTAAGCATGCAGGAATGATCAGATTCAATTGTTTACAAAACTCCTAAGCCAAATCTCTTTGCACTAAGTTGCTTTGCTCATCAAATACTAGTTCAGGTTATGAATAATGCTCTCACATATATTTAACAACCTAAGATTTTCGGATTCCTAGATGATGTATCTCAGAAATTCGATTTTAAAGCAAGCAGAGATGAAAAACCATAAGATATTCCTAATAGATAGCGATTCTACAATCTTTTCATCAACCTTTGAAAAACCCTAACTTAACTAGCAGATTACTCAGACATGATTATGAGATCACAAAACATAACTGAATAATATTGCAGTAAGAGAAAGAGTAAGAAATAAAGGGGGTTCGAAATTTTCTCAAAAGAGTACAGGATTTGTCTCCCCAAAAAGCTCTGAATAAATCTCTCTCTAAGCTCTCTGAATTCTCAAAAACTAAGATAAAAGCCAACAATGGCTGAAAAACCTAATAAATAGGGGTTAAACACGATCTGGGGTCTTCATGTAAATAAAGGAACTTCTGGGCCAATTCTGCAAATCTTCTTCATACTTTT
This sequence comes from Thlaspi arvense, assembly GCA_911865555.2. NCBI lineage: Eukaryota > Viridiplantae > Streptophyta > Magnoliopsida > Brassicales > Brassicaceae > Thlaspi > Thlaspi arvense. Next base: position 23,972,247 of record OU466858.1, on the reverse strand, counting down.
AACAAAACAGCCACGCTCCTTCCTTAATGGGTGACGAGCGTCACCAAAGGTGGTGACGAGCGTCACCATATGTGATACTTTCTGCTTCGAGCTTGGTACTTCGTGGCTTCCACCCAGAATGCTCCAAAAGGTTCAAAAATCTCCAATTATGCTCCAGACATGCTATAACCTGCAAAGACTCTTCTAGGACTCTAAAAAGACCAAAAAGACTCAATAAAAAGGACTTATATCATGGTTAAAAACCATAAAACCATGATATATCAGAACCATGCTTAGAAATGAGATAACAAGCCATTTAGTGAACCATATGCATTAATCAATACCATACAAAATCAAAAGGAGCAAGCTTTATGCATAATAACCACTTTGCAAGAAAATGAGACAACAGAGACCAGTTAAATAAGCCTAATCACCCCTTAATCATATCTTAACAACCACTTTCCCTACATAGAACCATAAATCTAAAGTAAACTACTCACTAATCATGTTTAATTCTATTTGTTTGGAGTCAAAAATAACTAGATGATATTAAAATGCAAAGATGATAAATCTAAACTACCAAGGTGCAAGAACAAAGATTAAAAAACAAGATTAAACCATAAAAATGCTAACTTTATTAAAGATTAAGATTCTAAAGCAAATCGCCCTTTAAGGTTTAGAGAAGAGAGTTTTTGTTGAAAGACTAAACTTGGATAAAGATAATGTTTTGTGTCTTCCCTTTTATAGTAAGGAGCCAAAAGAAGCATAAAAAACATAAAAAAATAGGATAAGGTTAACAAAATTTAAGTGGTCAACGCAGATAAGTTGCATCGAGGTCGTACGGACGATGTTCTGCTCGATATGCGACATCGATATGGTCCGTGCAGCGCGCATCGGCTTCCTTCCTCGATGCAGACCAACGGCTTGGAATCCTCGTGCTGATCATCTTCCTCTCGTCCTGCTTCTTGCATCGAGCATACTCCACGGGTGTTCTGCTCGATATGCTTGCTCGATGTGGACCAGACTTTGCAAGAGCTCCGTTTCTGACATCTTCTTTGATCATGAGCTGCTTCCATCTCCTTCCCAACTCCAAGAAACTCCAAAAACACCTGAAAACCACCACAAACATGCACATGTATGCAAATGTATGCAATCCTAAGCTAAATGCATGCCATGTTGATTCTAAGTGCAAATGATACTAAGATGTTAAACTATAATGCAAAAACAGAGGAAAAGATGCATGAAATGCAGCCAAAAATGATCTAAAATAGCAAGCTATCAGGGTGTTGATATCTTGCTATATTTTAGTGTTTTAGGATGTATTTTATACATATTTTCTCTTGTTCTTGCATTATTTCTTATCATTTTAGCCCTATTTGCATATAGAAGTAGCCATGCATGCATTTAGATTAAGAATGCATACATAAGCATGTTTGAGGTGTATTTCAGGTGTTTTGGGGGCTAAAGAGACTTATGGGAGGATGGAGGATCATCTGGAGTCAAAGAAATATGCAAGAAGAATGAAGCCTAGCTGTTTAAAAGCTGCACCGAGGTCCCACATCGAGGTCTTTGCTCGGTTCAACAGGATGTGGTTTATAAATCGGTCCGGACGAAGCCTCTCCACTCAGATTCAGGCTCTACGTTCTTAATGAAAGTTGTAGAGGATCGGATTAGATTTCCAATAGTGGTCGAATCATGTCATTTGGATATGGGGTTCAAGGGATAGAGTGATTCCAGCTATGCAGTGTTCACCAGGTTGTTGTACCGGGCAAGCACATTAAGCAAAACCCAAGCAAGCCTGCCCGGTGCGTGCTGAACCTATAAAAGCTGCATGATACAATAGGTATAGACTGCATCGGCCAAGCACATTGAGCAAAACATCTTCCGTACTGCCCGATATGCTTTATCTGCGCTGTTGACCAACTTTTTCTGCTTTTGACCAAACCTTATCCTTTCACTTATTTAAGCTTTTGGCTTCTCTTTTTGTTATCTTTTTTTCAACTTTACCCTATTTTCCACCTTTTGAGAAACCACAAAGAGGTTTTTATGGGATTTTGATCAAGATCATCTTTTTAATAATTTTTTGCACTTCCTTTGTCATTTTCCATCTACTTCTTATTTGATCATGTTTGATTTGTCATCTCTGCTTGTTTCTGTTGATTTCATGATGTGTTGTGAGTAGTTTTATATGGTTTGAGGTTAGAGCAGATTTGGGGATGATTGGTTGATAACTTAGAGAGTTTTGGTTTAATTATTGCTTAGATCACTTAGCTAGGTTACTCTTAAGGCTTGAGTAATTTGTTTGAGTGAAATCTGATCTTGGGTATTTGCTGCATTTAAAGTGTTTGTTTAAATGCCTGAAAGAACTCTGCTAGGAACATTCTCCTAGATGATTATAATGTGTTTGGGTAGCATGTTTGGTCTTTAAGAGTCTTGTGTTTTCATGCTAGTTTTGCATAAATACGCCATCACAAGTGTGTCTGACATGTGCTTGACTTAGATATCTCTGTTCTTTAACACCCATCTTCTTTGTTTATTAATCATCATCTTATGTGATTAATCATCACTTAGTCATCACTTAAATGTTAATATTTAAAATGTTATTTATTTCCTATAAATAGCATGTACTTAACATTGTACAAAGATCATAAGTAAATAAAAAGAAGATCACTTACCAAATCTTGACTATTTCCTCTTTACAAGTTAATCTATTTAAAAGTTTTTTACTCTTTTAACAAAGGTTTTCTAAAAGTATATTTCCACAACAACTGGTAGCTTTTTTGGACAATTTATCAGTTATCTGACTGAGAGAAGACGCTGAGATGTTCAGCTATGAGGATAGTGTTTATTACAAAAAGTCTTTAGAGTAGAGGAGGTGATTAACACAATCCCAAGATAATAATATTTCAAAAAGGAACGGTAAAAGCAAACAATGTGATTCGTCATATGCTAATTGATGCAGCCCAAGAGTAGAGAAGCCCATTAGCACACGTAATTTAACGCTGAGAAGAAGAAGGCCCAAATGATATTGAAACTCAAGTGTGACTGTTTTTCCTTTAAATCAAAGGAAGACCAATGGGACAGGAACCCGTAAAGAGAAAAGGAAGACCAATGGGGGAGGCCCAAATGCTTTTTCGGTAGCCCCGTTTGATTGCATATTGGGACTTGGGAACTCGTCGGTTTCTCCTTCAAAAAGGGTCCCCTTTGGTGAGTGATTTACACTCATAAGCACTTATAAGTTTTTGTTTACACTCAAAGGTACTTATTGCTCTAAAGGGACTTTAAGAATATTTTTAGGTTGTAAAATATCAATTATATCCTTAATTAATCTTTTTCAATTAAAACCCTTGATATTTTTTTCCTGCCGATGATGAAAACCTCGTATCCTCCGCCTCTTTCTATTTCTTTATTGTTCTTGTTCTTACTTTTTCGCCTCCTTTTTCCTTTCATCAAATTTGAAGCATTATGAACGATTTTCTGTCAGAGATCCTCTCCGTAATATACTTCTAGAGTTCCATCATTGTTGAAACGTTGGCTTAACCACTGAATCGTCGGAATCCAACCCATATTGACGCGATATTAGAGGTAACAAAACCCTTCTTTGATTTTTCAATTAATCTTCTAATGTTTTTTGTTTAGTTCTCACTGCCGTCGTATAAGAACGGACAAGCCCATCTCACCTTTTCTAAAAAGAAAATTCATTCTTTCAATTGTTAGAAGGAAATCAGTAAAAGATTTACTACGTGGATGCAACGATGTGGATGCAGCGGCGTGGATGCAGACATTGCAGATTTGATATACGTTGTACACAACAATATGATAAGGTATACAATTATTTATGATCATGTGATTGTGGATGAACGTTGATTCTAAGGTAGAGAAAACCAAACTTTATAAAGTTTTGATATATTACGGACATAACAAAATAGAAATGTGGACAGTTATTCATGGTCACAATTGTGGATAAACATGCTGCAAGTTTTCTATACTCTTAAAGGGAAAATTTGACTCCTCAAAACACAAACTCGATATCTTTGAATGGGAACATTATATACATAAGAATATAGGTATGAACATGTTATATAAGATAGACAAAGCGTGATGGATACTTGAAAGTAACCAAATTGTTCAATGGAGGTTAAAATAATGTGGACGAATTTTGGATGGATGTGTTTCCATGGATAGGTTGCTGTGGACATCATATCTTGCTCCAAATGGATTTCATGAAATATTATCATGGGCAGGTTAATATTGATCCAAATATTTTCAAAGGTATAGCAAAAACATAATACATTGAACACATCACATAGATAACTTTGCATGGACACAATATTATAGACACAATAGAAAGGGTAAATGATAAAGATAGCAAAAACTATTTTAATGACCCAAACACTACTATTGCAACTATCATTTTACACAATAATTCAAGAGTATATTTGAACAACTTAATATAGATAGATTTTGCATGGATATGTTTCCATGGATAGTAGATGATGGACAGGAATATTGATATGCTCAAATTAACCCTTAGAGCTACTCTCTCAAATTAAAAAATCACTGTAGTACTTAGGGATCGAATCCACAAGAACTTAAGGCTATCACTCAACAGATTTTAGATTCAAATGAAGCTAAGCAATAAATGATGAAATGAAAATAAAGTAACAAACGAAAACAATGATGTCGGGGGCGGATTGTAGGTTCTTAAAATCAGAAAACAAGACGCTAGGTAATGGGAAATTCGCAGGTTGACACAAATCACAGACTACGGACTGAAAGGAATATTTATAAAAACCGTTCTGGAACTCAAAACACTAGTGTAAAACCGATCGACTTCCGTCGCAAAGATTAACTATGATCAGATTCCAAAATTCCAAATCCCTTTGCAAATTCTAACAACCTAAACATGCATTATAGATCAGGCTCGATATGTTCACAAAATTACTAATCCAAATTCTTTTGCAACTAATTATTTTGCTCATCTAAGATAGTTCTGGTGATTAACAATGTTTCCACATCCATTAAATAACCTAAGATCTGATTTCTAGGTGATCAATCCTAAAACCAGTATTAAAGCAATCAAGATGAAGAACCAAATGAGTTATCCTCCCAGTTTTGTAGTTCTAACAATTCATTATCAACCTTTGAATAACCCAAAACCTAACTAGCAGATTACTCAGACATAGCAAGTGAAACACAAATCATGACTGAACAATATTGCATTAAGAAAATAGAGTAAAAGATGAAGGGGTTCGAAATTCTTCTCTACAGAGTATGGATTTGTCTCTCCAAAAGCTCTCAATCTAATCTCTCTCTTAGTCTCAATGAATATCAGAATCGTTGTCTAACAATGGCTTAGAAAACCTAAATACAAGTCTAAACACGAACTGGGGAAAAAGTGCAAATAGTGGGAAACTTCTGGGCCAAGTTGCAATTTCTTCTAATGAGATTTAACGCTTCTTCGCGACCACGATCGGTGTCGATCGACACCAAGTGGTGGGTGTCGATCGACACCCTGCTCCTTAATGCCCTCTGACTTGGTCTTTTCAGCAACAACTTCAGTATAGCTCCAAAAGATTCCAGAATCCACAATTATGCTCCATTCGTACCTAGACCTGCAAAGACTCTATAGAACTCGAAAAATACCAAAAAGACTCTATAAACAAGACTTATATCATGGTCAAAAACCAGCAAAAACTATGATATATCAACTCCCCCAGACTTATCTTTTGCTTGCCCTCAAGCAAACATCAGACACAGCCTAGAGTAGAGGTTTGAAAACTCAGAAAAAATCAGCCAGACATCAGGAACACCACATTGATTAATACTTTTCGAATCCACATACCACATGGTCAACACAAGATCAAATTTCAGTCTAATCATCACAAGCTTATCAGATCTTTCAAATCCAGTTCAAGCTCTTTTAAGAAGTCCGAAATCTCTAATGTTAAACTCATTATTTCTATCTAAGTGATGTCTCATCAAGGGTTTATCATCTCTATCACTTATAGATTCTTTTCCCTTCCTACACAACTGGACAAGTAGTCTCAACACAATTCTCCTATTTTCTCTTCCCTTCAACTTTTCTTTCTGATATTTTTTTATTATTTTAAGCTCTTTCTCATATTTTAATAGTCTAAGATATGGTGCTACTCAATACTTGTGTTACTTGTGAGGAGACAAGTTCTTGAGTGTGTTCACTACTGTTGTTCCTTGTGAGGAGACAGGGTCATGAATGCACCAAACTTTTTGACTCAAAATCTTTTAAGCTCATTCAGGGAAGATCAAAGAGAAACTGTGTTTTAACATACTTGTCAGTGTTAGAAGAGAGAATCAAGATCAAAAAGAGTCAAGCACCAAGACAATAAGTTTAAGTTCATTTAAGTGGAGCTAACAACAAATTTTCCAGATTCTCTAAGAACATAAACCTTCATTGCTAGACTGATCTACCTATGACTTTTAACTTAGTAAGACTTGCAATCAACAACTGTGGCAATGGTTCTTATAAGCATCAATGTTCTGTGGTTTGTTCAAAGAAAAACTGACAATTTCAAAAATTTTGACTCAATAAACAGGTTTTGACTCAACTTTGGGACTCTATAAATACAAAAAAATGTACACAATGTCAGCAACGACCTCCCCCAAACTTAAACAACACTGTCCCCAGTGTTATCAAGCAAGGAGTTGGTAGAAAGAGGCAATGAAACAGTTTGTACAGAGATGAGAAAGTGGTACATGTGACTGCGCGTGGTGTCGATCGACACCTCATGGTTGGTGTCGATCGACACCCTGTCCGAAAACAAAATGGGATGACCCAAACATGCGGATGTGTTGCAAGTTAGATTGTTAGCTGATGTTCTCCAAAGTCAGGACTGTTAAGAACACTCAAGCAAACAATTAAAAGGCAACAACATAATCCATAACCTCATCAGTTCAAACAAATTTCAAGACACAATCAAAGCTGACAAACTGACTCAAAACAAAGACATAAAAACTGACTCAAGAGAAAATTAAAAATAACAAAGGGAAAAGAAAAATGTAACCAGGATAGCTAGAGGAACTAATCCTCATCCTCAGGATCAGGTGAATGTGGGCGAACACAATCGCAGTTGGAGATCACCGAGACAGCGTTCCACAACGCCTGAATACTATGCACCACATAGCGCTGAAAAGTAGCCTGCTCCATCGGAATGTCGGGAGTCGGTGGAAGTGTATGTGGACCAATCGGTGGAGGCAGCATCGTTGGTAGAGATGGGTGACGAGAGGAACCTCCAGCAAGGTCCTCAGCAGGCGCATCCTTAGCAGCAGAAGCAGCAGCTCGGGAAGATCCTCCTCTGTGCCTAGTAGCTGGCGCGGATCGTAGCAGTGTAGCATCAGGCTGGAAGCTGAGGGAGTCCGTCTGCAGTGTAATGAGAGCAGTCTGAGGTAGTGGAATGAGGCATCGCTGACCAGTGTGACTGACAAAACTCCATAGCGGCTCATCTCCTGCGATCCAGTGTGTCCTCCTCAAGTAATCCAGGTCAATGAGGTGGCGCTCAGACACAACTCTGCAAGTCGAAGTGTCAATGCGGAAGTGTCGGAAGATGGGTGTGAGGAGGCTGCCAATACTCTCGGGCTTTCCCCGAGCTCCAGTAAACGCATTGGTCTTCAGCGAAGCCAAGTGATGGGCAAAAATGGCTCCCATGTTGACATCGCTGTCAACCGGGTACTCCTCTGTCAAAACATCCTCAATGCCGTAATACAGGAGAGTCATCTCAGAAACTCTCATCTTCTCGGGCTCAGACTTGCACAGGATGGTGGTGGAGAAAAAGCGGACCAGGTAGCGCAGCAGCGGATGGCGCACATCAGTCTGAGTAGACCTCTTGGAGTCATAAACTCCATTACCGAAATGGGACCATAAGCTGTTCAGGTCAGGAAACGGCGTCTGGAGAGCGACGCCAGTACGCTCTGGATCGAACCCGAAGATGGTACAGAGCTTAGGAAATGTGATCCTGTACCTGATGCCTCTGATGAGGAATGTGAGAGTGCCATCATCCGCTCTCCTCACTATGTCATTGGTGTAATACACCCTCGCCGTGGCAATGAACTGGCGGACTAGCTCTGGGTAGAGAACATACTGCTTGGTCGCCATAGTACCCAAGCCAATCTTCTGCAGCACACGCAGAGCCTCCTCCTTGAGCCCGAGGCGGCGCAATGTAGCCTCATCTGCGAACCGTGTTGGCGCAAAGTCCATCTTGAGTCACGCGTTGTAGAACAACGTGTCATAGTCATCCCATTCTTCGCTGATGTCGTGGAAAATGCAATCGCGCTTCGCGACTTCCTTCGCCGGAGTATCCTCCCAAGCCCTCTCCATCGGGATTCTCAATCCTTCTCGCCGAGGCAATGGAGGAAGAGCTGGTATAGTAGGTGCTGGGTTGGAGGATTCTCCGGTCTCGGTGCGTGATCGCTTGATGTTTCGTCGAGCCATCTGCACTCAGAAAACAAAGAACACCGAAAATTCCCAAAATCAGGCCAAAAATCAAAATTTCGAAAAGTCAAAATCTGGCCTAATTCATCAATGGCGAACCTAACCAGCAACTTAGTGATCACTAATCACAAACAATTCCAGTCTAAAGCCCCAAATTCGGACCTATTTTTGCAAAATTCTTTATCAATCCGAAAATTTCAAAATTTTGCAAAACAAGTGATAATGACTAAAGGGCAAGGCTGAATTCCTCCTAAACAACCTAGAGAAGCATGATTCAAGTCTTAAATCAAGCTAAAACAGGCCAAATCGGAAGTTTCAAATCTTGGGGTCGAACTGAAAAAGTGGGATTTCGAGTGTCATACCTTGCAGATCGAATGAGTGAGTTATATATTCAGAATCAGCACGAAATTCCGCCCAGGTTAGGCTTTTGAATCACTCAAATCCGTCAACAAACAAGGAAGTTGCGAATTTGGGGAAAATATGAGAGTTTTCGGGTTTATGAAGAATGAGGAAGAAGAAGAACCCGACGAGTTAAAGAAGACTTACCTGATTAATGAGGGTGTCGATCGACACCGGGTAGTTGGTGTCGATCGACACTGGTCAGTGTCGACCAGGGTGTCGACCGTGATCGACAAGGGCTCGCCTCGACACCCTGCTCGTTTTTTTTTTTTTTTTTTTTTTTTGACTGAAGACCACGAAAATAAGTTAGTAAAAATTAAAAATTAGATTAAGTATGTACACTTACTAGTGGGTTGCCTCACACCAAGCGCTCGTTTAACGTCATTAGCTTGACTGTCCTCAGGATCAGGCTGTGGGTGCATCTGCCAAAGGTACAATTTGTCCTTCGGGAATCGCGGCTTGCGCCCAGTAATGTTTCACCCTTTGCCCATTGATAACAAACTTCTTGCCTTCTGGAGTTGACAGAACAACTACTCTATATGGTCTAGCTTCTTTGACTGTGAAAAGACCTGACCAACGAGAACGTAATTTTCCAGAAAATAATTGTAAACGTGAGTTATACAAAAGTACCTGGTCATTTGGTTCAAAGTGTCTGGCAAGGTTCTTTTTGTCGTGGTAAGCTTTGGTCCTCTCCTTGTACAGCTTTGAGTTCTCATAAGCATGATGCCTGATCTCATCTAACTCATTGAGCTGTATCTGGCGCCTCTCTGCTGCAGATTTCCAGTCAAAGTTCATTTTCTTGACAGTCCAACTTGCCTTGTGTTCAAGCTCCACTGGAAGGTGACATGCTTTCCCATAAAGCAGATGGAACGGTGTGGCGCCAAGTGGTGTCTTGAATGCTGTCCTATAGGCCCACAGTGCATCATCTAGCTTGGCAGATCAGTCTTTTCTAGTCTTCCCTACTGTCTTCTCCAGGATCTCCTTGATTTGCCTGTTGGAAACTTCAACCTGACCACTTGTCTGAGGGTGATAAGGTGTAGCAACCTTGTGATAAACTCCATACTTCTGCAGCGGCTTCTCAAACACTCTATTGATAAAGTGTTTTCCACCATAACTGATCACAATCCGTGGCACTCCAAACCTGGGGAAAATGATGGTTTTGAACAGCTTCAGGACCACTGCAGCATCATTGTGTGGACTGGCAATTGCTTCCACCCATTTGGAGACATAATCCACTGCAACTAGGATGTACTTGTTCCCATAGGATGAAGGAAAAAGTCCCATTAAATCTATGCCCCAGCAGTCAAAAACTTCAACTTCAAGTATGAAGTTCTGTGGCATCTCATGTCTTCTACTGATCTTCCCTCTCCTTTGGCAGACATCACATTGTGAGATGAATGTCTGAGCATCCTTGAACATTGTAGGCCACCAGAACCCTGCTTGTAGAACCTTCGAGACAGTTTTAAAGGTAGCAAAGTGTCCTGCATACTCAGAGCCATGACAGTGAAAAAGCACATTCTGAACCTCAGTTTCTGCAAGGCATCTTCTGTAGATTCCATCTGAACAGTACTTGTACAAGTATGGTTCATCCCAGTAATATCTCCTTAGTTCCCTCATGAATTTCTTCTTCTCATACCCTTTGAGAGTGTCAGGGACTTCATCTGCAGCTAGGTAGTTGGCAATATCAGCATACCAAGGTCTAGAAGAGGTTGCAACTGTGAAGATAGGCTGAGAGAAAACATCATGCAGGATCTGTTGAAGCATAGTTGCAGTTCGGGACTGGTGTCGATCGACACCAGATGGAGTGTGTTCGACACTGGTCAGTGTCGAACAGAGTAACGAGGGTGATGTCGATCCTGCTCGATTACGGCTCGCGTCGAGATTGGTGTCGACCGACACCAAGGGGTGGGTGTCGATCGACACCCTGTTTGCAGTTCGAGAAAACTGCAGTGCATCCGTATCTGAAGTCTGCAATCTTGCCTCAATGAGACATATGTTTTCCTCTGGCAGGAAATCATCAATAGGGACGTTGTCTTCAATTCTAATTCTGGAGAGATGGTCTGCTACTCCATTCTCAACTCCTTTCTTGTCCCTTATATCAATATCAAATTCTTGCAGCAGCAAAATCCATCTCAACAGTCTTGGTTTTGCATCTTTCTTCTGCATCAAGAATTTGAGAGCAGAGTGATCAGTGTGCACAATTACCTTAGATCCAACCAAGTACTGTTTGAACTTCTCAAATGCAAATACTACAGCCAGCAATTCCTTCTCTGTAGTTGCATAGTTCTTTTGAGCATCATCCAGTGTTCTGCTTGCATAGTAGATTGCATGAAGCTTCTTGTCTTTTCTCTGACCCAATACAGCGCCCACTGCAAAGTCTGAAGCATCACACATCACCTCAAATGGTAGATCCCAATCAGGAGGTTGCACAATAGGGGCGCTCACTAAAGCCTGTTTGATTTGCTGGAAGGCTGAATGACATTCTTCAGTAAATTCAAACTTCACATCCTTGCAAAGCAGAGCTGTGAGTGGTCTTGCAATCTTACTGAAATCCTTAATGAACCTTCTATAAAATCCAGCATGTCCTAGAAAGCTCCTGACTGACTTCACACAATCTGGAGGCTGTAAACTGGTCATCACTTCGATATTTGCTCTGTCTACCTCAATACCCTCTCCAGAAACTCGATACCCAAGTACAATCCCATCTCTGACCATAAAAATGCATTTTTTCCAGTTCAGAACTAGATGCTTTTCTTCACACCTAGCGAGCACTTGACAGAGGTTGTCAAGGCAGTCTTTAAAAGATGATCCATACACTGAGAAGTCATCCATGAAGACCTCCATATACTTCTCAATCATATCAGTGAAGATGGACAGCATGCATCTCTGAAATGTCGCAGGAGCATTACAAAGTCCAAATGGCATTCTGCGATATGCAAATGTACCATAGGGACAAGTAAATATAGTCTTCTCCTGGTCATCTGGGTGGATAGGAATCTGAAAGAAGCCAGAGTAGCCATCCAGGAAGCAGTAATAGGAGTGATTCGCCAACCTCTTTAACATCTGGTCAATGAATGGCAGTGGGAAGTGATCCTTTCTCGTAGCAGCGTTGAGCTTCCTGTAGTCAATACACATTCTGTGCCCAGTGATGGTCCTTGTGGGAATCAACTCATTCTTCTCATTTTTCACCACTGTCACTCCTCCCTTCTTGGGAACCACATGTACTGGACTGACCCAAGTGCTATCTGAAATCGGGTAAATGATCCCAGCAGCCAGAAGCTTCATGATCTCCTTCTTCACTACATCCTGCAAGTTCGGATTCAGCCTCCTCTGGTTCTCGATTGACGACTTCGACTCATCTTCAAGATGTATCTTGTGCATGCACAACTCTGGAGAGATACCTGAAATATCATCAAGAGAATAGCCAAGAGCTTTGCGAAAAGTGTGCAGCTTGCTTAGCAGTAAAGTGAGCTCTGTATTGTTTAAGGTAGCACTAACTATGACAGGATATGTAGAGTTAGGTCCTAGAAAAGCATACCTTAGACCTGCAGGAAGCTGTTTGAGTTCGATTTTGGGAGCTTTTTCTTCATTCCAATCACCTAACTTTGCAGCTTTTACAGATGTTCCAACCAGCTCTTGTTGTGCAACCAGCTGCATGACCTGCTCATTTGCATCCATCATCTTGACATACCCAACAACAATGTTGTCTAGATGCTCGTTGATTCTGCAGAAACTGTCAATGCCCTCTCCAAAGGGTCTGCAGGATGCATCTCTTGGAAGATTTCTTCTGCAAGACTGGTGAGGGAGTCTTCATAAAATATGTGGCCATCTATTGCTGGCCTCTGCATCAACTTGTCCATGTTAAAATGCATCACCAAATCGCCCACATTCAGAGCAATTCTCCCTTTCCTGACATCAATGATGGCGCCTACAGTAGCCAGAAATGGTCTTCTCAATATCAAGGGATCCTTTGGTTCTTCACCATAAGCCAGAACCACAAAATCTGTGGGAATCACACAATCTCCCACTTTGACTGGTACATCTTCTAAAATGCCTTCAGGAATCCTTACAGACCTGTCTGCTAGGATAAGAGATATTCTGGTTGGCTGGAAGTCAGTCATACCTAAGCTGACAACAACTGAATGAGGCATTAGGTTGACACTTGACCCTAGATCACATAATGATCTCTCAAACCTTTCAGAAAAGATTGTGCAATCCAGAACAAAGCTCCCAGGATCAGTCAGCTTCTCTGGTATCTTATTCTGAATCACTGCACTTACTTGTTCTGAAATCAGCATTGTTCCTTGCTCCAGCTCCAGATTCTTGGTCATCATCCTTTTCACATATCTCTTTATCACTGAAGTAGTCCTTATGGCATCTATCAAAGGAATCTCCACCACAAGCTTATTCATGATAGCTTTAATCCTAGCATCCTCCAGTTCCTGTTTAGACTTCCTCTGGTTCCTTGGATAAGGCACCTTTGGCTTATAGACCCTTTCTTCTGCACTTTCTGGAGTTTGAGAACTTGGAACTTGCTTCTGTGGTGGGCGTCGATCGACACCAAGGGGTGGGTGTCGATCGACACTGGTTCCTGAGAGGGGTGTCGATCTGGTGTCGGGCAGCTTGTCGACCTCGGTCGATATCCGTTCGCTTCGAGTCGAGGAGTCACGAACTTCCTCTGGTGTCAATCGACACCGAGGGGTTGGTGTCGATCGACACTCTTCGAAATTTTTGAAATCTTCATCTTTAAACTCCTGCAGCTGCTCAAAACCTTCTGCACTAAAGCCCTTTTTCTGCACTAGTTGCAGATTCTTTCCACTCCTCAGCGTGATGGCGTTAACAGAGTGTCTTGGGTTGGTCTTTGTCCTTCCTGGAAGGAATCCATCCTGTCTTTTCACAGCCCCAGCAGTTTGAGCTACTTGAGTATCCAAAGTGTTCACATGAGTGTTCAGAGCTTCGATTTTCCCATTCAAATCTTGATACAGGGTGTCAATCTTGCCATTGAAGTCAACTGTAATCTTCTGCTGACCTTCTAGCAACTGCTCAAGCATGGCTTCCATTTTGCTTGAAGCTGATGGTGCTGGTGCAGGCTGATAAGATGAGGAACCATAGCTCCTGTTGAAATTACTGTTCTGATAAGGCTTCTGGTACTCAGACTTCTGAAACTGAGGCTTGGGAGTGTAGCCAGTAGAACTCTGGTTTCCCGTGAAGTTGTTTCTCTGCGTATTCCCACTGAATCCTCTGTTTCCTTGCTGATTGTTGTACCTTTGTCCTTGGAAACCAGCTCCATTGATGTAGTTGACATCTTCTTCTTCAAACTCTTCAGCTGGCTCAAATGTCTCAACCTCAGCAGCAAACTGAACAGACTTCTTCCCAACCAGGAGATTATGCACAGAGTCCAGCTTGGCTTTCATCTCAGCAACAAACTGATTACTTCCTGCACCCCCAGCGTTTTTCTGTCTCTCAAAATCAGCATTCTTTGTGCTGTTGCTGAAAGCTAGGTTCTCAATCAGCTTGATGGCATCAGCTGGGATTCTTGTGTTGAAGTTCCCATTGCTTGCTGCATCCAGAGCCATCTGGTATTTCCAATCAACACCTCTAAAGAAGATTCCCAGCAGCTGTACTTCATTAAACCCATGATGTGGGCAGTCCCTTTGGTACAGCTTAAATCTAACCCATGATGATTTAAAAGCTTATGTTGAACCTTGGGAGAATGTGGTGATATTTCTCCTCAACTCTTCTTACCTTGCATCATCATAGAAGTTATTGAGGAAAGCAGATTTAGTGTCCTCCCATGTAGTCAAAGAAGCAGGTTCCAGCTGTTTGAGCCAATGTGCTGCATCTCCTTCCAAAGAGTGAGGGAAAAGCTTGCAGAATAGGAAGTCATTGGTGACTCCATTGGCTTTAACACTTGAAGCCAGGTCTTCAAACTTCTCAATGTGGTCCATTGGGTGTTCATGTGGAATCCCATGGAAAGGATGCTGACCTACAAGCTGATAGTAACTGGATTTCAGCTCAAAGTCATTCTTCTGAAAGGCAGGTGGGCGGATTGCAGCTCTATTTGCATAGAACTGATCTGGCCTGTTGTAATCTCCCAGAGTCCTCTGTGGATGACGCCCTGCATCATCTCCAACAGCTTGCTGTTGTACATTCTGCTCCTCAATTACAACGCCATTGTCATCTATCCTCTGCCCATCCTCATTCCTTATGTTCCCTTCTCTGTCAACAAAATGACCCTCAACATCTGTCCTCAGAACAAGTGGTCCAACCATTTTAGTCTGCTTTTTGGCTTTCCTGATGGTTCTCTCTAACTTGGCGAGTTCGTTGATGCCTTAAAGTCACAAGTTCTTTGTCTTTGTTGCTCCTGGTACTGCGATTATGCATGCACCTGAAACAGACAACATAAAAGTAAAAGAAGTTAGTAAACAGAAAATAAAAGCTTAGTCAAAATTCTAAAACTAAAGATCTGAAAGCAATATCTAAGTCCCCGGCAACGGCGCCAAAATTTGATATGCTCAAATTAACCCTTAGAGCTACTCTCTCAAATTAAGAGATCACTGTAGTACTTAGGGATCGAATCCACAAGGACTTAAGGCTATCACTCAACAGATTTTTGATTCAAATGAAGCTAAGCAATAAATGATGAAATGAAAATAAAGTAACAAACGAAAACAATGATGTCGGGGGCGGATTGTAGGTTCTTAAAATCAGAAGACAAGACGCTAGGTAATGGGAAATTCGCAGGTTGACACAAATCACAGACTATGGACTGAAAGGAATATTTATTAAAACCGTTCTAGAACTCAAAACACTAGTGTAAAACCGATCGACTTCCGTCGCAAAGATTAACTATGATCAGATTCCAGAATTCTAAATCCCTTTTCGAATTCTAACAACCTAAACATGTATTATAGATCAGGTTCGATATGTTCACAAAATCACTAATCCAAATTCCTTTGCAACTAGTTATTTTGCTCATCTAAGATAGTTCTGGTGATTAACAATGTTTCCACATCCATTAAACAAACTAAGATCTGATTTCTAGGTGATCAATCTTAAAACCAGTATTAAAGCAATCAAGATGAAGAACCAAATGAGTTATCCTCCCAGTTTTGTAGTTCTAACAATTCATTATCAACCTTTGAATAACCCAAAACCTAACTAGCAGATTACTCAGACATAGCAAGTGAAACACAAATCATGACTGAACAATATTGCATTAAGAAAATAGAGTAAAAGATGAAGGGGTTCGAAATTCTTCTCTACAGAGTATGGATTTGTCTCCCCAAAAGCTCTCAATCTAATCTCTCTCTTAGTCTCAATGAATATCAGAATCGTTGCCTAACAATGGCTTAGAAAACCTAAATACAAGTTTAAACACGAACTGGGGCAAAAGTGCAAATAGTGGGAAACTTCTGGGCCAAGTTGCAATTTCTTCTAATGAGATTTAACGCTTCTTCGCGACCACGATCGGTGTCGATCAACACCAAGTGGTGGGTGTCGATCGACACCCTGCTCCTTAATGCCCTCCGACTTGGTCTTTTCAGCAACAGCTTCAGTATAGCTCCCAAAGGTTCCAGAATCCACAATTATGTTCCATTCGTACCTAGACCTGCAAAGACTCTATAGGACTCGAAGAATACCAAAAAGACTCTATAAACAAGACTTATATCATGGTCAAAAACCGGCAAAAACCATGATATATCAAATATCCACCGGAATTTATCCACAATACCCTGTCCACGACCCCCAATTTACGATAAATCTATTTTCAACTTGTTCTTAGCATCTTTTCAGTTTGAACCTTAAAATTATGATAGACATATGAAGATCAAATTAAGCTAACTAAATCAAAATAACATCGAATCGATGGAAATTATCCTTGCATTTCACATATAAATCACAATGCTAATACATCAAGATCATGAAAAGAGCTAAATGAACAGAACACACCATCATGTCCATATCCACGACTTCATCTCCACGACTTCATGTGCATGCCATCATGTCCACGACTTTATGTCCACGAATGCATGTCCTTCCTGCAAACTGGTAGTATTTCTATTTAACACAACCTGTCCATCATCTACTGTCCATCCACACTACTTAATCCACCAGATCGTGTCCACTGATGATTAACCGTGTTCATTGATGATTAACCACGCAATTGATGATTAACCGTATCCATTGATGATTAACCACGTAATTAACCACACAATTTTTACCATATACACGAGTCACAGCACAAGCCCAACACCACGTATATCCTGGCCAAATCCTTATGCCACATCACTTGGATCCTCGGCCGCCGCCTCCGACAACGTGACATCTCCGCCGGAGAAACCTCGTTTGCACCATCGCCCATCATCTACCTCTTCCCTTCTTCTCCTTCCTCCCCCACCATCACCATGAGAGATCAATGTATACACTTTTGTTTCTACAAAGGAGATTTCATCAGATCTCATCAAGACTCAATTTTTATTAGCAAAATACCCAGATTTTGGAGGCGGATTTAAAGAGAAATGAAATTGAGACGAAGATGTTTCACCCCCATTAGTTTCTGCTTCTGCTTCAAGAGAGAGCGAGAGAGATGAAGTTGAGGGATTGTTTAGTCTTTTTGCATAGCCAAAGTACACCTCCCTTCATAAGTATCTGTATGTGTAATTGGAAAGTCGAAAAGTGCCTTTAAATGTAATATTCTCCCCCTTTGGTACACCATGATGAATCAAGGGGGAATTCAAACAAGGGTGTTTTCAATATGGCTTCAAAAGTATTTAAAATCTGGCACTGAGGGTGGGGAGATAATCTTTGGAGGTTTCGACACAGTGCACTTCACCGGAACACATAAATAGCGCACTCCACCGAATCACTGATCTTTGAAGGTTATCACACTTATAAATCATAAATGGCGACATTAATGTCGGTGATCCACCTCAAAATTCACATTTTACACTTATAAATCATAAAATGAACAAAAATTATAATAAAATGTCATATATCACGTAAAATACATAAAAGTTGTATGCATTACACATGTTTTTTAATAACTTTTTAGAAAAATAACTATGCATTATTAAAACGAGAAGGGTCATTTGGTATATTTATTGAAAATTTTGAATTAAGAAGAAAATAAAGAAGTTGACTACACTATTCAAAAGATAAGCAAAACAAAAGGAAATTATAAGCAAAAATCTAACTCTATAAATGATATAACTAAATTGGAAAAACTATAAAAAACACATAACTGTTTATCAGTTGAAAATGCATAACCCTGTTTATATGTAGGAAGGCTCTCACTAATCATAAACATAAACTGTTTTGTTATATACAGTAGTTCATAAAACAATGTTTGACATTTGCTCGAGTTGAAATGTTTCAAAATAGAATATTTGATATTCAGTAGTCAGTCTGTTGCATTCACGTGATTGATATTTTTCAGTTGACTGAACTACTAAAAACTAAAATTCGTATTTTAAACGATCGAATAAAGTAATCCAATATCGACTAATATAAAATCAACCAGTCTTTTTTGAACAAAATTGCGAACCCAACCAACATTGATGAAATATTTTTCTATCATAATTATATTTATTTAAAGCTATAAAAATTGATTTTGTTTCTTCTTATGAAACCCTGTTTTGCCCGAATAATCTATCGAGTTTCAAAGTTTTACAAGTTCAAAATCAAATACATACCTGAAATCAAACAAGCGTTACCAACTGAAAATATTTCCAAACCCCTCATAAGAGGAAAACTATTACCAAAATATTTTAAATATATAAAAAGCGCATATAATAAAGACAGAATTGATCATTCTCGTTTTAAACTAGGTAAGAACCATCGTGCATTAGAGCATGGAATGGAAGAACAAATGAATTGGTGTAGTTGTTCAACCTTCTCTGTATCAACATTGAATATGAAAATATCATTTTCGTCATATTGATCTTCAAAATCACGACCATGGTAGATCGAATTGCTCTAGATTCATTCAATATCCTTGGCGAGCTGTGTGATACCCAAATTCAAAAGAATTGCATCGTCTCCCAAAGAAACAATTTTCTCCCACTTGTTTCCCTTCGATGAATCCATCTTGTAGCTAGATTTCAAATTTCCATATTTTGGATCCACTCGGATGCATGCTTTGAACAATTAAGACATCTCCACTTAATGTGACCACCAAATCATGCTTCAAACAAGTCCAAGAGATATTTGAAGAACTTCTTCCAGGAAACATCAGTGACATTTGTACGCACCCATATACCCTAATTTTGAAAACTTGCAAAGGAATTTCTCCAGAGAAATCAAAAATCTTTAGTTTTATTAAAACTTTAATAAAACACAATCAAATTCAATTCGGTTTGGTTTGTATTCAGTTCAGTTTAAATTTAATTCGACTTGGTTTGTTTCAGTTTGGTTAATTTTGATTTAATTTAGATTCTTTTTTAAAAAAATATATTATAAACAAAACTCTGTAATTTTTTTTAAAAAATGACAAATATAAAAAGAAACAAAAATGTATACTTAATAACTTTTTTTAGTTTTGACTTTTAAAAATAAAAGAATCTTTAAATAATAGAATTTTTATTAATATAATTAATACAAAACAGACTGAAAACCGGACCGAACCATTCAGGTTAATAAATGTTCTAACGGAAATGTTTTATCATTAACTTTGATTTGGTTTGGGTCAGTTTGAGTTTGGTTGGTTCGAGTTGGTTCAGTTAAGTTTGGATTTTTTCTCACCCGTGTATCATATTATTAATTGACAAGCAAGTTGGGTTGTGGTTGAGAGTTATCATACTTTTTACCCCTTATATAATTTAGTATAAGTATCCTTAATGAATATATTAATTATTTACTTATATATCTTATTTTAATATTATTATTTCCCTAATTGAATATTCTTATCTTTGGGTACTAACATGTAAACTATTAATCATAAGAACACAAAAATTTTTGGCTCTATATATATTCTTTGTGCTTCTCGATTTTGCATTCCATATTATTGTTTGTTCTAATTTATTTCTTTAATTTACGTTGTTCTTCGATAGTTTTATTCTTTTGTATTCTGATTTGTTTGATATGAAAGCAGGTGGGTATGTTTTGGTTTACGTGATGGTGTTGTCTATACTAGAGGTTTCAAATTGATTTAAGCGATATGTTTATGTTATTTTTATTTGTGTTATACAATTTTTTGTAGTAATTTTGTGGTTGCGGTATATATGATCCTTAATTATTTATTATTTAACTCTTATTTTGATATTTATATCTTTGTTGGATATGGAAATGTATTTTTCAGCTGTTCTTAACTTTTTATTCTGATATTTGTGCTTTTGTTTGATCTAAACAGCTTAATTTTTCAATTTTGCTTTTTTCAGGGGGAATTACTGAATATGACTCAAAACTTGAGTTGAAATACAAAACTAGACTCTCTATTGCATGTTTGACAAAAATAACTCACACGGATAGTAAAATTACAATTTTAACCCTTATGACCAAACAAAAAACGCTAGCCTCAATTACTATTTTATCCCAGAGAAGTCTACTCTCTAATAATATGTTTACAATTAATTTTAAAAATCCTAAAAAATAATTTGATAAAAAATTAGATACATAACACAAATATATACTTTTTACACCTACTAAAAATAAAATTTGACATAAAATAATCAATTTAAATCATCATAGATAAATTAGGATAAAAATCAATACTAAATAGACTTTTCGGTTTCTCGAGTAGACTTCTCGAGTAGACTTCTTAATTCATGTGGAAGATTCACTTCAATATGCACTTTCTATATAAAAACCCAAAATCTCTCCTCACAATAAACTCCATCTACAAGTCTTCTTAATTTATCTCACATCTCACTCTATCTCTCTCGAATAGCCAGTGCCGTGCCTAGCTTCAGTAAAGGTTGTGTTGAGGCGAATATTAAAAAAAAAATTATTTATATTTTTAAAATAAAATAAATTCAAAACATGAAAACATTTTGCTGTAGTTTAGTAGTTACATCATTTTTATCTTTTTTTTTTTAAGTATAGATATGATTTTAGAAGTATAATTTTAAAAATTAATGATAAATATATCAAATAAGCACCACTTATTAATTATTGATAAAATTCTATAATTACAAGATGTTAAGTTAATAAATTTAGAAACATTACAGCGAATTTCTTCATTTTTTAGATATAAAAACTGAAAAATATGTAAACAGACTTGCATTTTTCTCAACTCCCTTCAAAAAAAAAAATGAAAAAAGAAACTGAGGATAGTACTCATTAAACTCGGGTTGGTAGGTAAGAAGCCTTCTCTCCATTGCCACTTGGAAACAACGTCTTTTGGTAATAAAGTTCCCCAAAGTTATTTTTATAATTTGCTTACCTGAGGCAAATGCCTTTTTGATTGTACAGTAGGCACAGCTCTGCGAATAGCAAACAAATATAGATCTTACTGATGTTATTATATTATTGTTCGCTTTTTATTTCATCAACCTATTGTGGCGCCGTTACTCCTCCGCGGGAAGCAGCCAATGTCGTATGAACATTCCGAAAGGGTGGCCTCTAGTTGGAAACCTAGTCCAAGTCATTTCCAAACGTCAGCATTTTGTGGTCCTGATACGTGGCCTCAGAACTCGCCCATCCGGCTCATGTTTAGTGTCGGAAAATGTGCTATAAACTCGGCGGAGTACGGATTTTTATGGCGGATTCTGAGGCGGAACTTTGTGACAGAGCTCGTGACCCAGACTAGAGTGAAGCAGTGTTTGTGGATAAGGACTTGGGCTATGGCAAATCATACGAAGAGCATTAAAACAGAGAGTATTGAGAAAGGTTACGTCGAGGTTATGAGTCAATGCAGGCTAACGGTTTATACAGGCCCGGCCTAAACAAAAACTAGGCCATGTGCCAAATCCAACTTAGTTGCACCATTTCAAAGAATTTATGGCCCTCAATTACATGACTTTAAAAAATATAGGGCTCTAAAATGTATCAGAAAATAGATGAAAATAGTAGGACCTAGTGCAAAAGCACCTCCAGCACACCCTTAAAAGCAGGCCTGGGTTTATAGCATCTTGATATGTCTTTGTTTCGGTGCCAAGATCAGCGAGGAAAAGATTAAGAACATAGAGAATGTTCTTAAGGACGTTATGCTTATTACTTATCCGACTTTACCGGAATTTTTACCGGTTTTAACTTTGTTGTTTTGGCGTCAAGTTAGAGAAGCCATAGAGCTAAGGAAAACGCAGCTTGAGTGTCTTGTACCGTTGATTAGAAACCGTACGTCGTGCGTTTGTTGACGCAAAGGAGATCCCTAACGAAGAGATGGTACCGAGTCCAATTGGTGCGACTTATGTGGATTCTTTGTTTGGTTTGAAGCCGGTCAAGAGAGGCGGGCGAGGCCTAAATAGAACAGATGCAGAGCGGGCTTGGGCTTCGTAATAGTTGTCCGCTAGTTAGCGGGTCTAGCAGGCCAGACCCGTGCGGATTGCGGGTTAATCGGGCTAAACCGGCCATGGGTCGTGTGGACAAAATCGAAAATATCCCATCGACAGTTCATCATCTCAGATTCTCAAATTTGTTCAGCGATTCAGCCATGAAGCTGTATTTTTCTTTGATTCCGCCATTGTTGATCTCGATATACTCTTATTTCCTATCTATTTCTCTTAGATTTCGCCATATGAAGATGATTTGATGATTGATTGGAAATTAGAGTATTTGGAGATCACCGTCGAATCTGGCTCTTCAAATCTGTGGAAACTGGAATCTCTCATCCGCATCTCCTATTGAGTGTTCACTTATTCACGAGGTAAAATCACGAGGTCTAGATCCAAGTTTATAGGTTTACTTATTAAGAATCATCTTGTGGCTTACTCATGACTCATGAGTTTGATTTCGATGTTGAGTTTTATGTAGAGTTTATAAAACTGATGATTCTTATTGATTGAGAAGTTGTAATATATATACACGTACATCAAGTATGAATAAGGAATTTGTACATATCTAAAGAAGAGAGAATATACGAAAGAGAGAGACATAATATATCGTGTATATGAATATATCCTTATATCCCCCCTCAAGATGGACGTCGGTGAGTAAGTCCAATCGTGGAAAACAATCTTTCAAATTGAGGGCGTGGGAGCGGTTTGGTAAGAGCATCAGCCAGCTGGTCTTTGGAGGAGACATGAGAGACACGAAGGTTACCAGCTTGAACGAGTTCCCGAATGAAGTGATAATCAAGAGCTAGATGCTTCATTCGTGAGTGAAAGACCGGGTTTGCACTTAAATAAGTAGCTCTGATGTTGTCACAATATATGACGGGAGGTGGAGACACACGAATGCCAAGTTCGGTGATAAGTGAGAGAATCCATCGTACTTCGGTAGCTATTGCCGAGACTGCCCGATACTCAGCTTTGGTAGAAGATCGTGCAACACCTTTTTGCTTTGTGGCAGACCAAGATATGGGGTGTCGACCAAGGAAGACAACATATGCATTAGTCGACGTGTAATCATCTTTATTGCCAGCCCAATCTGCATCAGAACACGCATGAAGTGTCGAAGGTTGTTGCGAGATAAGAAGATACCAGCGGTGAGAGAGCCAGCGAGATAGCGAAGAACACGCTTTGCAGCTAACCAGTATGTGGTAGTCGGCTTGTGCATGAATTGAGATAGTTTATTCACAGCAAAGGCGATATCTGGGCGTGTGAGGGAGAGATACTGAAGACTCCCAACCACAGTGCGATACTCTGTAGCGTCATCAAGTGTAACACCATCCAAAATGGAAAGAGAGGTGGAAAAAGCACATCGGAGTGGGAACCAGTTTGGCATCAGTGATATATCATGGTTTTTATGGTTTTTAACCATAATATAATTCCTTTTTATTGAGTCTTTTTGGTCTTTTTAGAGTCTTAGAAGAGTCTTTGCAGGTTATAGCATGTCTGGAGCATAATTGGAGATTTTGGAACCTTTTGGAGCATTCTGAGTTGAAGCCACGAAGTACCTAGCTCGAAGAAGAAAGTATGCCATATGGTGACGCTCGTCACCAAGCTGGTGACGCTCGTCACCCACCAAGGAAGGAGGTCGTGGCCTGTTTTTAAAAGATTGGGAAGAAATTGCAGTTTGGCCCAAAAGTTCCAGTATTTGCAAAAAGACCACAGATCGTGTTTTAGCTTGTATATTAGGTTTTTCAGCCATTCTTTTGGCATATATCTTGTATCTTATTATTTTTGAGAGCTTTAGAGAGAGATTTGTAGAAGAGCTTTTGGAGAGACAAATCAGACTCCTTCAGAGCAGATTTTGAACTCCTTTATTTCTACTTCTTATTTCTTTTATGCAATCTATTCTTTTCATGATGTTTTCTCAAATCACCATGTCTGAGTAGTTTGTTAGTTAAGTTAGGACTTTTCAAAGGTTGAAGAAGAGTTTGTAGAATTGCTAAAAACTTATAGGAAATTCATTGGTTCTTCATCTGTGCTTGCATTCATATCGATTTCTTAGACACATCATCTGGATTTCGAAACCCTAGGTTTTTGATAGATGTGAGAGCATTATTAATCACCTGAACTAGTATTAGATGAGCAAAACGCCCTAGTACAAAGAGATTTGGCTTAGGAGTTTTGTGAACAATTGAACCTGATCATTACTGCATGTTTAGGTTGTTAGGGTTTGCAAAGAGATTTGAAACTCTGTGATTTAGACATAGATAACTTCTGCAATGAGAATTGATTAGTTATATCTTTGCGATTCATGTTCAAGACGGTTTTAATTCATTCCTGATTGCATGCATTCTACACTCTCAGATTCAACCTGCGAACTGTCTTGACTTAGCGCCTTTAGCCTTCTGAACTTTAAGAACAAGCATAAAAACGCCCTCTTGCATTTATTTTACTGTTTTGCATTACATTCATTATTTATCGCTTAGCTTAATCTGAATCTATAATCGCTAGTGTGGTTTACATACTCCCTTGGGATTCGATAACCCCTTGTACTACAACTGCTTTTGCTGTGCACTTGGAGTAGTTTTATTTGGGTAAAACCTGACCCTATCAAGTTTTTGGCGCCGTTGCCGGGGAGTAATAGCTGCCTATCGATTTTTAGTATTAGGATTTTGTCTAAGTTTTTATTTGTTTACTGATTTTCAGCTACTTTTCTTTGTTCCTGTTTCAGGTGTATGCCTAATCGCAGAACCAGAAGCAACAAAAAGAAGGAGCTTGTGACTTTGAGCATCGACGAGCTTGCTAGGTTGGAGAGAACTAACAGGAAAGCTAAGAAGCAATCTACAATGGTCGCTCCACTGATCTTGGTTGAAGATGCAGAAGGTCATTTGGTTGACAGGGAAGGAAATAGGAGGAACGAAGAGGGGCAGAGAATTGATCAAGAGGGGAATGTCATTGTTGAACAGCAGGTTCAGCAAGTGGCTGAGAACGTGGGAGTCCCTGCTGCTTTCAATAACTCTGCTGGGCGTTTTGTTCAGAGGACTCTAGGCGACTACAACAGACCTGATCAGTTCTATGCCAACAGAGCTGCAATCCGACCTCCTGCCTTCCAGAGGAACGATTTTGAGGTTAAACCTGTCTACTATCAACTTGTTGGACAGCATCCCTTCCATGGCTTACCTCATGAGCATCCTATGGATCACATAGAGAGATTTGAGGACTTGGCTTCCAGTGTCAAAGCTAATGGGGTTAGCAATGATTTTCTGTTCTGCAAGCTTTTTCCTTACTCTCTTGGAGGAGAAGCTGCATATTGGCTGAAGCAACTGGAACCTGCTTCATTGACCACTTGGGAAGACACCAAGAACGCCTTTCTGAATAACTTCTATGATGATTCAAGGTCAGAGGACATGAGGACGAAAATTGCTTCCTTTACACAAGGCCCTACTGAAGCTTTTAAGGCTTCTTGGATCAGGTTCAAGTCTTATCAAAGGGACTGTCCTCATCATGGTTTCAGTCAGGTGCAATTACTTGGGATCTTCTTCAGAGGCATTGACTGGAAATATCAGATGGCACTGGATGCAGCAAGTGCAGGAAACTTCAACACCAACAGACCAGAAGAAGCTGTAAGATTGATTGAAAACTTGGCCTGCAGTAACAGCACTAAGAATGCAGATTTTCAGAGAAAGCAGCAGGCTGGTTTGAATGATGGAAACCAAATAGCTGAAGTTAAGGCTAAGTTAGACAGCATGCACAGCCTTCTGGTGGGAAAGAAGTCAGTCCAATTCGCTGCAGAAGTGGAGAGTTTCGAAAATCCTGAAGAATTTGAGCAGAAAGATGTTAATTTCATCAATGGAGGGGGTTTTCAGATCCAAAAGTTTGGAAATCAGCAATGGAACAGAGGCTACAACAGCAATAATCAGCAGAGTACCTTTACAGGAGGACAGAGCACGCCTGGTTACACTCCTAAGCCCCCATTCCAGAAGACTGAAGTTGAGAAACCTTACCAAAACAGCAGGAATTTTGGTTCTTCTTCCTACCAAACTGCACCTCCACAAGAAATTAAAATGGAAGCTATGCTGGAGCAGGTACTTGAAGGACAGCAGAAGATGACAGTGAACTTCAATGGCAAGCTAGATTCGCTGTATCAAGACCTGAATGGAAAAATTGAGAGCCTGAACTCTCACATGAAGAAGCTTGATGTGCAGGTTACTCAAACTGCAGGAGCTGTTCAAAGGCAAGAGGGATTCCTTCCTGGAAGGACTGATATCAATTCCAAGCATCAGGTTAATGTCATCACAGTCAGGAATGAAAAGGAGCTTAAAACAGTGCAGAAAAAGAGGTTGAGTGCAGAACAGATCGTGCAACTCATGGAGTCTGAAGATGAAAATTTTTCTGTCTCAGAGGTGAGTGACGCTCGTCACCAAGGAGGAGTGACGCTCGTCACCAACATAGAAGAGAATCGGGGGTTGTCACAGGTGAGTGACGAGCGTCACCCCCCTGGTGACGGTCGTCACCCACCCCAGAACGAAGCTGCTTCGCCTGTAACTGCAAATTATGACCAGGAACGTGTCTATAAACCCAAAACACCATTCCCCAAGCATCCTAGGAAGTCTAAACAGGAGATAGAAGAAGCCAGATGTAAAGCTATGATAGACACGCTGATGCTTGAGATCCCTCTTGTTGATGCAGTCAAGCTTTCACCAGCTCTAAGAAGGTATGTAAAGAGAATGGTTGTGAATGGTGTAAGTCCTGAGGAAGGAGCATTGCTTACCAGAGACATCAGTGCAATTCTCTTAGGCACAGTTCCAAAGAAGAAGAAGAAGGTGACTGTTTCTGAACAAGTCAATACCATCACTCAAAGCAGAGTTCCAGAGAAGCTATCTGATCCAGGGACCTTTGTGCTTGATTGCTCAATATCTGCAGGACGTTTTCCCCACTCTCTATGTGATCTAGGGTCAAGTATTAACTTGATGCCTTTCTCTATTGCTGCTAGACTTGGAATGACTGATTTCAAGCCAGCTGGGATCTCTCTCATCCTAGCAGATCGATCCATAAGGACCCCAGAAGGCATGTTAGAGAATGTTCATGTTAACATTGAAGGCTGCATAATTCCTACAGATTTTGTGGTTCTGAAATATGCTGAAGAACCTAAAGATCCTCTTATTCTGGGAAGACCATTCTTGGCTACTGCTGGAGCCATCATTGATGTTAGAAAGGGGAACATTGAGCTTGATCTTGGTGATGTTGTCATGAACTTTGACATGGATAAGTTAAGAAAGAGTTCTACCATTGATGGTCAGACCTTTTCTGTAAGAACTTCTAGAGATGAAGAGACTGTCATGGAGCATTCAGAAGACACTATTGCTGAGTGTGTCAATGAATCAGATATTAGTAGGCAAGTGAGCAAGATGGCTGTTGAATAGCCAATATCTGAAACTTCTGCAGAAGCTGTTGGGTTTGAGGATTGCAGTGAGGATCATATCTTCATGACTAGGCTTGAAAAAGAGGTTCCAATGAATGCCAAATTGCTGGAGGAAGACGTGTTTGTGATGGAAGCAACACTTGCAGAGCTGAATTGCAGGAAAACTGCAGAAACACGAACTGTAGAGTCAGTGACGAGCGTCACTGACCTGGTGACGCTCGTCACCAACCTGAACACAAGGCAGCAACGTGATTTTACAGCTACAAGTCCATCATATGTTGCCAATCCGAAAATTCAACAGTCCACAACCCAGAAACCTGCAACTAAGCAAAGAAAGCTTGGTGTTTCTTTTGATGATTCTGCAGGAAAACGAAATGTCCCACCCACAGTCACGACCCACTCTGCTGATGTTCCTCACTTCCTTGGAAGTGTTCATACATCTACTGCTTACAAACCACCATGGATGAGGAGACATTCTTCTCCAAGGCATTCACTGCCACCCTCTGCTCCACCAGCTGTCTGAGCAGCATTCAAAGTCGAGCTAATGACTTTAAACAAGCGCTTAGTAGGAGGCAACCCACTAGTAAGTTTTCTTTTTCATATATTAGTTTAGTTTTCTATTACATAGCTAAAAAAAAAACCCAAAAACATCAAAAAAAAAAAAAAAAAAAAAAAAAAGAGTCACTTTGTTCAGTTTGCTTGGATGATGTCTTGTGAACTTGTTGGACCATGGATTATGCTTTGTTTGGATGTTTTGATGTGTGTTTTGAGTGCTCTTACAGTTTGACTTCGGAGTACACATGATGGCATAGCATTTAAACATCCAACATGTCGATTCTGGAGTATCAGAGGTGGTGACGCTCGTCACCAGACTGGTGACGCTCGTCACCCGACCCCACGCGAGGTACCACTTTTCTGACTTGGTTTTTCGACTTCTCATTCATTTTTCTGACCAACTCTTGGCTTAATAACACTGGGGACAGTGTTGTTCAAGTCTGGGAGAGGTGGTTACTGACGTTGTGTGCTTTGTGTCATGTTTCTAGAGTCTTAAAGTTGAGTCAAAAACCTGTTTTTCTAGAGTCAAAATTTTTGAAACTGTCAGTTTTTCTTGGAACTAACCATAGGACGTTTTTGCTGATAAGAACCATTGCCACAGTAGTTGATTACAAGTCTTACTAAGTTGAAAGTCATAGGTAGATCAGTCTAGCAATGAAGGTTTAGGTTCTTAGAAAATCTGGAAAATTTACTGTTAGCTCCACCTTAATGAACTTTAAACTTCTTGTCTTGGTGATTGATTCTTATTGATCTTGATTCTCTCTTTCAGCACTGAAAATAAGGTTAAAATACAGTCTCTCTTTGATCTTCCCTGATGTAGTTTTTAAAAGATTAAGTCCAAAGAATGGTGCATTCATGACCCTGTCTCCTCACAAGGAACAACAGTAGTGAACACACTCAAGAACCTGTCTCCTCACAAGGAACACAAGTATTGAGTAGCACCATATCTTAGACTGTAAAAGTTGAGAAAAAAAGAAGTGAAAAATCAAAAATATCCTAAGGGAAGAGAAAATAGGAGAGCTGTGTTGAGATCTATTTGTTCAGTTGTTAGGAAGAGTAAAGAATCTGTAAAGTGATTGAGATGATAGAGCCTTGATGAGATTTCACACTTAGATAAAAATAAGGAGTTAACAGTAGAAATTTCGGATTTCTTGAAGGGGTTTGGACTGGACTTGAGAGATTTGCTAAGCTTGTGATAATTAGACTGAAATTTGATCTTGTGTTGACTATGTGGTATGTGGATTCGAAAGCTCTAACTAGTGTGGTGTACCTGATGACTGACTGACTGTTTTTTGTTTTCAAACCTCGACCTTATTCTTTGTCTAATGTTTGCTTGAGGGCAAGCAAAAGCTAAGTCTGGGGGAGTTGATATATCATGGTTTTTATGGTTTTTAACCATGATATAATTCCTTTTTATTGAGTCTTTTTGGTCTTTTTAGAGTCCTAGAAAAGTCTTTGCAGGTTATAGCATGTCTGGAGCATAATTGAAGATTTTGGAACCTTTTGGAGCATTCTGAGTTGAAGCCACGAAGTACCTAGCTCGAAGAAGAAAGTATGCCATATGGTGACGCTCGTCACCAAGCTGGTGACGCTCGTCACCCACCAAGGAAGGAGGTCGTGGCCTGTTTTTAAAAGATTGGAAAGAAATTGCAGTTTTGGCCCAAAAGTTCCAGTATTTACAAAAAGACCCCAGATCGTGTTTTAGCTTGTATATTAGGTTTTTCAGCCATTCTTTTGGCATATATCTTGTATCTTATTATTTTTGAGAGCTTTAGAGAGAGATTTGTAGAAGAGCTTTTGGAGAGACAAATCAGACTCCTGCAGAGCAGATTTTGAACTCCTTTATTTCTACTTCTTATTTCTTTTATGCAATCTATTCTTTTCATGATGTTTTCTCAAATCACCATGTCTGAGTAGTTTGTTAGTTAAGTTAGGGCTTTTCAAAGGTTGAAGAAGAGTTTGTAGAATTGCTAAAAACTTATAGGAAATTCATTGGTTCTTCATCTGTGCTTGCATTCATATCGATTTCTTAGACACATCATCTGGATTTCGAAACCCTAGGTTTTTGATAGATGTGAGAGCATTATTAATCACCTGAACTAGTATTAGATGAGCAAAACGCCCTAGTACAAAGAGATTTGGCTTAGGAGTTTTGTGAACAATTGAACCTAATCATTATTGCATGTTTAGGTTGTTAGGGTTTGCAAAGAGATTTGAAACTCTGTGATTTAGACATAGATAACTTCTGCAATGAGAATTGATTAGTTATATCTTTGCGATTCATGTTCAAGACGGTTTTAATTCATTCCTGATTGCATGCATTCTACACTCTCAGATTCAACCTGCGAACTGTCTTGACTTAGCGCCTTTAGCCTTCTGAACTTTAAGAACAAGCATAAAAACGCCCTCTTGCATTTATTTTACTATTTTGCATTACATTCATTATTTATCGCTTAGCTTAATCTGAATCTATAATCGCTAGTGTGGTTTACATACTCCCTTGGGATTCGATAACCCCTTGTACTACAACTGCTTTTGCTGTGCACTTGCAGTAGTTTTATTTGGGTAAAACCTGACCCTATCAATCAGACATGTCATGTCGGTAGAGTAAGTCAAGAATATACATACGCTGGCAGAGATGAAGGCCTTTCGAGCTGCGTGTCAATACAATCCCCAAAAAATGAGAAAGATCACCAAGATCATTCAAAGAGAAGCGATTGGAGAGAGCAGTGATAAGAGCGTGAACTTTGTCAAGAGAGCTTCCGGTAATGACAATGTCATCAACGTATACCAAAATGTAGATAGTGATCCCATGAGCACATAGGAAGAAAATATAGGCATCGGCTAAGAAGTTTTGAAACCCAAGGCTAAGAAGATACGTCTTAAGTTCCGTGTACCATGCACGCGGAGCTTGTTTGAGACCGTAAAGAGCTTTCTTGAGTTTGCAGACATAATCGAAGCGATCTTTGTCAATGAACCCCGCTGGTTGTGACATGTAAACTTCATCCTCTAAGTTCCCTTGAAGAAAGGCGTTGTTAACGTCCACTTGCTTAAGAGGCCAATCATGAGCAACAGCATGGCCAAGTTACTATACGAATGGTTGGTGCTTTAACGACAGGACTGTAAGTTTCAAAGTAGTCAACGGGTCGTTGATGAAACCCCGTTGCAACCAATCGGGCTTTGTACTTGTCCAGAGACCCATCAGATAGAAACTTGGTGCGAAAAACCCATTTGTTTCCAACTAGATTTTGAGATGGTGAAGGAGGGATAAGATCCCATGTACCATGGTGAATTGTAGCATCAAACTCATCGCTCGCAGCTCGACGCCAACGTTCATCAGCCAAGGCCTGGCGAATGTTTTGTGGTTCAATATCATTTGAAACAGATGTTGTGTTAGCATACTTGGGATTTGGCTTGCGGATATTGTGTTGCAACCGAGTAGCCATGCAAGGTGGAGGAGGTGGTGGTGGCTGTGGTGGAGGAGTATGTGGAGCGGGTGGAGTGCGAGACACGGTAGGAGTTAAAGCCGGTGTCAATGAGAGAGGCTCCTGATGTTGTTGTTGCCCATGTTGGACTGGAGAAGCTGGTGGTGCTGGAGTAGCAGGCTCCGGTGTTTCAGGAGAAGTAGCACAACTAGTGGACAACGGGACATCTGCGGGAGTTGTAGCTGAGCATGGTGTGACCGTGGGAGTCCATGGGGCCTCTTGCTCTGTCTCGGGAGGTGGTGTGTGAGCTGAAAGGTTAGAGAAAGGAAAATAGACTCGCAAAACTAGACATGACGAGAGACAAAGAGACGTGAGGAGGTGAGGTCAAAACAGAAATAAGCACTTTGAGAGAGGGAATACACAAGAAAAACACAAGGAGAGGAGCATGGATCAGGCTTATTGGCCGTGTAAGGTCGCAGCCACGGGTAGCACAAATACCCAAAGATCCTCAACTTTATATAGTTTGGTGTAGCGGCAAAGAAACGTTGATACAGAGAGAACAAGTCGAGGGTTTTGGTGGGCATCTGATTAATTAGATAAACTGCCGTAGCGAAGGCATAAGTCCAGTGTGTAGGAGGCATAGAGGCGTGAGTGAGAAGGGAGAGACCCGTCTCAACAATGTGACGATGGCGACGTTTCGACAGGCCGTTGTGCTCCGGGGTATGAGGCGGTGTAGTGAGGTGAGAGATGTCGTGTTGTGCAAGAAACGAACGTAGAGAAAAGTATTCGCCACCGTTATCAGAATAGAGGGTGCCAATCTTGGTGTGAAATTGATTCTCAACGAGTGCTTTGAATCGGGTGAATGTGGCTGCGACCTGCGACTTAAGCTTAAGAGGGAAGAACCACATGTAGCAAGTAAAATGGTCAACAATGAGAAGATAATACTTGAAACCATCAAAAGAATGAACAAGAGAGGACCAGACATCAGAAAAAAGAATTTGCAAGGGATGAGCAGTGGTGATGGAAGTTTCAGAAAAAAGCAAGTTTGTGACTTTTATTAATAAGACAAGAGTTGCATGGTGGAAAATCCGAAGGTTTACAAGAAAAAGAAGGACTAAATAATGTAAAAATAGTTTTTAAAATAGGATAAGCGGGATGGCCTAAACGATGATGCCAATCAACGAAAGAGGATGTGGAAGCCGATAGAGCAAGAGGAGGAGGAACTCCACTTTTCGGCCATGCATACGTCCCATTCTTAACTGTTCCCGAGAGAACCGGAGTCCCTGTGTTGAGATCCTTCACCTAAAACATCCAAGGGAAAAATTCGACCGAAGCCTGATTAATATCACAAAACTTATGCACCGAGATGAGGTTCTTATGCATCGATGGTGCAAAAAGAACATTATGTAAA
Source organism: Thlaspi arvense (assembly GCA_911865555.2). Lineage (NCBI taxonomy): Eukaryota > Viridiplantae > Streptophyta > Magnoliopsida > Brassicales > Brassicaceae > Thlaspi > Thlaspi arvense. The sequence continues at coordinate 23,939,159 of OU466858.1, read as the reverse complement.
GCAAAAGAGCGAGAAGAAGTGGGTAGTGTAAGGGAACCCGTATGCGTGATAGGTTGGCTGGTGCCATTGGCAACGATGATTGAGTCATTGCCGGAGTATGGTGTGTGCAAAGACAGGTTACTTAGATCAGACGTCACGTGATGAGAGGCACCGCTATCCATTAACCAAGCATCAGAGTGATTGTTGGTGTAGGTGGCTGCATGTGCAGTGGGTCTCCCATGGTATTGCTGATATGGTGGTGGAGCTGAGGGCTGAGAGGACTCGACCATATGAAAAAGGGGCAGCGTTGAGCACTGTGACCCTGAGTGCTACACGCCTGACACTTTCCAAGATACGGACGTGATGAGCGATTGTTGTTATTGGGGCGGACACCATTGTTGTAGGAGCTGGTATTGTTGGAGTTGTTGGTGTTGGTGGAAGGAGGACGCCAGTTGGAGCGTGAGTTTCGGGAGGTATTGTTGGCGGTGACAGGGAACGACGGCATGGGAACCTGTTCGCATATGACCATTGCCTCTCGGTTGAGAAGTTTCTCTGAGAGTTCTGGGAATGAGATGAGGTTATCACGACTGTTGATGGCATCTATCTCAGGTTTGTATTCATCAGGAAGACCAGCAAGAATCTGTTCAATAAGATCCTCGGGATCCATTGGTTTTCTGAGGAGAGAAAGTTCATCGGCTTTCGTTTTCATGATACGAAGGTAATCGCTGATGGTCTTCGTATCCTTGGTGCAACTCTTGATTTGAAATCGGAGTCGGCGGATGTGGCCTCGAGTTGGTGTCCCAAAGGTGGAGGCGAGGATGCTCCATACTTCATGGGTGGTATCTGCACTAGTAATGAGCGGTTGAACAGCAAGCGACAGGGCGCCGATGATGGCGCTGTAGAGAAGGCGGTCTTGTCGCCGCCATGGTGGATAGGCGGAGTTAGGTTCAGTGATGCCGTTACGTGTGATAATGGCTTCTGGTGTGGTGGCGTGTTTCTCAAGAAACCCATGGAGCTCATGACCTTCAAAAAGTGCAAAGACTTGACGACTCCACATAAGATAGTTAGAGGTCGTAAGTTTGGTTATGTTGGACATGTTCATCGTGAGGAGGGTGTTCTTTGGGTCCGAGGGATTGAAGACCGCGGTGCGTGCAGCAGTGGCGGAGGAGGAGATTTCTTCAACGTTTGACATGTTTGAGAGGTGGTGACGGCGGAGAAAAAAAAATTTAGGGTTTATTGGATCAGTGGCTCTGATACCATGTAGAGTTTATAAAACTGATGATTCTTATTAATTGAGAAGTTGTAATATATATACACGTACATCAAGTATGAATAAGGAATTTGTACATATCTAAAGAAGAGAGAATATACGAAAGAGAGACATAATATATCGTGTATATGAATATATCCTTATATTTTAAACCTGCAGGTACAAAGTGGCTTAATTAAGATAAATGAGCAGATGTGTAAGTATTAGAAGGAGAATGGGACATAGAAGTCGTCACAGTTCGAGCTGGATTATTGGAAAGAGAATAGTGCAGATAAGTTTATCGTTGATCAGAAATTGAGTAAAAAAGGAGCAAGTGTCTTCTGCTTCGACGAGATTCATGTAACTTGTATACTTGAAGTGCTATAAGAAACTACATTGTCCACTTCTAAAGATTGATTGTTGACTATGAGAAAGTATTAGTGTTGATTGATTCTTTCTGTAATTTGGCATTTTCTTGCATCTTTTATTTGCTATTACTAGGTATTTACCCACGTTATGCTGTAGGATATTTTTCTAAATTTTGTATATATTTTTAATATAATGAAATTATTTTTATAATTTAAATGAGTATTATATTTATTTTTTATTAGCTTAAGTTATGTATTTATATGTTTTAAATCTGAACAAACATTATATATATTATTATTTTTTTTATTTTTCAAAATTATAATTTGTTATTAAATTTTGTTAGCTAACTAATTATAAATGTATATATAGGAATAAAATATATACGAATAAAACAATATATTTTTAGTACCTTCATGCTAATGGTAAATATAATATATTTTTCCCAATAAATTACCACTTGATCCTCTTTTGTAATTATATAAAGCAAAATACCATTTTAAAAAAAGATTTATTAATTAATATGATTATTTTGAATCATAAAATTTATTTATTTATCAAATATTTTATTATAAACATATGTTTGTAAAACTACCAAACTATAATCAATAACATTCATATCAAAACCATTGCTATTGCTTTAGAACTAAATAAAAAATTATGTTTGAACTCTTAAAATATCGTTTTAGTTAAAGTTAAATAATTAAATTTTGATTACTGTAAATATATTTTAACTTGAAAATTTAGCACAGAGAAATTTTATCTTCTTACAAAAATCGAGAAATCGCATTTCCCGTCAAAACAAAAAAAAAACTTCATTTTCCCTTTAAACTGAGAAATCACCTATTCCCGCCAAAACCAAAAAAATCATTTTCTCGTCAAACCTAAAACCTAAAATTTCATTTTTCCACGAGAACTTGTGTTTTTCCACCAAAGCCGAGAAATTACGTTTTTTCACAAAAACCAAAAAATTTCATCTTCTTCCAAAAACCAAAAAAAAAATTGTATTTGCCCGTCAAAATCGAAAAATTTATTTTTCCTGCGAAAACTGAGAAATCGTATATTCCTGCCAAAAAAGTCATTTTCTCGTCAAGCCCAGAATCACGCTTTCCTATAAAAATAAATAAACTATAATTTTTTGCGAAAACCAAAAATTGCATTATCTTGCGTGAAATTATGTTTTCACGTGAAAACTAAGAAATTGTTATGTTTTTATCGGTTCAAATTTTTGCTGATGTGTAAGCTTCTTATAACATAAGGTTTTTTGCGTTATTGTCATGGACGCATAGTTGATGCTGAGTCTACATTTTTTAAATCATATACGTCTATGTCAAACAAACAGATAGCTAGAATTTTTTTATTATTTATATGTTGTTATTTATTATTTAGATTTGGTTTTGGCAAAAAAAAGAAAATAATGTTTTAATTTTTTTATTTGTTTTTATTTATTATTTAGATTTGGCAAAAAATAAAATAATGATTTTTTATTTGCTGTTATTAATTATTTGGGCTTGGATTTGGTAAAAAATAAAACAAAAATTGATAGAAAAAATATTTGGGTTTTTAATGGTTTTAAGTTTAAAAATTAAAATAAGTAGATGAGATGTATTAATAAAATGTTTTGATTGATGATTATTTTTGCTGAGGTGTCATGTTTATAAAGCTTCAAAAATCTGTGGTGTCAAGCCATAGAGAGACTTTAGTGTTATTGTTGTGTTGATTAACTATGAAACATTCATCTTGTAAGAATCTTATTTGAAGATTGACTTCAGTGAGTTAGCTGCGGAAGATTGAAAAAAGTAGCTTATTCATGACTCATGAGTTTCATTTCGATGTTGAGTTTTAAAACCTGCAGTTACATTAAAATTATTGCATTGTCTTATTAAAATTCTTGCATTGTCTTGACATTAAAATTTTTATCGGGTACTTTTAACGACAAATGCACACAAATCTTATCGGTAATTATATCGAGATAAATTGTATACTCTATTGATCATTCCTTGCATCCTAGTTGACTGATAAAAGTAGTTGATCGTTTGTAAATATCCTGGCAGTTCACTGAGGAAGGACACATCTTTGTAACTGTTCATTTGGTGGAGGAGCTGTTAGAATGTAAACAACACCATCTAGTGAAAGTACAGTCAGCGGGCTTCCAGTTGCAAACCGAAGGAGGAGCTGGGTACTTTTAACAACTTTTTCCTCTCAAAGTCTCTCAGGTAAAGTACCCGTAAGGCCATCTTTTTAATCTTGTTCATTTGCGAGAACTCCTTTAGTGGCGATAAGACTGCTGGATCAAGAGCTTTTACGGTCTGGATATATTTTGAAATTAAACATGTGTTACTTTGTTATGTTAGTTTGAGTTTGGACCGTTGGTCAATTTGAGTTATAGTTAATTTGTTATGAATTTATATAATGTAAAGTTTTAATTTTTTTTAAAATTAAAGTTTTTTTTTGTAATATGCATTCCGATTTCAACCAACAAAACATGAATAAATATTTAAAAAATTGTATGTTTTATAAAAAAAAATTATATATAAAAAGCCGGCTGGCTCGCATACCCGCAAAATAAAAGAAAAGGTTTGAGCTTATATATTTGTGTCTGTAACCTGCAGCAGGCCGGCCCGCACGGACAAAAAAAATGTTGGGATCGCCATGGGCAATCCCAGGTGGACGCGAACCAGCCCGTCTGACATCTTTACATATACATTCTCGGTCGGTTCATGTGTTTGTAAGTATAATTTTTCATTACTTACGTGAAAAATCATTATCATTATAATTAATATAATTATAGATTAATTTACTATAATTTTTTTTAAAAAAAAATCTTTTATAGCATCTTAAAACAATTTTCTTATTCTAGGGTTTAAAATTAACTACAATAATATTTTCTAATTAAAATTTAAATAAAATATTTTTTATAGAAATTATAATTTCTTCCAAAAATTCGTTAAAAACACTTGTTAAAACACTCGTCAGAATAACAATTGTTAAAAAGTATTGTCGGAATTTCTGACGGATTTTTGTTTTCCAACTATGTATATTTTTTTGTAAATTAATGAATTTTAAAATTAGAAGGTATTACTTATTTGTCGTTTTTCGCTTTCTTATGTATTACAATATGGTCAAAGTAATATATTCTTCTTCTCTTTCTTATATTGGTACCGTTAGTCATACAAAATTACAAAATTGTTGTCACAGAAAAGACTTTCTTTTTGTATATATATTTGTAGTACTAATTATTCATCTGAAACGTTTAATCGAGAGTTTAACATTTCTATGATTGATATTAAATAATTGAAGCAACTGATCATATGTATATGTAAATTTTTGCATTAATAAATGGAACATGCAGTCTTGACGTATAAGATCTCATAATTATAAATAGTGGAAATAATTTAAAATGATATACTTCGGGAAAATATTGATATACATATACTCATTTTTATAATAATTTTAAATACTAGCGTTATTCATCTATCTATTTAAATTTAGTTATAGTTATTAATTATATTTACTTATTAAAATAGTTTTTATCATTTAACTTGACCACTAGTAGTTTAGCTCTTGCAATATCGTTATTGAAAAGCAGAGATTATGCAGATTAACGCAGGAAGAAGTATGGCAGATGAAAGACACACCTAGATCATTTTAGATGATTTAAAATTACAGATCACTTCCTCTATAAGTTGAGGTTATTGGGTTTACGTAAAGAAACGGATTTTGACAATGTTTCTTGTATAATTGGGATTATTGGTTTGTGTAAAGAAAACAACGTGGAGACGTTAGACAGGCGTCTCGTGAACTGATGGCGAACATATATTCCTCCTGCAGATGAGAAGCTGTGGATAAACAGATTAACTTCACCTTTGACTACTATTTTATCATGTGACAATTTGGCTAGTTGAACTCAATTACGATGTGCCGTAGTTTCTCTCAGTGAAATGCCGCAAAAATGTTATATTGTCACCATATAAACTCGGGTTGTGGGACAAGAAGACAAGAAGACAAGGCATCCCATGTTTGACAAGACACAAACGTTAGACAGATGCCTCGCAGATGCAGGTGAGAAACAGAGGCTGCGCAGACTCGCTTCACATTTGACTACTATTTTATCTAGTCACGATTTGGCCAGTTCAACTCAATCACGACGTGCCGTAGTTTCTGCATGTGGGGAAAAAGTCACAAAATGTTATATAGTTACCAGATAAACTTGTATTGTGGAACAAGAAGACAAGAAGACAAGGGCATCCCATGTTTGACGAGACACAGACGTTAGACAGGCGTCTCGCAGACGCAGGTGAGAAGCAGAGGCTTCACAAACTAACTTCACCTTTGACTACTATAGTGTCACCAGTAGATAAAATTGGGTTGTGAGAAAAGAAGACGAGCGCATCCCATGTTTGACAAGACTCAGACGTTATACAGGCGTCTCACAGACGCAAGCGAGAATCAGAGGCTGCCCAGACTCACTTTACCTTTGACTACTATTTTATCTTGTGACAATTTGGCCAGTTGAACTCAAACACGATGTTATTCTAGTTTTTGCATGTGGGGGAAAATATCACAAAAAGTTTATTTAGTCACTACCAGATAAACTCGGTTTGTGGGACAAGAAGACGAGGGCATCCCATGTTTGACGAGAATGACAAAAAAATGACTGAGCCATTTTTGCTGTGGACCTGATGTTGATAAACGCGCAGATAATGAGACACGGACGTTAGACAAGCGTCTTGTGGACTGATGGAGACCATAAATTCCTCTCGCAGGTGAGAAGCAGAGGCTGTGTAGACTAACTTCACCTTTGACTACTATTGTATCCTGTCACGATTTGGCCAGTTGAATTCAAACACGACGTGTTGTAGTTTCTCTCTAGTAAATGTAGCAAAAATATTATATTGTGACCAGATAAACTCGACTTGCCCATGTTTGACGACAATGACAGAAGACTGCACCGTTTTTTTTGTGGAACGTGATGTTGATAAACGTGTATATGACGAGACACAGATGTTAGACAGACTTGTCGCAGACGCATGCGAGAAGCAGAGACTATGCACGCTCACTTCACTTTTGACTACTATTTTATCCTATCACTATTTGGTAAGTTGAACTGAAATACGACGTTATTCTAATTTAAACCTATTATTACTCTTTCTCGTTTTGATTAACCAATCTCTGATTTTATTTTGTATTTATAAATTCGTTTGACTTTTTCTTTCAGTTTTCAGTTTTTGTATGTTTAACTTGTAAATATATACTCTAGAACTATAATCTTTAGAGATGAATAAAAAATATATTAGGCTATAAATTTTATATAAAATAATGGCAACGAGTTATTTATGAAAATGACAGGATCTATCTATGCTATCTTTAATAGATTCAGAGCCAAAAGCTGACCAAGCATGGGCATATCGGCATGGGTTTCGATGGGTTGCACAAATATTTGTGGTAATGATTCCGAATGTTATTAAGCTTTTTATTTTTTTAGAGTTTTTTACCTAGAATAACCTTACTAAATAGAGTATTGATTAGATTAACATTTTTTTATAACTAAGTAACTAGAATAATTTTACAAAATTGTAGAAAAACAATAAAATCTATGTTTTGAATATAATAACGAAAATGCTATTTTGATAATAAAAAAAAATATTAAAAGTGATAAAAAAAAAAAAAAATGAAAAAAAACACAAAACATAAAAAGAAAACAAAAGGAAGCTCGTGACGGCGAGGCGATTAAGCAGTGTTTAACCTGATTTGAAAAAAGTTACTCAACCTTTGGTGGCGTTAGCGGCGAGGGATCTGAATCCGTTAAGGAATTATTGGGAAGATCAGATTACGGCGTCGAAGTAGCGTTTTCGTTGGTTGAGCAAAGGTAGCATTTTCGGACCTGCGACGGCGGCATCTCCTTAGCACCAACGGCGGCACCTCATTTCGAGTAAGTACTTTCAGCTTTCATTGGACTCAATTTGTAAATCTAGGGTTTTTCTTGTGGGAGTACCGAATTTCGAATTTGCCGATAAAGTTTCTTCTTTATTTGCAGGACGAGGACGACGAGGAAGACGGAATCCGATGAATATTGAGATAGTGAACCGCGAAAAGGTAACCGGATTTTAATTTTTCCGTCTTGGAGGATTTTTTCCGTTTTGAGAAAGGGAACCACGAATAGGACATCTGTTGAATTTGTTGTGTATTTATGGTAGACTTGATGAAAAGGACTTGCTGTCTAATGGTAGACTTGTTTTGTGATGGTAAACGTGTTGGTAGACTTGATGGTTCTGACGTTTGTTGGTAGACTTCTTTGCTCTGTGGTGTAGAATTGTTTGCTCTGTGTTGGTAGAGTTGTTTATGATATATGTGTTATACTTTTGCAGCTTAGTGGATGGCGCCTTCAAGCACGAAGAGTGGGAAGAAGCTGAAATACCCACCCCGATTGTTTCTCCCGGGGATATCTCCTGTTCAGAAGAGGAGTTTGAACAAATTGGTGTCCTCCCAAGTGGTCAGCGAACCAGGCTCCAGTTGCTTTAGCCAATAAGCAGCATCTCCTCTAAGAGAGTAAGGAAATAGCTTGCAGAACAGGAAGTCATTGCTAACTCCATTAACTTTGACACTTGAAGCCAAATCCTCAAACCTCTCAATGTGATCCATAGGATGCTCATGAGGTAAGCCATGAAAAGGATGCTGTCCCACCAGCTGACAATAAGCAGACTTGAGCTCAAAATCATTCATCTGGAAAGCAGGAGGGCGGATTGCAGCTCTGTTGGCATAAAACTGGTCAGGTCTGTTGTAATCTCCTAGAGTCCTCTGAACAAAACGCCCAGCAGCGTTTCCAGCAACTTCAGCACAACTCCAGCATCCTCTGCCACACGTTGAACCACCTATTCCACGATGACATTCCCATCCTGATCCAATATCTGCCCTTCTTCACTCCTCCTGTTTCCATCTCTGTCAACCAAGTGACCTTATGGATCTTCAACCAACATAATCGGATTGACCATTGTAGATTGCTTCTTAGCTTTCCTGATGGTCCTTTTAAACTTAGCTAGCTCGTCAATGCCTGAAGTCAAAAGCTCCTTCTCTTTGTTGCTTGTGGTACTGCGATTAGGCATACACCTGAAACCAGCACAAAGAAAAGTAGCAAAAGTTAGTAAACAAATAAAAACTTAGACAAAATCCTAATTCTAAAAATCGATAGGCAGTTATTACTCCCCGGCAACGGCGCCAAAAACTTGATAGGACTCAGATTTTATCCAAATAAACTACTGCAAGTGCACAGCAAAGCAGATGTTATCGAATCCCAAGGGAGTATGTAAACTACACCAGCGATTATAGATTCGGATTAAGCTAAGCAATAATGAATGAATGTAATGTGAAATAGTTAAATAAATGCAAGAGGGCGTTTTTATGATTGTTCTTAAAGTTCAGAAAGTTAAAGGCGCTAAGCCAGGACAATTCTCAGGTTAAATCCGAGAGTGTTAAATGCATGCAATCAGGAATGAATTAAAATCGTCTTCAACATGAAACAAAAAGATATAACTAATCAATTCTCATTGCAGAAGTTATCTATGTCTAAATCACAGAGTTTCAAATCTCTTTGCAAACTCTAACAACCTAAACATGCAGTAATGATCATGTTCAATTGTTCACAAAACTCCTAAGTCATTTCTCATCTAATACTAGTTCAGGTGATCAATAGCTCTCACATCTATTAAACAACCTAGGGTTTCGAAATCCAGATGATGTGTCTAAGATATCGATGTGATTGCAAGTATATAAGAAGAACCAATGAATTTCCTATCAGTTTAGCAATTCTCCAAACTCTTCGGCAACCTTTGAAAAGCCCTAAGTTAACTAACAAACTGCTCAGACATGGTGATTTGAGAAAGCATCATGAATAGAATAGATTGCATAAAAAAAATAAGAAGAAGAGATAAAAGAGTTCGAAATCTGCTCTGAAGGAGTCTGATTTGTCTCTTCAAAAGCTCTGCTACAAATCTCTCTCTAAATCTCTCTGAATTATAAAGTCTAAGATATATAAGCCAACAATGGCTGAAAACCTAATATATACAAGCTAAAACACGAGCTGGGGCCTTTTTGCAAATATTGGAACTTCTAGGCCAAAACTGCAATTTCCTCTCCAACTTTTGATAAATGTTGTGATTTCTCTTCAGAGGTGGGTGACGAGTGATATCCCTTGTATTTACACCATTTAGGGCTGCATTTAGTACATATTTTGGTCCTCTTTTGCATATTTTCCCTTAGCTTTTGTCCCATTTTCTTCTCCTTTTAGACTTAGGTTGCATTAGGAGTATATATTGCATTTTCCTTGCATATTGGATGTTTTTAGGTGCTTTGGAGCTTAAAGGAGCTTGGAGGAGCTTTGGGAATGATCCAGGAGGCTAGCTGGACAAAAGGGAGCAAGAAAGATCAAAGCAGAAGATCTCTGTAGAAGTTTTTGGTCAGAGCCTGGAATTTTCGGTCTCTGGTGACCGAAATGGAGCAGTATCGATCACCAGTATCGGTCTGATGTGGTCGACACAAACACACCGTTATAATTTCGGTCGTGTGTGTCGATCACTGATGACCGATACAGATAAATTTCGGTCACTGGAGGTCGACACAACTGACCGATACTGACCCAGCCCGAACCTGTTTTAATTACACTTTTGCCACCTTTCTAGGGTTTTCTCCCTTGGGCTATAAATAGCCCCTTTTTCTATATTTTCGAGAGGTCTTGTCAAAATAATGTTCTTAAACTATTTCTTTAAGTTTGTAAGACAATTTATTTGCTTTGTTTAATACAATCAAGTATTTGCTTTAATATTTCTTTAATCTTTCTTTTAATCATGATTAGCATCTTCTCCCTTTGTGATTTGGTGTTAATTATGAGTGAGTAGTTACCTTAGGGTTTCTAGATGTGGTAGATTAGGGGAATCTATGGCTTGATTAAGGATTGTTATGTGCTTCTGTTTATGGATTACTCTCTATTAATCTGTTATTCATGCTAGATTAGTCTTGATCAAACTGGTCTAGATTGTTAGCTTTCTCTTAAGCCCACCAAGTGTTTGATGAAATGCTGAACCTGTTTAATAGAGGATTTTCTGGCCTTGGCTCAAGAGATTGACTGTTTGAGGAGCATTTTGACTTGAATAGAGTTGATTAGTCTTGCTTGCTTGATGTTTTAGCACTAATGAGAGTTAGTTCTTGTTAAGATGTTTAGCAAAGGGTTATTTGCCAAGAGATTGGATCTAACTAGCTTAGTTGTGAACTCTATGTCTAGGAACCACCATTGCTTGCTTACTTGCTTGATCAATGTAGTTTGAAACAGCCTTAATCAATGTCTGAAATTTCCCAAAGTCAATAACCACATCTAGGAACTTGTCTTTCTCTAATTTGAATCTCGGATTTGTTCTGTTTTGCTCTGTTTCACTCTGTTTTTCTTGCTTAGAATTGCTTAATTTGCTTTTGCTTTCACCTTATTGCTGCTTGTTTCACTTAGGTTGTTAGAACTGTTGCTCAGGCAACAAAACCCCTTTCCTGGCTTGCTTGACTTAGAGATTCCACTCTCAACTCTTATGTCTTTCAACTCTTCCCATTTGGATTGATACAACCCTATGCTATACTGCAACTGACTAGTACAAGCTAGGGCAATTGTCCTACAAGGGGTAAAACCCCTTGTATCAATTTGGCGCTGTTGCCATTTGGGAAACAGTTTGAAACATTAGAGTTTGTAGAATCCTTAAGATCAAGCTTTTACTTTTCTTTGGTTACTAACTCTCTTTGACTTTCATTTCTGTCTTTCAGGTATATGAACTTGAGGTCCAGAGGTTCAAGCAACCTTGTGGAGTTCATAGACAACATCAACCTGCTGGACAGAGGACAGAGAGCAAGGAGACAGCAACACTTGCAAAGGCTTGGAATGAACATTCAAGATCAAGCCATGGACGACAACAGGTTTCAGGGTCCTCAAGGAGCTGCAGGAGCTCAGGGCATACAGGGACACCAAGGTGTTCAAGGCTTACAAGGTGAGCAAGGACCAAGAGGCGCTGCACAAGCTCCAAGAGCAGCTAGACCTATTGGCGCAGGTGATGCACCAAATGCCTACAACAACAGGACATGCATTATTCCACCAGCAGTCCAAAACAACAACTTTGAAATCAAGTCTAGTTTGATTTCAATGGTTCAAGGCAGCAAATTCCATGGGCTACCACTTGAAGACCCCCTGGACCATCTAGACAACTTTGATAGGCTATGTTCCTTGACCAAGATAAATGGAGTTAGTGAAGATGGCTTCAAGCTCAGACTGTTCCCCTTTTCTCTAGGAGATAAGGCACGCCAGTGGGAGAAAAATCTTCCCCAATGCAGTATAACCAGCTGGGATGAATGCAAGAAAGCCTTTCTAGCAAAATTCTTCTCCACCTCCAGAACTGCTACAATCAGGAATGAAATCTCAGGGTTTGCACAAAGGAACAATGAAAGCTTTGGAGAAGCTTGGGAAAGATTCAAGGGTTACACTCTGCAATATCCTCATCATGGCTTCTCACAATCCTCTTTGCTGTCCACTCTCTACAGAGGAGCCTTGCCTAAGATAAGAATGCTTCTGGACACAGCATCAAATGGGAACTTCCTGTCAAAAGATGTAGATGAAGGTTTGGAGTTAGTAGAGAATTTGGCACAGTCTGATGGAAACTACAATGAGGAGTTTGATAGAGCACCAAGGAGTGCTAAGGATGAGTTATAATCTAGCAAGAAATAGATCAAGTCTCTACATGAGAAGCTGGACTTGTTGCTAAAGGAAAAGAAAGAAGTTTACTTTGTGGGAGACATGGTTCAGCTTGATGATCAGGAATAATGCCAAGTTGAGGAGATGAACTACTTGGGCAACCAAGGTGGTTACAACAACTATAAGAACTACAGACCAAATCCCAACTTGTCTTACAGGAACAACAATGTTGCCAACCCACAAGACCAGGTTTACCCTCAACAGCAACAGAAAGCTGCACCAAGACCTTTTATCCCCTACAACAATCAAGGTTTTCAGCAGAGGAACAACAACTATCAGCCTAGGGCACCCTACAACCCTCCAGGATTCAATGCTCAAGCTCAAGGACAAGATTCCTCCAGCTCTCAAGACACTGAACTCAAGACCCTCATGCAACAAATGATCAACACTCAAGTCAGCACAACCTTGGAAATGAACAAGAAGTTTGCAGAGGTCCACAACAAAATTGATTCAGTGAATGTAGAGCTCACCAACAAGTTTGATGGATTGGCTGCAAGAGTCAAAACACTGGAGAACAACAAAGACATAGCTGGTCCCAAGCCTCAAGGTCACTTTCCTAGAAAACCAGAGGCTAACCCAAAGGAATTCTGCAATGCCATTGTCACAGAAGAAATGAACCTATCACCTGAAGAGGAGGCTATCATTGAAGAGTTCCTCCACTTGTTCACTAAACCTCTAAGTGTGTGGGGGGGGGGGGGGGGGGGGGGGGGGGGGGGGGGGGGGAAGAGTTTCTAGAAGTTGAAGCTGAACAAAGAGCTGTGGAAAGAGAACCCTTTGGAGTTGAGGAAAACTCAGATGATGAAGAGCGGTGGGAGCCACATGAGATTGTTGACAACACAAAGGATTACTTGATGGATGCTGCTGATGACCAGAAGGAACCTCAACCAGCTACTCTTCCTATCTATCAACCAACCATCCATTTTCCAGGGAGGTTCAAAGAACAGCTACTTCAGAAGTATGAAACTCTCTATGCTGCTCAGATGGAGTTGAGAGGGTCGAATGGCCAAGAAAAAGCTGAAAAGCTAAAGGTGAAGACTGGATCACCAGAAGTTAAGGAGCTTAATGCCAAGAAACTTGGAGATCCAGGCTGCTTTACTCTCTCATGTGAGCTAAAGGGAAGGACTTTCAAGAACTGCTTCTGTGATTTAGGGGCAAGTATCAACCTTCTCCCATCCTCTACTGCTAAAGCTCTTGGCTACACTCCACTGCAAAAGAGTAATGTATCCCTTACTATAGCTGATGGGACAGTGAAGAGACCACTAGGGAGTCTCAAGGATGTGCCAATGATGATAGAAGGAGTAACCATTCCCACTGATTTTCTGGTGCTTGATGTGGAAGGGCATATAAAGAATGCTATCATTTTAGGAAGACCTTTCCTGGCTTCAGCTGGAGCAGTGTTTGATGCTAAGGAATGCACTATTGAGATGAAGCTGACCAAGAAGAAGGTTCTAAGGTTTGACTCAAAGGGGAATAAGCTGGAGAATGAGCAAGCCTTCTCAATGGAGATCAAGAAGCTGAAGCAGCCTAGAAAGAATTGGCCAGAGTTTAAAGGCTATCAAGGAGAAAATTTTGATGGCTGCTGCTTGGTCAAGTTGTTTGAAGACACCACTGAAAAGGATGTCCTTGAAGTGGTTAGTTACAAGAATCTGAATGATGTTAAGCTGGTTACTAGCAAAGGAGAAGTGGTTTTGCAACCAAGTGTCTCCAAGAAGGGAGAGTTTTGCTTCAAGCTTCAGCTAGAAGGAAGAGCTACACCTTTTGCCAAGATCAAGGTGAATGGAGTCACCACCAAGGTCAAGAGAAGCAAGATGACACCAAGGAGTTCCAAGACTCATTCTCCTCACCTCAACTAAAGAGGTAACCAAAGTCAAGCTTAGTGACTCTAAACAAGCACACTTGGGAGGTAATTTCATGTTATCCTTTTGTATATATTATGCTTTCTAGATTATCTTTTATGCTTTGTTTTAGTGTATAGAAACAGGATTCTGAACTGGGGTTTGAGAAAGTCTGATGGGGACAAATAACAGGTGTATTCTGGCTGGTATCGGTCATTTGTATCGGTCATGACAGACCGATACACATATTTTCGGTCAGTAGTATCGACCATGACTGGCCGATATCAGTAGAGCCAGTCTACACCAGTCAACATATCGGTCACTTGTGATCGATATGGAAAGAAGTTTGAAGGTGGGAAAGTTTTTCGGTCATTCATATCGACCACACTTGGTCGACGTAAACATACCGTATGATTTTCGGTCTATCGTGTCGACCATTGTTGATCGATACGATTCTTGAAAGAGAACCCGGGGGGGGGGGGGGGGGAAGAGTTTCTAGAAGTTGAAGCTGAACAAAGAGCTGTGGAAAGAGAACCCTTTGGAGTTGAGGAAAACTCAGATGATGAAGAGCGGTGGGAGCCACATGAGATTGTTGACAACACAAAGGATTACTTGATGGATGCTGCTGATGACCAGAAGGAACCTCAACCAGCTACTCTTCCTATCTATCAACCAACCATCCATTTTCCAGGGAGGTTCAAAGAACAGCTACTTCAGAAGTATGAAACTCTCTATGCTGCTCAGATGGAGTTGAGAGGGTCGAATGGCCAAGAAAAAGCTGAAAAGCTAAAGGTGAAGACTGGATCACCAGAAGTTAAGGAGCTTAATGCCAAGAAACTTGGAGATCCAGGCTGCTTTACTCTCTCATGTGAGCTAAAGGGAAGGACTTTCAAGAACTGCTTCTGTGATTTAGGGGCAAGTATCAACCTTCTCCCATCCTCTACTGCTAAAGCTCTTGGCTACACTCCACTGCAAAAGAGTAATGTATCCCTTACTATAGCTGATGGGACAGTGAAGAGACCACTAGGGAGTCTCAAGGATGTGCCAATGATGATAGAAGGAGTAACCATTCCCACTGATTTTCTGGTGCTTGATGTGGAAGGGCATATAAAGAATGCTATCATTTTAGGAAGACCTTTCCTGGCTTCAGCTGGAGCAGTGTTTGATGCTAAGGAATGCACTATTGAGATGAAGCTGACCAAGAAGAAGGTTCTAAGGTTTGACTCAAAGGGGAATAAGCTGGAGAATGAGCAAGCCTTCTCAATGGAGATCAAGAAGCTGAAGCAGCCTAGAAAGAATTGGCCAGAGTTTAAAGGCTATCAAGGAGAAAATTTTGATGGCTGCTGCTTGGTCAAGTTGTTTGAAGACACCACTGAAAAGGATGTCCTTGAAGTGGTTAGTTACAAGAATCTGAATGATGTTAAGCTGGTTACTAGCAAAGGAGAAGTGGTTTTGCAACCAAGTGTCTCCAAGAAGGGAGAGTTTTTGCTTCAAGCTTCAGCTAGAAGGAAGAGCTACACCTTTTGCCAAGATCAAGGTGAATGGAGTCACCACCAAGGTCAAGAGAAGCAAGATGACACCAAGGAGTTCCAAGACTCATTCTCCTCACCTCAACTAAAGAGGTAACCAAAGTCAAGCTTAGTGACTCTAAACAAGCACACTTGGGAGGTAATTTCATGTTATCCTTTTGTATATATTATGCTTTCTAGATTATCTTTTATGCTTTGTTTTAGTGTATAGAAACAGGATTCTGAACTGGGGTTTGAGAAAGTCTGATGGGGACAAATAACAGGTGTATTCTGGCTGGTATCGGTCATTTGTATCGGTCATGACAGACCGATACACATATTTTCGGTCAGTAGTATCGACCATGACTGGCCGATATCAGTAGAGCCAGTCTACACCAGTCAACATATCGGTCACTTGTGATCGATATGGAAAGAAGTTTGAAGGTGGGAAAGTTTTTCGGTCATTCATATCGACCACACTTGGTCGACGTAAACATACCGTATGATTTTCGGTCTATCGTGTCGACCATTGTTGATCGATACGATTCTTGAAATCATATCGGTCACCAGTATCGATCACTCAAGATCGACACAATCATATCGGATGTATTTCGGTCAAGTGTGTCGACCACTGATGACCGATACAAATCCTAGGAAGCACGTCAGTCTCCAGTATCGATCACTCATGACCAAAAATGCAATTTCGGTCAGTAATATTGGTCATGAGTGACCGAAACTCCATCCGAGGTAAGTGTATCAACTTCCAAAAATTTTTCCCTCCTTTGGTTTGGCGCCAATGGAGTTTAAATTTTAATTGGGATTCCTTCTGACCTCTTTCTTGGCTTTTGAACACCTTTTGTTTTTGTCCCCCACACTTTTGATTCCTTATGTTCCCTCACCAACCTTTGATTCATTTGGTTTCTCCTCCTTTCTCTCTATTTAAGCAACAATCTTCTTTCACTTCTCTTCACACTTAAACTCACTCTTCCTCTCACCTAAGGCTCGAAATTACTAATTCTTCTTCTCTTTTATTGCTTGCTTTAAGTGTTCAGAAGTTCCACAAAAGGTTTGCTTCCTAAACTATCTCTTTTTGCTCTTACTCTTTGCTTATGTTAAAAATCGCTTAGTAAGAATTTTTAAGAGCAAGTAGTGTTTAGTTTTAAATGTTGTGCTATGATTTTGCATTTTGGATTTTTGTTGAAATATCAAACTAGACTGTTAAAGTTATGCTTAATTTTCTATTCATCTCATAGCTTGTTTAATTTCATCCATTTTGCAAGATCATCATCTCTTTGCCTAGGAACCACTTTGCTAGGATGTCATGCATGACTGCTTATCTTCTGTTCATCCTAGCTTATTTAGTTGTCAGCTTTTGATCTCTTTTTGCTTTAAATAAGTTTAAGCTTGTTGTTAGAACTTGTTAGACTTCTCTTAGCTTAAGGAGCTTTTTATTTAAAAGCTTTCAGCTATTTAGTTCTTCAACTTTTGTTCTTTCACTTACATTGTTTTCAAGCTTTGCTTTTGAAGGTACAATGGGAAAAACAAAAGTAGCTGCTGGGAAAAAGGGAAAAGCACCTCAAGAAGCAACCACATCACCACCAGCAAGGCAAGAAAAAGGAAAGGGAAAAGCTGTTGAGCAATCCTCTAAGGCCGCTGGAAAGAGACCTGCTGAAGATAAAAGCACCAAGCAGAGAGGCAAAGGCAAAGCTGTGGAAGAAGAGGTTCCACCATTGAGGCTCAGTGCTAGGGAACTAATGGCGGGATTCAGCAGATGCACCTTCAAGCCAACAAGGTATCCATGCACCTCCACAATGAAGGAGCTTGGAATCTATGAAGACTGCATCAGCACCTTTAAGCAAATGGGACTTCAAAAGTTATTTCAACCTCTCCCATCATATGAGCGCTTCACCCATCAATTCCTCTCCATCCTCAAGGTGGTTTGCTATGAGCAGAGTGAGCTTCCTGACCATGATGGATGGATTTCTTTCAAGCTTGGGAAACAGAAGTTCAAGGTCACCTTCCAGGAACTCTCTAAAGCACTGGAGCTGAACACCTACTTCCAAAGAGGGAATAAGTTCTTGATCCATGAATCGCAGCACACAAGGTTTTGGGAGATAGTTGGAGTAGGGGAATTCAAAGCTGGAGCTACGAAAAAACAACACTTAAAGCATCCTGCAGTTAGATATGTACATAAGGCGCTTACAAACACATTCTTTGCAAGGAAAGAAACCTCTCATCTAACTGGCAAGGAGAGAAACTTCCTCTACAATGGATTGTAAACCGGGCCAGGCACCAGCAGATGTGCAGTGCCAGTCAGTCCACCAAGCAAGTTCCCATGCCTTGTAAGACTGTTGATGGAGAAGTTGCAATCTTATCAGAACTGGGTTATCAACAAAGGAAGAAAGGAGAAGAATCCACAGCTGCACATTGGAGGAATTGTGACAGCAATTCTCATGGCTTGTGATGTAGACCTGGAGGAGCATGCTGAAGATGCTCTGAATCCTATATGGATAGATATGGACTATCTTAAGAGGAGTCACTATCTTGAGAAGAGTGTTCAGGGCAAGTATGTTTACCAGTTCATCAACAATCACTCAGAACCAGTGAGAATCCTTCTTCCAAACCCAAGGGTAACCTCCTTCACCACAACAGCAAACATCAGCTTCAACATAAGTGAGGAGGAGCTCTACACAGGCGGCCCTGTTCTTGGAGAGGAAGAAGAAGACAGTGATGCAGAGGAGGAGCACACTGAAAAGATCAGAGAAGAAGAAGAAGATCAAGGAAATGCTAATGCTGGCGCTGATTTTCAAGGAAGAACCCATGAAAAAGATGAGCTTGGAGAAGATGAAGTGTTGAACTACAGCTCAAGGCAGTTCCACTTCCACCCTTATGCAGCACCCAACCAAGGAAGCTCTTTGAAAGCAGCTCATGAGCACATCAGCACACTCCAGAAGTGGTGCAAGTGGCAGGATAAAGCCATCAAAGGGATTATGAAAATGATGAAAGGGAAGTTCAAGAAGAACAAGGCTACATCAGCAAGAACTTCCCACCACAGCCACACCCATGAGCTCAACTCTCAACAAGAAGAGCAACTTCAGCCAACTGAAGAGGAGGAAACTATATGGAACCCCCATGGAAGACATTCATTTCATACACAACCAAGAGACCAGTGGGGTACATAGGAACAACCAAGGGCTTCATCTTATGAGCCAAGAGCCCATGTTCCATCAGCTTGGGAGGCGCCAAACCCCAACTCCTCTGAAGTTCAGGAAACATGGCAATGGGGCTCACAAGGAACTTCTTCACAGGCTGAACAGCTATGGTCAAGCTGGGTTCCACCACCTCAAGCAGCTCAGCATTCCACTATTGTTTATGAAGGAAGGAAGAGGAGAGCTAGCAAGTCTCCTCAAACCTCAGGATCATCCCACCACTCCTGCCACTAAACCAAGTACCACATCCTTTCCATTGTTATATACCATTGCATCTTTTCATTTTTGTAATATATTTTGTTGCTTCTCTCTTCCATTGCTTTCATTACACAAGGGACTGTGTAATTTAAGTGTGGGGGAGAGATTTGGGGTTTGACTTTGTTTTCTGTTTTCTTAGTTTTTCTTTTTCTTTTCACTTTGAGTCTCATGCATATCATGCATACATGTAAGGCATAGAAAAACACACAAAAATCGAAAAAATTTGAAAATCTTTTGCATTTTTTTGCAAACCAAAAAGAAAGCATGTAGTTGCATTTCATTCCATTAAGATTGAGTCTAGTGTTGACATAGAGGTTGCATTGCATTTGCATAGGGCATTATGATGAATTTTCCTTGTAAAGTGCTTAGTATTTAGAGATGATTTCGGTTTTCAAGTGCTTAGTTGTTTGATGCATCATATGATTGCTAGAAGTTAAGGCTGAACCATGCTTAGATTGCTAGATTTGGTCTTCTCATCTCATTCTGAAAGCATTTGTTCTCTGAAAATCAACTCTATCAACTTGAACTTTAATTTGGACTTTCAATTATCATGTCTTATGCATTGAAAAGTGAATTCATGGCTACCATATACATATTTGGATCATCTTTCTCCTTTCTACCACTCTTGTTGATCCAAATAGCTGATCCTCATACTTATGGGACAGTTACATCCTCACCCTTAACCAAAACTTCCTTTTGAGCCTAAACACTATTGTGAGAGCTGTGAGGCCTTTGCATTGCATTTTCGATTTTGTCTTGGCAAAAAGTGTTAGGAATAAGGCTGGCAATGATTAGCTCTCTTGTAGATATCAGCTTGCATCTTGAGCTTGATTCTAGGATATGAGTTTTTGGGGTTTGAAAGGGTAGAATTAGGTGGTTTGAGCTTTATGTTTTTTATCTTTTGAAAAGAAAAGGGAAAGATTTGAAATGGTAGATAAAGGGGAAACAGTTTAGTATTGTGGTTAAGCAAAGGGAAGAAAAGCTCTAAGTTCAAAAGAAA